>CM054061.1:242109771-243423741 GCA_028641055.1 Alopecurus myosuroides
ATTACTTGTGGTGATGTGGTTATTAGTTCTTTTAGACTTACATGTGTTTAACTTTTACTTAGCAAACAATTGTTATCCTATTTAGGTAGAAGTGTTTGTTAATCGGTTAGGCAATAAGACAGTGACACATGGAAAACAACTATTGAAAAGATAACAGTCACATTTTGTTTTATATTCAAAATGTGTAGAGCAGATGACAAAGAGTCTAATTGAAAATGATGAACTAATACAGCTAACTCTATCATCACAATACTTGCTAATGACTTGTGATGATAGGTTTTAGTAGGTGTGAAAACATGAGGGTTTTATTAATAATGAAAATAATATTGTGGTAGTTATTTCTTGTCATAATGAAATATAATAGAATTCCAGTATATGTGTAGAAACAAGTTTATAAGTTAAACAAATTTTTTTATGTTTGACATATTTTAATTGGAAATGCTTTTCTCTTTAATTTGATATAACATTTTATGTTTTCTGAAAATATTTGAATAAGTTATTATTTTATTAATTTAAATGAATTAATTGATTAGGCAAAACATTGAACACATAAAAACTTGTTCAAATGACTTTCAAAACATCATAGATGAGTTGCATTTGTCATTTGGAGCATTTTGGTATATAATTTGTATTTTTCTGATTTTATGAATTATTTATTATTTTTCTCAATTTTAAATGATTTAATTTAATTAAAGAAAATATTAAATTTTAAATTTTATTAAACATTTTTGAAAATTTGATAACCATTTAGATTGTATTTTTCTAAACATTTCTATACTTATTTCATATTTTTCTGATAAACAGAATTAAAGTTATTGAATTAATAAGGTTTAATTAATTTCTATCCTATTTTAAATTGACAGGTGGGTCCCACCTGTCATATAGGATTTAATAAAAAGAAAAAGTGTAGCATCCCAACTTTTAATAAATATGGAATACCTGTGTTATTGTGCTAGTCCCTGGATCAATTGCTAGCACCACAGTACAAAATTAAATATCATGCAAATGCATCAAATTCTATTACATCGCATGATCCAGTCTTTACAAAATAGTATTACAACTTGCATAGTCTTAGAAGACTAGCAGAAAACAAAGACATACAGCGGAAAACATAGTACAACATTGAGCCCATCTTCTTCATGTGCCACAGGCAAAACATGTTGGCGATAGTCTCGAGATCCTAAACGAAATCCTCACTCGTCTTCAGAAATATCTGCAATATGGAATATGCAGCCACAAGGGAGTCAATACAATTTAATGTATTGGCAAGTAACACTATGGTGGATATAAATGGCAAGACTAATAGTACATGCTTATTTGGCTGAGTGGAGTTTAGGCTAAGTTTGCATAAAGCCAGTTTTGTCCTATCTCTTTTGTAAAACAAACTTTTCTTTTTCAGAGGGTGGCAACATTGGATTAAGATCCAAGCACCACAAAACTCTTCACTTGGTCAAAATTTTACTTATTGAAATTGGTGATGAGATTCTTCCGTCAATCCTTGTCCAGCTGCTCATAGTTGTCCATAACCGGGGACACGGCTAAGATCTTAGTTTGTTGACTCTGCAGAGTTTGTGCACTTTCACCATTTGTCTTCAATTAGCCCAAACATCCTATACACTCGGAGTGCATCGTGGAAAGGAGAGAATTGAGACGAGATCTTTCAGAAGAAGAATTCAAACCCACCGGCAAGACCCGTTCCACCTATAATTATGCTACATCTGCTTGTCAAGCCTGGGCTGAACCCTCACAACTTAATTGATCAAGACAGAGCCCATATTGTCAAAAGGCTGCACGGGAAGCTACTAGATTTAGAGGGACATAGTAATCTCTTTGTTCCTGGGTGGCCATCCTCAAGTGACAACCTCAAGTGGAATAACCCTTAGGCAAGGGCCCTGAGGCAACACTCAACATAAACCAGTCTTACCACTTCCACCCAGGTGGTTCATTCATTAGTTATACTTAGAATTTTTCCTCAACATCTAGTAAAACAATTTGTAACATTGCATAGCCTCTACTAAGTTCAAAGGATATCAAAATAATAAGGTATAAGGGATGGCTACACACTACTAGGATAATAGCATAGCATAATATAACTTAGTAAAATTTCCTATCATGCATACTACTCAAAATCAACTAATGCATATAGAAAATAATGGGTAGTTTATGATGTGTTACTTGCCTTGTTGAAGTTGGTGAAGATATCACACTCTCTTCACAAAAGATCGTTGCTCTCCGTACAATCTATTCATTGAAAACACAATAACAAAATAAACAAGCATCCTAGCAATCAAACATACAAGTGTAGAAAACATACATAGCAACTAACATATCAAAAGGGGCTTAACCAAATTGGTTAGGACAAAGTCTAGGTTTGAGTTGAAATATTCATTCTCTAAAGGGTCTCATACTTTGTTAAGGAAATTCCAATGGTTTACTTGGGAAGGACTAGGTTGAGCTTGATATGATCTAACTTTATTATAACCATACTTGTCGAGGAAGTTCCAAGAGTTCACTTAGAATAAACATATTACTTCTTCAACTAAAGTAATTCATGCAAACACTTGGTCATATTCACCTTCAAAAATATTTGAGTGACTATGTTATTATTTTCCATTGTGGTTAGGGTAGGTCTACTAACATCATCATCAAAGGGAAAATATTACTAAGTCTTGGATTTTCCATTTGGGTCAATGGTTGGACAAAAATAACTTGTTATTCTTCAACTTGTATGGATTGCTTCTAGACCTCATGTGATTGCCTTCTTGAAGATCATCTTCATGCTTCTATTGTAGTCTTGTTCCTTGGATGAATTCTTCTCTTGGTCTTGATAAATTCTTCTGGGCTCTCACTTCACTAATTGGTTTGGGTATGGGATGGGCACAAAATACCACTAAGTCAAGAGAAAGAAAATAGGAAGAAAGATTAGAAGAGAGAGGGAGATGTTTTCTTCTGGATTTCTTCACACTTGTACTTCCTTGAGTTTCCTCTAGTGGTGGAGTCTTTTCTTCAAAATTTCTTCATTGATCCTCCTTGTATTCTGTTCATGTTGCCACCAGGTTGAAAGGAGAAGAATAGAAAAGGGAAGGAAAGGACTTAGAGAGAAAGGGGTTTAGTCTTCTAAGTGCTTCCACTTCTTGGAGATTGCTTCTGAAGTTTGTTTTATTTGCTAAGTTCCTTCATTGGTCTTCTATCTTCATGTTGAAGAATCTCTAGATGGTTAAGTCCTCCTTTGCACTTCATGGTTCTCACAAATCCCAACTTGGTGAAATCTTGTAGCAAGCATGGGGAAGTGGAGAAGATAGAAAACTAAGGTTCACTACTTGGTACTATATGTGACTGGCACATTCTAAGGACATGGCTTGGCTCCAAATGGACATAACATCAAATAATAACGGTTGAAAACAATTCCTAAGTCATGGTGAAAATGGATGTATCACTATGTTGGGTTTTTGGTCAAATAATCATGGCCATGGTCCAAGGTGTCCAAAAAGGTTGGGCAAGGTTGTTTCTGGTTCAAGGTTATCAAATGGAGCAATTTTGCAAAAGGAACTATATTGAATTTATTTATAGAAATTAATCTATGTCAAAAATACTCAAATAGACAACTTAATTTTAAAATCAATTTTAATTTGATCAATAATTATTTTGGGACAGAGGGTATGAAAGTACACATCCTAAGGTTTCCAAATATATTTTATTTACAATTTTTGGAATTGTAGAATTTGAATTATGCCAAATTTCATCAAACAAGCATATTTGAATTTGAACAAATTTAAGTTTGTCAAATTTGAATTTGGCCAGTGCCAAAAGTTTCTAGATGTCAAGGGATTTTCAAAAAGTCCAAGATCATTAAATTTGGCCAAGTGGTTTAAAAGATATGATGATTCCAATATGCAGGGTGTTTTCTGCAAAACTGGCCTTTTAATTCTATTCGGGAGAAAAACTGAAAAATGGTTGACCACGTGGCTGTCTCTGGTTGGCCAACTGTGCTGACTGGGCTGTCTGCATGGCGCTGACTAAGCGATGACGTGTTTAAGTGGATCCAGATCTGAGCCGCTGGATCCAGATCCAACGATAGGATACCCCTTCGATCTATGATCTAATCCTGTGCGTTCAATAAGATCGGACGGCTGCAGGAGGTTAAGTTTCATACCTCGCCGGAATGTCGCCGGAAAATGGTGCAACGGCGGCTGGCGCTGCAGTCGTGGATGGCGGTGGCGATACATGGGGCTTCTGTGCACGAGGAGACCACGGGGAGGCGCGTCTTGACGAGACGGAGAGTTTGGTGGCCACGGCGCCCTCTGTTTCTTCCTGGATGCGCAGCGCGAGGTGGTCGGCGTTGCGGCTGCTTCGGTGGCCGTCGGGGGTGGTGCTCCGCTGCTCGAAAAAATCAAACCGGGGTATAAGGAGACGCGCAGGAGAAGTGAGAGGGGAGGGGATCGAAGAGGGGGAGGTTCCTTGCCTTGGTGTCGCCGGAAACAGAAGATGACGGTGGCGGCAGTGTGCAACTCCCGCGAGAGATTGCTCCGGCCTCGGGGCACAAAACAAGATGGGAGGAGAGGGGAAATGAGGAGGAGAGCCGGGGCTATTTAGGGGAAGAAACGGGAGGACTTAATATGGCTTTAATCGCGAGAAATCAAAGCGCACAAATTCCACCCGAAACATTCGGGGCAGTTTCCAAACGAGGAAGAAGATGATGACGTCATTGATGACGTCATCAATGATTTTTCTTTTATTCCTGTTTATTTGTTTTAATTATATTTTCTGTTTTATAAATCCAATTAACATGAAACAAAATTCTAAATTCATAATATTTGAAATACTTTCTAACAATATCATTTTTGAAAACTTTTGAACATATTACATTTTTGAATTATGAAATTTGAATAATTCATTAAAAGTGACTTAATAGCATTTTTAATAGAAAATCAAATTTAATTTTGAGAAAGGGTTTTATAAAAATAAAGAGACATTATATAAGTCAAATATCATTTTTGAGAATCATTTATACTTGTTTTGCTATTTTATATTTTGAAATAGAAATGATTTCACTAATAGCATATTAATGCCATTTTAAAAATATCAATTATATAAATGAAAATTATTGGTTGAATAAAATATCAGAGACATCAATGTGATCAAATGACATTTTCCAAAATCATTTTTAATGGTTTTCATATTTTGTGATTTTAAAATATGAAGAAACAATGATAGTCACTTAATAGAAAACATTAATTTTTATATGATTAAAACAATTTTTAGAAATATTTTCTATGGTTCAACTATTGTTTTCTAAGACCCTTTTAGGAACTTTCATATTGTATATATTCAACATATTAGTGAAACCACAATTAGTATCCTTTTGTTATATTTCAAACATAGAGAAATATTTAATAAATTTGGAAATGGGGTTTAGTAAAAGCAGAAAGGTTTTCCCAAATGAAAACATTGTTTTCTCAAAGTATCTTACTTGTTTTCATAAACAATTTATTTCTATAGCACTATATTATTTTCTTGATTGACATAACACTTGGAAAACAAGGATCCAACTTATATCTATTTGGGGGTTATCAATAATAGTGAAACCCTTTTTAGAGATAAGAAGAAAATATTAGAGATAACAATTCTCTAGTTTTTATATATCAAAAATATTTTCAAGATCATAATTGGGTTGAAAACATGTTGGGTGTAAGGGTTTGCTTAAGAAGAAATATTTTCTTTATGTAGAAATATTTATTTTGAAATGACTTTAGGGTTTATGAAATAGATGTATATTGGATTCTTTGTTCTAATATCATTGAAATATGTATTGTTTCCTTTTGTTTCTTGCATCTTATTTGGTTCTTGGTAACTTGCATAACATGAAAACAAAAAGTTTCAATTTTTTGTGATTTTTGAGTTTTCCAAAAATCAGGGATGTTACAGACTACCACCCTTAAAAGAAATCTCGTCCCGAGATTTGGGAAGATTAGAAAGAAAGATTGGGTAATTGGATTCCAAAACAACTGGGTGGGCTACCACCCTTAAAAGAAACTTTTGTGGGTAATCTATTTTCATTGGATTAGAGTGTAGATTGATTTTAGATGAGCTTGAGTAGATCTTTCCTTTGTGGTAGAGGTGTAGGCCAACATAGGTATGTTAAACTACCTTTGACACTGAGGGGTCACTCTTTGGGTCAATCAAAAGCCTTTGGTTCACTCTCAACTTGGTCTTTTGATATCCTTGACAATCTTCCATCTTGTTGTTGTCATCCTTGAAGGCCAACACCATGCTATTTCTAAAGAAACTCTCATGGTAGGAAAAACTTCCATTACTTGATAGCTCCAAGGTTAGCTTGATCCTTATTAGGCAGTTGGCATTGATCATGGATGTGATTGTTCCTTCACACAGAAGAAAGAAATTTGATACTAGCATTCCTCAAAGGGGATGGCTTGTGCATCAATAGGGTAAAGGTTGTATGATTCCAAATGGTTCTCACTATGGTTGGTGAATGAGTATGGTGTTGGGTTTGGTCTAGTAGGGATGAGTAGAGATTTATAAAGATAGCTAAGGAAGGTTCTTATCCAAAATAGCAGATCAAGGAAACTCATCTTACAAACAACACATAACAAACAATCTTCACACCAAACAACAAGGTTTTATAAAACAACTAATATTGTCATACCACACTCATTGGTATGATCAATACTCTAACACATTAACGTTGTTCTAACAAAGTAACTATATTGGTGGTCTCATCTATATCTTCTTGAGTTTCTTCAAAAATCTTCTCTCAATATCTTGGGGTGTTCTTGATTGTTGTGAAGTCTAAGTTTTTCTTCAGATTCTTCAAAATCTTGAGTGTAAGGCTTCATATGGTGAAAATACTTCTTGCACTTCATGGAAGGGTCATCAACAATCTTGCCTTGAGGGTATTCAAAAGGTAGGTCATCTAGAAGATTTTGAAGGTGAATAATAGATGAGAAGATATGAGAAGAATTAAGATGATTGTTTTGTTTCTAGAAAGTTTGAACATAGAAATTTTCAATCCTAGAGTCTGTTCCAAACTTAGGGTCTCGAATTCTACAGGCAACACAATGCTCTGATACCATTTTGTAGCATCCCAACTTTTAATAAAGATGGAATACCTGTGTTATTGTGCTAGTCCCTGGATCAATTGCTAGCACCACAGTACAAAATTAAATATCATGCAAATGCATCAAATTCTATTACATCGCATGATCCAGTCTTTACAAAATAGTATTACAACTTGCATACTCTTAGAAGACTAGCAGAAAACAAAGACATACAGCGGAAAACATAGTACAACATTGAGCCCATCTTCTTCATGTGCCACAGGCAAAACATGTTGGCGATAGTCTCGAGATCCTAAACGAAATCCTCACTCGTCTTCAGAAATATCTGCAATATGGAATATGCAGCCACAAGGGAGTCAATACAATTTAATGTATTGTCAAGTAACACTATGGTGGATATAAATGGGAAGACTAATACTACATGCTTATTTGGCTGAGTGGAGTTTAGGCTAAGTTTGCATAAAGCCAGTTTTGTCCTATCTCTTTTGTAAAACAAAATTTTCTTTTTCAGAGGGTGGCAACATTGGATTAAGATCCAAGCACCACAAAACTCTTCACTTGCTCAAAATTTTACTTATTGAAATTGGTGATGAGATTCTTCCGTCAATCCTTGTCCAGCTGCTCATAGTTGTCCATAACCGGGGACACGGCTAAGATCTTAGTTTGTTGACTCTACAGAGTTTGTGCACTTTCACCCTTTGTCTTCAATTAGCCCAAACATCCTATACACTCGGAGTGCATCGTGGAAAGGAGAGAATTGAGACGAGATCTTTCAGAAGAAGAATTCAAACCCACCGGCAAGACCCGTTCCACCTATAATTATGCTACATCTGCTTGTCAAGCCTGGGCTGAACCCTCACAACTTAATTGATCAAGACAGAGCCCATATTGTCAAAAGGCTGCACGGGAAGCTACTAGATTTAGAGGGACATAGTAATCTCTTTGTTCCTGGGTGGCCATCCTCAAGTGACAACCTCAAGTGGAATAACCCTTAGGCAAGGGCCCTGAGGCAACACTCAACATAAACCAGTCTTACCACTTCCACCCAGGTGGTTCATTCATTAGTTATACTTAGAATTTTTCCTCAACATCTAGTAAAACAATTTGTAACATTGCATAGCCTCTACTAAGTTCAAAGGATATCAAAATAATAAGGTATAAGGGATGGCTACACACTACTAGGATAATAGCATAGCATAATATAACTTAGTAAAATTTCCTATCATGCATACTACTCAAAATCAACTAATGCATATAGAAAATAATGGGTAGTTTATGATGTGTTACTTGCCTTGTTGAAGTTGGTGAAGATATCACACTCTCTTCACAAAAGATCGTTGCTCTCCGTACAATCTATTCATTGAAAACACAATAACAAAATAAACAAGCATCCTAGCAATCAAACATACAAGTGTAGAAAACATACATAGCAACTAACATATCAAAAGGGGCTTAACCAAATTGGTTAGGACAAAGTCTAGGTTTGAGTTGAAATATTCATTCTCTAAAGGGTCTCATACTTTGTTAAGGAAATTCCAATGGTTTACTTGGGAAGGACTAGGTTGAGCTTGATATGATCTAACTTTATTATAACCATACTTGTCGAGGAAGTTCCAAGAGTTCACTTAGAATAAACATATTACTTCTTCAACTAAAGTAATTCATGCAAACACTTGGTCATATTCACCTTCAAAAATATTTGAGTGACTATGTTATTATTTTCCATTGTGGTTAGGGTAGGTCTACTAACTTCATCATCAAAGGGAAAATATTACTAAGTCTTGGATTTTCCATTTGGGTCAATGGTTGGACAAAAATAACTTGTTATTCTTCAACTTGTATGGATTGCTTCTATACCTCATGTGATTGCCTTCTTGAAGATCATCTTCATGCTTCTATTGTAGTCTTGTTCCTTGGATGAATTCTTCTCTTGGTCTTGATAAATTCTTCTCGGCTTTCACTTCACTAATTGGTTTGGGTATGGGATGGGCACAAAATACCACTAATTCAAGAGAAAGAAAATAGGAAGAAAGATTAGAAGAGAGAGGGAGATGTTTTCTTCTGGATTTCTTCACACTTGTACTTCCTTGAGTTTCCTCTAGTGGTGGAGTCTTTTCTTCAAAATTTCTTCATTGATCCTCCTTGTATTCTCTTCATGTTGCCACCAGGTTGAAAGGAGAAGAATAGAAAAGGGAAGGAAAGGACTTAGAGAGAAAGGGGTTTAGTCTTCTAAGTGCTTCCACTTCTTGGAGATTGCTTCTGAAGTTTGTTTTATTTGCTAAGTTCCTTCATTGGTCTTCTATCTTCATGTTGAAGAATCTCTAGATGGTTAAGTCCTCCTTTGCACTTCATGGTTCTCACAAATCCCAACTTGGTGAAATCTTGTAGCAAGCATGGGGAAGTGGAGAAGATAGAAAACTAAGGTTCACTACTTGGTACTATATGTTATTGGCACATTCTAAGGACATGGCTTGGCTCCAAATGGACATAACATCAAATAATAACAGTTGAAAACAATTCCTAAGTCATGGTGAAAATGGATGTATCACTATGTTGGGTTTTTGGTCAAATAATCATGGCCATGGTCCAAGGTGTCCAAAAAGGTTGGGCAAGGTTGTTTCTGGTTCAAGGTTATCAAATGGAGCAATTTTGCAAAAGGAACTATATTGAATTTATTTATAGAAATTAATCTATGTCAAAAATACTCAAATAGACAACTTAATTTTAAAATCAATTTTAATTTGATCAATAATTATTTTGGGACAGAGGGTATGAAAGTACACATCCTAAGGTTTCCAAATATATTTTATTTACAATTTTTTGGAATTGTAGAATTTGAATTATGCCAAATTTCATCAAACAAGCATATTTGAATTTGAACAAATTTAAGTTTGTCAAATTTGAATTTGGCCAGTGCCAAAAGTTTCTAGATGTCAAGGGATTTTCAAAAAGTCCAAGATCATTAAATTTGGCCAAGTGGTTTAAAAGATATGATGATTCCAATATGCAGGGTGTTTTCTGCAAAACTGGCCTTTTAATTCTATTCGGGAGAAAAACTGAAAAATGGTTGACCACGTGGCTGTCTCTGGTTGGCCAGCTGTGCTGACTGGGCTGTCTGCGTGGCGCTGACTAAGCGATGACGTGTTTAAGTGGATCCAGATCTGAGCCGCTGGATCCAGATCCAACGATAGGATACCCCTTCGATCTATGATCTAATCCTGTGCGTTCAATAAGATCGGACGGCTGCAGGAGGTTAAGTTTCATACCTCGCTGGAATGTCGCCGGAAAATGGCGCAACGGCGGCTGGCGCTGCAGTCGTGGATGGCGGTGGCGATACATGGGGCTTCTGTGCACGAGGAGACCACGGGGAGGCGCGTCTTGACGAGACAGAGAGTTTGGTGGCCACGGCGCCCTCTGTTTCTTCCTGGATGCGCAGCGCGAGGTGGTCGGCGTTGCGGCTGCTTCGGTGGCCGTCGGGGGTGGTGCTCCGCTGCTCGAAAAAATCAAACCGGGGTATAAGGAGACGCGCAGGAGAAGTGAGAGGGGAGGGGATCGAAGAGGGGGAGGTTCCTTGCCTTGGTGTCGCCGGAAACAGAAGATGACGGTGGCGGCAGTGTGCAACTCCGGCGAGAGATTGCTCCGGCCTCGGGGCACAAAACGAGATGGGAGGAGAGGGGAAATGAGGAGGAGAGCCGGGGCTATTTAGGGGAAGAAACGGGAGGACTTAATATGGCTTTAATCGCGAGAAATCAAAGCGCAAAAATTCCACCCGAAACATTCGGGGCAGTTTCCAAACGAGGAAGAAGATGATGACGTCATTGATGACGTCATCAATGATTTTTCTTTTATTCCTGTTTATTTGTTTTAATTATATTTTCTGTTTTATAAATCCAATTAACATGAAACAAAATTCTAAATTCATAATATTTGAAATACTTTCTAACAATATCATTTTTGAAAACTTTTGAACATATTACATTTTTGAATTATGAAATTTGAATAATTCATTAAAAGTGACTTAATAGCATTTTTAGTAGAAAATCAAATTTAATTTTGAGAAAGGGTTTTATAAAAATAAAGAGACATTATATAAGTCAAATATCATTTTTGAGAATCATTTATACTTTTTTTGCTATTTTATATTTTGAAATAGAAATGATTTCACTAATAGCATATTAATGCCATTTTAAAAATATCAATTATATAAATGAAAATTATTGGTTGAATAAAATATCAGAGACATCAATGTGATCAAATGACATTTTCCAAAATCATTTTTAATGGTTTTCATATTTTGTGATTTTAAAATATGAAGAAACAATGATAGTCACTTAATAGAAAACATTAATTTTTATATGATTAAAACAATTTTTAGAAATATTTTCTATGGTTCAACTATTGTTTTCTAAGACCCTTTTAGGAACTTTCATATTGTATATATTCAACATATTAGTGAAACCACAATTAGTATCCTTTTGTTATATTTCAAACATAGAGAAATATTTAATAAATTTGGAAATGGGGTTTAGTAAAAGCAGAAAGGTTTTCCCAAATGAAAACATTGTTTTCTCAAAGTATCTTACTTGTTTTCATAAACAATTTATTTCTATAGCACTATATTATTTTCTTGATTGACATAACACTTGGAAAACAAGGATCCAACTTATATCTATTTGGGGGTTATCAATAATAGTGAAACCCTTTTTAGAGATAAGAAGAAAATATTAGAGATAACAATTCTCTAGTTTTTATATATCAAAAATATTTTCAAGATCATAATTGGGTTGAAAACATGTTGGGTGTAAGGGTTTGCTTAAGAAGAAATATTTTCTTTATGTAGAAATATTTATTTTGAAATGACTTTAGGGTTTATGAAATAGATGTATATTGGATTCTTTGTTCTAATATCATTGAAATATGTATTGTTTCCTTTTGTTTCTTGCATCTTATTTGGTTCTTGGTAACTTGCATAACATGAAAACAAAAAGTTTCAAATTTTTGTGATTTTTGAGTTTTCCAAAAATCAGGGATGTTACAAAAAGGAAATAAAAACTGTCAAGACGTCATGCTGACGTCAGAGACGCGTCAGCTCTGGGGAAATCACTCCTGTTGATCCACAATCCGTGGATTAAGTTCGAATTGATGAAATGATCCACTACCATTCGATAGAGGGGCTCGCGGGGAGCCAATAGGTGGCGGCGCCGTTGCCTGGTGGTCAGTGGAGTGACCACGGAGAGCAATGGCGTGGCGGCGACGTACGGTTTCCGGCGACGGAAGGATTCCGCGTATAATTTAGAAAACGGAGGGCACCTGATAAGGGGTAGCCCGATCTTCTCAGTGAACTCTCTCTTGATAAATTGATAACCAATGTGATACCCTGCTCTCTCCTTTGGCTAAACCCTGTCACCAATTGCGACAACACTTAACCCCTTTGGATATTCGAGACTCCACACTCTTGCACAAGTAGCCACCGACTACAAGTGGTCATGTTTCTCCTTATTCCTAGTGGAACAGCAGAATACACTCAGATTTGCAAAGGTATGATGATTCAAGATGAATGCTTCAAGCAATACAATCGAGAAGTCTAGGGTTTTTGTTTTAACGTAGTCTAAACTATCCTATGCGCCCCAAGGGGTATATATGAGGGGTGGGGTGCGGCCACAAGGGGACTTGCGCAAGCAAGACCCACCAACCCGAATAGGAACCCAACTTGGGCCTAGTTTTGGACTTGGACTCAACCACAAATAGATACAAACCGACCCATGCTAGGGGGTGCGGCCATAATGGTATACAAACCAACCCATGCTAGGGGGTGCGGCCATAATGGTATACAAACCATGTCTAACACTAATTGTACTCTATATGGCGCATTGATACTCTTTGTGGGCCCCCTCCTCTTGTTTTCTCCCTCCATGAGTGTGGAATAACAAGCTAGTATTTGTTTTCCACACTTGTAGAATTGTTTTCAACATCTTCAAGATTTGTTTTCACCGTAGTGATCTTGTTTTCCATCTCCTCTTGAACTCCATCTTCATCCATGTGCATCTCATCTTCATGATCTTCCCTCCTCATGCTTGTGTTATCAACAAACGTAAGAATACAAACATGCATGGATTTAGGTAGTATAAAATTCTCATAATCATAAATGTTATACTCAAGTAGGAGTGAATTCACCTGTTGTTTTAATAGTTTAGTCCTTGATCTTGTCATGGGACTAATCCTCACTTCATCATTCTTTGTAGGAATATCATCATGTGTAACAATAGGTGAAGAGCTAGGTATGTCCTCATCAGCACCGTGAGGTGCATAAGCTCACCCGGAGCGTGTGGACATGCTCGATGAAGCTCGAGGTGGTCGGAGTCGACGGCGAGCTTCCATGGCGGCCGGAGCAGAGAGCAAAGGGAACGGCCAAATTCCCTGGCTCTCGGCCTTCCCAGCAAGCGAGGGTTGGTGGAGGGATAGAGGAGGTCCAGGCGCA
Organism: Alopecurus myosuroides; assembly: GCA_028641055.1. NCBI lineage: Eukaryota > Viridiplantae > Streptophyta > Magnoliopsida > Poales > Poaceae > Alopecurus > Alopecurus myosuroides. Next base: position 242,123,326 of record CM054061.1, read on the forward strand.
TACAGTGGTGCGCTCGGTTCCTCGCGAGGTGGCCGGAATCGTGGGCACACGACGGCGGCCGTGGTAACTAGGGTTAGGGTTTCTGCTCGTTTACACACACACAGAGAGAGAGAGAGAGAGAGAGAGAGAGAGAGAGAGAGAGAGCAGGCGAGGGGAAGTGAGAGTGAGGAGAGGCAGAGGGAAAGTATGAGGCTCCCTCCTGCTTCTTATCTGCGCGGAAGACGGCGAGTAGGAGGTGGCCATGCATCGGCGGCGGCTCGGCCACGACTCTGCCGGCCTAGAGGACGACAAAATGAATTTTTTCCCATAACCCCTGGAATGAATTAAGTTTTACTAAGAGGTCCTTTTGTCTTTAAAACTGAGAACAAAACCTTGTTTTCAGGGTCTTCTTGTAAACAGAAAAATTAATAAAAAACATATTTGAATTCCTCATCAAATTTACATCTCACCATGTTTTATTTTTGTGAATTTGAAGAATATTTGTATTTTTTATTTAGGGTGCTAGATTAAGTGGTTTTGTTGTTTTCTCTTCTTCTAATTTAATTAATGGCTTTAAAGTTATGTTAAAGTATGTTTAATAAAAGTATACACTCCAATCATGTGGATACAAAGTGGTGTATCATAATTGGACAAATTTGGATACAATCCCTTTTGGAAAATAGTTTGGTAACACTACACAATAGTGTTTTTATGTGCTATGGAGAATTCCCCAAATATGGAATATTCTTCCATGTCCTACCAAATACTTTGGTTTGTAAATGTACTTGTTTTCTTTTGTTAAACTTTGTAGTTTTCATAATTGAACTCTTAGCAATTTTGGTTGACATTTTAGTACTTAACCAGGTGGAAACCATGAGTGGTTTTGAAATCTTATTTGCTTGTTTTCCACATAGGTTCCAATATGGATATTATCCCATTTTTGTTTTAGTACAAGTAATAATTTACTTGATTATGTGTAGATGACTTTTGTTATCATCTATTAGTTTTATGTATGAAAATGATCTGGAAACAAGATATTAAGCTTGTTTTCATCTACCTCCACATATCAAGACATGTGGATGCAATGGTTGGTTATTATTTCATGCTTGATAATTATTTCCATTAAAGATATTATTATGAGTTCCTCATCTCTGATGAGCTTGACAGAGGTTATTGGTTTCTCTAGTATTTTCTTATAATTCCTTGCTGAGGCAGTATTGCTTCTTGTGGTCTTCTGTTGCTTGATGTTCTTCTCTTTAGTTGCCACTAATCTTCTGTTATCACCTTTGTCCATTGCATGTAGGTTCTTCTCTTGGTTTCCAACCTCAACTGTCTCACCATTGTGGAGAAAACATCCAACTACTCCAATCAAGGATTTTACTTAGATGATTGTAAAAGAATGTGATTTTATTTTATGACATCAAGTTTCCATATGCATATAGGAAGAATTTGTTAACAAGTGGGACAGACTTGCCTCCAAATTACTACTCATATACAATAGTCTGAGATGTACCATGTAATTCAATCTTTTTTTTGTTTATGCATGACACTCAATTGTTTGAGTATACAGAAGTGTTTTGTTAACAAGGTATACATCTTGTTACCAAACTACTTCTCTATAACACTAACATTGGAATATCACACTATTTCAAGAGGGTTAATAAGATCAGATCAAGATATAAGAGTTTCCAAGTACCCTTATAGTCAATTGGAATCGTACTTCTAGAACACTCTAAATAATCTTCTTGAAGATCTTCCTGTGGTAGTTTCTCCTGTCTTGTGGTTTGCTTCTCTAGCAGAATGACTTAGAGAAGATTGGGAAACATGATATAATGGTCTAGCCAAAATAAGAAGATCTAGATTAAGAGTTAATTCATGCTTTTATTATCCTTACATACATTTCTTGTTTTGCTTCCCATAAGGTTGATACTTATCTCATAGATGATTGGTTTTATTAAGCTTTCAAACCAATTCCTCTAATAGAGGTTATAACTTGTTGTTACTCAATACTTGTATCCAAAGATACTTTATTTGTTGAAGGTAGATTTGAATAGAAGTGTGGAATTCTTATGGAATGATGACTTACTAGTAGGTTGATCAAATGGTTCATTGAGGTGTTGATATCTAATATGCTTACTTGTATAAGCTAAATGAGATAATGAGCATATGAAGGTTATTGGGGTTTAATGACTTATGTCATAGTTGTTAGTTGTTTTTCCCAGGTGTCTTGATTTACTTTATATTCATCACTTTATTACCTTCACATTTATAATGTAGATATATAGGTTTGGGAATATCATAGGTAATGTTCAAGTGTTTAACACTAGTTGAAAAAGATTTGATTTTTCTTTTAGGTACTTCTTTTATGGTTGATGAGATATGTACATATTCGATAAATATGTTAATACAATCATTATATCATTTCCCACTTGTAGATCTTGAGTTAACACTTGTATGTATTACTTGTGTTCTATTGAAACTTTGTTATTTACTTATGATGGTTCACCTTATAGTTATGAGATGATTTATAGAGATGTTCTGGAAATGAATTGATAACTTAGGGAGTTGTTGTCTTATAGAAGATGACATCTCTGTTGATGAGATAGGTCAATTATGTATTACTCATTGGTGGAAGTATGATCATCAGATATGTGATTTGGATACTCACCCCTCTTTGAGTTCTAAATACCTAGTGAAGTATCCCAAGTCACTTAAAGACTTGTGGTTAAAGTTGTTCAGAGTTTGTGTTGGTCAAAACCAATTATGGTTTGTCTTTTCAAATGATCTAGTTTGTAGAGATACTATGTTATAAAGATCACTCCAAATGTACTCCTGACCAGATGATCTAAACCTATTTCATCATGTCAAGTGAAACATTGGTCACTTTGGTTTGTTTAAACTTTCGCGCCAAAATTTCCCGTATTTTTAGATCCATGCTTTGCAAATGCACATATAATATTTAGATCCTTATAACCTCCCAAACACTCGGATGTTACATCCTCGTCATGCCTCGACCTACGCAAAGGGACGACATGGAAGCCATCTCGGCCTCATCTCCCTCATCGTCTAGGGAGACCATCATCGGCTGGTGCCCCCCCCACGAGGAGGCCGCCGACCCCGCGTCCTGATAAAGGGCATGTCCTTCGACGTTCTCCTCAATGGATTCCAGCGCGTACGGGTTGTCCTCATGCGACTTGGTCCCCTCGGCGAGGGGGCCCCATCGATCGAAGTGTGGCATCATGCCAACGATCACCTCTCTCTCTTCAGCAGGGAGGTCATAGAGAGGGGTCATGTCGGTAAGGAACCTCGACGGTGACTCCTCGGCCGCCCTCGAAGGACCAAGGCTGGAGGTGCCGATTGTCAAGCCTCATCGTGTCCCCAACGCCGACGTACATCCACATGCGCCTCTCGTGGTGCTATAGAGGAGCGATGCGCTGCTCGACGAACTTGCTCATGAGCACGGAAAAGGTGAGGCCCTCGTCGTACAGAGCATTCACGCGCTCCATCAGAGGCCTCATGCTGGCGCCACCAAGCTCCTCCTGACCCCATCCCGAGTGTCTCGTGGGCGACAAAGAGGGAAAATCGAGGAGGTCGCTGACCTCGCCAGTGTCAGCATACAGCCATCGCGCATGGAATCCTAGAGCCTCGTTGGGGAGATCCATCTAGGGGAACGCTGCACTCAGTCCGGGCCCGACGTGGAAGGAGACATCACCCACACCGGGCTCCTCGGTGTCTGCGCACAACTCAAAAAAGCAATAGAAGAAGGAAACTGAGGGTCTCACGCCAAGGAACACCTCAAAGTAGAATGCAAACACGGAGAGGATGAGGATGGAGTTGTGTTGGAGGTGAAGAAGTTGAATATGGTAGTGAGCACGGACAAGAAGGAAGGAGAAGGAGAAAGAGGGGATCAACCCAGCCAGGATCGCCCAGTAGAAGAACGAGTACGACGATGGAGAGAGAGCTTCAAGCTCCACTGTGCCCGCATGAAGGACGGCCGCGCCTTGCTCGTTGGAGGCGTGGGCGGCTAGATGCGTGGCCCTATTCATCATGCCAGGGCCAATGCACGAGGTTTCGATCATAGGAACCATGGTAGCTGTGCCCGGGAACGAGGAAGGAGGCGTTGATACGCAAAGGGCGGAAGATGCTGTGTTTTTTGACGATGCAGAAGACGAGGAGAGAAGGAGAACTGGAGGCGACGGAAGAGGAAGTGGAGACCTAAGGCCTCTGGATCATTCTTCTAAGCTCCCTGCGACGGTCTGGTTGCATCACATGGAGCCATTGTCGCCCACGTCCATAGGTCATGGGGTGTCTCGCATGAACCGGTCGCGCCATGTGCCCGCAACTGGCCCGAAAGCGGTTTGACCCGCGACGTCTCGTATCTGATATGGGGTGTCCCGATCTTCTCTATGAGCAACTCGAAATTTGGTGGATGGTATGATAACTAGTGCTACATTGATAACTCTCCTTGGCTTATCCCTGATGCCAATGCAACAACAATCAATCCCTTTGGATATTCTAAACTACACACTCTTGCACAAAGTAGCCAGTGACTACGAAGTGGTTGATGAGGATATAATAGGGGCCCATGGTGATTATACATGCTTAAGTTGGAAGGAAATATTGAGCCTCCCTGATGTTCATTATAAGGTGAACTCTTTCCTAGTAATAATTATTGTTTGTGTTTATAAGAATGTTATACTACCTAAGCCTATGCATATGTATTAGCAGGGTTATTGATAACACAAACATGAATGGAGGAAGAGCTCAAGTCATACTGGAAAACAAGATGGAGATGCTGGAAAACAAGAGTACAAATGGTGAAAACAATTATTCAAGTGGTGAAAACAAATGTGCAAGTGTGGAAAACAACTCCAGGAATGTTCTTCCACACTAAAGAATGGTGAAAACAAGAGGAGGGCGCCCCATTGAAGATCAATGCGCCATATAGAAGTCCTAATTCAATTAGGCATGGCATGTATTCTATAATTGCCGAACCCCCTAAAGTTGGATCGCTTTGTATCCCTTCCTAGTCCAAGTAGGACCTAGTTGAGTCCTAGTCCTAGTAGGAGAGGTGCTTGCGCAAGGAGCCCTTGTGGCCGCACCTCCACCTATATATAATCCCCACCTGCGTGTGGAAAGCTCAGAACAAGTTTAAACCAAAGAAACCCTGGCCTCCCCAGCACTAGATATTACTTCAACATAATTCCACTACTAACATAATGACTTCTCCCATGTCCTCGAGAACTAAACGAACTACTGACAAGACATCATATGGTTCATAATCAAAGGTGATATAATGGATAATAACAATCTGGTCATAAAGTGTAAACATCGATAAGTCTCACAAGCATCAACCACTAACAAGTAATCCACACCGGAAGAGAGATCTAGTGAAGAACAACGATAAAGACCCATAATTGTTACAACGGGATGAAGGTGGATGACGAGGGTGATGGTGCTGGTGATGATGATGATGAAGATGATGATCTTGATGATACCCGGAGCGATGACGGTTACGATGGCGATGATTCCCCCTCTCCGAGGAGGAATTTCCCCAACAGATTTCTCCCTGCCGGAGAGCTTTTCTCTCTCTGTTGTTTTTCGCCCCGAGGCGGCGGCGGAATATTTATTCGATGATGTTCTAGGGCTTAGGGTTCCCTGGGGGTCAAGTACACGAAAGGGGGCAACAAGAGGTCTGCCAGGGTGGCCACACCACCCGGCGGCGCGGCCAGGGGTGTCCCACCCCATGGTGTGGGCCCCTGGTGGCCCCCTCTAGCTGTCCGTTCTGGCTAGCTTCCTCCTCGGTACTTCTAAGACCTCTCCGGTATCCCCCCTCTTCTTCTGATCTTCTGAAATAGGGTATCTCGATGGTGATTTTTTCCATCAGATTTCTGGTCCCGGTGTTTATTCTCCAATAATTATAAACATGCAAAATAAGATGAAATAACATACGTAATGCACCATAGCATGAAATATATCGATGAATAACAAAAAATAACAGTATTAAATAGTGATGCAAAATGGACGTATCAACCCCCGTAAGCTTAGACCTCGCTTGTCCCGAAGCGAAACTGAACTCAGCGAACATGACCACAAGTTTATGGAGTGAGGTGTCGATAAATAAAATACAGACAAGAAGCATCATATCTAACAAAGAACAAGTCATTTTAGACATCAACTTCTTCTCATATAATTAAACTTGAAACAAGTAGAGGAAAACGCAATAAAGGTGCAAAAGGAAATCATAATTGGTGAAGACAAACTTCGTTCATGGTCAGAGAACAATTAACAGTGTACTTATCTTTCGATTACAGTCTTTATACTAGAGCTTATATTGTATAGTTTATCATGCTCAATTATAACAGTCTCTTTGCAGTCATTGATATCTTTCAAAGTGGTATTCAAACAGATAAAAGCACTTGTACTACACAAGGAGAAATAAAGAACATGATTGAGTAAATCAACATATAGATGGATGGATCACAACAACTCAAATGCTTGCTTAAGGTAGAAAGTGTAGAGGCCCTAGACTAGAAAGTCCAAGACCCCTCATATGCATACATTCACGATCCTAGAACAGTCAGTTGTGAACAACATATGAAATTGTTACACAGATTACATCATCCATTACATGAATAATAAAAGTCTTACACAAATGGTCAAATGACCAAGTCTTACATAACTGCCATGCAGGGCAGACAAATAACACTAACACATCGGAAGATAACAACACAATGTTGTAGAGCCCAAGTCACGCCTTAACCTACATTCTGCTGACCGGGAGACAAGCCTAGTTCGCAGGGTCATCAATGTAGTACTCCTCCACATAGTACTCCTCCTGGGGTTACTCCTTGTAGTCTGGCCAAGTAAATAGCCAGGGACGAAACCAATATAAGTACATTTGTATGTACTTTGCAAGACATCCTTTATATAGCTTACAGAATGCAAGTATGCTTATATGGTGGAATGGGTAGGATATACATAGGGTTTGCTACCCATGATGGAGGAAAGATACATCATGGTTGATTCAACATCTCTATATCTTTGTTGAAGAAGATATTTCAAAAGAAAATAATATAGTTTCTTTTGTCGATATCGCATATCAAGGAGGTTTTGTAAGATTTTGTTTAAAAAAGAAGTTTTTCCTTTTTCTTTTTCTCTGCAAAACTTCTTGTAAAATAGCTTCCAGCTTTTCCTCATGTGTACCTCACGTGTACAAAGTTCCTCTTCCAGTACCTCGCAGGTACAAACCTTTTTTTAAAACATCCTTTTGAAAATCATTAACACAATACAAGCTACGTGGCCATTCAACTGTCCATATCTGAGGAAGCGGCTATTCTGAATAGTTTTACTCTGTAGAGGTGTACAGAATCCACAAGATCCAGAATATCTGCCATGAATCACCCATCGACTGTCCGTGACAGTATGCGAACATCAGATAACTAGTCCAAAACTTCCCACTATGTTCAAGCTAGTATATGACTGTCCCTTCAACTAGGTTTGTTCTCCCCGGAACCGTGTCCCAAACTACCATGACAGGAGACCCAACTATTTCCGCCGGAGGGAAAATTAATCCGACACTTTGCATGTCCCGTATCTCACACCTGGCGACATTTTGGTTCAGAGGATCCATTCCTCTATAACACTTGGGATAGAACACACACTAACACGAACAAGTTTCTAGCAAGGCCTCTTGCCCATGTTGAGGTAGAGTGGAAGTACATCTTGGTTGTCCAGCGAAGACTAGGCTATGTGTCTTTCGTAAAACAATCTTCAAAACTTTCCTCTTTTACACCTCTAGTGAACAAGGTCCCACCTTTCCACCGAGGGTTTTCCATGAAGCCTTTGTTTAGAAAAACACATTTCAGGGTGTCCACTTAGGGACTTCAAGATTATTAATCTAGGTGGTATTTATATACCATATGGTGGCTAAAGGCTTGGTCACACCAAGTTTGACTACTGACAATGTGATAGTTTACCATAATATTAATAGTAGTAATAGCCACAACAAAAAAAGTTTTGTTAACCATATTTTGTAAAACTTCAGAGGTAAAACATGCATGATAGATAATGATAAGGGTAACAACAGCAAGCATTAGGATGTCTTTCCTTGGTATTTTTCTTGATTCTGGTCTTGGAAATAACATGAGTAAAAATAAGCGTCTTCTCCAATATCTCCTTCTTCGTTTTCTAACGTCGCAAAAAGAAATAAAGGACACACATTTAGAACCAACTAAGGAAAATAATAATACATATCAATACATACATCAAGCATCACATAAAACAGTCCATCACTCAATTTTCCAAAGGCAAAAATTATTAAACATACATAAACAAAACTAGACTACTGGAAACATGACTATGGTGCAGAAATTGTATTTCTTACCAAAATGCAATGGGACCAGTGGGTGTTCCAGTAGGCTACCAAGGCATTAAGAGGTCACAATGCCTATGTCATATTTGGGAAAATTACTATCCCACTAAACAAGCAACACAAACACTACACATACTAGTGATAATAATAGGAAACATTTTAATCAAGTCAAAACTACTCATGCTTTCGTACAAATGAAAGTAAAATCTAACAGAGGTGATACACCCCTAACATCAGTACCAAAGTGGTACTGGACCCAACAAAAAAACATAAAAAAATCTAGCTACTAAACTTATAAGTAATATGCCACAATTTCCTAAACATAAGGAAATTCTAGGAAATGACTATACTAACAAAACTACTTCCAATCAATCACACAAAGTACTAAACCTTTCCTAACATGCTAGTTCTGTAAGAAACCAACCTAATAACAGAGGATAACAATCTTACACATGCTAGAAAACATAAATCCAATACTAGCATATTGAATAGAACTAAATCACACCCTAACCGATAGGTTCTGCCAAAACAAGTACTACTGAAAAAATAATTATCAAAAAGTAGATCCACCACTTGGATATGGTTAAGAAAATGCTAGGGTTCAAGCATAATTTTTGGTTTGGACATATTTGCATTATTGGTATTTTTCACAGGGCAAAAGCTAGGGTGAAAGTTTCTGCTATTTTCAAAAAGAATAAAAACACAGGGGGGAAACAGGGCGTGGGCTAGATCTACACGGGCGCGGCCCAACAAGCGGCGAAACCAGCCCACGGGAACGCGCGCGCACGCTCACGACGCGTGAGTGCACGAGTTCAAAGGGATCCGTTGATCTCGTGATCAACAGCCCGCGTGGCTTCTTCCTCCTCTCCCCTCTCTCTCTTATCGGTGCACGGTAGGGAACGGGGACGCGGAGTGCCTCATCTAGGGGCGAAAAACGTTCATGGCGCGGTGTCGGGGTGGTCGTACAAAGTCAAGGCCGTGCAGGCGAGCAAACGTCGGCGGTTGCGGTGGCTCCAAACGGCGGCAGCGAGTAGGGCGTCTGTGGCGACATATCTGCAAGCAAACGGTCATGGCGAGCGGTCAGTGAGGGTCGCACGAGGGTGGGGAGTGAGGTTAGGGCATGGAGGAGAGCTAGGAACGGCCGGGGCAAGCTCAAACTACGGCGGGGGCTTGCGATCGCCGGTGGCAATTTTCTCCCCCGTGTCGCTCATAGAGAGCAACCGGGGTGGAGTGGGCGTGCGGTAGAGTGTGCGGTGGAGCTGTGGGATGGGTGGCGAGGCAGTGGAGTGGCGCATGCCTTATTGGCGCGGGCACGGGGTCGTGGTCGAGGGCATGTCTACAGACATGGCGCGGGCGGCACGGGGCGGCGTCCACGGGCGTCGTGGCACACAGAAATGGGCAACTACAACTAGGGTGGGTGCGGGCACTATCGCAGGGTGGCGACGAGGCGAGCTGGTCGCGGCGTCATGGCCACAGTGCGTGCGGTGAGCGTGCACTATGTGTCCGCGGCTGCCCTCCTATTTCGGCTCTCTGTTTTCCCTCCCTTTTCTCTCTCACTGGCCGACCAAAAAACGAATCCAAGGCATCAATCTCAAGTGAAAACATAGGGGTGTAAGTTAGGCAAGGTTTCTCCCCCTAATTTGAATAAATTCAAATCATTTTGATCAATCCAAGTTATGTAAAATTAAGGGTCCAGAAAATTCAGAAAAAGGACTTAGCAAAAATTGCTGAGTGTTAGAAACATACAAAACCATCAAAATGTTTATGCTTGATTTAATTATCAAATGAATTCCAAATTAGGAATTCTAAGCTAGGCATTGTTAAGCATGTCATAAATATCCAGAAACAAATTTTTACCATATTTTTGAAAATGTGGAAGGCTATGAAAACAAGGTGGAAAAAGGGCACCTTTCTGTTTTTCTCTGTTTTTAAAATTCCTTGTTTTGTCTTATTTTCTTTCCACAAAAACAAGCATGCAATTGAATGTTTTCAAACTCCACAAAACAAACCAAGCTTATCGATTTGTAGTCCACATACCAGGGAACAATTATATGCCAAGAAAACATAAAATTGGATACTCTACCATACTGAAAACAAGTGCTAGAAATTGATATTTGGCTAGTTTTTCAGGGATAAAACCTAATAGAAATATCAAAGGAAAACATCATAAATTAACATCCATTTTGTTTTCTTGGATGAAACAAGGTCAAATAATATTGTCAAATTGAAAACAAGCATGATCCAATGTTTGGAACAAAAATCACTTAGGATACATATGGAAAACATCAGAGAAACAATAGCGATCTATTAGAAAAAATGATATTTGATTCAAAAGAAAAACATTGCTTCCATTGCATAGGAAAAATTATATTAGGTTTGGGAATATCATAGGTAATGTTCAAGTGTTTAACACTAGTTGAAAAAGATTTGATTTTTCTTTTAGGTACTTCTTTTATGGTTGATGAGATATGTACATATTCGATAAATATGTTAATACAATCATTATATCATTTCCCACTTGTAGATCTTGATTTAACACTTGTATGTATTACTTGTGTTCTATTGAAACTTTGTTATTTACTTATGATGGTTCACCTTATAGTTATGAGATGATTTATAGAGATGTTGTGGAAATGAATTGATAACTTAGGGAGTTGTTGTTTTATAGAAGATCACATCTCTGTTGATGAGATAGTTCAATTATGTATTACTCATTGGTGGAAGTATGATCATCAGATATGTGATTTGGATACTCACCCCTCTGTGAGTTCTAAATACCTAGTGAATTATCCCAAGTCACTTAAAGACTTGTGGTTAAAGTTATTGAGAGTTTGTGTTGGTCAAAACCAATTATGGTTTGTCTTTTCAAATGATCTAGTTTGTACAGATACTATGTTATAAAGATCACTCCAAATGTACTCCTGACCAGATGATCTAAACCTATTTCATCATGTCAAGTGAAACATTGGTCACTTTGGTTTGTTTAAACTTTCGCGCCAAAATTTCCCGTATTTTTAGATGCATGCTTTGCAATTGCACATATAATATTTAGATCCTTATAACCTCCCAAACATTGGGATGTTATAGTATCTCCCCCTTAACAAGAACTTCGTCCCGAAGTTCAACCTCTCTCACGTAAAAATAGTAGAGAGAACTTCTGTAGACCGTTCAATGTTCATATCTGTTTTCTTGTGCTTGACCTTGGCATGTGTAGCCTCTTGTCTTGATTCTTCACCTTCCACTGTCTTGAATGTTGATGAAATACTATGCCTGTTATTATGACAACTCTGTTGTGTGACTATACCTTCCTAATGGTCTTACGAAGAACACGTGGTATTTCCACCACATAGTGAATACGAGGTTTCGTTCTCCGATGAATAGGTATGGTTTCCTATCTCTCAGAACTTTCTAAAGAACATTTGGTACATCCACCAGGTGATGAATAACCAATAAGATTCTCCTGGTATGCTGGATACCGTCTATGGTTAGACTTCCATTTGGTTGAATCTAGTGGTCTCAAGATAAATACAACTCAAAGAAACTTATACAACGTAGTGTACATTGATTTAGACTCATCTATTTATTGAAAATATCTTCGAATTTCCTCGAGTTTTAACTCATTCCTACAGGTGACTATAACCTATTCCACTGGTTACTTCCTATGGTCCTTCTATATGTTTGGATTTCAACTTCTACGGGGTAACTCTATGAGTTTATTTATCGAACTTTTACATGTTTCCTTCTAAGCTATAACTACTCATGTGATTTTCTTCTCATCACTTGTGGTATATATCCATGTGTTGATGAAGTATATTTCCAACTCCAAACATCATGTTGAATGTGGTCCATTCCGATTAGTGGCTTTATTGACCTCTGCCTTCTTGACTTCCTAGTCTTCCAGAACCCTTGTGGTTACTTCAATCAGCTGATATTTCAGACCGCTCTCATACTCATCCTATACCCTCTAGACCAGTAACATCAAGATAGAACTTAGTGTTTGCACATGCATTTGCACATCAAGTTCAATCTTCATGTACAGATCTAGTCAATCAAAGATCTTCAATAAATTCAAATGCAGTTATCACTCATGCATCAAAAGCCCGTGAAATAGAAGTACTTTGATTAAAACATCTCAAATACCAAGGCTCTTAAATGCTATACACTACAGGTAGGTACATATTACCTTGTAATCCTATTCTACACAACCACTCTTTGCCTCGGTAATTACTTCAATTGCATGCCTTACTGCAATGGAATAAACCAAGACAAAATGATCCTATAGTAGTTGTTGCCAAACTTGGTTCCATATAGGACTAAGTACCATGTCAATTAAATTACTTCATCTTGATCACGATAATCTTCTCATGGCATCTGTTGATCCTTCATGTTGTTGATCACATCATAGGAGTAGTAATGTAGCTTCCATCAATGTTTATGCATTCTCCTAACTATGTACTAATCTATAATGATTCACCTCCAGACTTAGTAACCAAGGATATGGTATATACCCTATAGTTACCATGGTCTGATGACTCTTCATGATTCTCAAATATCCCTTTTTGATGACTCCTATGCTTACTCTATACCATGTTCTACTCCATCCTATTCATTCATAGAATGGGGTAATCATATCTGTGACTTAATCATCTCTGACTATGCCAGAACACTCTTTTTCTCAATAACACTGATACATGGTTGACTTCGAACTATTCATACCTAGGTATTAAGAAAATAGATAAGTATCTTTACTCAAGTTGAGTAAGAAGATTCTATACAAGTATGATCGTATCATTCTCAAGTGGATAATCATCATAGTTGTAGGAAGTGTGGTTTAGATAAGATGGCTTCCTATAGTCTTTACCAACCTACAGATCTCCTAAAAGGTTTTAAACCTAAGGTCACTTTGCTCTGATACCATCCGTGGTGACCCAACACACCACTGCATGTGTAGTGCGCAAGTCGATGACATAATACTCACATAAGGACTTATCTGTGAGTATTACATCCCTCAGAGTAGTACAACAGAAACATAGCAGGTCCAGGCAAAGCTATAGGATACAAACCTCATTACAAAATGTCGAGAATCTCTTTGAAGAATCAAATAAGATCTCATACAAATGAAACATCAGAAGAAGCAATTTGAAGATTCAAGCTGGAGAAGAACTCAAGCTCAGAACTAATCTACTACGGCTGATGTTAGCCCTATTCTATGGCTTGTACAGCTAATCCAAGAATGGACTCCACCTACACCTTGATAGCTTCTCCTCCATCAGAGTTGTTGATGATGATGCTTCACTGACTAACTAATATATGACTCCACCTAGCTTCATGAGGTAGCGATAGCTTCACGATGACGACTTCCATCAGGCTTCAACTCTAAGCAAGGGGTCAAACAGGAACGAATGAGTAACAAGCGTTACTCAGCAAGTTCATGATATATAGTGGGTGGTTTGATGCACTAACTACAGCTTTAGACTCAAAAGAGTCATAAGCTAATGCAAGGTTTTTGTAAATCTTTCTTCAAGAGGTTGCTTTTAATTCTGAAAACTATGCCCGCCAGATCTTCACAGGACTAGAACTTCATGGAGTTGCCTTTCCTGCGGCGTTCGCAGCTCCTTCCCAGAACAGGGGGTAACATGCCACATCCTTTTACACTCTGCAGAGGTGCGTTACTTTACCCATGGGCGACCAAGACCATGTTGGACAACCAGGCTCGAGATCTTGTCCACTCCCACTAAGATGTGGGGCCCGGTTGTTGGTCCAAGCCAAACTGTGCTTCTCCGCACAACACATGCCCACCCATTTCTGCCAGCGGGTTGAACGCCTGATTCCATCCCTCACGATGGAGAGCTACGCGCCCCTGGCAGACACTCATAGACCCGCAGAGTCCGTGGGACGTAAGGGCTCCCACTCATGTGCATGTAGTCCCGCAAGACCTACAGCGTACGTCTCTGGCAGTCCGTTGACATGCGAACGAGAGAACATCCATGGTTAACGCAAATTTACGACGCAAGAATCCTGACGGCAGTGATGATTAATCCTAGGTAATACTTTCCCATGCAGATGGAACCTTCCTTTGACCTATTCATCTTACCATGGTCCCATCCGCCCACCAAACAGAACACTACCACTCGGGTAGTCATTCAATTAGTCATATTATTATAAAAATAGGATCATGCATTCTTTTGAGACTAGGTGGTAATACGATAGAGTTTTTGCAATTAGTTTGTTATGAAGTACTGCAAAGGATATGAGCAAGTGATGAACTTGCCTGAGATTGAAATAACAATAATAAACCATGTCTTCGGGTTCAAGGGTCTCGTAGAAAATCCCGTCATCTGAAAGACAGCAAAGTAGTCCCTGTAAGGACTATAGAAAACACTGGCAAGGATGATACATGCATAGTAATGGGATGCAACGTGAATTACCCTAGAAAACACCCCAGCTTACAAGTGTAAGCCACATTTGATACGAAATCTTAAGCACACAGGTTTTAGGTGAAATGTTTCATTACTTGTGGTGATGTGGTTATTAGTTCTTTTAGACTTACATTGTTTAACTTTTACTTATCAAACAATTGTTATCCTGTTTAGGTAAAAGTGTTTGTTACTCGGTTAGGCAATAAGACAGTGACACATGGAAAACAACTATTGAAAAGATAACAGTCACATTTTGTTTTATATTCAAAATGTGTAGAGCATATGACAAAGAGTTTAATTGAAAATGATGAACTAATACAGCTAACTCTATCATCACAATACTTGCTAATAACTTGTGATGATAGGTTTTAGTAGGTGTGAAAACATGAGGGTTTTATTAATAATGAAAATAATATTGTGGTAGTTATTTCTTGTCATAATGAAATATAATAGAATTCCAGTATATGTGTAGAAACAAGTTTATAAGTTAAACAAAATGTTTTATGTTTGGCATATTTTAATTGGAAATGCATTTCTCTTTAATTTGATATAACTTTTTATGTTTCTTGAAAATATTTGAATAAGTTATTATTTTATTAATTTAAATGAATTAATTGATTAGGCAAAACATTGCACACATAAAAACTTGTTCAAATGACTTTCAAAACAGCATAGATGAGTTGCATTTGTCATTTGGAGCATTTTGGTATATAATTTGTATTTTTCTGATTTTATGAATTATTTATTATTTTTCTCAATTTTAAATGATTTAATTTAATTAAAGAAAATATTTAATTTTAAATTTTATTAAACATTTTTGAAAAGTTGATAAACATTTAGATTGTATTTTTCTAAACATTTCTATATTTATTTCATATTTTTCTGATAAACAGAATTAAAGTTATTGAATTAATAAGGTTTAATTAATTTCTGCCCTATTTTAAATTGACAGGTGGGTCCCACCTGTCATATAGGATTTAATAAAAAGAAAAAGGAAATAAAAACTGTCAAGACGTCATGCTGACGTCATAGATGCGTCAGCTCTGGGGAAATCACTCCTGTTGATCCACAATCCGTGGATTAAGTTCGAATTGATGAAATCCTCCACTACCATTCGATAGAGGGGCTCACGGGGAGCCAATAGGTGGCGGCGCCGCTGCCTGGTGGTCACCGGAGTGACCACGGCGAGCAATGGCGCGGCGGCGACGTACAGTTTCCGACGACGGAAGGATTCCGCGTATAATTTAGAAAACGGAGGGCACCTGATAAGGGGTAGCCCGATCTTCTCAGTGAACTCTCTCTTGATAAATTGATAACCAATGTGATACCCCGCTCTCTCCTTTGGCTAAACCCTGTCACCAATTACAACAACACTTAACCCCTTCGAATATTCGAGACTCCACACTCTTGCACAAGGAGCCACCGAATACAAGTGGTCCTGTTTCTCCTTATTCCTAGTGGAACAGCAGAATACACTCAGATTTGCAAAGGTATGATGATTCAAGATGAATGCTTCAAGCAATACAATCTAGAAGTCTAGGGTCTTTGTTTTAACGTAGTCTAAACTATCCTATACGCCCCAAGGGGTATATATGAGGGGTGGGGTGCGGCCACAAGGTGACTTGCGCAAGCAAGACCCACCAACCCGAATAGGAACCCAACTTGGTCCTAGTTTTGGACTTGGACTCAACCACAAATAGATACAAACCGACCCATGCTAGGGGGTGCATCCATAATGGTATACAAACCATGTCTAACACTAATTGGACTCTATATGGCGCATTGATACTCTTTGTGGTCCCCCTCCTCTTGTTTTCTCCCTCCATGAGTGTGGAATAACAATCTAGCATTTGTTTTCCACACTTGTAGAATTGTTTTCAACATCTTCAATATTTGTTTTCACCATAGTGATCTTGTTTTCCATCTCCTATTGAACTCCATCTTCATCCATGTGCATCTCATCTTCATGATCTTCCCTCCTCATGCTTGTGTTATCAACAAACCTAAGAATACAAACATGCATGGATTTAGGTAGTATAAAATTCTCATAATCATAAATGTTATACTCAAGTAGGAGTGAATTCACCTGTTGTTGTAATAGTTTAGTCCTTGATCTTGTCATGGGACCAATCCTCACTTCATCATTATTTGTAGGAATATCGTCATGTGTAACAATAGGTGAAGAGCTAGGGATGTCCTCATCAGCACCGTGAGGTGCATAAGCTCACCTGGAGCGTGTGGACATGCTCGATGAAGCTCGAGGTGGTCGGAGTCGACGGCGAGCTTCCATGGCGGCCGGAGCAGAGAGCAAAGGGAACGTCCAAATTCCCTGGCTCTCGGCCTTCCCAGCAAGCGAGGGTTGGTGGAGGGATAGAGGAGGTCCAGGCGCATTCAGTGGTGCACTCGGTTCCTCGCGAGGTGGCCGGGATCGTCGGCGCACGACGGCGGCCGTGGTAACTAGGGTTAGGGTTTTTGCGCGTTTACACACACACACACACAGAGAGAGAGAGAGCTGGCGAGGGGAAGTGAGAGTGAGGAGAGGAAGAGGGCAAGTAGGAGGCTCCCTCCTGCTTCTTATCTACGCGGAAGACGGCGAGTAGGAGGTGGCCCTGCATCGGCGGCGGCTCGGCCACGACTCTTCCAGCCTAGAGGACGACAAAATGAATTTATTCCCATAACCCCTGGAATGAATTAAGTTTTACCAAGAGGTCCTTTTGTCTTTAAAACTGAGAACAAAACCTTGTTTTCCGGGTCTTCTTGTAAACAGAAAAACTAATAAAAAACATATTTGTATTTTTTATTTAGGGTGCTAGATTAAGTGGTTTTGTTGTTTTCTCTTCTTCTAATTTACTTAATGGCTTTAAAGTTATGTTAAAGTATGTTTAATAAAAGTATACACTCCAATCATGTGGATACAAAGTGGTGTATCATAAATGGACAGATTTGGATATAATCCCTTTTGGAAAATAGTTTGGTTTGTTCCATGTCCTACCTAATACTTTGGTTTGTGAATGTACTTGTTTTCTTTTGTTAAACTTTGTAGTTTTCATAATTGAACTCTTAGCAATTTTGGTTGACATTTTAGTACTTAACCAGGTGGAAACCATGAGTGGTTTTGAAATCTTATTTGCTTGTTTTCCACATAGGTTCCAATATGGATATTATCCCATTTTTGTTTTAGTACAAGTAATAATTTACTTTATTATGTGTAGATGACTTTTGTTATCATCTGTTAGTTTTATGTATGAAAATGATCTGGAAAACAAGATATTAAGCTTGTTTTCATATACCTCCACATATCAAGACATGTGGATGCAATGGTTGGTTATTATTTCATGCTTGATAATTATTTCCATTAAAGATATTATTATGAGTTCCTCGTCTCTGATGAGCTTGACAGAGGTTATTGGTTTCTCTAGTATTTTCTTATAATTCCTTGCTGAGGCAGTATTGCTTCTTGTGGTCTTCTGTTGCTTGATGTTCTTCTCTTTAGTTGCCACTAATCTTCTTTTATCACCTTTGTCCATTGCATGTAGGTTCTTCTCTTGGTTTCCAACCTCAACTGCCTCGCCATTGTGGTGAAAACATACAACTACTCCAATCAAGGATTTTACTTAGATGATTGTAAAAGAATGTGATTTTATTTTATGACATCAAGTTTCCATATGCATATAGGAAGAATTTGTTAACAAGTGGGACAGACTTGCCTCCAAATTACTACTCATATACAATAGTCTGAGATGTACCATGTAATTCAATCTTTTGTTTGTTTATGTATGACACTCAATTGTTTGAGTATACAGAAGTGTTTTGTTAACAAGGTATACATGTTGTTACCAAACTACTTCTCTATAACACTAACATTGGAATATCACACTATTTCACGAGGGTTAATAAGATCAGATCAAGATATAAGAGTTTCCATGTACTCTTATAGTCAATTGGAATCGTACTTCTAGAACACTCTAAATAATCTTCTTGAAGATCTTCCTGTGGTAGTTTCTCCTGTCTTGTGGTTTGCTTCTATAGCAGAATGACTTAGAGAAGATTGGGAAACATGATATAATAGTCTAGCCAAAATAAGAAGATCTAGATTAAGAGTTAATTCATGCTTTTATTATCCTTACATACATTTCTTGTTTTGCTTCCCATAAGGTTGATACTTATCTCATACATGATTGGTTTTATTAAGCTTTCAAACCAATTCCTCTAATAGAGGTTATAACTTGTTGTTACTCAATACTTGTATCCAAAGATACTTTATTTGTTGAAGGTAGATTTGAATAGAAGTGTGGAATTCTTATGGAATGATGACTTACTAGTAAGTTTATCAAATGGTTCATTGAGGTGTTGATATCTAATATGCTTACTTGTATAAGATGAATGATACAATGAGCATATGAAGGTTATTGGGGTTTAATGACTTATGTCATAGTTGTTAGTTGTTTTTCCCAGGTGTCTTGATTTACTTTATATTCATCACTTTATTACCGTTTTCATTTATAATGTAGATATAGAGGTTTGGGAATATCATAGGTAATGTTCAAGTGTTTAACACTAGTTGAAAAAGATTTGATTTTTCTTTTAGGTACTTCTTTTATGGTTGATGAGATATGTACATATTCGATAAATATGTTAATACAATCATTATATCATTTCCCACTTGTAGATCTTGAGTTAACACTTGTATGTATTACTTGTGTTCTATTGAAACTTTGTTATTTACTTATGATGGTTCACATTATATTTATGAGATGATTTATAGAGATGTTGTGGAAATGAATTGAGAACTTAGGGAGTTGTTGTTTTATAGAAGATGACATCTCTGTTGATGAGATAGTTCAATTATGTATTACTCATTGGTGGAAGTATGATCATCAGATATGTGATTTGGATACTCACCCCTCTTTGAGTTCTAAATACCTAGTGAAGTATCCCAAGTCACTTAAAGACTTGTGGTTAAAGTTGTTAAGAGTTTGTGTTGGTCAAAACCAATTATGGTTTGTATTTTCAAATGATCTAGTTTTTAGAGATACTATGTTATAAAGATCACTCCAAAATGTACTCCTGACCAGATGATCTAAACATATTTCATCATGTCAAGTGAAACATTGGTCACTTTGGTTTGTTTAAACTTTCACGCCAAAATTTCCCGTATGTTTAGATGCATGCTTTGCAAATGCACATATAATATTTAGATCCTTATAACCTCCCAAACACTCGGATGTTACATCCTCGTCATGCCTCGACCTACGCAAAGGGACGACATGGAAGCCATCTCCGGCCTCATCTCCCTCATCGTCTAGGGAGACCACCATCGGCTGCCCCCCCCCCCCCCGACGAGGAGGCCGCCGACCCCGCGTCCTGATAAAGGGCATGTCCTTCGACGTTCTCCTCAATGGATTCCAGCGCGTACGGGTTGTCCTCATGCGACATGGTCCCCTCGGCGAGGGGGCCCCATCGATCGAAGTGTGGCATCATGATGAGGATATCATAGGGGTCCATGGTGAATGTACATGCTTGAGTTGGAAGGAAATATTGAGTCTTACTGATATTTATTACTAGGAAAGAATTCACATGGATTTTGTGATAACTAGTGCTACACTGAGACCTCTCACTTGGATGACCCCTGTTGCCAGATGCAACAACAACCAATCCCTTTGGATATTCTCAACTACACACTCTTGCACACGTAATCAAAGATCATGAGTGGTACTGTATGCCCCTATTCCCAGATGGAATAACAACATATCACGCAACTTTGCAATGGGTAACACCACCAACAAGGTGGGGATAATTTCAGATGAACATGGTTCAAGTCTAGAATCTAGGGTTTAGTTTTTAACTTGGTCTAATCTATTCCACACGCAGGTGGTAGCTATATATGAGGGAGGGGGTGTTTCCCACGAAATTCACCTATTCCTACTCGTTTGGACTCTTCCAACTCGGATACAAACTGACCCAACATGGGTGTAGCCAATTGGACTCTATTTGGAAACTGGCAGAAAACTATTCGTGGCTTGTTTTGGTCACCACGGCTTGCACGAGTCGAATTTCTTGATGGGGCCGGATCCATTGGAAAGCCCTTCAAATTTTCTAATCGGATTGTGCTCGTTTTTTTGTATTTGGAGCCCGTATGAAGAATCCATGACTATTTCAAATTCGGGACTCCTGGCAGTCCGAATTGAAACATTATTTCCTTGTTGTTTTCCATGCCTCCTTCCTTTGCTCCTTACTTCCTCTTCTCCATCCTTGTTTGTGTTATTAATAAACCAAATCATACATAAATTCATAGGCTTAGCTAGTATAACATTCTCATAAACACAAGCATTATTTATTACTAGGAAAGAATTCACCTTATAATAAACATCAGTGAGACTCAATATTTCCTTCCAACTCAAGCATGTACATTCACCATGGACCCCTATGATATCCTCATCATCCTCCCTTTCTTAAAGACAAGACGTCCGCGGCTTGTTGTATGCTGAAAGTGGAATAAACAAAAAGAAAAACGTGTATGCACAATACATATATCTATAATGAGGTGCATTAGTTGTTATAATATCATAAAATTGTGCCCTAGACATGTGACCACGAATTTTGCTTGTAAACATCACATAATTGTCATAGCACTCCATAAAATAGCAATCACAATTGCAAATATAAGTGAAGCTCATTAAATCATGATCAAAAGGAGAATCATATGTGTATATATTTTTATTGTTTAGTATCAATTCAAGTGTTCTCACAGAAGATCTATGATCAAATTTATGTTTATTAGTACACTCAATGGTGGGAATATGCTTATTATTTTCATCATGAAAATTGCAACTTAATTTGCAAATATAAGTGAAGAACAATTTATTAGCACATGTATGTGACAAGTATTGTGGCAAACCAAACATATGTGTAAAATCATGCTCATATGTAGTAAGTTGTAGCTTATTTACCCAAGGTAAACCAATGTTCAATTCGGCCACTTTATCACAAGTTATGCATATGTGATCCACTATAAAAATTTCACTCATGTTATAGTCACCAATCAAGTTAAAAGTGAAAGAAGAAACATAATTGCTAGAATTGACATATGAAATTTCAGCAACCTTGTTCATAGCACTTTGCACATTAACTGATTCATTTAACATGATGTAATCCACAATATCATTAGGTGGTGTTTTAGCAAGTACTTCTTTATGTGAAACCAAAACCACATGATTAAATTTCGAAATTAGCACATTATCACATGTAGGTGGACTATCTATGCTTGTTAACTCACAAGAATCAACTAGCAACTTAGTGGGTTCACATAATTCAATACTTGAGAGGGGTAACACGAAATCAGCACCTTTATCAATAGCATCCTCGTCAGAATTATTAGGTACCAATTCATCTATCTCAAGTGGTGATGCAGGTTGTACTTGAGATGGCTCCCTTTCTTCAAAAGTAACCTGCATATCAGAAGAAACAACACTAGGAGTAGACATGATTACGTTAGTAGAAACAACCTTACATGTCTTCTCAACCTCGACAAATCCCATAACTAGACGCTCAAGTCTTTGCATCTCAAGTTTTTCAAGTCTTTGTTTTTCAAGCATTTGAGCAGAAATTAAGGGTTGATGTCTAATTCTTTGAAATTTTGTAAGCCATGCATGTATTATCCAATTTTTCTTATTGTTCCAAAAGAATTGTAAATCAGGATAATGGCTATCAAAATTAACTCTATATCTAGTGCACCATTGTTGTCCCAACAAAAGATGAGAACAAATGATATTTCTAGGCATCACATGACATAAAATTTTCTCCTTATGGCCATGAATGGTTAAAGGAACAAAAACTATGTGAGTAATAATAAGTTCATCATCATATGTAGGTAACCTAAATGGATCACATGTGTGTGGAACCAGCTGGAATTCTTCAACAACCTCAGGAGTAACAAAATTATACCGTGTACCTTTATCAAGGGTAACAGCAATCTTGCTTTCCTTGATGTCTGCTGTGAAGTGAAATAAATCTTTTGCTGGAATCCCACTAGCATCCTCCTTCCAAAACGTAGCACTGCAAGCATCAACACTAGGAAAACCCATTGATTAATTTGTTAGAAACAAAATAACAATAGGTTGTTGTGCCTCTCACAACTAACTCAAAACCAAGCAAAGATGGCTTCACTTAATGTTCCAAGAGTGAAAAGGATCAACTTACCACAAGTGCCAATGAAAAGTGTACCAAGTGTGAGAAGAGAATATCCAGGATATGATAGTATCACAAAGACAAACATGGTATATGGTGGAGCTCGGCTTGGGATTCCTAACAACACCAAAAACAAGTCCTATTTGCTGCTTGTGATGATAAAATAACACCTAGGGAAACACACACCAAGTATGGAGACAAATGTGGCAATGCAAATATGTGTAGGAAATTTTGCAATGCTCTGGAAAGACACTAGCCAAGCTCAGATAATATTCAGGCACAAGATTGCTCAATGGTGTGTCAATATAGCAATAGTGAAAACAGCTCCACGGGTATATCAATGTAACTCAAGGCCTTTTTGCTTTTCTCAATTCTGTTTTTCTCTTTTTCTCTTTTCTCTCTTTTTTTATACTTTTTACTGGCCAATAACAACACTAGGAGCAAAACTATGAAGTGATAACAATGCTATGAACAATGTGACACAAGTATGTGATAAAGAGCAGCCTGAAAACGAGAAAAATAAAGCTATTCTTATTGGGTAAGGTACCTATTTATTGCCGTAGAAAGGCTTTGTCTAAGGCTCACAAAGTTCGGACTTGAAACCCTAAAGAAATTGGAAAAGAAAAACAAAACCGAAACTATCTAAACTAAAGGAATTGCCCATGGCAGGAACTCTGTACCACGACAGCGAATCTGTGATTTTTGGTGCCGCGGCAGCGAAGTACGGATCCAACTCGAAAACCAACAAGCCCACCACTCGGATTGGAATTTTTTTTGAGGGGATTTCGGTGGACACCAAAGGAAAAACTTGAAGGACACTAAACCCTAAACCTAGATCGAAATAACAAGACTCAAAAGGAGAAAAAGAAACACGAAAATCAAACACAAGACAGCAACTAGACACTTGACAATGGTGATCTAAGACTATGGCAACAACTAGACCTAAAATTGTTGTGTGGCTTTTTCTGTATAGGAAATAAAAACAACTAGACTAGGGATAAATTTGCTCACCGAGGCAACCTGAAAATCTGATAGCAAGATGATATGTGGTGGCCCGATCTTCTCGTTGAGCTTCTCTCTCTTTTTGTGGTTTTCTGGATTTTGTGATAACTAGTGCTACACTGAGACCTCTCACTTGGATGACCCCTCTTGCCAGATGCAACAACAACCAATCCCTTTGGATATTTTCAACTACACACTCTTGCACACGTAATCAAAGATCACGAGTGGTCCTGTATCCCCCTATTCCCAGATGGAATAACAAGATATCACGCAACTTTGCAATGGGTAACACCACCAACAAGGTGGGGATAATTTCAGATGAACATGGTTCAAGTCTGGAATCTAGGGTTTAGTTTTTAACTTGGTCTAATCTATTCCACATGCAGGTGGTAGCTATATATGAGGGAGGGGGTGTTTCCCACGAAATTCACCTATTCCTACTCGTTTGAAATCTTCCAACTCGGATACAAACTGACCCAACATGGGTGCAGCCAATTAGACTCTATTTGGAAACTGGCAGAAAACTATTCGTGGCTTGTTTTGGTCACCACGGCTTGCACGAGTCGAATTTCTTGATGGGGCCGGATCCATTGGAAAGCCCTTCAAATTTCCTAATCGGATTGTCCTCGTTTGCTGTATTTGGAGCCCGTATGAAGAATCCATGACTATTTCAAATTCGGGACTCCTGGCAGTCCGAATTGAAACATTATTTCCTTGTTGTTTTCCATGCCTCCTTCCTTTGCTCTTTGCTTCCTCTTCTCCATCCTTGTTTGTGTTATTAATAAACCTAATCATACATAAATTTGTAGGCTTAGGTAGTATAACATTCTCATAAACACAAACATTATTTATTACTAGGAAAGAATTCACCTTATAATAAACATCAGTGAGACTCAATATTTCCTTCCAACTCAAGCATGTACATTCACCATGGACCCCTATGATATCCTCATCATATATACTCCCCACCTGCGTGTGGAAGAGGGAGAATAAGTTTAAACCAAAACCAAGAACCCTAGCCTCTAGTTTGTATTGCTGCTAAGCATACTACTTGAAGTTTACCCTGCAAAGTTGCGTGATATCTTGTTATTTCATCTGGGAATAGGGGGATACAGGACCACTTGTGATCTTTGATTACTTGTGCAAGAGTGTGTAGTTGAGAATATCCAAAGAGCTTGATTGTTGTTGCATTGGCAACAGGGGTCAGCTGAGTGAGAGGTCTCAGTGTAGCACTAGTTATCCAATATATCAGAAAATACAAAAATAGAGAGAAGCTCAACGAGAAGATCGGGCCACCCCATATCATCTTGGTATCAGATTCTCCAGTTTTTTCTGGATAGGAAATAAAAACAACCTAAAATATTGAGCTTTGATACCACATGATGTAGGCGTTTGCCCGATCTTTCACCGCAAGAACCACCGAGATAACTATTCTTCCAATCACGTGAGCGATACACGTAACCTGAAGAACATGGATAGATTTAGGCGAGAAACGCACGAACCCAGATGATCAGGATATAATAGGGGTCCATGGTGAATGTACATGCTTGAGTTGGAAGGAAATATTGAGCCTCGCTGATGATTATTATAAGGTGAATTCTTTCCTATTAATAAATATTGTTTGTGATTATAAGAATGTTATACTACCTAAGCTATTGCATTATGTATTAGCAGGGTTATTGTTAACACAAACATGGATGGAGGAAGACCTCAAGACTTGCTGGAAAACAACATGGAGATGATGGAAAACAAACTTACAAGTGTTGAAAACAAATGTGCAAGTGTGGAAAACAACTCCAGGAATGTTCTTCCACACTAAGGAATGGTGAAAACAAGAGGAGGGCGCCCCGTTGAAGATCAATGCGCCATATAGAAAGTCCTAATTCAACTAGGCATGGCCTGTATGCCATAATGGCTGAACCCCCTAAAGTTGGGTCGGTTTGTATCCCTTCCTAGTCCAAGTAGGAGTCCTAGTAGAGTCCTCCTAGTCCAAGTAGGAGTCCTAGTTGAGTCCTAGTCCTAGTAGGAGAGGTGCTTGTGCAAGGAGCCCTCCACCTATATATACTCCCCACCTGCGTGTGGAAGAGGTAGAACAAGTTTAAACCAAAACCAATGAAACCCTAGCCTCTAGTTTGTATTGCTGCTAAGCATACTACTTGAAGTTTACCCTGCAAAGTTGCGTGATATCTTGTTATTCCATCTGGGAATAGGGGGATACATGACCACTTGTGATCTTTGATTACTTGTGCAAGAGTGTGTAGTTGAGAATATCCAAAGAGCTTGATTGTTGTTGCATCTCGCTAACAGGGGTCTGCTAAGTGAGAGGTCTCAGTGTAGCACTAGTTATCCAATATATCAGAAAACCACAAAAAGAGAGAGAAGCTCATTGAGAAGATCGGGCCACCCCATATCATCTTGGTATCAGATTCTCCAGGTTTACTCGGTGAGCAAAGTTATCCCTAGTTTTAGTTATTTTTTATTCCTATCCAGAAAAAGCCCCACAAAAATATTAGGTTTAGTTTTGCCAGAGCCTAGATCAACACCAATTTGCATCTACTAGTTGCTGTTTCTTGTTGATTTGCGTTCCTGTTTTTCTTTTTCATCTTTTTAGGGTTCATCGTGTTTATCTTTTTGTCTAGATCTATACCGAAAAAGTTTCACCAAAAAAAAATTGCCGCCCGCGCACGTTTCCTTGCCACTATCGTATTCGTTTCCGTGTTGTCCTCGCAGGCCTTGTCCGCTTGCGAGCCGGCTGGTTCCATCCAACCACGCGCACTTCTGTCGGTTCTATACGCGCCAACCATCGCGCGCGCAGTCCAAGCAGTTGTCGGAATCCGCCAACCGACCGCGCTCTCTTACCAATTCTCGCGCGCCTGATTTTTGTCCTACTCGTACTCATACCACCGCGCGCGTTGACCGCGTTTAACGCGTGTTGCCGCATCTCAACTTACCACAAGTGCCACACTCGCACGTTTCGTGTCGGAATCCACACCAGGTGCGCGCCCCTGCTGCTCGCGTGATGTAGCCCACTGTATGCCACCAAGCACAACATCGAGACGCAACAAGGTGAACTCACTCCTATCTCCGTACGTTTCCGGTGACTTGGTGAACGGTGCTCTACCTCATGAAATACCCCTCTGCATGCATAGGTGGGATCACCACATGGAGACCCAAGATGGTGCCCAAGATGCTCAAGAACACATCCAAGAAGGTGCACACGAAGCTAGGAAGAACGCGGGCGAAGACGGCGTCAAGATCGGAGTTCCGAGGAGGAAGAACGGAGGGAAAAGGGGTCTCCCGGCCTCCCCTCCCGGCCAGGCCGGACTCCCCCCTTCCCAGGCCGGCCCCCTGCCCGAGCAGGCCGGCCTCCCTCACCCCCACCCCGGCCTCGGGCTGGCCTCCCAGGCCGGACCCCTGCCCGAGCGCCCCGGCCTCCAGGCCGGCCTGCCTCCCTCCACCCCGGCCCCAGGCCGGGCACCCAACAGAAGGGGCCGGCCTGCAGGCCGGCCTGCCTCCTTCCCACCCCGGCCCCAGGCCGGCCACCCCTCCAGGCCGGCCAGCCCGGCGTGGCCCCAAAATGCACGGAATTGGTCCGTTTTTGCACTGTTTCGACCCCAGTTTCGTCCCCGACTATATAAGGGACTCTGGTGGCTAGATCTAGGGTCTAGGGATGATTTGAGAACTTCGGGCTTTACCCTTGTATTCCTCTTGTGAGGTGACTCCTCTTACGAGGCTACTCCTATGTTGATGATGTTCATCTAGGACCGTATCAAGATCTCTCCAAGGAGCTACTCTCTCACATAGTGATTCTAGTAGCGCTTGCCAACCTTCCCCTTTGGGCTTCTGTTGGATCGGTGGACGACCGGTGAGAGGAATCAGTTTCAATTAGCGTGTTGTTGACTTGGGTTTGCGATCCCTCGTAGGCTACACGAGTTATCTTCCCCCTTTTGTGTTTCGCGCGTTTGCCCTCGATTCCCCCTCTCGTGTTCATCGTGTTCATTGCGTTCTTCGTGCGTTCTTCGTTCGTTCTTGTCGATTCGTGAAGATCGGGCCAACTTAGAGGTCAACACCTCATCATCTGGTATCCAGAGCTAGATTGACACGAATCCGACACCCCACCCCCTCCCCTACCACCAATTTTTCTTCTATCCACCATAAATTCGAAAATTTGACCAAAAATAGCCGAAAGGGATTTCGACCGATCTCTTGATTCGTTGAGTTTTTCGTGGTTTTGTTTCATAGATTTGTTGCCAAGAACCATTCCCATCTTCCTATTCAGCCACAATTCTTAAATTTGTCCATATTTTTTCTTGATTTGGGAGAAATTTCAAATTTGAGCAAAAAATCAGAAAAATCCTGCTCTTCGATTCTTGGACAGGTTTTGTAACTTGTTTTTCTTTGTCGTTTTTGATCCGAATTGAGTGCAACAAGTTCCTACGCATCGCCATCGACATCGCCTACGCATATACATCCTCGGATCCGCACGACATCGACATCCACCGGCCGCAAGTCCGAGATCATCCACCGCATAGGTATAACTTGCTTCCGCTTGAACTAACCCATTCCTTTGTGTACCTTACCTACTTGGACTAGTTCTTTTACACCGCTTGGCATCGCATTGTGGCACCGAGAGTGCGAGTTTTGCGCTTGTGAGAGACTAGCTACGAGTAGGCATTGGCATTTGGGAATCATCTCCGCATCATCATCAAAAATCAAAAAAAAAGAGAAAGGAGAAAGAGCACAAGAAGCAAAAAGAGCCAAAAGAAGCAACGATCGATGCCAATTGCTATCATTTGTAGGAACACCTAGCTTCGAGTTGCGAGAGAGAAGAGAGTTACCGGTTGCCACATTGTGAATCTTGTTGCCTCTTGTTAATTGCGGTTCGAGCTAGCGTCCTCCTTGCGTTGGTGTGGCATTGAGCTTAGTCTTCGATAGGTACATTTCGTCTCCGCTCGTCCATTGGCCGCACTAACCCCATTTATCATTTGTTTGTGTGTGTTTTTCTTTTCCACCATATCATTTTCCTCCACTAGGTTTGGTTTTCGTGCTAACTTTTCTTTGATTCTTCTCCACGTTTTACAACAAACTTTTCTTTGGATTTGTCGTTTTCCTCGCCACATTTCTAACCCATTTCCCATCCACCAATAAGCCGTGTGTGTTTTGGGGCGTGTTTTGGGATCTTTCGAACTCAAGTCACTTCATTCTTTTTGCTATCGGTTTCTCTTGGCTTGGTCCACTAGTTTCCAACATTTGCTAAAAGGTGAGGGTTGAGCTCTTAGGTCCTCACACTCTATATATAGACTTGCGCTTGTACCTAACCATGTATAGCAAGAGCGAAGACTTTGGAGGCCATGATGATCATGATGAGTCCATGGTGGACCACTACGACTACAACGAGCTAGACAAGGACCTCCACTCCTACGAGCATGACGTGGTGGACGACCACTACTTCGAGCACGACATCGTGGATGACCACCACTACGAGCATGACATGGTGGATCAC
Organism: Alopecurus myosuroides; assembly: GCA_028641055.1. Taxonomy (NCBI): domain Eukaryota; kingdom Viridiplantae; phylum Streptophyta; class Magnoliopsida; order Poales; family Poaceae; genus Alopecurus; species Alopecurus myosuroides. The sequence goes on from CM054061.1 coordinate 242,152,790, forward strand.
CACCACTACTACGACCACGACGTCGAGCTCTACACCGACTACTCCTCCCCAAGCGTCATCGACATGGAGGAGTACCACAACCACCACGCCGACTTCGACTCCACGAGCTCCACCGACATGAACCACTACTACAACTACGACATCGCAAGCTTGGATGACGAGATGGAGCCATGCTACACCGACAACGCATCCACAACCATGACGGAGTACGACACCAACAACGACTCCCCAAGCTACTTCGACTCCGACATGGATGAGCTCACTTACAACAACTTCCTCGCCAAGCTTCGATTGTCAAGAAACTCCGATGGTTCATGCTCACCACCAAGGAACTTCAAGGAGAATGCCAAGGCCAAGACACGACAACGACCTTCAACCTCAAGATGGCGCAACGACAAGAAATCCGACAAGTTGGCAACGTCAAGATTGTCTTCTTCAACATCAAGACGGTGCCACAAGAAGGACATCATCGAGGCCCCATCAAGAGAGAAGGCCAAGAAGCCAAGGCATCCAAATGACTTTCGAAGTCATCCCACACATGACGTGCGGGAACGCCGCAAGCTTCGTCATCGACAAGCTTCAAGCTCTCATCACCACGCTCATCACCAAGACCGTCGCCAGGATCACCCTCGCCATATGGAAGAGAGTGGTACACCCACCTCACCGCACCTTCCACCACAAGTTCCGCGACGAAATTGGTTTGAGCATCGCTCGCCATCACCACTACCTCGACCTCGACACCGACAAGCCGTGGTAACCCTCTTCAAGATCACCCTCTACGACCGGATATTCTTCATCACCCACCTTCTCCAAGCTACACTCATGACTATGGTCTACATGGCTTCGTGGATGGTGCTTGCCCACATTCAAGGCTTCCAAGGCAAAATGTGTGTCACCACCACAATGACCACCAAGACCAAGGCCATTATCAAGAAGGTGCCCCCAACAGGGCTTCGAGTGAATGCCTCCCTCAACTCCACCACAATGACCACCGGTGCCATCCTCTCCATCATGATCGCCATTGCCAAACCAACGAGGATGGCCCACATGAGCTTCCACCGCCCATCATTGATGAAGACCCACATGAGATACTTCCTCAACGCCAAGCAAGTGAGAATGCTCCCTATGGCTTGTCTTTCCCCATCTTTGAGGAAGACCACATTGAGCACCACCATCGACAACAATCAAGTGGGATTGCTCAACATGCTACTTCACTTCCCATCTTCGATGAAGACCCTTATGAGCGCCCACTTCGACCACCACTAGGCACGGATGCTATGAGCCTACTTCCCCCTCTCCTTCAAGATGAAGACCTCTTATGCCCCATTTGCAACGGCCATGGTCACATAATGTGGGATTGCCAAGGCGGCGACCAAGATGGTGCGTCCAATGGAGATGCTATCCATGATGCTTCTTCTCCCATATTGGATGAAGCACCACATCACCTAGGCCATGAAGACAATAACTTGAGCGCCGTTTTCCTCAATGTTACAAGGTGCAAGGACCATGAGCGTCACCATCCATATGAGGAATGGGAGCCTCCACCGCATCTTCACCAAGATTGTGCTTTCTATTCGCACCCCGCCTTCGACAAGGATCAAGAACATCCTCGCCATGGACACTATGATACCACTACCTCGTCAAGGCAAGAGGCGAGAGATACTTCTCCACCAACAATCAACCACAACTTCCATGAGCGACATTCTATGAGGATGAACAATGACCTTCATGATCAAGGCCATGAGTTTCCTTCATCGACACAAGCGCAACACCAACATCAAGAGTGCGAAGCTATTCCTCCCATGACACAAGATCAACATCACCATATGCATGAGGAGACCCCTCTACCACTCTATGATGAAGACGTTGATGCTTGTGACATTGTCAAAGAGGCTCATCCCTTGCCACCATCTCTAAGGCATTCTTCTTCTTCGTCTCCAATGACACAAGTGCCAACTTCGACCATCCACAAGAGAGCTTCCAATGCTACCAATGAGATGATCTTGGTTGCCAACCAAAATGGTGACCATGCCTACATGAGTGAAGGCCAATACTATGACTTGCACCAACTAGATCTCAATTCCTTGGACATGCCGACCAATGGTGACGAAAGCGTCTATTGCAATGAGGTCGCGAACTCATCGCGAGTGTTGACACGAGTTCTTCAAGCCTATCCTCAAGATAAGGACCAACGATGCAACCTCTCTAGAGCCGGCGTTAATGGCCCATCTATCATTGATGGAGGTAACGACGAATTGGGTGTCACTCTCCGCTTGACTTCAAAGCATCTCATGCCAACCTCCACAAGGCCACGCTCAAGCCACCATTCTAGCCAAGGATATCATCATCATCATCATCATCATCATCGACCATTTGAGGATGCTACAAGGCATGGCTTACACTACCACAACACGGAGATGTTGGAGCCTTCCTCGACACAAGCCATGACCCTACCTCCTCCTCCAAGAAAGGCACCCTTTCCACACTTGGAGATCAACCCAAGAGATGAGATGATCGAGTCCTCCTCGCCACATGCTATGACACTACCGACTCCAAGCAATGCAACAACTTCGACAAGTGCGCACAACTCAAGTGCCAAGACTTTGGAGCCTTTTAGTGTCCCTTCTCAAGTTTCTAGTGGGATGAGTGGTGAGAGAGAGATCCACCATCACGTGAGTGAGAGCCACAAGCCCATAATGAGTGGAAAAAGCATGAGTGTTCTTAGAGGCATTGCCATGATAGCCACAAATAGTGAGATGAGAGTTGAGAGCAAAATCCCATGTGTGCTTATCGACACTAACGGCTTACCAACTTTCTCTCCATCTTTGTTGTCTATTTTGTAGAGATTTGGTGACCCTATCACGCATCCTCGCCCTCATGGACTTCTCCACATACAAGGCTCTCCACATCGCATGAACATCGACAACGACTTGAAGAGTTGGAAGGAACACATTCCGCTCATCATGATCCACATGGAGATTGACGAGAGCTTCTAAGACAAGGCATTCTCCATCCACACTCCTCAAGTCAAGATCTACACGGCGCGTCACAAGCACTTCGACATCAACGACTTCTACGCATACATCCCTCTTGTCACGATGTGCTTGGAGTTCGACAAGCGCGTCAACGACAATGACTACCACGTCTACATCCCCTTCGTCAAGATGCCCTTGGAGTTCGACAAGCGCGTCAACGACAATGACTACCACGACTACATGCCAACCACCAAGATGTACATGGACTTCGACAAGAGAATCAACGACAACACCACCAACGTCAAGTTCATCTACACTGTACCGCTTCCACAACCAATGGAGCAACACCCTCTTGAGCTCTTCGACGACGACTACATCTCATGTCAAGCTCATCCTCACCCATCCATGGAGGATCATGTCAAGATCGTCATCGCCTTTGGACCACACCCTCCACGAGCATACCTTGGCATGATCTTCGATAAGAGGCTAAACTTCAACGACTACACCGCCTCGCGAGATCTTCACCAACCCTCCAAGGAGGACCCTTTCATGATCTCCATCACCTTTGGACCACACCCACTACGAGCCTACCGTCACATGAACTTCGACAAGCGGCTCAACTTCAACGACCTCTTCGTCATCGACATTCCTTCTCCCGCTCACATATGGATGGAACGAGAGTCGAGGACGACTCTTTTTCAAGGGGGAGAGATGATGTAGACCACCGTATTCCACCAAGCACAACATCAAGATGCAACAAGGTGAACTCACTCCAATCTCCGTACGTTTCCGGTGACTTGGTGAACGGTGCTCTACCTCATGAAATACCCCTCTACATGCATAGGTGGGATCACCACATGGAGACCCAAGATGGTTCCCAAGATGCTCAAGAACACATCCAAGAAGGTGCACACGAAGCTAGGAAGAACGTGGGCGAAGACGGCGTCAAGATCGGAGTTCCGAGGAGGAAGAACGGAGGGAAAAGGGGTCTCCCGGCCTCCCCTCCCGGCCAGGCCGGCCTCCCCCCTTCCCAGGCCAGCCCCCTGCCCGAGCAGGCCGGCCTCCCTCACCCCCACCCCGGCCTCGGGCTGGCCTCCCAGGCCGGCCCCCTGCCCGAGCGCCCCGGCCTCCAGGCCGGCCTGCTTCCCTCCATCCCGGCCCCAGGCCGGGCACCCAACAGAAGGGGCCGGCCTGCAGGCCGGCCTGCCTCCTTCCCACCCCGGCCCCAGGCCATCCACCCCTCCAGGCCGGCCTCTGCGCCCCCCAGGCCGGCCAGGCCGGCTCCCAGGCCGGCGTGGCCCCAAAATGCACGGAATTGGTCCGTTTTTTGCACTGTTTCGACCCCCGTTTCGACCCCGACTATATAAGGGACTCCGGTGGCTAGATCTAGGGTTTAGGGATGATTTGAGTACTTCGGGCTTTGCCCTTGTATCCCTCTTGTGAGTTGACTCCTCTTATGAGGCTACTCCTATGTTGATGATGTTCATCTAGGACCGTATCAAGATCTCTCCAAGGAGCTACTCTCTCACATAGTGATTCTAGTAGCGCTTGCCAACCTTCCCCTTTGGGCTTCGGTTGGATCGGTGGACCGACCGGTGAGAGGAATCGATTTCAATTAGCGTGTTGCTGACTTGGGTTTGCGATCCCTCATAGGCTTCACGAGTTATCTTCCCTCTTTTGTGTTTCCACGCGTTTGCCCTCGATTTCCCCTCGATTCCCCCTCTCGTGTTCATCGTGTTCATCGCCGTTCTTCGTGCGTTCTTCGTTCGTTCTTGTCGATTCGTGAAGATCGGGCCAACTTAGAGGTCAACACCTCATCATCGCGTTAGCTGGACTCGCTACGAAACGCGCGCGTAAGCTTCCAAAAAAAATATCGCGGGCCACGCGGTATCTGATCCGTGTCAGACACCGACCAAAATCGTTAACCGCCAAAAGCGGCTCGGTATCCTTCAAGTGGCTCGCGCGCGCAAGCGTTTTCCGCCTATCACCAATTCCACCTGGTCCCGCCGCCCACGTGCGTTCCTGTCGCTTAGCTGACATCGGTCCAACGCTCCTTGTCGCTGTCCGTTTTGTTTGTGTTCCGCCGCTCAGCTGGCCTCGATCCCACCGACAGCTCCCAGGTCCTGTTCCATAACGGTGCGCGCCACCCTAGGACTCGATCTTATACGTGTCACAGCAGAATCCAAGCCCTACCAAGCCACTACACGCCACAATCACTTCAAAGGCAAGTTCGGACTAGCATCAAAAGTCCCACCAGACACACACCGCAGCAAGTCCACACAATCGCGCGCACAAATCTCTATAGTTTTTCTTTAGTTTTCTTTTGTTTTTGTCCTGTTTTATCTCTAGGATTTCTGTGCTGATGTTTGATAAGCCCTAGCTACAGCCATTCTACTAGCTGTTTTATTGCTCTACAGGCTTCTCAATTTGATCAATTCTTGTCCATATTTTCTGCTCCTAGTTGATACAAAGGCCATTGAAAAAGTATAAAAAAATAGAAAGAGAGAAAAAACAAAAAGAGGCCGAGACATACTATCACTAGTGGAAGCTTATCATCTTGGATATTTTTGTGGACATTTGAGCAATCTTGTGCCTGTTTTTATAGAGTATTTGCTAGTGTCTTTCCAGTGCTTGAAATAACTCTTCCATATAATTGCTAAGCCACATTAGTCTCCCAGAGTGAGTGTGTTCCTTTAGTATTTTTCATCACATTAGACAGTGCATTGGATTTGTTATTTTGGTGTTGTTAGGAATCCCAACCAAGCCCCACCAAAAACCCTGTTTGCATTGTGATACTTGATAGCTCGGATAATTCTCTTCTCACACTAAAGCACATTATTCATTGCTCCTTGTTGGTAAGTTGATACTTTTCGCTCTTGGAACATTAAGTGAAGCCATCTTTGCTTGGTTTTGAGTGAGTTGTGAGAGGCACCACAACCTATTGTTATTTTGTTTCTAACAAATTAATCAATGGGTTTTCCTAGTGTTGATGCTTGCAGTGCTACGTTTTGGAAGCAGGATGCTAGTGGGATTCCAGCAAAAGATTTATTTCACTTCACGGCAGACATCAAGGAAAGTAAGGTTGCTATTACCCTTGATAAAGGTACACGGTATAATTTTGTTAGTCCTGAGGTTGTTGAAGAATTGCAGCTGGTTCCACACACATATGATCCATTTAGGTTACCTACATATGATGATGAACTTATTATTACTCACATAGTTTTTGTTCCTTTAACCATTCATGGCCATAAGGAGAAAAATTTATGTTATGTGATGCCTAGAGATATTATTTGTTCTCATCTTTTGTTGGGACAACAATGGTGCACTAAATATAAAGTTAATTTTGATAGCCATTATCCTGATTTACAATTCTTTTGGAACAATAAGAAAAATTGGATAATACATGCACGGCTTACACAATTTCAAAGAATTAGACATCAACCCTTAATTTCTGCTCAAATGCTTGAAAAGCAAAGACTTGAAAAACTTGAGATACAAAGACTTGAGCGTTTAGTTATGGGATTTGTCGAGGATGAGAAGGCATGTGAGGTTATTTCTACTAATGTAATCATGTCTACTCCTAGTGTTGTTTCTTCTGATATGCAGGTTACTTTTGAAGAAAGGGAGCCACAACAAGTAGAACCTGCATCACCACTTGAGATAGTTGAATTGGTACCTAATAAATCTGAGGAGGATGCTATTGATAAAGGTACTGATTTCGTGTCACCCCCCTATCCAGAAATAGCCCCACAAAAATATTAGGTTTAGTTTTGCCAGAGCCTAGATCAACACCAATTTGCATCTACTAGTTGTTGTTTCTTGTTGATTTGCGTTCCTGTTTTTCTTTTTCATCTTTTTAGGGTTCATCGTGTTTATCTTTTTGTCTCGATCTATACCGAAAAAGTTTCACCAAAAAAAATTTGCCGCCCGCGCACGTTTCCTTGCCACTATCGGATTCGTTTCCGTGTTGTCCTCGCAGGCCTTGTCCACTTGCGAGCCGGCTGGTTCCATCCAACCACGCGCACTTCTGTCGGTTCTATACGCGCCAACCACCGCGCGCGCAGTCCAAGCAGTTGTCGGAATCCGCCCACCGACCGCGCTCTCTTACCAATTCTCGCGCGCCTGATTTTTGTCCTACTCGTACTCGTACCACCGCGCGCGTTGACCGCGTTTAACGCGCGTTGCCGCATCTCAACTTATTTCCTATCCAGAAAAAGCCCCACAAAAATATTAGGTTTAGTTTTGCCAGAGCCTAGATCAACACCAATTTGCATCTACTAGTTGCTATTTCTTGTTGATTTGCGTTCCTGTTTTTCTTTTTCATCTTTTTAGGGTTCATCGTGTTTATCTTTTTGTCTAGATCTATACCGAAAAAGTTTCACAAAAAAAAAATTGCCGCCCGCGCACGTTTCCTTGCCACTATCGGATTCGTTTCCGTGTTGTCCTCGCAGGCCTTGTCCACTTGCGAGCCGGCTGGTTCCATCCAACCACGCGCACTTCTGTCAGTTCTATACGCGCCAACCACCGCGCGCGCAGTCCAAGCAGTTGTCGGAATCCGCCCACCGGCCGCGCTCTCTTACCAATTCTCGCGCGCCTGATTTTTGTCCTACTCGTACTCGTACCACCGCGCGCGTTGACCGTGTTTAACGCGCGTTGCCGCATCTCAACTTACCACAAGTGCCACACTCGCACGTTTCGTGTCGGAATCCACACCAGGCGCGCGCCCCTGCTGCTCGCATTAGCTGGACTCGCTACGAAACACGCGCGTAAGCTTCCAAAAAAAAAAATATCGCGGGCCACGCGGTATCTGATCCGTGTCAGACACCGACCAAAATCGTTAACCGCCAAAAGCGGCTCGGTATCCTTCAAGTGGCTCGCGCGCGCACGCGTTTTTCCGCCTATCACCAATTCCACCTGGTCCCGCCGCCCACGTGCGTTCCTGTCGCTCAGCTGGCATCGGTCCAACGCTCCTTGTCGCTGTCCGTTTTGTTTGTGTTCCGCCGCTCAGCTGGCCTAGATCCCACCGACAGCTCCCAGGTCCTGTTCCATATCGGTGCGCGCCACCCTAGGACTCGATCTTATACGTGTCACAGCAGAATCCAAGCCCTACCAAGCCACTACACGCCACAATCACTTCAAAGGCAAGTTCGGACTAGTATCAAAAGTCCCACCACACACACACCGCAGCAAGTCCACACAATCGCGCGCACAAATCTCTATAGTTTTTCTTTAGTTTTCTTTTGTTTTTCTCCTGTTTTATCTCTAGGATTCGGTGCTGATCTTTGACAAGCCCTAGCTATAACCATTCTACAGCAAATTTTAGGTCCCCAAAACCCAAAGACTAGCTGTTTTATTGCTCTACAGGCTGCTCAATTTGATAAATTTTTGTCCATATTTTCTGCTCCTAGTTGATACAAAGGCCATTGAAAAAGTATAAAAAAATAGAAAGAGAGAAAAAACAAAAAGAGGCCGAGACATACTATCACTAGTGGAAGCTTATCATCTTGGATATTTTTGTGGACATTTCAGCAATCTTGTGCATGTTTTTATAGAGTATTTGCTAGTGTCTTTCCAGTGCTTGGAATAACTCTTCCATATAATTGCTAAGCCACATTTGTCTCCTAGAGTGAGTGTGTTTCCTTTAGTATTTTTCATCACATTAGACAGTGCATTGGAGTTGTTATTTTGGTGTTGTTAGGAATCCCAACCAAGCCCCACCAAAAACCCTGTTTGCATTGTGATACTTGATAGCTCGGATTATTATCTTCTCACACTAAAGCACATTATTCATTGCTCCTTGTTGGTAAGTTGATCCTTTTCACTCTTGGAACATTAAGTGAAGCCATCTTTACTTGGTTTTGAGTGAGTTGTGAGAGGCACCACAACCTATTGTTATTTTGTTTCTAACAAATTAATCAATGGGTTTTCCTAGTATTGATGCTTGCAGTGCTACGTTTTGGAAGGAGGATGCTAGTGGGATTCCAGCAAAAGATTTATTTCACTTCACGGCAGACATCAAGGAAAGTAAGGTTACTATTACCCTTGATAAAGGTACACGGTATAATTTTGTTACTCCTGAGGTTGTTGAAGAATTACAGCTGGTTCCACACACATGTGATCCATTTAGGTTACCTACATATGATGATGAACTTATTATCACTCACATAGTCTTTGTTCCTTTAACCATTCATGGCCATAAGGAGAAAATTTTATGTTATGTGATGCCTAGAGATATTATTTGTTCTCATCTTTTGTTGGGACAACAATGGTGCACTAAATATAGAGTTAATTTTGATAGTCATTATCCTGATTTACAATTCTTTTGGAACAATAAGAAAAATTGGATAATACATGCACGGCTTACACAATTTCAAAGAATTAGACATCAACCCTTAATTTCTGCTCAAATGCTTGAAAAGCAAAGACTTGAAAAACTTGAGATGCAAAGAATTGAGCGTTTAGTTATGGGATTTGTCGAGGTTGAGAAGACATGTGAGGTTCTTTCTACTAACGTAATCATGTCTACTCCTAGTGTTGTTTCTTGTGATATGCAGGTTACTTTTGAAGAAAGGGAGTCACCTCAACTACAACTTGCATCACCACTTGAGATAGATGAATTGGTACCTACTAAATCTGAGGAGGGTGTCATTGATAAAGGTGCTAATTTCGAGCTACAAACTTCAAGTGCTGAATTTTGTGAGTCTACTAAATTGCTAGTTGATTCTTATGAGTTAACAAGCATAGATAGTCCACCTACATGTGATAATGTGCTAATTTCAAAATTTAATCATGTGGTTTTGATTTCACATAAGGAAGTACTTGCTAAAATACCACCTAATGATATTGTGAATTACATCATGTTAAATGAACCAATTAATGTGTCATGTGCTATGAACAAGGTTGCTGAAATTTCATATGTCAATTCTAGCAATTATGTTTCTTCTTTCACTTTTAACTTGATTGGTGACTATAACATGAGTGAAATTTTTATGGTGGATCACATATGCATAACTTGTGATAAAGTGGCCGAATTGAACATTGTTTTACCTTGGGTAAATAAGCTACAACTTACTACATATGAGCATGATTTTACACATATGTTTGGTTTGCCACAATACTTGTCACATACATGTGCTAATAAATTGTTCTTCACTTATATTTGCAAATTAAGTTGCAATTTTCATGATGAAAATAATAAGCATATTCCCACCTTTGAGTGTACTAATAAACATAAATTTGATCATAGATCTTCTGTGAGAACACTTGAATTGATACTTAACAATAAAAATATATACACATATGATTCTCCTTTTGATCATGATTTAATGAGCTTCACTTATATTTGCAATTGTGATTGTTATTTTATGGAGTGCTATGACAATTATGTGATGTTTACAAGAAAAAATCGTCGTCACATCTCTAGGGCACAATTTTATGATATGATAACAACTAATGCACCTCATTATAGATATATGTATTGTGCATACACGTTGTTCTTTTTGTTCCACTTTCAACATACAACAAGCCGAGGACGTCTTGTCTTGAAGAAAGGGAGGATGATCAGGATATAATAGGGGTCCATGGTGAATGTACATGCTTGAGTTGGAAGGAAATATTGAGCCTCGCTGATGATTATTATAAGGTGAATTCTTTCCTATTAAAAAATATTGTTTGTGATTATAAGAATGTTATACTACCTAAGCTATTGCATATGTATTAGCAGGGTTATTGTTAACACAAACATGGATGGAGGAAGACCTCAAGACTTGCTGGAAAAACAACATGGAGATGATGGAAAACAAACTTACAAGTGTTGAAAACAAATGTGCAAGTGTGGAAAACAACTCCAGGAATGTTCTTCCACACTAAGGAATGGTGAAAACAAGAGGAGGGCGCCCCGTTGAAGATCAATGCGCCGTATAGAAAGTGCTATTTCAATTAGGCATGGCATGTATGCCATAATGGCCGAACCCCCTAAAGTTGGGTCGGTTTGTACCCCTTCCTAGTCCAAGTAGGAGTCCTAGTAGAGTCCTCCTAGTCCAAGTAGGAGTCCTAGTTGAGTCCTAGTCCTCGTAGGAGAGGTGCTTGTGCAAGGAGCCCTCCACCTATATATACTCCCCACCTGCGTGTGGAAGAGGGAGAACAAGTTTAAACCAAAACCAACAAACCCTAGCCTCTAGTTTGTATTGCTGCTAAGCATACTACTTGAAGTTTACCCTGCAAAGTTGCGTGATATCTTGTTATTCCATCTGGGAATAGGGGGATACAGGACCACTTGTGATCTTTGATTACTTGTGCAAGAGTGTGTAGTTGAGAATATCCAAAGAGCTTGATTGTTGTTGCATTGGCAACAGGGGTCAGCTGAGTGAGAGGTCTCAGTGTAGCACTAGTTATCCAATATATCAGAAGATACAAAAAGAGAGAGAAGCTCAACGAGAAGATCGGGCCACCCCATATCACTCGTCGTACAGAGCATTCACGCGCTCCATCAGAGGCCTCATGCTGGCGCCAGCAAGCTCCTCCTGACCCCATCCCGAGTGTCTCGTGGGCGACAAAGAGGGAAAATCGAGGAGGTCGCTGACCTCGCTAGTGTCAGCATACAGCCATCACGCATGGAATCCTAGAGCCTCGTTGGGGAGGTCTATCTAGGGGAACGCCGCACTCAGTCCAGGCCCAACGTGGAAGGATACATCACCCACACCGGGCTCCTCGGTGTCTGCGCACAACTCAAAAAAGCAATAGAAGAAGGAAACTCAGGGTCTCACGCCAAGGAACACCTCAAAGTAGAATGCAAACACGGAGAGGACGAGGAGGACAACAAGGAAGGAGAAGGAGAAAGAGGGGATCAACCCAGCCAGGATCGCCCAGTAGAAGAACAAGTACGACGATGGAGAGAGAGCTTCAAGCTCCACCGTACCCGCATGAAGGACGACCGCGCGTTGCTCGTTGGAGGCTTGGGCGGCTAGATGCGTGGCCCTATTCATCATGCCAGGGCCAATGCACGAGGTTTCGATCATAGGAACCATGGTAGCTGTGCCCGGGAACAAGGAAGGAGGCGTTGATACGCAAAGGGTGGAAGATGCTGTGTTTTTTGACGATGCAGAAGACGAGGAGAGAAGGAGAACTGGAGGCGGCGGAAGAGGAAGTGGAGACCTAAGGCCTCTGGCTCGTTCTTCTAATCTCCCTGCGATGGTCTGGTTGCATCACATGGAGCCATTGTCGCCCACGTCCATAGGTCATGGGGTGTCTCACATGAACTGGTCGCGCCATGTGCCCGCAACTGGCCCGATAGCGGTTTGCCCTGCAACGTCTCGTATCTGATATGGGGTGGCCCGATCTTCTCTATGAGCAACTCGAAATTTGGTGGATGGTATGATAACTAGTGCTACATTGATAACTCTCCTTGGCTTATCCCTGATGCCAATGCTACAACAATCAATCCCTTTGGATATTCTCAACTACACACTCTTGCACAAAGTAGCCAGTGACTACGAAGTGGTTGATCAGGATATAATAGGGGTCCATGGTGATTATACATGCTTAAGTTGGAAGGAAATATTGAGCCTCGCTGATGTTCATTATAAGGTGAACTCTTTCCTAGCAATAATTATTGTTTGTGTTTATAAGAATGTTATACTACCTAAGCCTATGCATATGTATTAGCAGGGTTATTGATAACACAAACATGAATGGAGGAAGAGCTCAAGTCATACTGGAAAACAAGATGGAGATGCTGGAAAACAAGAGTACAAATGGTGAAAACAATTATTCAAGTGGTGAAAACAAATGTGCAAGTGTGGAAAACAACTCTAGGAATGTTCTTCCACACTAAAGAATGGTGAAAACAAGAGGAGGGCGCCCCATTGAAGATCAATGCGCCATATAGAAGTCCTAATTCAATTAGGCATGGCATGTATTCTATAATTGCCGAACCCCCTAAAGTTGGATCGCCTTTTATCCCTTTCTAGTCCAAGTAGGACCTAGTTGAGTCTTAGTCCTAGTAGGAGAGGTTCTTGCGCAAGGAGCCCTTGTGGCCGCACCTCCACCTATATATACTCCCCACTTGCGTGTGGAAAGCTCATAACAAGTTTAAACCAAAGAAACCCTGGCCTCTAGATTGTATTGCTGCTAAGCATTAATGATCAGGGGTGGCCCGATCTTCTCAGTGAACTTTTGATAACCAATGTGATACCTCGCTCTCTCCTTTGGCTAAACCCTGTCACCAATTGCAACAGCACTTAACCCCTTCGGATATTCGAGACTCCACACTCTTGCACACGTAGCCACCGACTACAAGTGGTCCTGTTTCTCATTGTTCTCCCTCCTTAATGCTTGTGTTATCAACAAACCTAAGAATACAAACATGCATGGATTTAGGTAGTATAAAGTTCTCATACGCACAAATGTTATACTCAAGTAGGAGTGAATTCACCTGTTGTTGTAATAGTTTGGTCCTTGATCTTGTCATGGGACCAAGCCTCACTTCATCATGTTTTATAGGAATATCATCATGTGAAATAATAGGTGAAACACTAGGGATGTCCTCATCATCCTCCCCCCCTTGAAAAGCCTTGATGTCCTCATCAAGGTCATCTCCATGATATGGTGTCAAATCAGCAACATTGAAGGAATTACTCACTCCAAACTCATCAATTGGAAGATCTATGTTGTAGGCATTGTCATTTATTTTTGCAATCACTTTGTAAGGACCAGCACCTCTTGGCAATAATTTTGATTTCCTTAGCTTAGGGAACCTATCCTTCCGAAAGTGCACCCATACTAAATCTCCCTCTTGAAAAATAACTTCCTTCCTCTTTTGATTTCTCTTTTGAGCTACATATTTCCCTTTCTTCTCAATAGCATCCATTGTCTTCTCATGTATCTTCCTCACAAAATCAGCCCTTTTAGATGCATCCATATTAGTTCTCTCTTGAATTGGAAGTGGTAACAAGTCTAGGGGTGTAGTAGGCCGAAATCCATAAACCACCTCAAAGGGACAAAAATTAGTGGTTGTATGCACAGCCCTATTATAAGCAAACTCCACATGTGGCAAACAATCTTCCCACTCCCTCAAATTCTTCTTGATCATGCTTCTCAACAATGTAGACAATGTCCTATTCACAACTTCAGTTTGCCCATCAGTTTGGGGGTGGCAAGTAGTGGAGAATAATAATTTAGTGCCAAGCTTCCCCCATAGTGTCTTCCAAAAGTAGCTCATAAACTTGACATCTCTACCAGAAACAATTGTTCTTGGCACACCATGTAATCTCACAATTTCTCTAAAGAACAAATTGGCAATGTGAGAAGCATCATCACTCTTATGACAAGCAATGAAGTGTGCCATCTTGGAAAATCTGTCCACAACTACAAAGATGGAATCATGGCCTCTCTTTGTTCTTGGCAAACCCAACACGAAATCCATACTAATATCCTCCCATGGTGTACTTGGTGATGGCAATGGTGTGTACAAACCGTGGGGCTTCAACTTGGATTTTGCCTTATTGCATGTAATGCATCTTTGCACCAATCTATACACATCTCTTCTCATATGTGCCCAATAAAAAAATTCAGCCAACATAAGCAATGTTTTCTCTCTTCCAAAGTGTCCCATCAAACCTCCACTATGAGATTCCTGTAATAAGAATAAACGCAAAGAACACTCGGGAATACATAATTTGTTAGCTCTAAACAAGTATCCATCATGTATATGAAAAAATGAGCCCGCGGCAGAGAAAAACGACCCAATCTGCTGCGGCGCGCGCGGGCGAGTGGTGAGTTGCGGTGGGCGGATTGGTAAGGGGTGTTGCGGTGGTTTTGTGGGATTTGTAAGCGCACGTTGGACCGAATCCGACTGCAACTAGAAAGTGTACCGCGGCAGAGATTTGGAAGGTTTTGGTGCCGCGGTAGGAATCCGAAAGGCACTAGAACTCAACTCCCAACCGAAATAACAAGGAGCACTCGGATTGGAAACAATAGAGATCTGCGGGTAACTAATTTTTTTTGGGATTTTTGATATAGACTCAACTCGAAAAATAAGAACAACTAAGAACCCTAACCCTAACCGAAACCTAATGACTCAAAAGAAGAAAAGGAACACAAAATCAAAACACAAAACAGCACTAGAAATTGAAAACTAGCAATTATCTAAGGCTATGGCAAAACTACTACTATTTTTTGTGGCTTTTTCTGGATAGGTAAGAAAAACAACTCGAAACTAAAGGGATAGATACAGCTCACCGAGTAAACCTAGTGCTCTGATACCAAGATGATAAGGGGTGGCCCGATCTTCTCAGTGAACTTTTGATAACCAATGTGATACCTCGCTCTCTTCTTTGGCTAAACCCTGTCACCAATTGCAACAGCACTTAACCCCTTCGGATATTCGAGACTCCACACTCTTGCACACGTAGCCACCGACTACAAGTGGTCCTGTTTCTCCTTGTTCTCCCTCCTTAATGCTTGTGTTATCAACAAACCTAAGAATACAAACATGCATGGATTTAGGTAGTATAAAGTTCTCATAATCACAAATGTTATACTCAAGTAGGAGTGAATTCACCTGTTGTTGTAATAGTTTGGTCCTTGATCTTGTCATGGGACCAAGCCTCACTTCATCATGTTTTATAGGAAGATCATCATGTGAAATAATAGGTGAAACACTAGGGATGTCCTCATCAATTAATCTTGAAGTATACCTCCAAAGTTGCGGGATATCTTGTTATTCCACTGGGAATAAGGGGATACAGGACCATTCGTGATATTTGATTACGTGTGCAAGAGTGTGTAGTTGAGAATATCCAAAGGGATTGATTTTTGTTGCTTTGGCAACAGGGGTTATCCAAGTGAGAGGTCTCACTGTCACACTAGTTATCAGAAAATCTAGAAAACATCCACAAAAATAGAGAGAGATCAACGCGAAGATCGGGCCACCCCATATAAGTGGTCCTGTATCTTCTTATTCCTAATGGAACAACAGATAACATGCAGAATTTGCAAGGGTAACAATACTTCAAGATGAATGCTTACAAGCAAGTTCAATCTATGAAAGCTAGGGTTTATTTTTAACGTAGTCTAAATCTACCAACTCGCAATTCCTAGGTATATATGAGGGGAGGAGGTGCAGCCAAAGGGGTGTGGCGCACCACCACCTTACAGTTTCGGGTTGGACTCTAATCCAAATAGAAAACAGATACAAACCGATCCATAGAGGATTTGGCCCAATAGGACTCGTAGGTCCTAGTCCTATTCAACTTCCAGGACTCTCTCTCTTGGTGCAGCATGATGTTGGGCGCCATATGCCTTGTTTTCAGCAGCTTATGCTTGTTTTCCAGCTAGTAAATCTTATTTTCCACCTAGCACATGTTGTTTTCTTCAAGTATCCTCTTCTTTTCCAGCTGCTTCTTCTTGTTTTCCAGTAACTCAATCTTGTTTTCTAGATCCTCTTGATGTTATCCTCCATCCATCTTTGTGTTATCAATAAACCTGATCATACATAAATGCATAGATTTATGTAGTATAAAATTATCATCAGCACAAACATCATATTCTATTATGAGTGATTTCACATGTTGTTCTAATAACTTGGTTCTTGATCTTGCCATTGGTCCAAGTCTCACTCCATTATTATTATTATCTTGAATAGCAACAATATCATGTGTATGAATTGGTGAAGAGCTAGGGATGTCCTCATCATCCTCCCTGATAGGGATATAATAGTGGTCCATGAAGATCATTCATGCTTATGTTGGAAGGAAATATTGAGTAATAAATAATGTTTGTGTTTATGAGAATGTTATACTACCTAAGCCTATGAATTTACATATAATTAGGTTTATTAGTAACACAAACATGGAGGAGGAAGAGGAAGCAAGGAGCAAAGGAAGGAGGCGTGGAAAACAACAACAAGGAAATAATGTTTCAGTTCGGACTGGCAGGAGTCCCGAATTTGAAATAGTCATAGATTCTTCATACGGCCTCCAAATACAGCAAACGATCACAATACGATTAGGAAATTTGAAGAGCTTTCCAATGGATCCGGTCCCATCAACAAATTCAAATCGTGGAAGCCGTGGTGACCTAAACAACCCACGAATACTTTTCTGCCAGTTTCCAAATAGAGTCCAATTGGCTGCACCCATGTTGGGTCAGTTTGTATCCGAGTTGGAGGAGTCCAAACGAGTAGGAATAGGTCAATTTCGTGGGAAACATCACCTCCCTCATATATAGCTACCACCTGCGTGTGGTATAGATTAGATCCAGTTTAAACCAAATACAAAAAACCTAGCCTCTGGTTTGTATTGCTGCCAAGCATACTACTTGAAGTTTACCCTTGCAAAGTTGCGTGATATCTTGTTATTCCATCTGGGAATAGGGGGATACAGGACCACTTGTGATATTTGATTACTTGTGCAAGAGTCTGTAGTTGAAAATATCCAAAAAGCTTGATTGTTGTTGCATCTGGCAACAGGGGTCAGCTCAGTGAGAGGTCTCAGTGTAGCACTAGTTATCATATTTTCAGAAAATCCACAAAAAAGAGAGAGAAGCTCATTGAGAAGATTGGGCCACCCTATATCATCTTGGTATCAGATTCTCAGGTTTACTCGGTGAGCAATTTATCTTCGTCTAGATGTTTTTATTTCCTATCCAGAAAAAGCTAAAAATATTAGGTTAGTTTTGCCAGAGCCTAGATCAACACCGAATTGCTACTCTAATTGTTGTTTCATGTTTATTTGCATATCTGTTTTTAGTTTTTCATCTATTAGGGTTAGTGTCGCAGGATATTCACGACAGACGTTACAAGGGGTAACTTAGTATGGGGCAAATCGACTCTGGTGTTTGGGAGAGAGTTCAGCTCAGGGGAAATCATGTTATCTGATGATCTAGTAGCTCGGGCTGCAATGTCGCCGAGTCTCCGATCTAGGGTTACAACTATCAACTCTCGTGCTCCTGGAATACTCGAATACCTGGAAAAACTCTCCTCCTCTCTGTCCCAGGAACCGGTTTATATATTACCCAGCTCTCTGGCTTCCTATACAAGACATACCTGGAATCCTACCCAGAATACACACATAACCCTAGCTTTCCTAATCTTGGCTCCCAAGGCTCGGATTACAAGATCAACGCTCTCTCTTGGGCTTCTAGAAACTCCTCCACCTTGGGCCGGGTCTTGCGTGATTTCCTTCGGGCCGGGTTTCACCTAGACATGAGCCTGCCGGGTTACCATCCCCCCAAAAGTAGTCCCCAGAATAGCTTGGGCATCTTGGGATCAACCATGATGGGCACGCTATTCCCTGCAAAACAATAAACATTCAAATTCATAATATACCAAGTTAGAGTGCTTTAGTTATAGCTAGGCCTGCTCTTTGGGCGGTCCATATAATAACCCGGTTTTCTCCGAGCCAAGGCATCATTTCCTGTGTTAACACTCCAAGGAAACATGGCATGACCCGGCATTCGTGTATCTATCGGCCAACCCGAGTAATACACCTTAAATCCGACTCAATCTTATCCGGATATCTCACAATAATTACCTTGATCCTTATCCCCAAATTTCCGGGCCGGATCAATCTTATCCGAAATTTGCTCAACTTACCGCCCAAACCCTAGGGTTCCCCCGCGCCTATAAATTGGCCCCAGGGGGTCAACCCTAAAATTCCAACGGCCATTTCCCCTCGTCTTCTTCCTCTCGCTCCGTCTTCGCGCTCGCAAGCCCAAGACCGAGCTCGTGACCGCCAGGGCTATTTCAGCACCACCAGGCTCGCCGCCGGTCGCCTCCCGCGCCCCTGATCGCATTTCCATTCACGCCATTGGAGCTCTCGGGACGGGCCATCTTCGCCAGCAGATCGCCGCCGCAGCGCGCGCCGTCATCCGCGAATCGCCGCTGCCGTGCTCATCTCCATCACCGGATAATCTCGGTAAGTTCAATTAACCACTAGATCTAGATTTCCCTTTTTTCAATCTTACATTAGCACTTTGACTTGAATCTCAACTGTGTTCATCCATGATTGTTCCACTAGCTAGGTGTGTGTTCGCAGTTTCGAATCTCATGTTCTTCTGCAGCCGTCCTTTCATAAATTTATTTCCATATCCCTTGCAAGCACTTAGTTGTCACCTCCTTCTTCCTGTTGTATCAACTAGATGCATTTCTCAAATTTCTGGAACTTTACTTACACAAACTTGATTTCACCTAGATATACACTCCATGGCACCCAAAGCTAGCGCCAAGTCCAAGAGGATAAACCCTACTTCTAAGCAAAAGTCGGGTCAGTCGATTTCTGCCAACTGCGCAAAATCGACTGTTACCAAGGCCAAACTGGACGAGCTGGCCGAATCTGGGGTCTTGCCCGCAGAGTCGGACATCCACTGGAGGACGCCGGGTGAGGAGACCCGGCCTTCACCAGGCCCGGATGAGGTAGTTATCTTTCTCGAGCACGTGATCCGGGGTTTCCGCCCCCCGGGTCACCCTTTTTTCCGGGATCTCTTGGACCACTACAAGCTCCGGGTTTTTGATATCGGTCCGAACTCAATGTTAAACATTTGCCACTTCATAGTTCTTTGCGAAGCCTATCTCTGTACTCCCCCAAATCTCGCTTTATTCTTAGAGTTGTTCCAATGCAAACCCTGCCGGGAGAGCACGGACGGCCCCCTCCTAGTTTGTGGGGGGGGGGTCTCGATTCAGAGACGTAAAAATTCTCTGATGCCGACTCTCAGCCTTCACAGTCATGTGAAGCACTGGCAGAAAACCTATTTCTACTGCCGAGACACCTCCACACCCGGCTAAAAGCCTTTGCCGGGTTTCTCAGCTGAAACCCTAGCCCTTTCCGACAATATCAATTACTTTGCATCCGAAGCCGACAGACAGTCAATCCAGCCCCTCCTTCACAAACTCGCCGTGTTAGCAGCCCAGGGTCTCCTTGGGCTAAACTTAATCAAAACCTGGATCAGCTGCTGGATCCAGCCGAACAGCATACGCCCAAAGCTAATCTGCAAGTACTCCGGCCACCTTACCGATTCTCTCTGATACTCGGAAAAATCATACCCGGCGCTGGATGTGAATAAGGCCATGAAGAACTTCTTGGCCGAGAAAGTTGATGTCATCAAAAGCATCTCCGGACTCGGCCCCTTTACACGCTCTAACCCGGCTCCTCCAGTAAGAACCGACTATCACCTTCTATACCGACTGATCTTTCTTATTTACATGTACTAACTTTTGTCTTGTTATTTCTCACCCAGGAAACCGATGCATTCTGGAAGATTGTCACCCCCCCTTCTGAAAACTCGGAGGAGGAGGAGGAGGAGGAGCCGACTGACAGCGATGAAGGTACTTCCGGATCTCAGCTCAATAAATACTTTGTTAGCCTATAAGACAAAAATTCTTCTACTTCCGACAATGCCCCACCATCACCAGCGCTGGATGATAAAGACGACTCTCAGTCGGAGGAGAGCGAGGCAGAGCTGGAGATTGAGGTTGGCCAGAAAAGGAAACCCAGGAAAGTTGTTTTCAAGGTGTCGTACTCTTCCATGACCTCAGAGCCGTACTCCTATGCCAATATGTGCAAACTCAACAGCTATCTAACCACTATATCATCTCTGAAGGACACGGTCCCAGCCAAGCGACAGGCAACCCGGACTTCCCCGGGTGATGATCCTCTCCATCCCGGGATCCCTATGTCGCTCGCTCGCCGAGCCGGTACTCCTTCCACTTACTCTACCTATACTCCTCGAAAATATCCATCTCCAAATCATCCATTAGCCGGACAACTCCGGGTCTCACTTTCCGACTCTTTATCAGCGTCCTTCGGGTCTAGCAACAATCTCCCAACCGACTTTGTCGTGAACACTGGGTAATCCGCTTCCCTTGTCCAATATATCTGCATTTTCCATATCTTCCATTTATTACTTACTAACTTTTTCTTTTTCTTTCCTCAGAGCCAAGGTCACACTTAGTGACCAGGAGGATATGCTTGTTGACAACCCGGCCATGGAAGACCCGGAGAGCGCTACCAAGCCCGTACCTAGTGAAGAAGAAGAGCTGGACGACACCGTCAGCCCAAGAGCCGAATTTCCCCTGCCAACACATTAATCGGCTGACGCTGACGTCGAGTATCTAGGGACATAGAGGGCAACCCCTCCTCCAAACACCCAAGCGACCAGAGTCGACCCGCTCAAGCAGGAGAGAACCCCACCACCGGGTAATCAGAACCCTAGCTCCTCCAGGCCGAATCTCAGTGGCCTTGATTTTGAAGGGATGTTGGAGGAGTATTATTCTCTGAAAGCCAGTGAGAAGGATATTATCGAGTCTCTGGTGGCTGAGCATCAGGTAACTTAACCAATATTATTTACATACTCATCTAGTCCCCAAGTTCCGGGTGAACTGTACATAGTTTACTCGGTACTTCCATAGCTATATGGCCTTCCGCACTCGGTTTTTACCCTGCAACCGACTAACATTTCCTTGTCTATTTTTCAGGCTTATGTGACCCGAACGGAGGAGATGTTGGCGAAAACCAACGAACTCCTCCAAGTTGAGACCAAACTCCGAGAAGAGGTGGAGGCCGAGGTGAAGGACCTTTCCAAGGATTGCAAGAAATACAAGAAGAAGCTCCATCACACAGAGGGTTTGCTGAAAAAATTATCAACCTTTGTTTCCGATACTTACAGCTCCTTAATTGGTAAACGAACCTAACTTCTTGATTATCATTCGGGTTTCTCATTTTGTAAGGTTTATAACCCGAGTCTTACCACTTTACTTTTCTCTTTATTCTGCAGGTCCGGGTGAACAAGTTGATGATGAAGACGGTATAGAGAAACTGAAGACCCTGAAGGCGGTTATCCGGCAGTTTTCTATGGGGACCAAGTGGTCCCTTGAAGCCGTGAAGTGGCTTGGTGCTTATGGCGGCGTATCCCAGATGCTCGATGCGTGCTCGACGATCCCTGCCTGGATCGATCACTGGAAGCGCTCAGCATGCCGGGTTGGGGTGACCTGTGGCCTCGCGTTGGCCAAAGCCTACTATCCTAGGCTTGAGCCGGCAACGCTTGTGAACGGATTCCCTGAATTCAATACTGACGGCTCTCGATTCTTGGCAAAGGACTTCAAAGCTCTCCACACTCAGATTCGTCACTCGGCCAGCTTGATTATCAAGAAACTCCTTTTGATATGCTTACCCCACCGTACAATGCTGAGGATAAGCCGGTACCTTCTGCTCTCCCTACTCCTTTTGATATGCTAGCCCGGTGGAAGGAGGAAGTTGCCAAGAACAAGGCTGAGGCCGACTCTGTGCCGACAATGTCCACTCCAGTTGTTCCTCCTCCAGCTCGGGATGATACCGTGGTTGACCCGGACACAGAGGCAGGGAAGGCTATAGAGGAGAACCCAGAAGACCCGGCTGCCAAGGCTACCGTTGATGACTCGGCTATGGATGCCGAGTAAAGTTTTATCGTTTGCACCCATAAACACTCATTCGGCCAATAGGCATTTTGTAATATGCCTCATACACTTATTTATTTGGTAGTGCGCCTGTGCACTTGTGATACCACTCCCTTGGTTTGTAACACCCTTAAACTTTTATGGCTTTGATGGTCCTTTCGGCCATCCACCTTGATATGCGCTTTTCAGCCTTAAGCTTGCCTATTTTCGCTTTTCTACCTTGGTTGCAATAACTGCCGATTTTTGGGTTTTGGGGTAAGGCCAAGTTTCTTTCCAAGTCCCCAAGACTCGGTTTCCGGGTCTTAGGATTTTTCGACTGGATGAACTTTGCTTCTTAAGTCCCCAAGTCCCCGAGACTCGGATTTTAGACTTTTCGAGTTCATTAGATAGGTAATTTGTTGCTTTCTTGAGTCCCCAAGTCCCCAAGACTCGGATTTTGGAGTCTGGGGTTTGTGGCTTAAGAAAACTCCATGTCCGGCTAAATCCCCGACTATAAGGTTATTTGAAGTTATGCTTAATATACTGTGAGTTTCCGGCTTTTTGCTTTTTACTCTGCATAACTTGCGGTTTAGATGACCCTTTTGAACCCTTTGCTGTAAGCCGGCTTTCGCGTGGATACTCAATGTTGCTTATAACTCTATGAAAACAGGGCCAGGCAAGTCCCCGTGGGCATCATGACTGATTGAATTTATAGGCCAGCAATCATGCCACTTTGTTGCGAGTCACATCAAGCTTAAGCAAGAAAGGCCAAGAAAAGTTTGGCTCTATTGTCCAGGTTATGAGATTGCGACTGTACTTATTGCAAGTAATCAGCCCTCATACCTTGATGGCATCGTGGCCGGGTTTGAGTTTGCAACTGTGCTATTCAAGCAATCAGCCCCCAAGACATAAGCATGTACTATGCAATAGATGACTTAGAAAGAAACGAAAAAGAGGATGCAAACCCAGCACTATATTTCTCATAACTCGGAAACTATAACTAATTAAATGTAACGTACTTACCTGATGTAAATCATGATTAGATATAGAAAAGACATGCAAAGGAAAAGAAATGCAAGAAAAGCAAGAACCATATTGAGTTAACCATCTCTTTATTGATATAGAAAGGTTAGGTCAGCAGGCCGCCTCATTAAAAACCCTTCAGTCCCCTTAGGTACCCTGGATAGGAAAAGAGTGCGTCTGAAACCCGCTGCCTGTTACATCGTGTATTTCAACTTGCAAATTGAGTCTATGCTAAGTGTAGTAGGGACGCAGCTGAGCCACGTTCCATGGTCTTTCCCGTTCTTGCATAGATGAAGTGGTGTGGGCGGTGTCATTGACAGTATCCGACTCTTCCCTCGCATCTATCAAGTAGTATGATCCATTATGCAGATTCCGGCTTATGATGAACGGACCCTCCCATGGTGGAGATAACTTATGCTTCCCTTCCTTTGATTGTACTAAGCGCAATACCAGGTCCCCTTCTTGGAAGACCCGGGTTTTAACTCGGCGACTGTGATACCGCCTCAAATCCTGTTGATATATAGCTGATCGCTCCAAAGCTTGTGATACGGGCATCTACTGGTTAACACGCTAGGACAATAAACAACGATGTATAATGTCTAAGGCCTGCGAGCCGCATGTTGTGGCCGAGCCTTCTAAATGGGCCGGTTTGTATCCCGTTTGAGTCCAATTAGGTTAGGAGTCGGTTTGGGTCTGTCCAACCGATTAGGGGTTGGCCTCTTATATAAAGAGAGCCAAGGCCTAGGGTTTGGGACAGGTTGAAAATTATGTAGAACTAAAAAGTTCCAGGTTACCACCGTCCCTAGGGGATAGGCGTGTGGGCGGCGTCTCGGACGTTCGTCAGTTATCTTTGCAAATAAAGTTACGAGTGTTCTTGGATCTGCCAAGAGGGTTCGTTCGTGGATAGGGGGCTCTTGGATCTGCCTAGAGTTGTCTAGCTTGGTGTGAAATAAAGGTGCGAGTGTTCTTGGATCTGCCAAAAGGCTTCATGCATTTCTCGCCTAAATCTATCCATGTTCTTCAAGTTACGTGTATCGCTCACGTGATTGGGAGAATAGTTTTCTTGGTGGTTCTTGCGGTGAAAGATCATGCAAACGTCTACATCATGTGGTATCAGAGCGCCAGGTTGATCACCGCGAGGTTTGTCTAGTTGAAGATCGATCTGTAGGTTTGAAGATTGACATATTTGTTTTCGTTGGGATTGCTTGAAGCAGTTAGTGTCGTCAGACTGGTCATTGACCTGTTGGGCGGCGAGTTGCGGTGGTTGGCGTACTGGTTTGCATGTTGCCGAAGTCGCAAATTGGGGCCAGCGTGTTGGTGCTTGATGGAGATCGGTTTCTGTTGGAATCATGGCACAAGAATAGATCAGGTCTGATACTGCTAGCTAGCAGGCGTGGACCAGATCGGATACTGCTGGCCAGTTTGGGCGTGGTTCCTCGGAAAATTGGAGGGGCGTCACGCGTTTGTGTGAGCGCATTGGAGGAAGGAACAACGTATGGTACGAGGTGTCCTAGTGCGTGCAGATCACATTTGCTAGCCACGAATTTTTTTTTGAAAGTTTCCTTCCACGTGAAGGCTCGGAAAAGGAAAGCCGAATCGGAACACCGGTTTCCTAGTTTTTGCCTCGTTGATTAATTCTGATCTTAACGGAAACAGTTTGCTTCCGAGTGGCTTTAAGAAAAAAAAGGCAAATAGAGGGATCGGATCAAGACAGTTATTTTTGGTTGCCTTCACGTACATAAGGCTGCTAAGTTGGAATTCTCCAAAAAAAAACAGTTTTACTTGGGTGGATTGTAGTGCCTACAAAAGGAAAAGTCTATGATCGATACTTTTGGCCTTCACGTAAGCAAACAAAAATTAATTTGTTGTCGTCTGTTTGCATTGAGCGGGTTTCAGCTATGGAAGGAAAATAAAAGAAAAGGCGTGGAGTTTATTTCGGAACAGCTTGGTTGGTCCGGTAATCATACCTGCACAAAAGCGTGGACAGTTGGTTAAGTCTATTTTTTTGCGCGGACAAAATAAAAAGAGACACTGCTATATATTTTTACAGGCGGTGAACTTGATTCATTTGGATTCAAGGGGTACAGGAATTTGTCCTGTTTGTCTTGGATAATGCACTCAGTTGATCTCCACTATTTAAGATTGCATCCGCGCGCGTATTCAGCTTACTTGGATCCTTTGGGTACAGGAGTCTGTCCTGCTGCGTTCGGGGTGGTTTGCATTGTACGTTTACAGATGCAATTTGACACATTATGTGTCTAAATCATGTTGGTGGTGCCAAACATGGACGGCGCCAAGAACAAGTCTAGCTAGCTGAGAGGGAGCATGTGGTGTGATAGGCCAGCAAAACTTGAGGATGTAGAAGCGTGGCGATTTTATAATTTGACGCCACAATCGCCGGAGAAGACCTTCTGGCGTTGAGGACAACGCCTTTTGAAGAAAGGGAGGATGATACGGGTATCTACTGGTTAGCACGCTAGGACAATAAACAACGATGTATAATGTCTAAGGCCTGCGAGCCGCATGTTGTGGCCGAGCCTTCTAAATGGGCCGGTTTGTATCCAGTTTGAGTCCAATTAGGTTAGGAGTCGGTTTAGGTCTGTCCAACCGATTAGGGGTTGGCCTCTTATATAAAGAGAGCCAAGGCCTAGGGTTTGGGACAGGTTGAAAATTATGTAGAACTAAAAAGTTCCAGGTTACCACCGGCCCTAGGGGATCGGCGTGTGGGCGGCGTCTCGGACGTTCGTCAGTTATCTTTGCAAATAAAGGTGGGAGTGTTCTTGGATCTGCAGAGAGGGTTCGTTCGTGGCTAGGGGGCTCTTGGATCTGCCTAGAGTTGTCTAGCTTGGCGTGAAATAAAGGTGTGAGTGTTCTTGGATCTGCCAAGAGGGTTCATGCGTTTCTCGCCTAAATCTATCCATGTTCTTCAGGTTACGTGTATCGCTCACATGATTGGGAGAATAGTTATCTCGGTGGTTCTTGCGGTGAAAGATCAGGCAAACGTCTACATCAGCTTGCTCCCCGTGCTCTTCTAACATGTCCACATCGTCTTGCCGGGTCTTCTCATTCTCCACCTCAACATAAGCTGCTACTCGGGGCGAGTCATGGATAATGTCACTCGGAAGAACTGCCTCTGCACCACAAACCATGAAAAACGGAGTCATTTGAGTAGATCTGTTAGGTGTAGTGTTAATTGCCCAAACTACTGATGGTAACTCCTCTACCCATGCTCCAGCATCTCTGAGGCACGGGACTCGTAATCATGGTTTCAACCCACGAAGTAACTCCTGGTTTGCCCTCTCCACTTTTCCATTAGCTTGTGGATGGGCTACTGAGGCTACGTCAAGGCGGATGCCATTGTTTCCACAAAACTTTTCCATCTCACCTAAGGACATGTTGGTCCCATTATCTGTTATTATGCTGTGAGGATATCCAAACCGATAGATGATCTTTTTCAAGAACTTGACGTCTGTAGCCGCTTCACAATTTGTAACCGGCATGACTTCGACCCATTTAGTAAATTTATCAATAGCCACCAAAAGATGAGTCTTTTTGCAAGGAGACATGTGAAAGGGACCTACCATATCCATACCCCAAACCGCAAACGGCCAAGTCAGTGGGATTGTTCGTAACTCCATAGCCGGCACATGGGTTTTAACGAGCGTACCTTTGACATCCATCGCATCTTGCTACCAATCGTTCCGCATCCGCCAAAGCCGTGAGCCAGAAGAAGCCGTGTCGATATACTTTAGCCACAAGGGATCTTGTGGAGGCATTGTAACACCTCGGGTGTTTTCCCTAAGTTAGAAAGTTTGTTGTTTTTCTTTTTGCTTTGCATCACATGCATCATATGCATTGCACCTTGTTTTCAAAACAACTCAAAAGTTCAAACCAATTTAAACTTTCAAAACATGTCCAAAGTTTCCAATTTAAAAGTTGCAAACCAAACAACTCAAATTGTTTTTTTTAATAGTTTTGAATCTGAATTATTCAGTTGGCTTGGTTAATCAAAAAAATTCCCTTTTATTAAAACCCTAATCTCAATTCAAATTCAAATTTCAAACACCACCAACAATTTGAAAATTTCAAAACAAAGGATCATGCACTTGGGCAATTGTCATGCTAATTTCCACAAAAATGTTGCATAAACAAAACCCCAAAACAATTTCTTGGTTTTCTATCTTTTCTCTCTTCTACCCTTTCTACAAAAAAAATAAAAAAAATAATAGAAAACAAAAACACAAAGAGAGAGAGCAGCCCAGCCCATCCCATCTCCCAGCCCACCGCACCTTCCCCTACCTCTGTCCGTACAGGGAGCAGGTGGAAAGCAACGCATCTCCATGGTCCCCCTCCTCCTCTCCCTTAAAGCAGCCCCTTCCCCCTCCAACCCTAACCCTAGCCCAACCACTCTCCCCTCTCCTCCTCCTAGCCGCCGCCCCCCTCTCTTCTTCCTCTCCTTCCTCTCTGTTTCTTTCCATCACCAACGACACCACCATGGCCGCCTCTGCCAGGGCATGCCGCCGTCGCTCCGGGCACGACAGGGCCTGTCCAGCTGCGGGAATGGAAGCATGGTGGTGCCCTCCCCGTCCTCGCGGTCTCGGACAGCCAGGAGAGGCCCCAGAGCCGCGCCGCCGTCGCCATCATCTTCCACCGGTGCCGCTGCCTGCTGCTGCTAACAGCAGCGGTGCTCCCGCGCCTCCGTTCCCTGTCGAGCACAGCGCAACAACGACGATCTCCTCCCCGGTGAGCAGCTGCCTTCGGGAGTCCCCTCCTCCTCTTGCCCCCCTTGCTCTGCGTGGTCTCCCCGTCGAGCGAGCCGTGGTCAACGTCGTCATGACGATCACGTGGTTGTTCAGTCTGGTTCAGTTATGAGATTCAGTTTCGTCAGATCCCAGGGCAGCGCATCCCCCCACCTCAAAACCCCAACCCTCCCTGTTGTATCACCAACCGATCGCCTAGCCCAGTGGCTTGGAGCCTTGTCCCGCACCCTGAAGGCCCCGAGTTCGAATCCCCCCCCCCCGGCGCAAAGCCACCTCCTTTTTCTCAGCCTTTTTCTTTTTTTTTCTCTCGAATTCCAGAAAAACAGATCTGAGCCCTTATTTGTAAAATCAATAACAAATTGAATATTGATCCATTTTCAATGCTTCAAGTTTCTGTGGATTCATAATCTTGTGATCTTTCTGTTAAGGTCAAAGTTGCAACATGTTTCTGCAATAATTTTTGCACTAAATAATTAAATACAGAAAATGCAATAAAAATTTGAAACTTTGGGAATTCATAACTTGAGTTCTGTTCATCCAATTTGAGCAAACTTGGGCTCTAAAAATTTGTCTTAACAAACTCTACACATTGGTATTTTATTTGGTCACAATTTAATCAATTTTGAACATGTTTCCTTCTGTTTACTAAAAAGGGCAGAATAAAAATGCTTATGAAAAATTGCATAATAAATTCAATAATGATCCAAAAAATTATGTTTAATAGCTCAAATTGTTCATCGAAACATTTCATACATGTTTTCAACCTCTTCAATTCAATTTGTTTACTGTTTTTCGTAATTAAAAGTGGTGCACTAATTCAATGCTTTAGTTAAACCTTTTAAATTGCAAAATTCATAACTTGGGCAATTCAAATCCAATTCCAACATGTAAAATATGTTTTCCATCCCATTTTTCATGAACTTTGCAAATATCAACTTTGTTTTCTATTTTGAATAAATTAAATTGCTGAAAACAACTATTTCTTAATTAATGCATTTAAAATTGTCAATTTAATAACTTGCTCATCTAAAATCCAAAGTCAACAAATGAAATATGTATTCCATCTAAAATTGTGTGTTCTTTCCAAATATAAATTTTGTTATCTATTTTGAACATTTAAAATTGGTGAAAACAACAAATGTTTGTTTAAATCATTTAAAATGCCAAAGTTCATAACTTAACAAATAAAATTCCAAACTTGGTAAACAACATATCAAACTGAAGCTATTGTTGTTTTCCTATTGTTTTCATCATCCATGCATCATTCTAATAAACTTTCACATGATGGTTATTTGTAGATCATTTAATTCAACATTAATTCATGGGCTTTTCCATATGCAATCCAAATTGCATATGGGCCCATTTAAATATGTTTACCATGTCAACTAGTTTATCTTTGATGCATCCTTTAACTTGTCATGCATATAAAATAGGATCATGCTGGATCTTTTGCCGTAGTAGTAATTGTTGCATCCGGTGTTTGTTCTAGTTTGTTGCTTCTTCGCGGATAGGACGTTGAGATGATGTGAGCAACGACAAGTTCTGCGGATGTACCTCTACTTGCTGGATTCCAGGAAAGTATACTCACTTGCTGCCTATGGCTGCCTTTCATCACTTGTTACCGATTCTTTTCGTTGTTCTTATGCTAGCCTTATGATTCGATGCTTGTGTCTCGATCCTATCATATGTTTACCTTGCAACCATGATATAGCCTTCCTTCCACTTCCTATTAACTGTTGTTTGTTTACCCCGTTGGCCCTCGTGTCGTAGTTGCATGCTTAGTGTTGTTTGCGCTCAAGTCTTGTTGTTCGTCTTATCACCTGTTTAGTTTGATAGTTGGGTTTCAACTTAATCAACAACATGTTAATGTTTTGGGTAATATTAATTTGATGATAAGGCACCGGCAGGAGGCCCGGCGTGGTTTTGAGGCCTGCTAGTGTTGACCTTAATTAGGAAAAGGGTCTTGTCCTCCGATCCATGATGAGCGCGCTAACCGCATGTGTGAAGCGAGTATGGGCGCCCCCGCAACTTTGATTCGATTCGCATCTCGTCCAAATCGCCTCATTTAGTTCGGGTTTTCCATTTGCCGCATGCATATGCAGGTGCGAACCCTTGGCGCCAGGGTGGTAACTTTTGTAGTCGGCATTTAGGGAGACACGTTCTTAGAGTGCTATGAGGGTCCCCTTTTCTTCGTGGGGCTTGAATAGCCGTGCGCTCAATTGCACGGGGTTCTTTGGGCTTGATGCGAAGAAGAGTTGGGTTGTGTTGAGTGCCTCGCTTGGTGGAAGTGCATTTCCATCTGGCGGGTCATTCTTACGTGTACGGCCAAATTGGTGCATCCCTGCAGGGTTAAATCTTCTCGAGAAGCCGTGTTGTCCGCGGTTATGGATGACTTGGTGAAAGTGCTGGCTAACAAGTACTCAGACAACTTACACTCAACGATGATAACTTGACTAGTAACATAGATTACCTCCACCATAAAAATGAATATCACCTTACTCAACCGTGTGAGTTTCCTTGGGTTGCTTCCTTAGTAGGGGGTAACATTGGATGGGTATTGTTTGGTGACTAGTTGTAGTTGGTTCTGATACGCTATCTTATCCCTTTCTTGTAGCCGGAAGTTGTAGTGTGTTTCTGTAGTTGGTTAGTGCAGCCCGCTGCCGCCTCTTTGCAATAATCCCTTCCTTTCCGTTGTACCCAAAGTATTTGTATCTTGTGATGATTGGTTACGCTGGTATCTTGTGAGTATGGTTTATCCACTTGCCAGTACTTAACCGTACTCACCCACGAATCCTTTTCGTGGATGCATATTCCACATTGCAGTCAACAGGTTTGAAGTCCGACGAAGTTAGCTTGGGAATCCCTCCGGCTTGGCCTGGGCAGGGATTGGACGCCATCGGTTATCTTCAGGACTCTTAGTCCAATTTGTATTTTGTCCGTAGTCGGACGCTATGTTGTTTCTTCCGCTGTTATTTGGATCTTTGTATGGTATCAGTTGTATCCTTGACTCGTCTGAGTCGTCTTGTATATATCTCTTCTGTTGTTGTTGTGGATTATTCGTGAACTGTTGTAATGTTATCACAAGTGGCAACCTGGAATCGGTTATTATGTGGATTTTGGCGGGAATGCTGAAATCTGCATAGTGCCCGATCTCGGGGCGTCACAAATGGTATCAGAGCATGGTTTCCGATTCCCAAAGTTGTTTCGATACGAATGGTTATCGAAGCAACGGGTCCGCAAAGCCTGTAGGATAACCTCGCTAACGGTCGTATTTCTAGAGTGTCAAAAACTAATTGTCAAAAACCTGTTTTCGAAGCATCTCAATAGGATTCTTGTTTTCTCCTTATCTCTATTCTATTTCTCCTCTCATCTTATTTGTTTTGGAGTTTCCCCCCCTTGTCTATCTTTCAAAGTTTTAGGACCCTACGTGGGTGGACGTTTTTTGAGCCTTTAACCTAATAGGTTCGATCATCGGAAGATTCCTGGTGGAAGAACATCGTTATCAACCCGAGCAAGAATCTTTTGTTAGTGGTGTCGAGAAACTTTTGTTAGTGGTGTCGAGAAGAAGAGATCCACCCACTGACCCGGGAAATCAACCGCAGCACGAAGACTCCGTAGTTGACACCTCTCTTCCCCTTGCCTTGGGTGGATTGCGAGGGCGCAATCCCTTGTTAGTGGTGTCGTCTGTAACACCTGGGGTGTTTTCCCTAAGTTAGAAAGTTGGTTGTTTTTCTTTTTGCTTTGCATCACATGCATCATATGCATTGCACCTTGTTTTCAAAACAACTCAAAAGTTCAAACCAATTTAAACTTTCAAAACATGTCCAAAGTTTCCAATTTAAAAGTTGCAAACCAAACAACTCAAATTGTTTTTTTTTAATAGTTTTGAATCTGGATTATTCAGTTGGCTTGGTTAATCAAAAAAATTCCCTTTTATTAAAACCCTAATCTCAATTCAAATTCAAATTTCAAACATCACCAACAATTTGAAATTTTCAAAACAAAGGATCATGCACTTGGGCAATTGTCATGCTAATTTCCACAAAAATGTTGCATAAACAAAACCCCAAAACAATTTCTTGGTTTTCTATCTTTTCTCTCTTCTACCCTTTCTACAAAAAAAAATAATAAAAAAAAATAATAGAAAACAAAAACACAAAGAGAGAGAGCAGCCCAGCCCATCCCATCTCCCAGCCCACTGCACCTTCCCCTACCTCTATCCGTACAGGGAGCAGGTGGAAAGCAACGCATCTCCATGGTCCCCCTCCTCATCTCCCTTAAAGCAGCCCCTTTCCCCTCCAACCCTAACCCTAGCCCAACCACTATCCCCTCTCCTCCTCCTAGCCGCCGCCCCCCACTCTTCTTCCTCTCCTTCCTCTCTGTTTCTTTCCATCACCAACGACACCACCATGGCCGCCTCTACCAGGGCATGCCGCCGTCGCTCCGGGCACGGCAGGGCCTGTCCAGCTGCGGGAATGGAAGCGTGGTGGTGCCCTCCCCGTCCTCGCGGTCTCGGACAGCCAGGAGAGGCCCCAGGGCCGCGCCGCCATCGCCATCATCTTCCACCGGTGCCCCTGCCTGCTGCTGCTAACAGCAGTGGTGCTCCCGCGCCTCCGTTCCCTGTCGAGCACGGCGCAGCAACGACGACCTCCTCCCCGGTGAGCAGCTGCCTTCGGGAGTCCCCTCCTCCTCTTGCCCCCCTTGCTCTGCGTGGTCTCGCCGTGGTCGCCGTCGTCATGACGATCACGTGGTTGTTCAGTCTGGTTCAGTTATGAGATTCAGTTTCGTGAGATCCCAGGGTAGCGCATCCCCGCCACCTCAAAACCCCAACCCTCCCTGTTGTATCACCAACCGATCGCCTAGCCCAGTGGCTTGGAGCCTTGTCCCGCACCCTGAAGGCCCCGAGTTCGAATCCCCCCCCCCCCCGGCGCAAAGCCACCTCCTTTTTCTCAGCCTTTTTTTTTCTCTCGAATTCCAGAAAAACAGATCTGAGCCCTTATTTGTAAAATCAATAACAAATTGAATATTGATCCAATTTCAATGATTCAAGTTTCTGTGGATTCATAATCTTGTGCTCTTTCTGTTAATGTCAAAGTTGCAACATGTTTCTGCAATAATTTTTGCACTAAATAATTAAATACAGAAAATGCAATAAAAATATGAAACTTTGGGAATTCATAACTTGAGTTATGTTCATCCAATTTGAGAAAACTTGGGCTCTAAAAATTTGTCTTAACAAACTCTACACATTGGTATTTCATTTGGTCACAATTTAATCAATTTTGAACATGTTTCCTTCTGTTTACTAAAAAGGGCAGAATAAAAATGCTTATGAAAAATTGCATAATAAATTCAATAATGATCCAAAAATTATGTTTAATAGCTCAAATTGTTCATTGAAACATTTCATACATGTTTTCAACCTTTTCAATACAATTTGTTTACTGGTTTTCCTAATTAAAAGTGGTGCAATAATTCAATGCTTTAGTTAAACCTTTTAAATTGCAAAATTCATAACTTGGGCAATTCAAATCCAATTCCAACATGTAAAATATGTTTTCCATCCCATTTTTCATGAACTTTGCAAATATCAACTTTGTTTTCTATTTTGAATAAATTAAATGGCTGAAAACAACTATTTCTTAATTAATGCATTTAAAATTGTCAATTTAATAACTTGCTCATCTAAAATCCAAAGTCAACAAATGAAATATGTATTCCATCTAAAATTGTGTGTTCTTTCCAAATATAAATTTTGTTATCTGTTTTGAACATTTAAAAATGGTGAAAACAACAAATGTTTGTTTAAATCATTTAAAATGCCAAAGTTCATAACTTAACAAATAAAATTCCAAACTTGGTAAACAACATATCAAACTGAAGCTATTGTTGTTTTCCTATTGTTTTCATCATCCATGCATCATTCTTATCAACTTTCACATGATGGTTATTTGTAGATCATTTAATTCAACATTAATTCATGGGCTTTTCCATATGCAATCCAAATTGCATATGGGCCCATTTAAATATGTTTACCATGTCAACTAGTTTATCTTTGATGCATCCTTTAACTTGTCATGCATATAAAATAGGATCATGCTGGATCTTTTGCCGTAGTAGTAATTGTTGCATCCGGTGTTTGTTCTAGTTTGTTGATTCTTCGCGTATAGGACGTTGAGATGATGTGGGCAACGACAAATTCTGCGGATGTACCTCTACTTGCTGGATTCCAGGCAAGTATACTCACTTGCTGCCAATGGCTGCCTTTCATCACTTGTTACCGATTCTTTCCGTTGTTCTTATGCTAGCCTTATGATTCGATGCTTGTGTCTCGATCCTATCATATGTTTACCTTGCAACCATGATATAGCCTTCCTTCCACTTCCTATTAACTGTTGTTTGTTTACCCCGTTGGCCCTCGTGTCGTAGTTGCATGCTTAGTGTTGTTTGCGCTCAAGTCTTGTTGTCCGTCTTATCACCTGTTTAGTTTGATAGTTGGGTTTCAACTTAATCAACAACATGTTAATGTTTTGGGTAATATTAATTTGATGATAAGGCACCGGCAGGAGGCCCGGCGTGGTTTTGAGGCCTGCTAGTGTCGACCTTAATTAGGAAAAGGGTCTTGTCCTCCGATCCATGATGAGCGCGCTAACCGCATGTGGGAAGCGAGTATGGGCGCCCCCCGCAACTTTGATTCGATTCGCATCTCGTCCAAATCGCCTCATTTAGTTCGGGTTTTCCATTTGCCGCATGCATATGCAGGTGCGAACCCTTGGCGCCAGGGTGGTAACTTTTGTAGTCGGCATTTAGGGAGACACGTTCTTAGAGTGCTATGAGGGTCCCCTTTTCTTCGTGGGTCTTGATTAGCCGTGCGCTCAATTGCACGGGGTTCTTTGGGCTTGATGCGAAGAAGAGTTGGGTTGTGTTGAGTGCCTCGCTTGGTGGAAGTGCATTTCCATCTGGCGGGTCATTCTTACGTGTACGGCCAAATTGGTGCATCCCTGCAGGGTTAAATCTTCTCGAGAAGCCGTGTTGTCCGCGGTTATGGATGACTTGGTGAAAGTGCTGGCTAACAAGTACTCAGACAACTTACACTCAACGATGATAACTTGACTAGTAACATAGATTACCTCCACCATAAAAATGAATGTCACCTTACTCAACCGTGTGAGTTTCCTTGGGTTGCTTCCTTAGTAGGGGGTAACATTGGATGGGTATTGTTTGGTGAGTAGTTGTAGTTGGTTCTGATACGCTATCTTATCCCTTTCTTGTAGCCGGAAGTTGTAGTGTGTTTCTGTAGTTGGTTAGTGCAGCCCGCTGCCGCCTCTTTGCAATAATCCCTTCCTTTCCGTTGTACCCAAAGTATTTGTATCTTGTGATGATTGGTTACGCTGGTATCTTGTGAGTATGGTTTATCCACTTGCCAGTACTTAACCGTACTGACCCACGAATCCTTTTCGTGGCTGCATATTCCACATTGCAGTCAACAGGTTTGAAGTCCGACGACGTTAGCTTGGGAATCCCTCCGGCTTGGCCTGGGCAGGGATTGGACGCCATCGGTTATCTTCAGGACTCTTAGTCCAATTTGTATCTTGTCCGTAGTCGGACGCTATGTTGTTTCTTCCGCTGTTATTTGGATCTTTGTATGGTATCAGTTGTATCCTTGAATCGTCTGAGTCGTCTTGTATATATCTCTTCTGTTGTTGTTGTGGATTATTCGTGAACTGTTGTAATGTTATCACAAGTGGCAACCTGGAATCGGTTATTATGTGGATTTTGGCGGGAATGCTGAAATCTGCATAGTGCCCGATCTCGGGGCGTCACAGGCATGGTGCCCACAATCACCTTCATGAATCTCCCTCAGAATCTGTCGGCCTTCCTCTGGAGTTACACAGCGCAAAAAGACACATGCGGCGCTTCTCTTATAAAGTTCACCGTTAATGATGAAATAGCCCTTCGCTCGTCTCAGGATTTGCCTGGCCAAAACTTCCTGTGATGGTAACTCGCCCCGTGACAGGTAAGCCAAGAACGGCTCCGTCCACTCGGGAATAGCACGCACTGCGGCCACAAACTCCAAATCCGGCTCTCGGTTAGCCACCTCTTCTTCAGATTCGGTTTTGACTGAGGGCCACCATAACTCGTCCAGAAAGACGTTAGGCGGAACCGGCTCTCGACGCGAGCCGAGTCTTGCGAGCGCATCTGCTGCATCGTTCTTTCGCTTGTCAATGTGTTCCACCTGATACCCAGAAAAAGATCCGGCTACCCGGTCTTCCTCTGTGTGATATGCTGCCATTGTTGCATCCTTTCTGTCCCAGGTTCCTGAGACCTGTTGTACCACAAGATCTGAATCTCCATAACACCTTATTTGCCTTATGTTCATCTCCTTTGCTACTTGTAGTCCGTGTAATAGGGCCTCATACTCGTCAACATTGTTAGAGAAATCGAAGTGAATTTGCAACACATAACTGAACTTGTCGCCTTTTGGTGATGTGAGTACCACACCAGCTCCTGATCCCTTGTATTGTTTGGAACCATCAAAGTGCATTACCCAAGACTCGGAACTTGGCATCATTATGGGCATGCTTGTGTGAGTCCAATCATTGATAAAATCAGCTAAGGCCTGGGACTTGATTGCAGACCGAGGCTCGTAGTTGATGTGATAATCTCCCATCTCAATGGCCCACTTGGCTATTCTGCTTGTCGCATCTGAATTTCTGATAATATCTGCCATTGGTATAGAGCTGACAACCGTTATGGGGTGTTCCTGGAAGTACGGCTTCAATTTCCGGCTGGCCATGAAGACCCCAAAAACTAGCTTTTGCCAATGCGGGTAACGCTGCTTTGCTTCCGATAAGACCTCACTCACATAGTAAACCGGCCTTTGTACCGGATGATCCTTTCCATCCTCCTTGCGCTCAACTACAACCATTGCGTTGAACGCTCGTGGCCCAGCCGCAACGTATAACAACATGGGCTCTTTAGGACCCGGCGCTGCCAGAATCGGTGCCTCAGATAACTGCTTCTTCAGAGACTCAAATGCCTCGTCCGCCTCTTGGTCCCATACGAATTTGTCGGTTTTCTTCAAGAGTCGGTATAGGGGTATTGCTTTTTCTCCAAGCCTAGATATGAACCGGCTCAATGCTGCTACACATCCTGTGAGCTTCTGGACGTGCTTCAGGCCTTCCGGCTTTTTCAAGCTCTGGATGGCCTTGATCTTTTCCGGGTTTGCCTCAATTCCTCTTTCAGAAACAATAAAACCGAGTAACTTTCCTGCTGGGACCCCGAATACGCACTTTGTGGGGTTAAGCTTCATATGGTATCTCCTCAGGTTCTTGAAGGTCTCCTTTAAGTCATCTATGAAAGTTTCAGCTTTCCTTGTTTTAATCACCACATCATCTACATAGGCATGAACATTGCGCCCAATTTGATCCTCAAAGCACTTTTGAATACACCGCTGATACGTTGCGCCGGCGTTTTTCAGCCCAAAGGTCATGGTCTTATAGCAAAAAGCACCAAAGGGGGTTATGAACGAAGTTTTCTCCCAATCCTCCTTTTTGAGCTTTATTTGGTGATACCCGGAATAAGCATCCAGGAAACATAATAAGTCACAACCTGCAACCGCATCTATGATCTGATCTATCCTTGGGAGGGCAAATGGATCCTTTGGGCAATGCTTGTTGAGACTCGTGTAGTCTATGCACATCCTCCACTCATTGTTCTTTTTCAGCACTAGAACCGGATTTGCCAACCATTCCGGGTGAAAAACCTCCATAATAAAGCCTGCTGCCAGGAGCCGAGCTATCTCTGCTCCTATAGCCTTTCTCCTTTCCTCGTTCATTTTTCTTAGGCCTTGCTTCACTGGTCGTGACTTGGGATCAACATGCAAGCTGTGTTCGGCGAGTTCGGTCGGGATACCCGGCATATGACTCGGTGTCCAAGCGAACACGTCCTGGTTCTCGCGAATAAACTTTATAAGTGCCTCTTCCTCCTCGTTGCCCAGGTTAGAACCTATAGCAAACTGCTTGGAAGAATCACCCTCGACGAAGGCCACCATCTTTGTGTCTTGGGATGCTTTAAACTTAGCTCTCTCGTCTTCCGAGTTTGGTTTCTTCAAAGATGTTCTATCCTCCGGGTCTACCTGGGACCGGTAATACTTGAGCTCTTCCTTCCTGCAGGCATGTTCTGCCATTGCCGCATCTCCTTCATCACACTCTGCTGCCACAACCCGGTTCCCATGTATAGTGATGGTCTGCTTAGGACCCGGGATTTTTAGTTGTAGGTATACGTAACATGGCCTGGCCATGAATTTGGTGTAAGCCGGCCTTCCAAACAGTGCATGATAAGGACTGCGCAACTTCACCACCTCAAACGTGAGCCATTCCACTCGGAAATTATCCTTGGATTCCCCAAAAGCGACTTCAAGCGTTATTTTTCCCTCAGGGCACGCCGAGTGTCCTGGCACGATTCCGTGGAAAACGGTGGAACTTTTCTGCAGCTGAGACTCCTTGAGCCCCATACGCAAAAAGGTTTCCCAATATAAGATGTTGATGCTACTCCCGCCATCCATCAGAACCTTTTTCAGCTCGTACCCGTTAACTTGTGGGGCCACTACCAAGGCCAGCACACCCGGATGTTCTATCGATTCCGGGTGATCTCTTCTGCTCCATGTTATTTCTTGATCTGACCATCTCAAATACCTCGGCACCCCTGAAGAAACCGAGTTTACGGCCCTTTTAAGTATCTTTCTCTCTTTGTTAGAAGTCCCGGTAGTGTGGACGTGATATTGTCCTAGCTGTTTTGGGTTGGCTTGGAAACCTCCAGCACCTCCTTGATTATTACCCGGATTGCCACCTCATGCGTTGCCAGCGGGGAGTGGTCCGTTGCTCGGGTTTCCACCTGGACCCGGTCCTCCTCTGTCGGGGGGTTACCCCCGAGTAGGGTAAAGACAGGTGGTAAAGGCCGCTTACAAAAGAGAGGTTTGGTCGAGTAGCCGACTACCGGGTACTCGCTACCCGGTCGACTGCTACTCGGTCTCACCTCAAGATGACCAGAAGGAGATATCAATCAAGTTATCTCCGTACGAGTAGAAGAGATGGCCCGAGTAGAATTGGCGGGAACCTACTCGGGCAGAAAGTCAAAGGAGCCGTTCTGACACAGGATCCCGCGTATCCTGGGTCCGTACTTGGCAGCATTCGAACTACTGTTCACGTGGGGACGGCCTGCCTGACAGTGACAGCATGGAAGCAGGCCGTGGCAGGATAAGGGGGGCCTACTCTGTGCCTAGGTACAGTGATACCAGTCTGTCCCCTAGTTTTGCCCAACGACTTTACAGAAGCAGCCAAGATCAACGACCAAAGCTGTCAGCGGGTACTCGGAGAAATGACAGTGTGCACACTATGTCGACACTTGTTTAGATTTGGACGTATCCGGCTGGGCACCGTGTATATAAGGTGCCCCGCCGCCTCCTGCGCGAGGCATGCTCTCACATGCTCATAGTGAACCCTAGAAACCCTAAGTTCTTGACCTAGCTCTACTCGGAGAAGAGAGAGAGAGGCTACTCGGTAGCGATACCATTTGTACTGTAACTACTCGGAGAGACATCGAAATACATAGAGAAAGGCAGGAGTAGGGGTTTTACCTCCTCACGAGGGCCCTGAACCTGGGTACATCGTGTTGTTTGTGTTGTGTGGATCTTACCTCACGCGGCTACCCGTCGCGTGATCCCTCCCCGGACACCTCCAGCGTCCATCGTCCCCACATCTTTAGCCATCCCATGGCATCTGCCGTGACACCACCACGACAGTTGGCGCCCACCGTGGGGCAACCAGCGGCGCTGGCTGGAGTTTCTGTTCGGACGGGATCTTCATCAGCGGAGCGCGTAGTTTGTGGCCTTGTCCACAGATTTGGCTCCTTCGACTTCGTCACCGACAACGCCGGCTGTTTCGGCGGCATGGCCATGCCGGAGGGCGGCTCGGTGATCTCCTTCGGCTCTCACCTCGTCTACGTCGCCACCGTCGCCAACAGCACCTACCCCGAGCTGGTGCACGACGCGGAAGATCCTCCCGCGGTGGTTGCTGCTCGCGGAAGGCCCGCATGCAGCTCTGCGTGCTGCGCTGAGGTGATGGTGACGGGCTTGGCGGCAAACGCTGGCGCAGCTGCTACTGGCGCTGCGGCCGTTGTCGAGGAGGTTGACGATCCGCCCGCGGGTGGCAGGAACCACCGGCCCTACGAGAAGGAGAGCAACCTGCCGCCTTCCACGTCTACGGTCATCCCCGCGTCTGCAGCGCGAACCGGCATGCCCACTCCCACCGACGTCGAGCTCCTGGCCGCGAGGGAGCAGCTGGAGCGGCAACGCCAGGAGCTGCTTGCCGAGCAGGCGGAGTTGGAGAAGATCAGGCTCGAGCTGAGTCTGGACCAGCTCGAGTACAACAAGGCTCACGGCTTCACGCCGGTCGCCAGGAGGCCCAGCAGGGTAGGCGCTACGCGGCGCAACCTGGGTGCCGAGATGGCGACAGTTGCGGAGGAGCCCGCGCAGTCAGCCACCGCGAACACCTTCACAAGGCCAAGGTACAGCACACCCGCCAAGACGCTCAGGGCTGCGCAGGCCGTGGCTGCCGAGTTGCCGCGCCTGGATGGCGAGGCGCGTCTCAGGCAGCAGGAGAGGCTCAACGAGTTGGTGTTGGAGGCTGCCAGGCAGAACGAGGAGTTCCGCAAGGCCAACCCGGGAGCTGGAGCTTCGCAGGTGGTTCACTCGCACGCGGCTAGATCTAACGATCAAGCCTCATCTCCGCATCCTAGCCGCGAGAAGAGCCGCAGCGGGCGTTCGGGTAGAGACAGGCAAATGCAGGTGTATGACCCGGCTGCTGCCGCGAAACAGGTTGCTGTGCCGCAGCAGCCCGGGCAGGAACACAACACTGCAAGAGCAGGCTCTCAAGCCCATCAAGCTCAAAGCCGTGTCCGAGAAGCCGCGCGTCCGGGTACTTCTCGGCAACCCGCAGCTCAGCCTACTCGGCAGAGGCAGCAGCCGCGCCCAGTGGCACCAGTCGCCAACCCGGTGGAGCAGCCCGCAGCTATGCAGGTGGATAGGTACGATGATGGCTACTCGGCTATGGAGATGGCTGGCTATGACATTCATGACCGTGTCGGTGAGCGTGTGTTGGCGCCTGGGGATGCAAGGCACCAGCTGGATCGTCTCAGCTTGTCGGCGCGGCTTGAGAGCACGGGTCCTCCTGGCCCCGAGTGCTTTGGCCCGCGCATCATGAACGAGCCGTCCGTGAAGGGCTTCCAGCTCGCAAGAGGCACCAAGAGCTACAATGGTAGCACCAAGCCTGAAGATTGGCTCAATGACTACGTCACTGCGGTCCACATTGCGGGTGGCAACAGGAGATGGGCGGTGCGCTATGTGCCGCAGATGCTAGAGGGTCCGGCTCGCACTTGGCTCAACAACTTGCCCAAGCACAGCATTAACTGCTGGCTGGACTTCTCGGACGCCTTCGTCAGCAACTTCACGAGTACATACAAGAGGCCGAATAGGCCACAGCAGCTGTCGGCCTGCAGGCAGCGAGAAGACGAGACAGACCGCGAGTACCTTACTCGGTGGAGCACCCTGAGGAACACTTGTGAGGGTGTGAATGAGGCACAGGCCATCACTTGGTTTGCGCAGGGTTGCCGACATGGCAGCATGCTTTGGCAGAGATTGCAGAGGGAGATGCCGAATACCCTGGCCGAGACCATCAAGATTGCGGATCAGTACGCACTCGGTGATCCTACTCAGCCACTGATGGATTCCTCGGAGCCGAGAAGAAACTTCAACAGTAGCAAGCGCAACGAGTTCCGCAACAAGCGCCGAGTAGATACTCGGTATGATCCCGAAGAGGTGAATGCAGTGAATGTCGGAGGCAGTGGTGGCCAAAGGCAGAAACCTGCTGGAGCCTACGGGCAGAACCAGAACCAGGGCCAGGGCAACAAGAAGCCGTTCCGCACTGCGCAGCCGGGTAGCGGAAACTCTGAGCAGCCGAAGAAGTTTGTCTTCGATGACATGAAGGATGGCCCATGCAGCTTTCACACTCATCATCCCTCGAGGCCAGCTAACCACACTACTCGGCAGTGCGAGTGGTGGGATGTGATCAAGAGTGATGGCTTGCCTCCTCCTCCTCCTCTGCCAGCTGCCAATGCTACTGTTCAGCCTACTCGCGCTCCCGCAACTCGGCCGCCAGTCTATCCGAGAAGAGAGAATGTCAACCAGGTGGCTTTAGGAGCCAACCGGAACTTCAACAACGAGAGATACCGCAACAACAACAACTACTACAACCGCAACAACAACAACAGAGGCAACAACAACTATCAGGGCAACAACAACGGCAGCAATGGCAACAATGGGGGCAATGGCTCCAACCAGTACCAAGAGCACCATGAGAGCTACATGATCTTCACTTCTGAGGCAGTCGACAAGCAGTCACAGCACAGGCGGGCCATGGAGGTCAATGCAGTGATTCCGGCTGTCCCTCACTACATGTATTGGTGTGACCAGGAGATCAGGTGGACTCGGGCAGATCACCCCAGGGTGATGCCCAATCCGGGTACTTACGCCTTGGTGCTGGATCCTACCTTCCTGGGCCCAGAGAAGAATGTGAGGTTCAGCAAGGTGCTGATCGACAACGGCAGCAGCATCAACATTGTGTACAAGGACACACTCGAGAAGCTTGGCCTGGCCGAGAACATGATGCTGCCCAGCAAGACCACCTTCCATGGCATTGTGCCCGGGATCTCGTGCAACCCGATTGGCCGAGTGTGGATTGATGTGCTATTCGGTACTCGGGAGAACTGTCGCACTGAGCGCCTGCAGTTTGAGGTGGTGGATCATCAGAGCCCCTATCATGCTCTACTCGGCAGGCCTGCTCTGAGCAAGTTCATGGCCTCTACTCATGTGGCTTATCTGAAGATGAAGATCCCTGGTCCCAATGGCATCATCACCATCTCGGGAGATTACAAGAAGTCCATGGAGTGTGCCTCTGCTAGCTCTCAGCTGGCGGAATCGATGGTGATTGCTGCCGAGAAGAAGAAGATGTACGAGGTGGTGGCCATGGCTCAGTCCGCACAAGCTGGCGCACAAGGTGTGCCGAGTACTCAGCATGGTACTGCTTTCCAAGCTGCCAAGGAGACCAAGACAGTCCAGGTTGACCCCGAGTTCCCGGAGCGCGTGGCCATCATTGGTTCCAGGTTGGAGGAGAAATAGGAAAGCGCGCTCATCCACTTCCTCCGTGAGAATCGGGATGTTTTCGCCTGGACCAATGAAGATCTACCAGGAGTCCCGAGGGAGTTGGTTGAGCACTCTTTGCATGTGCGTCCTGACGCCAAGCCCGTGAAGCAGGCCTTGCGCCGTTTCGGGGATGAGAGAAGGAAGGCCATCGGTGATCAAATCACCAAGCTGCTGATCACTAACTTCATCATGGAAGTGCTGCACCCGGACTGGTTAGCCAACCCGGTCATGGTCGAGAAGAAAAAGGAAGATCCCAAGGCTGCCACTGCATGGCGCATGTGCGTCGACTACACCGACTTGAACAAGGCATGCCCCAAGGATCCCTTCCCGCTACCTCGCATCGATCAGGTGATCGATTCCACTGCCGGCTGTGAACTGTTGTCTTTCATAGATGCCTACTCTGGTTTCCACCAGATTGCACTCAATCCTGCTGATCAAATAAAGACTGCTTTCATTACCCCGTACGGGGCT
Organism: Alopecurus myosuroides; assembly: GCA_028641055.1. NCBI lineage: Eukaryota > Viridiplantae > Streptophyta > Magnoliopsida > Poales > Poaceae > Alopecurus > Alopecurus myosuroides. The sequence goes on from CM054061.1 coordinate 242,196,683, forward strand.
TATTGCTATCGTGTCATGTGTTTTGGCCTGAGGAATGCGGGTGCAACCTATCAGAGATGCATGCAGAAATGCTTGCATGACCAGCTCGGCAAGAATGTGCAGGTGTACGTAGATGACATTGTCATCAAAACGAATAAGACACATACTCTGCTTGCCGACTTGGAGGAAACCTTTGCTAACCTACGCAGGTACAAAATGAAACTGAATCCGAGTAAGTGTACCTTTGGTGTACCAGCTGGAAAGCTACTCGGTTTTCTGGTTTCTAGTCGGGGCATTGAAGCCAATCCGTCTAAGATAAAAGCTATTGAGAGCATGTCTTTGCCGAGATCATTGAAGGACGTGCAGAAGTTCACGGGTTGTCTGGCATCTCTGAGCCGTTTTCTGGGCCGAATGGGCGAGAAGGCTCTGCCTCTGTACCAGCTGATGAAGAAGAGTGACAAGTTTGTCTGGACTCCACAGGCGGATGTGGCATTCAATGAGCTGAAAGCAATGTTGGCTAGCGCTCCCGTCTTGGCTAGTCCGCTACCCAAGGAGCCTATGCTGCTGTACATTGCTGCGACTAACCGAGTAGTCAGCGTGGTGATAGTGGTGGAGCGAGAAGAAGAAGGCAAGAGTGTGCAGCGCCCAGTCTATTATCTCAGTGAAGTGCTGTCCAGTTCCAAGCAAAACTATCCTCACTACCAAAAGATGACATATGGTGTGTACCTGGGCGCCAGGAAGCTGAAACATTACTTCCAGGAGCACCCCATCACTGTTGTGAGCTCTGCTCCCATCTCGGACATTATGGGAAACAAGGAAGCAAGTGGCAGAGTAGCCAAGTGGGCAATCGAGCTGGCCGCGTACGCTCCCGGGTACGCGAGAAGAGAAGCAATCAAGTCTCAGGTCCTGGCGGAATTTCTTGTGGACTGGGCCGAGATGCAGTACGAACCTCCCGCTCCAGTTTCCAACTATTGGAAAATGCACTTTGATGGCTCAAAGGTGAAAGAAGGCCTTGGTGCTGGCGTTGTGCTTACGTCACCCAAGCGGGATCAGCTCAAGTATGTGTTGCAGATTCATTTCAAGGCATCCAACAATGTAGCCGAGTACGAGGCAGTGGTGCACGGTTTGCGAGTAGCGAAGGAGGTTGGTGTGCAGCGCATTATATGCTATGGCGATTCAGATCTGGTGGTGCAGCAAGTCTCAGGTACCTGGGATGCTTTGGATGCCAACATGGCATCGTATCGCTTCCTGGTGCAGTCAATGACTGGGTTTTTCGAAGGCTGTGAGTTCCAGCACATTCACCGAGCAGAGAACGAAGCGGCCGATGAGCTGTCCAAGTTGGGATCTTCTCGGCAGTCCATCCCGGCAGGGATTGCCTTGGAGCATTTGAGGAAGCCATCCATCAAGCCTTCCCCCAACTCGGAATCCATCTTTGTTCCTTCTCTGCCAAATGAAGAATCTGACCCAATGGAGATTGACTGGGAGAGTGCGGCAGGGAACCCGGGGACTGCCACTCCCTGCTCGGGGACTGCCATTCCCTACTCGGGGACTGCCATTCCTTACTCGGGGACTGCCACTCCCTACTCGGGGACTGCCACTCCCTACTCGGGGACTGCCATTCCTTACTCGGGGACTGCCACTCCTTACTCGGGGACTGCCACCCCCAATCCAGAAGCTGTGGCATTCATTGAAGAAGTTCTCGCCAATCGGTCAGGGTTGCAAAGAAGCGCTCCTACTCCTCCTGTGCAACCGCCAGAGCCTGTCCCAATGGAACTGGACGAACCAGTGTTTCCCATTCGGGAGACGCCGAGTTGGGCTATGCCCATATTATCCTTTCTAAGGGACGGCACTTTACCTGAAGATGAGGTGACTGCGAGGCAGATTCAGAGAAGATCCAAGGGCTACACCATAGTCCGAGATGTGCTGCATAAGAGAAGTGCCACCGGTGTGCTGCAACGCTGTGTGAGCCCAGAAGAAGGAGAAGAAATCCTGGTGGAGATACATCAAGGGGAATGTGGGCATCACGCCTCTTCTCGGGCCTTGGTCAAGAAAGCTTTTCGGCATGGCTTCTACTGGCTCACTGCGCTGCAACAAGCTGAAGATATTGTGAGGAAGTGCGCCGGCTGCCAGATGTTCGCAAATAAGATTCACATGCCAGCTTCCGAGTTGAAAACAATTCCTATCACATGGCCGTTTGCTGTTTGGTGCTTGGATATGGTTGGTCCTTTCAAGCCGGCTAAGGGCAATATGACACATATCTTGGTCATGGTGGACAAGTTCACTAAGTGGATCGAGGTGAAACCTATTCGGAAGTGTGATGGGGTCACAGCTGTGAAGTTCGTGAAGGATGTGATCATGAGATATGGCTACCCGCACAGTATTATCACCGACAACGGCACCAACTTTGCAGAGGGGGCAATGGTGCGATTCTGCAGAGATAAGCATATCCGACTAGACGTTGCGTCAGTCGCGCACCCTGCCTCCAATGGGCAAGTTGAGAGAGCGAATGGGATGGTACTGGCAGGCATCAAGCCGAGGCTGATTGAGCCGCTGCTGAAAACACCTGGGTGTTGGCTAGAAGAGTTGCCAGCGGTGTTGTGGAGTCTAAGGACTACCCCTAACCGGTCAACCGGCTACACGCCATTCTTCTTGGTATACGGGGCTGAGGCCGTGTTGCCAATAGACTTAGAGCATGACTCCCCCCGAGTAGCCCTCTACACTGAGGTGGAGGCGAGAGAAGCTCGAGAAGACGACGTTGACCTGCTTGAAGAAGGAAGAGAGCTGACTCTGTCACGTTCGGCTATCTACCAGCAAAACCTGCGGCGTTATCATAGCCGAAAGGTGAACCCGAGGGTTTTCCGAGAAGGAGACATGGTCCTTAGGCTTGTGCAGCGCACAGCCGGGATGCACAAGTTGTCTCCTCCGTGGGAAGGGCCTTTCATTGTCAGCAAAGCGCTGCACAATGACGCGTACTATCTTGTAGATGTGCGCCCATCGCAGGCGAACAGGGCAGATAAAGCTGGAGAGGAAACCAAGCGTCCCTGGAATGTAGCTCTACTTCGTCGTTTTCATTCGTAAGCAAAGATGTGTATGTACCCTCTTATCCGAGTTGAAATTCTACTCTGCAATCTGAAATTGTTCTCGGGGACTGCCCTCGTCCAAAATTGCTCTAAGTGTTTTTCTTACTCGGTTTGTCCCTTTGTCTATTCGGTTGCTCCACTTCAGAACTCACAGGTGCATTGAGTACTGTGTTTAAACCTATATGCCAACTCTTCGACTTTGCTGCTGTCCGAAACCCGGCTTCATGGCAAGCAAGAGAACAAGCAAAAGGTCAATGAGCACACGAAAATCACTAAGGAAGAAAGAGTGCAGGAACCGAGTAGATTGTCGGTTACTGTTTGTTCCCGGTTCTCGTCTTCTCGGCTAAGTGGTGGGCTGCGTTACCATGATTGTTTCTAGCGGCTAAGTACTTGCAGCCCTGCTACTTGATTCTTGTGACTCGAATACCAAAAAAGCGACAAGTCGCAGGTAGAGCAGAGATGAAAAGACAGGGTGAATAAGAAATGCTACTCGGGGACTCGCATGGAAACACAACTCGGCATTAAGCTGGTGTCGTTCAAATTGATTAATGTCAACGAAAACAGAGTGGGCATAAAAACTGAGTAGCAAGCAAGATAAAGATAGTCTGTTACATCTGCTCCCGGCATTCCGGGGATCTGATAAGTTTTCGAGTAAAAAAGATTGCAGGTTGCTTCAAGTTGAGGAGGCAATGTTCTCGGCGCTGGCCTTGGCAGCTGTTTCCTCGGCGGTGGTCTTCGCAGCAGCTCCTTCGGTGGCAGTCGTGGCGGCTGTTCCTTCGGTGCTGGCGTGGGTGGCATCCGCCTCCGTCTGCACGGCGACGGATTCCTCCATCTCGGCATCCTCCTGGGTGGCCGCCTGCTCGGAAGTGGCTGTGGCCACCGAGACGGGTCCTGGAGCCGAGGAGTTGCCTGAAGCGTGGCCAGGAGGAGGCACCGTGTCGTCGAGAGCAGCACCTGAGGACGTGCCGAAGTCGAATGGCTCGGTGTCGATGTGCGCCCCTTCGTCTTCATCGCTACTCGCGACGACGGCGGCTTTTCCCTTTCCGGCCTTGCCCTTGGGAGATTCGAAGAAGTCGCCAAGGTCTTCCTCTTCGTCATCATCTTCTTCGTCCTCGTACTCGGTGTCGGGTTCGGGGACGCCCTCGATGTAGACCTCCGTCTCGGCGCACTCTGCGACTTCATACGCAATCTGCTTGCGCAAGGCCACGCTCTCGGCATCCGTCTCCCACTTGGAATCATTGCGCTTCCCGCGGATGCGCTGCATATCGAGGTTTTCATACCAGGATGCTATGCAGAGAAGCATCACGTCCGCGCCAGCACGGGCTCCGGAGGCTCGCCACTTTTTCAACTCGGCCTTCACGTTCTCCAGCTTGAGGGCGAGATCCCGCATGTTTCTTGGCTCGGGATCATGAGGCCAGAACAGCCGGTGGAGCTCAAAGCCCACATGAGTCAAGTCAGTTCCGACGCCGGCCAGCATTTCGAAGTAATCTTTGAGCACCAGCAAGCTGTCCTCGATTTCAGCCCTGGTGTCAATTGGCTCACCCAGCGAAAGGCGAACTGCTCGGGCCTTGGCTACCGTAGGCACAGAAGTAGAATCAAGACGAGGCCAGATATCTGAAATAGCAAGTAGCAAGATCAAAAACCGAGAAGAAAGAAGAAGCCGAGAAGGAACAAGACCGAGAAGAAAAGATGCAATGAAGAGAAAACTTACCGATCAGTTGGCGGCGCAGCTGCTGCAGCTTGGTTTTCCAGGACTCCTCGTTGCCAATATGCCTGTTTTGGATCTGGCGCAGGGTGTCCATCTGAGCGAAAAGATCAGCATTGGTCTTCTTCAGCGTTTCGCACTCAGCCTCGAGGGCCCTCTCCTTGGCCTTGAAAGTGGTCTCGGCCTTGGCCTTCTCGGCGATTGCCTTGTCCCTCTCGGCGCCAATCTTCACGGCATCTTGGAGTGCCTTCTGAAGCTGAAGCTGCAGCTTCTCCATCTCGGTGGTGTGGTCCTTCACCAGAGTAATGGCCTGGTCGGATAGCTGCTTCTCCACCTCCACTGGCTTGACGCAATCTTGGTGCGCCTCAGCAAATGACTTATGATCTTCTGCGAAAAGATAAGATGAGGTCAGTAAATGGGCAGAGAAGAACCAAACTCAAGGTCACACTGAGTAAACAGCTAACTCACCTTCAAGTCTCTTTATGGTGGCCTCGGCGTTCTCCACGAAGCTACGGCATTTTTCATGCTCATCGGCGAAGGCCTTCAGTTTGTCTGCAGAGAAGGAAAGGTTAGCGCGTGAGAAAGCAGAAGCGGGCGTAAACATAAAACGCAGAAACCGCGTGGCTAAAGGCGTACCTTGCACTTCGGCCAGCTGTTGGGTGCTGTCGTTTGCATTTTTGCTCGCGGCCTCAGCAGCTATCTTCTCCTTCTCCAACGCAGCAATTCGCCTCCTGGCGATGGAGTGGTTCCAGAGAAGGATGCGGTACAAGTGTGTCCGCTTAAGGACGCTATCCTGAGAAGCGAGAAGAAGCGAGTTAGAAAGAGCAGAGAAGATTCAACCCGAGTAGGAGGCTACTCGGAGAGTATCCATCTACTCGGCTAGAATCTCGGGGACTGGGGGTGATGGTAAGAAAGAAGAAAGGCGAGTAGAAGAGAAGAAAATCCAACTCGGAAAAGGCAAGAAAGACTTACTGCGTAGCTCTGTTCGATATCTTCGGCGTTCTTGCGGTGCAAGAACATCTTGGCTGCGAGGGTTGCGGTATCAGTGGAGACGGACATGGGCTGGTGTCCCAGATCAACTTTGTTCCAATCCACGCGGTAGTGGTCGATGGAGCCAAGCGTCAAGCCGTGCCATTTCTCCTCTCCGAGAACCCTGCTGTCCCACCTGGCGTTGATGTGGCCAACAGTGTCCAAAACCTGTTCAAGACCCTTGGAGGTTATTGGCTTGTCTTGGGCTCCCCGAGAAGCAATATTGACGGGTTTGTTTTGAGCTGGATCGAAGGGAGGAGTATTCCTGGCTACAGCTTTCCTTCCCTTCTGAATAGCTAAAGCTTTATCTTGGGGAGGGAAGCCGATGGTGTGTTGTTGGCTAACCTCGACCATGTAATCCGGGTAGCAGGGTTGGCCAGCTGCGCGTGCGTCGGCGGAGAGCGCAGCAGGAATGGGGCCGGACTCGCGGATCACGAGCGCTCCGCCTGTGGATGCGCCTTGGTCTCTGGCCCTTTTCTTCGTTTGCTCCTTCTCGATTCTCTGCTTCTCGAGATCCTCGGGTTTCTTCCCGTCAGACTTGGCCTTCGTCTTCTCGGCGGCAGTCTTCTCGGCAACTTGCTTCTCGGCCTTCCTCTGCTCAGCCTTGGCTCTTTTCTGCTCAGCCTTGGCCTCCTCAGCAGCCTCCTTATCGGCAGTCTCCTTCTCAGAAAGGCCTTTTTCGGAACAGTAATCCCTCAGAGCATCAAGGGCCTGTTGCCTGGTTTCTCGCCCAGGAGGGCTGGATGTGTCCTTGCTCTGTGGCGACGAGGAGGAAGTTGGCGGTGTAGGGCCTTGCGCAGTTGGTGGCGTAGGGCCCTGCGCAGTTGGTGGCGCCGCAGATCCATCGCCCGGTGCAGCTCCTGGCTGAACACTACTCGGTGCGCCACCTGGCAATGGGTAGACATCTGCTATGGTAGCATCCGCGGCGGTGTCGTCTTTCACCAGCTGCTCGGCAGTGATGTTCTCTTGTGCAGCAGCCTCGGTGGTGGGCTGCTCCCGTTCTACTTCTGGCCGCTCAAGGGCGGCGGCGTCTTGCATTTCTTGTTCTTGGTTCTCCTCGGCGTTGCTAGCCGGAGGAGAAGGGGGTCTCTCTTCGTGAATGGTGGTATCTTGTGCTGCTGGCTCTGGTTCTGCTCCTCGAGCATCACTAGCCTGTGCGTTGGTGGCAGCAGCATTGGCGGCGTCGTTCTCGTCGTCAACAAGGTCGATCAGGGGTACTGCTGTCTCCCTGTCTTGGTCGGACGCAAAGGCTGCGTTCGCGTCCATGGCAGGACTGCGGAGAAGAAAGAAATCAGGGATTGGAAGAAGATTTGGGAGAAAACAGTACTACGCGAGAAGGAGGGCAAACGAGAAGAGAACTCACGCAGTGGTGGATTTAAGCTGTCGTCGGGGTTTCTTTACAGTAACCTTCTTCTTCTTCTCGGCGGCCTCCTCCTTCTCGGCGGGCTTCCTCTTCTTGGCTGGAGGTGCCTGCGCTTCGCTGCCGGTCCGCTTGCGGGTTTCGGGAGGGGCAGTAGACAGAGGTTGGACGACAAGGGGCGCATCGCCCTCGTTCTCGTCCTCATCCTCGTCGTCCTTCTCCGCAGCGGCCTCATCTGAGAAATTCAAAAGAGAAGAAGGAAGAATCAGAAACAGCAATGCAAGGGGTTGGTGTTTCTCAGAAACAAACAAGATGAAAGTAACAATACCGTGAGAGCCTTCATCCGACCAAGTGCGGAGAGCATCGCGCTTGTCAGGAACGGGGCTGCTCTGTTCCGCGTCATCAGAGGGCAGCATGTCATCCTCCTCGCGATCGTCGGACCAGTTTTCCTCAAAAACTTCGCGACTCTCAATCAACTGTCGAGTAAGAGTCTGAAAGACAGAGAAGGATCATAAGTCAACCGAGTATCAGGATGGAACTATACTCGGATAGGCGTGCAAACACAAAGCACACTAAGCCTATGCAGTTTTCTAAGTGTTCTACCCGGATAGGCGTGCAAACACAAAGCATACTAAGCCTAAGCGCGAGTCGACTAAGTGCTCTACTCGGTGCACCAGGTGATTGCTAGTCGGGGCGGAAAGGGAAGTTATCTACTCGGGAAGCAAAGGCGAAAACAGAGTAGGAACAGCGTACCCGGGCAATCGGTTGCGTGCGGCTGTACGGGACGAAACCATACCGCCACTTCTCGCTAAGGCTTGTCTTCAGAATGTTCTTGGCATGATAGGCAACGTCGACGTCGTCGATTTCGATGGTGGTGGTCCTGGTGCAGTCGCGGGGGCCTCCCATGTAACACATGAGATGGCAGCGCTCCTGCAGAGGGAGCACTCGGCGCTTGATCCAGCACACCACCGGGTCGTCGTTCTTGAGGCCCAGTTTCTTCAGCTCGCCGAGTCTGTCTTCTATCTCGATGGCGATTTCGTCGATGGTGGGCTTCTCCTTCCAGTTCGACCCGAGTGGAGCACGATTCCTCCAAGCGGGCAGGTTGATTCGATCATCAACCGCACCCCCTTCCGTGGCGGGGACATTCTTGACATAGAAGAACGTCTGCTGCCACATTCGGCAGGAATCCAGCCCCTGGATGCGGGGATGATTCGTCCCGGTCCGCTGCACCATCATGGCACAGCCCGTGTCGGTGGCGCGGCCGATGCCTGCGGCGTCTTTCTTCCCGACTGACTGTTGGCGAAGATTGAAATACCTGAGCCATGTATCAGTCGTGGGCCTGATGCCGAGGAAAGCCTCGCAGACCACGGCGTGGTAGGCGAGGAAGACGACCGCGTTGGGCGGCAGATGATGCATCTGCAGCCCGAAGTGGTCGAGGAACTTGCGCAGGAAGTCGGAGGCGGGCAGTCCAAAGCCGCGCTCGAAGTGCGACATGAAGACCACCCGCTCGCCGTCCCGTGGAGCCGGCACAACCTCGTCGTCGGGTGCCCGGCACTCCACGCCGGGGGGAACCCTTCTGCTGGTCACGAGCCAGGCGAGATTGGCCTTGGTGACGGAGGAACCCGCCCAGCTAGCCTTGGCCATCGTTGCGAGTGGGAGGGGTGGATGATTTCGAATGGAGTTGCTCGGTAGAGTGAGTCCGCGGCGGCGCGGAAGCTTGCGCGGCGGCGGAGGGCTCGGTGGTGAAGAAGAACAAGAGGCAGAAGAGGAAAAGTGCAGGGAAGGGGAAAAGGAAGTTACCGCGGGGGTATTTATATCTCCCTCGCGATATTACCGTTACCATCGCGGAAGTGGGATCGACTGTGGCGTGTGGTGGGTCCTGTGGCCGGCTAGAAACGCACACAAGCGCGGGCTGCGCGCGTAACGGCCGCATTTGATCCCACCATCAGATCGTGGCCAGTAATTGCGCGTGATGGGACATGACGGCCGGTGGGCCCACAGCGTGAAAACTGGACGCGTGGCGTCGTGTCCTGGGCAACCAAACGACGAGGTCGTGGATGCTTGACACGTGGGCAGTGCCTGCGTGAAGGGCTGGATGTTGCTCTGCGCTGCAGAGACTCAGTTTGCGAATTTTCGCTAAGTCTTTTTACTCGGAAGCAGAGTAGAAAGCAACTGCTACTCGGAAAGGAAGAAACTCAAGGTACTCTCCAGATAGCTACTCGGAGGTTCTACTCGGCATCTTGAGGTTCAAGGGCTGAGATGCAAAGGCTGGTTTTAAGCTGGCCGAGCCTAGTGAACGAGTTCGCAAGACTCAACCAGCTTCGGGGACTGCTGTCGGGGGGTTACCCCCGAGTAGGGTAAAGACAGGTGGTAAAGGCCGCTTACAAAAGAGAGGTTTGGTCGAGTAGCCGACTACCGGGTACTCGCTACCCGGTCGACTGCTACTCGGTCTCACCTCAAGATGACCAGAAGGAGATATCAATCAAGTTATCTCCGTACGAGTAGAAGAGATGGCCCGAGTAGAATTGGCGGGAACCTACTCGGGCAGGAAGTCAAAGGAGCCGTTCTGACACAGGATCCCGCGTATCCTGGGTCCGTACTTGGCAGCATTCGAACTACTGTTCACGTGGGGACGGCCTAACTGACAGTGACAGCATGGAAGCAGGCCGTGGCAGGATAAGGGGGGCCTACTCTGTGCCTAGGTACAGTGATACCAGTCTGTCCCCTAGTTTTGCCCAACGACTTTACAGAAGCAGCCAAGATCAACGACCAAAGCTGTCAGCGGGTACTCGGAGAAAGGACAGTGTGCACACTATGTCGACACTTGTTTAGATTTGGACGTATCCGGCTGGGCACCGTGTATATAAGGTGCCCCGCCGCCTCCTGCGCGAGGCATGCTCTCACATGCTCATAGTGAACCCTAGAAACCCTAAGTTCTTGACCTAGCTCTACTCGGAGAAGAGAGAGAGAGGCTACTCGGTAGCGATACCATTTGTACTGTAACTACTCGGAGAGACATCGAAATACATAGAGAAAGGCAGGAGTAGGGGTTTTACCTCCTCACGAGGGCCCTGAACCTGGGTACATCGTGTTGTTTGTGTTGTGTGGATCTTACCTCACGCGGCTACCCGTCGCGTGATCCCTCCCCGGACACCTCCAGCGTCCATCGTCCCCACATCTTTAGCCATCCCATGGCATCTGCCGTGACACCACCACGACATCCTCCCCGGGCTGCACCTCGCAGAGCCTTCTGGATGTCTTCGTTTTTCCATCTCTGTAAGTCCATGCATTGCTTCAACGAATGATTTGCCGGCTTGCCATTCCTACTGTGACGCGGACAAGGCATCCTGAAGGCCTCTATATGGTTAGCCGTCCTCGGTGGCCCTTGGTAATTTGCTCCGTTGAAGTTCCCTCTGTTGAAGTTTCCTTCTACCCTGGGTCTTGGAAACCCGGCCTCGGTATTAGCAACAAACTCGGAGTTTCCTTCATACGGGCGTTTGTGCTGGTTATTTCCATTACTCCCCCCGTTATTACCTGGTGCAGCCCCGTTACTGGTCTTCCATTATTGTTTGCGTTGGCCTTCGCTTTTTTGTCCTCAACCTCCTCTTCTGTGGTGTCAGTGGCGGCATGTTTGTTGCATGCGTCCATCAACTCCCCCATCGTGATTTCCAAAGCATGCCGACTGGATTTCATGCTCGTCAGTTTTTGCACCAAGGGTATGTATTTGCACGTTTTTGCCATAGCCTGTAACGCATCTTTTGGCTGAATATCAGTGGAAGAGTGGAGAATTTCCATAACCCGGCGCACCCAGCTAGGCGCCGACTCTCCCTTCCTCTGGACACATCTTTCCAAATCATCAATCGTGAATAACTTCCGGCATGTTCCATGAATGTGCTTAATGAAAGCTGTTTTCAACTCGTTCCATGAATTAATGGATCTGTCCGGCAGGTTGTTGAACCACAACTTTGTTGCTCCCTCGGACATCATGAGATACATGAACTTGGCTTGAAGCTTTTCTGATGCATTGCGGATAGACATTGCCATCTCATAACTGCTCAGCCAGGTCTCAGGATCCATAGTTGGCTCATAGTTTACAACTTTACCCGGTTCCTTGAATTTATCCGGGTATGGTTCTGCTCTGATGGCGTCCGACAGACATTTAGGGCCGGCCAGGTTGGTCAATACCGGCCTTGCGCGCGATACATGAGACTCGGCTGGCGCGGCTGGGGGTGCGGCACCTACTGCCCCTTGTACTGCTGACCTGGCCATGCGCCTCGCACGGGAACTGTCGACTATTGCCTGTGCTGCCGAGACTGTGGGAGCCGCAGGCCTACGAGGAGGAGGCGGCATTTGCTGCTGCTCTGCCCTCCGCCGTGCCGAGCTTGACTGAATATTCCTCGTGTGTCCGGGTTGCCGGCTGACATACGGCGTCCCATGCAAACGACTTCTATGGTCCGGGTAATTTGCCTGCTGAGCCACTGCGGTGCGTAGCATCTCTATGGCCTGCCGAGTTTCGATTTCTCGAGGCGTCTCTCCCAATGGAATACGGTCGAGTGCTAGGGTTGCGGCGTACACGTTATCCATGGGGTTATTGAAGTGACCCGGAGGGGTGTGAAATCGTGGCGGTGGTAGCGCCGTATTGCCCCCAAGAGTCCCTGTGGGTAACCCGGCTGGTGCGTTGGGCGGCTGTCCTCCGAGCGTCGCTCCCTGAAACCCGGTTCCCTGATTCACAACCGGGATTGGCTGATCTTGGGGAGTAATAAACAATGTGGCCAGTTGTAGATTTCCACCTGCCGCCGGTAACCTCGTCTGATGCCTTTGATTGTATATCCTTGTTGTTTGAGCCTGAATTCGATCCTCCAATTCTTCCAACTCACGCTGGCGCTCAGCCATCCCTTGCCTCTCAGCTTCTACTTCCCTTCTCTGTTGCTCCAATGCCCGGCGGGCTACATCTAGGTCTCGGGCACGTGTCACTGCGTTTTCTGGGGTTATCACTGTTGCCAATACGGTGGGGTCCAAGATTAAATTGTTGCTAAACAGAGCCAGATTTTGTGGACGTGAAGTTCCTGCTCCCGTTGCTCTGTTTGCCATGAACCCAAACATATTCCTATTCCACTCACTTTCCCCTGTTCCACTAGTGACAGAGGCCGGCTCTCAATCGACCCGGGCTATGACCGGGTTTCCATTAGCCGGTGTTTGTTGTTGGTTGAGCGCTCGCGCTGCTCCAGCCGCAGCCACAGACACATCGCCATGAAAGATTAATTGCAGGGCCTGTGTAGACCGCGACTCGGCGCGCGATGCCTGGCGACGATTCGTATTCTTCCTCTTCGTCACTATCTTCTTCGTACCGATCCTCAAGCAAGTGCAAGATAGACTCGGTATCATCTTCTCCCATAACCCGGCCACGCGGGGTCCATACCGGCTCCTCCGGTTGTTCCCTCTTCGTGGTGGGCTCCTTCTCCGGATCTACAGTCCCGACCGATTCTTCTCCGTCCGATTGAACACGGGTATCGTCCCCTAACACAGAATCACATTCATTATGGTCAGAAACAAACCAGATGCACGTACCACACCGACGAAGACGTTGACCCGGCCGATCGTGACGACAGATCCGGTTTCCAGCAGATCCGAATCTGGCCCCCAGCCAAAGTCGTCCACGATCTTCTCTCCTTCTGGGTTGGTGATGATCTCGCCGATGACGAGGTCCTTCATGCTTTCCCGAGCTTCTCCCGTGATGTAAACACCTTTGGACGTAGGCCCCACGGTGGGCGCCAACTATCGCGGGATATTCACGGCAGACGTTACCAGGGGTAACTTAGTATGGGGCAAATCGACTCTGGTGTTTGGGAGAGGGTTCAGCTCAGGGGAAGTCATGTTATCTGATGATCTAGTAGCTCGGGCTGCAATGTCGCCGAGTCTCCGATCTAGGGTTACAACTATCAACTCTCGTGCTCCTGGAATACTCGAATACCTGAAAAAACTCTCCTCCTCTCTGTCCCAAGAACTGGTTTATATATTACCCGGCTCTCTGGCTTCCTATACAAGACATACCCGGAATCCTACCCAGAATACACACATAACCCTAGCTTTCCTAATCTTGGCTCCCAAGGCTCGGATTACAAGATCCACGCTCTCTCTTGGGCCTTCTAGAAACTCCTCCACCTTGGGCGGGGTCTTGCGTGATTTCCTTCGGGCCGGGTTTCACCTAGACATGAGCCTGCCGGGTTACCACCCCCCCAACAGTTAGGGGTCATCTGGTTCATCTTTTGTTTAGATCTATATCAAAAATCCCACAAAACTATAGCTGGTGCCGTGTGTTTCTCTCTCGGGAATCAAGACCTACAGCTTGCCTTGGCGAGTTGATTTTGTTCTCGGGTTGATCCTTGTTGTGTGCGAAAAAATCCCATCACATATCATCTCGGGTTCCTTGCTAGACTCGGATTCCAATCCGTGTTCTACCGCGGCACAAAATTGCGCCAATCGCTGTCGTGGCCACTTCCTAGTAGCTATCGGATTCCTGCCGCGGGTCGTTTTCAGCGCAAAAATCTGCCGGCGCTGCCGCCACTTCACCGCACCACCCCCTAGTCGCTATCGGATTCGCCTTACCCGCGCCCATATTTTCCCTCGCGCGCACCCACCCGCAAACCCACCACACCACTACGTGCGCTGCCGTGAGCTCTGGCGTGAGGCGTTTTCGCTTCGTTTTGCTGCCGTACGGTACAAAAACGGCTGTTTGCTCTGCCGCCACCAAAATTGCTGTCGTGAGTTCGTTTCTTCACCAATTTTCATAGTTTTTCTTTTGTTTTACTCCTGTTTATCTCTAGGTTCTTGTGCTGATATTTGTTTAGCTATAGGCACTGCCTTCCTACAGCAACTTTTAGGTACCAAAACCCATAAGACTAGCTGTCTAATTGCTCAGCAGGCTGCTCAATTTGATCAAATCTGTCCACCTTTGTGTTTTCCATTACATTGTTGCTCCTAGTTGATTCAAAGGCCATTGAAAAAATCAAAAAAATAGAGAAAAAGGAAAAAGTATAAAAAAATAATAGAAAGAAAGAAAAATCAAAAAGAGGTCGTGCTATATTATCACTAGTGGAAGTTTTTCATATTGGATATTTGTGTGGACAATTGAGCAATCTTGTGCCTGTTTTCATAGAGTATTTGCTAGTGTCTTTCTAGTGCTTGCAATATCTCTTCCATATAATTGCTAAGCCACATTTGTCTCCCAGTGTGAGTGTGTTCCTTTAGTGTTTCTCATCACATTAGACAGTGCATTGGAGTTGTTATTTTGGTGTTGTTAGGATTCCCAACCAAGCCCCACCAAATACCCTGTTTTGCATTGTGACACTTGATATCCTGGTTATTCTCTTCTCACACTTGGTACACTTTTCATTGATACTTGTTGGTAAGTAAATCCTATTCACTTTGGAACGGTGAGATACATCTTCTTGATGGTATTGAGTGAGTTGTGAGAGAACACCACAACCTATTGTTATTTTGTTTCACTAAGAAATTAATCAATGGGTTTTCCTAGTGTTGATGCTTGCAGTGTTACGTTTTTGAAGGAGGATGCTAGTGGGATTCCAGCAAAAGATTTATTCCACTACATAGCAGACATCAAGGAAAGCAAGGTTGCTATTACCCTTCATAAAGGTACATGGTATAATTTTGTTAATCTTGAGGTTGTTGAAGAATTGCAGCTGGTTCCAAACACATGTGATCCATTTAGGTTACCTACATATGATGATGAACTTATTATTACTCACATAGTTTTTGTTCCTTTAGCCATTCATGGCCATAAGGAGAAAATTTTATGTCATGTGATGCCTAAAGCTATTATTTGTTCTCATCTTTTGTTGGGACAACAATGGTGCACTAGATATAGAGTTAATTTTGATAGCCATTATCCTGATTTACAATTCTTTTGGAACAATAAGAAAGATTGGATAATACATGAATGGCTTACAAAATTTCAAAGAATTATACATCAACCCTTAGTTTCTGCTCGAATGCTTGAAAAGCAAAGACTTGAAAAACATTAGATGCAAAGACTTGAGCGTATAGTTATGGGATTTGTCGAGGTTGAGAAGACATGTGAGGTTGTTTCTACTATCGTAATCATGTCTACTCCTAGTGTTGTTTCTTGTGATATGCAGGTTACTTTTGAAGAAAGGGAGCCACCTAAAGTACAACCTGCATCACCACTTGAGATAGATGAATTGGTACCTACTAAATCTGAGGAGGATGTCATTTATAAAGGTGCTAATTTCGAGCTACAAACTTCAAGTGCTGAATTTTGTGAGTCTACTAATTTGCTAGTTGATTCTTGTGAGTTAACAAAAATATATAGTTCACCACCATGTGATAATTTGATAATTTCGAATTTTGAGCATGTGGTATTGATTACACATAAGGAAGTACTTGCTAAAATACCACCTAATAATATTTTGTATTCCATCATGTTACATGAACCGATTACTGTGCAATGTGCTATGAATAAGATTGCTGAAATTTCATATGTCAATTCTAGCACATATGCTACTTGTTTCATTTTTAATTTCGTTGGTGACAATAACATGAATGAAATTTTTATGGTGGATAAAATATGTATTACTTGTGATAAAATTGCTGAATTGAATATTGTGTTACCTTGGTTAGATGGTTTACAATTTGCTACATGTGAGCATGCTTTTACACATATGTTTGGTTTTCCACAAAACTTATTAGTACATGTGCTACTGAATTATACTTCACTTATATTTGCAAATTGAGTTGCAACTTTCATGATAAGAATAATAAACTTCTTAACACCTTTGAGTGTACTACTAAAAACAAATTTGATCTTAGATCTTCTGTAAGAACACTTGAATTGATACTAAACAATAAAAATGTATACATACATGTCTCTCCTTTTGATAATGATTTTATGAGCTTCACTTATATTTGCAATTGTGATTGCTATTTTATGAGATGCTATGACAATTATGTGATGTTTGCATGCAAATTTCATGGTCACATGTCATCTGCAAAATTTTATGATTTGCTAACAAATAATGCACCACATTATAGATACATGTATAGTGCATACACGTTGTTCTTTTTGTTTCTTCCACTTTCAGCTTACCACAAGCCGAGGACGTCTTGTCTTGAAGAAAGGGAGTATGATAGGGATATAATAGAGGTCCATGAAGATTATTCATGCTTAAGTTGGAAGTAAATATTGAGCCTCACTGATGTTTATTATAAGGTGAATTCTTTCCTAGTAATAAATAATGTTTGTGTTTATGAGAATGTTATACTACCTAAGGCTATGAATTTACGTATAATTAGGTTTATTAATAACACAAACATGGGTGGAGAAGAGGAAGCAAGGAGCAAAGGAAGAAGGCGTGGAAAACAACAATAAGGAAATAATGTTTCAGTTCGGACTGGCAGGAGTCCCGAATTTTAAATAGTCATAGATTCTTCATACGGGCTCCAAATACAGCAAACGAGCACAATCCGATTAGGAAATTTGAAGAGCTTTCCAATGGATCCAGCCCCATCAATAAATTCGACTCGTGAAAGCCGTGGTGACCGAAACAACCCACGAATAGTTTTTTGCCAGTTTCCAAATAGAGTCCAATTGGCTGCACCCATGTTGGGTCAGTTTGTATCCGAGTTGGAGGAGTCCAAACGAGTAGGAATAGGTCAATTTCATGGGAAACATCCCCTCCCTCATATATAGCTACCACCTGTGCGTGGAATAGATTAGATCGAGTTTAAACCAAATACAAAAAACCTAGCCTCTAGTTTGTATTGCTGCCAAGCATACTACTTGAAGTTTACCCTTGCAAAGTTGCGTGATATCTTTTTATTCCATCTGGGAATAGGGGGATACATGACCACTTGTGATCTTTGATTACCTATGCAAGAGTGTGTAGTTGAGAATATCCAAAGAGCTTGATTTTTGTTGCATCTGGCAACAGAGGTCAGCTGAGTGAGAGGTCTCAGTGTAGCACTAGCTATCATATATTCAGAAAATCCACAAAAAAAAAGAGAAACTCATTGAGAAAATTGGGTCACCCTATATCACTCTCCTCCCTTGAAAAGGCATTGTCCTCGACACATCAAGGTCATATCCATAGTATGGTGTCAAATCAGCCACATTGAATGAATTAGTCACATCAAACTCATCACTAGGAAGATCAATCTTGTAGGCATTATCATTTATTCTTGCAACCACTTTATATGGACCAACTCCTTGGGACATCAACTTGGACTTGCGCAATGTGGGAAATATGTCTTTGCGAAAATGTACCCACACCATGTCTCCTGGCCGAAACAACACCTCTTTTCTTTTCTTGTTAACACGCTCAGCTACATGTCTTCCTTTCTTCTTTATTGCTTGCTTAGTATTCTCATGTATCTTCCTCACAAAATCAGCACGCTTCAAAGCCTCCATATTATCTCTCTCGTGTATAGGAAGCAGCAAAAAATCAAGTGGAGTAGTGGGTTTGAAACCATAAACCACCTCAGACGGGCATAGTTGAGTACTGGAGTGCACAACCCTGTTATATGCAAACTCGACATGTGGCAAACACCCCTCCCACTACCGCAGATTTTTCTTGATCATGGCTCGCAGACATCTGCCATAGGGCCAGAATCACCTTTAAACATTCCTATGCAAGAATCAATTTTGAGAAGAAGAAAACTTTATGTACTCCCTCCGTCTCAAATTAATTGTCGCAAAGTTTGACAAAAGTGGATGTATCTAGACATAATTTAGTGTTAGATACATCCACTTTTGTCACACTTTGCGACAATTAATTTGAGAGAGAGGGAGTAATTAAGCCATCCCTATAGAAATACTGGCGACGCCATTATGCATATGAAAGGAGGGTGGGGTGATGTACTCAGAGATCATTAGTCCACTTAGGTGTCAGTGCGAATCAATAATTGTTTTAGCAGCAACGAGCCAAAAAAAAATGATTGCTAGCCCTAAACCTTGCATTGTTTTTTTTTGCACTGCCAAGCAACTGTAGCATAATTGTTGGTAAACCAATATGCAATAATCAACTCAACATATGCTGAATAATGGCATGTATACACACGCACAAATGTCGACATTGAAACCCCTCAAAGTTTTCACCCTTCAGGTGCCAATATCAGCAAGAAGTAGATTGCAATCACACCCTCTAACTTACCTATTAATCCTCTGCTTGCAAATATCGTTGAAGTCTTTATAGTTGCAGATGATTAGTCAGCCAACTATATTCCTAGGTAAATTGGGCCAAAGATTGCACCAAGATTTAGTGAAGTGCATCACTGAAGGGAACTAAATTAACAGTTAGGTGCACACTATAAGATCACCAAATAATAAACACAATAAGATCATGTTGTTCCATGATTTACCTAAATCATGACAAGGTGGGTTGTTTAGGAAACATAAAATTAGTAGTCCTCAGAACCGTTCGCGGCGCCTGTAGACAGGGAAGAGAAACTTATGGCTGGTGCATTAAGAGCAGAGAGTATAGATCTGACTGGCGGCATGTCTTTTGACTATACCGACCGTAGTGAGATCCTCTAATGTTGATGGAGGCATCATGGTGGAACGAAGATTAAAGAAAGAATGAGAGAACTGAAAGATCATATCACATCTCTCTCAAAAAAAGATCATCTCACACAAGCACATGATAAGAATAGGATACTTAACTAATCATGTTCTTGCAGAAGACGGAAGGTCCACGGAAGGGTGTCGCAGGAAGAGCAGATCCGCATTGCTAGAGGACATGCTGCTAGATGGGTGTCGACGGTGATAACTAAGATCGAGAAAGGTGATAGCTAGATGGTATAATATAGTGAAAAAAAATTGTGCATATACAAGGTTTTTTGGTCAGTTATGTAATACCCAAACTTTAATAGTGTTGTCTATGGGAGGTTACCAATGATCTAGTTTTAAATGCACTAAACAAGGATGTTTTAATGGTTATATTGTAAAATGTTGCTATTTCCAAATGGTCATATTTCACTGCAGTTACTATTAATCAACTTTTTTTATAGAAAAATTGAATTGCTTATCTTTTTTCCACAGACAAAAAAGCTTTTAAATGGAAAATTTATTCTTTATCAGAGTTGAAATATGACTAACTACATGTGTGTAGTAATCTTGGTTGGTGGATTATAACAATGTGTTAGAATGTTTGTGATTGGTAACTTGATCAAGTTTTTATATAAAAAATTATTACATTACAACTGATGTATTATGTTGTCCAATAATGAGTAAAATGCTAGCAGGGTAGCATGTGTTATGCTTGTGAAAGCTGGGAAATCCTGTGTGAGCATATGGTGCACATCCAACTGACTAACCCACACATTCTATGCATCCATAGTAGCAAAAACAATGTGCATCCCATTAAGTTCCAAATCCTACCGCCCGCAGACGCATCAATGTTAGGTAGGCGGGACAATGCTAGGTAGGTGGCGCGACGAACCGTGCTTGTCCGACTAGTTCTTTATATACTTGCCCGCACGCGTTGCTGCTGTGGAGGGAAGGCATGAGCGCGGCTAGGCACTGCTACTTGAGATAAAACACGTGAATGCTTTTTTTCTTCTTCTTTGAGACGTAGATGCATATGGTTCAGACTTCATAGTGGATTGAGATCAGGTTGTCCAATGCTGACTTACACCTATTGCATCCAAGTCAATCTAGTCTAAAAAGGTTATCCATAATATTACATCGTGGACTGTATTTTATACTCCTTATGTTCTAAATTATAAGATATTTTAGATATTTAGATGTGGAATAGATACAGACAGAAACGGGTGAATCTACACTTTAAAACATGACTATATACATATGTATCTAGTACACACCTACGTATTCAAAACATCTTGTATTACAGAGCGAAGGAAGTACATTTGTCCAGGTTGCCTATTTGCTTATTTTAGCTATAAGTTTTATCACTAAATCCAGGATAAACACGTCTTGCCAATTAGGCGCGTAACAAATAAATGTAGAGGAGAAATTATGAAACGGGCGATGGAAAGGCGTTGTCTCTTAATATCAGGTGATGACATGGATGGAGTTTATATACGGCTTTGTCGTTTTGAATTTTGAATGGCCTTAGCACCTGAGTTTAGTTACTCACTGTTTCATATGTTTTTAGGAATTTCAAATGAAGTTTAGATACAGACTGAAATGGGTGAACTTGCACACGAAGACGTGTCTAGATACACATGAATCTTAAAAATTCAAAACAACTTGTATTTTATAAATGTAGGAAGTCTATATATAATTAACCAGTTACAAATGAGGTGTACGGAAATCACACCCAAACATTATTAATTGTGCATGATGTACATTGCTAAACTGAAGCTTTACTCACAACAATTATCTTGGCACTTTAACAAACTGTTTGTACCCTTGACTTTGTAAATTAATCTATATTCTTGGTACAATGCATCAAAGTACATACAATGACATTTCAGTTAAGCTACTCGAAGTTTCTCTTCTAGACAATTATTATTTTTCTTTATTCCTAACCTGACAATTTAGTAAAAATGTATGCTTTCCCTTTAGCTTTGGGTAACATATTACCATAATGCTTGATGTGGTCCAATATTCATACTTAAAACGATTGGATTATGTAAACAATAAAACCGTGGCAACACGCTAGTATAACTAACGAATCAAATACCCCAAGTAGATACTTCAAAACTAATGACTAAAATCCATGGAAAGTATATTTTCAAAACAAAAAAGGAAGAATAAATTAATACTAATATTTCAAAAACTAATGAGGATCAAATTCTCTTGTTCCAAAGAGTAAACGATCCACTGGCATGTAGTTGGATAATCTATATATATTACATGTAAGTTATTCAATTTCGTATACACCAAGCGGTTAATAAAAGTTACATTGATATATGTCCCAAAATTGGCTTGCCCATGCAAAAGCACGGGATGGTAAGTAGTTACCTATAATTAGAATGCCGTAAAAATGTGTGCCTCTCCTCCAACCATTGTGACCTCACAACATATCAACCCATTTGACAAATGTCACCAACGTAGCATCAATGCATGCCCCGCCTTTTAAGTGCCTCCGTAGACCCCTATCTCGTTTG
Organism: Alopecurus myosuroides; assembly: GCA_028641055.1. Lineage (NCBI taxonomy): Eukaryota > Viridiplantae > Streptophyta > Magnoliopsida > Poales > Poaceae > Alopecurus > Alopecurus myosuroides. The sequence continues at coordinate 242,217,942 of CM054061.1, forward strand.
CCTCCATTACATGCATCCACAAGCTAGCCCATCCCTCCTTGTAATCTCTTTCAGAAACATTGTCTATGTTGGCACTCTTTTCTCTTTAGGCTAGCTAAGTAAAGATCTATCAGAATAGCCGACAACATGGAACTCTCTGTGGAGAGCGGTGGCGGAAGGCCCCCACGCCCGCCCCATATCGGCTTGGTGGGGTTGTTTTTTGCGTGCATGGTCGCCGGCGGCGTGCAATACGGCTGGGCACTGCAGCTGTCCCTCCTCACCCCCTACGTCCAGGTATAAGCGCAAGTTGCATATGTTTCTTATTGATTCCATGTGTGCTTGTATTTCTTGAAGGGACGATTTAAATTGTCCCTTTTTCAGATTTTTCCTTTGTCGTGGTGCTGGTGCTATTACGTTCCATTGTTATAAATAAGCAATATTTCTATATGAAATATCTGTACTCGGTCAAGCTTACGTCAAGAAACTAAAAATCGAGATGAAACCCGATATAATACATTCCTTTTGGGTAAAATATTACTTAACATGTATTATTGTGTTTTTTGCATTTTTTTTCAACCACTACATTTCAGTTTTTAAGAAAAAAAATTGTGGTTATACTTTATCCTAATTTTAATTTTTTTTAATTATGTTTAGGTGTTTCCCGATTTTATGTCATTTAATTATTATAGTTCTCATGTACTCCCTCCGTTCCACAATATAAGATGTTTTAGTCATTTTCCACATTCACATATATACACATGTATCTAGAACAACTAAAGACTTTTTGTTCATGCACTCGAGGTAGCCACAGTCATCACACACACGTCCATTTTGTATAATAGTCCATCGCACAACCATAGTAAAATTATATGTAAGAGACATAATCTAGAAAAACTCAAAAAAAATCGAGAATACATTCCAAAACTATAAAATACATCCCATCTATACAAATAAAAAACATTATACAAATCTAGATAAACTCGACCAAAGTGCATATAATCGTTTTCTATACTTTGTATGTAAAAAAAGCACATCCAAAAAGCATCTAAACTTTGTATCCACAACACATGCCAAACCTATACAACACATTATAGACAATACATTCTAAACTATACATCATAAAAATTCATCCCAAAATTCGTATAATCATTTTATACACTATTTATTTACTATACATCTGAAAGTTCATACATGCATTTTCTCAAACACCTTATAGACATTACATTCTAACTCTTTTCTAGAAATTAACCAAAAGGAGAAGAGTAGGAGAGGCCCACTAAGTAGGAGGTGGAGCTAGTGTCGACGCCGGTGGAAGCAAGGAGAGGATGCAACGAAGCGGCAACGTCAGTTGCTTCGGTGGCGGCTAGGAGAAGGGCAATGGAGGGGGCAGGTGGCGGTCTCCTCGATGGCGACAAGGAGAAGAGGCAGGGCGGCAGCGTGGAACATGGTGGGAGGGGTAGATCGGAGCGGACAGTGAGTGGATGAGAATGGTTTTAGGTTGTCCAGATCGAGATCTATCTATGTATGCTACTACTGGCGTCACGCTAAATACTAACACTAGTGGTACTTATTTACCACTAGCATGTTCCTACTCTCACACCACTAGGGTTTTTCCCGGGGTAGGCATTGGGGTTGAGCATACCAATGGGAATGGCCTATAAATTCAGACCACTAGTATTAAGCTACCAGTGGTGGGGCAAGTTTTCCACACCATTGGTATTTTTTGTTTTCCTAGCCCAACGTACCACCAGCGTGGATACATGGTGACCCGCCACTGATATGCTTTCTTCTATATGCAGTTTACTTGTAGTGTGTGGGCCAAATAGATACGAGGGGTCCAACGACCATTCTTCTATATGCAGTTTACTTGTAGTGTGTGGGCCAAATAAATACGAGGGGTCCAACAATGAGCTCCGGACGTGAGTTGCGAAATGCTAGGCCTGCGAGTAGGATACGAGTGCACGCAGCCATAACTACTAGGATTTTTTTTCCTACCGCCTCTGTAAGTGCTCGCGTTGTATAGTCCTAATGGGTTAGATATTAGGATAGATGTTACATTCATCTTCTTATTAATAAAAAAATCCAAGTCGTGGAGGCACATGATTCGAAGGAGAAGGTTAGAAATCGTATAAAGCTAGCTGCATGGGCTGCAAGATGACTTCTCTTCCTTGTTGCATGTTCTGCATCCCAGGGCAATATTAATGTCCCACCCCCTCAATCATCCTTTATTTCCCCTCCACATAGGATTTTGCTAACTTGGCAAACCTTACAACCTTCTGCTAGGCTTATTATACTTGCTCTTTGAGACCGAATATGTATGCGTAATGCGATGGATGTATTATTGATCCTTATGGGCGAGTATATATATGCGTGCATGGGTCACCTTGGAGTACAAACCAAGTTAGAAGAACAAATGGAAACAAATCCAAACTGTATCCTATAGTACCATTAAACCATATAAGCCATACTCTAACATACCCTCGTAGTCATAGTAGTGGCATGGGGAACAAAAAGAGCATCATAGATTGCCAGACCGGAGAGAAACCAAAGTAGTATCCACGGACATCCCTCGTGGTAGGAGCGGGAACATCATGGACGGTATTGTGTCACTGTAGTTTAGACTGTATAGGGTCAGGTGAGCTGATAGCCCTTTCTGCCGATGTCGACGTGACCAAGAGCATTAGGCGGTGCAGCCTTGGTTAAGCTAGTCATGCGAGGGTTCGTCGTGGTTGATCTCGCTATCGGGGTTGCCAGTGTAGAGGTAGCCGCACATGACATTGCATGCCCATAGTTCGCCCGGAGAGTGACAAATATGCGTCGAGGAAACTGTCGAGTAAACCGATGCTGAGTCGAATCAGTGTGAGCCATCAAGAACGTGATGTGTCTCTAGTTTTTCCAGAACCTAGCTCACAACAAGGACGCAGCCGTACACCAATTTGGGAGGAACCGAGTATGTGTAGATAAAGTCGGTGAGACAGCAGAGGGAATCATAGAGAAAGGAGTCGATGCTGATGGAGAAGATGTGTTGATCCGAGCATGCTAGGCCCGTGAACACGTCGGAAAAAAATGCATGAACCGATGTAGTCCGGGCGTGCGGGGGCAGGGACCACCATGAATTTTGCACCAGTTTCAGAGCAACTAGCAGAGGAGGACTCGTCGATAGTTGCGGGGCGTAGATTAGCGGAGAGAGGTGTCGGTGCATTTCATGTCGGAGTAGATGTAGTCGGGTACAGGCTGATGATGTTGGCAAAGAGGTCATGGTAGACAAAATAATATAGAAGGCATCAAAGACAACAATGTCCGGGAGTGGTCAAGCTAGAGCCAAAATACGATGGTGTAGCTAACAAGACATGTGAGGCCCGAAAGTGGCCACGAGGGTTACATGCAAAAGTGCAGCAGTAGTACTCGAAGTACGCGAGGAAGAACACAACTGTGTGATGAAGGCCATGTATAGACGCTACCTGCACTAAGGGAGGAGGCACGGTGGGAGCCAACGACATCTGTGCATGGAGGCGGCGAGGACGGGTGTGTACAGTGACGCTACAACCCAAAAGTGCAGTGTAACTGCAACATGGGAGTCAGTGTAGCGTTTGGGTGCCACTGGTGGCGTAGACTCTTGGGAAGACTTGTTGGCACACAAAAAATGTACCAAGGGCGGCATTGCTGCCAAAAGAGGTACCATGGTGGAAGCCCGCATCTCGGTCATTGGTAGGTGCCTACTCGAGGATGTCCTTGGAAAAGACAAGCGCATGATCGGTTGATCAGACCAATGGGGCACTATACGCTCCATGGTATGAACGATGAAGCATAGAGCATGGTTGATCGTGGCATTGTGAGTGGAGTCCCGATCGATGCCGGCGAAGATGAACATGCGATGGATGCTCCGCGAATAAGAGCAGCTGGGAGTGACACATGAAGGCGTCCTGGGGAAATGCTTCTATCCATGCCTCACTATTTGTGAAGACGAGCCTGTCTATGCCGAGTCGGAGCCGGAGAGTCAGCCACGAAATCCTACCACTAGTACACAACCAGACATTGGAGTCGGTAACGTCGGGTTTCATCAACTGGCTCCGGGTCAGGGTCTCTAATAATATTTTGAAAGAGCCGGTTCAACTGGCTCTGATGACCAAATCGCTCAGACGGGCGTAAATCATACCCGTCTCTAATATTGCATTAACGGAGACTGTCGTAAATATGACACGTCTCTGGTAATATATTTTTTGAGACGTCTGGACTATTTGGACATGTGTGATGATATGTTGTGCAGACGGTGTCTTCTTGTGACTGTCTCGGGCGGAGTGCGGACCTCCGGATTTCTTTCCAGGGGGTCCGAGATGCGGTACTGACTGCACAACTGGGATTTTAGTGATGGCATTTTAGTATACATAAAGCAGTACCAAACATAATTAATGCTATCTAGATAATTATCACATATAATTAGAGTATAGGTACATACGTCTCCAAACTTAGCATTGTTCACATAGTGAGGCTAGTTCATCAAATGACAATACTTGGGACAGAGGCAGACGCATAGCAACAAACTATAGATCCCTAAATGCGCACCATATCAATCATAATCTTCAAGCTGGGGTCATTGCTCCTCCGCGGAATGATCAACATAGGTTGACCAGCCTGAAGATTCTTGACTTGGATGAAGTTCTTCCACCCTATCTCGAAGTACAGACGGCCATATGCAGCTCTCTTGCTGTACGTAATGGTGACGGCTTCTCCTGATGCTCGAAGTTGAAGTGCAATATTTTCGTGAGGTGGCATGCCTGCTATGTTGGCTATGTGCTTAGGTAGTTTCCGCGCATGAAAAATACTATCATACATATATATACCACATGAAAAATGGAATCTGATAAGTAGACGTATATATCATATCATGTTTGATCACATTTGTACTCGTCAAGCGAGTCGCAAAGAGAAGCCCGACAAAAGGTCCAACTTACGACAGAAGCACAGCTAGGCGGTTCTACTCATGGGTGGTGAGACGAGCTCTTTGGGCAACAAGGATTGTGCTGAATTAATCATCGGTGTCAGTCTCATCTGCTGAATTGATTATGGCATCATCGTCGTCTGAAGTACTTTTCGTGATCTCATCATCACTAGAAATGATCTCCTGGACACTCTCACCTTTATGGATGAAGGCAATATAGATTGTAGCAGGTGGATCCATGTTAAACATAATCAAGTATCCTAGGTTGAGAATGTCATTGTCCTTGATAAAAAAATTCCACTGTCCGCCGTACAAGAAGTACCCGGTCCTCCCTTTTTTTACACTCATGTTGTAACGACTCCCGTGGGAAGAAAACACCACCCAATCGCTTACTAGATCATTGAAACGACGCCTGACCTTGCATTGTACAACGTGCGCAAAAGAAACGAATGAAAATACATAAATTAGTTACATAATACAAGAAAATGAATGCAAGGAACTAAACATAAGGAAATAGTCTAGGACTACTGTCTTACAAGTGACTCATGGTGGCAGTTCAGGAAACGAACATAGAAGCCGTGTGCATTTTGTTGGCTCTGGCACTAATACATCTTGCATCGAGGACAAGCCATATCCTTTGGAATTAAGTTCAAAAGAAGAGAGTCAGAATATTTGCTAAAACCAAACACTTGAAATATTCTTGGAATACTTCAAAATACTAAGTGCAGACGGCGATGCAGGGGATAATCAGAAGTATATAAAAATACAGTTTTAGAGATCTTTAGTTTTTTTGGGTGCATCGGTCCCAAGATCTACTAAGTTTAAGGGGTTAAATTACTGCATCCAAAAATAAAACCGGGGTCTGCTAGTTGGGAGGATTTGGAGTATTTCAACGATGAACGAAGGATCTTGAGTATTTTGTACCTAGCATATGGGGTGCAGACGGCGATGCAGGGGACAGGCGCCTTGACAGTGTAGGTTCATTGGCAGCGGTGCAGCGATTTGGTCAATTTCGACCGACGACACTGTGTGAGGGAGTGGCAGCGATGTCCAACCTTGGAGATGGCGGCCACGCAATGGATCTAGAGGGGCCGCAGATGGGGGAAATGGGGATAAGCGGTGGGGCAGTGATGTCCAGTTAGGGATTTGGATGGCGGCAAATGGGAGAAGTTAACCCCAGCGCGCGCCGAACACAAAATTTTCCCTTCCTGCCAAATGTTCAATGTCCGGAGTCTCCGAACAAGTTCATTGGATCCGGGTATTATTTTGGAGAGAAAGTATCACCAATATTCAAAAATATTGAAAACCAAATATAAGTAGAGGTGCCTACATGCTGGCCATTGTAAAATGAGGTCATTGGGAACACAAAAAAGTTACTTACGACACGTTAGTATAAACTTGTTTGTTTACGTTGAAATGTTTCGTTGCTCTCCCTGGTCCATCACGATGTGCTTCATCGCTGAAATGCAACAACGATGCAAAAAATTAAAAATATATATGAAAATGAGGCATTTGAAACATGAAAATGAGGTCTTTGGGACATTCATCTGGTTTAAATGTTCTATTATATCTCATTTTAAAATTAAATACGTATTTGAGTGTTTGTTCAAATCCAGAGCATCCCCAGACCGTCCGGGTACTAGCTCGGAACGCCACCTCTGACGGTGCGTCCATACAGTCACGGAGAGAAAAGGTGGTCAACGGGATTTATTGTGGGTGAAGAACGGCCGGTATATGGACGTCTTAATGGGGCAGGGGCTCCGCTACATCGGAAACGCATCCTGTCGCCACACATTCCCCGGCCACGCGCGTCGCCGAGATAAATATGGAATCTTCGCGTCGCCGAAACGGCCGCGCGCTACAGATATACTTCTCGCTCTCCACCCAAATCTGAAACCCTCGCTGGTGCACCCTCGATCGATCTCCTCCCCCCGGGCCCCCACCCCTCTCCACACACAAAAACCTTTGCCAGCGCAAATGGCTCACAACGGAGAGGCTAGAGGCAGCGGCGGTGGTGGTGGCTAGAAAAGCTGCCTCACCACTCACGAGGCGGTGTTCTTTGCCGAGCACCACATCCCTGTGCCGCCTGGGGTGCGCATCCCCTCCTCCAGCGGCTGGGCGCTAAGCACCATGGGGTACGTCGTGCTGCCGTTCCCCCACGCGGAGGAAAAGGTGGAGGCGCTGGCTCGGGCGCAGCGGGCGGACCCAAACTACGCTGTAGACAACCTGCTCTGGCCCCACATATTCACGCAGGAACGGGAAGCCGCGCTCAACAACACGCTGCCGTACTGGACGGGGAGCAGAAATGACGGCGACGAGCGGCACCGCTAGTGGGGAAATTGGACGATCCCCAATGTGCTCCATGACCACGGGTACGTCCCTCCTACGAGGGGCCACGCGAGGGGCATCACCATTCCGTGGCTTGGCCCGGCTGGCACTTCTCTGAAGAGAGAGGGCGACAGGTCGCTAACGCTGCCGCCTCAGCGCCGCAAGACGGAGGGGGACTAGCCGGCGCTCACGCAAAGTACAAGAGGCCTTGTGATCCGCGAGGCCAGCCAGGAAGTTTCATCGCATCCCCGAGCCCGTCAAGGCCGCTGTGCCGCCGCCACCGCCGACCTACGAGGATGACCAGTTCGAGCTGGACACGGCGTTGGTCATGTCCATCTCGTTCAACGAGGTCCCTCCGGGGTCAAAGGAAGTGGCAAAAAAGTGGTCCTCCGTCGATAATGCCCGTGAGCATGGGATCTCGTCCGTTGGGAGGATGAGTCAGCTGATCACCAGGTCCAGGAACCGGTCGTCAAGGCGGAGCAGGACGTGGACGACGAGGAAGGAAGCCCGTACGATGGGGACGTGTAAGACACCAACGCATACGAGCGAGCGCGGCGGGCCACAGACAAACTACGCACCTTGTTTCCCGACAGTTTTATTTTAATTTTAGGTGTGATCGATCAATGTAAATACTAGTTTAATTTGAATGAAATCTTCTTTTTAAGTTTGAATGAAATGAAATCCCCGATCGACTACTCCACAATTGCAAACAAGTTCACAGTGTGTGTATTGCGAGTTGATTATCTTTTTTTTGCGGGAGCGAGTTGATCATCGGTGTGAGAGATATATACTATATATAGTTCAAAGAAAAATTGGGAACAGTCCTGCCGCCAACTACAGATTAGAGTCGGTCTAAAGTAACAAACGCCTCTAATCAGATATATTTAGAGACGCTCGTTAAATTTGTCCACTTAACAAATATTGCGAGACAGTCAAATATAACAACCGACTCTAACGGAAGATTATTGGAGACGAGCAGTATTGACGACCGGCTCTAATATTTGCAGAGACGGACCTAAATTATTGACTGTCTGAGGTATAGTATTACATGCGGTTCGATTTTTTTCTGATATAACCGGCTCTAGGTCCCGTCTTGGATGCTCGGTTTTGTACTAGTGTACTGAGGCTGGCGCAACAACCGTCCGATTGGTTGCAATTTACGGTGTGGATGCACCGGCTGGTGCGGAGATAGTGCCAGTGAGTCGGCCGATATGAAATCGATGCCTATGTCAGCGTAGAGGCTTACGGAGAAGACAGGAGGTGAGCGACGCAATCCGATATATGATCGACGAACCCAAAAAATAGAACCGTCCAAACTACAAGGAGAGAGGAAAACCGATCTAGCAACCAGAAAAAACTCATTAGGGGAGCCGACGACTGATTCGAACGATCCTTACTACGGGTGGTGCGGCCCCGACGGAGGTCATGGAGGTCGAATAGGCTTGTCATATTGCGATGATGTACTATTGAGCCTTTTCTTATGTCGAGTAGAACATAAAAAAAGATATACATGACATAAACCTTTTATTTTCGTGATGCCACAAAAAAAAACACATTTTTACATTGTTTTTATGACTTTTATGTTGCTATGACTCGTATTTTTTTCATTTTTTTGCCGAATATTCTCTTATGGATCAAACATTATGGATCAAACATGAACGTAAATAATTACATGCCTAACATAAATTATTGTCTTGGGAACATAAAAAATTGTGGACGCAAAATAAGTTTTTACACCCAGGGTGCTGAATAGGGTGTCTATATATATATACTTATACGTATTCTAGGTATGTAAGGTCCCTCCCTTATTTTCGTAAAACCTAGCCGGGAAGAGTTGGTGGAGAGTGCAGGCCCCTTTTTTTTCGTGTAAAACCTAGCCGGGAAGAGTTTATGGAGAGTGCAGGCCTATTCGACCTTGTGTATAGTAGATCAATAGAAATGTGCCTTAGTTGTTCTTTACCCTTCATGGTGAATCGTGTGATGTTGTACATCATTTGGCTGCCTCCGAGCTACGTCTGGAGCTTAGTGAAGCACTCCCTCGATGACCTTCCATGGTGGAAGGCGATGGGTGTGTGTATGGTTATGAAGTTATCCCTTTAAATAAGCTCAGTCCTTTGTCCATGGCGTGGTCGCCCTCAAGAAGTGACCAAGTTGTGGATAAGTGCTTGTCATGCAGTTCTCCTTGTCGACGGAAGCATTGGGGTCGTAGATCCAGTGGTGGCTGCTTGAATAATCTTGGTGGATTTTTCTCTGGCAGATCTGGTGTTGCTCCTGAGTCTTCTTTATCGTTATGTTAACAAAAGAGAGGTTGTTCGGAGATCTGCATCGCTGATCAAGCTGCTGCTCCGTGGGATGGGGGATTTACCGTTAGTCCGTGACACCCGGATGCTACGACATTGATTTGGGGAGATCCCCAATGATGAAAACCTTCCGCCATTATTATCTTCGGTCATGAGAGGACGCTTAGTTGCAGATTTTGCCCGAGCTTTTCCGTCCTCCTTTCGTAGAGGATCTTGGACCTCTGTCCAGGACACCATGCCAATGTCTCCCCAAGTCATCGCGTCCCTCGAGGCACTGGTGCCCATGCCTCGAGGTCGATCGGCAATAGCGGTGAAGACTTTGGACTAGATTGTGTTTCTGGATATTTCCTGAGGGTCTTGGTTGTAACTGTGGAGCATTGTGCTGCAATTTTTGTTATCTTTGGGGTACTTCATGTAATATTGTATGCACCACTTGGCTGATGTGTTCTCTAGGACCGTCAGCCTGTTCCGTTAAATAAAACTTGAGGATAAAGAGCTCCATATAGTTTGCGCTCCAATTATAAAGGCCAGAGGGTTGTCTTTAGAGAACACTTCAAAAAAAAATATGAAGGGGCTAAAGGGAATTCGTTAGAATTTTATTATTGTACAAAAATGTTAGAGGTTGTGGAGTTTAGAACATCAAGAAGATAGAATGAATTATATTTCTTGCACTCCTTTTTTTCTAAATATATAGGCTAGTGGTCTTCTTTAGAGGCCCCTTTAATTTTAACGATACCGGTGGTTGCGGGGAGTATGTTAGGCTTTGTTTTGATGTATTTTGATTCTTCTTTTAGACACTGATGAAAAAATAACGCGTTGGAAAGCCCTATAGGCTTTCGTGTGGCCATCAAACCCTAGGTGTGCCACAATTTCGAGCTCACTTTCTTTTTGCACCGTTGTACCACCCTAAGGCCTTGTTGTGATGTGGAGCAAAGCGGCATGTCAGAGTGCAGCGAACGACAACTTCTAGTAGTGGGGCACATGCGAGGTCTTCTACCAGCCTGGCATCCTATAGCTGCATCACCTGTGCGGGGAAGGTACAGTGACGATAGAAGGATTGGAGCATGGCCTAGATCTGACAATATGGTGGTTTTACTGGACGACATCGTTATTCAGATGCATAGAAATGGTCGAGGAAAGCCGTTCTCATAGTTTTTTCCTGGCCAACTATGGCGACACCTTTGTATAGCATTATCTTTTATGAGTTTTTGATACCGTTCTATCCTACCTAAAAGTCTCTCTGGGTGAAACCCTAGGTCCGGGTGATCTCAGAACAAATGATGACGGCAATGGTGTCGTTCTTCTCTTTTGGGAGCCTCATTTTGGATCGACATTGATTAGGGGGGCCAGTGGATGATGAAATGTTCTCTCCGCGGATGAAACTTCCATGTCGCGTTGGTGCCATGTTTGGGGTGACTAAGTTATCAAGGTGGACCGTAATAGTTGATGGAGGAATGTGGATGGTGTGCAGTAATTTGTCGGTGATTTTCACAGCCATGGCCTTAGTGACATCTCTTGTTGTATTTTATGGGTGAACAGACTATTGCGAGACACTAGCAAACGAAGTGTGGGATTTCCAAATTGTCTGCGGCCTGGGATTTTAGTGACAACATCTTCTCTCTGTAGAATCAATGGCTCTGCTTTGTGACTTTCTGTTTTCTTTGTGTGTGCATCGTATTCAGCTCGCATCACCTCTCAATCATATGTGCTTACATAAATTTTCAGTGGGATTGTTTGACGTGGAGAAATGTTTTTTTTCGTTCTTTTTGTTTTTCCTCATCCTAGGCATAACTTTCTCTTCTAGGGTTTTGCTATTTCCCTTTGTGTTCCTTTGTGTGTGCGCGTTTGTGTTAGCTGTGTGCATTCTAACTATACCGAGCCTTGATGTATGCTCATTGTCTTTTGCATCTCCTTGATACTTCATTAGGACTTCATAAAAACACCCCTTTTCGAGAGAAAAATCTAGAGTTTCTTTGCCAACTTTGTTATTGAAACAGACCTCCTCTCCCCTTACAAAATAAGCGAATAAAGAAGGAAATAAAATATCCAATTGCAAGAAAATAATATCGTGCATTATTACTTATTTAGGGAGAAAATAAGTACTAAGCAATATTTACAAATGTGGAATAAAAATGAAAGTTGTTTTAGCTAGTAGTTATTATTTCTTGGATGTATATAACATTATCTAATATTGTGTACCTTTGTTTTCGAACAGACCTTGGGAATCCCTCATGCTCTTACTTCAGTCATGTGGCTATGTGGACCTATTGCTGGACTAATTGTAAGTTAATTGTGACTATATATATACTTTGTTGTAGAAGGCGTGCTTTTGTGACCTCCTCAAACAAAACCATGCAACACGTTCCTAAGAAGGAACAATCGATGGATCGAATGTGAAACTACACATATAGTATGTTTTGATTTCTAATTTGGACTGATATCTCGAAAATGCTCTCTCGCAACTTAAAAAGTGCTCTTCTCTTCCTATCACTCTACTAGTGTGGTGCACCTAACCCTGCCTCCTAATCCCTTATCTCCATACGGCATTCGTCTATTTTTATTATCACTTCTTTGTCTCATTTCTTTTTTCCCTGTACCTAACCCGACCGACAAAGGGGGAGCTTTGGTGTCAGAGTATAAAGAGTCGAAGTCTGGTCAGACAGAGCTAACCACGATGACGTGAACTCTAGCAAGAAAAAAGTTTAGTGTATGTGGGTGGAGTATGGGTGTCGCACTTAGGTGTGGGATACGGTTCACCTACTTCAAAGAAGAAGAAGACAAAGAAGAATATTTCGGCTTGACGGGTGACTGAACGGTGGTGGTGCACAGACAAATGCGGCGGTGACGGAGGTATCATAGGGAAGTTATGCGCTTGGTAGCTTGCGAATGGTGGCAGACCGTTACGTATGATGCGGAGCAGGACAAGTAGCCACAGGCAGAAAAATGAAGATGATGGGGAGGCATGGCTTGTGTTGTGGGTGACAGCTGGTTAGAACACATTTATGCAATAGATTCATGGTGTAATGCCATGTTCTCCTCAATCTTCATTACAATAGAATGAAGTGGCATATCATGCATAGTGTACTCGTTAAAAATCTGGACTAAAGACATTATTCGCCATATTCTTTCACAAACTGAACAATTTCTTGCGAATTTATACTGGAACATATATTTTTTAAATCAATCCACGTGTATATAATTCATGTGTACTTATGAAGGTGCAACCATGTGTGGGCCTCTCTAGTGACAAGTGCGCTTCTCCACTAGGGAGGCGGAGACCATTCATTCTCTCGGGATGTATCGTCATCTGTATATCTGTGAGTCCATATAAATCTCATGTGTTCATATCACACGCATCATGAAGTTGCTACAAACCATCACTAACATATGTCCACCACTCTTGCGTGCGAACAATAGGTCATAGTTGTCGGTTTCTCGTCAGACATTGGATACGCACTTGGCGACACAAAGGAAGACTGCAAGTAAGCTAATTCCTTCGCCTAGTCATATAGCCACAAATCAAAAATCTTGAGAGAATAAGAAATCATATTTCTGAATGAATCGTGCAGGAATTACACTGGGCCTCGGTACCGTGCGGCCGCCGCATTCATCTTGGGATTCTGGATGCTCGACTTCTCCAACAACACTGTTCAAGTGAGTGTGAATTTCCCAGATGCAAAGGCATTATTTCACTATTTGTTAGAGAAACAAAAATTACATTACCGACTGTTGGCTATATAGTCATGCCATGTCTCGTAAATCCAGCATAAATAAAAATCCAGACAATAAGCTCGGTATTTGGTTTCCTCTGTTGACTATTTAATCATTTAATGTTTGCTTGTTATGCCATCTATCGTACTGGCATACAAGACCAGACCGTGGATGGGGAAACACCTTCACTATAGCTAACTTGAGGCTGCATGCCCGAGCTATAACTTTTCTTTCTTGAGCTATAGGTAGGCGATTGCTCAAGCACGCGGTTCTCTTCTCTCTCCTCTACCCAAGATTTTGATAATGTGGAATTTATTATAGCTAACTGACGTGTATCTATTGTACTTGCTCTTACGATACTCGCGACTAGGTTTAACTAATCAGATGTAGGAAATTAACGGGACTGTAATTTCATTCTCCAAGGTCTCCAACCGCATTCGATTCATGTTCTACTCGCTTTGTATTAGATAGTAGGCAAAACACGCTTGGCTAATGAGGAATCTTTAATTCTTTCCTAGAACGGGCATCTGAGCCAACGAGTGGGAGGCTATTTTAGTTATGGGACGTCGAGGAGGTGGCAACAATGTCCGGTGGTGGTTCTCTAGAGGAGGTGTGATTATATGTGGCAACTGTCATTTATTTTCTTGGGTGGGTGGATATAATGGAGTTCAAGTACAAAGACATTAACATTAGTTGTGTATGACATTGTGGTTTGTGACGCTCCTATGGCAGAAGAATATTACAAATGGTAGAACCCACAATGGTACTAAAAATCTAGCAGCATTTGCTATTTATGGCAGCGGCTTGATACCAAGTTGTCATGGTTGCCGCGTTTCTCCCCGTCTGGTGTGTGCCCATGCTTAGGCTTCTTTTAGTGCAAAGTAAATACACCAATATCATGCATATGATACTAGTCAATGTTATTCATAGTAACATTTGTGTGGTATCATTTAATATTGCATTTATTAAGTTATAGACTAATTTTTCTTGAAATATAATGTTACATTATATTGTCATGAAACCACCATCCTCTCTCTTTTTATTAATTGTTGTGCCACGTCAGCTTTCTGCCAATATGGCATGCATGATATATTTATAATATTCCACCTATGGGTAGCCTCAGAGGTCACTGAGAGTTGGTAAAAGCGTGGCTCTAAGTGGTCCGGTGGCACAAAATCTCTAAATATAGGCTGGCTTGGCTTGGACTTTGGGTATTGTACCCAATATAGTAGGTTGACTTGCATCCTATCTCCATTTTCTCCACATGACAGCACAAAGTAGGTTATGGTTGTAGTCCCACACCAATCAATGCACTAGTGTATTTAAGAATTGGAGTTTTGGCTAGATGTTGTGGTTGTTTGTGGTAGGCTGAAAGATTAGTGGGGTTGCCGACTACGCAAGTGAGCCTTGCATTGACTCTAAAATACTGAAGTGACTATTCCACTATGCAAAATTATTGCTTGGCGTCGAGCATTATTCAGGCCCAGACCCACTGCCTTTAGAGCATCTCCCGCCGTAAGTCCATCCGCAATCAGGAACCGGCCATTCTTGTTTGTCCTTCATGTAAATCATGATCCTAATACGCAAACCCTTATTTTCATGGAACCATGTGCACATAGATCACATAGCACAAATCACTGATTCAATACACCAATCACATAGGAAACTCATTAATTCTACGTTAACATAAATAAATCGAAATTTCAGTAATTCAACGTTAACCTAAGTAGTTCACAAACTCAAAAATCAACAATTTGTTCATGAATGAATGAATTGTCCCCCCCCCTTATTACACTATTTTCTCACCATTCTTCCGCTTTGACTTGCTCTTCCCCTTTTCATTTTCGAGGTGGGTATGTGTGGGGTATGAATGGGCCGTTCTTGGTCGATTCCGACGTGGTTGGTGTGTCCATGACTGTCCGTGCAATCGCAAATCCGCCCCCACATATGGGCTGGGTATCCGGGGTGCTAGACAAACCAGGAATTATTGTTGGGTATTTAGGGGCCAGGTTGGTTAGCTACTTTGTCCGCACAATGTCTAAGCATATAGGGGGAAGTTTGAGTTCTAGATTAAGATGATCTTAGGGGATCGATTTGGAACTGTGAAACCGTTATATATTTGTTTGAAAATCCTTGCAAAGCTTTGGGTCCATCTCCATAGTCACCTTTTCCACAAAAAGATCTATTTCTGGCCCCGGATAAAGTGTAGAATCAACATAAAAAGATTTTTTAAATAGGCCATGACCATGCTACCAATCGTAGCTTGATCGAAGTGCTCAACACCATTCTTATGAACTAGTTTATCCACCATATTTTCTTGCCATGCATATGTCCTTAGTGTGAAAAAACATTGTATTGCGGTACCTCTAAGGTAACCAGTTTATCCGATACCAGTAAATCCACATGATCCCTTTTTAGGGTGTAATAGAGGGACATCGCCCATGTGAGCGCAATTTATCGTTTATAAGTGGCGTAAAACATGAGGGGGCACCTAGGAGGAGAGTATGGGCTAGGAGGTGGTATACCACCTCCCAGACGTATATGGGTAGGAGGAGAGGAAAGCGAAAAACAAAATGCATCTTGACACACTATCCCACCATTCCTTCCGGGTGCGAAGGTCTAAGTGAATACTATTCGTCACCTTAAAAAGTTTTGCATGGTCAACATGCGTATTCATAAGTTCGTCAAGATGATAATGGGATTTTTTCTTCTCAAGTTTGACATTGTCGAGTTTGTTCTTGCTCGAAACATGGGGATCTGTCATAACCTAGCCTAGTCATGACTGAATGTCTCCGAGCTTATGTTTTTAAGTTTCCTCTTCCCAAAAATTGGAAATAGTTTCCCATTAAACATGTGTCGTGTTTCCATATCACCTCATATCGTTGTTGTCCATGACAGGAACTTTCTCCTCCTCCTTATCACAAAAAATCACGGTTAGACTATGGCTAGAGCATGAAGAGACTTTGTGTACCACCATGGCCTCGAAAAATTTACCTCGCTATGGACTGTCCACCACTACCGGTCTAGTCTAACACACACATTACGTCAACCACCAAACATGGGGATCTGTCATAACCTGGCCTAGTCCTGACCGAATGTCTCCGAGCTTGTGTTTTTAAGTTTCCTCTGCCCAAAAATTGGAAATATTTTCCCATTAAATATGTGTCGTGTTTCCATATCACCTCACATCGTCGTTGGCCCGGACAGGAACTTTCTCCTCCTCCTTATCACAAAAAATCATGGTTGGATTATGGTCAGAGCATGAAGAGACCTTGTGTACCACCATGGCCTCGAAAAATTTACCTCGCCATGGATTTTCCACCACCACCGGTCTAGTCTAAAACACACACATTACGTCAAACACGACGTTCATATGTGAACGGTGGTCCAGAAAAACCAAGTTCAACCAGATCACATGTAACTAAAACATCCCTAAAAGCCAACATTTGTAATTTTGCACGAGCAGTAGAAGATAAATGCTAATACAATGACATAGACTTACTAAAATCACCAAGATCACACCAAGCTAATTCACTCCTGTTTTCCAAACTTCGCATCAAAGACAACATATGATGCACAAACTTTGTTGGCGATTGTTGTGAGATGGACAAAACTGATTATCAAAATTCAGTCACATTGGGAAGACTTGTCCTAGTTGAGGAATCTGCTCTATGAAAACTCTTTGATTTTCCCTTTTTTATAGGGTCCAGCACGTGCGATGATGGCTGATTTATCAGGTATGGTCTTCGAGTTTATGTTTTCTATTGAAAATGCAAGACATCCATCTATATTATTGTTTCTTTATTGGAATCTCTCTACTTGAATCCACAGGTAAACATGGCCCCAGCGTAGCGAATGCGATCTTCGTGTCTTGGATGGCTATTGGAAACATCCTAGGATACTCCTCTGGTTCCACCGACAAATGGCACAAGTAAGAGCCTCATACATATCCTCGTGATTAACAATTTAGCATGTACATTAGGATTTATGATCTCGTATGATGATTTTACGATTATTTTGATGTGTGCGTGCATAGGTGGTTTCCAGCCCTCCAAACAAGGGCTTGTTGTGAAGCTTGCGCAAACCTCAAGGCTGCGTTCTTGGTCGCAGTGGTGAGCCTACCACATTTAAACGATATGTGATATCTCGGAATTCCTGGAAATTAGTATGGATGCCCTAATCAATTCGAGCTCTTTTGCATCTTGATGTTCAGATATTTCTAGGTTTTTCAACAATGGTGACGATGATCTTTGCCAAAGAGACGCCACTAGACACGTCAACGGCAAACCAGAGCGAGGGTGACGCTACCGGCCCGTTGGCAGTTTTGAAGGGCATGAAGAACCTGCCGCCTGGGATGGCACAAGTGCTCATTGTCACCGGACTCACGTGGTTGTCGTGGTTCCCCTTCATCCTCTTTGATACCGACTGGATGGGCCGCGAGATGTACCATGGTAGACCAGACGGGAGCCCCACCGAAATCGCCGCCTTCCAGGAGGGTGTCCGGCAGGGCGCCTTTGGCTTGCTTCTGAACTCTGTGCTCCTTGGAATGAGCTCTTTCACGATCGAGCCCATGTGCCGGAAGCTCGGGCCTAGGACTGTCTGGGTTGTCAGCCAGGTCCTCGTATGCATCTCCATGGCTCTCGTGGCCATCCTTGGTTCATGGTCGCTCGGCGATTTTGGGGGCAACGTGCAGGATGCCGCCGCCACGGATAAGGGCCTCAAGGCATCGGCTCTTGCATTGTTCGTCTTCCTCGGCCTTCCATTTGCAGTAAGCATGCATGAACTAATCTTTGATCCTTCAACTTGAATTACCTAAATTAATATTGGTCTCCGATAGCTCTTTTTTTTTCAATATTGCAGGTTCTATGTAGTGTTCCGTTCGCTGTGACAGCACAACTGGCGGCGAGCAAAGGGGGTGGCCAAGGTAAGCTAGACCATGTTTGTTGATTTGATCCCTAAAGTCAACATGTGGCTGGTATCCATTATGATATATGTGTAACAGGCTTGTGCACGGGGGTCCTAAACATCGCCATCGTGGTGCCACAGATGGTCATTGCCATCGGAGCCGGGCCGTGGGACGAGCTATTTGGGAAGGGGAACATCCCGGCGTTCGCCCTTGCTTCTGTTTTTGCCTTCAGCTCGGCCGTCGCGGGGATGATCATGCTGCCCAAGATGCCCAAGAGTAGCTTTCGGTCAGTCAGCATGGGCGGGGGGCACTAACCATGAGTTACCAAACCTAGCTCGACAATGCAGACTATAATCATAATATTATGTCACGAATACGACTACTACTGATGTTGATTATGAGGTGCAAGTGCCGAGGAAAGTTTGATTTAATTTTATTGGGTTGTACGTGTTGGGAACAAGTGTGATCTTAGCCCGTGTAAAAGTGAACCATCTATGGTTGGTGACTTGAAGTATAATTCGTGAGCGGACATGAGAGATCAGTATCGATGTATTAGGCCAACTTTTCCCTCAAACAATTTCAATCTCTCCTCCGCCTCGAATTCAAACACTATGCTTGTGTCTTTTGTTGTGCTCGTTTGATGCAGCTGGAGTACTGGTTACATGGGATTTGGCCGGATGTTCATGGATTGATGAATGAGAGGTGGGGAGGTTGCGAAGGAGGTAAAAAGCACGATGAACGAAACAAAGATCACATGCAAATGGAGATAACTCATGGAGCATACGAGTGAGAAGCACCCATAAACACACACGCAAAGGAGTAGCCTCCGGATCTCAAAACCCAAGTCAACAACACGCTTGATGAAAAAGGTTTCTCTTACTGTCCGGTCCATCGATCGAATATTGTATGCAAGGGAAATATTGGCAAGCATTAATATAATCACAAGGTGAAATATTAGCTATAATAAGAGACACATCTCCATGCAAGGAGGCCTTGATCCACAAGAGGGGTCTTCTCCACTTGGGGAGGTCTTCTCCACAATGGGAGGTGGGAGCACAATCTCTATTAAATGTCAACATTAGTTCTATTCTTTCCCTGAGCGAAGAGAGGCATATTTATAATCTAGAGACAAAGGGGTAGGTAAAGGGGTAGGTGGAGGACAGATATAAGGCCATCATTCCAAACTGCATGCATAGTCTGCTAGGCCAGACTGTCCGGGCTAGGGTCGGACATTTCCAACTATCCATGAAGCGGATGTGAACTCAAAAATCCTCATGGTGAGGGACCTGGGGTTCTACTCTTTCCTAATCACGTGAGCAAGTATTTCCTTGTTTTTTCTTTTACGTGGCCTCCCGTAGCAGGCCTTAACGCAGCTATCTGAAGGCCTCTTTAAGGCACCTCCGGATGGGCCACACAGGGTAGGCCTATAGTGGGGGTATCCGAGTCAGTAGCCCCCGAGTGTCCGATGGAGTCGATGACTCGATCAAGGGACTCAAACTCTAGGATTAAATCGACTCGGGTGCATTTATGTGCTCAACTTTGAAGGATATGACTCAATAGGTTTGAACTTCTCGATTGGTCGAGGTCAATTAATATCACTTGGGAGGAAACACCATTGGCCTACTTAGGATTTGAGTCCTCAGGCTTGAGCCCGAAAAAACCTGGGGTAACTCGATTCGTGCTGTTATGGTCTTACCGAGTCGAATTCCACTTGTCAGTTATTTTACCCAATGCGTCCATCAGGATTTTCATCACACCTATTGGCATGGAAAAAACACTAGGTAGCGCACCATAGGTGCAACTCCCAGGCCGTTGGAACTGATCCACGGGTCTTACCTTCATGCAATGAGCACGACATCTAGAATTCTAACACAATTGTGCGATCTGGGGAATAGAGTGTTTTGGCATAATTAATTTGAGTCGTCAATTCGAGTGACAGAGGAGAAAGTCTCAAATCGTGTATTTTCAAAAAAAATCACATACCATGAAAAGCCAACCAGGACTCGAGTGATATTTCTGATCACCCGAGTACTTTTTTCGTCGAGTGACCACGTCACCTTGTGACGTACCACCCTGCTCTTTATGTTAGAAGATTAGAAGTTTCTAGGGTGATTTTATCCTATCAGAAGATAACTCGTGAGAATTAACTTTGACCACTTTTTGACTGTTCGATGCATGGTAATCTAGGGACTTTTAGTAAATGCCTAGATTCCCGCGCATAGTGGGCGGTATGGAGGTGTAGCGGTTAGCCTCCTTATGCCACGTGTAGGCCTAGATTGGCATCATAGGATACTAACGGTGGGGATGTTTTCGTACCCCTATAAATACTATTGGGAGGGGAACAGTAACTTTCCCTTCTGCTTCCTCGCACTCGGAGCGTTTTCTCCTCTTAGCGAAGAAACCTCCATTGATGTGCTTCGAAGCACAGTTGCTTTTTTTCCATGGTGAAGACCCGGAAGAACGGAGGTGCCTCCGCGGCTAGCGGCGCCGAGACACAGAAGAAAAAGGGCAGCAAGTGGGCGAAATCCTTCAGGGTTGCCAAGCTCCTCGCCTCCTTCGAGCGTGAAGGACTTCTCAAGACGGCATTGTGGCGGTGCCCGGGGCAGGAGAGCTGCCCCACTTTAGCGGTTGATGAGCGAGCGGCCTTCATAGACCACGTCGGTAGGGGCGTCGCCTTTTCGCTTCACCCCTTTTTGCTTGATCTCTTGTGCGCGTACGGCATGCAACTACACGATGTGCCGCCAAATCAATGCAACATATCGCCTGATTCTTCATGCTATGCGAGTGCTATCTCGGCATAGCACCCACTAGGTTTATTCAAGTGGCTCTTTATCGTCAAGGCCCAACCAAGCAGGGAAGATCCTCACGAAGTTGGTGGCTGCAACATTCAGATCAACCCGAAGGCGGGTTATTTCAAGATGGATTTCGTCGAGTCAGTCACCGGTTGGAGGACCTGATGGTTCTATGTGAAGGACTCTCCCAACACCAATGGAACACCCTTGGTCGATTTAGAGAGGCGATTCATTCAGCAAAGCTCCTGGAGGAATCAGCTGATGGAAGAAGAGATGGAGCAGACTAAGAACCTAGTATCTTAGATTGCTGCTCTGAAGACTCGCGGCCTCACAGGGGTCCATTTAGCTGGGATCTTTTTGAAGCATTGAGTGCAACCTCTCCAGGTTAGAGCTGAGCCCATGTGGGCATACTCAAGTGCTGATGAATCTCACCGACTATGCAAGGAGGAGATCTCGAGTAACGAACGTGAGGCTTGTCTGCGCGGCGTCACCCAAATCAAGGAAGCAGATCCCATCGACTTTGTTCTTGATGTACCTCCTTTCTTGACTGTGACTGGGTTATCCATGGTAAGCTTGTGTTGCCATTTCATTCTTCTTTCCGTTTTTCTCACTCAAGTCAGTCCCTCGTTTCTTCTTCTGAGTGTGGTACTTGTTCTTTCTTAGAACCAGGACATTCTTCCAAGCAATCGACCCAAGGCAGGTACTGTCCCATTTATGAAGGGCCTGACTGTGGACATGCTAACGGATCTTGACTCGATCCCCTCTTTTGCTATTGTTCACTGTTGCTGGCAGAGTTAAATCCTTTCTCTGCGTTGTTGGAAACCCCAAGAGGAAGGTGTGATGAGCACAGCGGTAGGAGTTTTCCCCTTAGTTAAGAACCGGGGTTATCAATCCAGTAGGAGAAAGAGAATCTTCGGAAGGTTGATGCCACTGACGGTGGTGCTGGCGCTTCACCGGTGTCAGCAACAATGTGGAACCTGCACACAACACAACAAAAATACTTTGCCCCAACGGTACAGTGAGGTTGTCAATCTCACCGGTCTTGCTGAAAACAAAGATTAGACGTATAGTGTGGAAAACACTGTATGCTTGTAGAAAGTAAAGAAAGAAGGAAATTGTTGTTGTTCCTTTAACAGTGTGGAAAAATGGACTGGGTTTCATAGTTTCACTAGTGGTGTCTCTCCATAAAAGATAGCATGCTGGGTGAAAAAATTACAGCTGGGCAATTGACAAATAGAGGTTGCACCGTAGTGCACAATATGACATGAAGATTACTATGTTATTTAGTGCGGGCATTACAACAAGATACGTAGACCGACATCCATCTGCATCTATGACTAATAATCCACCCTCAGGTTATCATCCGAACCCCCTCAGGTATTAAGTTGCAAGCAATAGATAATTGCATTAAATAAAGTGTGTAATGTAAGCAATGATTATACACGCGGGCACTCTCACCGTTGTTTTCTCCCTAATGGAAACAGTACATCCTCCCCCTTCACGTTTCTGTCACTCGAGCAAGGCAACAAGGAGGCATGAACCCACTATCGAGCATAAATACTCCTTCTTGGAGTCACTAGCGACTACTTGGCCAGAATAACCACTAGCAACGGAGAGCATGCAAGATCACAAATAACATATGCAAATAAATAGTATAATCAACTTGGCATAAGGTCAATATTCATCGGATCCCAGCAAACACAACACAGAGAATTACATAAGATCAATCTCGATCATGATAGGCAGCTCACGAGATCTAAACATGGAGGCATATGAGGAGAAGAAAACCATCTAGCTACATCTACGAACCCGTAGTCCAAGGATGAACTACTCACGCATCACTCCGGAGGCAGGCATTGTCGGATATATACTGAATAGGGGTATAGAAGATGGTAGACAAAGAGCCGGACTGCCAGGGTGGCCTACATGGTAATGGGCTTAGGTCCATTGGGCGGCCCAGTAGTCCGACGCGCAGAAGCCGGATTCTAGAAGAACCCGGATCACGGCCCACGTGATCTGGCTTGGAGGAGAAGACGGATTCCTTGCTTTCCAAGTTACAGGTTAAACGTAGTCTTCTAGGTTTCTTACTCTGTAAGCCCTAATCCGGCTATTATATAAAGCCGGACGGGAGATAGATTAAACAAGTTCAAGTTAGGCATAACAGAGAAGCTCTACGCAACTCGCCGAGAATCTCATCCTCGCCGAGAAGCTAGATCTACACCCTCACATTGTAACCCTGTTAAACGGGCTTTAGTCCCAATTAGTGAGAAGTGCAGGAGTAGGTACGCCGTACTGTCGCGACGTACCGAACCTGGGTAAAATCCCGTGTTCTGTGTTACTACGCTATCCCGTTACCCCACGTCTCTACCGTAGTCTCATGGCACCCCCGTCTATGAAAACTACTACGATGTCTCGACAGTTGGCGCCCACCGTGGGGCAAACAACGTCAGGCGTGAAATTCCGATCTGGGATACTTGGCGGAATTGGAAGATCGATCACTGTCGGAAGCTTGGAGTTCGACGACGACGTCGGCCGCTTCCTCGACAACGGATCCTATATACCGGCGCAAAACCACCTGGTAAGTGCCTGCGTGTTACCGATCGGATCTGCTAACATCTTTATCGGACTAACTGCAGAGGCAATGGGGTTTTGCGGTGGAAGCAAATTTATCCCACCCGCCCTATACCCAGTCGAAGACGACTATGATGCCGGATTCTGCTCAGATCGCCGACAAAAAAGTGATACACACTTTGTCGGCATGGTGCAATCCGAAATCGCTGCAAACACGGATGACGGAAATCCCGTGCAAGAGGCAGATAACAACCTACCCGTCATAGAGACGGAAGAAGAAACACCCGTCACAGAGGCGGAAGATCCGACATCCGTCAACAAGACGATGAACTCGGAAGCAGAGTCCGTGCTTGCTGCCATTGAGGCGAGGTTGGAGTCGGAAACCGGATCGGATAACTTCGACTCCGAAGACGAAGACGAGGATGCCTTTGTAAGAAAGGTTAAGTCCTTTCAAGAGGGATTCCATGAAGTGCTAATGGCAAAACCAGCTGATACAACGGGTGCCGGCAGCCAGGAAAGCCCTAAAACCCCTCCGCCCGTGGAAGAGAGAGAAGACGGAGAAACTTCTCCGATATTCCCCAATGTTAAGGAGATGACAGAAGATGAACCTGTCAAAAAACCTCCCTCCTCCAAGAAAAAGCACCGTGCTTCTAAAAAACTCCAATACAAACTCCGGAAGAAAAAATCAGCCGATCTCGCTGATGAAAACCTGGAAGTTGGAGATGTTAGCGGCACAAAGCCAGCGGAAAAGAAATCTAAGGAAATCACTGCTCCGCCAATGACGGAACAGGAAGAGCAAGAGCTATTACAAACACCAGTGGGACCAGATGAACCCCCTGAGATGCTGGAAGCCAGGAGACAAGCTTTCCAACAGCAACAGCAACATCTTCTTAGATCTCGGCAACATCTCCAACAAACCCATAATGACATCAAAGTCATGAAGGAAGAAATAGAGGAGTACGAGAGAAAGCATAGATCCGCGTTAAAACCTACTAGGTTACCCGGAATCGCAAAACCGGAAGAACTGCCGCCAAAAGAGAGGTTTTATAACCCATCTTGGCAAAAGCAGTTAAACGGCAAAGATGCCAAGGGCGAACCAATATACAAAACCGCAGCGGAAAACGCGGAAGCAGCGTTCGCCATCCTAAACAACGATCTGTACTCCAATGGGGAAAAACTCCAAGGGGTGTATGCTTTCCTAGGAAAAGAATTACAGCAGCAACAGCGAGGCCAAGAACGATCAGGGAGGCTGCATGATAATTCCGCTCTCTGCAAAACAGCTACTTGCGCTCCTGGAGCACCTGGACCGGAAGAACCCGGAGATTCGGATAAAAAAGAGAATCCGAGAAAAGACAGGAAAAACCCAGACAACCGGGACGCAACGTCTAGAATCGGACCTCATCTCCCGAAAGATGGATATAAACCACACGATCGGGAAGACAAACACCGGAATGACGGCAAAATAATGCCACCTCCGAGAAACCCAGCTGAAAAAGCCGGAAGATATGATATACCTCACAGACGTGAAAGATCCCGGACACCTCCTAAGGATAAGGAAAGGCATAGAAGCAGAACTCCGCCTAAAGGACGTGAACACGGAAGAGATAGAGATAACCTCGGAAAAGCGCGTCCGCGCAACAATGGAAAAGAAAGGAGCAGATCCCCTTCTGTCCATTCAGCCGGGAGATATTCTGCACACATTGATAGAGCAGAAAAGGATGATCTATACTTTGGTCCTAAGTGTTTTACTGACAGGATCCGAAGGATAACCCTGCATTCTGGCTTCGCCAAAGTTGGTCCAACCTACCAAAAATATACCGGCAGTACAAACCCGGATACCTGGCTCTCAGATTATTACACAGCCGTCCAAATCAACAATGGGACAGACCTGGAAGCTGTCAAGTTTCTTCCCCTAATGTTGCTAGACGGAGCCAGAGATTGGATTAATGGTTTACCATCAAGAACTGTCGACAGCTGGGATGATATGGCTAGAGTATTCACTCAGCATTTCCGGGGAACATACAAACGCCCAAATAGCATCAACCAGCTGAACCGTTGCACCCAATTTGAGGACGAACCATACGTGGATTTCATCTCCAGATGGACTGCAATGAAGAATAGTTGCTCTGGAGTAACTGACGTACAAGCAATGCATGCTTTCGTCAATGGCCTAAAACCCGGACTCGTACCGTTCATGGTTGGTTCTAAACAGCACAAAGATCTCGGATCTATGCTTACAACCGCTAATGAGCACGCTGCAGCCGAAGATGATATCAGAGCAAGAGGAGGCAATATTGAGTCACTAATACTCACCGAGAAAACCCCTCGTTCTGACAAAAAAGGAACTCCAGAGTCAACGACAAAGCCCAAGGAGGTCAACATAGCCTTTGGAGGAGATAAGGGAAATAAGTGGAAAGGTCGCAGCCCAGAACCAATCAATTACACTCCCAAAGAATGGGAGAGAATTAAGTCGGAACCCTGCGTCCATCACTCGCAATTTGGGAAACCAACCCACACAAACGCGCAATGCCGGCTAAACAAGCATATGAAAGGCAATGCAGGATCCGGAAATAAAGGGAAGGGTTCCAAAAGGAAACCTGCCAAACAAAAGCCAGAAGCTGAAAAAGAAGACAGTGAATCGGACACTGATGACAAAATCCAAGAACAACAGCGAAAGGGCGAACCCAAATTTCCGAGAGTTGACGGAGAAGCAATGCTAACTTTCTTAGCAACCCCGTCAGCAAAGGTGGCCAAAAGAACACTTCGAGAAATAAACGCGGTTGTTCCGGCAACTCCGAAATTCTTGAAGTACTCCAACACACCGATAATCTGGGATCAGTCTGATCATCCCGGAAATATCCCTGAACCCGGCACACAAGCTCTTGTTGTAAGCCCTATTGTTCAAAATACTAGGCTAAGAAGAGTGCTGATGGACGGAGGATCCAGCATTAATATAATGTACCTGGATACACTGAAGCACTTGAAGATCTCCTAGTCCCAGCTCAACTACAGCAATATACGCTTCCACGGCATTGTTCCTGGCAGGCAAGCACGATCCCTAGGAGAAATTTCCCTAGATGTCACCTTCGGAGATAAAGATCACTTCCGGCAGGAAAAAGTATCCTTTGAAGTAGTGCCGTTCGAAAGCGTGTATCACGCAATACTCGGACGTCCAGCTTTCGCCAAATTCATGGCAAGATCCTGTTATATCTACAACAAGCTGAAAATGCCAGGACCCAAAGGAGGAGTAATCACCATAGCCGGTGATTTCAAGCTGGCAAATGAGTTGGAGAAAGAAAACGCCCTTTGCGCTCAGAGAGTTATAGCAAAGGAGGAACTGAAGGAATTAGCCAAGGAGGTATCGCCGAAAGAAATGCCGGCAGGAAAAGAAACTCGGAAGCCAACAGATAGTTTCAAGGCGTCCGAGAATACAAGACAGGTAATCCTAGATCCTAAAGATCCGACAAAATTTGTCGTCGTAGGGACTGGGATGACCGACAAATAGGAAGGCGAGCTCATCAAGTTCCTCCGTGAGAACTGGGATATTTTTGCCTGGTGTCCAGCTGACATGCCAGGCGTACCCAGGGAACTTGCTGAGCACCAACTCAAGGTTATTCCCGGATCAAGACCCGTCAAACAAGGTCTCCGTCGTTTTGACGGAAGAAGACGGAAGGCTATTGGCAAGGAAATTATCCGGCTTTTAGCAGCGGATTTCATCAAGGAAGTAATCCATACTGATTGGTCCGCAAATCCGGTCCTAGTACCGAAGAAAGACACCACTGCTCTTAGAATGTGTATAGATTACACAGGATTGAACAAGTTGTGTCCGAAAGATAGGTTCGCGTTACCGCGAATCGATCAAATAATAGATGCCACTACAGGCTCCGAGCTTTTATGCTTTTTGGATGCATACTCCGGGTACCACCAAATACGCATGAAAAAGGAAGATCAAATCAAGACTTCTTTTATAACCCCGTATGGGACGTACTATTACATAACCATGCCTTTTGGCCTGAAGAACGCAGGTGCAACCTACCAGCGTTGCATGCAACGCTGTTTGCATAGTCAAATTGGCAGAAACGTTCATGTTTACGTGGACGATATTGCCGTCGTAACCAAGGAAAAAGATACACTCCTTGAGGATTTGCGAGAAACTTTCGAAAACTTACGCACTTACAAGATGAAGTTGAATCCATCTAAGTGCGTATTCGGGGTTCCCTCAGGAAAACTTCTGGGTTTCATTGTTTCCCACAGAGGAATAGAAGTTAACCCGGAAAAGATCAAGGCAATCTTGAACATCTCAAAACCTACATGTGTAAAAGATGTCCAAAGATTGACGGGTTCCGCTGCAGCCGTCAGCAGATTTATCAGTTGGCTGGGGGCTAAAACCTTACCACTCTACAAGCTGCTGAAAAAATTCAAGGTCAAGTGGATTGCGGAAGCCTGGGAACGTCTAGAAAGTTATGTACCTTTTCGTACTTAGTTCAATTCTATGTAAACATCTTTTGAGATCATGAAATAAAGTTGTCGGAATGCTGTCATCCATATTTTTATAAGTGCAAAGTGTTTCCGCCTCATCTATTTCCCAATGATCTTACAAATTTCTCAGCGTTAACCCGAATTGTGCTTACTCGGCGTTACAAAACTGAATGATTTTTCAGCCTGTTAACGGCTAAGGGAAACTTGAATTACCTGCGTGCCCAAGTTTCACTTAAAACTTTCCTTGTTTTCTCTAAGTCTTATCTGATTGTGTGTGTGTTGGGTCACTGGAACTAGTTAGTAAAAATGCCTTTAGCATGGTCCATGATTCCGAGTTTCAAAACTGCTTGGTTCGTCCCCAGTTACTCGGCATGAAGATTCATATTGCTATTTGAGCCATTTCAAACACTAAGGACAGTTAAAGCATATACACCAGAGAACTTAGAAGATAAAGGAATGATAAAATCCAAAAAACTTGCAAAGAATTTCGTAATTTAAACTGCAAAAGACGGAAGTTTCATTCATACAAAAAGAAGCATTACATTTTGGATTACATTAAAAGAATAGTAATGCTCCTATTGTCTACTTTTGCTATCCAGGTTCAAGATAACCCTTCAAGCATCTGACTCTTCCTCGCTGCTCTCGTCTTCGGGGATCGGAGGGATCTCCTCTTCTGGATAGTTGACGGAGATATTTACCATGGAGGCAATCTGGGTGGTGTGGCCTTTGACTTCACCGAAGATGGTGTTTCGCTGCATATCCGTGTATCCTTGAGGGACACCGGACGCCACGCGCCAGGATTTGGCAGTGGGGTAGTGCATGCGCATGAGGCCGAGAGCCATGCGCGCACCACCCCGTGCAGCGGAGCGAAGAAAGGAATCTTTGGCCTCCGCCACCTCCATGATGGCACCCGGAAGTTTTCCAACCTCCGAGCATTCCCCAGATTTTTTGGGAAGAAACTTGTCTACCAGCTGCGTTGCAGCAGCCTTCATCAAAGTCCATGTCTCCCCGAAAGCTCGGATGCCTGCAACCCGAGTGCCATCTGGGGTATCTCCTGGTTTTTCCAATAACACACCCAAAAGGGTTAGACGGAAAAAGAGAGAAAGTAAAACATGGAAAGATGATAAATGAGACAGAAATTTACCGATTAGCTTGTCGATCTCGGAAACTTCCTCCAGGCGAAGGTTTAGAGCGTCGGTCAAATCCTGAATGGTGGATTTGTCCTTCTCCGCCTGCTCGGAAGCCTTGGAATTAGAAACTCCAAGGGCCAGATTACTGGCTTCCAAGTCTTGTTGCGCTTTCACAAGGTTCTTGTGGAGCTCAACGTTCTCCTTGCGGAGAATTTCGGCATTGCCAGAATCTTCCGCTGCTTGTTTAGCCTGAGCTAATGCAGCTGAAAAGCAAGGAAAAAATCCGAGTTAGCCAGCTTCTCGGAAAAAACTTAGGCAAATAATTGAATCGGAAATTTCAGAAGGAAAATGCTTACCTTGTGTTTCCGACAGTGCGAGCTTAGATGATTCCAGCTCTGCCTCCCTTTCTTCAAGAATAGAAAGAAGACTTCTAACTTCTTTATTCTTGATGGTGAGTTTCTTGAAAACTTCCCTGTTAATGGCTTCGGAGGTTTGCTAAAACATCAAAGCAAAAAGCATGCATTTTGTTTAATGCTTGGGGGCTATAGTTATGTACCTGGCTCATGCGCTGCAAACCTGCCAAGTTTTCTTTAAACTCTTTCGCGTATTCCGCGAAGAGATTCCCGGCTGCGTCCAGGCCGTCATTGATAGCTTTGAAATCCTTGTCAAAGGTGGGAATTTCCTCGTCGAAAGTCCGAGAAAATTTTCCCACCTCTGGGGCCGCCCTTTCCCTCGTGTCCGTGTCGGACACAACGGGCTGGCTGGGCTCTGGGGGCTTGGTGGTGGGGGCTGCAGTAGGCTCTTCCGCCATTGTGCGTGGCGTGTCCGGGGCGACGGCGGGAGAAGGTTGGCTGCCTCGGCTGGAAGAAACCTTGTGTTTCTTCAGCTTCTTCGGCTTCAGGGTGGAAGGCTGCAGGCTAAAAACATAAAATCCGGAAAAAGTTAAAACACCGACGATGGATGAAAAAAGTTCCCATGAAAGAAAATTCCAGAAGAAATAACCTGGAGGTGGCGACGGGGATTCCGTCAAGATCGATAATTTCTTCCGAGGAAGTTATCTTCTTGCGCTTGCGTCCACCGGTAGCGGCGGTGCGCAACGCATCCAGCTCAGCCTCGGATACCAAGTCCGAATCTGAAAGATCCGCGAACTGTCGGACAAGCAAGACCAAAATCAGAAGCCAGGAAATCCGAGAAAAAATAGAACTGTACCCAAATGACTGAAAATTTACCTTGGGAACCGGATTTTCGGCCGTGTACATTGGCCGACTCTCTGTGTATTGGTCGCGCGATGCGACCAACTGATTGATGCGCCGCCTAAGTTCCTTTGCGTGCCAATCTTTGGCGGATGTCCGCATTGGATCCTTGACTCCCGTGTATTCGCACAGGAGACGGCCGCTGTGGTTGGCTAGTGGCTGGATCCGCCTAATCAGCCAGCACAGAACCGTGTCCATGCCGGTTAGAGGCGGATCCATGGAGGTGAGCTTGGCGATGCGCCGCTTGATCTTTAGTAGATCTGGCGGCAGAACTTGGACGGCTTCTGTTCCCCAGTTATCCTGGGGAACTGCGGCAGTGTTTACAAAAGATGGAACCCCGACAGCTTCCTTAAGGAAAGGCACGTCGGGGTGATAAAAGAAGGAACCCGTCCAAAATTTGACGGATTCCGAAGTTTTTATCTTGGGGAACCAATCTTCTCGGAATCTCCGAAGAGTGAAAGATATGGTCCCGCAAGTCGGGAGTGCGCCCTCCGAAGAGTTCCGCTTAACCCCGAAGCAGTAGGTCCAGAAATCTAACCTAGGTTCTAGCCCTAAATAGCCCTCAAACAAAGCCTGGAAGCCGGCCATGTAGAGGATGGAGTTGGGAGGAAGGTTATGGGGCTGGATGTTATAGTGAGAGAGAACCTGGAGGAAGAAGGGAGATGGCGGAAGCCCCATACCTCGCAAAAGGTGGGAAGTAAGGAGTACCCTTTCGCCATTCCGTGGCGCTGGTTCGGTCTCTTCTTCCGGCAGCCGCCATTTATTCTTGAGAACCAGGCCCTCCTTTTCCAAATTTGGAAGGAGAGCCGGGGGAATACTGCAGGCACTCCAGTTGCCTGCAGATTCCGCTTCCTCGTCTGCTCCGGCGGCGGCGGCGGCGGCCTCCGCAGCGGCGAGTTCGTCGCCGAGGAGCTCGATCTTTTCCTCCGTCGTTTCAGGTGCAAACGGCGGGGTTGTCGCGGCGCTTGATGTCGCAATGTCCGCGGCGGCGGAAGTGTTTTCTCCGCCCGCCGCGGAAGCCGTAGTCTTCTCCGGCTTGCCGCCGGTGTGCTTTTGCGATCCTGGCTGTGGATCCAGGTCGCTGACGAGCTCGTCGATGGCGGCGCGGGTCGGCGACGACGGCGAGGAGGCCATCTTTTGGTGGCGCGTTTCGGTGCGTTTGGATGCTAAGTGCGCCTGGAACAAGTGCTTTGCTCTCGAGCTCGCGTTCGCGTCAATGGCGTGGGCAGTGAGGGAGTGAGGAAAGTTTTTGGCGAGGACGATGATGGCTATTTATAGCCGGAAACCCGTTTAGATACGTGCCAACGGCTCTTTCGACCGTTGGATGCTCGACGCGTGTCGCACGCCGGAAAATACGGGAACTAAAACGGCAGGGGAATGATGGCTATCTCCTCGTTTCCCGTGAGAATCTGTCAGAGATACGCTGAGGGGTTTCCCGCGTGGAACCAAGCGACGCTTGCGTCAGCACGATTAATACGCTGACGTTATGAGTTCCTTTTCCGCGAAGGATCGCGAGAAGAAAAGCCGGATTTTCATAGTTCCGAGTTTTATGTTACCATCTCCTTCAAAAGGAAAGTAGAAAGAATCAAGACTGCTGAATCAAGATTTCCCGGACAAAGTGTATTTGACGAAAGACGGAGAATCAGAGTTTTGATCCTTCCTGGAGGCTACTGTCGGATATATACTGAATAGGGGTACAGAAGATGGTAGACAAAGAGCCGGACTGCCAGGGTGGCCTACATGGTAATGGGCTTAGGTCCATTGGGCGGCCCAGTAGTCCGACGCGCAGAAGCCGGATTCTAGAAGAACCCGGATCACGGCCCGCGTGATCTGGCTTGGAGGAGAAGACGGATTCCTTGCTTTCCAAGTTACAGGTTAAACGTAGTCTTCTAGGTTTCTTACTCTGTAAGCCCTAATCCGGCTATTATATAAAGCCGGACGGGAGATAGATTAAACAAGTTCAAGTTAGGCATAACAGAGAAGCTCTACGCAACTCGCCGAGAAGCTCATCCTCGCCGAGAAGCTAGATCTACACCCTCACATTGTAACCCTGTTAAACGGGCTTTAGTCCCAATTAGTGAGAAGTGCAGGAGTAGGTACGCCGTACTGTCGCGACGTACCGAACCTGGGTAAAATCCCGTGTTCTGTGTTACTACGCTATCCCGTTACCCCACGTCTCTACCGTAGTCTCATGGCACCCCCGTCTATGAAAACTACTACGATGTCTCGACAGGCATGGTGATGTAGAAGCCTCCGGTGAGGATCTCCTCTCCGGCAGGGTGCCGGAAACAGCTTCAGAACTCAAGCTCTTCGAGTGCTACTCGAGGCGAAGATTTGAGAAACCCGATTCCTTCTATCCCCATATCTTCAAGGCCTCCAATTTCTCCCCATCATGCGGCTACTCCTTCGAAGCCACATGTCGCCAAGAAGCCCCACTGTATGTTTAGTATGTCGACTCCCCTGAGCAGATAAGTTTTATCTTCATTTATGCTTCCTTCGAGTATCCTTTTTGGTCTGATTCTTCCTTCCTTCTGCTTGTTCTTGTTTATTGGGTCTCCCAAAGCTCTACTCCTCCTTCTCACTAAGGGACTCACTTTGGTGCTTCTTCTGATGTTCAGACGATTCATGTTTCGGCTTCCTCTCCAAGCGTGAAGGAAAAGGCAGTCGTCTAGGAGGCATCGCCCAAAGACTCAGCTGTTCCTGTGGCTGAGTCGAGTCAGCCCACATCCTCTGCCCCAAGAGCATGGTCTATTGATCTTGCTGATGAACACGTTGGCTCCCGAATTCCAAGTTAGCAACCACGTGAGTTACCTTCATGCTTGAGTTTTTTCTTCTTATTTGTGGGGTGCACGATTAGCTCTCCCGATGAGAGTAGCCCCCGAGTCTACGTTTGGCTACTTTCATTCGAGTGTAGACTCAAACCCGTGTCTTCAAGATGAGTGGAGGAGGAGGACTTCGGTTACGAGACGAAGGATACCTTCCTGTACATCCTCGAGTCTGTCCCCGTGTTCATCCACGTAACAACCTCTATCAGCCTCAGCTACGCGACGATGAACATGTGGCTAAACTGAAATTAAATATTCCATCTTTTGAGGGTAGATATAATCCTGATGCTTATCTTACATGGGAATTAGAAGTGAAACAACGCTTTGTATGTTTAAATTATCCCGAGGATAGACGTATTTGTGCCGCCAGATGTGAATTTACTGGTTTTGCTTCAGTTTGGTGGTTTGAATATTGTAGAATTAATCATGATAACATTCCTAACGCTCGGGATACCTTGAAACGTGCTATGGGTACTCGTTTTGTACCTCCTTATTATCAGCGAGAAATGGTACAGAAACTCACTCGTTTATAACAAGGAAAAAATCTGTAGAAGAATATTATCAAGAATTGCAAACTCGTATGGTTTGTTGTCGTATTGTTGAGGATAATGAAGCCATGTTTGCACGATTTTTGGGTAGGTTTAATAGAGAGATTGAAACTATTTTTGAATATAAGAAGTACAATACTATCACTTGTTTATTTCATCTTGCTTGCAAAGCTGAACGTGAAGTGCAGGATCGTCAACCACATATAAGACCTAACTTTTCTACAGGTCGTGTTTCACCATGGACACCACGGTCATCAGATTCGGCCACTCGTGGTGCTGCACCTACCACGAGAAAGTACAGCGTGCCACCTACTAGAGGGCCATCTACCACGCCTCCAGGACCTTCCACAAGCCCTTCGTGCAGCACATCTTCGGTGGCATCCACGGGTGAAACCAAGGATGTCCAATGTCGTCGTTGTTGGCGTTATGGACACTTCGAGCGCGAGTGCACTACCAAGCGCGTGATTATCGTGCAAGAAGATGGCGATTATGATTCTACGAGTGATTATGATGAAGATACATTGGCGCTTCTTGTTGGACAATGTAATGATACTGCAAAGTCTGACGAGGACATAAAAGTGATGGGCGCCGAAGCTGTTAATGCATATCCGAGCCTCGTTGCACAGTGTGCCTTGAGTGTGCAACTGAGTAAAGCCGAACAAGATCATCGCCATAATTTATTTCAGACACGCGGTGTTGTAATGGAGCGTGCTATTTGGATTATCATTGATGGTGGGGGCTGTAACAACTTGGCTAGCATTGAGATGGTGGAGAAGTTTTCTCTACCTACACGACAGCATCCTCACCCGTACCACATTCAATGGTTCGACAGCATAGGTAGACTTAAGGTAACACATAATACACGTGTGCATTTTACTATTGGGACATATTCTGATTTTGTTGATTGTGATGTTGTTCCTATGCAATCTTGTTCGTTGTTACTTGGTAGACCATGGCAATTTGATAAAGAATTTGTTCATAATGGTAAAACTAATCAATATACTCTTGTGCATAATGGAAAGAAAATTGGTATTACACCCATGACTACTGAAACTATTTTAAGAGATGGTCTTGATAGAGCTAGTAGAGAAAAATAAAACAAGGAGAAACAAAAGAGTGAGAATCAGATTGTTGCTAATGAAGTAATTCCACATAAGAGTTCGAATAAATCTGGTTCTAAACTACCCAATGAAATTCGTTTGAAACATCCTAGTTTACTTGCTACAAAATCTGATATTTTTGAATTGGATGGGAATACTTTTGTTTGTTATGCAATTATTTGCAAAGAGGTACTGCTTTCTTTTGAAGATATGCCTCCCTCTTTACCACCTGTTGTTGCTAACATTTTGCATGAGTATGTGGATGTTTTTCCCCAAGACATGCCACTGGGCTGCTGAAAGCTCATGACTCCTCTAATGGTTTTGGTGATGATAACAACACGGGTATCCCCTCTACTAACAATGTTGTTTAAGTGTCTACAGCTGGACTCTCATATGATCAACGATAATATCCTCGGAGAGATTCACAAAGGATTTCTGAAGGAGAAAACTACAGCCGGATTATTCAGTCTCTAACCCGGAATTTCCAGGGGATATAGGCCGAAATATCGGGCCCCAACACTGGAATATTCCGGCTCTCTCGACACTTCAAACGACAAAGTCCTGGCCTCCATATGCCCGCGCACAGAAGCTAGGGCGGAAATTTTCCCGGAAATTTCTGGGGCAAATTTCCGGCCCTTTGGTCCTTAGCAGATTTTGGAGCTGTCGCTGGTGCCCGCGCAGAAGATGGGGCGGAAATTTGCCCGGAATATTCCGGGGCAAATATCCGCCCCCCTGGTCTTTAGAGAAAATCCAGTGGGTCACTGCTGCCCGCTTGTAGAGATGTGGGCGGATTATTGGCCGGAAATTTCCGGCCCCGGATTATTGAAAAATCCGCCCCCCAGATATTTCAAATATCCCGCCTGACTGCCCCGGGAATTTCCGGTACTAACACCGGATTATTCCGGCCCTGGAGTGCTGCAACAGTCAAAATTTGGAGGAGGCTATAAATAGTTGTCTTCCTCCTCTAGCAGCCAGTTCATCCATTCCTCTCTCTCCTCCATTGTTCAAGAGCTCAAAATGCCCCGATCTCCCTCCTCCTCCAACCAAACTCGATGCCCTTCAAGGATCTCATGGAGGAGGCCTAGATCTACCTTTCTACCAAGCCAAAAATTGTTTTCCCATACCATACCCCTTGGGATCTTGTAATCTCTTGGTTGCTTTGTCATCCTAGAGAAACCCTAGTGCTTGTAGCTTCCACCTTGTAGCAAGAAGCTTCGGATAGTTGAGAGCCTCCATCTCACTTGTGGAGTAGCCTCAACCTCCTTGTAAAGGTTTGGTCAATGCCTTCAAGTCGACCTCATAGTGGAAACAAGAATCTCCCTCGCCGGAGAAGCTCAAGGAGAACAAGGTGTGCATAACCGTGTTATTGAGGAGTGCCTAGGTGGCTCCCCACCTCTCCAACGTAGACGTACTTCTTTCGAGAAGTAACTACGGGAAACATATCCTTGTCTCCGTGTTTTTCACTTGTGGTTATCTTGTGCCTTGCATTTACTTCCGTTGCATACTTGTTGCTTATCACATAGGGTGTCTACCTAGTTGCACATCTAGATAACCAAGTTGTTTACTTGCTAAAGCCCCTCTCGAAGTGAAAAAGGATTAAAATTTGCAGGTCACTTATTCACCCCCCCCTCTAGTTGACCATTGTGTACTTTCAATTGGTATCAAAGCCTCGACTCTTATACCAGGCTTAACCTCCTAAGAGTATCATGGCCAACAGAGATGATCCCGAAGCCTCTAAGGAGGAGCTCTCCAAAATGGCCGAGACTATAGCTAACCTAGAGACAACGGTTGTGACCATTCAAACCCAATTGTCCAAGGTTAGCTCTAGTGTTGGCTCGGAGGTTTCTTCCATCAAGAGGATGTTGGAGAACATGATGGGTAAACCTAAGGGTCGCACGGATTCTCCCCTGTCTCCGATGCGGATAGTTCGGAAGAGGAAACTCTTCCGGTCGATACCGAGATCGAAGACAACATTGCCAAAGCTAAGGCGAAAGCCACACAAAAGGCTAAGGCAAATGAGAACTCCGGAGGCTTCAAGTCTCAAACGGCTAATGGTTCGGGATCCAACTCAAAAGTTCCACCACCTCAAAATTATGACTCCATCTATCTAATAGTTTCAATGCCACACATTCTTAATGTTGGACTTCCTCCCATGCTTAACACTAATGAATTCTCTTCTTGGAAGTTTGAAATGGAGTCACATATTTCCGGCTCTTGCACCGCCTTGTGGAGGAGTGTGATTCATGGGTTTCATCCCCATGACCCACGCAACTTGAATCCTAGGGAAGATGTGGAATCTCAACTCAACAAGACCGCCCTTGTCATCATTCAAAAGACTCTTCCAAGGGAGCATCTCACTCACATTCGAGGTTGCAAAACCGCCAAGGAAGCATGGGACAATCTTGATACTTTGTTTAAAAGCAATGCTAGCATCCAATCATCCAAGTATGATGTGGCCATTGACAAGTCCGAGAGCTTTGTTATGCAAGAGGATGAGTCCCCCGAGGAGCTGTATAGAAGAGTTGTCACCCTTGCCAATCAATTGAGGGACTTTGGAAAAGAAGAGATCTCCGATGAGTGGATAAAGAGGAAGTTCATCAAAGCTATTACACCTTTCGAGAAGAACCTCTCCCCACTAGCATTCGGACAAGAGCGGACTACAATTCCCTCAACTCCATTGGTGTTCTTAGTTAATTCATCGCCATATCCCTATCACACAAGAGTGCGGATAATGCTCTCGCTCGCTCAAGAGGAATGTGAAAGTCACCCAATCTTGCATTGAAGTCAAAGGCAATGGCTCGAGTTGAAGAAGAGGATGATGATGAGGAAGACTATGAGGACACTTACACTGGCTCTGATAAGTGCATTGCCCTTGCTATGCACGGATATTGGAAGACATGGGAAGCTCACAAGGCCGGCTCTCCAAGACCTCCACGAAACAAGAACTACATGAAGAAGGGGGCAACCAAGGACATGCTACAATTGTGGAAGTGCAAATGACTTTGTAAAGGAGTGCCCTTTTGAGCCAAGAGAAGAAAATGAAGGCAAGCTAGGCTGCAAGAACAAGGCCAAGGCTCCACAAAACAAGAACTTCGCTGGAATAGTGCCAAGGGCTCTTTATGTTCAAGAAGGGGCGGTGTTGGAAACCTATATCTCCGGAGATGAAGGAGAAGATGAAGTTGTAGGTGTGGCCCATGTTGCCATAGCTACCGCCTCAACTCCATCGATCTCTCTATTTGAATCCCCCAATGAGATTGCGGCTATCCGACCTACATGTCTTATGGCAAAAGCCACTTCGGTATGCTCTCCCAACTCTAAGACCATTGTCACTAACCCCCCTTCATTATATGATTGTGTTGAAAATGTTTGTGAGGAGGATAGTGAGGCAAAGGAGCTAGGCATTTGGTTAGCTAGCCTCAAAGATGAGACTAAGGAGAAAGTGAATGCCCTTTTGCACCAACTTGATGATGCTAACTCTCTTGTAGACGAAAAGGAGGAAGTTATCATGACCTTGGAAAGCCATGGAGGTCACTCTTGCAATGAGAAACAGCATGAAAAGTCTCTTGAAAATGAGCATTCCATTAGAGCCTCCCTTGAGAAGAAATTATCTAGCCTTGAAGAGACTTTTTCTATGAGTGTCTCTAAGCTTAGGAAAGATAATGAACAATCTCTTGCTCTTGTTAAAACACTTGAAAATGAAGAGTTGAAGCTAGGAATTGCTCACGAGGAACTTGTTGCTTGCCATGGAAAACTAGAAAAGGAGTTCATGTCTCTTTAAGAAATTCATGACAAGCTAACCAAATCTCGTGACAATCTTCTAGCTCAACAATCAAATAAGCAAGTCATGTCATCTTCATCTACTTGCATTAGCACTTTGCCTAGAAATTCTTGTGGTTCAACTAATCTTGTAGGAAGTGAGAAGACTCTCAATGAGGTGATTCCTCAAAGACTCAAGAATGGAAAGCAGGGACTTGGCTATGTAGCTAAGTCAAAGAAGAAGTATAAGAAGAACAAGAAGAAGGTAACCTCTCCCTCACAAGGAGTGAAATTTGTGAAAGAGGGAGAGGTGGTCAAATACAAGGAGACCAACACCATTGTGGGTGTGACACCTCTAGGGGGAGCACCACTCATAATGACTTTGCCGGCAAATATAATCCATCTTATGTTCTTATGAAATCTAGAGTTGGTCATGTGTATGTTAAATATGTTGGTACTTCTTATGGTTATGATTATCATTGGACTATTTGGGTTCCAAAGACCCTTGTTGCTAACAAAAGAGGACCCATTCAACAATGGGTACCTAAATCAAGACACTAATCTATTGTAGGGAAGTGCTTCTGGGTCGAGCAAATGGACGGTGGATAGTTGTGCATCCCAACATATGACCGGAAGCAAGGACGCAATGAGTGAACTTAATCCTCCATTACCTCATCTCAATTGCTTCACTATTGGTGATAACTCCGAGCTAGAGGTTTTGGGACGAGGCAAGGTAGCTATCTCAAATGATTTATCAATTGAGAATGTTCTCCTAGTCGAGTCCCTTGGTTACAATATCATTTCGGTCCTTCAAATTGCAAAAAGCGGTTTTACCTTGTTCTTTAATAAAGAGAATGTTATTGTCACTTGGGAGACACCTCTTAAAGTAGCCTTTGTTGGGCATGTCGAGAACGACATGTATGTACTGGACTTATCTAAAGGAGACACATGTGCCGCGACATTCCTAATGGCTAAAGTTGATGTGGGTTGGCTATGTCATTGCCGGTTAGCTCACACCAATATGAGGACGTTGCATGACCTTCAAAGTGGAAATCATGTTCTAGGACTAACGAATGCTAAGTTTGCGAAATATCGTGTGTGTAGCTCTTGCGTTCTTGGAAAGCAACATAGAGAAGTTCACCCCACCAAGACCAACATCACCACCTCAAGAATCCTCGAGCTCATTCATTTGGACCTATTTGGTCCCCTATCGTATGATAGTCTTGGAGGCAAGAAGTATTGCTTGGTGATTGTGGATGACTATTTAAGATATTGTTGGGTGTACTTCTTCAAGAGGAAGAGTGAGACTCAAAATAGGGTCATTGAGTTCATCACTTTGGTGGAGCGCCAACACAATACGAGCATTATGGCGATCCCGAGTGATAATGGCTCCGAGTTCAAGAACTACACCGTGGAGGTATTTCTAAGCGAGGAGGGGATTGCTCATCAATATTCCACTCCCTATACCCCTCAACAAAATGGTGTGGCGGAGAGGAAGAACCGGACACTAATTGACGCGGCAAGGACCATGATTGCGGAATTCTCTTCTCCATACAAATTTTGGGCTGAGGCCGTCTCCACTGCTTGCCATTCTAGCAACCGGTTGTATCTCCGCAAGATCTTGAACAGGACCCCTTATGATATTCTCACGGGCAAGAAGCCGGATGTTTCATACTTCAAGGTCTTTGGTTGTAAGTGCTTCATTCATAAGAGAGGTAAACACTTGTCAAAATTCGAGACCAAGTCATATGAGGGTATTTTTGTTGGTTATGCCACAAACGCTCACGCCTATAGAGTCTACAACAAGTCCACCGGACAAGTTGAAGAAGCTATAGACATGGTGTTTGATGAGGATAATGGGTCCCAAGGGGGCCGCATAGATAATGGTGTTGTAGGAGATGCAATTCCTCCCATCGTCATAAGAAGAATGGGGATTGGTGAAATAATCCCCATTGAGGGTTACCGGATGACAGAGGGAGAAGGACTATGCTCTACTCAAGTGGAGCCATTGACTACACCAATTGATACGCAAGCTACTCAACAAGATGCACCAAGCCCTCAAGCTACAAATCTATGCCAATCTAATGATCAAGATCGTTCCATCGATCAAGGCCAAGCTCATACTCAAGGCCAAACTCATAATCAAGGCCAAGCTCACAATGAAGTACAAGGACAAGACACTCATGTTGGTGATAGAACCCAACACATAAGAGATCCATCTCCCATTGAGGATCAAGATCAAGGAAGAGATGGACATGACTCCGATGATGAAGGTGATGATCAAGCCAGATCCAAGGAGTCTTTGGAGGAGTTGCTAGCGCATAGGGCAAAGAGAAGGCTAGAAAATCTTGCTCGTGCCGGTCACACGGAGGACATGATTCTTGGACAAGTTCGTGGAAGGGTAGTCACAAGAAGACAATTGGCGGATTTCAGCAAGGCGCATGCTTTCATCTCTCACATTGAGGACCAAGAAAGTCTCTGAAGCGCTTGAAGATCAAGATTGGCTTGAAACTATGCATGATGAGCTCAACCACTTTGAGCACAATAAGGTGTGGAAGTTAGTGCCAAGACCCAATGATTGCAAGAACGTCATAGACACCAAGTGGATCTTCAAGAATAAGAAAGATAAAGATGGCATCGTCATTTGCAACAAGGCGAGATTGGTGGCTCAAGGCTTTTCTCAAGTCAAAGGTGTCGATTTCGGTGAAACTTTCGCCCCGTAGCTCGTCTTGAATCAATTTGTATCTTGCTTGCATATGCTTCTCATCATAATTTCAAACTACAACAAATGGATGTTAAAAGTGCTTTCTTAAATGTTCTTATTCATGAGTTGGTATATGTCAAGCAACCTCCAGGTTTCGAGGATCCCAACCACCCCGATTATGTCTACAAACTCTATAAGGTGCTCTATGGACTTAAACAAGCTCCGCGTGCGTGGTACGAGCATATTAAAGAGTTTCTAGTGGATTGTGGGTTTAATGTTGGTTTAATCTTTTCACCAAAAAGGTTGGAGGTGACTTGTTTATATGACAACTCTATGTGGATGATATCATTTTTGGTTCTACTAACACCGCATTCAATGATGAGTTTTGTAAGCTTATGACGGATAAATTCAAGATGTCTATGATGGGAGAGTTGGAGTATTTCCTTGGCTTTGAGATCTAGCAACACCCCGAAGGCACCTTCATCAAGCAAGCCAAGTATACTCAAGACATGCTCAAATGATTCAACATGCATGATGCCAAGCCTATGAAAACTCCAATGTCCACGACTATTGACTTGAAACCCGACCCGAATTGTAAAGAGGTAGATCAAAAGGTATACCGCTCCATGATTGGCTCTTTGCTCTAACTTTGTGCATCTAGACCCAATATCATGTATAGCGTAGGTAAATGTGCAAGGTTTCAAGCCTCTCTCAGGCAAAGTCATTTTGAAGCGGTTAAGCGCATCTTTCGCTATTTGGTTTATACCCCAAACTTCGGTCTTTGGTATCCAAAGGGTTCAAGCTTTCAGCTCATAGGGTATTTGGATGCGGATTATGCGGGCGAGAAGACGGATAGAAAATCTACATCCGGAGGTTGTCAATTTCTTGGCCGCTCTTTGGTATGTTGGTCTTCCAAAAAGCAAAATTGCATCGCCCTCTCCACCACCGAGGCCGAATATATCTCCGTGGCAAGTTGTTGTTCTCAGTTGCTATGGATGCGGCAAACTTTGCTAGACTATGGTATTGACTTCGACAAGGTCCCCCTCTTGTGTGACAATGAGAGTGCTGTCAAGATCGCCTACAATCCTGTTCTTCACTCCAATACGAAGCACACTGAAATTCGCCATCACTTCATTCGGGATCATGTTGAGAAGGGAGATATTGACCTCTCCAATGTTCCAACCAAGGATCAACTTGCGGATATCTTCACGAAGGCCCTTGATGAACCAAGGTTTCAGGGTTTGAGGAATGAACTAAATGTGATCGATGCATCTAACTTCGCTTGAACCCTTGCATAAGTACCTCCACTACACATGTTATTTAGGTTTAGATGTAGGCATGGACATAGGGGGAGCGTATTTCAACTCGTGAACCAACACTCCTCCTATCATGCATATCTAGTCATTATGTGAATTATTGTGCTTTAACGTGAGTCATGCTTTTGGGCCCAAGATATATCTTCGCGGCTCCTTGGTATACACTCAAACATAGTGGCTCCGGACACCAAAATTTCTTTCTTTGTTATGTGATGTGTCTCTTTTGCTCTATTTCCGTTTTTGTGTTTACCGTTGTCGTTTATTTTCTCATTTTTGGAGGCTCATAATTTATCTTTTGTATTGCCAAATCTCTGTGTGTGGGAACCCCAGAAATTCCGGCCTAAGGCCCGGAAATTTCCGGCCCCATGGTACTTGTCGTGAAAATTTCCCTCATTTCCTCTGTGCGAGCTCAGAGATGGCACTCCGGAAATTTGGTAAGAAATTTCTAGGGCAAATATCGGGGGCCGGAATATTCCGTGATGAGGACATGCCTAAGGATTATGTGATCACAAGAGAGTTGATAGAAGACCACATGAACATGGTGAAAACAATAAAGCAAGATGGTGAAAACAGTTCATAACAATTGTTATTTCAATAGAACAATTGTTATTCATCAAGATATGGGGATGGTGCCTCCACAAGATCAAATGCACTAAAGTGTGGAAAACAATGCCACATTGTTGTTTCACATTCATGGATGGACAAGGAAGGAGGAGGGCGCCCACAAGGAAGCATCAATGCGCCACATTGAGTTCTAGTAGTAGTAGGATTGGTTTCCATACCAATATGGCCGCACCCTTTGTGTTTGGGTCGGTTTGTATCCAGTTGGTGTCCTAGTAGGAGTCCTAGTCCAATTAGGTTAGGTGCTTGCGCAAGGAGAGCCTTGTGGCCGCACCCCCCCTCATATATACTCCCCTTGGGGCGCATAGGAGGGTAGACTACGTTAAAACCAAAAACCCTAGACCTCTAGATTGAAACTGCTTGTAAGCCTTTCATCTGGAAGTTCATCTGCAAACTTTACGTGATACCTGCTGTTCCACTGGGAATAAGACGGTACAGAACCACTTGTAGTCGGTGGATTACTTGTGCAAGAGTGTGGAGTTGAGAATATCCATTGGGTTGCTATCTTTTGCATTGGCATCAGGGATCAGCCGGAGAGTTCTTAGTGGCGCACTAGTTATCAATTCAGAAGTTATCTGTGAGTTCACTGAGAAGATTGGGCCACCCCTTATCATCTTGGTATCAGATTTACAGGTTGCCTCGGTGAGCTATCAATTTCCCTTTAGTTTGAGTGTTTTTTATACCTATCCAGAAAATTGCCCCACAAAAATAGTTCTAGTTCTTGCCTTAGCCTAGATAATTATCTTAGTTTTCAATTCCTAGTGCTGTCTTTGTGTTAGATTTGTGTTGCTTTTTATCTTTTTAGTTTTCTTGTTTCGGCTAGGTTTAGGGTTCCTTTTCATCTAGTCGAATTTATATCCAAAAATACCAAAAAGATCCGCAGCTTTCCACCATATACATCCACCAATCCGATCCATCCTAGTAATCCTACCGTGACACCAAAACCCACCAAATTCCTGCCGCAACCCACCCCTAGTTGGACTCGGATTACTCCCACCCACCCGCAATTTTTCCCTCCGCTGCCACCCTCCTACTTGCTCTCGGACTCCCACCTTAACACGGTTACAAAACCCCCCCGCAACCCGCAGCACACCACACCAATCTCCACCCGCGCGCCCACCCGCCCACGGCAGAGAAATTCTGCCGTCGCTGCCGCGCCCACGTCTCAGCCGCGCATCGCCGTTTTCCCCGTAACGCGCTTACCAAAAGCCAAATCGCGAGCGCGCGCTCTGCCGCGGTACGGAAATAAGCAGTTTTGCTGCCGTGATTGTCTGCCGCGGTGCCATTTTGCCTCGTTTTGCTGCCGTGAGTTCCGGAAGCTGCTGTACGTCTGCCGCGGTACGAAAAACCTCTGTTTTGCTGCCGTAGTGCCTGC
This sequence comes from Alopecurus myosuroides, assembly GCA_028641055.1. Lineage (NCBI taxonomy): Eukaryota > Viridiplantae > Streptophyta > Magnoliopsida > Poales > Poaceae > Alopecurus > Alopecurus myosuroides. Next base: position 242,262,575 of record CM054061.1, read on the forward strand.
CGTGGTAGAAATTTGAGCTGTTTTGCTGCCGTGAGCCCCTATTGCTGCCGTGAGTGTGTTTGAGCTCCGATTTCACCTAGATTTTTTCTGTTTTCTTTTTATTTCCTGTTTTTCATCACTAGGACCATCACCTCCATACCTTGTGAACCATAGCCACAGCCTTTCTACAGCATTCAAATAGGAACTTTCCCACAAGTATAGCTATTTTGTGCTCTGACAGGCTGCTCATATTTCATCACCACCATTGTGTTCACTTGTGTTTGGTTTATTGTTGCTCCTAGCTTAGTGTAAGGCCATTGAAAAATTCAAAAAAAAAATAGAAAAAGCAAAAAGTATAAAAAAAAAAGAGAGAAAAGAGAAAAGAGAAAGTGCAAAAAGGCCATATCATTGCTATTGTTTACTAGTTGAGCTTGCCATTGTGACACTTGGTTTTTCTTTGAGCAATCTTGTGCCTGTCAATAAGAGCCTAGCTAGTGACTTTCTAGTGCATTGCAAAACTCCTCCATATATTGCATTGCCACATTTGTCTCCATTGTGTGAGTTTCTTTGGGTATTTTATATCTTCACTAAGACAGCAAATAGGATTGTTACTTGGGTGATTGTTAGGTATCCATACCAAGCCCCACTAAATAACCTTGTTTGCTTTTGTGAGAGTTAAAAACCTGGGTATTCTCTTCTTCACACCAAAGTACTTTAATTGCCTCTACTTGTGGTAAGTATCTCTATTCACTTTGGAGTGGTAAGATATCCTATTGTCTTGCTAGATTTTTGAGTGAGTTGTGAGAGGCACCACAACCTATACTTGTTTCTATTACACTAACCTACTAATGGATCTTTCTAGTGGTGATCTTGTGCAGCAAAAGAAGGACCATAAGGAGGGAGTTAATTGGAGAGAGTATGAGGCTCTTAGGGATGTTTTGGCAAAGGAGATAGTGGACAATCATAATGGACTCAAACAATTTGTTCAAGATGCATGTGATCCCTTATATGAGGCTCTCCAAGCTATGGAGACCAAGATGGAGGCCACACACAAATTGGCCGAGACTAATGGAGGGGAAGTGAGATCAATTCATGATTCTATTGCTCAAATGACTACTACCCTTGCTGGACTTCAAACCATGATTCAAACAAGAATGCCTCTTATTGATGATGACAATGCTAGTGTCCATAGTGATGCTAATAATAGAGTGGAAGCTATTGGTGCAAGAAATCAAGTTCATGGCCGAAATAGAGAAGAAAGAGGCCTAGGAGGATATAATGGCCGAAACCAAAATTTTGGAGAAAGAAGAATACCAAACAATGTGGTGCAAGCTAATCCTAGAGAAGATGGTTTGAGTAAGCCTAAATTTTCTATTCCATCATTTAGCTTTGATAATATGGATGTGGAAGAATACTTGCTATGGGAGTTGAAGATGGAAAAACTATGGAGAATGCATGAGTACAATGAGGATAGAAAGATCAAATTGGCTTCAAGTGAGTTTGATGGTTATGCTCTTAGATGGTGGGATGAGCTTTTGAGGAAGAGACAAGAAGATGGAGAATTGCCCATTGTCACTTGGAACAACATGAAGAGGATCATGAGAGATAGATTTGTTCCACCAAATTACATAAGGCAACAATTTGATCAATTGCAACAATTGAGGCAAGGAACTATGAGTGTTGATGCTTATTATCAAGAGATGGAGCTAATTATGCAAAGGGCACGTGTGAGAGAACAATTGGAGCAAACAATGCAAAGATTCCTTTCGGGTTTGAACTACAAAATCAAAGGCATTGTGAGGCATCATCAATACCAAAATATCCATGAGCTATTACACCATGCAAGGGAGGCCGAAGCACATATCCTTGAGGAGGCAAAAATTACTAATAGAACAAGGGCTAGATTTCCTATGAGATCATCTTCTATGCCTAGTGCACCTCCTCCACCACCACCATCTTCAAGTTTTCGAGGTGCTTCTTCTTCTAAACCCGAGCCTAGTTCTTCAATTGCAAAGAAACCATCACAACCAAGTGTGAGTACCACGGGTTCAAGTGCTTCTACATCAAGAACAAGAGATATTTCATGTCACACATGTGGAGGAAAAGGGCACTTCAAGAGGGATTGTCCAAATACAAAAGTGATGGTGATCAATGAGAACAATGAGTATGAGACAGGTGATGATGTTGATCCTAATGATATTGATGATGATGATGGCTATTTGAGTGATTCTCCTTTGGATGCTTATGCTACTACTATGCCATCTATTGTTTGCACCCAAAATTCATTGAGTGTGGTGCCTACTCCTGAACATCAAAGGTGCAATTTGTTCCAAACCAAAGCTATTATTGGTCCTAACATGGCTTGCAAAGTCATTATTGATGGAGGAAGTTGCAGAAATTTGGCTAGCAAAGATCTATGTGCAAAGCTCAACTTGAAATATATACCACATCCTTCTCCTTATCATATCCAATGGTTGAGTAGCACGGGACAAATGAAGGTTTCTTATATGGTGAGAGTGGAGTTCCAAATTGGACCTTACAAAGATATTATTGAGTTTGATGTGGTGCCCATGACAGTTTGTCACTTATTATTGGGAAGACCTTGGCAATTTGATAGAAGTGTGAAGCATGAAGGAAGAGCAAATACTTATGAGCTATATCATCATGGGAAGACTATTGTTTTGAGGCCCATGACTCCACAACAAATAATACAAGAGTCCCAATCCAAAATTGATATGAGAGTAGAAAAAGAAAGAGAGAAGGATGAGGGAACACCCAAAATTCAAGCCATGGAGAAGGAGAGCAACACCAATTCGAGTGGAAAGAGCCTTTTAACTAATGCCATAATTTTTCCTAGTGTTGTTTCTTGTGCACAGGTTGCTCTTGAAGAAAGGGAGCACAAAGAAACATCACACAATTTGAAGGAATATGCCACGGATACAAGTATATTTGCTTGTGATATGAAGGTTAGTTTTGAAGAAAGGGAGATACAACCTTCAAATACACAAGATATTGAGGAAATTATACCTACTACACATGAGGAGGTTAGTATTGATAAGGGTATGGATTTCGGTTTGATAACTACAAGTAGTGAATTATGTGATAATTTTCAACCATATAAACTTATAAATTCGAAATTTCACCATATGGTTTTTGTTTCACATAAAGAAGTACTTGCTATGATACCTTCTAGTGATATTATATACTATGACATGTTAAAAGAACCAATTAATATGAAATATGCTATGGATAAATTTGGTTATGATGATTCTAGCACATATGATAATAGTTTCAAAATTTATTTGATTGGTGATTATAATGTGGATAAAATTTTTATGATACATCACATGTGTGTTACTTATGCTAAAGTGGCCGAATTACATCATGTGTTCTCTTGGATAGATGATTATAGAGATGATATTATACCTATGTTTATTTCACCACACTATTGGTTGGATACATGTAATAGTAAATCAAACTACACTTATATTTGCAATTTTGATTGCCATGAGATGAAAGAATATGATTTTTATGTATGGTTTTCATACAAATTTCGTGGTCATATGATATATACACTATATTGTGTTTTGCTAACAACTAATGAGTACCATTATATATACATATATGGTGCATACACTTTGTTCTTTTTGTTTCTTCCACTTTCAGATTATCACAAGACGAGGACGTCTTGTCTTGAAGAAAGGGAGGATGATGAGGACATGCCTAAGGATTATGTGATCACAAGAGAGTTGATAGAAGACCACATGAACATGGTGAAAACAATAAAGCAAGATGGTGAAAACAGTTCATAACAATTGTTATTTCAATAGAACAATTGTTATTCATCAAGATATGGGGATGGTGCCTCCACAAGATCAAATGCACTAAAGTGTGGAAAACAATGCCACATTGTTGTTTCACATTCATGGATGGACAAGGAAGGAGGAGGGCGCCCACAAGGAAGCATCAATGCGCCACATTGAGTTCTAGTAGTAGTAGGATTGGTTTCCATACCAATATGGCCGCACCCTTTGTGTTTGGGTCGGTTTGTATCCAGTTGGTGTCCTAGTAGGAGTCCTAGTCCAATTAGGTTAGGTGCTTGCGCAAGGAGAGCCTTGTGGCCGCACCCCCCCTCATATATACTCCCCTTGGGGCGCATAGGAGGGTAGACTACGTTAAAACCAAAAACCCTAGACCTCTAGATTGAAACTGCTTGTAAGCCTTTCATCTGGAAGTTCATCTGCAAACTTTACGTGATACCTGCTGTTCCACTGGGAATAAGACGGTACAGAACCACTTGTAGTCGGTGGATTACTTGTGCAAGAGTGTGGAGTTGAGAATATCCATTGGGTTGCTATCTTTTGCATTGGCATCAGGGATCAGCCGGAGAGTTCTTAGTGGCGCACTAGTTATCAATTCAGAAGTTATCTGTGAGTTCACTGAGAAGATTGGGCCACCCCTTATCATTCCGTGTCTTGCCCGGAAATTTCCGGTTTTCGAGATTTCCCCTAGAAACTCATCCCCAATCCGCTGTGCCCCCTCGCAGAAGGCACCCCGGATATTTGGGGCGGAATTCCGGGCGAAATCTCTGGCCCCCGAAATTTCCAGCCCTTTACACCGGAATATTCCGGGGCAAGTGGTTGGCGCCTATAAATAGGCGACGGGAGGGGCTCTCCCAGATCCATCCCCCCCCCCCCCGTCGCCCCCACTTCCTGCTCAACCGCAGCCGCTGCCTCAGATCTCTCCGGGAGGCCCCGTCGCCTCCCTTGTTCGTCTCTGTCCTCCCCTTTCGGATCAAGAGACCGCACATCTGTGCCCATACATGGATCCTAGTATGTGTCATGTTTTCTCCGCAATCTAGGGTTCCTCGGTTGACTAGATCTTGGTAGATTGGATCCCCCACGAGATTAGGGTTGGAACTCCCCTTTATCAGTCCATATTACTCCTGGTGTTCCTCCCTTTTGCACTCCCACTCCGTTGTAGATTCATTACAAGCCAGGATTCATTGCCGTAAAACGATTTTTCCAGGGCCAGAAATTTCCGCCCCCAGGGCCGGAATTTCCGCCCCCCGGAAATTTAGTCAAGGGCCAGAATTTCGAGCCTGTTCTGAATCTTTTACAGAGATCCTTTTATTCCATTCCTTAAGATAGGAGCCCCCATTTTGATGTTTTGTTGCTTTTTCTTTGCTTTTTCTTTCGCTTTTCTCGCAGATGGTTCAAGCTATAAGTCCACCAAGGTGACTAGCTCTCGCAAGAGGTGGCGCAACTTACGGGAGGATGATGAGGGCGTGTTTGTTGATGAGGCTGAGACTCGTCACCGCCAGCGTGATGAAGAGCAAGCATATGAGAGGGAGCGCAACAATGACAGGGCAGCTCGTAGGGTCAACAGGCAACACGGCAAGGCCGTTCTCAATGTGGCCACCATGTCTGTAGCTGAGTTCAAGGCATGGCGCGCCAAGGCCTGGTACACTGAGGGTCCTCAAGACCCAACTATTGATTCTTGCTTCTGGCATGCTGAGCAGGAGACTCTATTCAAGCAAGTCTACTGATAAGGGGTAGCCCGATCTTCTCAGTGAACTCTCTTGATAAATTGATAACCAATGTGATACCTCGCTCTCTCCTTTGGCTAAACCCTGTTACCAATTGCGACAGCACTTAACCCCTTTGGATATTCGAGACTCCACACTCTTGCACACGTAGCCACCGACTACAAGTGGTCCTGTTTCTCCTTATTCCCAGTGGAACAGCAGAATACACTCAGATTTGCAAAGGTATGATGATTCAAGATGAATGCTTCAAGCAATACAATCTAGAAGTCTAGGGTTTTTGTTTTAACGTAGTCTAAACTATCCTATGCGCCCCAAGGGGTATATATGAGGGGTGGGGTGCGGCCACAAGGTGACTTGCGCAAGCAAGACCAACCAACCCGAATAGGAACCCAACTTGGGCCTAGTTTTGGACTTGGACTCAACCACAAATAGATACAAACCGACCCATGCTAGGGGATGCGGCCATAATGGTATACAAACCATGTTTAATACTAATTGGAATCTATATGGCGCACTGATACTCTTTGTGGGCGCCATCCTCTTGTTATGTCCCTCCATGAGTGTGGAATAACAATCTAGCACTTGTTTTCCACACTTGTAGAATTGTTTTCATCATGTTCATCATTTGTTTTCAGCTCCTCTCCATCCATGTGCATCATCTCTCCTTGTTCTCCCTCCTTAATGCTTGTGTTATCAACAAACCTAAGAATACAAACATGCATGGATTTAGGTAGTATAAAGCTCTCATAATCACAAATGTTATACTCAAGTAGGAGTGAATTCACCTGTTGTTGTAATAATTTAGTCCTTGATCTCGTCATAGGACCAATCCTCACTTCATCATGCTTTGGAGGAATATCATGTGAAATAATAGGTGAAACACTAAGGATGCCCTCATCATCTACATTGTGATGAGCAAGCCCGTCTGCCCAATGAAATACATCAACTTTGCCCACATGGTTGCCAACCCTGCGTATTTCAACAACTCTGTCAGTCTTGCTGAGCTTGTGGGACTGCGCCATCTCATGGAGACCCAATGTTCCTACAATACCACCTTCATCCAGCAGTTCTTCGCCACCCTGGTATTTGATGAGTATGAGGAGATTGGTATGACCTGGATGTCTGGCCCTCACTTGCTCACTGCCATGTTCCATGATTTTTCTGCTGAGCTCGGGTATCGATTTGCTGGCCTCAATATCCCTCAGGGTGCTCGCATGCATATTCATGGCATGGAGTATGAGAAGAGTAAGTTGGCTGAGTTGTATGGTCCTCGTGGTGTTGTGGGTTCTGCCAAGGGCCTCTATGCTATCTATCACATTCTTCTGCGCATGTTCCGGGAGACCATTGCCCCTAGCGGTGGCCACAACGATGAGATCCGTGGCGGTTTGGTGAACCTCATGCACCATGCCTTCCTCACCTTCACCGAGGGCAATCTTGAGTGATAAGGGGTTGCCCGATCTTCTTGATGAACTCACACGATAACAAGGATCTGATAAATTGCGTCTCTCCACGAACTCTCCGGCTAATTCCTGATGCCAATTGCAGCAGCAACCAATCCCTTGGATATTCGTAAATCCACACACTTGCACGAGCAACCACTGACTACTAGTGGTCCTGTATCAACTGATTCCCAGTGGAATAGCAGATAACACGCAAAACTTGCAGAGTAACAATTCCTTATGAATGCTTCGAGCAATCAACAATGGAGTTCTAGTGTTTATGTTTAAAGGTAGTCTAAACCTCTCACACGCAGGTGAAGAGGTATATATGAGAGGGGGGTGCGGACACAACTAGGATTGCGCAAGCACCAGCCCTAACCTGACTAGGACTCGACCCATAAGGGGTTTTGACTCGGACTAGGGATACAAACCGACCCATGACAAGGGAATGCGGACAAATAGGCATACAAGCCTTTATTCTCCACGCATGGGACACCCTAGGACATGTCCTTGGTGCCCCATAAGCCTAATGCGCATCACACATAATAATAGGTGAAAAAAACCTAAGACATATCCTTGGTGCTCCCATCTCCATCATACATAGCTCCTGGCTTCTCCTTCTTGTGTGTGCTGCCATGATCATCCTCCATGTGTTCTCCCATGCATTTCTCCATGGCTCCATGCTCCTCTCCTCCAATAATGCTTGTGTTATCAATAACCTAAATCATACATAAACGCAGGGATTTAGGTAGTATAAAATTCTCATAACCACAAACATTATAATTTAATAGGAGTGAGTTCACCTGCTGCTCTATTAGTTTGGTTCTTGATCTAGTCATTGGACCAATCCTCACTTCATCATGTTTCTCTTGAACAGCAACATCATCATCAACAGGAGGAATAACAAATGTACAAGGGATGTCCACATCATCCTCCCCCCCTCCATTAAAACGCGTCAACCTCGACGCATCAAGGTCCTCTCCATGGTATGGTGATAAATCAGCAACATTGAAAGAATTGCTCACACCAAACTCATCACTAGGAAGATCAATTTGATAGGCATTATCATTAATCTTGTGAAGCACTTTATATGGACCAACACCTCGTGGCATGAACTTGGACTTGCGTAATGTGGGAAATCTGTCCTTACAAAAATGCACCCACACTAAATCACCAGGCTGGAATAGTACTTCCTTCCTCTTCTTGTTTACTCTCTCAGCAACATGTTTTCCTGTTTTCTCAATTTCTTCCTTTGTTTTCTCATGGATCTTCCTCACATAATCAGCACGTTTAGAAGCCTCCATATTAACTCTCTCTTGCATAGGAAGTGGCAGCAAATCAAATGGTGTTATGGGCTTGAAACCATACACCACCTCAAACGGGCATAGCTGAGTTGTAGAATGTACATCCCTGTTGTATGCAAACTCAACATGTGGCAAACACTCCTTCCACTCCCGCAGGTTCTTTTTAATCATGGCTCGCAACAATGTGGATAATATTGCGATTTACCACCTCCGTTTGTCCATCATTTTGGGGGTGACATGTAGTAGAAAACAGCAGCTTTGTCCCTAGCTTCCCCCATAGTGTCTTCAAGAAATAGCTCATGAACTTCACATCACGATCAGAAACAATAGTCTTGGGTACTCCATGCAATCTCACTATGTCCCTGAAAAATAGATTAGCAATGTGCGATGCATCGTCGCTCTTGTGGCATGCAATAAAATGTGAAAATTTAGAGAATCTATCAACTACCACAAATATTGAATCATGTCCTCTTTTAGTCATAGGCAATCCTAACACAAAATCCATACTAATGTCTTGCCAAGGTCTAGTAGGTGTAGGAAGAGGAGTATATAATCCATGAGGTTTTAGTTTAGACTTAGCCTTGTTGCAAGTGATGCAACATCTCACAAACCTCTCCACATCTCGTCTCATTCGTGGCCAATAAAAATGATCAGCCAACATCAGCAGTGTTTTCTCCCTCCCAAAGTGTCCCATCAATCCACCACAATGTGATTCCTGCAACAATAAAAAACGCAAGGACGACTCGGGTACACATAATTTGTTAGCTCTAAACAAATATCCATCATGCAAATGAAATTTATCCCATGCTTTCACATTAGTACAATTCGCATATGCAGTTTTAAAATCATTGTCTTGAGCATACAATTTTTTTACACTCTCCAAACCAGGAATTTTCACATCCAATTGAGTTAAAAGCATACTTTTCCTAGATAGGGCATCAACAACAACATTATCTTTGCCTTTCTTATATTTAATTATGTATGGGAATGATTCAATGAATTCAACCCACTTAGCATGTCTTTTATTAAGGCTAGATTGGCTCTTTAAAAATCTCAAAGCTTCATGATCAGAATGTATCATAAATTCTTTTGGCCAGAAATAATGTTTCCAAACCTCAAGAACTCTAACAAGTGCATACAATTCTTTATCATAAACAGAATAGTTCAATTGGGCACCATGCAATTTCTCAGAAAAATAAGCAACAGGTGTATTTTCTTGCATAAGCACACCACCAATACCAATACCACTTGCATCACACTCAATTTCGAATTGTTTGTTGAAATTAGGCAATATTAATAATGGGGCCGAAATCAACTTGTTTTTTATCTCATCAAAAGCAATATCTTGTTCTACCCCCCATATAAATTCAACACCCTTCTTAGTTAACTCATTTAATGGTGCAGCAAGAGTACTAAAATCTTTGACAAATCTTCTATAGAAACCAGCCAATCCATTAAAACTTCTCACTTGACTAACATTTGTTGGAATAGGCCAATTTTTAATAGCTGTAATTTTAGATTCATCCACTTCAATACCATTTTTAGATACAACACATCCCAGAAAAATGACCTTGTCTTCGCAAAAAGTACACTTAGCAAGATTACCATATAATTGATTTGCTCTTAATACATGCAAGACTTGTCTAATGTGATCAACATGCTCAGTTTCATTGTGGCTATATATGAGGATATCATCAAAATAAACTACCACAAATTTTCCAATAAACTCTCTCAAAACATGGTTCATAAGTCTCATGAAAGTACTAGGTGCATTAGTTAAACCAAAAGGCATCATTAACCATTCATATAAACCAAATTTAGTTTTGAAATCAGTTTTCCATTCATCCCCCTCTTTCATCCTAATTTGATGGTAACCACTACGCAAATCAATTTTAGAGAAAACAGAAGCACCACTTAATTCATCTAACATGTCCTCCGAACGAGGTATAGGATGACGATAACGAATAGTGATGTTGTTAATTGCTCTAAAATCTACACACATGCGCCAAGTACCATCTTTCTTAGGCACTAAAATAATAGGAACATCACATGGAGTTAAGCTAATTCGAATATAACCTTTGTCGAGTAGCTCCTGCACTTGTTTCTGATTTTCCTTGGTCTCTTGGGGATTTGTCCTGTAAGGGGCTCGGTTTGGCAATGTAGCTCCAGGGATCAAGTCAATCTGGTGCTCAATGCCACGCAATGGTGGCAGCCCTGCTGGTACCTCCTCTGGAAAAACATCATCAAAGTCCTGTAACACATGAGAAACACCAAGAGGAATAGGGGTCATGTCAGAAGAAACCAAAATTTCTCCCTTATGCATAAGCACTATAGGAAGCATACTAGGGTCCTCACTAAACTCTCTCAAATCCTTGTTGGTGGCTAGCATACATAATAGGCTCACTCCCTCACTTTTATTTTTACCACTCAGCTTATTTTTTTCACTCATAGAAGGATTACTCTCTTGTTTTTCTCTCTCACTCTCCTTCTCTAAATTCACTTCAGTTTTTTGACGAGACTCATTTACAATTTGCTGTGGTGTCATAGGTCTCAAAATAATATCCTTCCCATGCCAATTCAACTGGTATGTGTTAGCTCTCCCATTATATGTAACATTCCTGTCAAACTGCCATGGCCTTCCAAGCTACATGTGACAAACAGATATGGGCACAACATCACACTCAATGGTATCACTATATGCCACAATTTGGAACTCTACTCTCACAACGTAGCTCACCTTCATCTCTCCTTTATCACTCAGCCACTTTATATAATAAGGATGAGGGTGTGGAATATAAATCAGTTTTAGTTTTGCACATAGCTCTTTACTAGCAAGATTTCTGCAACTCCCTCCATCAATAATAACTTTGCAAGCCATTTTAGGACCTACAATTGCTTTGGTTTGGAAAATATTGCACCTCTAATTTTTTGGAGAAGGAACAACACTCAAAGCAGCAGCATTTTGTGAGCAAACAATAGTGGGGTAATGGGTGGCATAAGCATCAAGTGGACCTCCTTGCTCATCACAATCATCCTCCTCGGTAGGATCAGCATCATCTCCAGTCTCATACTCATTATCCTCATTAACAATCATGGTCTTTGTATTTGGGCACTCTCTTTTAAAGTGGCCTTTTCCACCACATGTGTGACATGACATGTCTCTATTTCGTGCTGTGGAAGAAGTGGATCCACTAGCACTTGCTTCTGGTTGCACTAGCCTCCTAGAAGTGGAGGGTGTTCTCTCGGCCTTGGGTGTAGAAACCCCACGGCTAGGTGCTAGTTGTGGTGATGGAGAAGAGAAACTGTTATTTCGAGGTGAAAACAACCTCCTAGAACTCATGTTTGCCTCCTCGGCTAGCTGTGATTCTGCCTCCCTTGCATGATGTAGCAATTCGTTCATATCACTATATTGGAGGTGCCTCACAATGCTTCTGATTTTGAATTGTAAACCTGAGAGAAAACGTTGCATAGTATGTTCTGGTTCTTCTCTTACTTTGGCCCTCTGGATAATCAACTCCATCTCTCTATAATATGCATCAACAGACAATGTACCTTGCTTCAACTGTTGCAATTTTTCATATAATGTTCTCACATAATTCTTTGGCACAAATCTAGTCCTCATGAGTTTCTTCATAGTTGCCCAAGTAACCACTTCAGGATCACCATTTTTTGCCCTCAATTGTGTAATATTATCCCACCACAATAGAGCATAACCATCAAGACTAGAAGAAGCCAATTTAATTTTCCTATCTTCATTGTAATCATGCAATCTCCATAGCTTCTCAATTTTGAGCTCCCATATCAAATACTCTTCTAAATCATCCTTATCAAAGGTGAAAGGAGGAATAGAAAATTTTGTCTTGCCCAAACCATCAACTTCTCTATGATTATCATGAACTTGTACCCTCCTAGCAGCAAAACCTCCACGGCCATGATAAGCATGGGCTCGGCCTGGTTCCCAATCATCATCATTATTTCCTCTTTGTTCTAATTGAGTAGACAATTGAGTAATTTGCCTAGTAAAATTGGTGAGAGATTCTTGCATAATATCAACAGATTCCTGAGAGGCAGCTTTCTCAATTTTAATATCCATCTGTTGTAAATCCCTCCTCAAGCTCTCATCATAAGTATCAAGCTTCTTATCAATTCGGGTGGCTACCACTTCATCATACTCATCAAGTTTTTTATCAATTCTGGAAGTGATCATGTCTCTAAATTTGGAGAGATCTCCCCATGTAAGCACAACATCAATACTCTTCTTAGAAGTGGCCTCAGTAGCTTTCCCATCAATCTTTTCCACCCGCACATCACTAGCCACATACTCCATGGATTAATGTGTTAGTGAAAACAAAAATATGGGATGTGGTGTTCTCTCACAACTCACTCAAAACAACAAAGCAATGAGGTTAACTTACTGTTCCAAAGTGAATAGCAACACTTACCACAAGTAAACATCTCTACTATGACTTGGTGTGAATAAAAGAATACCCAAGGATTTTAGCTAACACAAAGCAAAGCATTATATATAGTGGGGCTTGGTATGGATACCTAACAACACCAATAACAAGTCCTATTTGCTGTTTGTGATGACAGAAAATAACACCTAGGAAACACACACCAAAGTGGAGACAAAAGTGGCAATGCAATTATATGGATGGAAGTATTGCAATGCACTCGAAAGACACTAGCTATTCTCAAAGATATCAGAGGCACAAGATTGCTCAATGGAAAGTGTCAATATAGTAGTGATAAAACAGCTCCAAAAAAAATATAGCAATGTATCTCAAGGCCTTTTTCTCTTTTCTCAGTTTTGTTTTTCTCTTTTTCTATTTTCTGTTTTTCTCTTTTTTTTATACTTTTTATAACTGGCCAAAAATAATTAGGAGAAAAAATAAGCACACAAATATCAATGTGACACAATGTATGTGAATATGAGCAGCCTGGAAGGAGCAATAAGTAGCTATTCTTTTTGGGAAAGATACCTACATGTTGTTGTAGAAAGGATGTGTCTATGTCTCACAAGGATCGTAAATGAAAACCTAAAGATAGTGTAAAAGAAAACTAAACCGAAAAAGAACTAAAGCTAAAGGAAAACCCACGGCAGAAAAACTCGTACCACGGCAGAAAAACGCGCAGAATAGCGCTGCCGGCAGGCTGTCGCGACAGAACTTTGGCCCAAAACGTTGCCGTATGGCAGGGCTGAGCGCAGGCGAGGCGCGCCCGAGTGCAGACACTGTCTGTGGTCTTGCGCCCGGTAGAGAACGGGCGCACGGCAGGGAAACGCGTCGTTTCGCGTCCACGGCAGAGCGTTTGCGGCAGAAAACATGGCCGATCGCTGCCACGACGGCAGGGAAAAAGCGAGGCGCGCCAGATGGAGTTTTATGGGGCGCGCACGGTGTAAAACCGAGTTCGTCTAGGGCGCGGCTATGGTGGGGAATCCAAGTGCAGCATGGAGAAGATCGGTGACAGGGTTTTGATGATTTTGGTGCCGCGGCAGAAGATCTACTCCAACTCAAAAAAAGAACCAACAAGCACTCGGATTGGAAGGTGGAGGGGATTTAGGTGGACTCCAAAGACAAGACTCGACAAACACAAGAACCCTAAACCTAGACTGAAAACAAAAGACTCAAAAAGGAAAAAGGAACACGAAAATCAACAACAAAACAACAACTAAAACTTGATAACAGTGATGATCTAAGGCTATGGCTCGAACTAATCTTATTTTTTGTGGCTTTTTCGGTGGATAGGTAATTAAAACAAAAACTAATCTACTAGATCACGATAGCTCACCGAGTTAACCTGTAAATCTGATACCAAGATGATAAGGGGTTGCCTGATCTTCTCGATGAACTCACACGATAACAAGGATCTGATAAATTGTGTCTCTCCACGAACTCTCCGGCTAATTCCTGATGCCAATTGCAGCAGCAACCAATCCCTTGGATATTCGTAAATCCACACACTTGCACGAGCAACCAGTGACTACTAGTGGTCCTGTATCAACTGATTCCCAGTGGAATAGCAGATAACACGCAAAACTTAAAGAGTAACAATTCCTGATGAATGCTTCGAGCAATCAACAATGGAGTTCTAGGGTTTATGTTTAAAGGTAGTCTAAATCTCTCACACGCAGGTGAAAAGGTATATATGAGAGGGGGTGTGGCCACAACTAGGATTGCGCAAGCACCAGCCCCAACCTGACTAGGACTCGACCCATAAGGGGTTTTGAGTCGGACTACGGATACAAACCGACCCATGACAAGGGAATGCGGCCAAATAGGCATACAAGCCTTTATTCTCCACTCATGGGACACCCTAGGACATGTCCTTGGTGCCCCCATAAGCCTAATGCGCATCACACATAATAATAGGTTAAAACAACCTAAGACATATCCTTGGTGCTCCCATCTCCATCATGCATAGCTCCTGGCTTCTCCTTCTTGTGTGTGCTGCCATGATCATCCTCCATGTGTTCTCCCATGCATTGCTCCATTTCTCCATGCTCCTCTCCTCCAATAATGCTTGTGTTATCACATAAATGCAGGGATTTAGGTGGTATAAAATTCTCATAACCACAAACATTATAATTTAATAGGAGTGAGTTCACCTGCTGTTCTATTAGTTTGGTTCTTGATCTAGTCATTGGACCAATCATCACTTCATCATGCTTCTCTTGAACAACAACATCATCATCAACAGGAGGAATAACAAATCTACAAGGGATGTCCTCATCATTGAGGATACTGAGCGCCACAAGATTGATGTGATGGACTTCATCTTCAACGAGATCCACTTCGCTCTCTTCCACCGCAAGGTGCCTCCGTATGCTCCCTATATCATGAAGCTCATCAAGTCCCAGTACCCTGCTAAACTTCGTGATGATCTTGAGATGGACTGTGAGTCGCACACGGATGTGAAGTTGTACAAGAAGAGTTCCCACACTCAGCAAGCTGCTCATGATGTCGGTGGTACCGGTCAGGGACACCGTGCTCTTCGCATGCGGCCCACCCCTCTTGGTACCAAGAAGCACTCCCGGATCGTTCGTGCCATTGAGAAGGTGATGTGCACGAATGTTTGCATCCACAAGGAGAACTACAATGTCTATGTCGAGCGCCGCAACATTCAGGAGAATCAGCGCGTCATCATGACTGCACTCAACATTCCCAATGTTCTTGCTGCTCTTCCTGAGAGGACTCCTTGCCGCAACTGGAACAACCGTGATATGGACTGGGATCTGGATGTTGCTGATGATGAGGACATCACCACTGCTAGCAAGGAGGAAGAGGACACCCTGGCTTAGAGCTTGTTCCTTGGGGCGTAGTGCATTCTTTTCCCTTTTTGGTATCTTGATGCCAAATGGGGGAGAAGATCTAGAGATCGCGGGGATTTGCTAGGGTGGGTTCCTCGTTTTATCATTTCTTTATCTCTTCGTGCATTTTTCGAACTTTGTTTCACTCGTGCTCGTTATTCGTGGATTCGTGTTTGTGAACTCATATTATTGGGAGGCATGTCTCCTATTTATGCCTATCTGTGATGTTTATTTTCTATCGCATTATTAGATTATCTCTATGCAAATACACATGTTGTCATAGCTCACCAATAAGGGGGAGATTGAAAACTCATGACTCCTCTAATGGTTTTGGTGATGATAACAACACGGGTATTCCCTCTACTAAATTTTGTGTTTAAGTGTCTACAACTGGACTCTCATATGATCAACGATAATATCCTCGGAGAGATTCACAAAGGATTTCTGACGAAGGAGAAAACTACAGCCGGATTATTCAGTCTCTGACCCCGGAAATTCTGGGGGATATAGGCCGGAATATTCCGGCTCTCTCGATACTTCAAACGATGAACTCCTAGCCTCCATCTTCCCGCGCACAGAAGCTGGGGCGGAAATTTGCCCGGAAATTTCTGGGGCAAATTTCCGGCCCCTTGCTCCTTAGCAGATTTTGGAGGTGTTGCTGGTGCCCGCGTGCACAAGATGGGGCGGAAAATTTGCCCGGAATATTACGGGGAAAATATCCGGCCCCCTGGTCCTTAGCGAAAATCCAGTGGGTCACTGCTGCCCGCTTGCAGAGATGGGGGCGGATTATTGGCCGGAAATTTCCGGCCCCGGATTATTGAAAAATCCGCCCCCGGATATTTCAAATATCTAGCCTGACTGCCCCGGGAATTTTCGGTACTAACACCGGAATATTCCGGCCCTGGAGTACTGCAACGGTCAAAATTTGGAGGAGGCTATAAATAGTTGTCTTCTTCCTCTAGACAGCCAGTTCGTCCATTCCTCTCTCTCCTCCATTGTTCAAGAGCTCAAAACGCCCCGATCTCCCTCCTCTTCCAACCAAACTCGATGCCCTTCAAGGATCTCATGGAGGAGGCCTAGATCTACCTTTCTACCAAGCCAAAAATTGTTTTCCCATACCATACCCCTTGGGATCTTGTAATCTCTTGGTTGCTTTGTCATCCTAGAGAAACCCTAGTGCTTGTAGCTTCCACCTTGTAGCAAGAACCTTCGGATAGTTGAGAGCCTCCATCTTACTTGTGGAGTAGCGTCAATCCCCTTTTAAAGGTTTCTTCAACGCCTTCAAGTCGACCTCATAGTGGAAACGAGAATCTCCCTCACCGAAGAAGCTCAAGGAGAACAAGGTGTGCACAACCGTGCTATTGAGGAGTGCCTAGGTGGCTCCCCACCTCTCCAACGCAGGCATACTTCTTTCAAGAAGTAACTACGGGAAACATATCATTGTCTTCGTGTTTTTCACTTGTGGTTATCTTGTGCCTTTCGTTTACTTCTGTTGCATACTTGTTGCTTATCACATAGGGTGTCTACCTAGTTGCACATCTAGATAACCAAGTTGTTTATTTGCTAAAGCCCCTCTAAAAGTAAAAAAGGATTAAAATTTGTAGGTCACCTATTGACCATTGTGTACTTTCAGCTGCCACCCATTAGAGGAATAGAGCATCAAATTATTTTTGATTGCAGGAGCTTCAATTCCAAATCGTGCAACCTACCGTACGAATCCCGAGGAGACTAAAGAGATAGAACGAAAAATTCAGGAACTACTCGACAAAGGTTATATTCGTGAGTCTCTTAGTCCATGTGGTGTTCCTATATTATTGGTACCTAAGAAAGATGGTTCATCACACGTGTGTACTGATTGTAGAGCTATTAATAACATCACTATTCGTTATAGACACCCTATACCACGTTTGGATAATATGCTTGATGAATTGAGTGGTTCTACCATGTTCTCTAAAGTTGATTTACGTAGTGTTTACCACCAAATTTGTATGAAATTAGGAGATGAATCGAAAAAAGCATTTAAAACTAAATTTGGTCTACATGAGTGGTTAGTGATGCCTTTCGGATTAACTAATGCTCCTAGTACTTTCATAAGATTAATGAATGAAGTTTTACGTGCTTTCATTAGACGTTTTGTGGTGGTCTACTTTGATGATATATTGATATACAACAAATCTTTAGAGGACCATGTGATGAGGACATCCCTAGTTCTTTACCACACAAGGAGGTTGTTATGCAAGAGAAGCCTGATGAAATAAGACTTGGACCAATGACAAGATCAAGGGCCAAGTTATTACAACAACAGGTGAATTCACTCCTTATTGAATATGATGTTTGTGATAGTGAGAATTTTATATTACCTAAGTCTATGCATTTATGTATGACCAGGGTTATTGATAACACAAACATGGTGGTGGAAAACAACCAAGAGGAGCTGGAAAACAAGAGTACAAAGGTGAAATCAGATTTACAATAAGGTGAAAACAAATGTACAATTGTGGAAAACAACTCCAAGAATGTTCTTTCCACACTAAGGAATGGTGAAAACAAGAGGAGGGCACCTCATTGAAGACCAATGCGCCATATACAAGTCCTAATTCAATTCGTCATGGCTTGTATGCCATAATGGCCGAATCCCCTAAAGTTGGGTCGGTTTGTATCCCTTCCTAGTCCAAGTAGGAGTCCTAGTAGAGTCCTCCTAGTCCAAGTAGGAGTCCTAGTTGAGTCCTATTCCTAGTAGGAGAGGTGCTTGCGCAAGGAGCCCTTATGGCTACACCTCACCTATATATACTCCCCACCTGCGTGTGGAAAGCTCAGAACAAGTTTAAACCAAAAACCACTAGCCTCTAGATTGTATTGCTGCTAAGCATTCATCTTGAAGTATTACCATTGCAAAGTTGCATGATGTCTTGTTATTCCATTGGGATAGGGTGATACAGGACCACTCGTGATCTTTGATTACGTGTGCAAGAGTGTGTAGTTGAGAATATCCAAAGGGATTGATTGATGTTGCATTGGCAACAGGGGTTATCCAAGTGAGAGGTCTCAGTGTAGCACTAGTTATCAGAAAATCCACAAAACATCCACAAAAATAGAGAGAGCTCATTCAGAAGATCGGGCCACCCCATATCACCATGTGATTCATTTGCATGCTATTTTGATGCTTTGCGTGATGCACGTTTATTTGGTAACCTTGAGAAGTGCACCTTTTGCACCGATCAAGTTGTGTTTTTTGGCTATGTTGTGACTGCGCAGGGCATTGAAGTGGATCCAGGCAAGATTGAGGCGATTTCGAGTTGGCCGCCTCCTAAAACGGTCACCCAAGTGAGGAGTTTCCTTGGCCTTGCTGGGTTCTATCGGCGCTTTGTTAAGGACTTTGCAACTATTTCGGCGCCGCTGAATGAGCTAACGAAGAAGGATGTTCCCTTTGTTTGGGATGATGCACAACATGAACCATTCACGATCCTGAAAGATAAGTTAACACCTGTTCCTGTGCTCCAACTCCCTGATTTTAGTAAAACTTTTGAGCTTTAATGTGATGCTAGTGGGATTGGATTAGGAGGTGTGTTATTACAAGAAGGAAGACATGTTGCATATTTTAGTGAAAATTGAGTGGGACTAGTATGAACTATTCTACTTATGATAAGGAATTATATTCTCTTGTTCGGACTTTAGAAACTTGGCAACATTATTTATGGCCTAAAGAATTTGTTATACATTATGATCATGAATCTTTGAAGCATATTCATAGTCAAGAAAAATTGAATCGTCGTCATGCTAAGTGGGTTGAATTTATTGAGTCTTTTCCTTATGTCATTAAACACAAAAAGGGTAAAGACAGCATTATTGCTGCTACTTTGCCTTGACGTTACACCATGTTATCTCAGCTTTACTTTAAAATATTTGGATTGGAAACTAGTAAAGAACAATATGTGCATGATGTTGAGTTTAAAGATGTATTGCAGAATTGTAAGGAAGGTAGAACATGGAACAAATTTGTCCTAAATGATGGATTTGGGTTTCATGCTAACAAGCTATGCATTCCAGATAGTTCCGTGCGTATTTTGTTGTTGCAGGAAGCACATGGAGGAGGATTGATGGGTCATTTTGGAGTGAAGAAGACGTACTTGCTGCACACTTTTTCTAGCCACGCATGAGACGTGACGTTGAGAGATATGTTGGTCGCTGCACTACTTGTCAAAAAGCTAAGTCACGCTTAAATCCACATGGTTTATATATGCCTCTCTCTGTTCCTAGTGTGCCTTGGGAGGATATTTCTATGGACTTTCTTTTGGGATTGCCTCGCACACAGAAGGGGAGGGATAGTATTTTTTTTATTGTGGATAGATTTTCAAAGATGAGACACTTTATTCCTTGTCACAAGAGTGATGATGCTACACATGTTGCCGATTTGTTCTTTCGTGAAATTGTTCGTTTGCATGGTGTTCCAAATACTATAGTTTCTGATCGTGACACTAAATTTCTTAGCCACTTTTGGAGATGTTTATGGGCTAAGTTGGGGACTAAATTGTTGTTTAGTACTACATGTCATCTCCAAACTGATGGACAAACTAAAGTAGTTAACAGAACCTTGTCTACTAGGCTAACGGTTGTTTTAAAATAGAATTTTAAAAAGTGGGAAGAATGCTTGCCTCATATAGAATTTGCTTATAATCTTCGTTGCATTCTACTACTAAATTATGCCCTTTTGAGATTGTGTATGGTTTTATTCCTCGTGCACCTATTGATTAATTACCTCTTCCATCTTCGGTGCACAATAATTTAGATGCTACACAACGTGTTGATTTGCTTTTAAAGTTGCGTGCCACTGTTAAAGAAAATATTAAACGAATGAATGCTGAATATAAAATGTATGGGTATGAGGGAAGGAAGAAACTAGTGTTCGAACCTAGAGATCTTGTTTGGTTGCATTTTGCGCAAAGACCATTTTCCTGAATTGCGCAAGTCTAAATTAATTCCATGTGCTAATGGTCCTTTTAAGGTGTTAGAGAGTATCAATGATAATGCATATAAACTTTAGTTACCTGTAGATTTTGGGGTTAGTACCGCGTTTAACATTGCAGATTTGAAGCCATATTTGGGAGAAAATGATGAGATGGCATCGAGGACGACTTCAATTTAAGAACAGGAGGATGATGAGGACATCCCTACTATGGATGCACCCGCAGCCACTACACCACCACACATACAAGGACCTATGACTAGACCTCGTGCGGTCATGCCCGTCAACTTAATCGTCATGTACTTTCGTTTCTACGAGATGTTCCTAATTTACATGAGAATATGACGTTGCCTAAATCAAATGTGTTTATGACTCTCGGGAATCATGGACCAAGCATGGATGAGAAGAACAAGCTTTGGACCATGCTCGTGGAGGGAGATGGTAGCAGGAGTGCTAGTGATGGAGAGGATGATTCCACATATGGAGATGACCGTGACATGAGGCCACCATAATGATGAATGAAGACTTGGACGAAATATTCATATTGATATTTTAGAAATTCATCCATAGCCTTATATGGTGTTGCGACGCCTCTATTTTTGGGCCAGACCCATGTAATTTCGTCATACCCCTTTCTGGGTAGTTTTTAGATTCCGTATTGATAGGGAAATGGGAGATAGACTAGAATTCGTGGCCCCACCCATGGGAGCACGAATTTCCCCTCTTTTCACCAAACATACCGCCCCTAAGGCTTCGTTTAGACTCGGATTTTGTTTAGTTAGAAAAAATCATCCATTGCTAGTTTTCTCCATAGGCACGAGTGTCGGCTAGACCTCTTGTACTACGCACTTGCAGAATCCCGCCATTCAATAAAGTTCATCTTTCATCCGCAATTCTGATTGAATTATTGGTTCTGATTTATTACCACTTCCTATTCAAGAGATAATTAACATGGAGGCATCAAAAAGAGCTGATTTTGTGAAGAAGGTACATGAGAAAACAATGGATGCAATAGAGAAGAAAGGGAAGGATATTGCTCAAAGGAGAAATAAGAAGAGAAAGGAGGTTATTTTTCAAGAGGGAGATTTGGTATGGGTACACTTTCGAAAGGATAGGTTCCCTAAGCTAAGGAAATCAAAATTATTGCCTCGAGGTGCTGATCCTTACAAAGTGATTGCAAAAATAAATGATAATGCTTACAAGATAGATCTTCCAATTGATGAATTTGGAGTGAGTAATTCCTTCAATGTTTCAGATTTGACACCATATCGTGGAGAGAATCTTGATGTGGACATCAAGGCTTTTCAAGAGGGGGAGGATGATGAGGACATCCCTAGTACATTTCCACTTAAACAAGATGAAGTGAGACTTGGACCTATGACAAGATCAAGGACCAAGCTACTAGAACAACAGGTGAATTCACTCCTTATTGATTATGCTATTTGTGATTATGAGAACTTTATACTACCTAAGTCTATGCATTTATGTATGATTAGGTTTATTGATAACACACACATGATGGAGGAGAACAATCAAGAGGAGCTGGAAAACAAATGTACAAGTGGTGAAAACAAAGGAGCCATGGTGAAAACAAGACTAGAAGATGGAGAAAACAAGATGATCATGGTGAAAACAAGTGTCCAAGATGGTCAAAACAAATAATAACAATTGTTATTCCAATGAAAATAATTGTTATTCATGATGACAAGGGGATGGAGCCTCCAACAAGTCAAATGCGCCCATAGAAAATCCTATTCGAAATAGGTATGGTTTGTATACCATAATTGGCTGAATCCCTTAATGGTGGATCGGTTTGTATCTCTCTTAGAGTCCTAGTAGGAGTCCTAGTCCAAGAAGGATTGGTGCTTGCACAAGGAACACCTTGTGGCCGCACCCCTCCCTCTTATATACTCCCCTCCTACGAGTTGTGGAGTTTAGAACCAGTTTAAACCAAAATATAAAACCCTAGCCTCTATTTTGTATTGCTGCTAAGCATATTACTTGAAGTTTACCCTTGCAAAGTTGTGTGATATCTTGTTATTCTATATGGGAATAGGGGGGTACAGGACCACTTGTGATCTTTGATTACTTGTGCAAGAGTGTGTAGTTGAGAATATCCAAAGAGCTTGATTGTTGTTGCATCTGGCAACAGGGGTCTGCTAAGTGAGAGGTCTCAGTGTAGCACTAGTTATCCAATTATCAGAAAATCCACAAAAAGAGAGAGAAGCTCACCAATAAGATCGGGCCACCCCATATCATCTTGGTATCAGATTCTCGGTGAGCAAGTTATCTTTACTTTTAGTTGTTTTTATTCCTATCCAGAAAAAAGGCAAAAATATTAGGTTTAGTTTGTGCTAGAGCCTAGATCAACACCAAATAGCTACTCTAATAGTTGTTTCTTGTTGATTTGCGTTCCTGTTTTTCTGTTTTTAGTTTTCATCTAATTACGGTTAGGGTTCATCTAATCATTTTCTGTTTTCATCTATACCGAAAAATCCCCACCAAAAATATTGTGCCGGATCTTGTTACCCTTTGGAATTTTTAGACCTACAACTTGTTTTCAAGTTGATCTAGTTCCTAAGGTTCATAAGGTTGCGTTGTTGCTGTTGTTATATCGAACCATCTCATTGTCGAGTTCTTGTTGTTTTCGGTTTCTACCGTGGCAACGTTTTGCTTAATATTGCTGCCGCCACCGTTTCCCTGCCGCACTCGGTTTATTCCTTACCAAATAGCCCCGTGGTGCCAATTTTCCCTTACCAACGTGCGCCTTGCCCTTACCGAACTCGGTCTCCTAGTTGTTATCGGACTCGCTGCCGTGGAGCCAAAACGCACGCAAAACTCTGCCGCTGCTGCCGTACGCTCCTAGTCCAACTCGGACTCCACCGCGCCCATACAAAATCCCACCGCGCGCCCACCCGCAGTCCACCCGCACCACACCCACGCAATACCACCGCAACACAACCGCACGCTGTCTACCGTGAGCCTACCGTGATGTAGAAGTTTGCCCAATCTTTCACCGCAAGAACCACCGAGATAACCATTCTTCCAATCACGTGAGCGATACACATAGCCTAAAGAACATGGATAGATTTAGGCGAGAAACGCACGAACCCTCTTGTCAGATCCAAGAACACTCGCACCTTTATTTCACGCCAAGCTAGTCAACTCTAGGCAGATCCAAGAGCCCCCTAGCCACGAACGAACCATCTTGGCAGATCCAAGAACACTCGCACCTTTATTTGCAAAGATAACTGATGAACGTCCGAGACGCCGCCTACACGCCGATCCCCTAGGGACTGTGGTAACCTAGAACTTTTAGTTCTACATAATTTTCAACCTCCCTAAAACCCTAGGCCTTGGCTCTCTTTATATAAGAGGCCAACCCCTAGTCGGTTGGACAAATCCAAACCGAAACTGACTCAACCTAAACCTAGTTGGACTCAAACTGGATAAAAACTGGCCCATTTAGAAGGCTCGACCAAAACATGCGGCTCGCAGGCCTTAGACATCATACATCATAGTTTATTGTCCTAGCGTGCTAACCAGTAGATGCCCGTATCATCCTCCCTTTCTTCAAAAGGCGTTGTCCTCAACGCCAGAAGGTCTTCTCCGGCGATTGTGGCGTCAAATTATCATATCGCCACGCTTCTACATCCTCAAGTCATGCTCGCATGCCACACCACAACCTCCCTCTCAGCTAGCTAGACTTGTTCTTAGCGCCATGCATGTTTGGCACCACCAACATGATTTAGACACATAATCTGTCAAATTGCATCTGTAAACGTACCATGCAAACCACCCCTCACACAGCAGGACAGACTCCTGTACCCCAAGGGTCCAAATAAGCTGAATACGCTTACGGATGCAATCTGAAATAGTGGAGATCAACTGAGTGCATCACCCAAGACAAACAGGACAAATTCCTGTACCCCTTGAATCCAAATGAACCAAGTTCACCGCCTGTAAAAATATATACTGGTGTCTCTTTTTATTTTGTCTGCGCACAAAAATAGACTTAACCAACTGTCCACGCTTCTTTTTCTTTCCTGTAGGTAGACACAACCGAATAATAATCTTGTACCGAACCTGGCTCTGATACCACATGATGTAGACGTTTGCCCGATCTTTCACCGCAAGAACCACCGAGATAACTATTCTCCCAATCACGTGAGCGATGCACGTAACCTGAAGAACATGGATAGATTTAGGCGAGAAACGCACGAACCCTCTTGGCAGATCCAAGAACACTCGCACCTTTATTTCACACCAAGCTCGACAACTCTAGGCAGATCCAAGACCCCCTATCCACGAACGAACCCTCTTGGCAGATCCAAGAACACTCGCACCTTTATTTGCAAAGATAACTGACGAATGTCTGAGATGCCGCCTACACGCCGATCCCCTTGGGACGGTGGTAACCTGGAACTTTTTTAGTTCTACATAATTTTCAACCTCTCCAAAAACCTGTACAAAACAGATTGTTCCACCTTTCCTTATGTCTTCTGATTGCTTTCCTTCCTTTGCTTTTTTCTCCCTGTACCAAGGAACTCCACGTACCAAGGAAATAATTTGTATGCTGATCCCACGCGCAAACCCCCAATTCCGATCCGTAATTTGTGGTAGTTCTAAAACCGACAGGTACTTTTGTCGTTTTATCCTTTCTTTCTCGTATGCACTAGGCGGACACCGCTCGGTGGCGGCGAGCAGAACAACATCGGCTCCAATCAACGAAATAGCAACAAACGGACTTGAACAGCGTCGGCCAGGCAGTAGCTTCCTTACGAACAGTCTAAACTAGAACGATATCGCAACAAAACAATCTCACGGTGATCAACCTGGCACTCTAATACCACATGATGTAGACGTTTGCCCAATCTTTCACCGCAAGAACCACCGAGATAACTATTCTCCCAATCACGTGAGTGATACACGTAACCTGAAGAACATGGATATATTTAGGCGAGAAACACACGAACCCTGTTGGCAGATCCAAGAACACTCACACCTTTATTTCATGCCAAGCTAGACAACTCTAGGAAGATCCAAGAGCCCCCTAGCCACGAACGAACCCTCTTGGCAGATCCAAGAACACTCGCACCTTTATTTGCAAAGATAACTGACGAACGTCCGAGACGCCGCCTACACACCGATCCCCTAGGGACTGTGGTAACCTGGAACTTTTAGTTCTACAGAATTTTCAACCTCCCTAAAACCCTAGGCCTTGGCTATCTTTATATAAGAGGCCAACCCCTAGTCGGTTGGACTAACCAAAACCAAAACTGACTCAACCTAAACCTAGTTGGACTCAAACTGGATACAAACCGGCCCATTTAGAAGGCTCGACCAAAACATGCGGCTCGCAGGCCTTAGACATCATACATCGTAGTTTATTG
This sequence comes from Alopecurus myosuroides, assembly GCA_028641055.1. Lineage (NCBI taxonomy): Eukaryota > Viridiplantae > Streptophyta > Magnoliopsida > Poales > Poaceae > Alopecurus > Alopecurus myosuroides. Next base: position 242,288,510 of record CM054061.1, read on the forward strand.
TCCTAGCGTGCTAACCAGTAGATGCCCGTATCATGCCGTGAGCTATTTTCAGCCAAATTCGCTGTTGTGGGCTAGTTTTCTCTGCCGTGAGCTCTAGTTGCTGCCGTGAGCTGTTTCCACATCTCTTTTCTTTTGTTTTCTTCCTTGTTATCTCGAGGTTCGTGTGCTCATCTTTGATAACCCCTAGCTAAAGCCATTCTACGGCCATATTTAGGTACCAAAACCGAAAGACTAGCTGTTTTATTGCTCTAACAGGCTGCTCAATTTGATCAAATTTCTGTCCACCTTTTGTTTTCCATCATATTATTGCTCCTAGTTGATTCAAAGGCCATTGAAAAATTCAAAAAAATAGAGAAAAAGTATTTAAAAAGTAGAAAGAAAGAAAAATCAAAAAGAGGTCGTGCTATACTATCACTAGTGGAAGCTTTTCATATTGGATATTTGTGTGGACATTGAGCAATCTTGTGCCTGTTTTATAGAGTATTTGCTAGTGTCTTTCTGAGTGCTTGCAATATCTCTTCCATATAATTGCTAGGCACATTTGTCTCCAAGTGTGAGTGTGTTTCCTTAGTAATTTTCATCACATTAGACAGTGCATTGGAGTTGTTAGGAATCCCAACCAAGCCCCACCAAAAACCCTGTTTGCATTGTGATACTTGATAGCTCGGTTATTCTCTTCTCACACCAAAGCACATTATTCATTGCTCCTTGTTGGTAAGTTGATCCTTTTCACTCTTGGAACATTAAGTGAAGCCATCTTTGCTTGGTTTTGAGTGAGTTGTGAGAGGCACCACAAACCCATTGATTATTTTGTTACTAACAAGTTAATCATGAGTTCTCCTAGTGATGTTGATGTGCAGGCAAAGAAGACACCCGAGGACTTGGTGCAATCGAATTATTATGAAGCACTAAGAGATACTATGTACAACAAAATTTCTCATGAAGTTGACAAGATTGATGAAGAGTTGAGAAAGGAGATGACTACTCTTGATTTGAGGATAGATGCTTGTGCCTCACAAGAATCTATGAATAATATTCAAGACACTTTGAGAACATTGACACAACAAATGACAAATCTATCAACTCTAGTGGAACAACTACAACAAAGACCTCAAGCTATTGCTCCAATTGATGATGGGAGAGGAAATATCAATGGAGGCCGTGGAGGATTGGCAAGGAGAGTACCATTGGAAAATAATAGAGAGGATGATGGCTTGGGAAAACCAAAATTCTCTATCCCTAGTCTTTCTTGTGATTCTGAAGATGTGGAAGAGTACTTAATGTGGGAGCTAAAAATTGAGAAACTATGGAGACTTCATGAGTACCCCGAGGAGAGGAAAGCGAAGCTTGCATCTTCTTCATTTGATGGCTATGCTCTCTTGTGGTGGGATGGCATTACAAGATTGAGAGAATAACATGAAGAAGAAGATGTGAACACATGGAGAGAGATGAAACAATTGCTAAGGGACAGATTTGTTCCCAAGAATTATATTAGAACTCTCTATGACAAGTTACAACAATTGAAGCAAGGCTCAAAAACAGTTGATGCTTCTTAAAAGGAGATGGAATTAATCATTCAAAGGGATCGGGTTAGAGAAGAACCTGAACAAACTATGCAAAGATTTTTGAGTGGATTGCAATTCAAAATTAGAAGCATTGTGAGGCATGTCCAATATGCTAATATGAGTGAATTATTGCATCAATCAAGGGAGGCTGAAAAAAGGTTGAATGAGGAGCTACAAGTGAGTGCAAGGAGGAGTTTTTCATCACAAAAATCCAATTTTTCATCACCTACACCTCCTATTGCTGCAACCTGTGGGAATTCTAGTACCAAGCCCGAGACAAATACATCAAGTTCCAAGAAAACAACACCTTCTACTTCGAGTGCTAGTGGTGCTACACCTCCTACAAGAAATAGAGACATGACATGCCATACTTGTGGAGGAAAAGGACACTTTAAGAGAGATTGCCCAAACAAGAAAATTATGCTTCTTAATGCTAATGATGAGTATGATACTGGAGATGATGCTGATCCTAATGAGGAGGATACATATGATGATGATGGTCCTATTGATGCTTTTGCTACAAATTATCCAACCATTGTTTGCACACAAGCTTTGAGTATTGTTCCTAGTGATGAGAGCCAAAGATGCAATCTATTTCAAACCAAAGCAATTGTTGGTCCTCAAATGGCTTGCAAGGTGATTATTGATGGAGGGAGTTGCAGAAATTTAGCAAGCCAGGATTTATGTGCAAAGATAAGATTGAGATATATTCCACATCCACATCCATACTATATTCAATGGCTCAATGACAAGGAGGAAATAAGAGTCTGCCAAATTGTGAGAGTGGAGTTCCAAATTGGACCATACAAGGATACAATTGAGTGTGATGTGGTTCCCATGTCGGTTTGCCATCTATTGCTTAGAAGGCCATGGCAATTTGATAGAAAAGTTATACACAATGGGAGAGCAAACACATATCAATTTAATTGGAATAATAAGGATATCATATTGAGGCCTATGACACCCCAACAAATAGTGAATGAATCAAGACAGAAAGTTGAAGTGAATCTTCAGAAGGAGAGTGAGAGATAAAATAAGAGTGAAACCAACTTCTGTGGGTGAGAACAAGCCTAGGCCGAGTGGAAAAAATAAGGGAGTGAGCCTTTTGACATTGTTATCTACCAAAGTGGACTTGAGAGAGTTTGAGGATGATCCTAGCCTACTACCTATAGTGCTCATGCGACAAGGGGGAAATTTTAGTTTCTAATGACATGACTCCTCTTTCTATTGGTGTTTCTAATGTTTTGAAGGAATTTGATGATGTTTTCCCAGAAGAGGTGCCCTCGGGTTTGCCACCATTGAGGGGTATTGAGCACCAAATTTATTTGATTCCTGGATCATCATTGCCAAACCGAGCTCCCTATAGGACAAATCCCCAAGAAACAAAGGAACTTCAGAAACAAGTACACGAGCTTCTTGATAAAGATGGACAAACTGAGGTGGCGAATAAAACTTTGTCTACATTATTGAGAGCTATGATCAAGAAGAATTTGAAGGAGTGGGAAGATTGTTTGCCACATGTGGAGTTTGTCTATAATAGAGCCGTGCATTCAACTACTCAATTATGTCCTTTTGAGGTGGTTTATGGATTCAAGCCTACTACACTACCTGATTTATTACCACTTCCTATTCAAGAGAGAATTAACATGGAGGCATCAAAAAGAGATGATTTTGTGAAGAAGATACATGAGAAAACAATGGATGCAATAGAGAAGAAAGCGAAGGATATTGCGGAAGGAGAAATAAGAAGATAAATGTCGTGGTGGTGTCACGGCAGATGCCATAGGATGGCTAAAGTTGTGGGGACGAAGGGCGCTGGAGGCGCACGGGGAGGGATCACGCGACGAGTAGCCGCGTGAAGTATGAAACAAGCACTGCAAACAACACGATCTACCCAGGTTCAGGGCCCTCGTGAGGACGTAAAACCCCTACTCCTGCCTTTCTCTCTGTATATTAGTGTCTCTCCGAGTAGCCAGAGTACAAATGTTCTTGCTACCGAGTAGCCACCCTTCTCTCTACGTGATGAGCTAGGTCAAGAATCTCCACCCAGTGTGTGATCCCTCGCGCAGGAGGGGGCAGGGCACCTTATATACTCGGTGCCCAGCCGAATACAGCCAAATACAAACAGATGTCAACATTGTGTGCACACCGTCCTTCTTCCGAGCTCCCGCTGACAGCTTTGGCTTCTAAGTTTGTCCGGTGCAGAAAGTCGTTGGGCAAAACCAAGTAACCGATCTGTTATCACTGCCACGAACACAGAGTAGGTCCCCCCTATCCTGCGACGCCCTGCTGCCACACTGTCGCTGTCAGGCACGCCGTCCTCAGATGAACAGTGCCGAAGTACGGACCCGAGATACGCGGGATCCTGTGTCAGAACGGCTCCTTTGACTTCTGGCCCGAGTAGAGTCCCGCCATTTCTACTCGGGCCTACTCTTCTACTCGGAGGAACATGACTTTCTTGATTCGTCCTTCTGGCCATCTGTGTGTAGGACCGAGTAGCAGTCGACCGGGTAGCAAGTACCGGGTAGCTGGCTACTCGGCCAAACATCCCTTCTGATCTTGCCTTTAGCACTTGCCTTTACCCTACTCGGGGGTAACCCCCCGACAGCAGTCCCCGAAGCTGGTAGAGTCCTGCGAATTCGTTCACTGGGCCCTGCCAGCTTAAAACCAACCTTGCCAATATTGCCATTGAACCTTAGGATACCGAGTAGGTCCTCCGAGTAGCCCTTGATATTGTTTTGAGTTTCTTCTCTTCCGAATAGAACCACTTTTCTTCTCTGTAGCCGAGTAAAATGACTTGGTGAAATCTCGAATCGGAATCTCTGCGTGGCAGAGCACAATCCGGCTTTCCGCACTGCAACTGGGCACGTGTCACGCGGACACGACCCCGACGCCTCGGTGCCCGGGAACTGACAGGGCCACGCGCCCAGTTTTCACGGAGTGGGCCCACTAGCCCGTTACGTCCCATCAAAGGCAGTGATTTCCCACGATCACGTCGTGGGATTAATTGTGGCCGTTACGCGCGTGTTCCGCGCTGTGTGCGTTTCTAACCGGTCCACACGGCCCACGCCGCACGATCTCTGCCACGATTGATCCCACTACCTCAACTCGTAACGGCAACCCGAGGGGCGGTATAAATACCCCCTCGGCAACTCCTTCTTCCTCTTCTGCTCTCACTTTCCCCTCGCCTCCTCGTTTCTCCGCCGCCGCAGAGCTCCTCGCCGCCACGCATCTCACCGCGCCGCCGCGAGTTTCTCCACCCAATTCCTTCGATTCCTCACCAAACCTTTTCTCCAAGCTGATGGCTCGTGACGACGATGCTCGCGCCGGCTGGGCCGGATCTGAGGTCACCGCCGAGGAGTGCCAGTGGCTGGTGAACACCCGGCGAGTTCCTCCCGGTGTTCGCTGCCGGCATCCTCGCAGCGAGCTCGTCCCCACTCCGCAGGAGGGAGAGCACGTCGTCTTCCTCGCGCACTTCGCGTGAGGATTCGGGCTCCCGGCCTCAGATTTCCTCCGCGCTTTTCTCAACCACTACGGCCTCCAGCCGCACCACCTCCCGCCAAACGCCATCGTCATGCTCTCATACCACGCCGTGGTATGCGAGGCATTCCTGGGCGTACGGCCTACCCCGACGACCTGGTCCCGCTACTTCTTCTTTAGGAAGCAAAGCGAGGCCAGGAAAGATGGCGCGGAGAGCAGCCGCGGGATGACGGAGACCGGCAGCGCCATGATGGTGCAGCGCGGCGGGACCAACCACCCGCGGATCAAAGGTCTGGATTCTGTCCGCGAGTGGCAGAGGACCTTCCTCTACGTGAAGAACATCCCCGTCGAGAAGGGAGATGCCGTGGTGGATCAGATCAATCTGCCCAGGTGGGCCAACACTGCTCCCACCGGGCAGAACTGGAGGTCCAAGCCGCCAGTGATCTCCGACATCAAGCAGATGGACGAGCGCCTCGCCGAGCTGATCGAGGAGGGGCTCAAGAGTGACGACCCCATCGCCTGCTGGATCTCCAGGCGGGTGCTCCCGCTGCAGCGTCGCGCACATCTCATGTGCTACATGGGCGGCCACCGAGATTGCACTCGGACGACCACGTTCGAGCTTAGCAACGCGGACGTGGCCGTCTGGGCGCGCTCCATCATGAGCACCGGGCTCAGGGACAGCTGGCAGTACGGCTTCGTGTCGTACAGCCGCACGAAGCCAATCCAGCGGGTTAGTGTCTCTCTTCTCGTTTCCTGTGTATTGTTCCCGAGTAGATAGCCTTCTTAGCTTGCTGTGCCTAGTATCTCCACTATGTGCCGAGTAGGACATTTAGCAATGTTCCTTAGGCTTCGTGTGCCTTGTGTTTGCACGCCCTGCCGAGTAGCACACCCAGTATTCCTTAGGCTTCATGTGCTTTGTGTTTGCACGCCCTGCCGAGTAGCGCACTTAGCATTTTTGCCTAGGCTTCATGTGCTTTGTGTTTGCACGCCCTGCCGAGTAGCACACTTAGCAGTTTTGTTTAGGCTTTGTGTGCTTTGTGCCTGCACGCCCTGCTACGTATGATGCCGTTATGCTACTCGACTGATTTGTGGTGCTTGCCTATTTTCCAGATCCTTGCTCGCCAGATCGCTGAAAGCCAGGAGCTCTTCGAGGCTAACTGGGAAGAGGACCGAAAGGAGGACGACGAGGTCTCCTTCGACACCGCGGATAGCCTCTGCATCCCTCATGCCGTCCAGCCAGGTAAGCACCACGTCGACACGTCCATTCGGGACTGGTCCGAAGACGACGACGAAGGTGATTAAGTTCACCTCTTTCGGTCGCGAGTAGCGCAACCCACTTTCCTCCTGTTTCCTAACTGGTTTCTTCTTCTCAACTTTACAGACGATGCTGATGCTGACGCTGGTGCTGAGGAGGAGGGCGAGGACGAGGGTGAGGACGAGGACGCCCTTACCGTCGATCCGCTCGCGGTTGCTGCTCCCGCTACTCGCAAGAGGGCGGGTAGCGGTGCTCAAGAACCCCCCAGCAAGAAGTCCAAGCAAGCCGCGACGAAAGTCAAGCGGGGGAGACGGCTAGCCCCTTCCCGTGCAGGGTAAGTAACTTTCTCCCGAGTTGCGCATCGCTGTCGCTGCTTTTTCTGAATTTCTTTCTATTGCTTCTCGGTTTCTCCTGTCCTTCTTTCTTTTCTGAATTCTTTCTTCTTTTCAGCGCCCCCTTGGATGCTAACACCGCTGCCGCACCCACCAAATCCAAATCTAAGAAGAGATCCGCCATCGATGTAGATGCGCTCATCGATCTCTCTGAGGAGGACGAGGACACTGCACGGGACAGGGTGCGCTCACCCTCTCATGTGAAAGGAGAAGCCGAGGACGAGTTCCAGTACGTGTACACCGATGTCCATGACGCCGAGCAGGAGCAGCAGGCCCGCGCAGAACAGGAAGCGCAGGATGCTGCTCGCAACGAGAGACCACTTTCTCCCCCAGCTGCCACAGCCGGGAAGAACACAGAACAAAACTCCGAGCAGCACGACCAGGCCGCCCTTGAGCGGCAGGAGGAGAACCAAGAGCAGCCAGCAACAGGGGCTGCTGACCGAACTGACCCCGCGGCGCGGCCGCGGGTAGAGAAACCAGAAGAGACACAGCAAGGTCCCGCTGCCGAGCAGCGGGTTGAGATAGTTGACGAGATGGTGCAAGACCCGCAGAGCCACGCGCAGCCGGACGCTGCGCAGGGTAGCGCGCCCTTGGTGCCGCCTACCCAGCAGGGCACTTCATCCACTGCACTGAGCTCCCCGCCGGTGAAAAAGACCAAGACCACAACAAGCCATCCGATCAAGAAGGAGCCTGCCGAGAAGAAGGCCAAGATTACAGCGAGCCCTCCAGCCAAGAAGGAGGCCGCCGAGAAGAAGGCCGCCGACAAGAAAATCGTTCAGAAGAAAGCTTCCGAGAAGCAGGCCTCTGAGAAGCAAATTGGCCAGTCTGATGCCAACGTCCGCAGGAATCCTCCTCGTGGCGCTGCGCAAGACTCTGCCACGATGCCGCCGCCCCAACCAATTGTAAAACATGTTGCCAGGGCCGGGCAGCTCATCATTGGCGATTCCGGCGCAGCCGCTGGATCAAGTTTGCCAGACCCGCCTTCCTATCCGCCTTACTTGGTGAAGATGAGCAAGCAGCACAACATCCCGATAACTGCTGCCGAGAAGAAACTTGCTATTAGGAAGGGCAAGCAGGCCATGGCTGTGGATTCCAAGCCGCCAGCTAGGAACAAGGGCAGATCCCTCTCGATTTACTCGCGCGAGGTCCAGGAGACCGAGGTGACGTCCGGGGGCTCGAGGAGATGATTGACCGGGTAGGCTTCATCGATGCCGAATGGAACAACGACATCCTTGGCAACAAAACCTGGCACGGCTTGGCCTTGGGCGATTTGGACCATATGCGCATTGACTGGAATAAGGCAGACATGGGCTACAATCCCATGACCATCTCGTCCAAGACCAGCACGCTTGCCGCCAAGCTGTTCGTCCACCGCAAGGCCGCAGAGGATATCGAACAAGCTTTTGCAGTAAGTCTTGCTCACCCAATTCGAGTTGCATTTTTCTTTTCTTCTACTCTTCTCCTTCTTCTTATCCATCACCCAGTCCCCGAGATTCTGGCCGAGTAGACGGATACTCAACTGAGTTGCCGTCTTCTCGGGTTGAATCTTCCCGATTTGAGTCTGATTCGTTCTCTTTCTGCTTCTCAGAATAGCCTCTTGAAGAGAACAAACTTGTTCCGTCGGTTGCTCTGGAACCACAGCATCGCTAGAAGGCGCCTTGAGGCCCTCAAAATGGAGCGCAAGACCGATGAAGCTACGGAGAAGGAGGTCATGGATCGCACCCTCCAGATCTCCGAGATCGAGTGTAAGCTTTTAGCTACGCGGTTCCTGCGTTTTGTGTTTACGCCCGCTTTTGCTTTCTACTGTAACCGATTCCTTTCTGCAGGCAAGTTTAAGACCTTGGCAGAGGAGCATGCGAACTGCCGCGTCTTTGTTGAGAGCAGTCAAACTACAATCAAGAGGCTGGAAGGTGAGTTGGTGTTTTTTCTCGGCTTGTTTTCCTTCCTCCCATCTTTGCTACTATGCTGATCGTGTTTTGCTCTTCACAGAAGACCATAAGAAGTTTGTCGAGGAGCATCTCGACTGCCTCAAACCCGCCGAGGTGCAGCAACAGTTGGCTAGCCAGGCTGTGGAGCTGAAGAAGGAATACACCACCGAGTTGGAACCTCTCCAACTCCAACTGCGAACCGCTCTCCAAAAAGCCGTTGATCTAGCTGCCGAGAAGAATAAAATAGTGGCCGAGAAGAAAAAGTTTGAAGCAACTGCCAAGGCCGAGAAGCGGGCTCTCGAGCTGGAGTGCGACACGCTGAGGAAGAGCAACTCGGATCTCATGCTCCAGCTGGCCCAGTTCCGGAGGGTGGAAGAAAGGCATGTTGCCGACGAGGAGTCATGGGAGAAGACGCTGCAGTCGCTACTCTGCGAGCTGAACAGTAAGTACCCGCTTCCCTGCGCTTCGCTGTTCCTTTTGCTTCTCTGCTGCTAGATTCGCTTCTCTTCTCTATCTCTATTTCTAATCTTTTTGATAGCTTTTTCAGAAATCTTCCCCGACCTAAGCTCGTCCTGCAAACCTGCTCTTTCAAAGGCCCAAGCAGCTCGCACCGAGAAGGGGCAGCCCATGGATACAAAAGCTTCAATTGAAGACTGCTTCACCAACATGCAGGGGCAGCTCCAGCGTCTGAGGGGCGTGGGCACCGATCTGGTGCGCACTGCCTTCAAGCTCCATGACCTGTTCTGGCCTCGAGACACTGCGCCAGCAACCATTCACGGACTTGCCGAGAAGCTGAATGGCGTCAAGGCCGAGCTGAAGAAGTGGCGGGCTTCCGGAGCTCGGGCAGGCGCGGACATGCTGCTCCTCTTCGTCTGCAGCTGGTACGACAATCTTGATCTCAACCTCATCCTCGAGATGCGCTGGGATTCGAGGTGGGAGAAGGATACCGACTGTGTGGCTCGCCGCCAGTTGGTTGCGTACGAGATTGCATCCTACGCGGATACTGCGGGCTACATCGACGGCGTCACCGAGCCCGACACGGAGGTGGAGGGCGAGGATGACGACGAGGATGAGGATGACGACGAGGAAGCCACTGAGTCCGAGGGCCTGAGCTGCTTCAACAGTGCTAACGAGAAGATCGGGAAGGGGAAGGCTGCAGTTGTCGCGGATAGCGAAGATGAGGCCGAGAGCGAGAAGATGGTTATCGATACCGCGGCGCTCGAATTTGGCACTTCATCAGGTGCTGCCCTCGATGACACGGCGCTTCTCCGCACCCAAGCTGCTGCCTCCACCTCGGCAACGGACGTCATCTCGGTGGCCACGGCCACCTCTGATCAGGTTGCCACCAATCCAGAAGCTGATGCGGCGAAGACTGACGCCACCAACTCGGAAGCTGACACTGCCAAGGCTACCTCCGAGACTGATGCCGCCATGACCAACACTGAAGCTGATGTCGCCAAGGCCAACATCAAGGATGCTGCTACCTCCACCTGATCACCTCCTGCAACTTTTATCCTTAAAACTTTTATCAGATCCCCGAGATGCCGGGTGCAGATGTATCGAAACAATTACGTTTGTCGCTTGCTACTCAGTTTTATTCACGTTTGATATTTAACTTAGTCAATTTGAGCAGCCTTGGCTCGATGCCGGGTTGCGTTATCATGCAAGTCCCCGAGTTGCATTTCTTATTCGCTCTTCCTTTTTATCTCAGCTCTTACCCGCAACTTGTTGCTTTTTTGGTATTCGAGTCACAAGTATTCAAAGTTGGAGTTGCAAATACTTAGCCACTTAGAAACACTCATAGTAACGCAGCCCACCACTTAGCCGAAAAGGAGTTAACAAAAAACAATAGTAAGAGATTCCCTACTCGGTTCCTGCACTTTTTCTTTCCTTAGTAATTTTTCTTGTGCTCATTGACCTTTTGCTTGTTCTCTTGCTTGCCATGAAGCCGGGTTTCGGACAGCAGCAGAGTCGAAGAGTTGGCATGTAGGTTTAAACACAATACTAAATGTACTCATGAAATTTTAAGCAGAGCAACCGAGTGGACAAAAGTGAAGCCGAGTAGAAACACGCAGAGCAACTTTGGACGAGGGCAGTCCCCGAGCTTAATTTCAGATTGCAGGGTAGAATTTTAACTCGGATAAGAGAGTACATACACATCTTTGCTCACGAATGAAAGCGACGAAGTAGGGCTACATTCCAGGGGCGCTTGGATTCCTCTCCAGCTTTATCTGCCCTGTTCTCCTGTGATGGACGCACGTCCACAAGATAATAGGCATCGTTGTGCAGCGCTTTGCTCACAATGAAAGGCCCTTCCCATGGAGGAGACAACTTGTGCATCCCGGTTGTGCGTTGCACAAGCCTAAGGACCATGTCTCCTTCTCGGAAGACCCTTGGGTTCACCTTTCGGCTATGATAACGCCGCAGGTTTTGCTGGTAGACAGCTGAACGTGACAGAGTAAGCTCTCTTGCTTCTTCGAGCAGTTCAACGTCATCTTCTCGAGCTTCTCTCGCCTCCACCTCAGTGTAGAGGGTTACTCGGGGGGAGTCATGCCCTAAGTCTATTGGCAACACGGCCTCAGCCCCGTATACCAAGAAGAATGGCGTGTAGCCGGTTGACCGGTTAGGGGTAGTCCTTAGACTCCACAACACCGCTGGCAACTCATCTAGCCAACACCCAGGTGCTTTCAGCAATGGCTCAATCAGCCTTGGCTTTATGCCTGCTAGTACCATGCCGTTTGCTCTTTCCACTTGCCCATTGGAGGCGGGATGCGCAACAGATGCGACATCTAGTCGGATGTGCTTATCCCTGCAGAACCGCACCATTGCTCCTTCAGCAAAATTTGTACCGTTATCCGTGATGATGCTGTGCGGGTAGCCGTATCTCAGGATCACATCCTTTAAGAATTTCACGGCTGTAGCTCCATCGCACTTCCGAATAGGCTTCACTTCAATCCATTTGGTGAACTTGTCCACCATGACTAAGATGTGCGTCATGTTGCCTTTAGCTGGCTTGAAGGGGCCAACCATATCCAAACACCATACGGCAAACGGCCAAGTGCTGGGAATGGTTTTCAACTCGGAAGCTGGCATATGGATCTTACTCGCGAACATCTGGCAGCCGTTGCACTTTCTCACGATGTCTTCAGCTTGCTGCAGAGCTGTGAGCCAGTAGAAGCCATGCCGAAAAGCTTTCTTGACCAATGCCCGAGAAGAGGCGTGGTGCCCGCATTCTCCTTGGTGTATCTCCAACAGAATTTCTCCTCCTTCTTCTGGGTCCACACAGCGTTGCAGCACGCCGGTGGCACTTCTCTTGTGCAGCACATCTCTGAATATGGTGTAGCCCTTGGATCTTCTCTGAATCTGCCTTGCGATCACCTCATCTTCTGGCAGAGTGCCGTCCTTTAGAAAGGATAATATGGGCATGGCCCAACTCGGTGTCTCTCGTGTAGAGAACACTGGTTCGTCCACTTCCATCGGGATAGGCACCTCTGGCTGCTGTTTAGGGTTGGGAGCACTTCTCTGGAGCCCTGAACGATTGGCAAGGACCTCCTCAATAAATGCGACAGTCCCCGGGTTGAGGACAGCAGTCCCCGAGTATGGAGTGGCAGTCCCCGAGTATGGAGTGGCAGTCCCCGAGTAAGGAGTGGCAGTCCCCGGGTTCTCTATTGCATTCTCCCAGTCAATCTCCATGGGAACGGATTCTTCACTTGGCAGAGAAGGAACAAATATGGATTCCGAGTTGGGAGATGGCTTGATGGATGGCTTCCTCAAGTGCTCCAAGGAAATCCCTGCCGGGATGGACTGCCGAGAAGAACCCAACTTGGACAGCTCGTTTGCTGCTTCATTCTCTGCTTGGTGAATATGCTGGAACTCGCAGCCTTCGAAGAATCCAGTCATAGACTGTACCAGGAAGCGGTATGATGCCATGTTGGCATCCAGAGCATCCCAAGTGCCAGAGACTTGCTGCACCACCAGATCTGAATCGCCATAGCATATAATACGCTGCACGCCAACCTCCTTGGCTACCCGCAAGCCGTGCACCACGGCCTCGTACTCTGCAACATTGTTGGACGCCTTGAAATGAATCTGCAGCACGTACTTGAGCTGATCTCGTTTGGGTGACGTAAGCACTACGCCAGCACCAAGGCCTTCCTTCACCTTCGAGCCATCAAAGTGCATCTTCCAGTAATTGGAAACTGGAGCAGGAGGTTCGTACTGCACCTCAGCCCAATCCACCAGAAACTCCGCCAGAATCTGAGACTTGATGGCTTCTCTTCTCGCATACGCGGGAGCGTACACGGCCAGCTCAATTGCCCACTTGGCTACTCTGCCATTCGCTTCCTTGTTGCCCATGATATCCAAGATGGGAGCAGAGCTCACAACAGTGATTGGATGCTCTTGGAAATAATGCTTCAGCTTCTTGGCGCCCAGGTACACGCCGTAGGTCATCTTCTGGTAATGCGGGTAGTTCTGCTTGGAGCTGGACGGCACTTCACTGAGGTAGTATACTGGGCGCTGCACACTTTTGCCTTCTTCTTCTCGCTCCACCACAATCACCACACTGACCACTCGGTTGGTAGCAGCAATGTACAGCAGCATTGGCTCCTTGGGTAGCGGACTAGCCAAGATGGGAGCGCTACCCAGCATCGCCTTCAGCTCATTGAATGCCACATCCGCTTGCGGAGTCCAGACAAACTTGTCACTTTTCTTCATCAGCTGGTACAGAGGCAGGGCCTTCTCGCCCATTCGGCCCAGGAAACGGCTCAGAGATGCCAAGCAACCAGTGAATTTTTGCACATCCTTCAGGGATCTCGGCAAAGACATGCTCTCAATAGCTTTTATCTTTGAAGGATTGGCTTCAATGCCCCGACTAGACACCAGGAAGCCGAGTAGCTTGCCAGCAGGGACGCCAAAGGTGCATTTACTCGGGTTCAGCTTCATCTTATATTTGCGCAAATTGGCAAAGGTTTCCTCAAGGTCGGCAAGTAGAGTTTGTGTTTTATTCGTTTTGATGACAATGTCGTCTACGTACACCTGCACATTCTTGCCGAGCTGGTTGTGCAAGCATTTCTGCATGCACCGCTGATAAGTAGCACCCGCATTCCGCAACCCGAAACACATGACACGATAGCAATAAGCCCCGTACGGGGTAATGAAGGCAATCTTTATTTGATCAGCAGGATTGAGAGCTATCTGGTGAAAACCAGAGTAGGCATCTATGAAAGACAGCAGTTCACAACCAGCAGTGGAATCGATCACCTGATCGATGCGAGGTAACGGGAAAGGATCCTTGGGGCATGCTTTGTTCAAGTCGGTGTAGTCGACACACATGCGCCATGCAGTAGCAGCCTTGGGGTCCTCCTTCTTCTTCTCGACCATGACCGGGTTGGCTAGCCAATCCGGGTGCAGCACCTCCATGATGAAATTGCTTATCAGCAGCTTGGTGATCTGGTCACCAATGGCCTTTCTTCTCTCATCTCCGAAACGGCGCATAGCCTGCTTCACTGGTTTGGCGTCAGGACGCACATGTAACGAGTGCTCAACCAACTCCCTCGGGACTCCTGGTAAATCTTCATTGGACCAGGCGAACACGTCCCGATTCTCACGGAGGAAGTGGATGAGCTCGCTTTCCTATTTCTCCGCCAACCCAGAGCCAGTGATGGCTACGCGGTCGGGGAACTCAGGGTCGACCTGGACCTTCTTTGTCTCTTGAGATGCCTGGAAAGCGGTCCCGTGCTGGGTACTCGGCACGCCCTGCGCACCAGCTTGCGCGGATTGCGCCATAGCCACCACCTCGTACATCTTTTTCTTCTCGGCAGCAATGACCATGGACTCCGCCAACTGAGAACCAGCAGAGGCACACTCCATGGACTTCTTGTAATCACCAGAGATGGTAATCACGCCATTGGGACCAGGGATCTTCATCTTCAGATATGCCGTGTGGGTAGAGGCCATGAATTTGCTCAGAGCAGGCCTGCCGAGTAGAGCGTGATAGGGGCTCTGGTGATCAACCACCTCGAACTGCAGGCTCTCTGTGCGGCAGCTCTCCCTGGTGCCGAATAGCACATCTATCCACACTCGGCCAATCGGATTGCACGAGACTCCCGGCACAATGCCATGGAAAGTGGTCTTGCTAGGTAGCAGCATGTTCTCAGCCAGCCCAAGCTTCTCGAGTGTGTCTCTGTACACAATGTTGATGCTGCTGCCGTTGTCGATCAGCACCTTGCTGAACCTCACATTCTTCTCAGGACCCAGGAAGGTTGGATCCAGCACCAAGGCGTAGCTTCCCGGGTTGGGCATCACCTTGGGATGATCTACTCGGGACCACGTGATCTCTTGGTTGCACCAATGCATATAGTGAGGAACAGCAGGGATCACAGCATTGACCTCCATGGCACGCCTGTGCTGTGATTGCTTGTCGACAGGCTCAGAAGTGAAGATCATGTAGCTCTCGTGGTGTTCTTGGTACTGGTTGCGACCTCCGCCCTCATTGTTGCCGTGGTTATTGCCCTGGTAGTTGTTGTTGCCTCTGTTGTTGTTGCGGTTGTGGTTGTTGTTGTTGTTGCGGTAGCCCTCATTGTTGAAGTGGCGATTGGCTCCTAAAGCCACTTGATTCACGTTTTCTCTTCTCGGAAACACTGGAGGCCGAGCTGTGGGTGCGCGAGCAGGCTGCACATTGGCGTTTGCAGTTGGCAGAGGAGGAGGAGAAGGTAAGCCTTCATTCCTGATCAGATCCCACCACTCGCATTGTCGGGTAGTGTGGTTAGCATGCCTCGAGGGGTGCTGAGTATGGAAACTGCATGGGCCATCCCTCATGTCGTCGAAGACGAACTTCCTTGTCTGCTCCGAGTTGCCGCTACCCGACTGAGGAGCGCGGAATGGTTTCTTGTTGCCTTGGCCCTGGTTCTGGTTCTGCCCGTAGGCTCCAGCAGGTTTTTGCCTTTGGCTGCCCCCAGCTCCAACAGCCACTGCATTCACTTTCTAAGGGTCGTACCGAGTATCTATTCGGTCACCCCTGCGCTTGTTGCGGAACTCGTTGCGCTTATTGCTGTTGAAGTTTCTTCTCGGCTCAGAGGAATCCATCAGGGGCTGGGTAGGATCACCGAGTGCGTACTGATCCGCGATCTTGATGGTCTCCGCCAGAGTGTTTGGCATCTCCCTCTGCAACCTTTGCCACAGCATACTGCCATGTCTGCAACCCTGCGCAAACCAAGTGATGGCCTGGGCTTCATTCACACCTTCACAGGTGTTCCGCAATGTGCTCCACCGAGTAAGGTACTCGCGGTCCGTCTCGTCTTCCCGCTGTCTGCAAGCGGACAGCTGCTGTGGCCTATTCGGCCTCTTGTAAGTGCTGGTGAAGTTGTTGATGAAGGCTTTCGAGAAATCCAGCCAGCAATTGATGATGCTCTTGGGCAGATTGTTGAGCCAAGTGCGAGCTGGACCCTCTAGCATCTGCGGAACGTACCGCACTGCCCATCTCCGGTTGCCGTTCGCGATATGAACCGCGGTGACATAGTCATTGAGCCAATCCTCCGGCTTGGTGCTACCATTGTAGCTCTTGGTGCCCCTTGCGAGCTGGAAGTTCTTCACGGAAGGCTCGTTCATGATGCGCGGGCCAAAGCACTCAGGGCCAGGAGGCCCCGTGTTCTCGAGCCGTGCCGACAAGCTGATCCGGTCCAGCTGGTGCCTTGCATCTCCAGGCACCAGCACGCGCTCGCCCACACGATCCAGGATGTCATAGCCAGCCAATCCCATGGCCGAATAGCCATCATCGTATCTGTCCACCTGCACAGCTGCTGGCTGCTCCACCGGGTTGGCGGCTGGTGCCACCGCATGCGGCTGCTGCCTCTGCCGAGTAGGCTGAGCAACTGGATGCTGAGAAGGGCCTGGGCGCTCTCCATCTCGGGCCTGGCTTTGAGCTTTATGGGCTTGAAAGCCTGCTCCTGCAGCGTTGTGTTTCTGACCGGACTGTCGTGGCACAGCGAGCTGTTTCACGGCGACAGCCGGGTCGTACACCTGCATCTACCTACCCTTGCCGGAATGCCCACTCCGGCTTCTCTCACGGCTAGGATGCGGTGATGAAGCCTGATCGTTAGATCTAGCCACGTGCGAGTGCACCACCTGAGAAGCCCCAGCACCCGGGTTGGCTTTCCGGAACTCCTCGTTCTGCCTAGCAGCCTCTAGCACCAGCTCGTTTAGCCTCTCCTGCTGCCTAACGCGTGCGTCTCCAGCTACTCAGCAGCTCTAAGTGTTTTGGTTGGTGTGCTGTATCTGGGTCTAGTGGAGGTGTTTGCGGTAGCGGACTGACTGGGAACCTCTACAACCGTTGCCATCTCGGCGCCTAGGTTGCGACGCGTAGCACCTACTTTGCTAGCTCTCCTAACAACCGGTGTAAAACCGTGAGCCTTGTTGTACTCGATCTGATCTAGGCTAAGCTCTAGCCTAATCTTCTCCAACTCCGCCTGCTCAGCGAGCAGCTCCTGGCGCTGCCGGTCGAGCTGCGCCTTCATGGTCAGGAGCTCGAGATCAGTGGGAGGCGGCATACCCGTCCGCGCAGCAGACGCAGGGATTGTCGGAGTAGTGGAGAGCGGAAGGTTACATTCCTTCTCGTAGGGCTTGTACGTCTTCCCGCCAGCACTCGGGCCAGCGAGATCCTCGATGACGCCCGCAGCGGCAGCAGCCGTGCCCTTCCCGGCGTCAGCAGCAGGGCCGGTCATCATCACCTCCGCGACATCCGCAGAGCGGCCCAACGGCCTCCCGCGTGCGGCGATGACAGCAGGTGGATCTTCCGCGACATGCACCAGCTCGGGGTACTCGCGGTCGATGACGGTGGCGACGTAGACGAGGTGCGCTCTGAAAGAAAGCACCGAGCCGCCCTCCGGCATGGCCCTGCCACCGAAATCGCCGGCGTTGTCGGTGACGAAGTCGAAGGAGCCGAATCTGTGGACAAGGCCACAGACTACGCGCTCTCCGGTAGCAGAAATCGATCCCGTACGAACGGAAACTCCAGCCAGCGCCGCTGGTTGCCCCACGGTGGGCGCCAACTGTCGTGGTGGTGTCACGGCAGATGCCATAGGATGGCTAAAGTAGTGGGGACGAAGGACGCTGGAGGCGCTCGGGGAGGGATCACGCAACGAGTAGCCGCGTGAAGTATGAAACAAGCACTGCAAACAACACGATCTACCCAGGTTCAGGGCCCTCGTGAGGAGGTAAAACCCCTACTCCTGCCTTTCTCTCTGTATATTAGTGTCTCTCCGAGTAGCCACAGTACAAATGTTCTTGCTACCGAGTAGCCACCCTTCTCTCTACGTGATGAGCTAGGTCAAGAATCTCCACCCAGTGTGTGATCCCTCGCACAGGAGGGGGCAGGGCACCTTATATACTCGGTGCCCAGCCGAATACAGCCAAATACAAACAGATGTCGACATTGTGTGCACACCGTCCTTCTTCCGAGCTCCCGCTGACAGCTTTGGCTTCTAAGTTTGTCCGGTGCGGAAAGTCGTTGGGCAAAACCAAGTAACCGATCTGTTATCACTGCCACGAACACAGAGTAGGTCCCCCTATCCTGCGACGCCCTGCTGCCACACTGTCGCTGTCAGGCACGCCGTCCTCAGATGAACAGTGCCATGAACAGTGCCAAAGTACGGACCCGGGATACGCGGGATCCAGTGTCAGAACGGCTCCTTTGACTTCTGGCCCGAGTAGAGTCCCGCCATTTCTACTCGGGCCTACTCTTCTACTCGGAGGAACATGACTTTCTTGATTCGTCCTTCTGGCCATCTGTGTGTAGGACCGAGTAGCAGTCGACCGGGTAGCAAGTACCGGGTAGCTGGCTACTCGGCCAAACATCCCTTCTGATCTTGCCTTTAGCACTTGCCTTTACCCTACTCGGGGGTAACCCCCGACAATAAAGGAGGTTATTTCTCAAGAGGGAGATTTGGTATGGGTGCACTTTCGAAAGGATAGGTTCCCTAAGCTAAGGAAGTCAAAATTATTGCCTCAAGGTGCTGGTCCTTACAAAGTGATTGCAAAACTAAATGATAATGCTTACAAGATAGGATGAATTTGGAGTGAGTAATTCCTTCAATGTTTCGGATTTGACACCATATCATGGAGAGGATCTTGATGTGGACATCAAGGCTTTTCAAGCAGGGGAGGATGATGAGGACATCCCTAGTACATTGCCACTTAAACAAGATGAAGTGAGACTTGGACCTATGACAAGATCAAGGACCAAGCTTCTAGAACAACAGGTGAATTCACTCCTTATTGATTATGCTATTTGTGATTATGAGAACTTTATACTACCTAAGTCTATGCATTTATGTATGATTAGGTTTATTGATAACACACACATGATGGAGGAGAACAATCAAGAGGAGCTGGAAAACAATTGTACAAGTGTTGAAAACAAAGGAGCCAGGGTGAAAACAAGACTCGAAGATGGAGAAAACTAGATGATAATGGTGAAAACAAGTGTCCAAGATGGTGAAAACAAATAATAACAATTGTTATTCATGATGACAAGGGGATGGCGCCTCCAACAAGTCAAATGCGCCCATAGAAAATCCTATTCGAAATAGGTATGGTTTGTATACCATAATTGGCCGAATCCCTTAAAGGTGGATCGGTTTTATCTCTCTTAGAGTCCTAGTAGGATTCCTAGTCCAAGAAGGATTGGTGCTTGGGCAAGAACCCCTTGTGGCCGCACCCCTCCCTCTTATATACTCCCCTCCTGTGAGTTGTGGAGTTTAGAACCAGTTTAAACCAAAATACAAAACCCTAGCCTCTAGTTTGTATTGCTGCTAAGCATACTACTTGAAGTTTACCCTTGCAAAGTTGCGTGATATCTTGTTATTCCATCTGGGAATAGGGGATACAGGACCACTTGTGATCTTTGATTACTTGTGCAAGAGTGTGTAGTTGAGAATATCCAAAGAGCTTGATTGTTGTTGCATCTGGCAACAGGGGTCTGCTAAGTGAGAGGTCTCAGTGTAGCACTAGTTATCCAATTATCAAAAAATCCAGAAAAAGAGAGAGAAGCTCATTGAGAAGATCGGGCGACCCCATATCAGGTTCTTACTTGTTCCTCGATTGCAGGTAGAACCAGACTGACTGGTAAGGCTGATCGTGCTTCCGCAGGATCGGTAACTCACGGAGATTTTTTTTAGCGATTGCATTGGCGTTGCGTATGTGTGCGCGGTAGTCTGATCGCCAAGGTCAAACTCCACCATAATCCACGTATATTTATCTCATCGAAAGATCGGACTACCTTTTCCCTATCAGATGAAGGCTCTCAAACAATTTGCAGACTTGGAGGAGGCCCTAGTTCCTCGACTCTAGACTTTGATTTACTCCCTGACAGGTGCGCAAATTCCCCCTTCTTCTAGTGTTTCTTTCCTTGGTAATTCTGTACCTTAATAATGAACCTTTTTTTGCTGCCACGATTTCTTTGGGTAGTCCTCCTGAGCTCACCACTTGTCTTCGGGAGGGTCCACTTCTAGATGCTATCACTTGTTCCGACGAGCAAGTGTCCAAAGCGAAGGAGGCACTCGCAAAGCTCCAAAGCGTGCTGGTTTCACGAGTGCCTGTTTCCTGGCCACCCAATGCGGCTGACTCTGGATGCTGTCCTAGCTGAATTCAGTCAGGAGCGGACTCTCTCGGGAGCCAAATTGGTTCTTACTCTCGCGTAGGTGCATGGCATCGAAAGGGACTTCCTAGCGGCACTGACTAGGCCTATGAAGGACTCGAAAGGGAAAGAGGTATACCTTGACCCTTTTACTGGCTACTCTTTCAGATTAGCCCAGCAACTCGTGAACATGCCCGAGGCTCGGGCGAAAGCTGCTCAAGCTGCTAAAAACACTCTCAAAGAAGTTGCCGATAATTAGCTTTATTTCAGTATCGTAGTCTCTGTAGGAGCTATGGCTTAGTGCAGAAAATCAGTCCTTTTCTTGTAATGAACCCATTCTCCTAATGATGATTGAAGTTTCTTAAATTCCTTCTGTGTGACTATATTTTCCTTGCACAATATCTCCCGATGGGACTAGCCCCCAAGTGTGAGGTAATAAAAATACTGCCAAGCACTCGAATAGATTAGCACATCGATTCTTCACAATCTTTTTCCCTTCTCTTTAGGTACCTGGAGCTATCAACTCTCTGACTCAAGCAGGCCGCGGTACTCAAACGCCAGCAATCGAATCTTCTTTAGATCCTCTTATTACCCGCTATTCTCAAGTAAACTCCACGAAACATTTCGTGCAGTTGCTGCGCACAAAGGTTTCGAGCAAAGAAGAGGATCTTAAGCGTGTAAGATCTCAACTCGAGGTCTCCAGATCTAAAGAACAAGCTTCCGGGGTTCATGAAGATTTTCTTCTGGCTGAGCTAACTGCTATAGCTACAGATCTAACTTGTAAGATTTCGGGTGACAGTTTTTAGCTTAGCTCGACTCAGGATGTCCGTCTGATTCGGGTGACTGTACTTCTGTAGTCGTTCAGAAGAACTATGTTGAAGAACTCCAATACATTGAGGAGGAACGCCTAAAGCTTGCTGCCTTCAGTTCTTCTTTGTTTTGGGCTGATATTGACAAATCTCGAGTGCTATTGACGTTGCGGACACGAACTCAACAAGTAGGTGGGGTGATTGCGTCCTTCCATGCTGCTTTCTGCAATATATCTGGAGCTTTGTTTCCACTAAACAAATTTCCGGAGGGACTCTTCAATTTGATGCGGAAATTCAGCAACTACGACCATGCAAAGGCACTTGTTCGCCGTCAACTGGTTGGTGGTGCAAAGGTTGCTCTGGTAGTCGCAAAAACTCATTACCATCGTATGAGTTTTAGTAAAATTTCCGCGGGTCGTCAACATGTCAATATGACCACTCGATATGAAGAAGCCACGCCAGCAGCAGTTGCACTCTTGTGTGTGGAAACAAAAGAAACATATGTGCAACTAGAGAGTGGGTGGACCCCTCATTTTTAGGAATTTTGTAATCCTCGGTCGTCGAGCCTCCTTGTAGATAAATTTGTAATTCTCCAGTTTATATATAAATATACTTTCACCTTCTTACTCTAACGCTGCTTCAGCAATCTGAGTGAATATCTTTTGGCTTTGGCCTCTTTCTTCGGGTGTTTTCTTCTTGGGTTATCCATAAGTTCTTGTCTGGGCTGTTGCCGTGAGTCCTTCGAGTAACTTGTTTTTGTGCAGCCTCCGATTAATTTGAGTGCACCTATGGCTAGGAGTCACTTCTTCCTTTTCTATTTAAACTTTTTGCTGCGCAGCCCCCAAGTATTTTGGGCGCGACTACCGCTGGGAGTCACCCCTTCTTTTTTTGTGTGAAATTTTTGCTGCGCAGCCCCTTAGTGTTTCGGGTGCGACCACGGCTGGGAGTCACCCCTTCTTTTTCTATTTGAACTTTTGCTGCGCAACCCCTAAGTGTTTCGGGTGCGACTACGGCTGGGAGTCACCCCTTCTTTTTTGTGTTTGAACTTTTTGTTTTGCAACTCCCGAGTGTTTCCAGTCCGACTACGGATGGGGGTCACCACTTCTTTTCCTTTTTAAATTTTTTTATGCGCGTAGCCCCATTTCAAGTGCGACTACGGCTGGGAGCCACCCCTTCTTTTTTCAGTTTGAACTTTTTTACAGTGCAGCCCCGGGTGTTTCGGGTGCGACTACGGCCGAAAGTCACCCCTTCTTTTTCCTATTTGAACTTTTTGCTGCACAACCCTCAAGTAGTTCGAGTGCGACTACGGTTGGGAGTCACCCCTTCGTTTCCTGTTTGAAATTTTTGCTGCGTAGCCCCCAAGTGTTTCAAGTGCAACTTGTGTCTGCTCTTACTGATGAGGGCATCCATAGCTCTCTACCATTTTCTACACATGATGATGGTGTTGTTCAAGAAAAGGATAATGAAGTGAGGATTGGACCCATGACAAGAGCTCATGCTAAGTTATTAGAACAACAGGTGAACTCACTCTTAGTTTAATATGACGTTTGTGTTAACGAGAATTTTATACTACCTAAATCATTTCACTTATGTATGATCAGGTTTATTGATAACACAAGCGATTGAGGAGGAGAAAAGGAGCAGCAAGGCCTGGACTACACAAGCCGTGAGTGCACGAGGGAGGAGAGGAAGGCACACGCACAACGAGAGAAGGAAGGGCCGGGTGGTAGTACCAGATCCCACCTGGTAGTACTGGCCAATCGACACGTTGTTTTCCCGCACCTTCTGAAATCAGCGGTACCACTAGACCTCCATTCGGTAGTACCGGGTCATCGACCCCTGGAGTATAATACGCTTCTAGAAATTTTGGTAGTACCGGACCCGTCCGGTACTAGTATCGAGGTACTACCGCACGCGACTGGTACTACCGACTAAAGACCCGCGGGCATCCGAGCCAGACGTGATCGAACCAGTTTTTTGGTCGGTTTGGAACCAGTTTGAGTTGAGTCTTAGTCTTGGACGTCCAGACTAGTTGGGGAGCCTCCCCTAGCTCTTAAATACCTCTTAGATGAGTTTTAGAAGTCAGACTATGATAAAACATAAACCTTAGATCTCTAGATTGAACTTGCTTGTAAGCATTCATCTTGAAGTGATTTACCTCTGCAAATTCTGCGTGTTATCTTTTGTTCCATTGGGAATAAGAAGATATAGGACCACCTTGTAGTCGGTGGCTACGTTGTGCAAGCATGTGTAGCTGGGAATATCCAAGGGTTGAAAGTCGTCGCATTGGCGACGGGCACCTGGCGAGACCCGTTCCACCTATAATTCTTTTACATATTCTTGTCAAGCCGTAGGTCGAGTCCACGTAACTTATTCAACTAAGCCAGAGCCCATATGAACAAAGTCTGCACTGGAAGAAATCTAAACTTGGGGGACATCAAAATCAGTTTGTTCCTGGTGGCATTCCAAAGTGAACACCTCAGGTATTACCCCTAAGGAGGCACTCAACTCTCATCAACCAAGCAACCAAATCCACCCAGGTGGTTCATTGAAGTTTATACTTAGTATTTTTCACAACATCAAGTAAAACACTTTTTGTAGCAAGGCTAAGCATCTACTAAGTACCAAGGCTTCAAAATAACAAGGTATAAGGATGACTACATACTACTAGGATATAGCATAGCATAGTATTTAGAGAAAAATCACATATCATGCATACTACTCAAAACTCTAGTAATGCATAGGAAAATAATATGTGGATGGATGGTGTGTTACTTGTCTTGTTGAAGTTGGTAAACAAATCACACTCTCTTCACAAAAGATCGTTGCTCTCCGTACAATCTAAATATGGAAAACAAAATAAACAAGCATACTAGCAAGCAAACACACAAGTGAAGAAAACATACAAAGCATCTAACATATCAAAAGACGTTTAACCAAGTTGGCTAGGACAAGTTTAAGGTTTGAGTTTGTAGTGATCAAACTTTATTGATAACATATTTATCTAGGAAGTTCCAAGAGTTCACCAAGGGTGATCACACCTGTCGATGACTCATATCGACAAATCCCTCGGGTGAGCCAGTAGGATTTCAGGTAGAGGAACAATGTAGGCGCTGGTGGACTCGACGGCTAACAGGGGGCACGATTTTACCTAGGTTCGGGGCCCTCGTAGAGGTAATACTCTTAATCCTGCTTGTGTGTTTCTGTATATGATGTTTGGTTACAATTGGGGGGTGCGCAGGTCGAGAGATTGGATCTCGAGGTGCGGCTTCAATGGTGTAAAACCTAGATTGGATGTCCCCCTGGATGGTTCTCCCAGCCCTTATATAGGTGGTTGGGTCTCAAACCCGTACCCGAGGGGATTACAAACCCTAGTTCTAGTTGGTGGAAAACTTCCTTCTTGTCCCACAAGAATGACGAGCGTGCTGTAGCTAGGGCTTCTAGAACCATGGGGTAGCCCTCCATACTGGGCTTTAGTTGATATGGAGGTTAAACCCCTAGGGTGGCCCGATCTTCATGAATCGACCAAGATCACGAAGAACGAACGATGAACACGAGAGGGGAACGAGGGGGAAATCGGGTGAAATAAAGGGGGAAACGTGGGAAATCGAGGGGAGATAACTAGTAAGAACCGAAGAACCCCAAATCTTCCGTCAACTAAACCCCGAGGGCCGCCTACGGGACGATCGATCCGAGTAAACTCACCTTATCGGAAACCGCTTCACACCCGTGGCCGGTCCACCACGCCAATAGAACCTCAAGGATTAGTTGAGGAAGATTGGGCAATCCCTAACTGAATCCCAAGGGGAAAGGATAGGTAATTTAGGTGAATCTTGATACGGTCCTAGATACACATCATAGGAGTAGCCTCACAAGAGAATTCACCTCACAAGAGGGATACAAGAGCAAAGCTCGAAGTTCTTAATTCATCTCTAACCCAGATCTGGTCCAAGGGGGTCTCTTATATAGCCTAGGGGGTAGGTGGGGGTGAAAAGGTGGGGTTTCACCCACTTATGCAAGATGGCAGAGAAGCCGGCCTGGGGGCCAGCCTGGCCGGGATGGAGGCCGGGTGGCTCGGTTTGGTGGTCGGCCTAGAGATGCAGGGACGCCGGGCTACTCGGGCAGGACGCCGGCCTGGGCGCGCAGGGAGGCCGGCCCGGGCCGTACAGGAGGCCGGCCGGCTCTGTTAGGTCGTCGGCCTGGAGGCCGGCCCGGGCACGAGGCTGGCCGACTCTGTTGGGTCGCCGTCCTGGAGGCAGGCCTGGCCGGGCTGGAGGCCGGGTTTCCTGCCCTTCCTCCTCTTTCTTCTCTCCTTCTTCTTCGGTGCCTTCTTCTTGGGCATCTTCCATGGCTTCTTGGGCATCGTCTTGGGCACATTCTTGGGGTTCCTCGGTGGGGTCCAACCTGAGAATGCAAAGGGTGGATCCATGAGGTAACGCACCATTCACCAAGTCATCGAAGGCATAGAGAGAGAGGATTGAGTTCACCTTATCATGTATTGTCTTAGCTCGTGATCTTGTCATTGGTCCACTTGGTGATGGGCTTGGTGGAATAGGGTGTGTTGCATCATTAGTGCTGGGCCTCAGACCGAGTAGGCTCATCCGACTGGCCTGGGAGTCATCCCAATGTTAGTAGCCCCCGAGTGTTCGTTCGACTGAGAATAGTCGAGTGAACAATCAAAGACTTGCACCTGAATCTTGCGACTGAGCAACCAAGCTTTTGACCTGAAGGGTGTTTACCTTGTATGCAATTTACTCGAGTATCAAGTGGTAAATGCGCCATGTGTCGGCCTTTTTCACAGAAGGGTGCGACTCAGTTGCTTGGTTCACCCGACAGATCAGGGCCAATTAATTGCTCTCGGGCAAAAACAGTTCTGGCCTACACAAACTCGAAACCTCCGACTCGCATCCGGCTAGGCGATCATTGCGAATGGGCCATGTAGGACTTATCGAGACGAACTTAACCTTAAAGGTGTACCCGGCGCGTCCGCTAGGATTTTTCTTTGTGTCGCTGACACGGAAAGTTTGCTGGAGGACGCAGCTCGAGTGCGATTCCAGGCCCACATGACAGATCTTTGGGTCTTACCTTCGTACTCGAAAATTATGGCATCCGGATGTTCCTCGACGGCCGAACGACCCGGGATTTATCGAGCAATGTGTTCATCGCAATAGCGAATTATGGTGTGTGCGGGAGCCGCACACCCGTGATTTCGTCCTAGGCGTGCAGCGAGTGATGCCTTTTGTATTGATTAATGGCGAGTGCCACTGTTTTCACTTTATAATCCTCGAGCGAGGCAAGTTTTTCTTTTGGGTCCACACGAAAGAAATTTCGTGTTCTAAGTTGTGCGATAATGTCATTGCACACTCGTCTACTTGTCGGGGGGTGATCCCCGGCTGCCTCAAGCAAGCGGAAAGAAGCAACCTGATGACCATGTTCCGTACCCACACGGAGCTGGGCGCGTACGGGCAAGTCTCCTACCTCCAACCGCCTGCCGGATGGGGACTGCCACTCATCTGCTGGCTGCCCAGCCGGCCGAAGGTACCAACCGGCTGGCTGACCGGTTGAAAATGCCAACCGGATGATCAGCAAGTCAACCAGTATGGGGGAGGTATGGCGAGGCACGCCAACTCCCTAGGCTCACGCAAGCCACAGGGCCTCTCTACGATGCGCAGTACACCTACTCCTCGGTTACTCGGGGTACTCCGGCATGGGCTCGGCCGTACCCGCATATGGCCGGCAATACATATATTCAAGATAGCCCGTACCAGCCTACTCCACCTGGTACCTGCCGCATGGGCTCGGGGTACTCGGTGTACGGCCCGAGTACAGACGCATGGGCACTAGGGAAGCCAGGAGAGGCTGTCGGGTACGCAGGGATGGACTTGGCCCCGCGTAAGTACAACTCCATCCGGATTCGGAGGAAGCAAGGACGAGGGACGCTTGTCCGAGAATCTCCCCGGCTGGTCCCAAATCAGCCGGGCCCCACCTGTAAGTTGGCCAGTCCGACAGTATATGAGGACTGGCCCAGCCACTGATAGAGGGGACACGTGATCTACTCCCCTCCACGATTTCCACCCACGAACAGCTCAAGGAGCAATCTTGTAACATGTGCATCGATAGAAAAGAGAGATAAGCAGGAGTAGGGGTTTTACCTCAACGTGAGGGCCCTGAACCTGGTTACTTCGTGTGTCTACACACATGCTACCCAATCCCACGCAAACACCACTGTTTGCTATCCTCTCCCCTCTTTAAACACCATTAGGAACACCTTCTGGTGCTGTCGTGATCCATACCACGATAGTTGGCGCCCACCGTGGGGCAGATGGCGACGGATGGGTTTGTGTTCCGCGTGGGACCACCTTCATCCGAGACCGGGGCCACGTCGTCACCGGCCTCGTGGTGACTTTCGGCACCGTTGATTGCATGATCAACAACACCGGAGCCATCGAGGGTCCCACTCTCCCGGACAACAGCTCCGTTGTCCAGTTCGGTGAGCATCGTGTCTTCGTCACCGTCATCCCTGGGTTTCCTGCTAGGGTACATGCCTGCACCGACGGCCTCTACAAAGAGGTGGTCGACGAAGAAGGCAGCAAGTCGCGGGACCATGCAGAGTGCATGGTTACTCATCACCCGGACGAGGTTCCGGAGGCAAGCCGAAACGCCGCTGCACGCGGCTCCGTCGAGGACGTTCTCGAAAACCTCGTCGCGCCCGTCAGCTCGGACGCGGACCCCCAGGAAGTGGCCGCTGCGCTCAAACTGATGCGCTAGTGCTTCATCGACAGCGCCAAGAACGTTGTCTCTACCCAACGCCGGGTAGAGTCCCAGGTACGCGAGTTTAACATCATGCACAACTTCACTCCCATACCGGTTGAGCCCAGCCGTATGGGGGCGGTGCGCCAGCACGGGGCAACCTCGTGCATGAGTTGGGGATCACAGCCGACCCGATCGTTCCGCCCGGTTTCCGTTAGCCGGTGTAAAGCAACCCGGCCAAAAACATGAGAGTCGCGGAAGCCGCAGCGGTCGAACTACCCGGTCTCTAGGGCGAAGACCTGCAGCGTCACCAGCACCACTTGTAGGACCTCCTCATCGCCGCCAACCAGCCGCATCCAAGACTCCCAGCCAGGCACCCGCAGCCAAACCGGGAGGCGCCACCCAGCCGGATGCGCGCGACCCCGAGCAGCGAGCAACCAGGGCCATGTACGCCGGTCGGCAGGCGTCATCGCCAAATCCAGACCATGTGCCACCGCATCGCGACGGCAGCATCAAATCCTTCTACAAATCAAGGTGTCACACCGAACCGGCTGCAGGAGGCAGCCGGTACCGTGGCAACGACAACAGGCAGTCGGGTTACTATGGCTCGCAACCGGCTGCCTCGGCAGGTCGCTACTGCCAACCGCCTCCCCAGGGAGGCTATCAGCCGGCTACCCGAGGCGAACACCTACCCGACATCGGCGAGTATTAGCCCGTGCGTGCTGCCTCGCACGCCGGTTACCAGCAGGCAGGGCCGGGAGCCCGGGTTCCCGTCACCAACGTCCGCGACCGCCTGGGTGCCTTCGGCCCAGCAACCGGCATCGACGCCCGGCAGTGCATCAACACCCTGGAAGCCTCCAGAATCTTCGAGGAGGAGGACATGGCCGACCACCAGTGCCTCGAGCCACGCATCACGACGGAGCCTTTCCCCAGGGGATTCCAGTTCCCGAGGGACACTCCCAAGTACGATGGGACGACCAAGCCGGAAGACTCGCTCGTCGACTATGTCACCCGGGTGGGCATAGCCGGTGGCAACCGGAGAGTGGCGGTGCGCTATGCACTGCTCATGATGAAGGACGCGGCGCGCACGTGGGTAAACAGCCTTCCCGCTGCGAGCATCCACTTCTGGCTGGATTTCGAGAAAGTCTTCCTCACCAACTCCGCCAGCGCCTACAAGCGGCCCGGACGACTGCATCACCTAGCCAGCTGGGTCCAGCGCAAGGGGGAGAAGGACCACGACTACCTGATGAGGTGGTCCAACCTGCGAAACATGTGCGAAGGGCTGCAAGAGCATCAGGCCATCACCTACTTCATCAACAGGTGCCTAGACGGCACCATGCTCAAGCACAAGCTCTTCCGAGCGGAGCCCAAGTCCATAGAGCATCTCATGCTCGTCGCTGACAAGTACGCCACGGCGGAATCGTTCATGAAGATCCTGATCCGGTTGGACGCGAACGGTGCGCTAATCACCGGCAACCCGGACCGGCAGACGGAGCCGGTCCAAGCCACCCATCCGGCAGACCGAACGGCCGTGACGGGAGCGACCGCCCTACCACGATAACCGCGATACTAGGAAGCGGAGCGGAGCAATGGCGAAAGAGCGATACAGCGCGGCTCAAACCGTGAACACCACGGAAACGAACCTGCCGGCTCCGGCTGGAGAAGGGCGATACCCTCGCCACCGGCAAGACGACGGCTAGTGGGGTGACGAAGCCAAGTACACGCTGGAGGCCATGCTCAGCCAGCCCTGCAAGTACCAGTCCACCTCCCGTAAGCCAGCCACGCACACAACAGCAGAATGCAGCTGGACCATCCGGCTAGCAAAGGGTGAAGGACTGCCGCCCAGGGGAGCTCCACCTGTGTCGTGGGAAAGTCACGGAAGATGTTACCGGAGGTAACTTAGGTTGGGTTAAATCGACTCTGGTGTTTGGGAGAGGGTTTAGCTCAGATCGGACACAAGATTTATCCTGGTTCAGCCTCTCCATTGGAGATAATAGCCTACTTCTAGCTAGGATCGTATTGATAGGCGACCTAGAGGCTCGGACTGCAATGTCGCCGAGACTCCAATCTATGGTTACAAGTATTTGCTTTCTTATGACTAGAATAACTCGAATCTAGGGTTCTCTCTTTTTCTACGCCACGAGGGCCGATTTATATAATACCCGGTTCCCTGGCTTTCCTTACAAGATACATCTAGAGTCCTACTCGGGGCCTACACGTAACCCTAATTTACACTCTGTGACCTCCATGTCTGGGACTCCATGGTTTGCACCACCTTTTGAGTGTTCTAGAACCTCCCTTTCCACAAGCCGAGTTACCAATACGGCTGTTGGCCCATCAGTGACATCCGGCCCGTTATCATATTACAAGGTATCGCGTAAACTTCCTCCAGCCGGATCTTTGTTCCTCTGCATGGGCCTGCCGGGTTATTATCCCCCCAACAGTAGTCCCTAGAATAGCTTGGGCGTCTTGGTTGGTGCGCCTTTCTTGTAGCTTCAAGCTTTGAGCCAGCCTCGAAGCGCATGCTATTCCCTGCAAAACGACAAACATTTACACATAATAATGTTACAGGTTAGATTGCTTTATCTATAGCCAGGCCGGCTCTTTCGGCGGTCCATATAGTAACCCCATCATCATACTAATCCGAATATCAATTCTCAAATCAGCTCTTTATAGCAACCATTTCATAACCCGGGTTTAACGTTCCTTATATGCTAGTCCGAGTAATAACTCTGAGACCGGCTCTTTTGGCGGTCATCTGTGACTCAACTGCATGAAAATAACTACCAAGATCTTGTTTCCGTAATCAACGGGCCGAGTATCCTATCCCGTGATTCTCTCCATTTTACCGTTTGCATTCTAGGGTTTTCACCGCGCCTATAAATACAGGGCCCCGTGAAAACCCCTAATAAAAAACGCTACCCCCTTTCCACTTCGTCTTCAACCTCCAGGCGCCCCATTGGAGCTCAAGACGCAAGCTCGGAGATAGGACGCCGGACTTCACGCGCACGTCGCCGTCGCCCACGAGAACCGCGTCGTCGCCCACGTGAACCACGCCGCCGCGCCGCGTTCAACAAGCTCCACTTCCGTCGCCGGTTCCTGGTACGCATTCCTAGATCTAAGTTTCCATTTGTAGATCTTGAAATCGCGTTCTTCGTGTTCATCGCATTTGCCTTTTTCTTATTTTGTTTCTTCTTTTCGTTCTCCATTAGATCTTTGTCCATGGCTCCCAAATCTCCTCCCAAGTCTAAGGCCAAGGCCACGGCCTTGAAGCAAAAGCCGAGTCAAACCATCTCGGCCAACTGGGCCAAGTCGACTGTCACGCTCGAGAAACTAGAAGAGCTGGCCGAGTCTGGAGTTCTCCCTCCTCAATCGGAAATCGCATGGAGGGCTCCCAAAGAGGAGAGTCGACCTTCACCTAAAGCAGGTGAAATTATCGTCTTTCTCGAGCACGTGACCCGGGGTTTCCGTCCCCCGGGTCTTCCTTTCTTTCGTGAGGTTCTTCACCACTACAAGCTCCGGGTCTTTGACATAGGTCCCAATTCGATTCTCAACATTTGCCATTTTATCGTCCTTTGTGAATCTTACCTCTGCATCGCCCCCAATCTCGCATTGTTCCTTGAACTTTAACAGTGCAAACCTTGGCGCAAAAATACGGTTGGACCCCTCCTTGTCTGTGGAGGCGTGGCCATCCAGAGACGCAAAAAATCTTTGATGCCGACTCTCAATCTTCACTCCCATGTGAAGCACTGGCAAAAAACCTTCTTTTATTGCAAAGACACTTCCACACCCGGCAAGAAGCCTCTACCAGGTTTTTCTGTTGAAACCCTTTCTCTCTCCAACAATTTAAGCGCCTTCGCTCCAGAGGCCGATAAACAGACCATCCAACCCCTCCTTCACAAACTCTCTGTCTTAGCAGCCCATGGTCTTTGTGGGTTGAATCTAATCAAGACCTGGATCAGCTGTAGGATCCAGCCCAATAGTATTCGCAAGAAACTTCTTTGTGAATACTCGGGCCACTTGACCGACTCTCTCCGATACTCGGAGAAGTCATATCCGGCTTCTGATGTTAACAAGGCCATGAAAAACTTTCTGGCTAAGAAGGTGGACGTCGTCATCAGAGCCGACCAGTAAGAACCAACTAACCTTTCTGTACCGGTTAATTTTTCAAACACGCGTATACTAACCTTCATCTTTGCTGTTCTTACTCAGGAATCTGATGATTGGTGGAAGATTGTAACCCCTCCTCCCTCAGAAAACTCGGAAGACGAACAGCCGAGTGACAACGAAGAAGGTGATTCCGAGTTACTAAACAAATACTTTGTCGACTTACTAGACCGAGATTCTCCTCCCACCTTCATTCCAGACAATACGCCACGATCACCAGCACCGGCTGAAAAGGCCGACTCTCAATCTGAAGAGAGCAAACCCGAGCAACCTGAAGCCGGGTTAAGCAAGAAAAGGAAACCCAGGGGGTCACGTTAAAGGTGCCATACTCCTCCATGACCACAGAGCCGTACTCATATGCTGGTATGTGCAAACTTAACGAATATCTAACTACTATATCATCTCAGAAGGTTGCATCACCTCCACCCAAGCAACGGGCAACTCGGTCTTCACCGGGTGACGAGGGCCTCAACCCGGGACTTCCTCTTCAATCGCCCTCTCGCCGAGCCAATACTCCTTCATCTTATCGCAATTATATTCCTCGAAAATATCCAACTCCGAGTCACCCCTTAGCCGGAAAACTCCGAGTCTCAATTTCAAACTCTCTGTCAGTATCTTACGGGTCAAGCAACGATCTTCCCAGTGATTTTGTCGTGAATACCGGGTAAACTTCATAACTTTCCTGGCTATATCCCATATACTTTGCATGTTTCACCTTTATTAACCACTAAACACATTTTTTTTCTTCCCTCGGAGCCAAGGTCACCCTCAGCGATCCGGTTGAAAACCCCCGTCGACGACCCGATGGCGGTTGACCCGAAAAGCGGCGCTAATCCCCCACCCGTCGAAGAGCAAGAGCCAACTAATGCGGCCAACCTAGGAGACGAGTCTTCTCCTCCCGCCCCCCAGCCGACTGATCCCGAGGTTGAATACCGTGGGACACAAAGGGCAGCTGCTGCTCCAAAGACTGTCGCTGCCAGATTTGACGCGGGGAAACAGGAGGCAACACCACCACCAGCTGACCGGGACGCTAGCTCCTCCAGGCCGACTTTTAGTGACCCGGAGTTTGAAAAGCTACTGAAGGAGTATCACACCTTGAAAGCGACTGAAGACGAGATTGTCGAGTCTTTGGCAACTGAGCACCAGGTTTGTTTAACTAATGTTACTTATATGCTTATCCTAGTCCCCAAGTTCCGAGTAAACTGTCCACAGTCACTCGGTACTTGCAAACATATAGTATTTCTTATACAAACTTCAAAATACCCTAGTCCCCAAGTTCCTAGTAAATTGTCCACAGTCACTCGGTACTTGTAAATACAATTGAGAACCGGTAGAACATTTTTTCCTGTGCATTGCCGACTGATATTGCTTTGCCATTTTCAGGCTTATGTAGCTCGTACCGATGAAGTACTTGCGAAAACAAATGAACTCCTGCAAGCTGAAGTAAAGCTCCGTGAGGAACTGGAGGCCAATCTCAAGGATCTTTCCAAGCAGTATAAGAAGCAGAAGAAGAAACTCCGGCACACTGAGGAGTTTGTCCAAAAACTCACGACTTTCATAACCAAGACCTATGACTCGGTCATAGGTAAGGCACATCTATTTTTCGACTATTACTTTGTGTTAATCGGATTTCCCTATTTTACGAGGTTTTGACCCGGATCACACTATCTTACTCCCCTTTTTGTATTGCAGGTCCGAATGAAGTTGCTGGCGAGCAGGACGACCTCCAAAAGCTCAAGATACTCAAGAACGTCATCCGGCAATTCGAGGCAGGGACAAAATTTACACGCGAAGCTATGAAGTTGGCTGGTGACTACACTGGCGTAACACACATGCTTGAGGCATACTCGACAATCCCTGCCTGGATTGATGCCTGGAAGCACTCAGCATGCCGTGTTGGTATGATATGCGGCCTTGCCTTGGCTAAGGCCTACTATCCCAAGATTGAGCCGGCAAAGCTTGTTGACGGGTTTTCGGAGTTCAAGACCGATGGCACCAAATTCTCTGGCAAAGATCTCAAGGCCATCAACACCCATATTCGACACTCGGCTAGCTTGATCGCCGAGAATCTTGACTTGAACAAGCTTACCGGGACGTACAATGATGAGGATAAGCCGGCTCACTTCGATGCTCCTGCGCCCTTTGACATGGTATGTCGCTTCAAGGCGGAGCTTGCCAAGGAAAAGGCCGGTACTGCGCCAACTTCATCAACTCCGGTAGTCCCTCCTCCAGCTCATGCTCCCTCCACGGATGAGCCGGACATTGGCACGGAGAAAGCGCCAGAGGTGACTACTGAAGACCCGGCTGCTGCTGCTGTCGAGTAATGCTACTCCTTCTCACCAGTAAACAATCATTCGGCCAATGGGCATTTGTAATATGCCTTTTAAACACTGCTATTTAATAGTGTGTTTGTGCACTATTTGATATTCTTCTTAAGGCTTGTAACACTATAAACTTCTGTGGTTTCGATAACCCTTCTGTTTGTCGCTTTGGTATGCAAACCTATTTTTGCACAATTTTACTGTTATATTGTTTGTGATAAAGATGCCGAGTCTTGGTCTTAGGATTGTGAAAAGTTTCTCACAAGTCCCCAAGACCCGAACTCTGGGTCTGAGGATTCTTGACTTGAAATTTTTTATTTTCTCAAGTCCCCAAGTCCCGAACTTTCATTAACATGAAGGTGAAGGATTAATCTGTGCCACATCACCCCTTACAAATTCCCGATATCTATGTACACTTGTATGTTTTGAATTTATGCGTAATATGTAATGAGTTTCTGGCTATCGCCTTTGCTCTGCATAACTTATGGTTTAGATGACCCTTCTGAAGCTATAAGACGGTTTTCACATAGATTTTCAATGTTGCTATAACTCTAATAAAAGCAGGGTCAGGCAAGTCCCAATGGGCATCATGACTGATTGGATTTATAGGTTAGCAAACACGCCATTTTGTTGCGAGTCACATCAAGCTTAAACCAAAAAGGTCAAGAAAAAATTTGGCTCTATTGTCCGGGTTACGAGATTGCAGCTGTACTTATTGCAAGTAATCAGTCCTCACAACCTAATGGCACTGTGGACGGGTCTAAGTATGCAACTGTGCTATTCAAGCAATCAGCCCCCAAGACCTGCATATGTGTACTACGCAACAGTAGGCTTTCTGCTCTACCGTCTTACAGATAACTTGAACACTAAACAAGGAAAATATGCGCAAATTTAAACACACTAAATCATACGCCTTACTATTGGGCAACATATTTTACTGGAACAACACACTAATATACAAAGCATGATCAATTATAGAAAAATATGCAAGAAACTGACAAAATTTTAAGGAACATAAGAACTATCGTGATTTAACCATTTCTTTATTGATATGAAAAGGTTAGGTTAGCAGGCCGCCTCATTAAAAACCATCCAGTCCCCATAGGTACCCTGGATAGGAAAAGAGCACGTATGAAACCTGCTGCCTGTTACATCGTGTAATACAATTTGCAAACTGAATCTATGCTAAGTGTAGTAAGGGCGCAGCTGGGCCACGTTCCATGGTCGTTCGCGCTCTTGCATGGAGAAGGTGGAATGAGCAGTGTCATTCACATGGTCCGACTCTTTCCTTGCATCCACTAGATAATACGATCCATTGTGTATATTCCGGCTTATAATGAACGAACCCTCCCATGGGGGAGATAACTTGTGTTTTCCCTATTTGGATTGCACCAAACGCATCACCAGGTCTCCTTCTTGAAAAACACGCGTCTTGACCCGGCGGCTATGATATCGCCGTAAATCCTGCTGATATATTGCAGACCGCTCCAAAGCTTGTTCCATGTGCTCTTCTAACATGTCCACAGCGTCTTGCCGGATCTTCTTGTTTTCTACCTCAACATAGGCCGCCACTCGTGCCGAGTCATGGATAATATCGCTTGGGAGAACGGCCTCTGCACCATAAACCATAAAAAACGGGGTCATTTGAGTAGACCTGTTAGGCGTAGTATTGATTCCTCAAACCACAGAGGGTAACTCCTCAACCCATGCTCCAGCAGCTCAAAGACACGGGACTCTTAATCGTGGTTTCAACCCACGAAGTAGCTCTTGGTTTGCTCTCTCCACCTGACCATTGGCTTGTGGATGGGCCACCGAGGCTACATCAAGTCGAATGCCATTGTTTCCACAGAACTTCTCCATCTCTCCTAAGGAAATATTGGTTCCATTGTCTGTGATTATGCTGTGGGGGTATCCAAACCGATATATGATCTTCTTCAAGAATTGCACAGCTGTGGCCGCTTCACAGTTCGTAACTGGCATGACCTCAACCCACTTTGTGAATTTATCAACGGCCACCAGTAAATGAGTCTTTTTGCACGGAGACATGTGGAAAGGGCCTACTATATCTATACCCCAAACAGAGAACGGCCAAGTCAATGGAATTGACCGCAACTCCATAGTCCGCACAAGGGTTTGCCGAGCATACCTCTGATATCCATCACATCTTGCTACCAAGCGTTCTGCGTCTGCTAAAGTCGTAAGCCAAAAGAAACCGTGCCGATATGCCTTGGCCACAAGGGATCTTGTGGAGGCATGGTGTCCACAATCACCTTCATGAATTTCTTTCAATATTTGTCGGTCCTCTTCTGGAGCTACGCAGCGTAAAAAGACACCTGTAGCACTTCTCTTGTAAAGCTCACCGCCAATGATAGAGTAACCTTTTGCACGTCTCTGGATTTGCCGGGCTACAACTTCCTGCTGTGGTAACTCGCCCCGTAGTAGGAATGCCAGGAACGGACCAGTCCATTCTGGAATAGCGCGCACCGCGGCTACAAATTCCGAGTCTGGGTCCCGGTGAGCTATCTCTTCTTCTGACTCGGTTTTAACGGAAGGCTGCCACAATTCATCCAAGAAAACATTAGGCGGGACCGGCTCTCGACGGGAGCCGAGTCTCGATAGTGCGTCCGCAGCCTCGTTCTTACGCCGGTCAATGTGCTCCACCTGATACCCTGAGAAAGACTCGGCTACTTTGTCCACCTCTCTGCGGTATACTTCCATCGTTGCAT
Source organism: Alopecurus myosuroides (assembly GCA_028641055.1). Lineage (NCBI taxonomy): Eukaryota > Viridiplantae > Streptophyta > Magnoliopsida > Poales > Poaceae > Alopecurus > Alopecurus myosuroides. Next base: position 242,325,535 of record CM054061.1, read on the forward strand.
CCTTCATGTCCCACGTTCCTGCGACCTGCTGTACCACAAGATCCGAGTCTCTGTAGCACTTTATACCCTTAATGCTCATCTTCTTTGCTACACAGAATCCATGCAACAAGGCCTCGTACTCTTCTACATTGTTAGAGCAATCAAAATGAATTTGCAAAACGTAGCGCAACTTATCTCCTTTTGGCGATGTGAGCACAACGCCGGCTCCCGATCCTTCGTACTGCTTGGAACCATCGAAATGCGTAACCCAAGATTCTGAACTTGGTACTAACGAGGAAACGCTTGTATGTGTCCAATCATTGACAAAATCAACCAGCGCCTGAGACTTGATCGCAGATCGGGGCTCATAATTGATGTGATAATCACCCATCTCGATGGCCCACTTGGCTACCCTACCTGTAGCATCTGAATTTCTTATGATATCTGCCATGGGTATGGAGCTTACCACCGTTATGGGGTGTTCTTGAAAATACGGCTTCAATTTCCGACAGGCCATGAATACCCCAAACACTAGCTTCTGGCAATGCGGGTACCGCTGCTTCGCCTCTGATAAGACCTCGCTCACGTAATAAACCGGTCGTTGCACCGGGTGATCCTTTCCATCCTCTTTACGCTCGACCACGACTACTGCACTAACTGCTCGAGGCCCGGACACAACATACAGCAACATGGGCTCTTTGGAACCCGGTGCTGCCAAAACAGGGGCTTCAGATAGCTGCTTCTTCAAAGCTTCAAACGCCTCATCCGCCTCTTGATCCCATATGAATTTGTTTGTTTTCCTCAATAGTCGGTATAGGGGTATTGCCTTTTCTCCGAGCCGAGATATGAACTGGCTCAGCGCTGCTACGCATCCTGTAAGTTTCTGAACATGTGTCAATTCCTCTGGCTTTTTTAGGCTCTGAATAGCTTTGATCTTATCCGGGTTAGCCTCGATCCCTCGCTCAGAAACGATGAAACCAAGTAGTTTCCCCGCAGGAACTCCGAACACACATTTTGTTGGGTTGAGCTTCATTTGGTATCTCCTCAGGTTCTTGAAGGTCTCTTTTAGGTCATCAATGAACGTTTCTGCGTTCCTTGTTTTGATCACCACATCATCGACATAAGCATGGACATTGCACCCAATCTGATCCTCGAAGCACTTCTGAATGCACCGTTGTTATGTTCCGCCGGCATTTTTCAACCCAAAGGTCATGGTTTTGTAACAAAAAGCTCCAAAGGGGGTTATGAACGACGTCTTCTCCCAATCCTCCTCTTTGAGCTTTATCTGATGATACCCGGAATAGGCATCCAGGAAGCATAACAAGTCACTTCCCGCCACAGCATCTATGATCTGGTCTATCCTTGGAAGGGCAAACAGATCTTTTGGACAATGCTTGTTGAGACTCGTGTAATCTATGCACATTCTCCACTCGTTATTCTTTTTCAACACTAAAACCGGGTTAGCCAACCACTTGGGGTGGAAAACCTCGATGTTAAAGCCGACTGCTAAGAGCCGAGCTACCTCTGCTCCTATAGCTTTTCTTCTTTCTCCGTTCATTTTCCTCAGGCCCTGCTTCACTGGCCGGGACTTGGGGTCAACATGTAAGCTGTGCTCGGCGAGTTCAGTCGGGATACCCGGCATGGTGCTAGGCGTCCATGCAAAAACATCCTGATTCTCACGGATAAACTCGATGAGCGCACCTTCCTCCTTGTTATCCAGGTTGGACCCTATGGCGAACTACTTGGAAGAGTCGCCCTCAATGAAAGCCACCATCTTTGTGTCTTGGGCTGCTTTAAACTTAGCTCTCTCATCCTCAGTATTTGGTTTTTTCAAAGCTGTTCGATCTTCCGGGTCTACCTGAGACCTATAATACCTGAGCTCTTCCTTTGCACAGGCTTGTTCTGCGAGGGCCGCATCTCCCTCATCGCACTCTGCTGCCACAGCCCTGTTCCCATGAATAGTGATGGTCCGTTTGGGACCCGGGATTTTCAACTGTAGGTAAACGTAGCACGGTCTTGCCATGAACTTGGCGTAAGACGGCCTTCCAAACAGTGCGTAAGGACTACGCAGTTTCACCACCTCGAATGTGAGCCATTCTACTCTGTAGTTATCCTTGGATTCTCCAAAAGGAACCTCCAGTGATATCTTTCCCTCAGGGCAGGCCGAATGTCCTGGTACAATTTTGTGAAAAACTGTGTAGCTTTTCTGGAGCTGAGACTCCTTGAGCCCCATACGTAAAAAGGTCTCCCAATATAGGATATTGATACTGCTCCCACCATCCATCAGAACCTTCTTTAACTCATAGCCATTGACTTGCGGCGCTACTACCAAGGCTAGCACACCCGGATGTTCTATTGCTTCCGGGTGATCCCTTCTGCTCCATGTTACTTCCTGATCTGACCACCTCAGGTATCTTGTAACACCCGAAGAAACCGAATTTACAGCTCTTTTGAGTATCTTCCTTTCCCTCTTGGTGGTCCCAGTGGTGTGAACATGATACTGTCATAGCTGCTTTGGGTTACTCTGAAAGCCCCCTGCACCACCCTGGTTATTACCTGCGCCACCAGCTCCTGCATTGCCTGCAGGGGGTGGGTTGTTGCCCTGGTTTCCACCCGGACCCGGTCCTCCTCCCCGGCCTGCACCTTGCAGCGCCTTCTGTATTTCCTCATTTTTCCACCTTTGTAGATCCACGCATTGCTCCAACGAGTGGTTAGCCGGCCTACCATTTCTACTATGGCGCGGGCAAGGCATCTTGAAGGCTTCGATGTGGTTAGTCGGCCGTGGCGGCCCTTGATAATTGTTTCCTCCGTTGAAGTTTCCTCCATTGAAGTTTCTGTCCGCTCTGGGCCTTGCAAACCCGGCCTCAGTATTGGCGACTAACTCAGAGCCCCCCTCATACGAACGTTTATGCTGGTTGTTTCCATTGCCACCATTATTACCTCCATTGTTATTCGGTGCGGCCCCGTTACCGGTTCTTCCGTTACTGTTCACATTAGCTTTTCCCTTCTTATCCTCAATATCTTCTTCTGTGGTGTCAGTGAAGGCATGCTTGTTGCACGCGTCCATCAACTCCCCCATAGTAATTTCTGAAACATTCCTGCTGCATTTCATGCGTACCAATTTTTGCACCAAGGGCGTATATCTGCATGTTTTCGTCATAGCTTGTATCGCATCCTTTGGCTAGATATCGGTGGAGGAGTGGAGTATATCCATGACTCGGCGCACCCAGCTGCGTGCCGACTCTCCCTTTCTCTGCACACACCGGTCCAAGTCGTCAATCGTGTATAATTTCCTGCAAGTTCCATGAAAATGCTTGACGAAAGCCGACTTAAGGTCACTCCACGAATTGATAGACCTCTCAGGCAGGTTATTGAACCATAGTTTAGCTGCTCCTTCAGACATCATGAGATACATAAATTTGGCTTGGAGCTTTTCTGAAGCGTTGCGAATAGACATGGCCATCTCATAGCTGCTTAACCAGGTCTCGGGATCCATGGTCGGCTCATAGTTGACAACTTTACCAGGCTCTTTGAATTTGTCCGGGTAAGGCTCGGCCCTGATAGCGTCTGATAAGCATTTGGGTCCGGCTAAGTTTGTCAACACCGGCCTTATCCTTGAAACGTGTGAAACCTCAGCTGCTGCGGCGGGAGGCGCGCCAACTCCTGGACCTCGCACTGCAGACCCGGCCGCACGCCTTGCCCGAGAACTATTCACGATAGCCTGTGCCGCTGAGACCGCAGGATCTGCTGGTCTAAGTGGAGGAGGCGGCATTTGCTGCTCTGCCCTCCGTCGTGCTGAATTTGATTGAATATTCCTCGTATTACCTTCATGCCGACTGATATACGGCGTCCCGTGCATGCCGCTCCTGTTGTCCGGGTAATTTTCTTGCTGAGCCACCGCAGTGCGTAACATCTCTATAGCCCGCCGGGTTTCTATTGCCTGAGGCGACTCTCCCAGTGGAATACGGTCGAGCGCTAAAGTTGCGTCGTACACGTTATCCATAGGGTTATTGAAGTGACCCGGCGGGGTATGAAATCGTGATGGTGGTGGTTGCACAGCATTGCCCCTGGCCGCCCCAGCGGGTAGTGCAGGTGACCCGGCTGGCATGTTTGTCGGTTGTCCCCCGAGCGCTGCTCCTGCGTACCCAGTTCCTTAATTCACAATCGGGATCGGCTGGTCTTGAGGCGTAACAAATAACGCGCCCGGTTGTAGGGCTCCGCCTATTGCAGGCAGTCTCGTCTGATGCCTCTGATTATATGCTCTAGTCGTTTGTGCCTGTATACGATTCTCTAACTCATCCAACTGACGTTGACGCACGGCCATCTGTAATTTCCCGGCTTCTACATCTCTCCTTTATTGTTCCAATGCTCGGCGGGCCACATCCAAGTCTCTGGCCCGGGCCGCCGAGTTCTCCGGGGTAATCACCGTTGCTAATACTGTGGGATCCAAGATCAAGTTGTTACTGAACAGAGCCGGATTTGGTGGTTGTGACGTTCCCGCCCCAGCTGTTCTGTTCGTCCTAAATCCGAACATGTTCCTGTGATGAGCAGTTTCCCCTGTTTCGCTGGTGACGGACGTCTTCTCACCATCGACCCGGCCTCCAGCCGGGTTTCCATTGATCGGAGTCTGTTGTTGGGCCAGCGCTTGCACCGCACCAGCCGCGGCTACTGACACATCACCCTGATTCTGATTTATCGCAAGGGCTGTGTAAACCGCAACTCGGCGCGCAATCCCTGGTGAAGATTCATATTCTTCTTCCTCGCTGCTATCTTCTTCATACCGATCTTCGAGCAGGTGCAGGATAGATTCGTTGTCATCATCTCTAGTAACCCGGCCACGTGGGGTCCATGCTGGCTCCTCCGGCTGTTCCCTCTTCGTGGTGGGTGCTCTCTCCAGTTCTGCCGTGCCAACCGACTCTTCCCCATCCGATTGAACACAGGTGGCGGCCCCTGACACAGAATCATATTCATTATTGTCAAAAATTAAACCAGATGTACGTACCATACCCCGAAAGACGTTAACCCGGCCGATCGTAACGACAGATCCGGTTTCCAGCTGGTCCGACTCTGCCCCCCAGCCAGAATCGTCGACGATCTTCTCTCCTTCGGGGTTGGTGATGATCTCGCCGACAATGAGGTTCTTCATGCTTTCCAGAGCTTCTCCCGTGATGTAAACACCTTTGGACGTAGGCCCCACGGTGGGCGCCAACTGTCGTGGGAAAGTCACGCCAGATGTTACCGGAGGTAACTTAGGTTGGGGTAAATCGACTCTGGTGTTTGGGAGAGGGTTTAGCTCAGATCAGACACAAGATTTATCCTGGTTCAACCTCTCCATTGGAGATAATAGCCTACTTCCAGCTAGGATCATATTGATAGGCGACCTAGAGGCTCGGGCTGCAATGTCGCCAAGACTCCAATCTAGGGTTACAAGTATTTGCTTGCGTATGACTAGAATAACTCAAATCTAGGGTTATCTCTTTTTATACGCCATGAGGGACGGTTTATATAACACCCGGTTCCCTGACTTTCCTTACAAGATACATCTAGAATCCTACTCGGGGTCTACACGTAACCCTAACTTACACTGTGTGACCTCCAAGTCTGGGACTCCATGGTTTGCACCGCCTTTCGGGTCTTCTAGAACCTCCCTTTCCACAAACCGAGTTACCAATACGGCTGTTGGCCCATCAGTGACATCCGGCCCATTATCATATTACAAGGTATCGCGTAAACTTCCTCCAGCCGGGTCTTTGTTCCTCTGCATGGGCCTGCCAGGTTATTATCCCCCCAACAACCACCACCCCCGCCACCAGCCAGCGCGCCGGCTAATGCCGCCAACAACAAGAATTGCCCCGAGCAACCTCGACCGCCTCCAGCTGATGTAGCCGGAGGATCACGCAACAACTTCCCGCGTAACCACGCGACCTACATCATCAACGTCATTCAGCATTTTGACAAAAACAGCAAACGTCGCCGGTATGCCAAGGTGAACGCAACCACGCCAATGGTCCGCCAGCCCATGGACTGGTCCATGACCTGCGTGACATATGGCCCGGCTGACCAGTCGGACGTGCTACCGTCCCCGGGCTCGTACGCCCTCCTCCTCGACACCATCATCGGCATGGAGAAGACGGCTTGCACGTTCTACCGGGTGCTGATCAACGGAGGAAGCAGCATCAACATCTTGTACAAGGATTGTCGTGGGATAATCACGGCAGACGTTACCGGGGGTAACTGATCTTGGGGCAAGGCGACACAGGCGTTTGGGAGAGGGTTTAGCTCAGAGGAAAACATGGTGCAATTCGATCTGGTAGCCGGCAATCAAAGTCGCCGAGTCTCGGATCTTGATATAACAACTCAACTCTGGGATTACACTAGATGCTTGATATCAAGCGATATTGCTAGGGTTCTTAGATCTCTGTCTAAACTAGGCCTGGGGGTCGGTTTATAAAGCACCCGTACCCCCTGGCTTACCCTCCAAGGCGCACCCTGGATCCTACCCGGACACGGCGCACAAACCCTAACTTTCCTTTACAGTAACCCACAATCCGGGTTACCGGGCCTACAAACTTGGGCCCTCCACTAGTTTCCTTATCCTTAGCCGGATCCTGCGCAGCGTCCTCTGGGCCGGGTTACTCCTTGGAGTTTGGCCTACCGGGTTATTATCCCCCCATCAGTAGTCCCCAGAATAGCCTGGCTTCATGGATCCTCCTTGAAGCGCTTGCTATTCCCTGCAAATATATCAAACACATAGGCATGTGGAGGCCGGGTTAAGATGCTTTGATAAGTGGCTAGGCCTAGCTCCATGGTGGCCATATAGTAACCCGGGCTTTCCCCAAACTCTTTGGTTTAATTTTCCAGGTCCAAACCCTAATAAAAATGCCAAAATCCCATACTCGATAACCGACCCTGATATCACGGAGTGGATTTCCTTCTTTCTCTTGTCCAGATGCTTTGCCCAATACTTGGCGCATATCTTGCAGAATCCACGTGGATAACCATCACCCCACGATTTCCGGCTTCTGGCCGTTGAGATAGAACCACCCTCGCCTTATAAATAGTACTCAGAGGGTAACCCCAAACCCATCACTACGCCTCAGCTTCCCCTTTCCTTCATTGCTCCGTACACCCTCGCAGCGCCACCGCAAGGAGCTTGCGCTCGCCATCGAAGCTAAGTCGCCGCCGGCCGCGCTCGCCCTCGAGCCACCTCGCGCCGCCGTCGCGCTAGACTGCCGCACCTTCGTTCCCCGCGCCAAGAGCCGCAAAGGGGCATTCGAGCCACGCAGCTCGCCGCCGTCGCGCTAGACTCCAATCTCTCCGGTAAGCCTCTTGCAGCCGTTTAATTTAGCCCCGCAATTTTTCAATTCATCCAGGATCGGATCTAGGTCAACCCGTGAGTCTTTTTTCCGATTGCATCAAGCTAGATCGATTCGATGCTCGCCAACTCCTTTACCACCTGCTAGATAGTTACAACTCATCCTCCTACCATTACTAACCACCAAATCTTCTGTAAAATCGCTCACAAACTTTCCTATCTAGATCCATTCCTCCTTGATTTTCCGCTCATTGCGTTAACACCCAAAAAATCCTCCTTTTCCAGCTATTTTGCTTGCGGTATACACATGGGCAACCATCCATCTTCCTCAAATGCTTTTCCATACGTAAGTGACCAATAATTTCCACAATTGTACTTAACACCCGGATACCTTGTAATCTCCACTTCATAGCGTGATACCCGGATAATTCTTAGCTTTATACTTTCTTGATACCTTATACTCGGATAATCCAACACTTCCGAGTCTCATTTCCTATGCCTCTTTTTCTTGTGTTTTGCAGGTTGATCCCATGGCTCCCAAACGACAAGGAAAACAGCCGACTCAAGCGAGGACTACCCAAACCATATCCGCCAACTGAGGGCGTTCCACAGCTACAAAGGCCAAGTTGGACGAGCTAGCCGAACTAGGAATTCTCCCTTCTCAAAAGGACATTCACTGGAGGGCGCCGGGCAACGAGACCCGGCCCGCACCCGCTGATAACGAGGTAATCTGCTTCGTAGAGCACGTGACCCGGGGATTCCGTCCTCCGGGTCACTCTTTCTTCCGGGAGGTCTTAAGCCATTATGGCCTCCGGGTATTCGACATAGGGCCTAACTCTATGTTGAATATTACCCACTTCATCGTTCTATCCGAGTCGTACTTGTGCATGCCGCCAAGTTTGACTCTCTTCATCGAACTATTCCAGTGTAAGCCGTGCCGCGAAAGTGGTGACGGAGCACTTCTTACTTGTGGCGGGGTATCCATCCAACGCCGCAAGAATTCACCAATGCCAACCCTCAATTTAAACTCCCACGTCAAACATTGGCAGCTGTCTTTCTTTTATTGCCACGATACCTCCCCAGACGACGAAAAGAAACTGCCGGGTTACTCGGAAAGCCTCCTTGAACCTTCCGAGTCTTTCAACGCCTTTGCACCAGACTCGGACAGGGAGGCGATCCTTCCCTCATTAGCCAAGATAGCCATCCTCTCAGCCCAAGGCCTCCTCGGGCTAAATTTAGTAAAAACATGGGTTGATTTTCGGATCCAACCCAACTCCATTCGCACCAAATTGTTGTGCGAGTATTCGGGGCACACCACAGATGCACTCCGATACTCCACCAAGAGCTTTGCGACCGGCGACACCAACAAGACCATCAAGGGCTTCTTGACAGAGAGGCTAGAGGTGATAAAGGGCATCACCGGGTTACCCCCGTTTACTCGGGAGAACCCGGCTCCAGCGGTAATATCCGATATTCACAACTTATTTCCACATTTTGACTTGATACAGCTCCTAACCCTTAGTCTCATTCTTTTGTCTTAGGCTGATGACCCTTTCTGGAGAGTTGAACCTCCCCCCCTTCCAGAGACCCGGAAGAAGAGGACGAGCCGGCTGATGATAGTGAAGGTACTTGCACAGAACTTGTATAATCTTTACTCGTATCATTTTCCTCCCGTTTACCTTTTTTCCAACGAACACACACACCCGGTTCGCAGGGCTGGAGGACGAAGGTGAGACCAACGAGGATGACCCGGAGGCAACCGAGTCTGATCAAGAAGCAACAGTTGGAGCCAAGAGGAAGGCCAGAGGGGCAGTGTCCCAGGTTCCTTTTTCCTCGTTATCCTCTGAACCTTACTCCTTTGACGCCATGCGACGACTTAACCATCAATTATCAAATTCGTCGTGCTTGAAGGATTCTCTCCCGGCCAAGCGCAGAGTAACTCGGAGCTCCCCGGGTGAAGATCCCCTTAACCCGGGCATATCTACCCCCTCGGTCCCTCGTGCCAGCGCTCCTCTGTCCCGACCTTCCGACTCTCCTCAACGCCACCCTTCTCCTAACCATCCACGTGCCGGGCAATTTCAGGTTCCGTTAGTGGTCCCTGTGACGACCTCATCTGCTTCCAGCGGCGAGCTCCCGCCGGACTATACCGTGAATGCCGGGTAAGTTTTTGCTACATGATTTCCTTTTACGTCTGACGAATTTCCCCTCAAGCCACCGTCATCACTAATAACTGCCTTTTCTCATCTTTCTTTCAGCACTCAAGTCACCGTCAGTGACCCGGAAAACGTGGAAACAGATAACCATCGGGTGGGGAAGCCGACTGATAACGCAGACACCGCGACTGGCGGTGATACGGCGAATAACCAGGAACAAGGCCCTCTGAACAATCCGCTTCCCCGAGCCGCCGGATCTCCTTCCTCATCGGAACCAGTAGACGAGGAGATCGAGGTTCTAGATACAAGGATGGGTTCTCCCAACCCGGGTACTCAAACTGTCCGGGTCTCGACTCCAAGGGCGGGGAGAGCCCCCCCCCCCCACCAGGCGACCAAGCTGCCGGCTCTTCCGGTACTCGATCCGAGGAACTGACGTTTGCCCAGATGCTGGAAACCCTGCGCACTTTAAGGGCTAATGAAGAAAACATCTTGGGGGCTTTAATAGCCAAACACGAGGTAAATTCGACTAATGTTGCTTGTGCCCTTGTCCAGTCCCCAAGTTCCGAGTGAATTGATTCATAATTTGCTTGGGACTTTATTATACAAGCGACTGATAACTTGCTCCTCTACCCGACTGATCCTTGTTTGCATGCATGCAGTCTTTCGTGACTCAATCTGAGGAGAAACTGGCAGACGCCACCAAGCTCATCGAAAAGGAGGTAGCTTTGCGTGAAGCAGCCGAAGCTGAGGCCAGGAGGAATAGGCTGATAATGAGGAAATATAGGAAAAGGGCTCACAAAGCAGAAGATGATCTAACAAGCCTTTCCGTCCAAATATCAGACAAATATCGTGCTTTACTTGGTACGTTTCCTCCTCCGGGTTTATCCTTTTGATAGATAGCAACAGTTTTCCCGACTTACGTTTCCATTTCTTCAGGCCCGGACGAAACCATGCCGGAAGAGGATGACATCGCCAAGCTGAAAACCATGAAGAGCGTTATCCGGCAGCTATGTGCCGGAACCAAATGGATCCTTCAGGAATTACGGTGGCCGGGTAAAGGACATGTTGATCTGAAGAGGATGCTGGATGCCTTCTCCACTATTCCTGAGTGGATTTGGCACTGGAAACGCTCGTCTTGCCGGGTTGGAGTGACCCGGGGGCTTGCACTCGCCAAGGCTTATTTCCCCAAGCTCGAGCTAGTGAAGCTTATGGGCGGCTTCCCAGAGTTCAAGCTTGATGGATCCAAGTTCTCGGTGAAGGATTTTCAGGCCGTCCAGAAGGAGGTCCGTTACCCGGCCAGCGTGATCGCTGACGACCTGGATGTTAATATCCTTGTTCCAGCATATGATGCTGCTGGTGAAGCAATTAAGTCAGATCTTCCCGAGCCGTATGATATGCTGGCTCGGTGGAAGGAGGAAGCTGCTGCGTTGAGGGCGGAGGCTGCCAAGAAGCAAGCTGAAGCCGGCTCTGCCCCCGCTACCTCAACACCAGTCGTTCCACCTCCTGCACGGGCTGGTACCGCTGATCCGGGTGCTGCTGCTACCACCAATGATGGCAAGGGCAAGGCCAAGATGAACGCCGAGTGATATCTGATCTCTAATGCCTCTTCTTATGCACCGGTCGGTCAACATGCTGTTTAAACAGTTATATTTTGGGTGGTGCGCCTGTGCACCTTTGATATCTTTTCACCGGGATTTTGTAATGCACGCTAAGGTCTTGATATACTCTATGCCTCTTCCGGCCTTTTTAAGTTTATCCATTATTGAGCTCATCTGTTCTCGATATCCGGCTTTCTTTATTGTTCCTTTTGTGAAAACTCGATTTCCGGGTCTCATGGGTATTGACAAGCGGATTTGCTTCTAAGTCCCCAAGTCCCCAAGACTCGGATATTTGGGTTTTTGGAATTCTACAAGTAATCAATTTTTTCTCTTTTCAAGATTTCAAGTCACCCGGACCCGGATCTCCAAGTCTAGGACACTTGATCTTGAAAGGGGAACGAACTGCCTACTGCTAAATTCACAAAGATCCCTGAGTTGTTTCACATAGGATTTGAAGTTATGCTTAATAATCGTTGAGTTTCCAGCTGTTTAGCCTTGTACTCTGCATAACTTGTGGTTTAGATGACCCTTTTGACTATCTTGTACTGTAATCCGGCTTTCGCGTGGATACCATGTTGTTACATCTATACGAAAACGTAGCCAGTCAAGCCCCGTCGGGTTTCATGACTGACTGTAATCGTAAGCGAACAAATCATGCCACTTTAATGCGAGTCACATCGAGCTTAAGTAAGAATAGCCAAGGAATTTGGACTTCTTTGTCCGGTTATAAGATTGTAGCCGTACTCGTTTGCAAGTAATCGGCCCTTATAACTCATAGGCATCATGGCCGGGTCTTTGAGTTTGTAACTGTGCTATTCAAGCGACCAGCCCCCAAGACCTAGATATACGCATCATACTGAGAGTACATAACCTGATAATAACCATCTCTTTTCTTGATAATCACCTCTTTACTTGATATGAAAAATCTAGGTCAGCAAGCCGCCTCATTAAAAACCCGTCCAGTCCCCAAAGGTACCCTGGATAGGAAAAGAGTACGTCTGAAAACCTGCTGCCTATTACATCGTTCAATTCCATATGCCAATACAATTTTTGCTAAGTATAATATGGACGTAGCTGAGCCACGTTCCACGGTCTGTCTCTTTCTTGCATAGATGAAGTGGTGTGAGCAGTGTCATTAACTGTGGTCGACTCTTCCCTTGCATCTATCAAGTAATATGACCCATTATGCAAATTCCGGCTTATGATAAACGGTCCTTCCCAGGGTGGTGATAACTTGTGCTTTCCTTCGTTCGACTGTACCAGGCGCAGAACCAGGTCTCCTTCCTGGAAGACCCGGGTTTTCACGTGCCGGCTATGATACCTTCGTAAATCCTGCTGATATATGGCTGATCTTTCCAGGGCTTGTTCCCTTTGCTCTTCTAACATATCCACGGCATCTTGCCGGGTCTTTTCATTCTCCACTTCGACGTATGCTGATACTCGTGGTGAATCATGAATAATATCACTCGGTAGTACTGCCTCCGCGCCATAGACCATGAAGAAGGGTGTCATCTGAGTAGATCTATTAGGCGTAGTATTGATGCCCCAAACCACAGAAGGGAGTTCTTCGACCCATGCGCCAGCTGCCCTGATACAGGGGACTCGTAATCGTGGTTTTAACCCGCGTAGCAATTCTTGATTTGCCCTCTCCACTTGTCCGTTGGCCTGCGGATGAGCCACTGACGCGACGTCAAGTCGGATTCCATTGTTGCCATAGAACTTCCCCATCTCACCAAGGGACATGTTGGTTCCATTGTCGGTAATTATGCTGTGGGGATACCCGAACCGGTAGATAATCCTCTTCAGGAACTTGACTGCTGTGGCTGATTCGCAATTAGTAACTGGCATAACCTCAACCCACTTGGTAAACTTATCAATAGCCACCAAAAGATGTGTCTTCTTGCATGGTGACATATGAAAGGGGCCAACCATGTCCATACCCCAGACAGCGAACGGCCAAGTTAACGGGATGGTCCGTAACTCCATAGCCGGCACATGGGTTTGGCGAGCGTACCTTTGACACCCGTCACACCTTGCTACCAATCGTTCCGCATCTGCTAGAGCCGTGAGCCAGAAAAATCCGTGTCGATAAGCTTTAGCCACGAGAGATCTTGTGGATGCATGATGTCCACAGTCGCCTTCATGGATTTCCTTGAGAATCTGTCGGCCTTCTTCTGGCGCGACGCAGCGCAAAAAGACCCCTGTTGTGCTTCTCTTATATAATTCCCCGTTGATGATAGAATATCCCTTTGCTCGCCTCAAAATTTGCCTTGCTAATACCTCCTGCTGTGGTAACTCGCCTCGCGATAGGTAGGCCAAAAACGGTTCTGTCCATTCGGGAACAGTACGTACAGTAGCCACAAGTCCTGAATCCGGGTCTTGATTTGCCAATTCCTCCTCTGACTCGGTTTTAACTGATGGTCGCCATAATTCATCCAGGAAAACGTTAGGTGGAACCGGCTCTCTGCGCGAGCCGAGTCTAGCGAGTGCGTCGGCTGCCTCATTCTTTCTTCTGTCTATATGCTCCACCTCATACCCGGAAAAACATCCTGCAACCCTATCAACTTCCCTGCGGTATGCTGCCATAGTTGCGTCCTTTCTATCCCAAGTTCCTGACACCTGCTGTACCACAAGGTCCGAATCTCCGAAGCACCGTATCCTCTTGACGTTCATCTCCTTAGCTGCCCTTAGGCCGTGCAATAGGGCCTCATACTCGGCCACGTTGTTGGAACAGTCGAAGTGGATTTGCAGTACGTAACTTAGTTTATCTCCTTTGGGTGACGTTAGCACCACCCCAGCTCCTGATCCCTCGTATTGCTTAGATCCATCGAAGTGCATGATCCATGATTCGGAATTTGGAACCGTTGTAGTCATGCCTGTATGTGTCCAGTCGTTAACGAAATCAATTAAAGCTTGAGATTTGATTGCTGACCTGGGTTCGTAGTTGATGTGATAATCCCCCATCTCTATCGCCCATTTGGCTATTCTTCCCGTCGCGTCCGAGTTTCTGATGATATCCGACATTGGTATTGAACTAACCACTGTTATGGGGTGTTCTTGGAAGTACGGCTTCAATTTCCGGCTAGCCATAAAGACCCCGAACACCAACTTTTGCCAATGTGGATAGCGCTGCTTTGCTTCTGATAATACCTCGCTGACGTAATAAACCGGTCTCTGAACCGGGTAACCTTTCCCATCCTCTTTGCGCTCCACAACAACTACTGCGCTGACGGTTCGAGGGCCAGCTGCCACGTATAGCAACATAGGCTCTTTAGGACCCGGCGCCGCTTAGGGCTGGAATTCGAGCCGAGCCGAGTCAGCTCGGCTCGACTCTCTCAAGCTCGGTCAACCGACGAGTCGAGCTCGGCTCGACTCGTTCAACAAACGAGTCCAAAATCAAAACTCGGCTCGGCTCGGTGAACTCGCGAGTAGCTCGCGAGCTACTCGTTTAACTTTTTTTATTTTATAAAACTATAAAAAGTCAACATTATATATTTATATATAAATATTTTTCATTATTTAGGGCACGTATAATAAAATCATCACAATAATCGATGAAAAGATGTCACAATAAAATAATTTGTCATAAATAAACTACAATAATTAGTAAAAAAATGTTCACATATATAAGAATATCATTAGAAATTCTTTTTACCGAGTTAAACGAGCTAAACGAGTACTCGTAAACTCGGCTCGTTTAGCTTGAACTCGTTTACTGTCGAAAACGAAAACTCGACTCGGCTCGTTGGACAACGAGTTCAAGCCGAGCCGAGTCGAGTTGCGAGCTACTCGTTTAACTCGCGAGTTTCGAGTTTTAATTCCAGCCCTAGCGCCGCTAGTACTGGTGCTTCAGATAACTGCTTCTTTAGTGCCTCAAACGCCTCATCCGCCTCTTGATCCCACACGAATTTGTCTGATTTCCGCAAGAGCCGGTACAAGGGTATTGCCTTTTCTCCGAGTCTGGATATGAATCGGCTCAAGGCTGCTACGCAGCCCGTGAGCTTTTGAACATGCTTCAAATTTTCCGGTTTTTTCAGACTCTGGATGGCCTTGATTTTATCCGGGTTTGCCTCGATTCCTCTCTCGGAAACTATAAAGCCGAGTAATTTCCCGGCTGGAACTCCGAACACGCACTTTGTCGGGTTAAGCTTCATCTGGTACCTCCTCAAGTTTTTGAATGTCTCCTTTAGATCATCGATAAACGTCTCCGCCTTCCTGGTCTTGATGACCACATCATCCACATAGGCATGGACGTTGCGTCCGATTTGGTCCTCGAAGCACTTTTGAATACACCGTTGGTAAGTTGCACCGGCGTTCTTCAATCCAAACGTCATAGTTTTATAGCAGAAGGCCCCAAAAGGGGTTATGAATGATGTTTTCTCCCAATCCTCCCTCTTGAGCTTAATCTGATGATACCCGGAATATGCGTCCAGGAAGCATAATAGATCGCTTCCAGCTACTGCATCTATAATCTGATCTATCCTTGGTAGCGCGAACGGATCCTTTGGGCAATGTTTGTTGAGACTCGTAAAATCAATGCACATCCTCCACTCATTGGTCTTTTTCATCACTAGAACCGGGTTTGCCAACCAATCCGGGTGAAATACTTCCATGATAAAGCCGGCTGCCAATAGCCGAGCGATCTCTTCGCCTATAGCCTTCCTTCTTTCCTCATTCATTTTCCTCAAACCCTGCTTCACGGGCCTGGACTTGGGATCCACATGCAAACTGTGCTCGGCCAGCTCTGTAGGGATACCCGGCATGTCGCTAGGCGTCCAGGCGAACACATCTGCATTTGAACGAATAAACTCCACAAGCGCTTCCTCCTGCTCTTTTCCCAAGTTAGACCCTATGGTAAACTGCTTAGTGGAATCACCTTCGACAAAATCTATCTTCTTGGTGTCTTGTGCTGCCTTGAATTTTGCTCTCTCATCCTCGGTATTCGGCTTTTTCAAGGCTGTTCTATCATCCGGATTTACTTGAGACCGGTAATATTCGAGTTCTTCCTTTCTGCATGCTTGCTCAGCCATAACCGAATCTCCTTCGTCACACTCGGCCGCTATATCCCGGTTCCCATGTATGGTGATGGTCCGTTTAGGACCCGGGATCTTCAGCTGCAAATACACGTAGCACGGCCTAGACATGAATTTGGCGTAAGCCGGTCTTCCGAACAGAGCGTGATAAGGACTGCGCAATTTGACCACCTCGAACGTGAGCCACTCAACTCGATAATTATCCGTCGATTCTCCAAAAGCAACCTCCAAGGTGATCTTTCCCTCGGGGCTCGCCGAGTGACCTGGCACGATCCCATGAAAGATTGTCGAACTTTTCTGTAACTGGGACTCTTTGAGACTCATCCGTAAGAAGGTTTCCCAATAAAGGATGTTGATGCTACTTCCACCGTCCATCAGGACCCTCTTCAGTTCGTAACCATTAACCTGTGGAGCGACCACCAACGCCAAGACTCCTGGACGCTCTACTTTTTCCGGATGATCTCTTCTACTCCACGTTACCTCTTGTTCCGCCCATCTAAGGTATCCCGGCGCGGCCGACGAAACCGAGTTTGCCGCTTGCTTTAATGTCTCTTTGTTCCTGCTAGAAGTTCTTGTAGTATGCACATCATATTGTCCTTTTAAATTAGGCGTTCGTACCATACCGACGAAGATGTTGATCCGGCCGATCGTCACCATAGATTCGGACTCGAGGTGATCCGACTCTGGCCCCCCGCCGGAATCGTCCACTATCTTTTCTCCTTTGTGGTCGATGTAGATTTCGTCGACGACAAGACTCTCCATGCTCTTCCGAGCTTCTCCCGTGATGTAAACACCTTTGGACGCAGGCCCCACGGTGGGCGCCAACTGTCGTGGGATAATCACGGCAGACGTTACCGGGGGTAACTGATCTTGGGGCAAGGCGACACAGGCATTTGGGAGAGGGTTTAGCTCAGAGGAAAACATGGTGCAATTCGATCTGGTAGCCGGCAATCAAAGTCGCCGAGTCTCCGATCTTGATATAACAACTCAACTCTGGGATTACACTAGATGCTTGATATCAAGCGATATTGCTAGGGTTCTTAGATCTCTGTCTAAACTAGGCCTGGGGGTCGGTTTATAAAGCACCCGTACCCCCTGGCTTACCCTCCAAGGCGCACCCTGGATCCTACCCGGACACGGCGCACAAACCCTAACTTTCCTTTACAGTAACCCACAATCCGGGTTACCGGGCCTACAAACTTGGGCCCTCCACTAGTTTCCTTATCCTTAGCCGGATCCTGCGCAGCGTCCTTTGGGCCGGGTTACTCCTTGGAGTTTGGCCTTCCGGGTTATTATCCCCCCATCAAGGATACAACTGACAAGCTCAACATCACTGAGCACCAGCTCGAACCAAGCCGGACAACTTTCCACGGCATCGTCCCCGGCCTAAGCTGCGTCCCCCTCAGGACGGTCTGACTCGACATCGTATTCCGTGATGTCACCAACTACCGCCGGGAGACCATCACCTTCGAGGTTGTCACGACCCCGGACCCAAAGATATACATACTGTTATGTGCTCCTAGCCATGGACTCACAAGGGCTTCAGGGTTACCTGCCCCGGCCACAACAAACAACGGCAGGCAGACTGGATTCATCGGCACGTAGTCCGGATCCCCAATCTACTACTCCTTGTATCCATGCTAGTCATAACCAACTATGCATATCAAAGCGTCCACGAATCGAAAGAAACTGAAGGAAACGGGACCAAAGCTATACAGAGATGCTATGTGTCCAGAAAGTGCAACAACAATCGAGGGTTACTGGGGTTACCTCGCCCCAGGCCGATCACATCGACAGGCGGGCTCGGACATGGACCATCGGCTCCACAACCCCTCGACTGCGACAACTATGAAGGCATAGCCAAAACTGTATAACAATGAGCTCGAAACCAACAACCGATCAAAGCAACACTCTAGACATTGAAATTGTATTAAACAGGTGTTACTAGAGTATAGCTTACAAGG
The DNA here is from genome assembly GCA_028641055.1 of Alopecurus myosuroides. Classification (NCBI taxonomy): domain Eukaryota; kingdom Viridiplantae; phylum Streptophyta; class Magnoliopsida; order Poales; family Poaceae; genus Alopecurus; species Alopecurus myosuroides. Next base: position 242,343,577 of record CM054061.1, read on the forward strand.
AGAGGTCACATGACCCAACATTACATCAGATAACGGAAGGCAAATTATGTTGCTAATCAACAAAAACCAAAAAGGCCTAACAGGCCGCAACATAAGGCGACGACCCAGCCCATAGATTTCGGGCTGCTACCTGGGAACCCCAAACTACTCGTCGATGTCCACGCTGAAACACCACCGATGTGATACCTTCACCTGAACCAAAGTTAAGCAAACATGAGTACTGGAGGTACTCAACAAGACTTAGTTAACCTATTATATATCTGCTAGCTTCATAAAGGGTTTTATGGAGGCTGTTTTGCGTAAAGCAATGTTTGTTTTCCAAATCAAGGAAGAATAGCACGTATTGTAGAGGGTTTTCAAAACAGACAAGAAAGGACTCAACTCTTGTAGATCATCATCTTTTGAAACCACCAACTTCATTTCCCAGCATCTCACTTGCTACAACGATCACCCCTCTCGGCATCTCCGAGGAGGCACCCATCATTCATTGTCAACATGTTTTACGTCATGTTCAAGTTGTCTATGGTCTCTACCTTCACCAAGTCGTCCATAACCGTGGACACAGCTTTTCGAAAAGATTGCCCTGCAGGGATGTACACTTTACCCACACGTACCAACCGAATATTAGCGCCACGCGGTAACGCTCTTCCCAAGGGAGCGCGGCAGAGGGTGGTTGGCCACGACATTTACCTTGTCGAGCCCTATCCATGAGTCAACCCAAACAGGGCCACCCCGTCAACAGGGAGTTGGCCACCTCCTGACGGCACCTGTTCTGTGAGTCGGGATCAAGATCCGTGTACGTCCATCACTTGTTGATGCGGAGGGTTACTCCTAGATTGGCCCGATCTTCACGAATCCGCGGAGAACACGAAGAACACGAGGAACTCGATGAACACGCGAGGGGGAAACGAGGGGGAAATCGAGGGCAACGCAAGCAAACGCAAGGATAACTAGTAAGAACCGAAGAACCCCAAATCTTCCGTCAACTAACCCCGAGGGCCGCCTACGGAACGATCGATTCAACTGAGCTCACCTTGATTGAAACCACTTTACACCCGTAGCCGGTCCACTACGCCAATAGAACCTCAAGATAATCGAGAGGAAGATTGGACAATTCCTTGATAGAAACCCAAAGGGAGAGATCAAGTAATTGGATGAGCCTTGATACGATCCTCGACGAAGTCGGAGGAGTAGCCTTGATACGTTCCTCGGTACACACCGGAGGAGTAGTTCCTCAAAGAGGGATACAAGAGAGCTAAGCTCCAAATGTTCTAAATTCAACTCTAAAAACCTAGATCTAGCTCGGGGTCGTCTTTATATAGCCGGGGGTCGAAGTAGGTGAAACCGGGGGTGAAAACGGGTCATTTGCGGCCATTTTCGGGTCCACCTCGGCCTAGGGGCCGGCCTGGCCGGCCTGGAACCCGGCCTGGGGCCAGGGTGGGCGCCTGGAGGAGGAGGCCGGCCTGGGGCCGGGGTGGGGAGGAGGCAGGCCGGCCCCCAGGCCGGCTGGCTCTGTTGGGTGCCCGGCCTGGGGCCGGGGTGGGGAGGAGGGAGGCCGGCCTCCAGGCCGGCTGCCTCTGTTTGGGGTCCGGCCTAGGGGGGGGATGAGGCCGGCCTGGCTGGCCCCCGAGGCCGGGAGGGGCTCCTTTCCCCCTATCTTCTCCGCAGGGACTCCGATTGCGATGTCGTTTCTTCCGCCCTCCTTCATATCTTCTTGCGCATCATTTTGGGTGCTTTCCGGGGCCTCCGTGGTGGGTTTGAACCTGAGTACGCAAAGTGTGGAACCATGAGGTAGCGCACCATTCTCCACATGACCGAAAGCATAGAGCGAGAGGAGCGAGTTCACCTTATCTTGGATGGCCTTTGCGCGTGATCTTGTCATCGGTGCACTTGGTGGAGTTGGGTGGGCCCCCCCCCCCCCCTTGAAAAAGAGTCGACCTCGACTCGGCGTCGTCTTCATCACTTGGGTATCCATGGAAGGGAGAGAGTTCCTTGACATTGAAGGAGTTGTGGACGAGGTACTTGGATTGCGGTAAGTCGAGCTTGTAGGCGTTGTTGTTGATGCGCTTGATGACCTTGAAGGGACCGTCACCTCTTGGATTGAGCTTGGAGTTGTGCTCTTCGGGGAACCGGTCCTTGCGCAAGTGTAGCCACACGAGGTCACCTTCTTGGAACACCATGGGTTTCTTGTTCTTGTTCATGATAGAGGCTCGGTGCTCGGAATGCTTCTCAAGCGTAGCTCTTGTGGAGTCGTGTAGCTTCTTGATGTAGTCGGTGCGCTTGTCGATGTCCATGTTTGCTCGCTCGCGTAGAGGCAAAGGGAGTATGTCGAGGGCAGTGTTGGGGTTGAAGCCGTAGACGATCTCGAAGGGACTCTTCTTGGTAGCTTGATGGAGAGCACGGTTGTAGGCGAACTCGGCGTGTGGGATGCACTCCTCCCAATTCTTCAAGTTGGGCTTGATCAATGCGCGAAGTAGTGAAGAGAGTGTGCGGTTGACGACCTCGGTTTTTCCATCCATTTGTGGGTGGTAGGCGGTGGAGAATAGTAGCTTGACGCCGAGCTTGGCCATCAACGTCTTCCAAAAGTAGGAGGTGAACTTGACGTCGCGGTCCGAGACAATGGAAGTAGGTACACCATGTAAACGCACAATTTCCCTGAAAAACAAAGTAGCAACATGTGAAGCATCGTCGGTTCGGTTGCAAGGAATGAAATGTGCCATCTTAGAGAAACGATCCACAACTACAAAGATTGAATCCATGTTGGTTTTAGTTCGTGGGAGGCCTAACACAAAGTCCATGCTAATATCACTCCAAGGTGCATGTGGGATAGGTAATGGCATGTAAAGACCATGGGGGTTGGAAGTGGACTTAGCTCGGAGGCATGTAAAACATCTCTTGACGTGTCTCTCAACGTGATGCTTCATCTTGGGCCAATAGTAGTTGGTGGAGAGCATGGCATAGGTCTTGTCGCGTCCAAAGTGTCCCATGAGACCTCCGTCATGTGATTCCTTCAATAACAACAAACGAAGAGAGGACTCAGGGACACACAATTTGTTAGCCTTAAACAAGAACCCTTTGTGAAGATAGTAATCATCAAAACCTCGGTTAGGCAAGCATTTCTCAAATATAGGACCAAAGAAAGTATCGGAAGCATATAAGTCTTTGATCTCATCCAAACCAATCACATTGATGTCAAGACGTGTAAGAAGGCATTCTTTCCTAGACAAGGCATCAGCTACCACATTCTCTTTACCTTTCTTGTACTTAATGACATAAGGAAAAGATTCAATGAATTCAACCCACTTAGCATGCCTCTTGTTCAAATTAGTTTGGCTTTTCAAGTATTTCAATGATTCGTGATCGTAATGAATGACAAATTCTTTTGGCCAAAGGTAGTGTTGCCAAACTTCTAGCACTCTAACCAAAGCAAAAAGTTCCTTATCATAGATAGGGTAATTGAGTTTAGCACCATCAAGTTTTTCACTATGGTAAGCAACGGGGCGTCCATTTTGCATGAGAACGCCACCAATTCCTATACCACTAGCATCACATTCAATCTCAAAAGTTTTCTCAAAATCCGGTAAGACAAGCAAAGGAGCTTCGGTTAAGCATTTCTTAAGTGTGTCGAAAGCTTTTGGTTGCGCATTGCCACAAACAAAAGGTACGTTCTTTTTGGTAAGTTCATTCAAAGGGCAAGCAATAGTTGAAAAATCTTTGACAAAGCGGCGATAGAAACCGGCAAGGCCATGAAAGCGCCTTATCTCACCCACGGAGGTAGGGTTGGGCCAATTCCTAATTGCCTCAATCTTCTTGTTATCTACTTCAATACCATTGGAAGAGATCACAAAACCCAAGAAAACAAGCTTGTTGGTGCAAAAATTGCATTTGGAAAGATTGGTGAAAAGTTTTGCGTTGCGAAGAGCCAACAATACTTGTGAAACATGATCAAGGTGATCTTCCAAAGATTTGCTATAAATGAGAATATCGTCGAAGTAAACCACAACAAATTTGCCAATGAAAGGACGTAGAACTTCATTCATGAGACGCATGAAGGTAGATGGGGCATTCGAAAGACCAAAGGGCATAACAAGCCATTCATACAAACCAAGTTTTCTTTTGAAAGCCGTTTTCCATTCATCACCTATACTCATACAAATTTGATGGTAACCACTTTTAAGATCAATTTTGGAAAAGATAGTAGCACCACTCAATTCATCAAGCATGTCATCGAGCCTAGGAATAGGATGTCTATATCTAATGGTGATAGCATTGATAGGGTGACAATCCATACACATGCGGGAAGTAGAATCTTGCTTTGGAACAAGGATAACCGGCATGGCACAAGGGCTAAGGGATTCGCGAATAAAACCTTTTTCTAGTAGCTCTTGGAGTTGGCGCTCAATCTCCTTAGTCTCCTCGGGGTTGGTGCGGTAAGGAGCGCGGTTTGGAAGGGGCGCGCCCGGAATGAGGTCAATACGGTGCTCGATTCCTCGAAGGGGAGGAAGTCCCGGAGGGAGCTCATCGGGAAAGACGTCTTCAAATTCCTGCAACATAGGCAACAAAGATGGAGGAAGATTTGTCATGTCGTTAGTGTCAAGTGCTTCCCCTTTGCACAATAGGACAAAGTGAAGTATGGTTGGGTCATCTCTTAGCTCTCGCATCTATCTTTTGGTGGCAAGTAAGGCAAAGCCTTTGGCATCACTCGGAATTTTTCCACTCATATTTGGCTTGTGGCTCTCACTCACTTTTTGGTGGATCACTCTCTCACCACTCATCTCACGAGATTTGAGCTCTTCTTGTCTACGTGCAAGAGTCTTGGCGTTGTCAGCGATCACTTGGCTAGGAGACATGGGACGAAGAACAAAAGTCTTGTTGTTCCACTTGAAGCTATAGTGATTGGTACGCCCATCATGGATAGCACTCTTGTCGTATTGCCAAGGTCGACCAAGAAGAAGATGACACACGGTCATAGGAACAATGTCACAATCGACCGTGTCTTCATAGGGACCAATCTTGAAATTCACGATGACCATGTGTTGAATCTTGAAGGTACCGGAGTCACTAAGCCATTGGACATGGTATGGATGAGGATGTTGCTTGTAAGGTAATTTGAGTTTGTCGCAAAGCTCTTTGTTAGCCAAGTTGTGGCAACTTCCACCATCGATGATGACCTTGATTGACTTGCCATCAATACCGGCTCTTGTTTGAAAGAGATTGCACCGTTGATCTTGCTCATCTTGAGGAGAAGAAGTGAGGACTCTTGTGACCACTAGTGATGGATTCTTGTGCTCATCGCAATACACACTTTCTTCATCATCGTTGGGGACGTCCAAAGAGTTGAGAGCAACTTGATGCAAGGCATAGTATTCGCCTTCGCTCATAGAATCACGTTTACCGTCTTGGTTGACAATCATGATCATCTTGTTGGAACATTCAAAGGACTTGTGTCCACTACCACCACACTTGAAGCAAGTAATAGTGCTTGACTTCACTTGAGGAGCACTTGAGGATGAGGTGGGAGGCACTTGCTTCTTGAATGGTTGGGAAGACTTGTTGGGAGCACTAGAGGCTCGAGTGTTGCTCTTGGTGGTAGTTGGAGGAGGAACTTGTGTCATTGGAGTTGAGGATGATGGTCTTGAGTTGAAGAAAGCCTTTTGCTTGCTATACTTGAGATCTTCCGCAATTTGGCATTCCGCCTTGAGAGCTTGGTGGACAAGGGCCACAATGTTGTCATACGGTTGATACTCGACGATCTTCCTTATAGGATAGTTGAGGCCATTGAGAAAGCGGGCCATTGTTTGCTCTTGAGATTCTATCACATGAGCTCGAATCAAGGATGTTTCCATTTCCTTGTAGTACTCATCAACGGACTTGACACCTTGACGAAGTTCTTGGAGCTTCTTGAAGAGGTCACGCTTGTACAGAGGAGGAACAAATCTAGCATGCATGAATTGCTTCATCTCATTCCAAGTGGCAATAGGAGCAATGCGATTGCGGACTCGTTCGGCTTGTAGACGATCCCACCATAAGAGTGCATAGCCTTCGAATTACAAAGATGCTAGAGCAACCATCTTCTTGTCGGTGAAGTTGTGAATGCCGAAGATCTTGTCAACTTTGAGAGCCCAAGCAAGATAGTCTTCGGGATCATTCTCACCATTGAACTTTGGGACATTGAAACGAAGAGCACTCATGTTGTTGTCCTCTTGCGGACGATGGGGACGCTCATGTTGGCGCTCATGGGGATCTTCATCATAAATGGGAGGTGAATCATCATAGGGGTCATCCTCATTGTCTTGGCGGTGGCGATCATGACGGGGAGGATGACGCCGGTGATCATTAGGTGGTGGTTGTTGGTGGTGACGGAGCCTAGCTTCACGGCGTTCACTATCATCATGGCCATTGTGATGTTGTTGAGGACGTTCTTGTTCTTGGCGAGGGTGTTGAGGATGATCATGTTCTTGGCGGTCATTGTTGTTGGGACGCGCATGGCGCCTAGGTGGCCTTCGATGTTGACGAGCATCTTCCACGAAATCATTGTGGCCATAGTTTTGAGCGTGGCCTTGTGGAGGTGGAGGATGATGGTGTTGTCGAAGGTCCGGGCGTTGCGGTTGTTGAAGAGGGTCACCACGGCCTTGGCTATGTCGAGGTGGTGGTGATGGCGAGCTATCCTCATACCAATTGCGTCGCGGAAGTTGTTGAGGTTGTGGAGGAGGTGGTGGTGGTTGTTGAGATTGTCCACCCTCCTCCACGTTGTGGCGATCATGGCGACGAGGTTGGTGAGGATCTTGATTGCGGTGGCTTGAGCGACGAGACCTTGAGGACGATGATGAATGACGGCGATTGGCAAGATTAGCCAAGTTGATGTTGATGCGCGTCATTTGATCATTCAATCGAGCCTCTTGCTCTTGGAGTCGACGCTCATAGCGTTGCAACCCGTCCTTGACGAGTTCGCGGAGTTGAAAGTGGTCATTGTGGGTGACGAAGTTGGCGTAAGCATTGTCATTGTAGAATGGATTGCCTTCGTCTTCCGAGCTCGGACTTGTGAATACTCCTTCCCTAGCCATCTCAAAAACACACACAAGGGTGATATTGAAGAAATGGACGCCTCACTTACCCAACGTTACCTTTCTTGGTCGTATTGAGGCTAGTGGACGAGCCTAGGCGAAACCAAAAAGATCGAAAGAAATCGCAAACGGCAACACACACACTTTATATGGAAGGCAAATAGGTTAGGAAAGTGGCGAGGAAAAATCGACAAAACCGAAGAAAATTTTGTTGTCAATCGTGGAGAAAATTCAAAGAAAAGTTAGCACAAAAACCAAACCTATAGGATGGAAATATGGTGGAACACACACACACAAGGGAAAAATGGGGTTAGTGCGACCGATGGACGAGCGAAGAACGAAATGGCCCTAACGTAGACTAGTGCTCAATGCCACACTAACTCAAAGAGGACGCTAGCTCAAACCGCAAATTTGAAAAGGCAACAAGATTCGCACCGTGGCAATCGGTCACTCTTTCTCTTTTGCGACGCAATGCTACATGTTCCTACAATGGAAAGCAATTGGCACCGGTCCTTTTGCTTCTTTTTCTATTTTCTCTTTTTCTCTTTTTTTTTATTTTCTCTTTTTGATGGATTCCAAAGTGCCAATGCCTACTCGGTAGCTAATCTCTCACAAGCGCTAACCTCGCACTCTCGATGCCACAAATGCGATGCCAAGCGGTGTAAAAAGAACTAGTCCGATAGGTAAGTAACACAATGGGGTGGGGTGGTGCAAGCGGAAGCAAGTTATACCTCTATTATTTGATGATCACGGACTTGCGGCCGTGGGGGAGTCGATGTCGTGGCGATCCGTTGATGTGGACGCGTAGGTGATGTCGTGGGCGTCGTGTAGCACTTTGTTGCACTCAATTCGGATAAAAAACGACAAAGAAAAACAAGTTTCAAAATCTGTCGGGAAATCGAAGAGCTGAGATTTTGGCTCAAATTCGAAATTCCTTCAAAATCAAGAAAAATTTTGGGCGAATTTGGGAAAAGTGGCTGAATGGAAAGATGGGGAATGGTATTTGGCAACAAATCTGTGAAGCAAAACCACGAAAAACTCAACGAATCAACAGATCGGTCGAAATCCCTTTGAGGCTATTTTGGTGAAATTTTCGAATTTATGGTGGATAGAAGAAAAATTGGTGGTAGGGGAGGGGATGGGGTGTCGGATTCGTGTCAATCTAGCTCTGGATACCAGATGATGCTGAGGGTTACTCCTAGATTGGCCCGATCTTCACGAATCGACGGAGAACACGAAGAACACGAGGAACTCGATGAACACATGAGGGGGAAACGAGGGGGAAATCGAGGGCAACGCAAGCAAACGCAAGGATAACTAGTAAGAACCGAAGAACCCCAAATCTTCCGTCAACTAACCTCGAGGGCCGCCTACGGAACGATCGATTCAACTGAGCTCACCTTGATTGAAACCGCTTTACACCCGTAGCCGGTCCACTACGCCAATAGAACCTCAAGATAATCGAGAGGAAGATTGGACAATTCCTTGATAGAAACCCAAAGGGAGAGATCAAGTAATTGGATGAGCCTTGATACGATCCTCGACGAAGTCAGAGGAGTAGCCTTGATACGTTCCTCGGTACACACCGGAGGAGTAGTTCCTCAAAGAGGGATACAAGAGAGCTGAGCTCCAAATGTTCTAAATTCAACTCTAAAAACCTAGATCTAGCTCGGGGTCGTCTTTATATAGCCGGGGGTCGAAGTAGGTGAAACCGGGGGTGAAAACGGGTCATTTGCGGCCATTTTCGGGTCCACCTCAGCCTAGGGGCCGGCCTGGCCGGCCTGGAACCCGGCCTGGGGCCAGGGTGGTCGCCTGGAGGAGGAGGCCGGCCTGGGGCCGGGGTGGGGAGGAGGCAGGCCGGCCCCCAGGCCGGCTGGCTCTGTTGGGTGCCCGGCCTAGGGCCGGGGTGGGGAGGAGGGAGGCCGGCCTCCAGGACGGCTGCCTCTGTTGGGGGTCTGGCCTAGGGGGGGGGATGAGGCCGGCCTGGCCGGCCCCTGAGGCCAGGAGGGGCTCCTTTCCCCCTATCTTCTCCGCCGGGACTCCGATTGCGATGTCGTTTCTTCCGCCCTCCTTCGTATCTTCTTGCGCATCATTTTGGGTGCTTTCCGGGGCCTCCGTGGTGGGTTTGAACCTGAGTACGCAAAGTGTGGAACCATGAGGTAGCGCACCATTCTCCACATGACCGAAAGCATAGAACGAGAGGAGCGAGTTCACCTTATCTTGGATGGACTTTGCGCGTGATCTTGTCATCGGTGCACTTGGTGGAGTTGGGTGGGCTACATCACTTGTCCCGGTCACGCCCTAAACACCTCCAAAAGGTTTTTGACTCACACGCAGATGGAAATCCCAAACTACGTGACTCACGGATAGAACTAAACAAGTTAGTTAGTCGAGCGCGGTTACTTAGACCCCGCGTGTGGTTGCACGCTCAGTCTTGGCTTCCGCCCGAAACCTTAGTCCTAGGGGTGGCAAGTATAGGACGAAAAACCACTTCCCAAGTGGCCTCCTATCCAAGCCTTAGTTAGGTTAAACAACATAGCTCATCTTTCCACGTTATCCTGCCTTACTAGATTCATCCGCAACTCTGATTCATCAACCGGATGGAGCAGAGCTAAGCAAGTATACAAAGCTAAGCATGGCATATATAAGGATCTGGCGATGCGCACAATCAAATCTAGGCGGCTAGGAGCAGTGGATCATGGTATTTTGGCTATGCAAAGTATAGGAGAACATTACCTACCGACACCAAATACTTTGGAATCGAGTGCAAGTACGAGAACCAAAAGTCATTGGAAAACATATATGAGCAGATAAGAGGTTATGCTTTCCTTGCTTAAAAGAAAACCAAATAAGAATCTTCTGGAATAAGTGCTTGACTTGTCGGTTAAGATCAAGTATTCACCACGGGATTGCTGGCCTTCTCTTCGGAGTCACGTTCTACCGAGGGGGAAACAACACCGAAACAAAGAAGAACAGTCAACCATGGCATCGATGCAATGTGCAATATGTATGCATCAGGAAGTTAATGCACTGAAATAAAGCCCTAAACATGTTCGTTCAGTTGCTAGGGTTCGTATGTCAGTTATGCATTTTTACTAGAATTTGCCCGAAATGGACCCCGGAGGGGCAATTCGGACGATTCTGTAAGGGAGTGCCATTTTAAAAGCTCAAATGGGTTTGAAAACATCATAAACATGTTGCATTTGTCATTTTGAGCAATTTGGTATATAACTTTTAATTTTCTAATTTTAGTGAATAAAAACTTATTTTTCTATTTTTAAATGAATTAACAACATTAAAATAAAGGCCATTTTTTAACTTTCTCAAACATATATGAAAATGACATATTTGGGTAGATTACATTTTTCTGAACAAAACCATGTATTTTTCATATTTTTCTGAATTAGAGAAATGAAAATATTAATTATTCATCTTTTAATTTATTTCTGTAATTAGAAAAGGTGGGGCCCACTTGTCAAATTGAATATTCGTTTTAATTAAAACAAACCAATTGACAGGTGGCCCTGGCTGAGGTCACGCTGACATCAGCGTGATGTCAGCGGTGGCCGGCCGGAGGCAGTGATGGTCGCCGGCGGCGAACCACCAAGCCCCAGCAAGCGTGGGTGGGCTCAACCGAACCACCTCGAAGAGGCGCATCACTAGGGGGTGGCGCCGCCCACTTTTGGTCACCGGAGCGGCGGCGCGATGGCCAACTGCGGCGGCCGGCGGCGGGTTCTCGGCGAGGTGGAAGAATTAGAGGGGCAGGAGCTAGGGGAGGGCACCGGGAGGTCAAGCTGCTCACCATGAGCTCGATGGAGCTATCGGGGAGGCCGGAGGAGGTAGGGGAAGCCGGAATCGATGACGATGAGCGGCGGCCGGCTGCGGGGAAGAAGAGGATGGCGGCGGCGATTTAGGGCATCCCGGCCCGATTCCGGTTGCGAGGAGGGGCAGTGGAGGAAGGCGGAGATTGTGGGCTCCTCAGCTCTCCGCGGGGCAGTGCGTAGCGGCGGCGTGGCATGAATTCCGGCGAGCTAGGGTTTGGTCTTCGGGTTTCCCTGCGTATGATATACAGAGAACGAGAGAGAGAGGACAAGGAGAGGCCAAGAGGGAGGAGGGGAAAGAGAACACGACGACCTCATCGTATCCTCGCGGGGGGGGGTCGAGCTGGAGGTGGCAGCGATGCAGCCAAGCTGCCACGCAGCTGCTCCCTCTGTCCCAAGGTAGAAGACAAAAGGTAGTTTTCAAAAAAACCCCTAGAATCTCTGGATTTTACAAAATGGTCCTTTTATAAAAGAGTACAGAGAACAAAGTTTTGAGGCCCTTTTTGCAAAAATAAAATTTGGCAAAAATACCTTTTGGAAAGCTTATGAAATTTCCAACCTTGCCATGTTTTTCTTTGGTGTAATTGAAATATTTTCCAACACAAAATTTTGGGAACCAAAATAAGTACTATTTTGGTATTTTTCTCAAACCATTTAAACTCACAATTTAAATTGTTTCAACATGGTTTAAATTGTTGTTTCATGCATGTATGAGATGAGCACAACACCACACACCCTATTGTAGCAAAAATTGGGATGTTACAAATCTACCCCCCTTACGAGAATCTCGTCCCGAGATTCCCGAAGGAGAAGAAAGAAGGAACACCGGTTTTGAACGATCTTCTTAAACCTTACGACTCTTTTCTCGAAGAGGTTGATCTGTAGCACTTGTGAAGATATCCAGTGGCTACATCTTAGATGAGAGGGAAAACTCTTAGGAAATGATCTTCACGAAGATCGAGTATCCCATGGGTAACTCATGATAGGATGTTCATAAAGAACTTTTGAGTTAACAGGCATGAAACACATCAAGGTAACGGAGGGAATATGAGAAGGTTTCAAGTTTTTAGGACGATGGTTCTTGAAAGGATTTAGAATATGAGCTTTGCACAAGACTTTAAATCCTTTTGGAAGAAGAAGGTTGTACAACTTATGACATCGAGGTTTCTTCAAAAGAATACCAAGATGGAGAGAATGGTCTTGAATATCACAATGTAATATCCGTAGACGAGGGAAAACACGAAACACGCTGGAATCATGCATTCAAGATAAAGGTTTGATACAGAATCATATTCACTCTTCGGAATGGACACGGACGATGAAGGAACTTTCATTCCGACAAATTTTGTCGAAACCTTGTCAAGATCGGGATGTTACTTCATAACGAAGGATGAGTAACCAAAGGATGATGGAACACCGTAGTGAAGGAGATATTCTTGGTCACACCATAAGAATGGGTAACCAACGGGGACTGAAACACCGGAAGAAAATAGGGAATATCTTTCCTATTGTGGTTTATCCGTAGCAATACGTTTACCACATGGTTAGGACCCCATGGCTGAAGTAACTCACAAATTCACACAATGTGTGAGATGAACAAAACTTCAAGTATAACCAACATGAGAAAGGGAAATGATCAAAGGCGGTTACAAAACGCCATGAGATGTTTTCATGGTGAACTTGTTTTCATTAAGACAAAGGTTTTGGAGGTTCAACGGAGAGATATTGGAAAGATCAACTTCCAGGTTCTCCTGGATGTTCTAGATACCGACAACGGCTTCTGACAAGCCTTCTGTAGTTTAGCAAGTGGAAGGGAAAGTTCGGTTTGGAGGGACGGTGAGGCAACTCCTAGAATAAGACACACAAGAATTCTCACGGGGAATGATTGTTCTTACGGATTCAAAGGATTACAAAGTTAGACCTTCCGGCTAATTGTGTCAACCACAACATCAACCATACCGGATTCTGAAAGGACCTAATTTGATACCCTTGAGGAAACACCAACCATCGTTGCTGCTTGAGATTCAGCTATGGTTAGCGGATTTATAGCTCAGTCTCTGTATGTTTGAGCCAAGAGATTGCACCGGTTACCAACGAGATACGTTTACTAGATTCTCAAGGTATGGACTACGATGTCAAGCTTGGAAAGATGAGCGAGATTGCAGAACCCATGTATTAGCAACTTGCGAAAAACGGTTGCACCTACATGGCTTACTTGCAACAAAACACATCGGAGTCCTTGTTGGGAAGATGATACAAAGATAACGAAGTTCTTAGACTTATTCTTTCACGAACGATCAGTCAGTGGTTGGGTGTGGATACAAAACTGGTTCTAGAAATGGAGGTAACAACCTTCCAACTCAAGAACAGTCCACAGAAGCATGACTGACTTGGGGTTATTCCCGAAGGAACAAGAACACTTTACTCGGATCCATGGTGACAACTTTCAGCATAAGCACATGAACCAGAGGAAGTCGCTTCAAACATTCAGAACACAACTTCGTGATGACACAAAGATGGTTCTCAAAAGTTTCCAACATTAGTGCCAAGTGTTCAGCATGAACCTCTTGCAACTTGGGAGAAATAGGAATGTCATAGATGAGCTCAACAACATCTTTATCAAGACACTCCAAGAAGAGGGATTCCTATGATATATGAACAAGGCAAAACATTGGTTAGACCAAAGGACATGAAGGTGTACTCGGGCAAAACACTATGAGTGAAAACACCGTCAAGATAGTCCTTGAATCTGAACTTGATCTGACGATAGCCCAAATCAAATCAAATCAAGGTAGAATGATAGCATGTCCACTAAGGAGATACTATCCTGCTTCAACACAAAGGAAACTGGACATCCCTTAACAGAGGATCAAGTTAGGTGGAACTTTTGCCTTTCAACTCTCCAAGTTGTTGTTTAAGCTCAACCGACTAGTCCAGGATATCCAGCAGGGTTCCTTGGAGGAAGGAGTAGTTCAAAGTACCCCTTGTTTAGACATCACGGTTAGGTAAAAACCTGGTGATACTTCTAGAAAGACAACCAGAATATCACAACCTACCGTATGTCTCGGAGTTTGGAAGGAATTTTGCTTTTCAAAGCAATCGATATGATCTTGAGAGCCTCAGCATGAACCTAACTCTCTGAACAAGAATGTGCACCAGAATGAACGGATTTGGTAACACGGCCAACTTTAGTAGAGACCGGGTGACCAATAGTGCTAAGAAGGATACAGATGTTTTTCTTAGCTTTTCAAAGCAATACGAATTGCTCAGAATATCTGATGCACACATCGACACACACACCCAACCTTCTCGAGCATTTTAGCTTGGAGGATGGGGGAGTGGAGATGTGTGAGAGCATCACTTCATCATTAAGTCCATGAAACTTAACACGGCCTCTTGATATAAAGGAGTGTGATACCCTGAGGTAGAACAGAACAGAAGCTTATGAAACTTCTTTATTCTGTGGATTACAAAACTTTGACCTGGTCCTTAAGATGAATGAGGCACTGGAGTTTGTTTCTCCTGACATCCCAAGGTGGAATGTTTTTACCTAAAACAGGAGCAGATGGATTGGAAGAATCCAACACCATATGTAACTTGGTTTCTGTCGTGGGATAATCACGGCAGACGTTACCGGGGGTAACTTATCTTGGGGCAATTCGACTCTGGCGTTTGGAAGAGGGTTTTGCTCAGGGGAAATCATGGTGATAAACGATCTGGTAGCCGGCAATCAAGTCGCCGAGTCTCCGATCTAGGTTTATTATCTCAACTCTGGTATTACAAGGGATACTCGAATAGCTAGCGAAACTCGTGTCTAATCTAACCCTAGGAGCCGGCTTATATAATATCCAGCCCCCCTGGCCTCATATCCAAGGTATACTCGGAGTCCTACCTGGGCACCGCTTACAAACCCTAAGTTTCCTTATCGAAACCCACAATCCGGGTTACGAGGCCTACACTCTTGGGCCTTCTAGAAACTCCTTAAGCCGGGTCTTGCGCAGCTCCCTTTGGGCCGAATTACACCTTGACGTTAGCCTACCGGGTTATCATCCCTCCATCAGTAGTCCCCAGAATAGCTTGGGCTTCACGGGATCCTCCTTGAAGCGCATGCTATTCCCTGCAAAAATAACAAACATACAAATTCATAAAAGGGCGGGTTAGGTTTTGTTTGATAAACAGCTAGGCCTAGCTCCATTGGTTGTCCATATAATAACCCGGCTTCCTCTGAGTCCAATGTCATTTTCCCGGGTCATCACTCCGAGGAAAGTACAGAAGACCCGGCTCACTTTGTTAGCTAGTTGATCCGGATATCGCGGAGACGATTTGCTCTGATCTTTTCCGGATATCACGCACAATCACTTAATCACTTATCCCAACAAATCCAGGCAGGTATCCCTCCCCGGAATTTTTGGCTCCCGCTGCTTAGGCCTAGGGCTCTCCACCCGCACCTATAAATAAACGCCTAAGGGGTAACCCTAAATCACGAGCTCCATTTCCCCCGTCCTCTTCGTCTCCTTCACCTCCAATCTCTCTCGGTGCTCCCTTGCTCGAGCTCGACACCGCGCCACGACGGAGACCACGGAAGCACCGCCGGAAACGAACCGCCGCCGTCTGCGTTCTTCCTCAACTCGCGCCGCGCCGCCGTTGGCCACCGCCGCCGCGCCCTCGTGCAATCCACCGGGAGATCCAAAGGGCCACCGCGACTGCGCCATCTGCCGCCGCCGTGCTCTCCTCCAGACCCCGCCGGTGAGCCTTCTTCTTCCATAGATCTTACCTTCAAGCTTTGCTCGAATTAGATTAGATCAAGGTCCGCTTCATAGATGGTTTTCTTGTTCCGCAACAATTGGGTAGTCCATGTTCCATTCCTTCTCAACCAATGTGTAAACTAGATCAATAACATATCTCCATTACTTGTGGTCACCAATCTCTCTGTAAATCTCTAAGTTTTAGATCCAATCTACCAAAATTCTCCGTAATTGCTCTTCGATACTCAGATAATCTATAATTTCCGGGTCTTTTAGTTGCTTACACTCTGCACATCCACTTCCTGTTTTGTAGGCTACGCACATGGCACCCAAAGTTAGTACTAAGACTAAGGGAAAACAGCCGGCGAAAGCAAGGCCGACTCAGTCCATATCTGCCAACTGGGCAAGGTCCACCGTGACCAAGGCAAAGTTCGACGAGCTCGCTGAGTCGGGCGTCCTTCCTTCCCAGGAGGAGATTCATTCGCGAGTCCCGGGGGATGAGACCCGGCCCACCCCCGGTCCTGATGAGGTAATTTGCTTCGTCGAGCACATGATCCGGGGATTCCATCCCCCGGGTCACTCCTTTTTCTGTGAATTGCTTAGCCATTACGGCCTCCGAGTCTTTAACATAGGACCCAACTCTATGCTAAATATCACTCATTTTATCGTTCTCTGCGAATCATATCTATGCGTCCCCCCAAATCTTGCTCTGTTTCTCGAGTTGTTCCAATGCAAACCGTGCCGCGAAAGCAGCGACGGGGCCCTCCTGGCTTTTGGTGGGGTATCCATTCAGAGGCGGAAGAACTCGTTGATGCCGACTCTGAACCTCAACTCCCACGTCAAGCATTGGCAGAAGACCTACTTCTACTGCCGGGACATCTCCCCACCCGGCGAAAAGAGATTGCCGGGTTTCTCCGAGGGCCTCCTTGATCTATCTGATAATTTCAATGCTTTTGCTTCTGAGTCGGACAGGGAGTCCATCCAAACCCTCTTAGCCAATCTTGTTGTCCTTTCCGCCTAGGGTCTCCTTGGGCTTAATTTAGTTAAAACTTTGGTGAATTTCCGAATCCAACCTAATTCCATCCGGCCCAAGCTAATGTGCGAGTATTCTGGGCACGTCACGGATTCGCTCCGCTGTTCTTTGAGGAATTATCCGGCTGCTGATACAAACAAGATAATCAAAAGTTTCTTGACCGAGAAAGCGGAAGTGATCTGGACTATAGCCGGCTTGGAGCCATACACCCGCGACAACCCGGCTCCAGCGGTAAGATCCGGCCTTAGTTCTTTTACCCTTATAACTTTGCCTGATGCAATCACTAACTTCTACCATTACATTTTTGTTTCAGGAAGGCAGCGCTTTCTGGAAGATCGAGACTCCCCCTTCCTCCGAAAACACGGAAGAGGACGAGGAGCCGGCTGACTCGGAAGAAGGTACCATCCGGGTTTCACCCATCTTAGTTTCTGTTAACCTGCCTTCCCATACTTTCTCTTTTTCCGACTGTGTACTATGCTTCTCAGGAATGGAGGATAAGGAGGACAAAGAAGATAAGGAAGACCCGGAGGAGACCGAGAGTGATGAAAGCGAGGCAGAGCCGGAACCTGAGGTCGGGGCCAAGAGGAAACCCCGTGGGGTCGTATTCAAGGTTCCATATTCCTCCATGTCCTCCAAACCGTATTCATTTGCTAATATGCACGAGCTTAATCAACAATTGTCCAACTCACCATACTTGAAGGAGCCCCCTACGGTCAAGCGCAGGGTAACCCAGAATTCCCCGGGTGAGGATCCCCTCAACCCGGGTATCCCTTCGTCCCCAGCCCGCCGCGCCGGTACTTCTCAATCTCATCCTTCCAATTCACCTCGAAGATATCTTTCTCCCAATCACCCCCTAGCTTGACAACTCCGAGTCTCACTTTCTCAATCTTTATCAGCCTCGTCCGGGTCTAGCAACGAAATACTGGGTAAGTTACATCTCTTGCTATCCGAAATACTGGCTCTTTCGATAACCTTCACTCATTAAAACTGACCATTTCTTTTACTTTCCTTAGTGCCCAGGTCACAATCAGTGACCCGGACAACATGGATCTGGATAACCCGGAAACAGAGGATCCGGTTGATGATGTGAATGCCGCGACTGGCGGCGCTGAAGAAGAAGAAGACAGAGAAAGAGACCCACTAACAGACCCGGCCGGGCAGGAGGCCGAGTATCCCAATCCATCAGATGGACCCGGGGGTGATGACGTCGAGGTTCTGGGCGCAAGGATGGGTGACCCCAATCCTGACACCCAGGCGACCCGGGTATCCCCCCAAAGCAGGAAAGGACTCCACCTCCAAGTAACCCGGCCGCCGGCTCTTCCGGTACAAAACTTGACGATCTGAACTTTGACGAGATGCTTGGCACTCTGCGCACCCTGAGAACTGACGAAGAAGGCATTCTAGAAGCCTTAGTAGCCAAGCACCAGGTAAATTCAACTAATACTGCCTGTATATTTGTCTAGTCCCCAAGTTCCGAGTGAACTTATGCATAATTTACTTGGAACTTTCATAGCATATCCGACTGATATTTCTTTTTTGTCCGACTAACATTTCCTTGTGTTTCCACGCAGGCATACGTAACCCACTCTGAGAAAGTGTTGGCTAAAACCACCAAACTCCTCGAGGTGGAGACGAAGCTGCGTGAATCAGTTGAAGCTGATGCCAAGAAACTGGGGAAAATTGTGAGAAAGTATAGAAAGAGATCCCATGCTGCAGAGGATGAACTGACGAAGCTCTCTGCCCAGATTGTTGATACTCACCATGCTTTGATTGGTAATGATTCCCGACTCACTAATCGTAACCCGGATTTTCATTCTGATAAACACTCGGATTTCCTTACTTGAACCTTTCTGTTTTTCTGCAGGGCCGGATGATGAGATTCCGGATGAAGATGATATAGCGAAGCTGAAGACCATGAAGAGCACAATCCGGCAACTCTTTGCCGGCACCAAATGGGTTCTGCAAGCTTTGAAGTGGCCGGGTACTGGACAGGGTAGTTTGAGCACGCTGCTTGATGCGTGTTCCACCATCCCCGAGTGGATCGACCACTGGAAACGCTCGTCATGCCGGGTTGGAGTAACCCGGGGGCTTGCTCTGGCTAAAGCGTACGTTCCCAAGCTTGAGCCGGCAAAGCTCGTTGGCGGGTTTCCAGAGTTCAACAATGACGGCTCCAAGTTTTCAGCCAAGAACTATAAAGCCATCCAAATAGAGGTTCGTCACTCGGCTAGTCTGATTGCCGATAGTCTGGACGTTAGTCGGATTGTTCCACCATACGACGCTGAGGATAAGCCAATTAAGTCGGATCCTCCTAAGCCTTATGACATGATGGTATGGTGGAAGGCGGAAGCTGCTCAGATGAGGGAAGAGGCCGCGAAGAGGAGGGCTAAGGCCGATACTGCACCTACTACCTCTACGCCGGTTGCTCCTCCTCCCGCGCGCGCCGGTACTGCTGCTGACCCGGACACTGCTGCCGCGGAGACCGTCGAAGAGCAAGTCAAAGACTCGGCTGCCCAGGAGAACGTTCAAGACTCGACCCAACAGGCCGAGTGAAGTTTCACCTACTGCCTCAAACATTTTATTTGTAACATCCAAGTATGAAAACACCCTAGTTGTTTTACTTCTTTGTTTAATTTATGCAATGCATCATGGCATCATTCTCATTTTTATTTCTGTTGCATTGTTTTCATAATGAATCAAACATGGTTTTCACACTTGTCTGTTACAATCTTTCAAATAAAGATTTGCAAATCCAAAAACATCAATTGCTTCCAAATTATTTTCTTATTGGATCAACTATTAAATTGTTGCTTAATTCAATCAATCACTTAATCAATTAATTTCAAATTATTTCCAAACTCAAACCATTTCTCAAATCTTTAATCATTTGAATCCATGAAATTCACCACTAATTTGAATTCATTAAATCACTTTTAAACCCTAAAGAAAACCCTATTGAAAATACCTTGTTTTTCTAATATTAACTAATATTGGAAATCTCAATTCAATTGGTTTAATTTTAAAACAGCAAGCAAACAATAAAGTTTTTGAAAACAAAAACTACCAAAAGGTTGCATTTCAACTAAGAAATTTATCCCAATTTATTCCAAAATTTTCGTTAAACAAAGCCTTTGTTTTGTTTCCATTTGCTTAACTACAAAAAAAAACAGTAAAAGAAAAAAAAATGGGAGGAGAGGAGCAGCAGCAGCTACACCCCCCAGCCCAGCCCGTTACCTTTGGCCCGTTAGCACCCTCTCCACGTCGCTGTCGTCCTCCTCCAGGGTGACGTCATGGCGTACAAATGCTTCTCCTCCGTTGATCGCCCACTGAACCTCCCGATGGCGCGCCGTACTCCTCCACCGGTCCCATAAAACCACCACGGCGCCCACCTCCTGCCGCAAACCCTAACACCACCCTCGAGCTCCGCCGCCGCCGTCTCGTTTCCATCTCACCTCCACCTCCACCCTCTGTACTGAAGCTCGTCGCCGCTGCTTCTCTGAACTCCGGCAACGAGCGTCGTCTCCGATGGCGTTCGTCGTGAGCTAGCCACGGGAATTGGTAGCCCCCAGTTCACTCTTCGTCGTCGACACTCCCGTGAAGCCTAAGGAGGACCAGAACCACGCCGCCGTCCGTGATCTTCTTCGACGAGCTCTGCACCGAAACTCTGCATCCTCGACGACGGGTGAGCTCCGTTCCCTTCCGTGCCCCCCTTCCTCTCTCTATTGTTTCGCGTCCGTGCACGCACCATCCATCTGCACCACGATCAGCACATCCGCAGCGGCCACCACCCATCGTAGATCGCCGGCGAGCCGTGGTTCTCTGACGGTGTCGCGGAAGCATTTCATCTTCAGAGTTTCAGTTAACGAACTGTAACCTTATCTTTGCTGCGCGGTGTATACTGATAACAAACTCGACAGCAGCGCATTGGTACCGCACCTGGAGAGCGCATCGAGTGGTTGCGGGTTCGATCCCCGCAGGCGCAATCTTTTTTTTTGGCTATTTGCCTCCACAGCGCGCGGGCCCGCACGTCATTGCCCTCCTCTGCCACGTGTGCGCGCGCGCCACGCTGGCTAGGGGGTCCACTGGGCAGTGGCAGCGTGTAGAGGCCCTCTCGGTAACAAAAGTTTAATTCGAATCTGTTTAAATTCCAAATTTCTTTTAAATGGGCAGAATAAACCCCTAACTTAAAAATTCAATAACTTTTAATATATGAATCCAATAATTACAAACTTTATATGTTTATTGCTACAAATTTCCTAATCTTTCCAATTATTCAATTTGTGTTCTGTTTTGAGTTTTCAAAATACCTTTAAATTTCAAATTTGAATAATTCAAATGCAAATTGAAATAATTCATAACTAATTCATACTGTTTTCAAATAATTCAAATAAAATATGTTTTTCACACCTTTTTGAATGTTCTATTCAAATATAAAACTTGTTTCATTGTTTGAATAATTTAAATTGCCTAGACAATTTAAACCTTGTTTAATTCAATTAAATTTGATAAAATCATAACTTGATTAATATAAAATATTTTTGAACATGCAAATTATGTTTTCAAACCACCAAAGTGTGAACTTTTCAAATGTGAATTTGAATTTATGGTTTGAACAAATAAAATTCAATTACTATTTAAGCTTGTTTTACATTCAATTAAAACTTGTTTAATATTGTTTAATTCATAACTAAATAATCTAAAGTCCAATTTCAAAATGTGAAACATGTAATTCAACTAAAATTTGATGTTATTTTCAAATATAAAAATTGTAAATTGTTTTGCACACTTTAAATTGGTGAAAACAATAATTGTTTGTGTACCATGTTTAAGTAACAAAATTCCAAACTTAATAAATGCTTTTCTAAATTGTTAACTATCATTCCAATTGCATTTAAATTGTTATGTTATTGTTATTCATCATGCATGCATCATGATAACAACTAACACCTAATAAATAATCATTTGTTCCACTTATTTCAATGGATCCTTTTCCATATGCAACCCTTGCATATGGGTCCATTTAATTTGTGCTACCATGTTAGTCAGTTTATTTTGCTGCACTATTAACCTGTCATGCATCATATTGATTGTGCACAATGCCATGGCAATGATTGTTTACATTCCTGTTTTGTTTGTTTGCTTCTTCTCGGTTAGACGACGACTACGTTGAGACCGACGATCCTTACGACACCACTACTCAGGACCTAGCCCAGTACCCGGCTACTGAGCTCCCAGGCAAGTTATCACTCACATGAATCATCGAGTTCCTTTCCACACTTGTTGTCGATACTATCCTTTTGTCTACTATTGCTAGCCCTATGTATCGTTGCTTGTTCTCCGAACCTATCACATGATACCCTGAACCAATGATACTGCCTCACCTCCATACCTACAGCCTTTGTTTGTGCCTTAGTATTATCTAGCATGCTTAGGGTTGCTTTTACTCGAGTCTGTTGTCGGTTACTACTTTTACTATCTTATTAATTGCGCCGGGGACTCGATGTTAATCAATCAATCCTGTTAATTGCTAATGGTAATAATAATTTGATGATAAGGCACCGGCAGGAGGCCCATGAGAGGTTTTGGAGCCTGCTAGTGTCGACCCTAATAGGAAAAGGGTCTTGTCTACTGATCCATGATGAGCGCACTACCCGCATGTGGGAAGCGAGTATGGGCGCCCCCCTCAACTTGACCTGATTCGCATCTCGTCCAAATCATCTCATTTAGTTCGTGCTTTCTATTTGCCGCATGCATGTTTTTGCGAGCCCAGCGCAGGGTGGAACTTTTGTAGTCGGCATATAGGGGGACACGTTCTTAGAGTGCTATGAGGGTCCATTTTCTTCTGGGCTCGATTAGCCGTGCGCCCAAGGTGCTTTGGGCTTGATGCGGAGAATGGTTGGTTGTGTAGAGTACCCCGCTTGGTGGGAGGCATCCCATCTGGCGGGTTATTCTTGCGTGTACGGCCAAATTGGTGCAACCCTGCAGGGATAATCTTCTCGAGAAGCCGTGTTTTCCGCGGTTATGGATTACTTGGTGAAAGTACTGGCTAACAAGTACTCAGGACAACTTCAACATAACTATCAATCATGTTTCACCCAATGATTAATAACCTGACTAGTAATAGGTTATTCACACAAATAACTTGATTCATCTTAATCCAACTGTGTGAGTTATCCTCGGATTGCTTCTTTGGATAAGGGGCGAGATCCAGGATGGGTTTGGTTGAAGTTATCTTTCAGTTGGTTACAATCCTCGATCTTATCTTTTCCGTTAGCCGGAACTTGTAGTTATCTTCTGTAGTTGGTTAGAGCAGCCAGCAGCAACTTTCATATCACCCCTTTCTTCCGTTGATCCCAAGCATCAATGCTTGTGTTGACGGGTAACTCTTTGATGAAGTGTGAGTCTTGCTTGCCAGTACTTGGATGTACTGACCCCGTTGGGGCTGTGGTTTACGCAGAGTACGACTACGGCTACGATGACCACCAGGATGGCTACTTTGTGGAGTTCGACGAGACTGCAGACGAGTAGTTAGCTGGACCAGGGCTGGATCCAGGACCTACGTGGATGGGCTTCGTCTTCTTTATTTTCTCCGGCTTCTTAAGCCTGTTGGATTTGTCTGTACCCAGACACCTTTGATTGCTTCCGCTGTTGTAATGGATGATATGTTGGGACATGTGTCCTCTAGATGATTGTATTCGCTATTTCTGCCTTAGTGAAGGCCAGTTGCAACTTTATTTCTATCTTTTGTGTCGTAGAGATATGTTGTGATCATCATTCGTTCAAAGCTGTTGACGTACAGTGCGTGATTGATATGAAGTACGTCAGCAGTAGTGCCTATGACTTCTAGTGGATAGTTTACATCGACGGTGGAATAGCAGGGCTTGTGTTGTCGCGCATAAGCGCAGGCCTACCAGGAAGCTGGGACGTGGGAGCAGTTATGCCCCATAACCCAAGCACCTGCTATCCAGTTCGTACGATGAGTATCCCTTAGAAGCCAGGGTGCGACTTCTAAGGGATAGCAGGGCTTGTGTTGTCGCGCATAAGCGCAGGCCTACCAGGAAGCTGGGACGTGGGAGCAGTTATGCCCCATAATCCAAGCACCTGCTATCCAGTTCGTACGATGAGTATCCCTTAGAAGCCAGGGTGCGACAAATGGTATCAGAGCCTGTCTGCCTGTAGGATCCCTTTTTACTGGTCGCAGTTGAGTCTAGAAACTATTTTGTAGCTATACAGGAAAAAATGAAACGTGAGAGTAGGAATTCTGCCATTTTTCTTCTTTCCCCACCCACCCACCCTTTTCTGGTAAGGAAGTGCAACGTTGTTTTTCTTTTCTCACCTAAACTTTCAAGTTAGGATTTCACGTGTTTTGGGTTCTCCTTAGTACCTCAGGACTTTTGGTCTCGTTTTCCCGATGTTGCTTCGATATCATGTTCTTTTCAACATCCTTATCGTCCGTTGAACCTTGTTGTTGTTTTCCACATCCTTTTTCACCTACCGGAGTCTAATCTAAACCTTCCAAATCATCTGCAGATGGGTCTCAGCTACTACCCGCAGGTGGTTCGCATGACTCGCTGTGAGAGCACCGCCGGTTTTCCGGAGATGCTGAGAGACATGGTTACCTATCTGGGGTTCCGTTGGGCACCAGAGTACCAGGTCTACGAGCACCAGCGCGAGTTCGACCAGACTTTCTACCGGGCCATCGTCTACATTCTGTCGGATGATGGCATGAGCATTGCCCACCGCTACGAGGCAGTAGGTTCCACAGTGGATATGGCCGTGCAGCAGGCAGCGTACGTGAGTCTCACCGTTCTCCGTGCTGACTACTGGGGGTTTGATGATTCCATCTATCGTCACATCCCCCGTGGTTACATCACGGCAGCGGGAGTTCACTTCACTCTCCACCGCAACCTGGATACCTACGAGGATGATAGCTCCAGGCTGCACACCACTGCCCAGTTCGTGTGGCACAGTGACGCAGTTGCTTCCGCACTCTCTCAGGAGTTAGCCTCAGTCAGGGAGCAGCTCTATCTGGCTTTGACTCGTCTGGCGACGTACACCACAGACTTCGTTGGAGACGAGCGCTTTGCACGTTTCCAGCAGACACTGGGTTTTCCTCTGCCAGATGCTGGAGGTTACGAGCCGATCAGAGGACCACTTCTCGACCTCGGAGCTGGTTACACAGGGATTCCCCGCTATGGAGCACAGGGAGAGGACGCTTTCTACTTCACCACACCGAGAGTTGCTCTCAGAGCAGTTCCTATCTACAGGGATCGTCGTCATACCTACTTCCGTGGGATTCCTCCGCACCGTATCTCTCGTCGTACTACTCACCGCCGTCATGCGTGATGAGCATGGGAGTACCGTTGTATCCATTCCTAGCTGTGTTTAGTTATCCTTTCGTTTTCGAACCATGTATTGGTCTGTTGGATATTCTGATGTATTTGAACATGTGATGATGTACCTGTTGGTTATCTATTCATGCATCGGAATAATCTATCTTTCGGTTACCAAGTCTATCCTTTTCTGTTGTTGTGCTAAAATGAATTTCTGTTCAGGATGCCTCCAACCAGGAACAACCCGCCTCTGCCACCACCAATGGGGGAACTGTTGGCTCAGATGACCCAAGTGGTGACACAGATGGCCCAGATCCAGGCTAACCAGCACCACAACCAGAATGCTCCAAGGGTCACCATCAAGGACTTCCTCAGCTTGGGCCCAAAAGCTTTCGTGGCAACACGTGAGCCCCTGGATGCTGATGACTGGATCCGTGACGTAGCAATAGCTCTGGAGATTGCTCATGTTGCGGAAGAGGATAAGGTCAAGTATGCCACCTACCTACTGAAGGGTCAGGCAGCTACTTGGTGGGAGAACTACCAGACCATGAGAGCTGGCTTTCCTATCACCTGGGGATGTTTCAAGGATGCCTTCCTGAAGCACCACATCCCGGATGGTCTCATGGAAAGGATGCGTGAGGAATTCTGCTCTCTCAGACAGGGCAAGCTGGACGTTCTCGGCTACCAGAACGAGTTCAATCGTCTCGCTCGGTACGCTGGTGACGAAGTGTCCACTGAAGCCAAAAAGATGGCAAGGTTCCGCCGAGGTTTTAACCCGGAACTGAAGTACGCTCTCACCAACATCAAGTGCAAGGACTTCGTGGAGCTTGTGAACACCGCGCTCAATGAGGAGAATGGGCGCAAGGCGTTCGAAGAGTCGCGCAAGCACTCGCGTGAGGGTGGTTCCTCCTCCAACATGACCACCCCTCCGCAGAAGCGCCGCATCTGGGTGCCAAATGGTGCTGTCACTCGGGCTCCAAATGCCCAAGCTTCTCCAGGCTTTGGTCCCCGCCCACCCAACCCATCTCAGATGCAGGGTCAGAGGTTCCCTATGGGGCAGCCAAGGCCGGGTCCTTCTCGTGTCGTCACTTGCTACAAGTGCAAGGATACTGGACACTATGCTGATAAGTGCACTCAGAAGCAGCTACCCCTACCTCCTCGCCCCAACACCAACCAGGCTATGGTTCGTGCTCCACCGGCTAAAGTCTTCAACTCCAACAATAGGCCTGTCGGGAGGAACGCGAGGGTGAACCATATCAAGGCCGACAAAGCTGAGGAAGCTGCTGACGTCGTTCTCGGTATATTACCCGTAAACTCTATTCCAGCTAAAGTGTTGTTTGATACTGGAGCATCGCATTCATTTGTGTCAAAGATTTTTTGATGAGGACATCCCTAGCTTTCCACCTATTGTTGAACATGAAGATCCTCCTATCAAAGCTAATGAAGTTAGAATTGGACCAATGACAAGATCAAGAACTAAGCTATTACAACAACAGGTGAATTCACTCCTACTTGAATATAATGTTGATAATTGTGAGAGCTTTATACTACCTAAATCTTTGCATTTATGTATTCTTAGGTTTGTTGATAACACAAACATGAATGGAGATCATGGAGAGGAGCTACACAAGGATGAGCATGGACTTCAAGAGGAGATGGAAAACAAGTGCTAGCATGGTGAAAACAACAAATAACAATTGTTATCATGATAAGGGGATGGTGCCTCCACAAGATCAAATGCACCAAGTGTGGAAAACAATGTCAATTATGTTATTCCACACTCATACATGAACAAGGCAAGAGGAGGGCGCCCACAAGGAGCATCAATGCGCCATATACAAGACCTAGTTCAATTAGGATTGGTTTGTATACCAATTGGGCCGCACCCCTTGTGTGGGGGTCGGTTTGTATCTATTTTTGTGTCCTAGTAGGAGTCCTAGTCCAATTAGGTTAGGTGCTTGCGCAAGGGGAGCCTTGTGGCCGCACCCCCCCTCTTATATACCCCTTGGGGCGCATAGGAGAGGGTAGACTACGTTAAAACATAAACCCTAGACCTCTAGATTGAAACTGCTTGTAAGCCTTTCATCTGGAAGTTCATCTGCAAACTTTACGTGATACCTGCTGTTCCACTGGGAATAAGACGGTACAGAACCACTTGTAGTCGGTGGATTACTTGTGCAAGAGTGTGGAGTTGAGAATATCCATTGGGTTGCTATCTTTTGCATTGGCATCAGGGATCAGCCGGAGAGTTCTTAGTGGCGCACTAGTTATCAATTCAGAAGTTATCTGTGAGTTCACTGAGAAGATTGGGCCACCCCTTATCATTTTTGCAAAAGCATACAACCTAGTTCTGGTTCCGCTAAGCAATCAAATGACTGTTCACTCTCCGGGACCGCAAATGTTGACTTCCAAGATAAGCATGGACAATGAGATCCTAATTGGAGGTCGCATATTCCTTGCTTCACTCATGTTGCTGGGAAATTCTGACATTGATGTCATTCTGGGTATGGATTGGTTGAAGACCCACAAAGCTAAAATTGACTGTGCTCAAAAGTCAATAACTCTCTCCCACACTTCAGGCCAGATAGTCTATTCTCCATATGGATCAAGTTCTGTTCAGCTGTTCAACCTCGATGCCAAACCCCTTCCTGCAATTGAAAATGTTCCGGTGGTTTGTGAATTCCCTGACGTCTTTCCAGAAGAGTTGCCAGGAATGCCCCCGGACAGAGCAGTTGAGTTCTTGATCGAGCTTGAGCCAGGTACTGCTCCAATCTCTAAGCATCCATACAAGATAGCTCCTCCTGAACTGAAATTGTTGAAGGAGCAAATCGATATGTACATGGACAAACGTTACATTCAGCCTAGTTCCTCCGCTTGGGGTTGCCCAACTCTGTTTGTTGCCAAGAAGGATCAAACAAAAAGACTCGTGGTTGACTATCGTCCTCTCAACGAGAAAACAATCAAGAACAAGTATCCACTTCCTCGTATCGATGATCTTTTTGATCAACTTGCTGGAGCCTCAATATTCTCAAAGTTGGACTTGAGGATGGGTTACCATCAGATAAAGATCAGAAAGGAAGATATTCCTAAGACAGCTTTCACCACTCGTTACGGTCTATATGAATACACCGTCATGTCCTTTGGTCTCACCAATGCACCGGCAACGTTCTCAAGACTCATGAATTCTGTCTTCCATGAATACCTCGACAAGTTCGTTGTGGTATATCTCGATGACATTCTAGTCTATTCCAAATCCGAGGAAGAGCATGGAGAACACCTTCGTCTCACTCTCATGAAACTTCGCGAGCATCGTCTGTATGCCAAGTTTTCCAAATGTGAGTTCTGGATTCCAGAAGTTGCATATCTTGGTCATATCATCTCTGCCAAAGGCATAGCCATTGATCCTGAAAAGGTTAAGGCAATTGTTGACTGGAAACCCCCTAAGACGGTGAAGCAAGTCAGAAGTTTTCTTGGCTTGGCTAGCTATTGCCGTCGTTTCGTCCAAAACTTTTCCAAGATTGCCAAACCTCTCACTGATCTCACAAAGAAGGACAAAAAGTTCGTTTGGACTCCACAATGTGATGAGAGTTTCAACCTCCTGAAGACTAAACTCACTTCCACACCTGTTCTAGTTGGCCCCGACACTACCAAACCTTTCCAGATATTCTGTGATGCATCTCTCCAAGGCCTAGGAGCAGTTCTTATGCAAGAACGTCAAGTTGTGGCTTATGCTTCACGTCAGTTGAACCCACATGAGCAAAACTATCCCACTCATGATCTTGAACTTGCAGTAGTTGTGTTTGCCCTAAAGAAATGGAGACAATACTTGTTGGGTAACAAAACTGAAATCTTTTCCGATCACAAGAGTCTGAAATACATCTTCACTCAGCCAGATCTGAACCTCGGGCAAAGGAGATGGATTGAGAAGATTAAAGACTTTGATCTCACCATTTCTTACACTCCAGGCAAGGCTAATGTTATGGCCGATGCTCTCAGTCGCAAATCCTATTGCAATAACCTCATGATCATGGAAAGCCAACCTCCACTTCATGAAGAATTCCAGAAGCTGAACCTTGGTCTTGTTCCTGAAGGATACCTTGCTAGCTTGACAGCCAGCCCAACCCTCGAGGACAAGATTCGTTCTGAACAACTTCGTGATAATGAGATCAAGAAGATGGTAGAGCAAATCAAAGAGGGCAGTGATAAGTTCAAGTCCTTCTCAATTGATGACAAGGGAACTGTGTTCTTCGAAGGACGCATTGCAGTCCCTCAGATTCAAAGTCTCAAGGATATCATTCTCAAGGAGGCTCATGAAACTCCTCTCTCTATCCACCCTGGAAGTACAAAGATGTACCAGGATCTCAAGACTCTGTATTGGTGGTCTGGCATGAAACGTGAAATTGCTCAATACGTTTCTGAATGCGACGTTTGCCAACGTGTTAAGGCAGTCCATCAGAAGACAGCAGGTCTACTCCAACCTCTGAAAATTCCTGAGTGGAAGTGGGACATGATTGAAATGGACTTCGTTACTGGGTTTCCAAAGTCCAAAAAGGGCAACGATGCAATCTTCGTTGTTATTGATCGTCTCACTAAGGTTGCTCACTTCTTCGCTGTAAAGGAAACTATCTCAGCTAGCCAGTTAGCAGAGCTCTACACAGCAAAGGTTGTTCCCCTTCATGGTGTTCCATTGGAAATAAGCTCAGACCGTGGAAGTATTTTCACTTCTCATTTCTGGAAAAGTTTTCAAGAAGCACTGGGCACCAAACTTCTGTTCAGCACAGCTTACCACCCTCAGTCTCAGGGGCAAGTCGAAAGAGTCAATCAGATTCTCGAGGATATGCTCAGAGCATGTGGTCTCTCCTTTGGCATGAAATGGGAGGATTGCCTTCCATATGCTGAATTCTCCTACAACAACAGCTACCAGGCAAGCCTAGGCATGGCACCATTTGAGGCACTGTATGGTCGCAGATGCAGGAGTCCAATCAATTGGTCTGGAGCTGGTGAACGTTCACTTTTAGGCCCTGACATTGTTAAGGAAGCCGAGGAGAAAGTTCGTATCATTCGTGACAATCTCAGGATTGCTCAGTCTCGTCAGAAGAGCTATTATGATAGCAAGCACAGGGATATGGTCTATGCACCTGGTGATAAGGCATATCTCCGTGTAACTCCCCTCAGAGGCACTCATCGTTTTGGTGTGAAAGGAAAGCTTGCACCGAGATACATTGGCCCTTTCAACATCCTCTCAAGACGTGCAGAGAATGCTTATCGTCTTGAACTTCCAGAAAAACTATCCAAAGTGCACGATGTGTTCCACGTGTCACACCTCAAGAAGTGTTTCAAAGATCCAGATCTTGCAGTTGATCATGATTCAATTGAACTGCACGATGATCTATCTTATGAGGAGCACCCTATTCGTATTCTCGATGAGACCGAGCGTAAGACTCGCAACAAGAGCACCAAGTTCTTGAAAGTCCAATGGTCGCATCATTCTGATAAAGAGGCAACGTGGGAGACCGAAGAGGATCTTCGCAAGAAGTATCCGGACCTGTTCATTTCTCAGTAGGGAATCTCGGGGCGCGATTCCTTCAAGGGGGCGTTTTGTAACATCCAAGTATGAAAACACCCTAGTTGTTTTACTTCTTTGTTTAATTTATGCAATGCATCATGGCATCATTCTCATTTTTATTTCTGTTGCATTCTTTTCATAATGAATCAAACATGGTTTTCACACTTGTCTGTTACAATCTTTCAAATAAAGATTTGCAAATCCAAAAACATCAATTGCTTCCAAATTATTTTCTTATTGGATCAACTATTAAATTGTTGCTTAATTCAATCAATCACTTAATCAATTAATTTCAAATTATTTCCAAACTCAAACCATTTCTCAAATCTTTAATCATTTGAATCCATGAAATTCACCACTAATTTGAATTCATTAAATCACTTTTAAACCCTAAAGAAAACCCTATTGAAAATACCTTGTTTTTCTAATATTAACTAATATTGGAAATCTCAATTCAATTGGTTTAATTTTAAAACAGCAAGCAAACAATAAAGTTTTTGAAAACAAAAACTACCAAAAGGTTGCATTTCAACTAAGAAATTTATCCCAATTTATTCCAAAATTTTCGTTAAACAAAGCCTTTGTTTTGTTTCCATTTGCTTAACTACAAAAAAAAACAGTAAAAGAAAAAAAAATAAAAATGGGAGGAGAGGAGCAGCAGCAGCTACACCCCCCAGCCCAGCCCGTTACCTTTGGCCCGTTAGCACCCTCTCCACGTCGCTGTCGTCCTCCTCCAGGGTGACGTCATGGCGTACGAATGCTTCTCCTCCGTTGATCGCCCACTGAACCTCCCGATGGCGCGCCGTACTCCTCCACCGGTCCCATAAAACCACCACGGCGCCCACCTCCTGCCGCAAACCCTAACACCACCCTCGAGCTCCGCCGCTGCCGTCTCGTTTCCATCTCACCTCCACCTCCACCCTCTGTACTGAAGCTCGTCGCCGCTGCTTCTCTGAACTCCGGCAGCGAGCGCCGTCTCCGATGGCGTTCGTCGTGAGCTAGCCACGGGAATTGGTAGCCCCCAGTTCACTCTTCGTCGTCGACACTCCCGTGAAGCCTAAGGAGGACCAGAACCACGCCGCCGTCCGTGATCTTCTCCGACGAGCTCTGCACCGAAACTCTGCATCCTCGACGACGCGGTGAGCTCCGTTCCCTTCCGTGCCCCCCTTCCTCTCTCTGTTGTTTCGCGTCCGTGCACGCACCATCCATCTGCACCACGATCAGCACATCCGCAGCGGCCACCACCCATCGTAGATCGCCGGCGAGCCGTGGTTCTCTGACGGTGTCGCGGAAGCATTTCATCTTCAGAGTTTCAGTTAACGAACTGTAACCTTATCTTTGCTGCGCGGTGTATACTGATAACAAACTCGACAGCAGCGCATTGGTACCGCACCTGGAGAGCGCATCGAGTGGTTGCGGGTTCGATCCCCGCAGGCGCAATCTTTTTTTTTGGCTATTTGCCTCCACAGCGCGCGGGCCCGCACGTCATTGCCCTCCTCTGCCACGTGTGCGCGCGCGCCACGCTGGCTAGGGGGTCCACTGGGCAGTGGCAGCGTGTAGAGTCCCTCTCGGTAACAAAAGTTTAATTCGAATCTGTTTAAATTCCAAATTTGTTTTAAATGGGCAGAATAAACCCCTAACTTAAAAATTCAATAACTTTTAATATATGAATCCAATAATTACAAACTTTATATGTTTATTGCTCCAAATTTCGTAATCTTTCCAATTATTCAATTTGTGTTCTGTTTTGAGTTTTCAAAATACCTTTAAATTTCAAATTTGAATAATTCAAATGCAAATTGAAATAATTCATAACTAATTCATACTGTTTTCAAATAATTCAAATAAAATATGTTTTTCACACCTTTTTGAATGTTCTATTCAAATATAAAACTTGTTTCATTGTTTGAATAATTTAAATTGCCTAAACAATTTAAACCTTGTTTAATTCAATTAAATTTGATAAAATCATAACTTGATTAATATAAAATATTTTTGAACATGCAAATTATGTTTTCAAACCACCAAAGTGTGAACTTTTCAAATGTGAATTTGAATTTATGGTTTGAACAAATAAAATTCAATTACTATTTAAGCTTGTTTTAAATTCAATTAAAACTTGTTTAATATTGTTTAATTCATAACTAAATAATCTAAAGTCCAATTTCAAAATGTGAAACATGTAATTCAACTAAAATTTGATGTTCTTTTCAAATATAAAAATTGTAAATTGTTTTGCACACTTTAAATTGGTGAAAACAATAATTGTTTGTGTACCATGTTTAAGTAACAAAATTCCAAACTTAATAAATGCTTTTCTAAATTGTTAACTATCATTCCAATTGCATTTAAATTGTTATGTTATTGTTATTCATCATGCATGCATCATGATAACAACTAACACCTAATAAATAATAATTTGTTCCACTTATTTCAATGGATCCTTTTCCATATGCAAACCTTGCATATGGGTCCATTTAATTTGTGCTACCATGTTAGTCAGTTTATTTTGCTGCACTATTAACCTGTCATGCATCATATTGATTGTGCACAATGCCATGGCAATGATTGTTTACATTCCTGTTTTGTTTGTTTGCTTCTTCTCGGTTAGACGACGACTACGTTGAGACCGACGATCCTTACGACACCACTACTCAGGACCTAGCCCAGTACCCGGCTACTGAGCTCCCAGGCAAGTTATCACTCACATGAATCATCGAGTTCCTTTCCACACTTGTTGTCGATACTATCCTTTTGTCTACTATTGCTAGCCCTATGTATCGTTGCTTGTTCTCCGAACCTATCACATGATACCCTGAACCAATGATACTGCCTCACCTCCATACCTACAGCCTTTGTTTGTGCCTTAGTATTATCTAGCATGCTTAGGGTTGCTTTTACTCGAGTATGTTGTCGGTTACTACTTTTACTATCTTATTAATTGCGCCGGGGACTCGATGTTAATCAATCAATCCTGTTAATTGCTAATGGTAATAATAATTTGATGATAAGGCACCGGCAGGAGGCCCATGAGAGGTTTTGGAGCCTGCTAGTGTCGACCCTAATAGGAAAAGGGTCTTGTCTACTGATCCATGATGAGCGCACTACCCGCATGTGGGAAGCGAGTATGGGCGCCCCCCTCAACTTGACCTGATTCGCATCTCGTCCAAATCATCTCATTTAGTTCGTGCTTTCTATTTGCCGCATGCATGTTTTTGCGAGCCCAGCGCAGGGTGGAACTTTTGTAGTCGGCATATAGGGGGACACGTTCTTAGAGTGCTATGAGGGTCCATTTTCTTCTGGGCTCGATTAGCCGTGCGCCCAAGGTGCTTTGGGCTTGATGCGGAGAATGGTTGGTTGTGTAGAGTACCCCGCTTGGTGGGAGGCATCCCATCTGGCGGGTTATTCTTGCGTGTACGGCCAAATTGGTGCAACCCTGCAGGGATAATCTTCTCGAGAAGCCGTGTTTTCCGCGGTTATGGATTACTTGGTGAAAGTACTGGCTAACAAGTACTCAGGACAACTTCAACATAACTATCAATCATGTTTCACCCAATGATTAATAACCTGACTAGTAATAGGTTATTCACACAAATAACTTGATTCATCTTAATCCAACTGTGTGAGTTATCCTCGGATTGCTTCTTTGGATAAGGGGCGAGATCCAGGATGGGTTTGGTTGAAGTTATCTTTCAGTTGGTTACAATCCTCGATCGTATCTTTTCTGTTAGCCGGAACTTGTAGTTATCTTCTGTAGTTGGTTAGAGCAACCAGCAGCAACTTTCATATCACCCCTTTCTTCCGTTGATCCCAAGCATCAATGCTTGTGTTGACGGGTAACTCTTTGATGAAGTGTGAGTCTTGCTTGCCAGTACTTGGATGTACTGACCCCGTTGGGGCTGTGGTTTACGCAGAGTACGACTACGGCTACGATGACCACCAGGATGGCTACTTTGTGGAGTTCGACGAGACTGCAGACGAGTAGTTAGCTGGACCAGGGCTGGATCCAGGACCTACGTGGATGGGCTTCGTCTTCTTTATTTTCTCCGGCTTCTTAAGCCTGTTGGATTTGTCTGTGCCCAGACACCTTTGATTGCTTCCGCTGTTGTAATGGATGATATGTTGGGACATGTGTCCTCTGGATGATTGTATTCGCTATTTCTGCCTTAGTGAAGGCCAGTTGCAACTTTATTTCTATCTTTTGTGTCGTAGAGATATGTTGTGATCATCATTCGTTCAAAGCTGTTGACGTACAGTGCGTGATTGATATGAAGTACGTCAGCAGTAGTGCCTATGACTTCTAGTGGATAGTTTACATCGACGGTGGAATAGCAGGGCTTGTGTTGTCGCGCATAAGCGCAGGCCTACCAGGAAGCTGGGACGTGGGAGCAGTTATGCCCCATAATCCAAGCACCTGCTATCCAGTTCGTACGATGAGTATCCCTTAGAAGCCAGGGTGCGACATTATTCGGCCAATGGGCCTTTAAAACAATTATTCTTTTGATAGTGCGCCTGTGCACTTTTTGATACTACCACCTCGGTCTGTAATACGTTAAAGACCTTAATCGCTTTCGTGGCCCTTCCGGCCTTTTGCATGATCTTAATATTTCCTATCTTTGGACCTTTCATTGCTGGTTTTCCGACTTTTCGTTACTTTTTCCTACTGTGAGACTCGGTTTCCGGGTCTCGAGGGTTTTGACAAGTGGACTTTTTCTAAGTCCCCAAGTCCCCAAGACTCGGTTTCCGGGTCTCGGGGGTTTTGACAAGTGGACTTTTTCTAAGTCCCCAAGACTCGGATTTTTGGGTTTTTGAGCTGAATAGCTAGATAATTTGTTTCTTTTTTCAAATTCCCAAGTCCCCAAGGCCCGAATTTCCGAGTCTAGGGTGTTGGACTTTTTCAAAAGAACAAATTGTTTCTGCTAAGGCCCAAAACCTAGAACTGCTCACGTAGGTTTGAAGATGTGCTTAATATATCTTGAGTTTCCGGCTATTAACCTTGTACTCTACATAACTTGTGGTTTGGATGACCCTTTTGACCTTCTTTTACTATAAGCCGGCTTTCGCGTGGATGATCAATGCTGCTATAACTGTGTAAAGACAGGGTCAGGCAAGTCCCATTGGGCATCATGACTGATTGTAATTACACGCTAGCAAAGCATGCCACTTTTTTGCGAGTCACATCGAGCTTAAGCAAGAAAAGTCAAGAAAATTTGGCTCTATTATCCGGTTACAAGCTTGCAGCCGTACTTATCACAAGTAATCGGCCCTTATAACCTAATGGCATCGTGGCCGGGTCTTTGAGTTTGCAACTGTGCTATTCAAGCAATCAGCCCCCAAGACCTAGATATATGCAATGTACTAGAAAAAGCTAATATATTAAGAACAATAAATAACACTTACCTGGAAAAGAAATAGAAAACGACGGGAATATAAAAACTTGACAAAAAACACACGGAAAGGAATATTTTGTTTGACCATCTCTTTATTGGTATGAGAAAAGTTAGGTCAGCAAGCCGCCTCATTAAAAACCTTCCAGTCCCCTTAGGTACCCTGGATAGGAAAAGTGTCCGTCTGAAACCTGCTGCCTATTACATCGTGTAATTCTACTTGTGAATCTAGCCTATTCTAAGTGTATTAGGGACGCAGCTGAGCCACGTTCCATGGTCTTTCTCTTTCTTGCATAGATGAATTTGTATGAGCGGTGTCATTGACAGTAGCCGACTCTTCCCTTGCATCTACCAAGTAATACGATCCATTGTGCATATTCCGGCTTATAATGAACGGTCCTTCCCATGGTGGGGATAGCTTGTGTTTTCCTTCCTTTGACTGTACCAGGCGCAGAACCAGGTCCCCTTCCTGGAAGACCCGCGTTTTGACTCGCCGGCTATGATATCTCCTCAGGTCCTGCTGGTATATGGCTGATCTTTCCAAAGCTTGTTCCCTGTGTTCTTCTAACATATCCACGGCGTCCTGCCGGGTCTTCTCGTTCTCCACCTCGACGTAAGCCGACACTCGAGGCGAATCATGAATGATATCACTCGACAATACTGCCTCTGCGCCATAAACCATGAAAAACGGTGTCATCTGGGTAGATCTGTTAAGTGTGGTGTTGATTCCCCACACCACTGATGGTAACTCCTCAACCCATGCGCCAGCAGCTCTGATGCACGGGACTCGCAGCCGTGGTTTTAATCCACGAAGCAACTCCTGATTTGCCCTTTCCACTTGTCCATTAGCTTGTGGATGGGCTACTGAAGCTATGTCAAGCCGGATTCCATTGTTCCCACAGAATTTCTCCATCTCACCAAGGGACATGTTGGTTCCATTATCTGTTATTATGCTGTGAGGATACCCAAACCTGTAGATGATTCTTTTTAAGAACTTGACTGCTGTGATTGCTTCTCAATTGGTAACTGGCATAACTTCCGCCCACTTGGTAAATTTATCAATAGCCACCAAGAGATGGGTCTTTTTGCAGGGTGACATGTGGAAGGGGCCCACCATGTCCATGCCCCAAACAACAAACGGCCAGGTTAACGGGATTGTTTGCAACTCCATAGCCGGCACATGGATTTGGCGAGCGTACCTTTGACATCCATCGCACCTTGCCACCAAGCGTTCCGCGTCTGCTAAGGCTGTGAGCCAAAAGAAACCGTGCCGATATGCTTTGGCCACGAGGGATCTTGTGGATGCGTGATGCCCATAGTCGCCTTCATGGATCTCTTTCAGGATCTGTCGGCCTTCTTCTGGTGCTACACAGCGCAAAAATACTCCTGCAGCACTCCTTTTATATAACTCGCCATTGATGATGGAATAGCCCTTTGCTCGTCTCAGAATTTGCCTTGCTAAAACTTCCTGTTGTGGTAACTCGCCCCGTGATAGGTAAGCCAGAAACGGCTCTGTCCACTCGGGGACAGCACGTATTGTGGCCACGAGCTCCAAATCCGGGACTTGGTTAGCCACCTCTTCCTCAGACTCAGTTTTAACTGATGGCCGCCATAGCTCGTCCAGGAAAACATTGGGTGGTACCGGCTCTCTGCGCGAGCCGAGTCTTGCGAGTGCATCTGCTGCCTCGTTCTTTCGCCTATCGGTATGCTCCACCTCATACCCGGAAAAACACCCGGCAACCCTGTCCACCTCCCTATGATATGCTGCCATAGTTGCATCCTTCCTATCCCAGGTTCCTGAGACCTGCTGCACCACAATATCCGAATCTCCATAGCATCGTATCCGCCTGATGTTCATCTCCTTGGCTATTCTCAATCCGTGTAATAATGCCTCATACTCGGCCACGTTGTTGGAGCAATCAAAGTGGATTTGCAACACGTAGCTCAGATTATCTCCTTTAGGTGATGTAAGTACCACTCCAGCTCCTGATCCCTCGTATTGCTTGGAACCATCAAAGTGCATTACCCAAGACTCGGAACTTGGCGTTGTTGTGGGCATGCTAGTGTGAGTCCAATCATTAATGAAATCAACTAAAGCTTGAGACTTGATTGCTGACCTGGGCTCGTAGTTGATGTGATAATCTCCCATCTCGATGGCCCACTTGGCTATTCTACCCGTTGCGTCCGAGTTTCTGATGATATCCGACATTGGTATAGAGCTAACCACTGTTATGGGGTGTTCCTGAAAATAGGGCTTCAATTTCCGGCTGGCCATGAAGACCCCGAAAACCAACTTCTGCCAATGTGAGTAGCGCTGCTTTGCCTCTGATAACACCTCGCTGACGTAATAAACCGGCCTTTGAACCGGGTGATCCTTCTCATCCTCTTTGCGCTCAACGACAACCACTGCACTAACCGCCCAGGGCCCGGCCGCAATGTATAGTAGCATGGGCTCTTTGGGACCCGGGGCTGCTAAAACTGGTGCCTCAGATAAATGCTTCTTTAGTGCCTCGAACGCCTCATCCGCCTCTTGGTACCAAACAAACTTATCAGATTTCCTCAAGAGCCGGTACAGTGGTATTGCCTTCTCTCCGAGTCTGGATATAAACCGGCTCAGCGCTGCTACGCACCCTGTAAGCTTCTGAACATGCTTTAGGTTTTTCGGCTTTTTCAAACTCTGGATAGCTTTGATTTTGTCCGGGTTTGCCTCGATTCCTCTCTCGGAAACAATGAACCCGAGTAACTTCCTGCTGGAACTCCAAACACGCACTTTGTAGGGTTGAGTTTCATCTGATACCTTCTCAAATTCTTGAATGTTTCCTTTAGATCATCAATGAATGTTTCCGCTTTCCTGGTCTTGATCACCACATCATCCACATAGGCGTGAACGTTGCGCCCAATCTGGTCCTCAAAGCACTTCTGTATGCATCTCTGATAAGTTGCACCAGCATTCTTTAGCCCAAAAGTCATGGTTTTGTAACAGAAAGCCCCAAAGGGGGTTATGAACGATGTTTTCTCCCAATCTTCCTTCTTGAGCTTGATCTGATGATACCCGGAATATGCATCCAGGAAACATAATAGGTCACTTCCAGCCACTGTGTCTATGATCTGATCTATCCTTGGAAGGGCAAACGGATCCTTTGGGTAGTGCTTGTTGAGACTCGTGTAATCTATGCACATCCTCCACTCGTTACTCTTTTTCAGTACTAGAACCGGATTTGCCAGCCAATCCGGGTGAAATACCTCCATGATAAAGCCAGCTGCCAATAGCCGGGCAATTTCTTCTCCTATAGCTTTTCTTCTTTCCTCATTCATTTTTCTCAGGCCCTGCTTCACGGGCCTAGACTTGGGGTCAACGTGCAAGCTGTGCTCCGCTAACTCGGTAGGGATACCCGGCATATCGCTAGGCGTCCAAGCAAAAACATCTTGATTTGAACGAATAAACTCCACGAGTGCTTTTTCCTGCTGGTTGTCCAGGTTAGATCCTATGGCAAACTGCTTAGAGGGATCTCCCTCGACAAAAGCCACCATCTTGGTATCTTGTGCTGCTTTGAACTTTGCTCTTTCATCCTCCGTATTCGGCCTTTTTAACGTTGTTCTGTCATCCGGGTCTACTTGAGACCGATAGTACTTGAGCTCTTCCTTTCTACAAGCTTGTTCTGCCATTGCCGCGTCTCCTTCGTCACACTCAGCCGCTATAACCCGGCTCCATGGATGGTGATGGTCTGCTTGGGACCCGGGATTTTTAGCTGTAGGTATACGTAACACGGCCTGGCCATGAACTTGGCGTAAGCCGGCCTTCCAAATAGCGCGTGATAAGGGCTACGCAACTTTACCACCTCAAACGTGAGCCACTCCACCCGGAAATTATCCTTTGATTCTCCAAAAGCAACCTCCGAGGTAATCTTTCCCTCAGGGCACGCCGAGTGACCCGGCACAATCCCGTGAAAAACTGTTGAACTTTTCTGTAGCTGAGACTCCTTGAGACCCATGCATAAGAAAGTTTCCCAATGTAAGATGTTGATGCTGCTTCCGCCGTCCATTAAGACCTTTTTCAGCTCATAACCATTAACCTGTGGCGCGACCACCAATGCTAAGACTCCCGGGTGTTCTATTCTTTCCGGGTGATCCCTTCTGCTCCATGTTACCTCTTGATCCGACCACCTCAGGTATCTCGGGACAGCCGAGGAAACCGAGTTTACTGCCTTTTTCAGTATCTTTCTATCCTTGTTAGAAGTTCCCGTGGTGTGAACATGGTACTGGCCCAATTGCTTGGGGTTGGCCTGGAAACCTCCAGCTCCTCCCTGATTGTTACCCGGATTACCACCTCCTGGGTTGCCTGCCGGGGG
Organism: Alopecurus myosuroides; assembly: GCA_028641055.1. Taxonomy (NCBI): domain Eukaryota; kingdom Viridiplantae; phylum Streptophyta; class Magnoliopsida; order Poales; family Poaceae; genus Alopecurus; species Alopecurus myosuroides. Next base: position 242,383,872 of record CM054061.1, read on the forward strand.
TGGGCCATTGCCCGGGTTACCACCTAGACCAGGTCCTGCTCCCCGGCCTGCGCCTCGCATTGCTTTCTGTATTTCCTCGTTCTTCCATCTTTGTAAATCTACGCATTGTTCCAGCGAATGATTTGCTGGCCTGTCGTTCCTGCTGTGGCGCGGACAGGGCATCCTAAAGGCCTCTATATGACTAGCCGGCCTTGGCGGCTGTTGGTAATTTCCTCCATTAAAGTTTCCTCCGTTGAAATTTCCTTCTGCCCTGGGTCTCGTAAACCCGGCTTCTGTGTTGGCGACAAACTCGGAACTTCCCTCGTACGGACGCTTATTTTGGTTGTTTCCATTGTTTCCCCCATTGTTACCCGGCGCAGATCCATTGCCGGATCTTCCGTTATTGCTCGTGTTTGCTTTCGCTTTCTTATCATCGACGTCCTCTTCTGTGGTATCCGTAGCAGCGTGCTTGTTGCACGCGTCCATTAACTCCCCCATTGTAACCTCTGAAGCATTCCGACTAGATTTCATGCGTGTTAGCTTTTGCACTAAAGGTATGTACTTGCATGTCTTTGCCATAGCTTGTAACGCATCCTTTGGCTGAATATCTGTAGACGAGTGAAGTATCTCCATAACCCGGCGCACCCAACTGCGCGCCGACTCTCCTTTCTTCTGGACACATCGTTCCAGATCATCGATTGTGAACAACTTCCTGGACGTCCCATGGAAGTGCTTGACAAACGCAATTTTCAGCTCACTCCACGAATTGATAGATTTTTCCGGTAAATTGTTGAACCATAACTTTGCTGCTCCCTCTGACATCATTAAGTACATGAACTTGGCTTGAAGATTTTCAGATGCGTTGCGAATCGACATGGCCATCTCATAGCTGCTCAACCAGGTTTCCGGATCCATGGTCGGCTCATAGTTCACCACTTTACCCGGTTCCTTGAACTTATCCGGGTAGGGCTCGGCTCTGATGGCGTCTGACAAACACTTGGGTCCGGCTAAAATTGCCGGTACTGGACTTACCCGGGAAACATGCGATCCGGCGACGGGTGCGGCGGGGGGTGCAACCGCTACCAGCCCTCATACCGCAGACCCGGCTGCTGCGCGCCTGGCTCGAGAACTGTCCATGATAGCTTGTGCGGCTGATACTGCAGGTGTTGCTGGTCTATGGGGAGGAGGCGGCATTTGCTGCTGCTCTGCCCTCCGCCGTGCTGAGCTTGTCTGAATATTACGGGTGTTTCCGTTATGCCGGCTTACATACGGCGTGCCATGCATTCCGCTCCTGTTATCCGGGTAATTGGCTTGCTGACCCACTGTCGTGCGCAATAGATCTATCGCCCGCCGGGTCTCCTCCGCATGGGTAACTCTCTTATGGGGATTCGATCCAGCGCCAATGTTGCTGCATACACATTGTCCATGGGGTTGTTGAAGTGACCTGGTGGTGTACGAAATCGTGATGGTGGTGGTGGTGGCGCTGTATTGCCAACAGCAACCCCTGTCTGCGACGTGGGTAACCCGGCTTGTACGTTTACCGGCTGTCTCCCACCGGTCGCGGGCTGATGTACAGTCTCCTGATTCACAGCCGGAATTGGTTGATCTTGGGGTGTGATGAATAGCGTGGCAGGGTTTAGAACTCCACCCGTTGCCGGTAATCTCGTTTGGTATCTCTGATGCATCCTAGTCGTCTCAACCCGGAGCCGGTTCTCCAATGCTTCCAGCTCACGTTGGCGCGTGGCTACCCCTTGCTTCTCTGCTTCCACATCTCTCCTTTGCTGCTCCAATGCACGGCGGGATACATCCAGATCTCTAGCCCGTGCCGCTGCATTTTCCGTGGTTATTACCGTAGCTAGCACCGTGGGATCCAGGATCAGGTTATTACTGAACAAGGCCGGGTGTTGGGGATTCGAAGGACCCGCCCCTGGCGTCCTGTTCGCCATAAACCCAAACATATTCGCCTGTAACTCGCTATCCGCCGCCCGGCTAGTGACCGAAGCCGATTCTCCGTCGACCCGGGTCAGAACCGGATTTCCATCAGCCGGATTTTGCTGCTAGGCCAGCGCTCACGCCGCTCCAACCGCGGCCATGGTCACGTCCCCCTGATTGAGATTGGTTGCAGGGGCCGTGTAGACCGCGACCTGGCGCGCGATGCCTGGTGAAGACTCGTATTCCTCCTCATCACAACTATCTTCCTCGTACCGGTCCTCTAGCAGGTGCAGGATGGACTCGGTATCATCTTCTCTCGTGACCCGGCCACGCGGGGTCCATGCCGGCTCCTCCGGCTGTTCCCTCTTCGTGGTGGGCTCTTCTATCGGATCTACCGTCCCGACCGATTCTTCCCCATCTGACTGAACGCAGGTCGCTTCTCCTGATACAGAATCACATCCAAAATCATCAGGGATTGAACCGGACGTACGTACCATGCCGATGAAGACGTTGACCCGGCCGATTGTGACGACAGATCCGGATTCGAGCAGATCCGACTCTGGCCCCCAGCCAAAATCGTCCACTATCTTCTCTCCTTCGGGGTTGGTGTAGATCTCGCCGACGACGAGGTTCTTCATGTTCACCCGAGCTTCTCCCGTGATGTAAACACCTTTGGACGCAGGCCCCACGGTGGGCGCCAACTGTCGTGGGATAATCATGGCAGACGTTACCCGGGGTAACTTATCTTGGGGCAATTCGACTCTGGCGTTTGGGAGAGGGTTTTGCTCAGGGGAAATCATGGTGATAAACGATCTGGTAGCCGGCAATCAAGTCGCCGAGTCTCCGATCTAGGTTTATTATCTCAACTCTGGTATTACAAGGTATACTCGAATAGCTAGCGAAACTCGTGTCGAATCTAACCCTAGGAGCCGGCTTATATAATATCCAGCCCCCCTGGCCCCCTACCCAAGGTATACTCGGAGTCCTACCTGGGCACCGCTTACAAACCCTAAGTTTCCTTATCAAAACCCACAATCTGGGTTACGAGGCCTACACTCTTGGGCCTTCTAGAAACTCCTTAAGCCGGGTCTTGTGCAGCTCCCTTTGGGTCGAATTACACCTTGACGTTAGCCTATCGGGTTATCATCCCTCCATCAGTTTCCAAACAACGGACGTAGAATTGAGAGCAACTGAAGATGGGAACATGCTCAGGAGGATTTCTAAGATCACGTTGGTTGCACAGAGTGATACTCATTTGTAGAACCCATGCTGAAACGAGAGATTTAACAGAGTCAAGAACAAGGATAGGGAATCATAAGAATACTGTTGCCGTGATCCGTTTGATTCCTGAAGAAAACCTATGGCTATTGGAGCTGAGATTACCTAACCACCCTGAGTTAGAACAGATTCTTCAGTATCCAAAGAAACAGAACTTGGGTTAAAGGTCAGCATACAGTACTGATAGCGTGAGCATCACATGGTTATGAAACCACATGGTTCAACCCACCACAATTCAGCACATTCCGGGACCTTTGGTTCAAGTCCAAGGGTAAAAAAACACAGAGAAAGGAATAACTACTATCTTAGTGCCTTTAAAGGACACTATGGTTAGCAATCACGGAGTATCTTTCGAAGGACAACGATAGCTCTGGAAGAACTTGAGCAGTGGATAACGGATACATTCGAGATGAAAAGGAAATCTCGAGGTTCAGGATTTTGAGACTTCAGAACAGGAGTATGTGGAACCCACACAACTCTGAGGTATTAGGATGGAAAGGAAATCTCCCAGTATGAATCAAGAGGAAAACGGACTTTGGAACACACACGACTCTAGAAACTTAACACTAGGTCAACTTGGGTGAAAGAAACGTCCTTGCCAAAGAAGGCACCTAAGTTTTGAATGACTAGAAGAGATAGCAAAACCTTTTCAAATCAAAACAGATGAGGTGACCCAGAGTTAGAGCGATACCAGATACGGAGTAAAAAGAATCCTAAGAAGGTTTTCACAACTCATTTGGAGTTTTCAAATAGTTTTCATAAACTCTAGACTCAACATCGACCAAGCAGTAAGGTTTTCCTACAGGCAGTCCTGCTCTGATACCAAGACTTGTCACGACCCCGGACCCAAAGATATACATACTGTTATGTGCTCCTAGCCATGGACTCACAAGGGCTTCAGGGTTACCAACCCCGACCACAACAAACAACGGCAGGCAGACTGGATTCATCGGCACGTAGTCCGGATCCCCAGTCTACTACTCCTTGTATCCATGCTAGTCATAACCAACTATGCATATCAAAGCGTCCACGAATCGAAAGAAACTGAAGGAAACGGGACCAAAGCTATACAGAGATGCTATGTGTCCAGAAAGTGCAACAACAATCGAGGGTTACTGGGGTTACCTCGCCCTAGGCCGATCACATCGACAGGAGGGCTCGGACATGGATCATCGGCTCCACAACCCCTCGACTGCGACAACTATGCAGACATAGCCAAAACTGTATAACAATGAGCTCGAAACCAACAACCGATCAAAGAAACACTCTAGACATTGAAATTGTATTAAACAGGTGTTACTAGAGTATAGCTTACAAGAAGAGGTCACATGACCCAACATTACATCAGACAACGGAAGGCAAATTATGTTGCTAATCAACAAGAACCAAAAAGGCCTAAGAGGCCGCAACATAAGGCGACGTCCCAGCCCATAGATTCCAGGCTGCTACCTGGGAACCCCAAACTACTCGTCGATGTCCACGCTGAAACACCACCGATGTGAGACCTTCACCTGAACCAAATTTAAGCAAACCTGAGTACTGGAGGTACTCAACAAGACTTAGTTAACCTATTATACATCTGCTAGCTTCATAAAGGGTTTTATGGAGGCTGTTTTGCGTAAAGTGTGACGCCCCGGGATCTGGCACTATGCAGATTTCAGCATTCCCGCCAAAATCCACATAATAACCGATTCCAGGTTGCCACTTGTGATAACATTACAACAGTTCACGAATATTCCACAATTACAACAGAACAGATAGATACAAGATGACTCAAACGAGTCAGGGATGCAACTGATACAATACAAAGATCCAAATAACAGCGGAAGAAACAACATAGCGTCCGGCTACGGACAAGATCCAAATTGGACTAAGAGTCCTGAAGATAACCGAGAGCGTCCAATCCCTGCCCAGGCCGAGCCGGAGGGATTCCCAAGCTAACGTCGTCAGACTTCAAACCTGTTGACTGCAATGTTGAATATGCAGCCACGAAAAAGATTCGTGGGTCAGTACGGTTAAGTACTGGCAAGTGGATAACCCATACTCACAAAATACCGGCGTAGCCAGTCATCACAAGATACAAATACTTTGGGATCAACGGGAAGGAAGGGATTATTGCAAATAAGCGGCAGCGGGCTGCACTAACCATCTACAGAGAGGTACTACAACTTCCGGCTAACAGAAAGAAGATAAGATCGAGTATTGTAACCAACTGAAAGATAACTTCAAACAAACCCATCCTGGATCTCGCCCCTTATCCGAAGAAGCAATCCGAGGATAACTCACACAGTTGGATTAATGATGGTTCAGATTATTGTGTCAATAAGCCTATTACTAGTCAAGTTGTTAATCATTGGGTGAAAGATTGTTAATCATTAGGTTTAAGTTGTCCTGAGTACTTGTTAGCCAGTACTTTCACCAAGTAATCCATAACCGCGGAAAACACGGCTTCTCGAGAAGATTATCCCCGCAGGGTTGCACCAATTTAGCCGTACACGCAAGAATAACCCGCCAGATGGGAGATCACCCCACCAAGCGAGGTACTCTACACAACTCAACTCTTCTTCGCATCAAGCCCAAAGCACCTTGGGCGCACGGCTAATCGAGCCCAGAAGGAAATGGACCCTCATAGCACTCTAAGAACGTGTCCCCCTATATGCCGACTACGAAAGTTCCACCCGGGTACCAAGGGCTCGCAAGATCATGCATGCAGCAAATGGAAAACCCGAACTAAATGAGGCGATTTGGACGAGATGCGAATCGAGTCAAATTGAGGGGGGCGCCCATACTCGCTTCCCACATGCGGGTAGTGCGCTCATCATGGATCAGTAGACAAGACCCTTTTCCTATTAGGGTCGACACTAGCAGGCCTCAAAACCACTTAGGGCCTCCTGCCGGTGCCTTATCATCAGATTATTATTACCATTAGCATTAACAGGATTGATTGATTAACATCGAGCCCCCAGAACGATAATAGTAAAAGAAGTAACCGACAACAGACTCGAGCAAAAGCAACCCTAAGCATGCAGCTACGACTCGAAGGCCAACGAGGTAAACAATCAACAGTTAATAGGAAGTGGAAGGAAAAGGCTATATCATGGCTGCAAGGTAAACATACGATAGGATCGAGACACAAGCATCGAATCAAAGGCTAGAATAAGAACAACGGAAAGAATCGGTAACAAATGATGAAAGGCAACACTGATAGCAAGTGAGTATACTTGCCTGAGATCCCGCAAGGTAGCAGAACTTGTCGTTGCTCACATCATCTCAACGTCCTATCCGCGAAGAAGCAACGAACTAAAAGAAACACCGGATGCAACAATTACTTCTACGGAAAAAATCCAGCATGATCCTATTTCATATGCATGACATGGCAAGATGCAACAGGGGAAAACAACTTAAGCAATTTAATCGGAACCAGAGTCCGGAGAAATAGGAATTGGTTCAAGTTGTTTATCTAACCATCAATATTAAATGTTGATTAACAGGTTTAAACAAGGTAGAGGTGATCTACCCAATATTAAATGGAATAGGGCATGATTTGAATTTAATACCCCAACACATTCCATATTTATTTAATAGGTGAACATGCATAACACAAACTAAGATGCAACATACAAAATGCAAACATGAGCATGGATGGCATGAACAGATTAAGTGCATTTTTCTGGTATGAAAACATATTTTATTTGTTGGATTTGGAATTAAAATGAATTAGTTATGATTTAGCAATTTTAAATGCATTAATTAATAAATAGTTGTTTTCAGCAATTTAATTTATTCAAAACAGAAAACAAAGTTTATATTTGCAAAGTTCAGAGAATTTTGATTGGAAAACATATTTTATTTTTCAAATTTGGAGTTAAAATGAATTAGTTATGATTTATGCAATTTAATCAATTTAAATTGAGCCGGAAGCCCAACATTTAATTTAGGAGGTTCACGTTATTTATTTACCCACAAAAATGCAATGCAACACATGAATGAGATGACATTTTAATTATAGTTGATATGTTATAGAAATAGGGCATAGGTATAGGGGTTTGGGTTTAGGGTGCACACGTGTGGAAAGAAGATCTTCGGGTTCGGCGCCGGTGTCTTCGGGATGAAGAAGAAGAAGACGACGAAGAGGGAGATAGACGGCGGCAAGGAAGGTTGGAAAGTAGACGTTCTAGCGTCGTCGTCGAGGTAGTCGAAGTAGGCGTAGTCGACGTCGGGGGCGTAGACGTTCCGATGTCGATGTGGTAGCGGAAGTAGTCGTTCTCGTGCCGTAGTCGAAGTAGTCGTTCACGTCGTCGTTCCCGTTCCGTAGCCGAAGTAGGCGTAGTAGTCGAAGTGGTCGACGGAGGAACCGCAACATCATATCCGTTGTTCTCGAGTCGTCGTAGTAGTTGGCGTAGTAGAGGAAGTAGTCGTTGTAGGCATTCTCGTTCCGTATTGGAAGTAGTCGTGGCCGAACCTTACATCGGCATCTCCGGGGTTGGTGGCGAACTTGACAGTTTCGGTCTTCGGGCGCGCACGAAGGCGGCCGACGCAAAACGGACCCGGCGAAGATCAAGTCAAGGTTCCGAACTTCACGTCGCGCACGAAGGTGGCATAGACGCATGGGGACGGCACGGCCACGGACGAAGAGGTGTCGTGCCTGTTGCGAGACAAACTTCGAACACCCTGAGGGCATGCACCTGCAGACGTCTCTAGTGTATCGAGCTGTAGGGAGGCGCGCCCGTAAACGAAGAGGCTGGGGAGGTCGACTGCAGCTCGGTGCACAGAGGAGAGGCGGTGTAGGACCTCGTCGGGGCAGTAGCAAAGAGTGGAGGACGTCCCGGAGGACTCGTCGACATGGCGCAGTACCAAGAGGAGCAGCAGCTCGGGCAGCGGCCGCCAGGGAGCAGCGCCGGCGTCGCGGCCGCGCGGCAGCCGGCCGGAGCAGAGGGGGCCGCAGCGGCGGGGCAGGCGGCGCTTGGGGTTGGGAGAAGGCGGCGGAGCTTGGCGAGGGGAGGCCGGCGGCGGGGCCAGAGGTAGGCCACGGCGGCCATGGCCGCGACCTGCACGGGGCCGGGGGGCGCTTGAGGAGGGCGGCCGGAGATGGCGACGGCCGGCGGTGGGGTCGGTGACGAGGAGGCGAGGGACGGGGAGAGGGAAGGCGGAGAGGAGCGGAGGCGGCAGTGCTTGGGAGGACGGCGGAGCGACGGCCGGAGCTGGCCTCCTGGCCGCTGCTAGCGAGGAAGGGGGTCGGGGTGAGGGGAGGCAGCGTACGAGCGATGGGATGGGGAGGAGGACGAGCGAGAGTGGGGATCGAGCGGGCGTTGCCCTCCCGTATGCGTGCGGGGTGCGGTTCGGGTGTGGTTTTCTTTTTTTTTGTTGGTGGAGGGACCTAGGAGTAAATAACAGAAACGACGGGGGGTTTTTGCGAGGGAGAGAAATAGTTTTAGGGTTTCGGTAGGTGGGGGGCTGGCTGGGCCTTGCTGGGCCGAGTTCGGCCTGGCTTGGCTTGGCTGGCCCCTAAACATTTTTTTTTTGTTTTATTTTTTTCCAGAAAGTGTTTAGGCCAAAAAAATAGCTTTAAACATCAAATGAATTTCTGTAAATTTTAGCAAACAAAATTTTAATTAATTTCATTTAGTTGCAAGTTTTAAAATGCACGAAAATGTGTGATGCCATGATGCACAAAAAAAAAAAACAACTCGCATAGCAATTGGGGAAAATCCCCGAACGTTACAGACGACACCACTAACAAGGGATTGCGCCCTCGCAATCCACCTGCTAACCCGGGAGGGGAAAGAAGTTCGACTATCGATTCTTCGTGCTTCCAGTTGATATCCTCGACACCACTAACAAGGGCTTCTCGACACCACTAACAAGGGATTCTTGCTCGGAGTGACGACGATGTTCTTCCACCAGGAACCTTCCGATGATCGAACCTATTAGGTTAAGGGATCAGAAAACGTCCACCCACGTAGGATCCTAACACTTTGAAAGATAGACAAAAGGGGGAGACTCCAAAACAAATAAGATGGGAGGGGAAATAGAATAGGGATAAGGAGAAAACAAGAATCCTATTGAGATGTTTTCCAAAATAGTTTAGCAGAAATAGTTTTTGACACTCTAGAAACAACGACCGTTAGCGAGGTTATCCTACAGGCTTTGCGGACCCGTTGCTTCGATAACCACTCGTATCGAAACAATCTCGGGAATCGGAACCAAGGCTCTGATACCATTTGTGACGCCCCGGGATCGGGCACTATGCAGATTTCAGCATTCCCGCCAAAATCCACATAATAACCGATTCCAGGTTGCCACTTGTGATAACATTACAACAGTTCACGAATATTCCACAATTACAACAGAACAGATAGATACAAGATGACTCAAACGAGTCAGGGATGCAACTGATACAATACAAAGATCCAAATAACAGCGGAAGAAACAACATAGAGTCCGGCTACGGACAAGATCCAAATTGGACTAAGAGTCCTGAAGATAACCGAGAGCGTCCAATCCCTGCCCAGGCCGAGCCGGAGGGATTCCCAAGCTAACGTCGTCAGACTTCAAACCTGTTGACTGCAATGTTGAATATGCAGCCACGAAAAAGATTCGTGGGTCAGTACGGTTAAGTACTGGCAAGTGGATAACCCATACTCACAAAATACCGGCGTAGCCAGTCATCACAAGATACAAATACTTTGGGATCAACGGGAAGGAAGGGATTATTGCAAATAAGCGGCAGCGGGCTGCACTAACCATCTACAGAGAGGTACTACAACTTCCGGCTAACAGAAAGAAGATAAGATCGAGTATTGTAACCAACTGAAAGATAACTTCAAACAAACCCATCCTGGATCTCGCCCCTTATCCGAAGAAGCAATCCGAGGATAACTCACACAGTTGGATTAATGATGGTTCAGATTATTGTGTCAATAAGCCTATTACTAGTCAAGTTGTTAATCATTGGGTGAAAGATTGTTAATCATTAGGTTTAAGTTGTCCTGAGTACTTGTTAGCCAGTACTTTCACCAAGTAATCCATAACCGCGGAAAACACGGCTTCTCGAGAAGATTATCCCTGTAGGGTTGCACCAATTTAGCCGTACACGCAAGAATAACCCGCCAGATGGGAGATCACCCCACCAAGCGAGGTACTCTACACAACTCAACTCTTCTTCGCATCAAGCCCAAAGCACCTTGGGCGCACGGCTAATCGAGCCCAGAAGAAAATGGACCCTCATAGCACTCTAAGAACGTGTCCCCCTATATGCCGACTACGAAAGTTCCACCCGGGTACCAAGGGCTCGCAAGATCATGCATGCAGCAAATGGAAAACCCGAACTAAATGAGGCGATTTGGACGAGATGCGAATCGAGTCAAATTGAGGGGGGCGCCCATACTCGCTTCCCACATGCGGGTAGTGCGCTCATCATGGATCAGTAGACAAGACCCTTTTCCTATTAGGGTCGACACTAGCAGGCCTCAAAACCACTTAGGGCCTCCTGCCGGTGCCTTATCATCAGATTATTATTACCATTAGCATTAACAGGATTGATTGATTAACATCGAGCCCCCAGAACGATAATAGTAAAAGAAGTAACCGACAACAGACTCGAGCAAAAGCAACCCTAAGCATGCAGCTACGACTCGAAGGCCAACGAGGTAAACAATCAACAGTTAATAGGAAGTGGAAGGAAAAGGCTATATCATGGCTGCAAGGTAAACATACGATAGGATCGAGACACAAGCATCGAATCAAAGGCTAGAATAAGAACAACGGAAAGAATCGGTAACAAATGATGAAAGGCAACACTGATAGCAAGTGAGTATACTTGCCTGAGATCCCGCAAGGTAGCAGAACTTGTCGTTGCTCACATCATCTCAACGTCCTATCCGCGAAGAAGCAACGAACTAAAAGAAACACCGGATGCAACAATTACTTCTACGGAAAAAATCCAGCATGATCCTATTTCATATGCATGACATGGCAAGATGCAACAGGGGAAAACAACTTAAGCAATTTAATCGGAACCAGAGTCCGGAGAAATAGGAATTGGTTCAAGTTGTTTATCTAACCATCAATATTAAATGTTGATTAACAGGTTTAAACAAGGTAGAGGTGATCTACCCAATATTAAATGGAATAGGGCATGATTTGAATTTAATACCCCAACACATTCCATATTTATTTAATAGGTGAACATGCATAACACAAACTAAGATGCAACATACAAAATGCAAACATGAGCATGGATGGCATGAACAGATTAAGTGCATTTTTCTGGTATGAAAACATATTTTATTTGTTGGATTTGGAATTAAAATGAATTAGTTATGATTTAGCAATTTTAAATGCATTAATTAATAAATAGTTGTTTTCAGCAATTTAATTTATTCAAAACAGAAAACAAAGTTTATATTTGCAAAGTTCAGAGAATTTTGATTGGAAAACATATTTTATTTTTCAAATTTGGAGTTAAAATGAATTAGTTATGATTTATGCAATTTAATCAATTTAAATTGAGCCGGAAGCCCAACATTTAATTTAGGAGGTTCACGTTATTTATTTACCCACAAAAATGCAATGCAACACATGAATGAGATGACATTTTAATTATAGTTGATATGTTATAGAAATAGGGCATAGGTATAGGGGTTTGGGTTTAGGGTGCACACGTGTGGAAAGAAGATCTTCGGGTTCGGCGCCGGTGTCTTCGGGATGAAGAAGAAGAAGACGACGAAGAGGGAGATAGACGGCGGCAAGGAAGGTTGGAAAGTAGACGTTCTCGCGTCGTCGTCGAGGTAGTCGAAGTAGGCGTAGTCGACGTCGGGGGCGTAGACGTTCCGATGTCGATGTGGTAGCGGAAGTAGTCGTTCTCGTGCCGTAGTCGAAGTAGTCGTTCACGTCGTCGTTCCCGTTCCGTAGCCGAAGTAGGCGTAGTAGTCGAAGTGGTCGACGGAGGAACCGCAACATCATATCCGTTGTTCTCGAGTCGTCGTGGTAGTTGGCGTAGTAGAGGAAGTAGTCGTTGTAGGCATTCTCGTTCCGTATTGGAAGTAGTCGTGGCCGAACCTTACATCGGCATCTCCGGGGTTGGTGGCGAACTTGACAGTTTCGGTCTTCGGGCGCGCACGAAGGCGGCCGACGCAAAACGGACCCGGCGAAGATCAAGTCAAGGTTCCGAACTTCACGTCGCGCACGAAGGTGGCATAGACGCATGGGGACGGCACGGCCACGGACGAAGAGGTGTCGTGCCTGTTGCGAGACAAACTTCGAACACCCTGAGGGCATGCACCTGCGGACGTCTCTAGTGTATCGAGCTGTAGGGAGGCGCGCCCGTAAACGAAGAGGCTGGGGAGGTCGACTGCAGCTCGGTGCACAGAGGAGAGGCGGTGTAGGACCTCGTCGGGGCAGTAGCAAAGAGTGGAGGACGTCCCGGAGGACTCGTCGACATGGCGCAGTACCAAGAGGAGCAGCAGCTCGGGCAGCGGCCGCCAGGGAGCAGCGCCGGCGTCGCGGCCGCGCGGCAGCCGGCCGGAGCAGAGGGGGCCGCAGCGGCGGGGCAGGCGGCGCTTGGGGTTGGGAGAAGGCGGCGGAGCTTGGCGAGGGGAGGCCGGCGGCGGGGCCAGAGGTAGGCCACGGCGGCCATGGCCGCGACCTGCACGGGGCCGGGGGGCGCTTGAGGAGGGCGGCCGGAGATGGCGACGGCCGGCGGTGGGGTCGGTGACGAGGAGGCGAGGGACGGGGAGAGGGAAGGCGGAGAGGAGCGGAGGCGGCAGTGCTTGGGAGGACGGCGGAGCGACGGCCGGAGCTGGCCTCCTGGCCGCTGCTAGCGAGGAAGGGGGTCGGGGTGAGGGGAGGCAGCGTACGAGCGATGGGATGGGGAGGAGGACGAGCGAGAGTGGGGATCGAGCGGGCGCTGCCCTCCCGTATGCGTGCGGGGTGCGGTTCGGGTGTGGTTTTCTTTTTTTTTGTTGGTGGAGGGACCTAGGAGTAAATAACAGAAACGGCAGGGGGGTTTTGCGAGGGAGAGAAATAGTTTTAGGGTTTCGGTAGGTGGGGGGCTGGCTGGGCCTTGCTGGGCCGAGTTCGGCCTGGCTTGGCTTGGCTGGCCCCTAAACATTTTTTTTTTGTTTTATTTTTTTCCAGAAAGTGTTTAGGCCAAAAAAATAGCTTTAAACATCAAATGAATTTCTGTAAATTTTAGCAAACAAAATTTTAATTAATTTCATTTAGTTGCAAGTTTTAAAATGCACGAAAATGTGTGATGCCATGATGCACAAAAAAAAAAACAACTCGCATAGCAATTGGGGAAAATCCCCGAACGTTACAGACGACACCACTAACAAGGGATTGCGCCCTCGCAATCCACCTGCTAACCCGGGAGGGGAAAGAAGTTCGACTATCGATTCTTCGTGCTTCCAGTTGATATCCTCGACACCACTAACAAGGGCTTCTCGACACCACTAACAAGGGATTCTTGCTCGGAGTGACGACGATGTTCTTCCACCAGGAACCTTCCGATGATCGAACCTATTAGGTTAAGGGATCAGAAAACGTCCACCCACGTAGGATCCTAACACTTTGAAAGATAGACAAAAGGGGGAGACTCCAAAACAAATAAGATGGGAGGGGAAATAGAATAGGGATAAGGAGAAAACAAGAATCCTATTGAGATGTTTTCCAAAATAGTTTAGCAGAAATAGTTTTTGACACTCTAGAAACAACGACCGTTAGCGAGGTTATCCTACAGGCTTTGCGGACCCGTTGCTTCGATAACCACTCGTATCGAAACAATCTCGGGAATCGGAACCAAGGCTCTGATACCATTTGTGACGCCCCGGGATCGGGCACTATGCAGATTTCAGCATTCCCGCCAAAATCCACATAATAACCGATTCCAGGTTGCCACTTGTGATAACATTACAACAGTTCACGAATATTCCACAATTACAACAGAACAGATAGATACAAGATGACTCAAACGAGTCAGGGATGCAACTGATACAATACAAAGATCCAAATAACAGCGGAAGAAACAACATAGAGTCCGGCTACGGACAAGATCCAAATTGGACTAAGAGTCCTGAAGATAACCGAGAGCGTCCAATCCCTGCCCAGGCCGAGCCGGAGGGATTCCCAAGCTAACGTCGTCAGACTTCAAACCTGTTGACTGCAATGTTGAATATGCAGCCACGAAAAAGATTCGTGGGTCAGTACGGTTAAGTACTGGCAAGTGGATAACCCATACTCACAAAATACCGGCGTAGCCAGTCATCACAAGATACAAATACTTTGGGATCAACGGGAAGGAAGGGATTATTGCAAATAAGCGGCAGCGGGCTGCACTAACCATCTACAGAGAGGTACTACAACTTCCGGCTAACAGAAAGAAGATAAGATCGAGTATTGTAACCAACTGAAAGATAACTTCAAACAAACCCATCCTGGATCTCGCCCCTTATCCGAAGAAGCAATCCGAGGATAACTCACACAGTTGGATTAATGATGGTTCAGATTATTGTGTCAATAAGCCTATTACTAGTCAAGTTGTTAATCATTGGGTGAAAGATTGTTAATCATTAGGTTTAAGTTGTCCTGAGTACTTGTTAGCCAGTACTTTCACCAAGTAATCCATAACCGCGGAAAACACGGCTTCTCGAGAAGATTATCCCTGCAGGGTTGCACCAATTTAGCCGTACACGCAAGAATAACCCGCCAGATGGGAGATCACCCCACCTAGCGAGGTACTCTACACAACTCAACTCTTCTTCGCATCAAGCCCAAAGCACCTTGGGCGCACGGCTAATCGAGCCCAGAAGAAAATGGACCCTCATAGCACTCTAAGAACGTGTCCCCCTATATGCCGACTACGAAAGTTCCACCCGGGTACCAAGGGCTCGCAAGATCATGCATGCAGAAAATGGAAAACCCGAACTAAATGAGGCGATTTGGACGAGATGCGAATCGAGTCAAATTGAGGGGGGCGCCCATACTCGCTTCCCACATGCGGGTAGTGCGCTCATCATGGATCAGTAGACAAGACCCTTTTCCTATTAGGGTCGACACTAGCAGGCCTCAAAACCACTTAGGGCCTCCTGCCGGTGCCTTATCATCAGATTATTATTACCATTAGCATTAACAGGATTGATTGATTAACATCGAGCCCCCAGAACGATAATAGTAAAAGAAGTAACCGACAACAGACTCGAGCAAAAGCAACCCTAAGCATGCAGCTACGACTCGAAGGCCAACGAGGTAAACAATCAACAGTTAATAGGAAGTGGAAGGAAAAGGCTATATCATGGCTGCAAGGTAAACATACGATAGGATCGAGACACAAGCATCGAATCAAAGGCTAGAATAAGAACAACGGAAAGAATCGGTAACAAATGATGAAAGGCAACACTGATAGCAAGTGAGTATACTTGCCTGAGATCCCGCAAGGTAGCAGAACTTGTCGTTGCTCACATCATCTCAACGTCCTATCCGCGAAGAAGCAACGAACTAAAAGAAACACCGGATGCAACAATTACTTCTACGGAAAAAATCCAGCATGATCCTATTTCATATGCATGACATGGCAAGATGCAACAGGGGAAAACAACTTAAGCAATTTAATCGGAACCAGAGTCCGGAGAAATAGGAATTGGTTCAAGTTGTTTATCTAACCATCAATATTAAATGTTGATTAACAGGTTTAAACAAGGTAGAGGTGATCTACCCAATATTAAATGGAATAGGGCATGATTTGAATTTAATACCCCAACACATTCCATATTTATTTAATAGGTGAACATGCATAACACAAACTAAGATGCAACATACAAAATGCAAACATGAGCATGGATGGCATGAACAGATTAAGTGCATTTTTCTGGTATGAAAACATATTTTATTTGTTGGATTTGGAATTAAAATGAATTAGTTATGATTTAGCAATTTTAAATGCATTAATTAATAAATAGTTGTTTTCAGCAATTTAATTTATTCAAAACAGAAAACAAAGTTTATATTTGCAAAGTTCAGAGAATTTTGATTGGAAAACATATTTTATTTTTCAAATTTGGTGTTAAAATGAATTAGTTATGATTTATGCAATTTAATCAATTTAAATTGAGCCGGAAGCCCAACATTTAATTTAGGAGGTTCACGTTATTTATTTACCCACAAAAATGCAATGCAACACATGAATGAGATGACATTTTAATTATAGTTGATATGTTATAGAAATAGGGCATAGGTATAGGGGTTTGGGTTTAGGGTGCACACGTGTGGAAAGAAGATCTTCGGGTTCGGCGCCGGTGTCTTCGGGATGAAGAAGAAGAAGACGAAGAAGAGGGAGATAGACGGCGGCAAGGAAGGTTGGAAAGTAGACGTTCTCGCGTCGTCGTCGAGGTAGTCGAAGTAGGCGTAGTCGACGTCGGGGGCGTAGACGTTCCGATGTCGATGTGGTAGCGGAAGTAGTCGTTCTCGTGCCGTAGTCGAAGTAGTCGTTCACGTCGTCGTTCCCGTTCCGTAGCCGAAGTAGGCGTAGTAGTCGAAGTGGTCGACGGAGGAACCGCAACATCATATCCGTTGTTCTCGAGTCGTCGTGGTAGTTGGCGTAGTAGAGGAAGTGGTCGTTGTAGGCATTCTCGTTCCGTATTGGAAGTAGTCGTGGCCGAACCTTACATCGGCATCTCCGGGGTTGGTGGCGAACTTGACAGTTTCGGTCTTCGGGCGCGCACGAAGGCGGCCGACGCAAAACGGACCCGGCGAAGATCAAGTCAAGGTTCCGAACTTCACGTCGCGCACGAAGGTGGCATAGACGCATGGGGACGGCACGGCCACGGACGAAGAGGTGTCGTGCCTGTTGCGAGACAAACTTCGAACACCCTGAGGGCATGCACCTGCGGACGTCTCTAGTGTATCGAGCTGTAGGGAGGCACGCCCGTAAACGAAGAGGCTGGGGAGGTCGACTGCAGCTCGGTGCACAGAGGAGAGGCGGTGTAGGACCTCGTCGGGGCAGTAGCAAAGAGTGGAGGACGTCCCGGAGGACTCGTCGACATGGCGCAGTACCAAGAGGAGCAGCAGCTCGGGCAGCGGCCGCCAGGGAGCAGCGCCGGCGTCGCGGCCGCGCGGCGGCCGGCCGGAGCAGAGGGGGCCGCAGCGGCGGGGCAGGCGGCGCTTGGGGTTGGGAGAAGGCGGCGGAGCTTGGCGAGGGGAGGCCGGCGGCGGGGCCAGAGGTAGGCCACGGCGGCCATGGCCGCGACCTGCACGGGGCCGGGGGGCGCTTGAGGAGGGCGGCCGGAGATGGCGACGGCCGGCGGTGGGGTCGGTGACGAGGAGGCGAGGGACGGGGAGAGGGAAGGCGGAGAGGAGCGGAGGCGGCAGTGCTCGGGAGGACGGCGGAGCGACGGCCGGAGCTGGCCTCCTGGCCGCTGCTAGCGAGGAAGGGGGTCGGGGTGAGGGGAGGCAGCGTACGAGCGATGGGATGGGGAGGAGGACGAGCGAGAGTGGGGATCGAGCGGGCGCTGCCCTCCCGTATGCGTACGGGGTGCGGTTCGGGTGTGGTTTTTTTTTTTGTTGTTGGTGGAGGGACCTAGGAGTAAATAACAGAAACGGCGGGGGGTTTTTGCGAGGGAGAGAAATAGTTTTAGGGTTTCGGTGGGTGGGGGGGCTGGCTGGGCCTTGCTGGGCCGAGTTCGGCCTGGCTTGGCTTGGCTGGCCCCTAAACATTTTTTTTTTGTTTTATTTTTTTCCAAAAAGTGTTTAGGCCAAAAAAATAGCTTTAAACATCAAATGAATTTCTGTAAATTTTAGCAAACAAAATTTTAATTAATTTCATTTAGTTGCAAGTTTTAAAATGCACGAAAATGTGTGATGCCATGATGCACAAAAAAAAAAAACAACTCGCATAGCAATTGGGGAAAATCCCCGAACGTTACATAAAGCAATGTTTGTTTTCCAAATCGAGGAAGAATAGCACGTATTGTAGAGGGTTTTCAAAACAGACGAGAAAGGACTCAACTCTTGTAGATCATCATCTTTTGAAACCACCAACTTCATTTCCCAGCATCTCACTTGCTACAAGGATCACCCCTCTCGGCATCTCCGAGGAGGCACCCTTCATTCATTGTCAACATGTTTTACGTCATGTTCAAGTTGTTTATGGTCTCTACCTTCACCAAGTCGTCCATAACCGTGCACACGGCTTTTCGAAAAGATTGCTCTGCAGGGATGTACACTTTACCCACACGTACCAACCGACTCTTAGCGCCACGCGGTAACGCTCTTCCCAAGGGAGCGCGGCAGAGGGTGGTTGGCCACGACCTTTACCTTGTCGAGCCCTATCCATGACTCAACCCAAACAGGTCCACCCCGTCAATAGGGAGTTGTCCACCTCCTGACGGCACCTGTTCTGTGAGTCGGGATCAAGATCCGTGTACATCCATCACTTGTCCCGGTCACGCCCTAAACACCTCCAAAAGGTTTTTGACTCACACGCAGATGGAAATCCCAAACTACGTGACTCACGGATAGAACCAAACAAGTTAGTTAGTCGAGCGCGGTTACTTAGACCCCGCGTGTGGTTGCACACTCAGTCTTAGCTTCCGCCTGAAACCTTAGTCCTAGGGGTGGCAAGTATAGGACGAAAAACCACTTCCCAAGTGGCCTCCTATCCAAGCCTTAGTCAGGTTAAACACACATAGCTCATCTTTCCACGTTATCCTGCCTTACTAGATTCATCCGCAACTCTGATTCATCAACCGGATGGAGCAGAGCTAAGCAAGTATACAAAGCTAAGCATGGCATATATAAGGCTCTGGCGATGCGCACAATCAAATCTAGGCGGCTAGGAGCAGTGGATCATGGTATTTTGGCTATGCAAAGTATAGGAGAACACTACCTACAGACACCAAATACTTTGGAATCGAGTGCAAGTACGAGAACCAAAAGTCATTGGAAAACATATATGAGCAGATAAGAGGTTATGATTTCCTTGCTTAAAAGAAAACCACATAAGAATCTTCTGGAATAAGTGCTTGACTTGTCGGTTAAGATCAAGTATTCACCACTGGATTGCTGGCCTTCTCTTCGGAGTCACGTTCTACCGAGGGGGAAACAACACCGAAACAAAGAAGAACAGTCAACCATGGCATCGATGCAATGCGCAATATGTATGCATGAGAAAGTTAATGCACTAAAATAAAGCCCTAAACATGTTCGTTCGGTTGCTAGGGTTCGTATGTCAGTTATGCATTTTTACTGAAATTTGCCCGAAATGGACCCCGGAGGGGCAATTCGGACGATTCTGAAAGGGAGTACCATTTTAAAAGCTCAAATGGGTTTGAAAACATCATAAACATGTTTCATTTGTCATTTTGAGCAATTTGGTATATAACTTTTAATTTTCTAATTTTAGTGAATAAAAACTTATTTTTCTATTTTTAAATGAATTAGCAACATTAAAATAAAGGCCATTTTTCAACTTTCTCAAACATATATGAAAATGACATATTTGGGTAGATTACATTTTTCTGAACAAAACCATGTATTTTTAATATTTTTCTGAGTTACAGAAATGAAAATATTAATTATTCATCTTTTAATTTATTTCTGTAATTAGAAAAGGTGGGGCCCACTTGTCAAATTGAATATTCGTTTTAATTAAAACAAAACAATTGACAGGTGGCCTTGGCTGAGGTCACGCTGACATCATCGTGATGTCAGCGGTGGCCGGCCAGAGGCAGTGATGGTCGCCGGCGGCGAACCACCAAGCCCCAGCAAGCGTGGGTGGGCTCAACCGAACCACCTCGAAGAGGCGCATCACTAGGGGGTGGCTCCGCCCACTTTTGGTCACCGGAGCGGCAGCGCGATGGCCAACTGTGGCGGCCGGCGGCGGGTTCTCGGCGAGGTGGAAGAATTAGAGGGGCAGGAGCTAGGGGGAGGGCACCGGGAGGTCAAGCTGCTCACAACGAGCTCGATGGAGCTATCGGGGAGGCCGGAGGAGGTAGGGGAAGCCGGAATCGATGACGACGAGCGGCGGCCGGCCGCGGGGAAGAATAGGATGGCGGCGGCGATTTAGGGCATCCCGGCCTGATTCCGGTTGCGAGGAGGGGCAGTGGAGGAAGGCGGAGATTGTGGGCTCCTCAGCTCTCCGCGGGGCAGTGCGTAGCGGCGGCGTGGCATGAATTCCGGCGAGCTAGGGTTTGGTCTTCGGGTTTCCCTGCGTATGATATACAGAGAACGAGAGAGAGAGAGGACAAGGAGAGGCCAAGAGGAAGGAGGGGAAAGAGAACACGACGACCTCATCGTATCCTCGCGGGGGGGGGTCGAGCTGGAGGTGGCAGCGATGCAGCCAAGCTGCCACGCAGCTGCTCCCTCTGTCCCAAGGTAGAAGACAAAAGGAAGTTTTCAAAAAAAAAACTAGAATCTCTGGATTTTACAAAATGGTCCTTTTCTTTTATAAAAGAGTAGAGAGAACAAAGTTTTGAGGCCCTTTTTGCAAGAATAAAATTTGGCAAAAATACCTTTTTGGAAAGCTTATGAAATTTCCAACCTTGCCATGTTTTTCTTTGGTGTAATTGAAATATTTTCCAACACAAAATTTTGGGAACCAAAATAAGTACTATTTGTGGTATTTTTCTCAAACCATTTGAACTCACAATTTAAATTGTTTCAACATGGTTTAAATTGTTGTTTCATGCATGTATGAGATGAACACCACACCACACACCCTATTGTAGCAAAAATTGGGATGTTACAGAGGTGGTGGACCACAACAGTGCGTACCATGCCATCCTCGGGCGCCCAGCTCTCGCCAAATTCATGGCGGTACCACACTACGGCTACCTCAAGATGAAGATGTCGGGACCCTTTGGCACCATCACGGCCGTGGGCGATTACCGGCTCTCGATCGACTGTGCTGCAGTCGGCTCGCGAATGGAGCCAGCCCTGATGGTGGCACAGTAGTTGAAAGAGATCAAGCGGCAGATAGCAGCCGAGCGGCCAGAGATCCCGAAAGGGAAAAGGCCCATGGGAGAGGCACAATTCCAGCCGGCCCGCGACACCAAGCAGGTTCCACTGAACCCAAACCAGCTGGACAGCAAGTTCCTCACCCTTGGAGGAGCCCTCAGCCGAAAATAGGAAGACGAGCTCACCAGCTTGCTCCGTGAGAATCAGGACATCTTTGCATGGGAACCAAGCGACATGTCGGGTGTACCGAGGGAGCTGGCTGAGCACTCTCTCCACGTCAAGCCAGAAGCCAAGCCGGTCAGGCAGCCGCTCCGAAGATTCAGAGAAGAAAGAAGAAGAATCATCGGGGAGGAATTAGCCCGGTTGCTAGCAGCCGACTTCATCACCGAAGTCTACCAACCAGACTGGCTGGCGAACCCAGTCCTGTTCCTAAAGAAGAACGGCACATGGCGCATGTGCATCGACTACACCAGCCTAAACAAGGCATGCCCGAAGGACCCGTTCGCATTTCCCCCGATCGATCAGGTCATCGACTCCACCGTCGGCTGGGACCTGCTTTCCTTTCCGACGCCTACTCCGCCTACAACCAGATCCCGCTTAACCCGGATGACCAAATCCGGACAGCCTTCATCATCCCGTACGGGGCCTACTGCTACATCACCATGACCTTCGGGCTCAAAAACACCGGCGCCACCTATCAAAGGTGCATGCAGAAGTGTCTGCATGAGCAGATCGGTCGCAACATCCACGCATACGGGGAGGACATCGTCGTGAAGACAAAGGAGAAATCCACTCTCCTCAACGACCTCAAGGAAACCTTTGAAAACTTGAGGCGTTACAAGATAAAGCTCAACCCCACCAAATGCGTGTTCGGCGTACCAGCCGGTCAGCTCCTTGGTTTCCTCGTATCGGAACGAGGAATCGAGGCGACCCCGGAGAAGACCTCCGCCATCGAGAGGATGGAGCGGCCAACCGTCCTATGGGACATACAGAAGTTTGCCGGCTGCCTTGCATCACTCAGCCGGTACATAAGCCGGCTCGGCGAAAGGCCCTCCAACCATAGAGCCTCCTGAAGAAGGCGGGCAAGTTCAAGTGGACCCACGAGGCGGAAGCCGCGTTCCGCGACCTCAAGCAGACGCTTACGCGGGCGCCTGTCCTGGCCCCACCAACCCCAAGGGAGCCCATGCTGCTCTACATCGCCGCCACCAACCGGGTCGTCAGCGCCGTCCTAGTTGTCGAACGGTCAGAAGAGGGGAAGGATCAACCGGTCCAACGACCGGTATACTACCTCAGCGAGGTACTATCACAATCCAAACAGAATTACCCCCACTACCAGAAGCTGGCCTACGGCGTGTACTTCGCCGCCAAGAAACTACGCCACTACTTCCAGGAGCACCCCATCACCGTGGTGTGCACGGCGCCGCTTGGGGAAATCGTCGGAAACAAAGACGCCACCGGTCGCGTGGCCAAGTGGGCCGTTGACCTTGCCGCGCACACGGGGCTCTACCAACCTCGCACCACCATCAAGTCACAAGTACTGGCGGACTTCATCGTCGACTGGGCGGAGACACAATACCTCCCCCCGGTTCCAAACTCCGCCTACTGGCGGATGCACTTCGACAGATCCAAAATGCTCGGGGGCTTGGGAGTCGGGGTCGTCATCACGTCACCTAAGGGCGACCGCCTAGAATACGCCTTGCAGATAGACTTCAAGGCCTCCAACAACGTAGACGAGTACGAGGCACTCGTCCATGGCCTCCGGCTAGCCAAGGAAATGAACATCTAGTGCATTCTCTGCTTCGGCGATTCCGACCTTGTCGTCTAGCAAACCTATGGCAATTGGGACACCAAGGACGACAACATGGCTGCCTACCGGTTCTTCGTACAACAACTCTGCGCCTTCTTTGAGGGGTACGAGTTCCACCACGTGCCACGTGCACTCAACGAGACGGCCGACACGCTCGCCAAGCTCGCATCCACTAGGTAAGTGATACCGCCCGGCGTCTCCCTGGAGCATCTTCACAAGTCGTCCATCACTCCATCGCCAGGATCCGACTCCATCATCTTGCCAGCTGACCCAGCCGGGCCAAAGGACCCGGAACCCACAGGCTCCCCCTCGCCACCAGCCGGCAAGACAACCTCACCCGACTCCGAGACTACACCGACAGTTGTAGTCACGCTGACTAACCAGCCCCCCTAGCCGTTCAACCGGCCCCCGGGGCCGGCATGACAGAGGATGCATGCCTGCAAGTGCTCCAACATGACGCATTCGCCCACTGCCCGACCCCGGGGTGGGCGCAACCCTACCTCGACTTCCTCATCATGGACACACTCCTCCAGGACGAGGCGCTCGCCCGCCAAATTCAGCGCCGCGCAAAGGCGTACACCATCATCAACAACCGCCTGCACAAACGGAGCACAGGCGGCATATATTTACGGTGCGTCGAACCTGAGTTGGGAATCCGCCTCCTAGAAGACATACACAAGGGCGAATGCGGTCACCACGCGTCAACAAGAGCAACATGCTCGAAGGCCATCCGATACGGATTCTATTGGCCAGTGTTTTAGAACGCAAAATCATACGCCAAGCACGACGCTTAGAACCATCCCCATCACATGGCCATTTGCTGTGTGGGGACTGGATATGGTGGGGCCGTTCAAAACAGCCCGAAGCGGCATGACCCACCTCTTGGTCGCCGTAGATAAGTTCACCAAATGGATCGAGGCCAAGCCAATCAAGAAGCTAGACGGCTAAACCGTCATCACCTTCTTCAAGGACATCATCTACCGCTACGGCTACCCGCATAGCATCATCACCGACAACGGCTCGAACTTTGCCAAGGGTGTTTTCGCGCAGTTCTGCGGGGACAAGGGGATCCGACTGGACCTGGCGTCCGTTGCATACCTCCAGTAAAACGGCCAGGTGGAGAGGGCAAACGGCCTGATTCTAGCTGGGATCAAGCCCCGCCGGGTGGACCCGCTCGAGCGGGCGCCCGGCTGCTGGATAGAAGAACTTCCCTCCGTCCTATGGAGCCTCGGGATAACGCCCAACCTGTTCACCGGTTACTCGCCCTTTTTCCTCGTCTAAGGCGCGGAAGCCATCCTCCCGGCTGACATCCAGTTCGACTCACCAAGAGTCATCATGTACACCGAGGAGGACGCGCGGCAGACAAACCAAGATGGGGTGGACCTGCTCGAGGAAGCGCGTGATCTGGCCTTGTCCAGGTCGGCTATCTACCAACAAGACCTCCGCCGGTATCACAGCCGGTGGATCCGACCGCTCGCCTTCAGAGAGGGCGACCTTCTGCTCCGGCTGATCCAGGACACCAAGGGTCTCCACAAGCTGTCCTCCCATGGGAGGGCCCATTCATCATCAACTGGGCGCTAAGAAACAACGCCTACTACCTCATCGACATGTGCGAGCCGCGCAAGAACAAGGCGGACACCTCCTACGACGAGACGGAGCGCCCGTGGAACGCAGAGCTACTATGCCCGTTCCACACCTAAGTGTAACACCCCTGTACCCTGAGCTATCAATAAACTTCACTGGCATCCCCGAGCACAGCACTTAGATGGCCGCTTCCTTCACATCTATTCGTACTTTACCATTGTCAAAAGTAGCCAGCATATGTCTCAAAAGTTAGCCAAACAAGTAACGAATTAAAAGTCAAAGGACCACTTTGCGGATCCGGATGCAGAACGCAACCCGACAGTTTAGCCGGCCAGAGTGGAAGCTGGAAAACCACACGCAAAAAACGACTATAACCTGAGACGCAACCGGCTACTTAACAGCCTCGTGCGTGGGCCGCCTAAGTGCGCCCATGCAAGGATCACAACCGGGTCCCTGGCCAGACGGTCCCCTCTTCGGTTCCGACTGCAGACCGCAACCCGTATGACACGTTGGCAAGAGTAAAGACCAGACGGCAAGGAACACAAGTGCAAACCTCGCCAGTCCGACTAAGGCGTCTACCGCTCAAAAAAGCAAAAATACATAAGGAATTTTCCTTTGCATGCACTAATGATTTAACCAGATTTTTCCTTTACATGGACTAACGATGTGCAACCAGCCAACCTTTTTTACCAAAGGCATTGGAGATTCGACCCTCCTGCCAAGGGCAGCCGGCCCCAATCTCGGGGGCTACACCTGGTGGGCAGGCTAGAACGCTACCACCGGGTAAGATGAAACAAAATGGCAAAGCAACAAGCAACAAAGAAGGATCATACAAGAACTACTTCAGAATTTACGAAATAGAAGTATTCACGTACTACAGCTCCACCCGGCATCACAGGGACAAGCGTCAAAGATCAAATTCACAAAAACAAATACTCCCGGCATCCCGGGGACTCGGTCGGTTCTCGGCACTCCTTCATAAGGAGCCGGATCCATCACTGCGCCGGGCGGGGTCATCACCGCAGCCGGGTCCTCGACTCGCGCTGCAGCCGCCTCCTCGACAGGCGCCATCACCGGCTCCTCCACATTCTCCTCCGGCTCCTCGGGGAAGAAGACATCAAGGTCCGCGTAGCCACCCAGCCGGTTGGCGACTTGGCGAACACCCGGAAGGACGCGGAGCGCCTCGAAGCTTTTCCCTTGGCGGAAGCCACGGGTCATGCGCTTGAGGCCCTGATGTAGACATTCGCCCGATCTTTCACCGCAAGAACCACCGAGATAACTATTCTCCCAATCACGTGAGCGATACACGCAACCTGGAGAACTTGATAGATTTAGGCGAGCAACAAGGTGATGAACACCACGCCTCACGCCAAGCTCGACAACTCTAGGCAGATCCAAGAGCCCCCTAGCCACACACGAACCCCTTGGCAGATCCAAGAACACTCATGGCTTTATTTGCAAAGATAACCGGCGAACGTCAGAGAAGCCGTCTACACGCCGAGCCCCTAGGGACGGCGGTAACCTGGAACTTTTAGTTCTACATAATTTTCAACCGGCTCAAACCCTAGGCCTTGGCTCTCTTTATATAAGAGGTCAACCCCTAGTCGGTTGGACAGACCCAAACCGACTCCTAACCTAGTTGGACTCAAACTGGATACAAATCGGTCCAATTAGAAGGCTCGGCCATAACATGTGGCTCGCAGGCCTTAGACATTATACATCGTGGTTTATTGTCCTAGAATGCTAACCATAGATGCCCGTATCATCCTCCCCTTCTTCAAAAGGCGTTGTCCTCAACGCCAGAAGGTCTTCTCCGGCACTTGTGGCGTCAAATTATCATATTGCTACGCTTGTACATCCTCAAGTTTTGCTGGCCTGCCACACCACATCCTCCCTCTCGCTAGCTAGACTTGTTCTTGGTGCCCTCCATGTTTAGCCGGTGGCGGCGCCAGGGGTATTCTGGTGTCTTCAAACGAATACCCAAGTTTTGGAGAACAAAAAAATTGTATACATATTTGCCTATACGATAAGCAGCAGGGCCCAAGCCCAGCACGTCTACGTTCTCCACCAGAAGCAGTTCCATCCATCCCGGCTCCCGCCGCCATTGACCCACCTCCATGGCCGCTCCGCCTAGGCGGGACCCTGACCTCGTGTCCTACACGGACGACGGTTCTGCCTCCGCCTGAATCCCACCCGGCCGCCGGACCCGACCGCCCCCTCCTCCTCGGCTCACTGCTGCTCCACACTGCCGCGCCGGACCAGTGGCTGCTCCCCCGACCTGCTCCTCCGGCCTCTGCCCTCCACAGCGGCACTGTTGCACCGCCGGCGCCGGAACCGGGCCGCCTCCTCCACTTCTTCTCCCCAGCGGCCAGGTACCAGCCCGCATCCCCCTTTTCTTCTCTGATTTTTGCTTATCCCATTTGGAACGATTGCAAATTTGTTGCACCCTGTTGTATTATTAGTAGTAGGATAGTACTGTACATTGTAGCAGGCTAGCAGATCTAATTTAGTATTTCTTCCCCTTTTTTCTTATAATGTGGATGAAGGAGTGTGGCTGCCGGCAGTAGCATATTCTTGTCGTGGTAAAAAGGTTCAAAAACGAAGAAACACACGATGCATCCACACCAAATCTAATAGTTTCATCGACAAGAGCAATTTGCAATTGATTTTAGTGCAAGCACCGGATGCAAAACATGAAGCAACCTCAAATATAGAAGATGATGAAGCAATTGATGAAAATAATGAACGAACTGAAACAGATTTGGGTGCACTCGAACACATCCTAGGAAGCATATCCCCAGCTAAATATATGTTGTGAATGACCAAGATAGGTATTGATGTATTTTTACTTGATTGAAAAATTATTTCTATATAATTATTATGGTCATATGTATCAAAAATTGCTAGTGCCATACCGTTTTGTTCATATGTTCATTTTAGAGCAAATTTTTTCTTTTACAATGAATACCCGGCCAATAAATCCTGGAGCCGCCACTGTGTTTAGCACCACCAACTTGATCGAGACACATAACTTTCAGACTGCAAATGAAAACGCACCATACAAATCACCCCAAACACAACAGGACAGACTCTTGTACCCCAAGGGTCCAAATAAGCTGAATACGCCCATAGTGCAATCTAAAATAGTGGAGGTCAACTGAGTGCATCACCCAAGACGAACAGGACAAATTCCTACACCCCATGGATCTAAATGAACCAAGTTCACCGTCTGTGAAAATATATACTAGTGTCTTTTTTTATTTTGTTCGCGCATAAAAATAGACTTAACCAACTATTCACGTTTCTTTTCCTTTCCTATATAGCAGCCTGCACGTACATTCTCCTTTTTACGTAAATCTTTTTCTTTTTTGCAAACGAGACCAGCCTTGTGTATCACGTACCAGCAAACAACTTGATCGCTCCTTCCAAAGTATATGTTTCTCACGTGATGCCAACCCAGATATGTCATATCGGAACTCCTCTTTTTTTTCACACCAAGCTATATGTACCTACGAACTCTTTTCTTGTAAACCGTGAATAGCCAGATCGCTACTTTCTTCTTTGCTTTTACCAAAAAATTCAGCAAAGACAACACCACGTGATATCTCTTCTTTATTTTCTTTCCATGCCTGAATCATACTGAATACAAATCATGGTCACTAAATCACGATCCACGTGAACCTGACTTTGTGGTATATAAACTGTTAGAATATTTGGCCCAAATGAGTGAGCTGAAATATTGGGCCCATATGTGGGTAGCCCAATAGCAAATTCTGAAATCTCAAAATGGCCCATGTGTACAAGTGAGTGGTGGAAGTGGGAAGTTTAGGGCGTGTTCGGGAACTGCCTGGCTTCTCAAAATCCTTAGATCCGGCTCCACGAGCTCACTTCCAGCGTCTGCATCGGAGCACCAAACGTTCGGTGCAGCTCCATAATTTATGAATGGGCTCCCAGCCCATTAGGTAGTTTTGGGCCGTTTCGGTAGGAGCAAATGAGCCCATAGGAAAGGTCCCACTCGTCTTCCCCATCGAAGCTCACGTACAATTCCTCCATTGACGTCGTCCACTGCCCAGGAACGGATCGATTAACCTCACTCTAGCGTCGTCTCAACGAGCAGGTCGATTACATCTCACCCTCACAGGAACCGTCTCATCCAGGAACGGATCGGGGCCTCCCAGAGCAGCACACTGCAGGAAGGCAGCGCACTAGGAGGAAGGAGGCGACCTCGTTGGAGGAAGGAGGCGACCTCGTTGGAGGACGGGTCGGCGCACTGGCAGGAAGGAGGCGACCTCGCGGGAGGACGGGCCGGCGCGCTAGGAGGAAGGCGGTGAGCTCGGATGGGCGCACATGGAGGAAGACAGCGAGCTCGGGTTCGCGCTTGGATGAAGATAGCCACTGGCGACGGAGCGTCTGGAGCCTGGGTTTCGGCTGAAGTTGCGGCCGGGCACTGGGGTCGCTGCCTGAGTTGTGGCCGGAAGTACCGGCGGCTAGCTGGGTTCTAGACTCAGATGCGGATCCGGTGGCGTCGTAGTGGTTTGCGTGACCACTGAGGAAGAATAGAAACGCGAAACGGTAAATTGACTTGGCGGTGGCATTCCGTTGTAAATACGAGCTGCTCCGGGAGATGCTGATCCGTGGATCGGCACAATAGGTGCTCCGAAATTTACACAGTTAAATTGTTCAGCTTCTCGGATCTGGCTCCGTGAAGCTAGCATGTTCGGTGCTGCTCCGACCTGGAGCGATGGGAAGCTGGAAGCTGGACCAGTTCCGAACACGCCCTTAGTCCCACATTGGAAGTTTGAGGAGTTGCACACCACCTTATAAGGTGGAGTGTTGTAGGGATTGTATGTGAGTGAGAACAAGAGAGCCTCTCGCGCACTCCTCCTCCTCCTCCGCTCGCTCGTCTCGACTCGACACGTCGCGATCGCGTTTCGTGAATCGAGCCGATACTTATGTTTATTTTGCTGTTTTGGAAAACCGATTTCGTAGTCGTGACGGACGCGTCACAGCTGAGGCGGTTCGGGTCGCTCCCGTATCGCGTGCTGCAACCGACTCGGATGTGCGGCGTGGGCCTCCCACGTCGCACGCGTTAGGGTTTTCCGAACCGCATTACAAAAGACGCGCATCATGGGCGCTGTACACACACCGAACCAATCTAGGTTTTGCCACACCTCGTTCCTTGCGCCGCCACCGTAGTCTACTCCATCCCGAGAGCCGGCGTCCACCGGCGAACGGGAGAGCAGATCTCCGGAACCAGTCGCCCTTGTGATCCTGTACGGGAGAGGGCGAATTAGGTTTTTGGGAAGCGCTTCGCGCGACTGCTCGCTGCTTCTACGACGGCTCGTCTGCCTAGCAAGTCAGGCGGTGCTGCGTACCGCCGTCTCAAGCGTCGTCTACTCCGACCCGTCATCGCCAACGTTGTCATCAACAACGTTACCACAAACGAACGGTACGGAATCTGCGTCCTGATCTGTCTGTTTAACATGTCTACTGTTTACATGTTTAGAGAGATCGTGCTGCTATTGTTCATGATGTCTGCTGCATCTAGTATGTTAGAGTTTCACATGTTAATAGCTGCTGTCATCATGATTTATATTCTGGAATTAATCGTGGAAATTATGCCTAATTATTCAACAATCCAAAAACCTAATTGTAGGCAATTTCCTGAACTGACTATGGCCCACTTAAGTGATTCGATGAAACCGGATAGGTTCAATGGTACCACCTTTAAGAGATGGCAACTGAGAAGCCAACTGTGGCTCCAGTCCATGAAAGTGTGGGACATTGTTATGAGTGGCCTTCCTGAAGGAGCTTCTAACGAGGTTCAGAATAAGTTCAAGGAAGCCAATAACAATTTCAGAGGCTGTATTCTGAGTGTCCTGGAGGGACGTCTGTGCGATGTGTATATGCACATCGAAGACGCTAAGGAGCTCTGGGATGCACTGAACACTAAATTCGGTGCGTCCGATGCTGGCAGTGAGCTGTATATCATGGAGAGCTTTAACGACTACAAGATGGTGAATAACCGTTCTGTAGTCGAACAGGCTCATGAGATACAGTGCATTGCGAAGGAGCTTGATCTGCTCAAGTGTGTGATTCCTGATAAGTTTGTGGCTGGATGCATTATTGCAAAACTGCCTTCTTCATGGAGGAGTTTCGCCACATCTCTCAAACATAAGAGACAGGAGATATCAGTTGAAAATCTGATAGCGTCTCTTGATATTGAGGAGAAAACTCGGGCAAAGGACACAACTGAGAGAGGTGGTGATTTGCAGTCTAGTGCCAATATGGTGCAGAAAAATCATCACGTCAAGAATAACAGCAAGAACAAAGGGAACTATAAGCCCCAGTTCAATGGCCCTGTGAACACTACTGCCTTTAAGAATAAGAAGAAGAAGAAGGTGCTGAACAAAGCTGGGCTCGAGTGCTTTACGTGTGGAGCGCTCGGCCACTTTTCTGTGGACTGCCCAGACCGTGCAGACAAGAAAGGGAAGAAAGGCTCCAAGAATGTCAACGTGGTGACCGCTAGCAACACTGATGGGTACGGTAATATACCGATGGTACTTTCAGTTCTTCAATCTCCATGTTGGTGGATTGATACGGGTGCTAATGTTCATGTGTGTGCTGACATCTCTATGTTCACTTCTTATCAGGTCACACGGGATTCCTCCGTCCTAATGGGGAATGGGTCACATGCTTCTGTTCGTGGTGTTGGCACGGTAGATCTGAAGTTTACTTCGGGGAAGATCGTGCAGCTGAGGAACGTGCAGCATGTCCCTACTATGAATAAGAATCTCGTCAGCGGCTCCCTTCTTTGCAGAGATGGGTTTAAAGTAGTGTTTGAGTCCAATAAAGTAGTTGTGTCGAGATTTGGACAATTTATTGGTAAAGGCTATGAGTGCGTAGGCTTGTTCCGCTTTTCTCTTTCCGAATTTTGCAATAAGTCAGTAAACCATATTTGTGGCAATGTTGATTCAGATGCTAGTGTTTGGCACTCTCGTTTATGTCATGTTAATTTTGGTTTACTGTCGCGGCTATCCAGTTTAAGTTTAATTCCGAATTTCACCATTGCCAAAGGTTCTAAGTGCCATAGTAGTGTGCAATCTAAGCAACCTCGGAAGCCTCACACGGCAGCTGAGGAGAGACACTTGGCACCTCTAGAACTCATACACTCTGATCTATGCGAGATGAATGGTGTGTTGACAAAAGGTGGAAAGAGATATTTCATGACACTCATTGATGATGCTACTAGATTCTGCTATGTTTATTTGTTGCAAACTAAAGATGAGGCTTTAGACTACTTTAAAATCTATAAGGCTGAAGTTGAAAATCAATTAGAGAGAAACATCAAGCGTTTTAGGTCGGATCGTGGTGGAGAGTATTTCTCTAAAGTATTTGATGAATTCTGTGAGGAACACGGTATTATTCACGAGAGGACGCCTCCCTACTCACCACAATCAAACGGAATTGCTGAGAGGAAAAACCGCACGCTGACCGACTTGGTGAACGCCATGTTGGACACTGCTGGTTTATCTAAGGCATGGTGGGGGGAGGCTCTGTTGACTTCGTGTCATGTCCTGAATAAAGTTCCTAACAAGAATAAAGAGAAAACCCCTTATGAGGAGTGGGTTGGGAGAAAACCATCACTTTCTTATTTGCGTACTTGGGGATGCTTGGCAAAGGTCAACGTTCCAATTCCAAAGAAACGCAAACTCGGACCAAAAACAGTGGATTGTATCTTTCTAGGTTATGCTCAGCGTAGTATTGGTTATAGATTTCTAGTGGTTAAATCCGAGGTACCTGATATGCATGTTGATACTATTATGGAATCTCGTGATGCAACATTTTTTGAGAATATGTTTCCTATGAAAGATATGCATAGCTTTGCTGAATTTTCTTCTGAATTAATTCCGGAATCTAGTACATCTAGTGATCATACTGAACAACCACATGATGAGAACGTCCTTGAGAAGGATGACAATGAAGCTCCTAAACGGAGTAAGAGACAGAGGATTGAAAAATCCTTTGGTGATGATTTCATTGTGTACCTTGTGGACAATACTCCTACGTCTATTGCAGAGGCATTTGCATCTCCAGATGCAGATGACTGGAAAGAAGCTGTCCATAATGAGATGGACTCCATTCTTTCTAATGGGACATGGGAGTTATCTGAACGACCTTATGGTTGTAAGCCAGTGGGCTGTAAATGGGTGTTCAAGAAGAAGCTAAGGCCTGATGGTACTATTGAGAAGTACAAGGCACGGCTTGTAGCCAAGGGCTACACTCAGCGAGAAGGCAAAGATTACTTTGACACCTATTCACTTGTTGCTAGACTGACCACCATTCGTGTACTACTTTCCCTGGCTGCCTCCTATGGTCTTATCGTTCATCAAATGGACGTAAAGACAGCTTTCCTTAACGGAGAGTTGGAAGAGGAAATTTATATGGATCAGCCTGATGGGTTTGTGGTAAAAGGTGAAGAGAGAAAGGTGTGCAAATTGTTAAAATCTTTGTATGGACTGAAACAAGCACCTAAGCAATGGCATGAGAAGTTCGACAGAACTTTAACTTCTGCGGGCTTTGTCATTAATGAGGCTGACAGGTGTGTATACTATCGCCATGGTGGGGGCGATAGTGTTATATTATGCTTGTATGTTGACGACATACTGATTTTCGGTACAAGCATAATTGTGATCAATGAGGTCAAGTCTTTTCTATCAAAGTGTTTTGATATGAAAGATCTGGGAGAAGCTGATGTAATTCTGAACATCAAGCTTATTAAGGATGAGAGTGGGATTACGCTGACACAATCACACTATGTTGAGAAGATCTTGAGCCGTTTCGGCTTTATTGATAGCAAGCCTTCTCCAACACCTTATGATCCTAGCGTGACGCTTCGAAAGAACAAGAGGATTACGAAAGATCAATTGAGATACTCTCAAATAATCGGTTCACTCATGTACCTTGCGAGCGCGACGAGGCCTGACATCTCTTTTGCTGTGAGCAAATTGAGCAGGTTCATGTCAAACCCGGGTAATGATCACTGGCATGCACTTGATAGGGTCATGCGCTATCTGAATGGAACTATGAGCTATGGGATTCATTATTCAGGGCACCCTGCTGTGCTTGAGGGATATAGTGACTCCAACTGGATCTCAGATGTAGATGAGCTCTACGCCACAAGTGGATATGCATTTCTTCTTGGAGGTGGCGCAGTGTCATGGAGGTCTTGTAAACAGACCATATTGACGAGGTCAACCATGGAAGCAGAACTTACTGCATTAGATACAGCCACTGCTGAGGCAGAATGGCTGCGTGAGCTCTTGATGGACTTTCCGGTGGTTGAGAAACCATTACCGGCTATCCTCATGAACTGTGACAATCAAACAGTGATTGCCAAGGTGACCAGTTCTAAGGATAATGCGAAGTCATCAAGACACGTCAAAAGACGATTGAAGTCTGTCAGGAAATTGAGAAACTCCGGAGTAATTACTGTTACGTATATTCAAACAGACAAAAACCTGGCAGATCCCTTTACGAAGGGACTATCACGTAATGTGATAGATAGTGCATCGAGGGAGATGGGTATGAGACCCGTAAGCGTTACACCATAGTGGTAACCCAACCTATGTGATCGGAGATCCCGTGAATTAGGACCTGGGAAGAACAAACTAGTGGTTTGACTGAGGAGAGTATTTGGTAAACCCTCTCTAAGTGATGATGCATAACTCTCAAAGAGCTGTAAGGCAGGTTGGCAACATGCCTTAATGTGTTTATGTTGGCTATTCATAGCAAAGATGCTGTCCTACAGAGTATTCTTGAAAGAACACACCTATGTGAGTCCGACTGTAAACGTCGCAGTCTATGAGATTTGGGTGATCTCTAGTAAACTCATGAAGAGACCACGGAGTATGACGCATATGCTCCACCCGCGGGATAGGCTACTGGCAGCCAAGTACTAGTTATGACTTTGAGTAAAGTCTATTGGCACAAAATTTGCAATTCAAGGCATAGTCCATTGTTCAAGTTGCTGATAGATGTAGCTTAAGGCTCTAGGCGGAAGTTCAACTTAACAGTCTCTGCTGAAACACTAGTATATAAACAAGTAGCGAGGATTGGCAAATCTTCAAATGAGCATTTGAGATCTGGTGGGGGATTGTTAGAATATTTGGCCCAAATGAGTGAGCTGAAATATGGGGCCCATATGTGGGTAGCCCAATAGCAAATTCTGAAATCTCAAAATGGCCCATGTGTACAAGTGAGTGGTGGGAGTGGGAAGTTTAGTCCCACATTGGAAGTTTGAGGAGTTGCACACCACCTTATAAGGTGGAGTGTTGTAGGGATTGTATGTGAGTGAGAACAAGAGAGCCTCTCGCGCACTCCTCCTCCTCCTCCGCTCGCTCGTCTCGTCTCGACTCGACACGACACGTCGCGATCGCGTTTCGTGAATCGAGCCTCGAGCCGAGACAATACTTATGTTTATTTTGCTGTTTTGGAAAACCGATTTCGTACTCGTGACGGACGCGTCGCGTCACAGCTGAGGCGGTTCGGGTCGCTCCCGTATCGCGTGCTGCAACCGACTCGGATGTGCGGCGTGGGCCTCCCACGTCGCACGCGTTAGGGTTTTCCGAACCGCATTATAAAAGACGCGCATCATGGGCGCTGTACACACACCGAACCAATCTAGGTTTTGCCACACCTCGTTCCTTGCGCCGCCACCGTAGTCTACTCCATCCCGAGAGCCGGCGTCCACCGGCGAACGGGAGAGCAGGTCTCCGGAACCAGTCGCCCTTGTGATCCTGTACGGGAGAGGGCGAATTAGGTTTTTGGGAAGCGCTTCGCGCGACTGCTCGCTGCTTCTACGACGGCTCGTCTGCCTAGCAAGTCAGGCGGTGCTGCGTACCGCCGTCTCAAGCGTCGTCTACTCCGACCCGTCATCGCCAACGTTGTCATCAACAACGTTACCACAAACGAACGGTACGGAATCTGCGTCCTGATCTGTCTGTTTAACATGTCTACTGTTTACATGTTTAGAGAGATCGTGCTGCTATTGTTCATGATGTCTGCTGCATCTAGTATGTTAGAGTTTCACATGTTAATAGCTGCTGTCATCATGATTTATATTCTGGAATTAATCGTGGAAATTATGCCTAATTATTCAACATAAACAAGAGTACTGCTATGCATACGACAAAATTTGTACGATCTTTCTCCGATGCATTTTGTGGGCCGTTGCATGCTTAATTACCACAGATTACAACGGCTTGATCAAGCATCATACAGAAATCGTAAGGCAAACGTCGAACGCGAATCATTTCCGTATAAACAATGTATACTTTCCATTTCCAATGGCTGTGCTGATCCGACCAATTCCAAACTTTCCTTTCTAACCGCTTAAGCACCACGCGTGCTCACCAAAAAAATTCGGATCTGACCTGGACGTACACGACACAGCCAGTATTCCACGCGCGGACTACTTTCTTTCCAAACTCCTCCGATCGGATCTCCTTCCTCTGACACCATTTTTTTTCTTCTCTCGGTCCAAACCCAGTACAGCCTTCCACGATGGAAAATCCACCAAACTGGACTCTTGCCACGCACGTATGCACTCGTCTCTCTCCAAAAAATTTCAATCACTATGCAATCGATCGGTACAGGAAGTCCAGCAGCGATACAATTTGCGCGTGGTAGCAATCAAGAATCGTCTCGAAAAGAGCGATCCGTAACTGTCGCTTTGTTTTTTTTCTTTTAGTACTTCCGTTTTGCAGCAGGTATCCTTGTTGGCCACGATCGGACGATTGGAACAAGAATTACCGTAGCAAAGCGACGCAGAACGCGTTCTTCCGGTCCGGTTCCTTCGCTGCCAATGGAATTGAGAGTCGGCCGTAGATCCCCGGCGGGCACCTGCTCGCGCTTCGGCGGCGCTGCCGGCCGGAGGCGATGGGGTTGCTGCGCGCGGGCTGTACAGCTTAGAATTAGGCTTCTGTTTTTCTTAGTTGTTCTTGCTTTGTCGTTGGCCTCGTTGCCGTCGAGGTGGTTCCTGCCCGTGCGCCCGAGCCGCGCGGGTGAGCTTGGCCTACTTCTTCTCCAGGGTGTGCTCCAGCGGTTGGAGATCCTCGAGAAGAACTACGGCGACCCCTCTCATCCTCATAAGCTCGAAGGCCTTCTTCTGGTTCTGGGAGTTGGTGTTGGCTGTTCTGCTTGGAGTGGGTGGTGGCTTCTTCTTCTTCTGCTAGCTGGCCATGGAGGCGTGCGGTGGGAGAAGATCTACAGTTGCTGCCTAATTTTTGCAGGATGGTGCGTTCCCAAGCTGCATCTCTGTGCGGATCAAGCTTTGGCCAGGATGGCCTCTGCGATCTTTGGCCGAAAGGGCGGCCCTTATTCTTCCTCCGCGGTGGCGGAGGTCCTCGGAGTTGGACACCGGAGCTCGCTGCCGAGTAGATGGCAAGTGGTTCGTCCCCGCCATCCTCCTGGCAGCCGGTGGCGCCTCCTCCTCGCTGGCTCTGGAGAGCATTCGAGCAACCCGCTCTCGCACCTCGACATCCGCGTCTCGAGGTCGCCGGCGATCGGTGGAGAAGACGACCAAGGACCGGATCGCTTTTTATGTTTTTGTCCTAGGGTTGTTTTTGTAAGAAAGCTGGCCTTATCCTCGAATTTGCAGGTCCTTAGTGCAAGTGTTGTAAAACGGCCAGTGTATGCTTTGTACTCTCCACCCTCAAATTAATGAACGCAGCGCTCAGGTCCTTCGGGGCCTACTATTGTACAAAAAAAAAAAAAAAAAAAAAAAAACGTCACCTGTCGACAGCCCACGGTACAACGTATACAATCGTGAGTCTATTTATATATCTGCAACTACCAGATTTTCCGGGAAAAAAGAAACTAACTTTCCTTATGCATGGGATTTTACCGACCCACGATTTGCTTGGAACTCGTACAACGGGAACAAGGTCATCGCTAGGCAGCGATTCTCACGGCTGCAGACCGTCTGCTTTTCTACAGACGAACTATTCCGTTTTACACGCTCTCTCTTAGCCACGTCGGTCAATTTCCTACCTCGCGCTACAGACGGCTGACTAGATATGATTGTACATGTCCTAAGAAGATACAATGTTCCTCGCACAGGCTGCTCCTCCACAACAGACGGATCTTCCATGCCAACTCCACTCGCGGTGATCAACCTGGGCTCTGGTACCACATGATGTAGACGTTTTTCCGATTTTTCACCGCAAGAACTACCGAGATAACTACCCTCTCAATCACGTGAGCGATACACGCAACCTGGAGAAGTTGATAGATTTAGGCGAGCAACAAGGTGATGAACACCATGCCTCACGCCAAGCTCGACAACTCTAGGCAGATCCAAGAGCCCCCTAGCCACACACAAACCCTCTTGGCAGATCCAAGAACACTCATGGCTTTATTTGCAAAGATAACCGACGAACGTCAGAGACGCCGTCTACACGCCGATGTCCTAGGCACGGTGGTAACCTGGAACTTTTAGTTCTACATAATTTTTAACATGTTCAAACCCTAGGCCATGGCTCTCTTTATATAAGAGGCCAACCCCTAGTCGGTTGGACAGAACCAAATCGACTCCTAACCTAATTGGACTCAAATTGGATACAAACCGGCTCATTTACAAGGCCCGGCCACAACATGCGGCTCGCAGGCCTTAGACATTATACATCGTGGTTTATTATCCTAGCGTGCTAACCAGTAGATGCATGTATCAGGCCCGCCTCGTCGAAGCCGCGAGTGAACCATGACATAATCATGGTCAGCGCCATCTCGGCACCAGAGCACGCGGGTGACTCTCGAAGGCGGTCGACAACGTCGGGTACTTCCTGCAGCCGCGCCGCGAGCTCCGCTATGCTGTCTGGCATTGCCTCCTCCTCCTAAGTCACGGAGAAGATGGCCTACCCAGCCTCCCACAGAGTCTTGGCCTCCTCCCCAAGGGCGGCCACCCGGTCCTCAGCGGTGGGCTCCCAGATGACCATCGCCTCGGAATCAGCGGCCACGATGAGCTCGAGCGCGTGGCTGCGGTGGAGGACGTCGTTCACCTCCGGGTAATAACCTGACACACGAAAGCAACACTGAGGCGGGAAGATCTACTCCGCCTCACAACCGATAAGAAAGAAGCAACATACTGGTGGCAGCGCTACTAATGAGGTCGAGTTGGTCCTGAAGCGGCGGCACTGCATCCTCCTTGTCCTTCTTCGCCTTCTCCAGCTCTGCCTCGAGCAGGCAGAAAGCCTCCCGCTGGCTGGTCATGGCGGCGGCGTGCTCTGCTTTGGTGGTCTCGAGGGCGGCGGCTAAGCGCTCCGCCTCCGCCCGATGGGCATCCGACTGCTCGACGCGGCGACGCGGATCCACGATGCCCTCGGAGTGCGCCTTGTCACGCTCATCCAGCATCCGGGCCGCCTGGGCAGCGGGAATGGAGTTGTTCGCCGCCTCCTTCAACTCGTTCAGCTCGGCTGCAGGGTAAAGGACGAACCCGTCATTCATGATCCGAATAATGAACTGTCTAGCTAAGGAAAAGGTCGCTTACCTAGCACCTGTTTGTCGGCTGCCCGGACTCGGTTCTCCTGGTGGCTGGCGTCATGCAAGCGAGTACAGAAACAAATAACTTAGATCTACTGGCGGTTTACGCCAGACCAGAGACAGGGGAAGCAACAAACCTACATCAGCCCGTTCGTCACCTCGCTGGTCGTCACCGCCAGCGTCGCCGCCGACGCCGCCATGGCCTCCAAGTCCTTCTTCAGGGACCGCCCGGCGTCAAGCGGCTTGATGGTGAGCTGGACGGTTCCAGGAGTAGGAGAGCGAGCAGCTGGTGTCCCCGCGCCGGGTGCGGAGGCCAGCTGATACGCCCTGGCTGCCGGCTGGCCCGTCCCGGAAGGCGCCAAGAAGGAAGGGGGCATGCCCAGCCCTTGGTACGAGCCGCCGGAACTTTTCACCACTGGCAGAGTGATGCAGGTCGTCGATGGCAGAGGAGGAGGCGTAGCAGCAGGCGGAGGCGCAGCACCAAGGGGGGTCGTGGCCGCGGCCAACACGGGCGTAGCTACCCGGGGCGTCGCGGCCGCTTCCAGCTCAAGAGCCGCAGCCGGCTGCGGCTGGATCTCGGTCGCCCTCGTCGCGGCGTCCGCGTGTACCCTGGTGGCGTCCACGGTCTCCACGGGAGGAGGAGTCGCCTCCCGCACCGGCGAAGGGACCGGCGTCGGCATGGGGCTAGAGGGAGCGACGTCCCTATAAAGGAGCGAATAAAGGAGAGAAGGCTAAGAAAAAATCCCACAACCGCGGAGAAAAACGAGAAGGTGGAGAAACTTACCCGGATACCACTGGGGGTGGAGCCCTCCTCTGTCGTCGGCTGCTCCCAGCTGGAGGCGACGCGTCGCGCCCGCGCTTCGCTCCCGGTTCGTCATCCGCGGTCGGCCGGCTGCTCGAGCCGGGAGCCCGGCGCTGCTTGGTCGGATCTGGCGAAGAAGCCGGCCAATCTATGTCAGATTCGTCGTTGACATCAATGACTTCATCGTCCGGGTCGGGGCACTTATCATCGCGAGCCGACGCAGTTTTGTCCTCCACCCCTTCCGCGTCGTCTACGGCCGGCTGCCTCGGAGGCGGCAGCGGAGGCAGATCCGCAAGAAATTTCGGGCCATTGGGCCCGTCGTTCGCCACCTGGGTGGCGAAGAGCTACACCAACCACAAGACGTCAAGGACCAGTCAAAAGGAGACAATCAAGAAAACCAACCGGAATGAAGAAAGTGTTTACCTGAGGAGGGCGGTGCTGGCGGTTGTATGGCGGCAGTCCGAACTGCCAGAGCTCCGTCACCACCTCCTTAGGCGCCAGAGCACGCATCTGGCCTTTCAGCGCCACCCAGTCGGCGTCTGTCTGGGCCAACCGGTTGTGGTCGTTCACCCGAAGGTGAAGCACATCTTGTGCGATCGGCGGCGGAGCGGCATCAGCCGGGGGGGAACCAGGCTAGCAGCAGCTCCCGGCTGGTGATATGGAGTTGGACTCCTAGATTGGCCCGATCTTCACGAATCGACGAAGAACGAACGAAGAACACGAAGAACGGTAAGAACACGAGATGGGAGATCGAGGGGAAACATGGGGGAACGCGGGGCAACACACAAATCGGGATAAATCGCAAGAACCGAAAGATCCAACTTCCCGTCAACTAAGCCCCGAAGGCCGCCTACGGAACAATCGATCCAACTGAACTCACCTTGATACAAACCGTCTCACACCCGTAGCCGGTACCACTACGCCAATAGAACCTCAAGATAACGAGAGGAAGATTGGACAATTCTTGACAGAAACCCGATAGGGAGAGGACAAGTAGTTGGGATGTGCCTTGATACGATCCTCGACAAAGTCGGAGGAGTAGCCTTGATACGGTCCTTGGTACAACCGGAGGAGTAGTTCCTCAAAGAGGGATACAAGAGAGCTGAGCTCCAAATGTTCTAAATTCAACTCTAAAAACCTAGATCTAGCTCGGGGTCGTCCTTATATAGCCGGGGGTCGAAGCAGGTGGAAACGGGGTCGAAAACAGCTCATTTGCGTGCATTTTGGTCCACGCCGGCCTTGGATCCCGGCCTGGCCGGCCATGAGGCCGGGGTGGAGGAGGAGGGGCGCTCCCAGGCGCACGCCGGTCTGGGGCCGGCCTGGAGGCACAGGGGCCGGCCTGGCAGGGTGGCCGGCCTGGGGCCGGGGTGGGCAGGAGGGAGGCCGGCCTTGAGGCCGGCCAGCTCTGGAGGGGGTCCGGCCTGAGGGGGGCGAGGCCGGCCTGGGGCCGAGGTGGAGGCCGGCCCCTTCGAGTGGGGGTCCGGCCTGAGGCGGAGGGAGGCCGGCCTGGCCGGCCCCCGAGGCCGGGAGGGGGTTTTCTTCCCCTAACTTCTTCGTCGGGACTCCGAATTGGACGTCGTCTTCACCGCTCTTCTTCATATCTTCTTGCTCATCGTCTCGGGTACTTTTCGGGGCCTCCGTGGTGGGTTTGA
Source organism: Alopecurus myosuroides (assembly GCA_028641055.1). NCBI lineage: Eukaryota > Viridiplantae > Streptophyta > Magnoliopsida > Poales > Poaceae > Alopecurus > Alopecurus myosuroides. Next base: position 242,425,396 of record CM054061.1, read on the forward strand.
ACATGAGCACGCAAAGTGTGGAACCATGAGGTAGCGCACCATCCTCCACGTGACCGAAAGTATAGAGCGAGAGGAGCGAGTTCACCTTATCCTTGATGGCCTTTGCGCGTGATCTTGTCATCGGTACATTTGGTGGAGTTGGTTGGGCTACATCATATGGTCAGGTCGTTGTTGACCAGTTCCCAGACCCGGGCGATCATATCGTCGCATTCCCTCGTGTTGCCCCTGCTCCGATCTGTTCAGTTGTTCTGGGTACCCGGCAGCCGATTGACGAAGGGGTCGAGGCCGATCTGGTCGCCGCCTTGCAGGTCTTCAATGTAGAAGTACGTTTGCAGCCACATCCGCACCGACTCCACCAAGACCAGTCGGGCCAGGTGGTTGCCTTGCCGGGTCACGATGATGGCGTACCCGCACTTCACCAACGACCCATGCACCACCTTCGTTCCTCCTTTGAGGAAGAACATCCGGACGAAGAGGTCGAGGCTAGGCCAGACGCCCAAATAGTTCTCGCACAGGCTTACTAAGTAAGCCAAGTACGTCATCCTATTCGGCCCCAGATGGTGGATCTGGAGCCCAAAGTAGGAGAGGAAGGAGGAGACGAAGAAACTTACACGGGGCACGAGGCTGTGGTCCAGATGGGAGAGGAAGAAGACACGCTCATTTGGCTGCGACTTCAGCGTGATCTCGAACTCCGGCGGAGCGCGCAGCATGGTCCGCAGCCCCTCGTCGAGCTCGGTGTCCGGGGTGCCGATGCGGGAGGTCACAGCCACCGTCGAGGCCGGGCCGAAATAGCCCATGCCTCGGTAGTACCGCAGGTGCTCCCGAGTCACGTAGGAGCCCGCCGAGGCACCCTTCTTCGGCGCGGCGGCGGCGGCCATGGTCCTCATCGACCTAGCCATGGTTCTTCGATGGGGAGGGTGCAGAAGCGAATGGAGATGAGCTTGCGGTGGCGGCGCGGTGAGCAAGTGAAGTTCTCTCCCTCGTCGCAGTCGGTGGTGCGGGCAGTGGGAAGGGCTCGAGAGCGAGAAGGAGGGTCAAAGAGTTTCTCGTGCGCACAGAATGGCGGAGAGGACCAAGGGAGGGTCCTCTGCCCCTAGTTATAGCGGCCCACGAGAAACTCTTTGACCCTCTCTCCCTCGTCGCAGTCGGTGGCGCGGGCAGTGGAAAGGGCTCGAGAGCGAGAAGGAGGGTCAAAGAGTTTCTCGTGCGCACAGAATGACGGAGAGGACCAAGGGGGGGTCCTCTGCCCCTAGTTATAGCGGCCGGGGGAGCGTTCTATGTGCAACGCGTGGTGGCGCCACCTCCCCACGATCCCCCCCCCCCCCACGTGGCGCGAGAAACGAGAGGCCATGGGGTAGTGCGCCGCAAAAGATCTGTAACGGCCCTCTGGGCCACAAAGGATCCCGGCACGAGAATCGAAGCGACGACATCGACTTGACTGCGGTCGCAGGCCCACGTGACCGTTCGCATCATCATCAACGTCACCCGGTTCAATCATGACGTCACCACCAACCGGCCTCAGTGCAACACCGAGGCGTCGCCCGACCAGCCGGCTGGTGGAGCCGGCAAAGGCCAGAGGAACAGACGGAAGCCTCGCATCCGGCGCACCGGATCCTTAACTCCCACCTGTTCGGGGGCTAGTGTCGGGGGATGATCCCCGGGTGCCTCAAGCAAGCGGAAAGAAGCAACCTGATGATCGCGTTCCGTACCCACGCGGGGTTGGGCGCATACGGGCAAGTCTCCTACCTCCATCCGCCTGCCGGATGGGGACTACCACTCGTCTGTCGGCTGCCCAGCCGGCCAAAGGTACCAACCGGCTGATCAGCAAGTCAACCAGTATGGGGGAGGTATGGCGAGGCTCGCCAACTCCCTGGGCTCACGCAAGCCACAGGGCCTCTCTACGATGCGCAGTACACCTACCCCCTAGTTACTCGGGGTACTCCGGCATGGGCTCAGCCGTACCCTCGTACGGCCGGCGATACATCTATTCAAGATAGCCCGTACCAGCCTACTCCACCCAGTACCCGCCGCATGGGGTCGGGGTACTTGATGTACGGCCCGAGTACGGACGCATGGGCACTAGGGCGGCCGGGAGAGGCTGCCGGGTACGGAGGGATGGACTCGGCCCTGCGTCAGTACGGCACCAAGTACGGCACCATCCGGATTCGGAGGAAGCAAGGACGAGGGACGCTTGTCCGAGAATCTCCCCGGCTGGTCCCGAATCAGCCAGGCCCCACCTGTAAGTTGGCCAGTCCAACAGTATATAAGGACTGGCCCAGCCACTAATAGAGGGGACACATGATCTACTCCCCTCCATGTTTTCCACCCACGAACATCTCAAGGAGAAATCTTGTAACATGTGCATCAATAGAAAAGAGAGATAAGAAGGAGTAGGGGTTTTACCTCAGCGTCAGGGCCCTGAACCTGGGTACTTCGTGTGTCTACACGCTTGCTACCAATCACACGCCAACACCACCGTTTGCTAGCCTGTCCCCTCTTTAAACAACATTAGGAACACCTTCTCGTGTTGTCGTGATCCATACCACAACACTGCTCCCAATGGGACGTAACGCAGTGGGACAGGGCGTATGGGGCCCACCTTGTCAGCTTTTTTACCAGAGACGGGCCGTTGTGCGCCGACTTTCCCAATGGACATGCATTAATTACGCACAATCTTGCGTTAAAGATTGTGCGGGGTAACTGCCCCCCTGCCTCTTTGTTTCAATTCGGCGCGTGGCGGTCGGGATGCGCGCCACATGTGCCTCTTCTGTGCAGATTTACGGCTCATGGTGGCCCAACGACAGTATGAAGCGTGGGCCTTAGGGGAAAATTACTTTCCCCTTGCTCTATTCATCGTCTTCCTCCTCTAACGCGCCCACCTTCGTCTGCGAAGGCAAGCTCCAATGGCGGGAGGAAAAAGCAAGCACGTCACGACCGTTGCTTCCGGCAAGGATGTGGCCGGTGCTTCCTCGGCTGCTGCAGTGAAGAGGACGAGCAAATGGCGCCCGTCGATCGTGATGAAGAAAAGCATCACCGTGATGCAGACGGAGGGACAACTTCCTCCTAAAGACTTCGGGCGCATGCGGATGCCGGTGAAGGGGGAGGAGGTGCCAACCCACGCGCCAACAAGAGCGTCGCTTTCTCGGAGCATATCGTCCGAGGTCTATCTCTCCCTCTCCACCCATTCCTTCTCGGGATGTTGCATTTTTACGGCATACAGCTGCACGATCTTCCCTCCAATGTAGTGCAGCACATTTCGTGCTTCATCGTTCTGTGCGAATGCTTTCTGGGCATTCGCCCACATTGGCGGCTGTGGAAGGCTATCTTACAGGTGAAGATTCACCAGGAGAAAGCTCCTGCGGGTGAGAAGATTGGGGAGTCGTTGGCGACTGGAGGCTTCGGAATCCAAGCGACCCACGAGTTCCCTTATCTTGAGATGAACTTTGTCGAGTCAGCTCAAGGGTGGCGCCGGAAGTGGTTCTACGTCCAAGATACTGATGCGGGCAGCGTTCCTGAGTTCAAGCCATTCGCGATCTTGAAGCGAAGAAAGTCTAGGGCGCACAATCTGTCACCCGAAGAATCCAAGGCGACCTCACCTCTATTCGCACAAATTGCACGGCTCCGACGAAAGGACCAGGGGCCTTTGCTAAAAGGGGTCCACCTGGCGAGTGTCTTCTTACGCTGGAGGGTGCAGCCGCTGCAAGACATGCCTACCACCTTGTGGGAGTTCTCGAATGTCAATGACCCGAGTCAAACATGCGATGACATTATCTCGAACATTGAGTTCGAGAAGAAGATCACTGCCATCGCCAGTTTGAAGAAGGGGGAGGACTACTCGCCTTGTCCTTTTGTACCCTTCGACGATGAGCATAAGTTTTTCCTTCTTCTTATCTTGTACTTTTCCCCTTTTGAGTTTCTTTCGATTGAATATGTTTCTTCCTCTCTTCCTTCTCTTTGTAGAACCAGGATGTGGTGAAGTGCTACCTGCCACTTTATGCGGATGACGGTGGCTCGGACCTTCTTGCGAGTAACTTCGAAGCCCCTCCCGACACTAGTGTCGCGAATGCGGAGTCGAGTGAAGAGCAGGAGGACATGGAGGAGGAGGAGGAAGATGAGAATCCTCAACTCCACCACCGCAAGCGCTGCAGATGTGAGGAAGACGAGGTGACTTCGAAGGACACATCCCTAAGTCAAGATGCGGTCAAGGAGATCGATCCTATCCGAGCCCCCTCGCGTTTCAGCAGCCGAAGGTTCCGACGGCATGGAACGTGGATCTCATTGATGAGGACGAGGATGATGAGTAAGTCCCCTGCCTTTACTTCTGTTGATTAGCTGTTTTATTCCATTTTAACACATATTTAGCCTTTGAGTGCTTAGCAGGGACCAATTCGCTTCATCGGCCCAATATGCGAAGCAGAAGGGAGTTGTTGTGGAGACTGCCCCCTGAGGGCAGCTGATGCTTCCGAGTATGTGATGCCCAGCTTCGTGATTGACCAGCCAAGTGACGTCGGGGCGCCTGCGATCAAAGAAGTTCCAGGTAGCTCACCCGATCCTCTTTCGACTCCGCATGGCAAGGTAAGAGTTATTCTTCGAGCAATCGCCAAAATTCGCTTTTTGTTTATCGGCTGCATGCCAGTGCTCCCGATGGGAGTAACCCCTGAGGCTGTGTTTGACTGCTTGTAGTCAGTCACATGCTCAAGTAGTAGTCTTTTTGGTCCTTTGCTGTCTATTAGCTTGTTTTTATCAAGTGCGCGGCAGTGCTCCCGATGGGAGTAGCCCCCGAGTCTGTGTTTGACTGTTTGCAGTCAGTCACAGACTCAAGTAGCATCGCATTAATTTCAACTGTTTCTTCTTGTAGGCCGTCTTCGAGTCCTTAGCGGTATTCGGGCGTCGTCTCGTAGTCGCTGAAGCGGAGTGTGTTGCCCTTCGTCAGGAGCGCGACCAGCTCCTCCAGAGTCTTCAGTCTTTGAGAGGTTGGTTTCTTGATTTTTTTCCTCTAGTGAAGCGCTCTCTCTCTTAATATGCTTTGCCTTGTCCTCTAGATGAAGCCACTCGAGCCAATGCCGAAAAAGCGACAGCTTAAGAGCGGGCAAAAATCTTGAGAAGGAGCTGGAGTCCACCCGTAAGGATACTGCGGATCGACTCGCGAAGTCCCAGGAGGACCTTGAGAAGCTGTAGGCCGCAGGCACGGCTCATGATAATGAGTTGGTCAGTATCCTTTGACCTGTGGCCGAGGCCTTGTCAGGTATGCCACTTGCCAAATTTTGCCGTGTTGCTAATTCGCTTAGTTCCTTTTCGTGACTTGTTTGATTTGTTGTAGGTGCCCTTGGGGCTGCCTTAGAGATTCCCGGCCAAGCCAGGGTCGATGCGGTAATGGACATTTTCCAGCAGCTGCAAGAACAAGCGATGAAGTCCGCTTCCGTTGTTCGTGATGCTTCGCAGGTGCTGGCCCTACTACACCAGCGAATGTTTGTGGGGAGACCTGTTCCCTCGACTCCAGACGGTCTCGCCCAAGCTTTCCTCGGCGATGTGGTCGAGCAACAGTAGAAAGCGTGGGCCTTAGCGATAGTATAAAGCATGGGCCTTCATCCTGATCTGGTTATAGCCCGAGTAGGCATCAATGAAGGAGATACGTTGGCAGCCTATCGTGGAGTCGACGATCTGGTCAATCCACGGGAGCGGGAAGTTATCCTTGGGGTAGTGCTTGTTCAACGACGTGTAGTCGATGCACACGCGAAGGATGTCTGTATTTTTCTTTGGGACTAGCACCGGGTTTGCTAACCAGGTGGAAATATTGATCTCCCTGATGAATTTGACGGCTAGTAGCCTGTTCACTTCTTCTCCAAGTGTCCGCTGCTTCGGCTCGGAGAAGCGTCGAGTGGTTTGCTTGACTGGTTTTGCATCCTTGAACACTTTCAATGAGTGTTCGGCGAACTCTCTAGGAATCCCTGGCATATCAGATGGCTGCCAGGCAAAAATATCCTAGTACTCACGGAGGAGTTCGACGAGCGCGCTTACCTATGCGGAGGAGAGGGTAGTTGAGACCATTGCCATTTTCGCAAAATCCTTCAGGTGAACTTGATACTTTCGAGTGTTGCTACTTGGGCTGAACTCGAGTTCTGGAGTGTTTCTTTTAGTTAGTGGCATCACAGAGTTGTCTGTGGTCTTTGCCATCTCTTCTAGCTCTTCTTGCAACCCGAAGGATTTTGCGATCTCGTGGAAGTCATTGTCGCACTTGTCAGATTTCTGGAAGTCGCCGTTGACAGTGATTGTACCATATTCTCCTGGCAGTTTCAGCTTGAGGTAGGCGTAATGGCCTACTGCCATGAATCTCGTGAACGCTGTTCGGCCGAGAATGGCTTGGTACTGCGATGGCCAGTCGACTACATCAAAGTCGAGGAACTCTCCCCTGTAGTTGCTTGGATCCCTGAGTATGACTTCCAGATTGATTGTTCCGAGTGGTCGGACGGATTTTCCCGATACTATCCCGTGGAAGGATGTTTCCGATTCTGTGAGTCCCTCCAGGTTCCTGTTCATTTTGTGGAGTGTGCCCACGTATATGATGTTTATCCCGATGCCTCCGTCCATGAAAACTCTAGCTAGGTCGTAGTTGCCTATTTGCGCCTGGATGACGAGCGCTGCATGCCCTGGTCGATACACCCGTGGAGGGTGATCCTCTCTGGAGAAGGTTATCGGGTGCTCAGACATCTTCAGGTACTCAGTTTTGGACGGTGGGGCTTGAACTGCCATGTTGACGTGGTGGGTATTGGTCTTATGGATTCTTCGGGACGAGCAAACCTTATGTATCATGCCCATGAGCCCTTGGGGGTTCGGATACCTGTTGGCTCCTTGATTATCTGCGGCCAGATATGCTGGTGCTGGGAGTGCGGCTAATGCCATGTTGTGATGTCCAGCAGGTGGAGGTGGGGGCGGGCGGTGGCGCGACTGCATGTCCTCCCGGAAGTTGCGGGTATCCCTTTAATTTTCGACAATCTGTGAGGAGATGAGTGGCCATGAGCTTGCATGTGTCCTTATCTGTGAACAGATGCAGGGAGCAGTATCCGTCAAGGTCTTCCTCAGGTGTTTTTTCGTCTGTCTTTGGCTTCCACTCGCGATTCCCGCGGGATCCGCCATTGCGGTTCTCATGAATTCTGCCGCCACAAACTCCGACTGATTGTCGTGATCATAGTGTCTTCTCTTTCTCCTTCGACGGTCGCCATTGCGATCGTCGTCATGCGCGGGTGAGGAAGGTTTCTCATTGCGCAGGGATCCCTCACCATTTTCCCATTTGTCGGCTATCTCCATTAATTCTCCAATAGTCTTGGGTGTGCATTGTCCCTAATGAGTACATCCCTAGTACTTTGCCACTTAAACAAGATGAAGTAAGACTTGGACCTATAACAAGGTCAAGGGCCAAGCTACTACAACAACAGGGGAATTCACTCCTTATTGAATATGATGTTTGTGATAGTGATAATTTTATACTGCCTAAGTTTATGCATCTATGTATGATCAGGGTTATTGAGAACACAAACATGGTGGTGGAAAACAACCAAGAGGAGCTGGAAAACAAGATGGAGATGCTGGAAAACAAGACCAGAAGGTGAAAACAAAAGTACAAGTGTGGGAAACAACTACTAGAATGTTCTTCCGCACTAAGCAAAGAGTGAAAACAAGAGGAGGGCGCCCCATTGAAGACCAATGCGCCATAGTAAAGTCCTAATTATTTTAGGCATGGCCTGTATGCCATATTTGGCTGAATCCCCTAATGTGGTCGGTTTGTATCCTCTCTTAGAGTCCAAGTAGCAGTCCTAGTCCTATGAGGAGTTGGTGCTTGCGCAAGCCCCCTTGTGGCCGCACCCCTCCCCCTTAAATAGCTACCACCTGTGATGTAGCCCACCGTATTCAACCAAGCACAACATCGACACACCACAAGGTGAACTCACTCCTATCTCCGTATGTTTCCGGTGACTTGGTGAACGGTGCTCTACCTCATGAAATACCCCTCTACATGCATAGGTGGGATCATCACATGGAGACCCAAGAAGGTGCCCAAGATGCTCAAGAACACATCCAAGAAGATGCACATGAAGCTAGGAAGGAAGTGGGTGAAGACGGCGTCAAGATCGGAGCTCCGAGGTGGAAGAACGGAGGGAAAAGGGGGCTCCCGGCCTCACCCTGGCCCCAGGCCGGCCTACCCTGGCCCCAGGCCGGCCTCCTCATCCCACCCTGGCCCTAGGCCGGGCACCAGGCCGGGCACCAGCCCGAGGGAGCCGGCCTCCCACCCTGGCCCCAGGCCGGGCACCAGCCCGAGGGAGCCGGCCTCCCACCCTGGCCCCAGGCCGGGCACCAGGCCAAGTGCGCCCCCGCCCCGGCCTCAGGCCGGCCAGGCCGGCCTCCCAGGCCGGGATGCCCTGTTTTTGTGCGGAAATACACCGTTTTGGCCCCATTTTCACCCACCTACCCCCTAGGCTATATAAGGGACTCCGGTGGCTAGATCTAGGGTTTAGGGATGATTTGAGAACTTCGGGCTTTGCCCTTGTATCCCTCTTGTGAGGTGACTCCTCTTACGAGGCTACTCCTTAGATGTGTATCTAGGACCGTATCAAGATCTCTCCAAGGAGCTACTCTTTTACCTTGTGATTCTAGTAGTGCTTGCCAACCTTCCCCTTTGGGCTTCTGTTGGATCGGTGGACCGACCGGTGAGAGAAATCGGTTTCATTTAGCGTGTTGTTGACTTGGGTTTGCGATCCCTCGTAGGCTTCACGAGTTATCTTCCCCCTTTTGTGTTTCCGCGCGTTTGCCCTCGATTTCCCCTCGATTCCCCCTCTCGTGTTCATCGTGTTCATCGCGTTCTTCGTGCGTTCTTCGTTCGTTCTTGTCGATTCGTGAAGATCGGGCCAACTTAGAGGTCAACACCCTCATCATCTCGTATCCAGAGCTAGATTGACACGAATCCGACACCCCACCCCCTCCCCTACCACCAATTTTTCTTCTATCCACCATAAATTCGAAAATTTGACCAAAAATAGCCGAAAGGGATTTCGACCGATCTCTTGATTCGTTGAGTTTTCCGTGGTTTTGTTTCATAGATTTGTTGCCAAAAACCATTCCCCGTCTTCCTATTCAGCCACAATTCTTGAATTTGTCCAAAACTTTTCTTGATTTGGGAGAAATTTCGAATTTGAGCAAAAATTTCAGAAAAAATCCTGCTCTTCGATTCTTGGAAAGATTTTGAAACTTGTTTTTCTTTGTCGTTTTTTATCCGAATTGAGTGCAACAAAGTGCTACGCGACGCCCACGACATCACCTACGCTTCCACATCAACGGATCGCCACGACATCGACTCCCCCACGGCCGCAAGTCCGTGATCATCAATAAGAGAGGTATAACTTGCTTCCGCTTGAACCACCGCACCCCATTGTGTTACTTACCTACTTGGACTAGTTCTTTTACACCGCTTGGCATCGCATTGTGGCACCGAGAGTGCGAGTTTTGCGCTTGTGAGAGTCTAGCTACGAGTAGGCATTGGCATTTGGGAATCATCTCCGATCATCATCATCAAAAAGCGAAAAATCAAAAAAAAAACAGAGAGAAAGGAGAAAGAGCAAGAAGCAAAAAGAGTCAAAAGAAGCAAAGATCGATGCCAATTGCTATCATTTGTAGGAACGCCTAGCTTTGAGTTGCAAGAGAGAAGAGAGTGACCGGTTGCCACATTGCGTATCTTGTTGCCTCTACTTAATTGTGGTTTGAGCTAGCGTCCTCCTTGCGTTGGTGTGGCATTGAGCTTAGTCTTCGATAGGTACATTTCGTCTCCGCTCGTCCATTGGCCGCACTAACCCCATTTATCACTTGTGTGTGTGTGTTTTTCGTTTCCACCATAGCATGTTCCTCCACTAGGTTTGGTTTTCGTGCTAATTTTTCTTTGATTCTTCTCCACGTTTGACAACAAACTTTTCTTTGGATTTGTCGTTTTCCTCGCCACATTTCTAACCCATTGCCATCCACCCATAAGCCGTGTGTGTTTTGGAGCGTGTTTTCGGGATCTTTTGAACTCAAGTCACTTCATTCTTTTTGCTATCGGTTTCTCTTGGCTTGGTCCACTAGTTTCCAACATTCGCTAAAAGGTGAGGTTTGAGCTCTTAGGTCCTCACACTCTATATATACACTTGCGCTTGTGACTAACCATGTATAGCGAGAGCGGATCATATGGAGGCCATGATGACCATGATGAGTCCATGATGGACCACTACGACTACAACGAGCTAGACATGGACCTCCATTCCTACGAGAACGACGTGGTGGACGACCACTACTCCGAGCATGACATCGTGGATGACCACTACTACGAGCATGACATGGTGGATCACCACCACTACTACGACCACGATGTCAAGCTCTACACCGACTACTCCTCCCCAAGCATCATCGACATGGAGGAGTGAAAGTGCATTTCGTTTTCCCAGTGTTTTGTGTGTTAGTTAACAATACTAAGTACATTATTTATCGAGGTGTTTAGTGTGCAGGTGTTATACTTAACATCGGCATCGAGCACTGAAAAGTCGGTGAAGTTTGGCCTGAGGTTTTTGGGACAGAACTCAACCGGATTATTCGGACCGGATTATTCATCCTGGACCGGATATTCCGGTTGCTGGGAAAGGAGCTCAAAAATGGCTAAGGACTGAGAATTTCGCATACTGGAGTCAACCGGATTATTCGTACCGGATATTTCATCCTGGACCGGATATTCCGGTTGCTGCGAAAAATTGCTAAGGACTGGAAGTTTTGAGCTACTGGAGTCAACCGGATTATTTGGTCCGGATTATTCATTCCGGACCGGATATTCCGGTTGCTGCGAAAAACTGCTAAGGACTGGAAGTTTTGAGCTACTGGAGTCAACCGGATTATTTGTACCGGATATTTCATATCTATACCGGATATTCCGGTTGCAGTTGAAGAAGTGGAAAAATGACTAAGGACTAGAAGATTTGCGTACTAGCATCTACCGGATTATCTGTACCGGATTATTTCAGATCAACCGGATAATCCGGTCCAGCACTGCAGATCTGCGTGGAGCAAACTGACCGGATATTCCGGTCCAAACTTGGACCGGATATTCCGGTACCTTTTTTCCTGCACAACGACTAGTTGTGAGGAGGGACTATAAATAGCCCTCCTCTTCTTCCTCAAGACCTAGTTCTTCCCCTTAGCATTGATGAGCATTTAAGAACTCACCAAATCCCTCATAACTCCCAATCCCTCCACCCAATCTTGAAGATCTTTGGAGGATTGAAGGAGAAGGCCCCGATCTACATCTTCACCGACCTGTTCTTCATTTCCCCCTCTCTAGCTAGAGGGATCTTGCCTAGGGTTTCCTCTTGTGGAGAACCTAGGCATCTTGTTTCTTGTTGGTGATTCAAGAGTTGTTGGGAGCCCCCAATTAAGTTGTGGGTGTGTGCCCCAAGGTGTTTGTAAAGGATTTGATCCCCGCCTCAAAGGGGTTCTATAGTGGAAGGTGAACTAGGCCTTTATGGCGAAGTTCATCGGAGAATAGGGTGAAGCCTTAGTGGCGTTGAGTAGGCCTTTGTGGCGAGCTCACACCCCTCCAACGAGACGTACTCCCCTAAAAAGGAGGAACTCGGAAATACATCGTGTCTCCGTGTGCTTCCATCGGTTACCTCGTTCCTCCCTCTCTTTACTTACTTGTACTTGTTGCTTTGATTGCTTGTCTTGTCATATAGGTAAATTCACCACTAGTTGCACTATCTAGAGAATTTACCTTTCTTGTCAAGCCTAAATTTGAGAAAAATTAAAATTTGCCGTAGCACCTATTCCCCCCCCCCCCTCTAGGTGCCCATACTTTACTTTCAATTGGTATCAGAGCCTCGGCTCTTCTATCGGGCTTAACCGCCTAAGAGTTTGAGTATGGGAGATGATGTGCTTGACACTCCGTCCGATGTCAATGTGACCATGGATGATCTCAATGAACTGAGAGCTTCATTGACCTCATCCATAGACACAAAGTTTGATGAGTTGCGTCAATTCATGGCACAATTCCTCAAAGACAAAGGACCGGAGGTGTCCGACTCATCCCCTCCGGAAACGGAGGGTGCCAAGAAAGGGGTTGATGGTGAACCACTTAAAACTGCTTCCGCCGAACAATCCGCTAAGAAGGGTGCGGGTGGAAAGGAAGGATATCATGCCGTTGAAGGGCAATATTCTCCCGATCCTCCCATTCCTTTTCCTCATATAATTCCTAGGGGAGATCCACCTAAAATTGATGCATATTCTTTTCGTGAATGGCAATACTACATGGAGACTCACTTGAACTCTTCTTGTATAGATCTTTGGAGAATCACTCGTGATGGATACAAGCCATATGATCCCAAGAATCTCACAAGAAGAGAGGTTGTAGATTGCCAACTCAATTACACCGCTTTGTCCATCCTTCATCAAGCCGTGGGCCCCAATCACATGCCGCACCTTCAACACTTCTCCACCGCCAAAGAGACATGGGATGCCCTTGTCGTCATGTTTGTTGGGAATGAAAGCATGCAAAGAAATCGCTATGACACCTTGACCAATGAGGCCGAAGGATTTTTCATGCGTGATGGAGAAGATCATGTTGACATGTATCGGAGGCTCAAATCTCTTGCCACCGCTTTCTCTAATGCGGGTGCAACACATATTGATGATGCTTGGATCAAGAGGAAGTTCATAATTGCCGTGATGCCTTTTGAGGGCACGGATATGAAGAGCATTCAAGGGAGACATGATTTCTCCACCATGACCTCTACTCAAGTCATGCAAGAATTGAGCTCCTACAAAGTGCAAACCAAGAATGCTCTTGACAACCGTGCTAGGGCCATTGGAATGCATCAAGGAGCTTCCGTTGCTTTGAAGGCCAAGGTGTTGACAAGAGAAGTTGAGAATGATGAAGATGGTGAAGAAGCATTGCCTCCATTGAAGGAACAAGAATATGATCCCGTTCTAAAGGATCTAATAGCTCTCACCGTGCAAAAGTTTTGGAACAATCCCCCAAAAGGCAAGAAGTTTGTTGAGGAGAAGACCAAGTCTCGTTATGGTAATGATGGGGCTCAAAAAGTGAGATCTTGCTTCAATTGCCAAGACAAGTACCACTTCATTGCGGAATGCCCATATGAGAATAGAGAAAACCATAGCGGCAAGCTCATCCGCAAGGACAAGTCCAAGGTTGAATACAAGAAACCTCATTTCAAGAAGAAACCTTTCAACAAGAAGACTCCTACCAAGTTTGTGCTCTTGACTCAAGAGGAGTATGATTCCGGGAGTGATGAAGAAGAAGAAACAACAAGTGAAGTGGCCGCTCTAGCTATTGCTTCCACTCCATCTTCGTCATCTCTCTTTGAATCCCCCAATGAAAAATCTTCCTCAACGCGATGCCAAGTGCTTCATGGCTAAGGCCATGGAGGTATCATCTTCTCCTAACTCTAAGACCCCTAGTGAACTAGAACATATTGCTTGTCTTAGAGAAGAAGAGGAAAGAGCCTCCTTGGACCGTTTTATGTCTAACATGCAAGGGGAGACCAAGAAGTACTTTGAGCATCTCATGAGGCAATTGGGAGAGGCCCAAGAGGCCCTTGAGAAGAAAGGTGAGATTGAGAGAAGGGATGCGGATGAAATTGCATCTCTCTCAATGACTCTTGAAGAAGAGCATGATGGTAGAGTTTCTCTAGAGGATGAACTTGAAACTATTGAAACCACTCATAATGAACTTGTCTCTAAAATCATTAAGGAACGTGATCTTGCTATTGCTAAATATAAAAAGGCTAAAAAGGATAAAGTAGAGTTTGGGGTTGGTCATGGTAAACTAACCGAGGAGTTTGAAAAGCTAACCATTGCTCACAAAGCTTTGGAAAGCCAACACTCATCCCTCAAAGAGTTGCATGAACAACTTCAAACTCAACTTACTCAATCTAACCATCCTAGCACTTCTACTTCTTCTTGTGATCATGCAAATATTATTGAAGAAAATGCTAGGTTGAAGGATAAGCTAGCAAGGCTCAAGGGAAAAATCACTCAAGTTGAAAAGGTGGTGCTTGCCACCCCACAAGTGGTTGCCTCAAGCACTAATGCGGTCATTTCTAGACCACAAGTGAGTGCTCCAAGGCAACAAGTGGGCAAGCAAGGTCTTGGCTATGTAGCCAAGAAAAGGAACAAGAAGAAGAAGAACAAGAAGAAGAACAAACATGGTGCTTCGGGTGGTATTGTCATGAGGGACAACACTACTCGTAGCTCCTCCGCGGGAACTAACAACCCACACCATTTCTTATATGTTGATTATTATGGTGTTGTGCAAGCTAAATATGTTGGTCATATTGAGGGTTTTATTGACTACACTATATGGGTTCCAAAGACCCTTGTTGCTAACATGAAGGGACCCAACTCGGGTCCTAACTCTAGTCAATGATCTCTTGCAGGACTATGCTTCCGGTGGGACTAAATGGATTCTTGATAGTGGATGCACTAATCATATGACCGGAAGCAAAGAACTAGTGACGGAGTTGCGACCAAATGACATCCAAGCAACCGTCACTTATGGGGACTCGTCCAAGTCTAAGGTATCCGGGTTTGGCAAGGTTGTGGTGGCTCCCGATATCACTATCGTGAACGTCATGCTTGTCGAATCCCTTGGTTACAATTTACTTTCCGTCCGCTCTCTTAGTAAGATGGGGTTCTCCGTCTTCTTTGATGGTGATATTGTGGTCCTTTTGAGGAGCAAGACTCTTGACGTCGCTCACGTGGGACATGTTGAAAATGAGTTGTATGTGGTAGACTTTTCGAAGTCAACCAACACTCAAGCAATGTGTCTTTTCGGGAAGGCGGACTTGGGATGGTTATGGCATCGCCGGCTATCCCATGTCAACATGAGAACTTTGCAAAGTCTTCACAAAAGTGGCCTTATTGTTGTACTAAAAGAAAATGTTTCCTTTGCAAAGGATCGCGTTTGTAGGTCGTGTGTTGAAGGGAAGATGCATGACATTGTGCACAAGGCCAAGACTATTATCTCATCAAAGAGGATCTTGGAGCTTCTTCATGTTGATCTCTTTGGTGCCGTGCCCGAGGCAAGTCTTGGCGGCAAGAAGTATTGCTTGGTGATTGTCGATGATTATTCAAGATACACTTGGGTTTATTTCTTCAAGTGCAAGAGTGAGACTCAACAAACCATCATCGATTTCTCCAACAAAGTGCAACGTCAACACAATGTGCAAATCATGGCTATTAGGAGTGATAATGGGTCGGAGTTCAAGAATTATACATTGAATGAATTTCTTAGTGAAGAAGGCATTCGTCACCAATACTCCGCCACTTACACCCCTCAACAAAATGGTGTTGCCGAAAGGAAGAATCGCACTCTCTTGGATATGGCAAGGACCATGTTGGCGGAGTACTCTTCTCCCCAATATTTATGGGCCGAGGCCGTATCCACCGCATGCCACTCCTCCAACCGCCTCTACATCCGCAAAGGCTTGAGCAAGACCCCATATGAGATCCTCACCGGCAACAAGCCCAACGTATCCTACTTCCGTGTATTCGGTTGTAAGTGCTTTTATTTGATCAAGGGTATTAGGTTGTCGAAATTTCAATCCAAAACTATTGAGGGTATTTTTGTTGGTTACGGTGCCGAATCCCACACTTATAGAGTCTATGACAAAGCCTCACGGATTGTCATAGAATCTTGTAGTGTGGTGTTCGAGGAAAATGACGGCTCCCAAGTGGCGCAATTTCATGTTTCGAATGTAGATGTTGAAATGCCTCAAGAAGCCATAGGAAGGATGGGTGTGGGATTCTTCCGCCCCATCGAGGGACACCTTATGGCGACTCGAGAAGGACTATTCTCTACCCAAGTGGAGCCCTCCCCTACATTTGAAGATCAAGACAAGGAGCCAACTACTACACCTAA
This sequence comes from Alopecurus myosuroides, assembly GCA_028641055.1. NCBI lineage: Eukaryota > Viridiplantae > Streptophyta > Magnoliopsida > Poales > Poaceae > Alopecurus > Alopecurus myosuroides. Next base: position 242,441,339 of record CM054061.1, read on the forward strand.
CCGAGAACATATTCAAGACCCTCCTCTCATTGATCAAGTGACTCCGCAAGTCGTACCCACTCCTCTCACTAATGCGAGTCAAGATCAAGACCAAGATCATTCATCCTCGTCATCCTCTTCTCAAGATGAAGCTAGTATTGAAGATATTGTTGATGACAATGTTGATGATCAAGGCCATGTTGGTCAAGATGGGGACCCAAATGATCAAGATGATCAAGTGATTCCTCCTCGCAATAATGAGGAGATCGAAGCCCGTCGCATCAAAAGGATAAGAAGAGCTTTCAAGCAAATTGATCCCAAGATGACAAGGTCTTGGAGGATGTTCAAGCTAGAAGATCCACTAGAAGGCAATTGGCTCATTTTTGTGAGCATCAAGCTCATATCTCTATGGTGGAGCCTAAGAAAGTGTATGAAGCTCTTGAGGACTCCGATTGGGTTGAAGCTATGCATGATGAGCTCAATAAATTTGAGCGCAACAAGGTTTGGAGATTGGTTGAGAAACCCAAGGATTGCCACAATGTTATTGGCACCAAGTGGATATTCAAGAACAAGCAAGATGAGAATGGAGTTGTCATTAGGAACAAGGCAAGATTGGTCGCTCAAGGTTACACCCAAGTTGAAGGCATTGACTTTGATGAAACTTATGCGCCCGTGGCTCGCCTTGAGTCCATCCGTATCCTCCTTGCTTATGCATCCTCACATAATTTCAAGTTGCAACAAATGGATGTGAAAAGTGCTTTCTTGAATGGTCCACTAAAAGAGGAGGTATATGTTAAGCAACCTCCGGGGTTCGAGAATCTCAACTTTCCTAACCACGTTTACAAACTTGACAAGGCTCTCTATGGTCTCAAACAAGCACATCGTGCTTGGTATGAGCACCTTAGGGAGTTGTTAGATGATCGTGGTTTCGAAGTTGGGAAGATTGACCCCAATCTCTTCACCAAGAGAGTAAAGGGAGAGCTTTTCATATGCCAACTCTATGTGGACGATATCATCTTTGGCTCAACTAACCAAGCTTTCAATAATGAGTTCTCTAAGCTTATGACTGACAGGTTCGAGATGTCTATGATGGGTGAGCTTAAATTCTTCCTTGGCTTTGAGATCAAGCAATTGGCTCGTGGGACTTTCATTTCTCAAGCCAAGTATACCCAAGATATGATCAAGAGGTTCAACTTCCAAGATGCTAAGATCAAGACATCTCCTATGCAAGTCAAGTGTCATCTCTCTCGTAATCCAAAAGGGAGTAAGGATGTGGACCAAAAGCTTTATCGTTCTATGATTGGTTCTTTGCTCTATCTTTGTGCATCTAGGCCCGATATCGTTTTGAGTGTAGGTGTGTGTGCAAGGTATCAAGCGGCTCCTAAGGATTGCCATCTAATGGCGGTTCATAGAATCTTTCGTTATTTGGTTCATACCTCAAGATTTGGTTTGTGATACCCAAAGGGGGCACAATTTACTCTCAATGGATATACGGATTCCGATTGGGCGGGTGATCAAGATGATAGGAAGTCAACTTCGGGGGCTTGCCAATTTCTTGGTAGGTCCCTTGTAAGTTGGTCCTCGAAGAAACAAAATTGCATCTCTCTCTCCACCGCCGAAGCCGAATATGTTGCCGCCGCAAGTGCATGCACCCAATTGCTATGGATGAGGCCAACTCTCAAGGAATATGGAGTTCATTTGGACAAAGTACCTCTTCTATGTGACAATGAAAGTGCTATCAAGATTGCATACAATCCGGTGCAACACACAAGGACGAAGCACATTGAGATTCGCCACCACTTCATCCGTGATCACGTGGCGAGAGGAGACATTGCACTCGGTTATGTGCCCACCAAGGACAATCTTGCGGATATTTTCACGAAGCCACTTGATGATGCAAGGTTCATGTTCTTGAGGAATGAGCTAAATGTGATTGATTCAAGGAGTTTGGCTTGACTATGTTGCGCACACCCCTATAGATGAAACGTGTTCGAGCTTAGATGTAGGCATGGACATAGGGGGAGTGCTATCCTAACACATTGGGTTCTCCCTCCCCCCATTATGCCCATAGCAAAAATTCATTGTGATCTCTCTTTTTCTAATGTTGAATTGTGAGCTTCAATGTTGAGTTTTGGCAATGCCCCCAAGATATATCTTCGCGGTTGCATACCAAGAACTCTTACATGGTGGCTTCGGCCACCAACCTCTTCATTTCGAAGAGTTGGATCTTAGTTGGGTTTTTCTACTTGTCATTTCATTGCATTTCGTATGTTTTTCCCGGCTAAGTGGTTCTTCCTAGGAAAATCCCACTCAATTGGTATTTTAGTTGGTTGCTTCTTGCTCTTGAGAGGGATAAGTACTAGTCTCAGTTTGGTAAATCTATCCTAAGCCTTTCTCTCAAAAAGCCTTTCTTTCTAAGCACTAGTGTCATCCGTTGAAAACGAGGGAATTTCGAATCAGGAGGCAGTCGGAATTTCCGGTTCAGTTTTGAACCAGAATATCCGGCTGTACCGGAATATCCGGTTCAAACTTGAACCGGAATATCCGGTTCGGCGAAATCCATAAAGCCTGGAGCCCGACGGGGAGGGGCAGTTCTTGCCCTTTTCCCGTCCGCTCCTCTCCACCAAATCGCCGCCGCCGTGATTCTTGGCCTCCCGGGCCGTTTCCTCCGCGAGATCTTGGAGCCTTGGCCCGGATCTTGTTCTCCTCGCGATTTGGAACGTTTCTACCCAAGCTTTTCTCTCCATGGATCCCGGTAATGTTCAAATCTCTTGAATCTTGGTGCTATAACCTTACCTTCCATGGATTTGCGTTTTGTTGGCTATGCTTGGTAGATTTCGTTCCGAAGAGGACCCCCCATACATGCTAGAAACCATAGACTAGATTACTTGTTTGCAATCCATGTGGAAATCTGAGATCTAGGTTGATTTTGTGCTGTTCCGCAACTTACCGGAATATCCGGTCCACGAATGAACCGGAATATCCGGGTAACCGGAATATCCGGTTCAGTTTTGAACCGGAATATCCGGCTATGTCCAGTACTGTTTTAAGGGCAGCCCCAAATTGATCTTTCCCAGATTTCTACCTCGATTGTTTCCTGTAATCTCCTCTATCGTTTCTATGCATGATTGTATCCGTTGTATGACACTAGTGTACTCATCTTGTGCTTTTCCTATACTATCTTGTTTCACAGATGGTGACCACGATCGGAGCGTTCCGAAGCGCAAGAAGCTAGTTTCTACCCGTAACAAGAGGAAACCTCGGCTCAACTATAAGACCGACATTCCTACTCAGGAGTTCAATAAGCTCAGAAAGCAGGATGCCTATCTTTCTCCGAGGGTTGGAAATATTGATCCTCGTTTCTGGAATCTGGAGCAGTCCTATATTTATGCTGACATCTATTGTGACTACCGCTATCCGTGCCGCCCTATGCATCCATTTGACCATGCCGCTCTCAAGGCCAAGGAGGAGTTTGCTGATGCAGCCAGTATTGTTGAGCGTTTCGGTCTGGTGAAGCTCATGGAGACCCAGTGCAACTACAACACGCAGCTTGTGATGCAGTTTATGTCCACCCTCGTGTTCTCCACTGGTGATATTGTGACCCGTCTCAAGTGGATGTCTGAGGACACACCTTGTGAGGCATCTTTTGAGAGGCTTGCTCGGCGTCTTGGCTACTCCTACAGCGAGCACCCTCCTCTTGGTCGCCGCGTCCATGAGGTTGATAGGCCGAGGAGGGAGGTGTCCATGGCTGAGCTATATGCCCCTGGTTTCACTTTTGGGGGATTTGAGGGACTTCTTCCACTTTATGATCAGCTGGTGCATATCTTCAGAGCTTTCCTTGTGCCGAGTGGAGGTAACAACGATGCCCTCACCACTCCTCTGTGCAACCTTCTGATTCTGGCTAAGGAGTGTATGGAGGAAGAGGACCCGGATGTCTCCTATACTTTGGATGTGATGGACATCATCTTTCACGAGCTCTATGCTGCTATGATTGGTGGCTACACCATTCCCTATGCTCCCTATATCATGATGCTTATCAAGTATGAGATGAGGAAGGAGTACACCGAGCTACCCATGGTTGAGCACAAGGTCAGGAAGCTGTATGTCAAGAGGAAGCTGAAGACTGCGGCTGCTTCTCAGAGTGCTCCATTTGAGGGTGGTTCCTCTATGGGTGGTCCTTCTGGCTCTCAGTCTGCTCCCAGGGCGCCTGTGTCTGATGTCACCACCTTGCGCCACGTCAGGAAGCTCTCCTGGTTTCAGCGCAACGTGCTCTGCATGAAGGTGGACATTCACAAGGAACAGTACAGGGCATATCGCAGGGACACTGACTTGGCTAGCTCTCAGCGGCAGATTATCCATCACATGAGTGGTGGCACTGGTGATGTACCTGCTCCTCTTGCTGCTCAGTCCTACTCTGCTTGGTCTGCTGAGGATTTCACTCCGTGGGAGAGCATTGAGGCGGCTCTCAGGTCTACTCAGGAGACTGCTTCCCGAGCTCATGATGCTGCTGCTGATGAGGAGGAGTCTGATGATGAGCAGGAGTCTGGAGACGAGTCGGATGCTTAGACCGTGTCTGGGGCGTTAGTTTAGCTATTTCCCTCCTTTTTGGTGTCTCGATGCCAAAGGGGGAGAAGTAGCTATTATAGACTACGGGATTTGCATGGGTTCGGGCACAAGCATTTGCTTTTATCTTTTATCCTTCCTTTGAGAGCTTGTGTCCATTTTATCTTCATTTGTCGTGCTTGTGAACTTGTCGTTTATTGTCGTTTAAAACTATGTGTGCTATATTGTGTGTGACTATGTTGGTTATCTGGATATTATCATGGTTTATCTATTGATGGTGTGATGGTTATCTATCGTATATGTTGAGGAGATTATCTTTGGTTGTGCTTGGTTATTCTTGGATATATCATTCTCGCACAAGGTATATACTTCTTTACACTCAACATATTGGGATGTTGTCTCTTTGTCATGCTTGCTACTTGTTGAAAATTTCTCCCTATACATCATTGCATCCATTTGCGTTTGAGGCAAACAAAAGATATGCATAGAGATAGGGGGAGAGATTTCCATCTTGTTTCAAGCATGATTTCTGTCAAGGTTTATTGCAAATCTTAGTATTGTCATCTAACACCAAAAAGGGGGAGATTGAAAGTGCATTTCGTTTTCCCAGTGTTTTGTGTGTTAGTTAACAATACTAAGTACATTATTTATCGAGGTGTTTAGTGTGCAGGTGTTATACTTAACATCGGCATCGAGCACTGAAAAGTCGGTGAAGTTTGGCCTGAGGTTTTTGGGACAGAACTCAACCGGATTATTCGGACCGGATTATTCATCCTGGACCGGATATTCCGGTTGCTGGGAAAGGAGCTCAAAAATGGCTAAGGACTGAGAATTTCGCATACTGGAGTCAACCGGATTATTCGTACCGGATATTTCATCCTGGACCGGATATTCCGGTTGCTGCGAAAAATTGCTAAGGACTGGAAGTTTTGACCTACTGGAGTCAACCGGATTATTTGGTACGGATTATTCATTCCGGACCGGATATTCCGGTTGCTGCGAAAAACTGCTAAGGACTGGAAGTTTTGAGCTACTGGAGTCAACCGGATTATTTGTACCGGATATTTCATATCTATACCGGATATTCCGGTTGCAGTTGAAGAAGTGGAAAAATGGCTAAGGACTAGAAGATTTGCGTATGGCATCTACCGGATTATCTGTACCGGATTATTTCAGATCAACCGGATAATCCGGTCCAGCACTGCAGATCTGCGTGGAGCAAACTGACCGGATATTCCGGTCCAAACTTGGACCGGATATTCCGGTACCTTTTTTCCTGCACAACGACTAGTTGTGAGGAGGGACTATAAATAGCCCTCCTCTTCTTCCTCAAGACCTAGTTCTTCCCCTTAGCATTGATGAGCATTTAAGAACTCACCAAATCCCTCATAACTCCCAATCCCTCCACCCAATCTTGAAGATCTTTGGAGGATTGAAGGAGAAGGCCCCGATCTACATCTTCACCGACCCGTTCTTCATTTCCCCCTCTCTAGCTAGAGGGATCTTGCCTAGGGTTTCCTCTTGTGGAGAACCTAGGCATCTTGTTTCTTGTTGGTGATTCAAGAGTTGTTGGGAGCCCCCAATTAAGTTGTGGGTGTGTGCCCCAAGGTGTTTGTAAAGGATTTGATCCCCGCCTCAAAGGGGTTCTATAGTGGAAGGTGAACTAGGCCTTTGTGGCGAAGTTCATCGGAGAATAGGGTGAAGCCTTAGTGGCGTTGAGTAGGCCTTTGTGGCGAGCTCACACCCCTCCAACGAGACGTACTCCCCTAAAAAGGAGGAACTCGGAAATACATCGTGTCTCCGTGTGCTTCCGTCGGTTACCTCGTTCCTCCCTCTCTTTACTTACTTGTACTTGTTGCTTTGATTGCTTGTCTTGTCATATAGGTAAATTCACCACTAGTTGCACTATCTAGAGAATTTACCTTTCTTGTCAAGCCTAAATTTGAGAAAAATTAAAATTTGCCGTAGCACCTATTCCCCCCCCCCCTCTAGGTGCCCATACTTTACTTTCAAGGAGTACCACAACCACCACGCCACCTTCGACGCCATGAGCTACATCGACATGAACCACTCCTACAACAATGACACCGCAAGCTTGGATGATGAGATGGAGCCCTACTACACCGACAATGCATCCTCGAGCATGGCGGAGTTCTACACCGACAATGACTCCGACATGGATGAGCTCACCTACAAGCGCTTCCTCGCCAAACTTCGGTGGCCAAGACATCACATGTCCGATGGTTCATGCTCACCACCATGGAGCTTCAAGGAGAATGCCAAGGCCAACACAAGACAAGTACCTTCAACCTCAAGATGGCGCAACGATAAGAAATCCGACAAGTTGGCAACGTCAAGATGGTCTCCTTCAACATCAAGACGGCGCCACAAGAAGGACATCATCGAGGCTCCATCAAGCGTGAAGGCCAAGAAGCCAAGGCATCCGAATGACTTGCGGAGTCATCCCACACATGAAGTGCGGGAGCGCCGCAAGCTTCGTCATCAATCACGCTATCATCACCAAGCTCATCACCACGATCGTCACCATGATCATCATCGACATATGGAAGAGAGTGGTACACCCACCTCACCGCATCTTCCACCACAAGCTCCGCGACGACATTGGTTTGAGCATCGCTCGCCATCACCACTACCTCGACCTCGACACCAACAAGGCCGTGGTGACCCTCTTCAAGATCACCCTCTACAACCGGATATTCTTCATCACCCACCTTCTCCAAACTCGACTCATGACTATGGTCTACATGGCTTCGTGGATGGTGCTTGCCCACATTCAAGGCTTCCAAGGCAAAATGTGTGTCACCACCACAATGACCACCAAGACCAAGGCCATTATCAAGAAGGTGCTCCTCGACATGGCTTCTAGTGAATGACCACCGGCGCCATCCTCTCCATCATGATCGCCATCACCAAACCAACGAGGATGACCCACATGAGCTTCCACCGCCTATCTTTGATAAAGACCCAAATGAGAGCCCTTCTCAACATCAAGCGAGTGCGAATGCTCCCTATGGCTTTTCTTCCCCCATCTTCCAGGAAGACCCAATTGAGCGCCACCATCAACAACAATCAAGTGGGATTGCTCAACATGCTACTTCACTTCCCATCTTTGATGAAGACCCCTATGAGCGCCCACTTCGACCACCACTAGGCACGGATGCTATGAGCCTACTTTCCCCTCTCCTTCAAGATGAAGACCTCTTATGCCCCATTTGCAAGGGCCATGGTCACATAATGTGGGATTGCCAAGGCGGCGACCAAGATGGTGCGTCCAATGGAGATGCTATCCATGATGCTTCTTCTCCCATATTGGATGAAGCACCACATCACCTAGGCCATGAAGACAATAACTTGAGCGCCGTTTGCCTCAATGTTACAAGGTGCAAGGACCATGAGCGTCACCATCCATATGAGGAATGGGAGCCTCCACCGCATCTTCACCAAGATTGTGCTTTCTATTCGCACCCCGCCTTCGACAAGGATCAAGAACATCCTCGCCATGGACACTATGATACCACTACTTCATCGAGACAAGAGGCGAGAGATACTTCTCCATCAACACCCAACCACAACCTCCTTGAGCGACATTATATGAGGATGAACAATGACCTTCATGATCAAGGCCATGAGTTTCTTTCATCGACACAAGCGCAACACCAACATCAAGAGTGCGAAGCTATTCCTCCCATGACACAAGATCGACATCACCATGCGCATGAGGATACCACTCTACCACTCTATGATGACGACGTTTATGCATGTGCCTTTGTCAATGAGGCTCATCCCTTGCCATCATCTCTAAGGCATTCTTCTTCTTCGTCTCCAATGACACAAGTGACAACTCCGACCATCGAAAAGAGAGCTCCCAATGCTATCAATGAGATGATCATGGTTGCCAACCAAAATGGTGACCATGCCTACATGAGTGAAGGCCAATACTATGCCTTGCACCAACTAGCTCTCAACTCATTGGACATGCCGACCAATGGTGACGAAAGCGTCTATTGCAATGAGGCCGCTAACTCATCGCGAGTGTTGACACGAGTTCTTCAAGCCTATCCTCAAGATAAGGACCAACGATGCAACCTCTCTAGAGTCGGCGTCAATGGCCCATCTATCATTGATGGAGGTAATGACGAATTGGGTGACACTCTCCGCTTGACTTCAAAGCATCTCATGCCAACCTCCACAGGGCCACGCTCAAGCCACCATTCTAGCCAAGGAAATCTTCATCATCATCATCATCGACCATTTGAGGATGCTACAAGGCATGGCTTACACTACCACATCACGGAGATGATGGAGCTTCCTTCGACACAAGCCATGACCCTACCTCCTCCTCCAAGAAAGCCACCCTTTCCAAACTTGGAGATCAATCCAAGAGATGAGATGCTTGAGTCCTCCTCGCCACATGCTATGACACTACCGACTCCAAGCAATGCAACGACTTCGACAAACCCGCACACCTCTTGTGCCAAGACTTTGGAGCCTTCTAGTGTCCCCTCTCAAGCTTCTAGTGAGATGAGCGGTGAGAGAGAGATCCACCTTCACGTGAGTGAGAGCCACAAGCCCATAATGAGTGGAAAAAAGCATGAGTGTTCGTAGAGGCCTCGCCTTGTTAGCCACCAAAAGTGAGATGAGAGTTGAGAGCAAAACCCCATTTGTGCTTATTGACACTAACGGCTTACCAACTTTCTCTCCATCTTTGTTGTCTATTTTGCAGAGATTTGGTGACCCTATCAAGCATCCTCGACATCATCGACTTCTCCACATACAAGGCTCTCCACAAAGCATGAACATCGACACCGACTTGAAGAGTTGGAAGGAGTACATTCCGCTAGTCATGATCCACATGGAGATTGACAAGAGCTTCTACGACAAAGCATCCTCCATCCACACTACTCAAGTCAAGATCTACACGGCGCATCACAAGCACTTCGACATCAACGACTTCTACGCATACATCCCTCATGTCACGATGTGCATGGAGTTCGACAAGCGCGTCAACGACAATGACTACAACGTCTACATCCCCTTCGTCAAGATGCACTTGGAGTTCGACAAGCGCGTCAACGACAATGACTACCACGACCACATACCAACCACCAAGATGTACATGGACTTCGACAAGAGAATCAACGACAACGCAACCAACGTCAAGTTCATCTACACTCTACCGCTTCCGCAACCCATGGAGCAACACCCTTTTGAGCTCTTCGACGACGACTACATCTCATGTCAAGCTCATCCTCACCCATCCATGGAGGATCATGTCAACATCGTCATCACCTTTGGACCACACCCTCCACGGGCATACCTTGGCATGATCTTCGATAAGAGGCTCAACTTCAACGACTACACCGCCTCGCAAGATCTTCACCAACCTTCCAAGGAGGAACCTTTCATGATCTTCATCACCTTTGGACCACCCCCACTACGAGCCTACCGTCACATGAACTTCGACAAGCGGCTCAACTTCAACGACATCTTCGTCGTCAACATTCCTTCTCCCGCTCACATATCGATGGAACGAGAGTCGAGGACGACTCTTTTTCAAGGGGGGAGATGATGTAGCCCACCGTATTCAACCAAGCACAACATCGACACACCACAAGGTGAACTCACTCCTATCTTCGTATGTTTCCGGTGACTTGGTGAACGGTGCTCTACCTCATGAAATACCCCTCTACATGCATAGGTGGGATCATCACATGGAGACCCAAGAAGGTGCCCAAGATGCTCAAGAACACATCCAAGAAGATGCACATTAAGCTAGGAAGGAAGTGGGTGAAGACGGCGTCAAGATCGGAGCTCCGAGGTGGAAGAACGGAGGGAAAAGGGGGCTCCCGGCCTCACCCTGGCCCCAGGCCGGGCACCAGGCCGGGCACCAGCCCGAGGGAGCCGGCCTCCCACCCTGGCCCCAGGCCGGGCACCAGCCCGAGGGAGCCGGCCTCCCACCCTGGCCCCAGGCCGGGCACCAGGCCGAGTGCGCCCCCGCCCCGGCCTCAGGCCGGCCAGGCCGGCCTCCCAGGCCGGGATGCCCTGTTTTTGTGCGGAAATACACCGTTTTGGCCCCATTTTCACCCACCTACCCCCCCTAGGCTATAGTAGTGCTTGCCAACCTTCCCCTTTGGGCTTCTGTTGGATCGGTGGACCGACCGGTGAGAGAAATCGGTTTCATTTAGCGTGTTGTTGACTTGGGTTTGCGATCCCTCGTAGGCTTCACGAGTTATCTTCCCCCTTTTGTGTTTCCGCGCGTTTTCCCTCGATTTCCCCTCGATTCCCCCTCTCGTGTTCATCGTGTTCATCACGTTCTTCGTGCGTTCTTCGTTCGTTCTTGTCGACTCGTGAAGATCGGGCCAACTTAGAGGTCAACACCTCATCAACCTGTGTGTGGAAAAGAAGAACAAGTTTAAACCAAAGAAACCCTAGCCTCTAGATTGCATTGCTGCTAAGCATTCATCTTGAAGTATACCTGCAAAGTTGCGTGATATCTTGTTATTCCATTGGGAATAGGGGGATATGATAAGGGGTGGCCCAATATTCTCGATGAACTCACAGATAATTTCGATATGATAACTTGTGTCTGACTGAAAACTGATGAGGATATAATAGGGGCATTTGATGAGTGTGCATGTGTGAACTGGAAGGAAATATTGAGCCTCACTGATGTTCATGATAAGGTGAATTCTTTCCTAATAATAAATAATGTTTGTGTTTATAAGAATGTTATACTACCTAAGTCTATGCATTTGTGTATTAGCAGGGTTATTGATAACACAAGCATTGGCGAAGCAATGGAGCTGATTGAAGAGAATGGCAAGCACGAGGGAGGCGAGGGAGGAAGTGGAGCCATCAAGGAAAGGATATTCGGTTCGGGCTAGCAGAAGTCCCGAATTTGAAACGAGCATGGACTCTTCATACGGACTCCAAATAAAGCAAATGAGCACAATATGAAAAGGAATTTTGAAGGGCTTTCCAATGGATCCGGCCCCATGCACCGACTCGAGTCGTACAAGACGTGGTGACCGAAACAATGCACGAATCATTTTCTTCTAGTTTCCAAATAGAGTCCTGTCAAGTTAGGAAACTTAGGGATTTGTTTGATTTCGACCCCAACAGTAGGTTGGACGTCCAGCAGCCCTTATAAGGCTTTTAATTCGCATTTTTAGAGATTAGACTACGTTAAAACATTAAACCCTAGACCTCTAGATTGAAACAGCTTGTAAGCCTTCATCTAGAAGTTCATCTGCAAACTTTACGTGTTACTTGTTGTTCCACTGGGAATAAGAATGTACAGGACCACTTGTAGTCGGTGGATTACTTGTGCAAGAGTGTGGAGTTGAGAATATCCTTGGGATTGCTATCTTTTGCATTGGCATCAGGGATCAGCCGGGAGAGTTCTTAGTGGCGCACTAGTTATCAAATGAAGTTATCTGTGAGTTCACTGAGAAGATTGGGCCACCCCGTATCAAAAACTCTCCCGGCTGATCCCTGATGCCAATGCAACAGTTTGCAACCCCAAGGATATTCTCAACTCCACACAGTTGCACAACGTAGCCACCGACTACGAGAAGGTCATGTACCGTCTTATTCCCAATGGAACAGCGGGTAACACAAAAAGTTTGCAGTATAACTTCCAGATGAATGCTTACAAGCGATTTCAATCTAGAGGTCTAGGGTTTATGTTTTAACGTAGTCTAAACTCTCTGAACTCGCAACCTACCTATTTATGAGGGGTTTGGGTGCGGCCACAAGTCCCCTTGCGCAAGCACACAAGCCCAACCCGAATAGGAATCAACCTGGACTCAATAGTTGAGTTTGGACACAACCAAACCGACTCAACTTCATACAAACCGACCCAACATTAAGGGGTTCGTCCATAATGGTATACAAACCATGCCTATTGAAAATAGGACTTCTATGTGGCGCTTTGATATCCAATGGGGCGCCCTCCTCTTCTTTTCACCATCTCCTAGTGTGGAATAACAAGCTAGTAGTTGTTTTCCACACTTGTACTCTTGTTTTCACCATCTTCTATGATTGTTTTCACCATGGTTCTCTTGTTTTCACCACCTTGTATGTTTGTTTTCACCATGGTAGCCTTGTTTTCCAGCTTCTCATCCTTGTTTTCCAGCTCCTCTTGATGTTCTCCTCCAAGTATGTTTGTGTTATGAATAAATCTGATCATACATAGATGCATAGATTTAGGTAGTATAAAGTTCTCACAATTATAAACATTATACTCAAGTAGGAGTGGATTCACCTGTTGTTCTAATAGTTTGGTCCTCGATCTTGTCATGGGACCAAGCCTCACTTTATTATCTTGGACAGCAACATCATCATGTGTAATAATAGGTGAAGAGCTAGGGATGTCCTCATCAGGATACAGGACCACTCGTGATCTTTGATTACGTGTGCAAGAGTGTGTTAGTTGAGAATATCCAAAGGGATTGATTTCTGTTGCATTGGCAACAGGGGTTATCCAAGTGAGAGGTCTCAGTGTAGCACTAATTATCAGAAAATCCACAAAACATCCACAAAAATAGAGAGAGAGAGAGAGAGCTCATTGAGAAGATCGGGCCACCCCATATCATATTGGTATCAGAGCGAGGTTCCCTCGGTGAGCAAAAAGTTATCCCTAGTTTACTTGTTTTTATTTCCTATCCAGAAAAAGCCCCACAAAAAAATTAGGTTTAGTCTGTGTCAGACCCTAGATCAACACCAAATTGCTAATCTAGTTGCTGTTTATTGTTGATTTGTGTTCCTGTTTTTATTTCCTATCCAAAAAAAGGCCCACAAAAATATTAGGTTTAGTTTTGGTCAGACCCTAGATCAACACCAAATTGCTACTCTAGTTGTTGTTTATTGTTGATTTGCGTTCCTGTTTTCTGTTTTTAGTTTTTATCTCTTAGGGTTAGGGTTCATCGTGTTCATCTTTTGTTTCAATCTCTACCGAAAAATTCCACCAAAAATAAGTGTGCTTTGATCTTGTTGTTCTCGAGAAAGTTTAGACCTACAGCTTGCTTGCAAGTTGATCTAGTTCCTTGAGTTCCTCGTGTTTCCTTGGTGCTGTTTTCAATCGGGTTCAATCCGATCCTAGCCGTAATCGAGCTCCTAGTTGCTCTCGGGTTCTGCCGTGGCACACGTTTTGCTCAAATCGATGTCGCGCACCTGTTCCTTGTGCCGCTCGGATTCGCTACCGCGTCCATACGTGCACGCGTTTGTAACGCGTTTTCCTTACGGCACAGAAACACGCAAAAGCGCTGCCACCACTCGCGCACACCTAGCCGCTATCGGTTTCACCTCGCACGCTCAAATACCACACCCTCGCAGCACACCCGCAACACACACGCGCGCGCTGCGGCGACAACAAATCTCGTTGTTTCTCTGTCGTGGTACAAAATTCCTGCCGTGGGCAATTGTCACTTTTTTTCTTAGTTTTTTTTTCCTCTTTTATCCCTAGGTTTCTATGTTGATCTCTGATAAACCCTAGACACAGCCATTCTACAGCAGATTTTAGGTACCACAACCCAAAGACTAGCTGTTTTATTGCTCTAACAGGCTGCTACTTGACCAATTTTTGTCCATATTTTTCTGTTTTCCATTACTTATTGCTCCTAGTTGATTCCAATGCCATTGAAAAAATAAAAAAATAGAGAAAAGAGAAAAAGTATAAAAAAATATAGAGAGATCATTGCGAAGATCGGGCCACCCCATATCATCTTGGTATCAGAGCTCATTGAAAAAAAAATAGAAAGAGAGAAAAAGCAAAAAGAGGCCGAGGCATAACTATATCACTAGTGGAGCTTCATACATCATAACTTGGATATTATTGTGTACATATTTGAGCAATCTTGTGCCTGTTTTCATAGAGTATTTGCTAGTGTCTTTCTAGTGCTTGCAATAACTCTTCCATATAATTGCTAAGCCACATTTGTCTCCCAGAGTGAGTGAGTTCCTTTAGTATTTTTCATCACATTGGGCAGTGCATTGGAGTTTTTATTTTGGTGTTGTTAGGATTCCCAACCAAGCCCCACCAAATACCCTATTTTGCATTGTGACACTTGATATCCTGGTTATTCTCGTCTCACACTTAGTACACTTTTCATTGGTCCTTGTTGGTAAGTCAACCCTATTCACTTTGGAACACTAAGTGAAGCACTTCTTTGCTGGTTTTGAGTGAGTTGAGAGAGAGCACCACAACCCATTGATTATTTTGTTTTCGCTAACATATTAACAATGAGTGTTGCTAGTGAAACTGATTCTGTGCATAGTAACAAGGGAGAAGTCATTATGCCTAAGACCAATATTGGTGATGATATGTGCACATGAGAAGATTTCAATAAATGTCGAGATGGAGTTGCTAGAAGGATTGAGAAAAGAATTGAAGAATATGATGATGTAATCAGAGATGACTTGAACAAAGTGCATGAAAAAATTGGTCAAGATGCTACTCAAGAATCATTTAATATCTTACAAGAGGATGTGAACACTATAACAAGACAACTTGCCATTTTGAACACAACTTTACAACAAAAATCTCCCAATGCTCATTTAGGTGCTGATTTGGAGGATGGTCGGGCCAATGCATTTGGAGGTCGTGGGAATTATGTTGCTAGAAGAGTACCTATGGGAGAAAACAATAGAGGGGATGATGGACTTGGAAATCCTAAATTCTTTATTCCTACTCTCACATGTGATACTAAGGGTGTTGAGGAGTACTTAATGTGGGAATTGAAGATTGATAAGCTATGGAGATTGCATAATTACACTGATGAGAGGAAAATTAAGCTTGCATCTTCTGGATTTGATGGTTATTCTCTATTGTGGTGGGATGAAATCATACAAATGAGAGAAAGAGAAAACCAACCATAAATTACTACTTGGGCTGAGATGAAGCAAATCATGACAGATAGGTTTGTTCCAACAAATTATATGAGAACTCTCTATGAAAAATTGCAGCACTTGAAACAAGGTACAAATTATGTGGATCAATATTACAAGGATATGGAATTGATACTCCAAAGAGCTCGGGTTGTAGAAGCAAAGGAAAGACAATGCAAAGATTTCTTTCAGGTTTGCAATTCAAGATTAGATGCATTGTGAGGCATGTTCAATATAATACCATGACTGAATTATTGCACCAAGCAAGAGAGGCAGAAAAGAGGTTGGCCAAGGAGGTTACTATGGCTCCAAGAAGAATGTTTCCATCAACATCTTCTTCCTTTCACCTTCTACACCTCAAGTTTCCCAAATTCGAGCTAGTACGTCTACAAAACCCAAGACAAGCAATACCACTGCCAAGAAAACAATTCAACCAGCAGCTACTGCAAGTGGTTCTACTCAATCACAGCAAGAAATAGAGACATGACATGCCATAGTTGTGGAGGAAGAGGGCACTTCAAGAGAGAATGTC
The DNA here is from genome assembly GCA_028641055.1 of Alopecurus myosuroides. Lineage (NCBI taxonomy): Eukaryota > Viridiplantae > Streptophyta > Magnoliopsida > Poales > Poaceae > Alopecurus > Alopecurus myosuroides. The sequence goes on from CM054061.1 coordinate 242,457,321, forward strand.
CTAACAAGAAAATTATGGTGATCAATGCTAATGAGGAATATGAGACTGGAGAATATGCTAATCCGAATGAGGAGGATACATATGATGCTGATGATGGTCCTATTGATGCATATGCTACCAATTATCCAACTTTTGTTTGCACAAAAGCTTTGACTGTTGTTCCTAGTGATGAGAGCCAAAGATGCAATGTATTTCAAACCAAAGCAGTTGTAGGTCCACAAATGGCTTGCCAAGTGATCATTGATGGAGGGAGTTGCGGAAATTTAGCAAGCAAGGATTTATGTGCAAAGCTCGAATTGAGATATAGTCCACACCCACACCCATATTATATTCAATGGTTGAGTGACAAAGAAGAAATCATGGTATGCCATATTGTGAGAGTGGAATTTCAGATTGGACCATACAAAGATACAATTGAGTGTGATGTGGTTCCCATGACAGTTTTCCACCTATTACTTGGAAGACCATGCCAAAGAAGGCTATACACAATGGGAGAGCAAACACATATCAATTGAATTGGAATCATAAGGATATTATCTTGAGGCCTATGACACCACAATAGATTGTGAAAGAGTCTAGAAAGAAAACTGAAGTAAATCTAGAGAAAGAGAGTGAGAGAGATGAGAAGAGTGAAAACACATATTCTGTGGGCGAAACAAACCTAGGTCGAGTGGTAAAAGTAAGGGAATGAGCCTTTTAACAATGTTAGCCACCAAAGAGGATTTGAGAGAGTTTAGTGAGGATCCTAGTTTAGTACCTATAGTGCTCATGTACAAGCGGGATATTTTAGTTTCTAACGACATGACTCCTCTTTCTATTGATGTTCCTAATGTTTTGCAGGAGTTTGATGATGTGTTTCCAGAAGAAGTACCCTCGGGGCTGCCACCATTGAGAGGGATTGAGCATCAAATTGATTTGATCCTTGGATCATCATTACCAAACCGAGCTCCCTATAGGACAAATCCCCAAGAGACAAAGGAAATTCAGAAACAAGTACAAGAGCTTCTTGATAAAGGTTATATTCGAATAAGCAATCTCCTTGTGATCTTCCTGTTATTTTAGTTCCTAAGAAAGATGGTACTTGGCGCATGTGTGTAGATTGTAGAGCAATTAACAACATCATTATTCGTTATCGTCATCCTATACCACGTTTGGAAGACATGTTAGATGAATTAAGTGGTGCTGCTATTTTCTCTAAAATTGGTTTGTGTAGTGGTTATCATCAAATTAGGATTAAAGAGGGGGATGAGTGGAAAACAACCTTTAAAACAAAATTTAGTTTATATGAGTGGTTAGTAATGCCCTTTGGATTAACTAATGCACCTAGTACTTTCATGAGATTAATGAACCATATTTTGAGAGATTTTATTGGCAAGTTTGTGGTTGTTTATTTTGATGATATTCTCATATATAGACACAATGAACATGAACACATTGATCATATTAGACAAGTCTTGCATGTGCTAAGAGAAAATAAATTGTACGGAAATTTAGAGAAGTGCACTGTTTGCAAAGATAAGGTCATATTTCTTGGATACGTTGTTTCTAAACATCGGATTCAAGTAGATGAATCTAAAATTGAAGCAATTAAAAATTGGCCAATTCCTATGAATGTGAGTCAAGTAAGAAGTTTTAATGGTCTTGCTGGATTTTATAGAAGATTTGTGAAAGACTTTAGTACTATTGCTGCCCCTTTGAATGATTTAACTAAGAAATGTATGAATTTTGAGTGAGGCTTGCTCAAGGTATTGCTTTTGATACTTTGAAAAATAAATTGATTTCGGCCCCATTATTGATGCTACCTAATTTTAATAGACAATTCGAAATTGAATGTGATGCTAGTTGCATAGGTATTGGAGGTGTGCTAATGCAAGATAAGAAACCTATTGCTTATTTCTTTGAGAAATTGCATGGAGCTCAATTGAATTATTATGGCTATGATAAAGAATTGTATGCACTTGTTAGAGTTCTTGAAGTTTGGAAACATTATTTGTGGCCAAAAGAATTTATTATACATTCTGATCATGGGGCACTGAGATTTTAAAGAGTCAATCCAATCTTAATAAGAGACATGCTAAATGGGTAGAATTCATTGAATCTTTCCCATACATTATTAATCTTTCCCATCAAATCTTAATAAGAAGGGGAAGTATGTGGCTGAAAGAGTAAACAAAAAGAGAAAGGAGGTTCTATTCCAACCAGGAGACTTAGTATGGGTACGCTTTCGAAAACACAGATTTCCAAAGCTGAGAAAGTACAAATTGTTACCTCGAGGTGCTGGTCCCTACAAAGTTCTTGCAAAGATCAATGACAATGATTACAAGATAGACCTTCCAGTTGATGGGTTTGGTGTGAGTAATTCATTCAATGTTGTTGATTTGACACCATACCATGGAGAAGACCCTGATGCGTCGAGGTCGACGCCTTTTCAAGAGGGGGGATGATGAGGACATCCCTAGTACTTTGCCACTTAAACAAGATGAAGTGAGACTTGGACGTATAACAAGGTCAAGGGCCAAGCTACTACAACAACAGGTGAATTCACTCCTTATTGAATATGATGTTTGTGATAGTGAGAATTTTATACTGCCTAAGTCTATGCATTTATGTATGATTAGGGTTATTGATAACACAAACATGGTGGTGGAAAACAACCAAGAGGAGCTAGAAAACAAGATGGAGATGCTGGAAAACAAGACCAGAAGGTGAAAACAAAAGTACAAGTGTGGGAAACAACTAATAGAATGTTCTTCCACACTAAGCAAGAGTGAAAACAAGAGGAGGGTGCCCCATTGAAGACCAATGCGCCATAGTAAAGTCCTAATTATTTTAGGCATGGCTTGTATGCCATATTTGGCCGAATCCCCTAATGTGGTCGGTTTGTATCCTCTCTTAGAGTCCAAGTAGGAGTCCTAGTCCAAGTGGGATTCCAAGTAGGAGTCCTAGTCCTAGGAGGAGTTGGTGCTTGTGCAAGCCCCCTTGTGGCTGCACCCCTCCCCCTTAAATAGCTACCACTTACATGCGGAAAAGCAGAACAAGTTTAAACCGAAAAAACCCTAGCCTCTAGATTTATTGCTGCTAAGCATTCATCTTGAAGTATACCGGCAAAGTTGCATAATATCTTGTTATTCCATTGGGAATCGGGGATATAGGACCACTCGTGATATTTTATTACGTGTGCAATAGTGTTTAGCTGAGAATATCCAAAGGGATTGATTGTTGTTGCATTGGCAATAGGGGTTATCCAAGTGAGAGGTCTCAGTGTAGCACTAGTTATCAGAAAATCCACAAAACATCCACAAAAATAGAGAGAGCTCATTGAGAAGATCAGGCCATCCCATATCAGTCCCAGTTCTTCCCGGAAAGCCGCGCGGCGTGCACCCTTGTTGGACTAATATTTCCTCTGATATATTTCCAGTCGTGTTTTTGAGCGTGGTCCATCTCTGGATATATTTGCGGGTTGATTCGCCGCTCTTCTGTCTGCAGGCCCGCAATTTCTCGACAGACGCGAGCCTCTTGTACGTCGCCTGAAAGTTCTTCTCGAAGTCCCGGGTGAGATCGTCCCAAGATCTGTAACACGCGCGTGGCCTGCCTTCTAGCCAGCTTCGAGCTGCTCCGACGAGGTGCGGGTTTAAGTACTGCATGGCAGTCACCTTATTTCTGCTGGCACTTTACAGTGGTCAGGTAGTCTGAACGCCAGGTTCTAGGTTCTTGCGAGCCATCATACTTCGGGACCTCCGAAGTGAGCTTGAATCTCTTGGGCATTGGTGCATCGCGAATGCTATTGCTGAAGCACATCGCGCCGCAAGCTTCCTCGTCAGAGGAAGTAGATAGTGAGCGTGTGCGGGCCCTGTCGACCTTGTTTTGGGTGATGTCATCTCGCACATCGTAAGAGGTGCGGTCACGACTGTTTCCCCGTCGTGGCTCCTTGCTGAGGTGTCGCGAGTCGTGGCGACTGCGCGGTTCCTCGTCGCGATGCCACGAGCGGCCTCCGTGATGTGGCGGGCTGCCATCACGATGACGCGGGCTATCATCGTCACTTCGTGGGCTGTCACCGCGGCGCCGCGCTTCTTTACCCGTGGGACGACGGGGCGATTCTTTGTCTCCTCTTCTGGGGCACGTACTCTTGCGTCTGCGAGGTGTTTTGTCCGTTTGAGGCGTTGCGGCTTCCGGGGTGATACGGGCATCTACTGGTTAGCACGCTAGGACAATAAACTACGATGTATAATGTCTAAGGCCTGCGAGCCGCATGTGTTGGCCGAGCCTTCTAAATAGGCCGGTTTGTATCCAATTTGAGTCCAACTAGGTTTAGGTTCGAGTCAGTTTCGGTTTGGGTTTGTTCAACCGACTAGGGGTTGGCCTCTTATATAAAGAGAGCCAAGGCCTAGGGTTTGAGTAGGTTGAAAATTATGTAGAACTAAAAGTTCCAGGTTACCACCGTCCCTAGGGGATCGGCGTGTAGGCAGCGTCTCGGACGTTCGTCAGTTATCTTTGCAAATAAAGGTGCGAGTGTTCTTGGATCTGCCAAGAGGGTTCGTTCGTGGCTAGGGGGCTCTTGGATCTGCCTAGAGTTTTCTAGCTTGGCGTGAAATAAAGGTGCGAGTGTTCTTGGATCTGCCAAGAGGGTTCGTGCGTTTCTCGCCTAAATCTATCCATGTTCTTCAGGTTACGTGTATCGCTCACGTGATTGGAAGAATATTTATCTCGGTGGTTCTTGCGGTGAAAGATCGGGCAAACATCTACATCATGTGGTATCAGAGCGCCAGGTTGATCACCGCGAGGTTCGTCGTCCAGTTGAAGATTAATCTGCAGGTTTCAAAGATTGGCAGATTTATGTTTGCAAGAATTGTTTGGAGGAAGAGAGACGATGAGTCGGTGGACGCAAATACAGGGTGGAGCTTCCGCATACAGCAATTGGGGAAGATTTTTTTTGCATCGATCTAGGCGATGAGTTTCTCGACAAAGGATAGTGCATATCGGTTGTACGTTGGTTGGTACTGGCCAGGGAAAGTTTCGGATCGGAATCAACCTACAGAGAAAAATATCAGTAGACATCTTTCCCTGTACGTCGGGACAGCAAAGGAAAGTTCCAAGCAAATAAAAAAAAAAGGAAGGAGTCGTTTCCGAAACCTCAGCCGACGATGGAAAGCTCAAAAAGGAAAAAATAAATAAATTAAAAAAAAGATCGGATCAGGTCCCATTGGGATGGGATTTCTACAAGGAAAAAGTTTACGTAAGGTTGCCTTAATACGTGGAGTTATTTTGGTCGGCGTGCTCCTTGCACATCACGATCAAGCGGAAGAAAAGGCAAGGGCCAATTTTGTTTTTTTTAGATACCTGGGACGACCCAATTGGTTCCTATAAAAAACAATGGGCTTGGATCAGATATTGGTGTGTTTACGTGGAAAGAAAGCTGACACGTTTTGCATTAAAAAAAATGGCAAAGGACATAGTGGACAGTTGGTTATGTCTATTTTTGTGCGCGGACAAAATAAAAAGAGACACTAGTATATATTTTCACAGGCGGTGAACTTGGTTCATTTGGATTCAACGGGTACAGGAATTTGTCCTGTTTGTCTTGGGTGATGCACTCAGTTGACCTCCACTATTTCAGATTGCATCTGTGGGCGTATTCAGCTTACTTGGATCCTTGGGGTACATGAGTTTGTTCTGTTGTGTCAGGGGTGGTTTGCATGGTGCGTTTACAGATAAAATTTGACAGATTATGTGTCTAAATCATGTTGGTGGTGCCAAACATGGATGGCGCCAAAAACAAGTCTAGCTAGCCGAGAGGGAGGATGTGGTGTGGCAGGCCAGCAAGACTTGAGGATGTAGAAGTGTGGCGATATGATAATTTGACGCCACAAGCGCCGGAGAAGACCTTCTGGCGTTGAGGACAACGCCTTTTGAAGAAAGGGAGGATGATACGGGCATCTACTGGTTAGCACGCTAGGACAATAAACTACGATGTATAATGTCTAAGGCCTGCGAGCCGCATGTGTTGGCCGAGCCTTCTAAATGGGCCGGTTTGTATCCAGTTTGAGTCCAACTAGGTTTAGGTTCGAGTCAGTTTCGGTTTGGGTTTGTTCAACCGACTAGGGGTTGGCCTCTTATATAAAGAGAGCCAAGGCCTAGGGTTTGAGTAGGTTGAAAATTATGTAGAACTAAAAGTTCCAGGTTACCACCGTCCCTAGGGGATCGGCGTGTAGGCGGCGTCTCGGACGTTCGTCAGTTATCTTTGCAAATAAAGGTGCGAGTGTTCTTGGATCTGCCAAGAGGGTTCGTTCGTGGCTAGGGGGCTCTTGGATCTGCCTAGAGTTTTCTAGCTTGGCGTGAAGTAAAGGTGCGAGTGTTCTTGGATCTGCCAAGAGGGTTCGTGCGTTTCTCGCCTAAATCTATCCATGTTCTTCAGGTTACGTGTATCGCTCACGTGATTGGAAGAATATTTATCTCGGTGGTTCTTGCGGTGAAAGATCGGGCAAACATCTACATCACGGGGTGGCTGTTTTCTTGTGATTTTGGGAAGCGATTCCCGCCCCGGCCAGACCCAGCCCTCTTTGGACTTGGTGATGCTGCGCTGCGCGGGGGTCATTTTCTGGTGGCTGGATTACCTGTAAATAGGTAGCGGCGGCCAGGACTGCGGCTGCAGGGGTTGTCGGGTGCACGTTGCCCTCCTCGTCGACGTGCATGAAGGAAGTCTCGATGGTTCTAGAAATCTCGATGAGGGCCTCTTGGTTCATGCGAGCAGTCCTGGAGGCATGTTTTCCTTTCTTGTGGGGTTGTTCTCCCGTCGAGTCGCGAGTCTTGGAGAGCGTTGCTCGTCGCGCACTTGAATCATCAGCCGTGAGCTGTTGCGCGTTGTAACATCCTGTTTTTTTTTACATGCTTAAATTTTTTTTAAAACAAGGGATGTTGCGACGTGAAAATAAAATAAATATTTTACTCGGAGTGAACATAATTAATTCCAATGTATTAGAATTAGTTTGATTTCAGAAACAAGAGTATGAGGTTGCGTTTTATTTTGTTTGTTTGATTTGGATTTGCCATTTTATTTCATAATTGAGCTGTCCAAAATTTTCCCATTGGGTGTTGGCCTCCATCCATGCACACACATGCATTGGCTTAGAGCCATGCATGGCACATGCACGTACACATCCTTGGTTCTTGTACGTAGCTAGTACAGCACAAGCTAGATTCATTTTCTTTTCTTTCTTTCCTACTAGTTTGGTTTAAATTTCTTTCCTTGACTTGCACGTGGTTTCCCTCATCTCCTTGGTTCTTCTTGCTCTGCTATTTTTTTCTGTATCGACCAAACCAGCCCACTAAGGCCCAGCCAAACCAGCGGTCGCACACCCACTCAGGAGGCGGTCAGCATCCCAGCCGAGCGAGCGAAGGGTCGCTCTGCATTTAGTCGCACGTACACATCCAGCAAGAAACGCCAGCTCGAGCAAGAAACGCAGCTCACCATGTGTCGCTCCGCGACCTCGACTCTGCCTATAAATCACTGAGTCGCCTTTCCTTCTCACCTCTTTCCATATCGCACAGTCATCCTAGCCCCAGTTTGTCTACAATGGCTTGATCCGGTGGAGCTCTGCAAGACAGTCGACGGACACCGTCCTTATTCCCAGCGACTCCGATCACGGAAGGCCGAGCTGCTGCGCCAGTAGGTGCGCGAGGAGGAGGAGGTTCCATTCCCGAAAGCAGAAGCCCAAACCGTTGATCACAAACGTCGCAGTTCGCGCGTCCATTTGTCCGGTTCATCGACTTCCCGGGACTACTGCGGCAACCTCGGTGGGAACTGGTCTATTTCCTTGCACCACCATGTTAGACTCACTAGTATCTACCTCCTAGACATGGTTTCTGGCCGTAGATTTCAATTTGACCGTGCGGCCGTATGAACCGGATGCCACCGATGGCATTCGCGTGTTAACCCGCTTTCCACTCCTTGGATCAATGCGAACCCTTCATAGAAAACATGCCACATGCCCATAGGAACCTACTAGTGCAGTTAGATTTCTTTTATCTACGTTAGTTTTACAAAATTATTCTTAAAGCATGTAAGCATTCAACTTAAATTCAATTGCATGCATGCTTCTGTGTAGTCTCTGTTTTTCGTAAATGCTTGTATGTTAGAAATTTCTGTATTAATGTTGGAGCTGGTGGTGGTTGCTAAATATTAGCTTGATATTGTGTTGTTAAGTTAGTTTTTCTCTAAATACAAGTTAGTGTTTTCTTTCTTATAAAGTGTAAGTTGGTACTTGTGTTATCCAATAGTTTCTAGCATATTTTGTTACCCATGATATATTTGTTATTAGGTTCATTGCCATGATAGATTCTTTTGTGTCTCTCTTATAGTTTTATTTGTTGTTAGCTATAATTGCTTAGCCTCTAGTAGTGCTTCCATGTTTTTAGTTCATGCTTAGTATTGTTTATAATATTTTGGTAGTGCTCTCTGATGAGCATGATATCTTCTTATTGGTTGTTACGTTTGATCATAGTGTTCATGTTTTCTTATACATGTCTAACAATGCCATGTTTAGCCATAAGATTATTTGGTAGAATCTACTAATGTGTTTGTTATACTTTATCTACTGTTTAAGGAGTTTATCTACTATTGTAGAACCTTTCATGATGTCCTGTACTCCACTTGTGTGGCTATGTATATCATGTTTGTATGTTAGAATAAGGAGTAACTGTGTTTATAATTGTGGTTGCTCAGCATGTTATTACATGTTTATCATGTTGTTCTCTTTTAGTTATGTTTTAGTAATCATGTTAGATCGGGTTACTATTCAAGTTTACAACAATGCTAGATGTAGTTTATTCACTGCATACTTGTATGTTTAACTAGTGTGAGAACTGTTTGTGCATTGCATATTATGACTATGCCACTATATATGGGCTACATATTTTATAAAAATACTTTTTTTTAGTCAAAACGAATGGAGTACCCGGCCTTAGTTAACCCATTCCCAATCAAGCCATTTTATTTGTTATTTCCTCCCACTCTATGTCGAACGGCCATTGAATTTTATTCGTATTTCTTCAGAGTTGGTATTTATTTGTGTTTCACCGTTTCGACGAGTAGGGAGTGACGGGTTTGAACAGAATGAGATCTACGAAGAAGAACAACAGCAGGACAACGAAGGCATGCCCCCCCCCCTCTCATGTTTTATCCTATGTTTTTAAAAGGGGCACTATTTTGTTGTTTTTAAAATTATGCATGCTATTTTATTCAAATTACTAGCGTGTCGATTGACACACTAGACTGATATGTTGTCGCCTTGTACTTGATACCCTGAGTAGAAATTATATAGTATTCCTGTAGAGTAGAAATGCTTAGCCATGCTCAATAATAAGTAGGATATCTTCATCTTGCCTCTTCGGAGGAATTGATTGACCCTCAGGTCACACACACTTTTTGAACTTGTTGAGCTCGTTGAGCTAGGCCGATGAGCCGTTGTTGCTTCCTCTACTCTATCTTCTACTCTGGGTGAAACTTACCATCTAAACATGGCGCGGGCGACAGCTGAATCAGAATATTGACGGAGCGATTGGCAACCCTTCACCAGCCGGAGGGAGTAATCCGTCGTCCGTGCCGCATAAGGGCCTAATAAGTCTTGGATTTGAAGATTGTGACCACCGTACAACCACATGCTATATGGGCACTGGCTTGGTCAAGTAGGTTAGTCAGCCTTAGGTGTCGATGTCGCCGTACCGCAGATGAGGTGTCTACCTACGGGAGAACCTTCGGCACAGATGGGGGGAACGGTTTGGGGACATACTCTCAGTACCGGGCCAGACCCGGTGGGCATGTCACATCTTTGGGGGATCTAGCTAAAAGACCTCGTCACAAGATTCCTATTGCTATACTAGTGACGGCCGGTTGCAACAAGGAAGATTGTGACATGTGGGTAAAGTGTACCACCTCTGCAGAGTAAAACTATTCGAATAGCCGTTTTGTCCACGGTCATGGACGACACATGAATCCTTCTTGACATACGGGAACCTGTTTTGCTACTTCCCTCTACCCCTATCCTGGAATTCTATTGATATTGTGAGGTGTCGATGACACTCACTTTGATGAGAAAAACCCCACCGAATACAAAACATGTTTTTCATCTAAAATCACTTTTAACAAATATATTATGGCCTTGTGAAATAAAATTGGCTTTTATGCAAAAGAACCATACAGCCTTCCTTTGAAGCCACATGTAGATATTATAGGTCTTGCATAGAGGGGGCACGCTGAGTACATTATGTTAATGTACTCATTGCATTGCTTTGTTTATCGTTCAGAGAACTACTACGAAGGAGACGACTACGACTACTATGACGACGCTGAAGAGTGAGGCCTCATGGACTACATCGACTGCCTGTGGCTGAGATGGAGTCACTTCGCATTTTATATTCCGCTGAGATTTCTGATTGTAATAAAATGTCACAAGACATTATACTATGTGGCTATTTCTATTCAAACATTGTAATACTTTTTTTTACTTTTGGACGTTCTGCAATGGTATTCATTTCGTTGTGTTGTCAACATTGATCTTGGGATTGACATGAGAGCACAGGGGGTCTGGAAGTCTAGTTCCGGTCCTCACAGAAGTGGTATCAGAGCCGACGTCGACCTAGTCACGTGGCCTTAGTTAGAAATGGAAAGCCCTAGGGATCATTGGAAAAATAAAATACTAGTTATGAAAATCCTCGTAGTCTTATTCTTGACAATTTCTATTCCTGGTCTTATCTTATTCAACATTATTTTGAATGCTCCTTCCTTAAGTACTTCTCTAGTATACCATACCGTATCAACAAGAAAGTTTTTTCTAGACCTGAAGGCTCAAGAGTCATATGTCAAGATCTGCATTCCTCCATGTCAATGGTCAACATCAAGTCAAGACCAAACAACCCTATAGGAGGATTTTTGACAGAACCCTTTAGTTGTACACTCATACGTTAGAATTTTTTATTTGCATGAGTATGAACTACATATTCTTTGAGTTTTATTTATATAGTCATACTAAAAACCATATTTTGAAAAATAATTTGCCTTAAGTTATATTTGGTTCTTCTTTGCTTACTTTCATTTTAGTTTTGTTGCGGGTTTGGTTATGGGTTAGTTTAATTTCCCTCTCGTCTATCCCAAACTTTGAACGGAAATAGGATGAATGGAAACCGAGGTCGTGGTCGCAGAGGACGTGGACGTGGTTGTGGTCGCGGACTAGCGTTTGAAGAGAACTTCGTGGAGGGTGAAGTTCATGAAATAGACACCGATACCGAGAATGAAGAAGACATGCCACTGCCACCTGACATAAGCCACGGGAAGAGCCTTAGAAAACTTCTTAGATATCATAGAAGTGCAGGAGGACTTGACTCTCATGAAGAATACCCCGTTAAAATCTCGATCGTCAGTTAAGGACCACTAGAAGGATTGTGATCTAGTTCTTCAAAACCCACCGGAGTAACCACACAATGGAGGAAGCGACATGGGAACGAGAAGATGCTCTCCGAAAGGAGTTTCCGAATCTTTTCTCTTAGGCCGAATCACGGGGTCGTGATTCCTTTTTAAGGTGGGTAGAATTGTAACATCCTGTTTTTTTTTACATGCTTAAATTTTTTTTAAAACAAGGGATGTTGCGACGTGAAAATAAAATAAATATTTTACTCGGAGTGAACATAATTAATTCCAATGTATTAGAATTAGTTTGATTTCAGAAACAAGAGTATGAGGTTGCGTTTTATTTTGTTTGTTTGATTTGGATTTGCCATTTTATTTCATAATTGAGCTGTCCAAAATTTTCCCATTGGGTGTTGGCCTCCATCCATGCACACACATGCATTGGCTTAGAGCCATGCATGGCACATGCACGTACACATCCTTGGTTCTTGTACGTAGCTAGTACAGCACAAGCTAGATTCATTTTCTTTTCTTTCTTTCCTACTAGTTTGGTTTAAATTTCTTTCCTTGACTTGCACGTGGTTTCCCTCATCTCCTTGGTTCTTCTTGCTCTGCTATTTTTTTCTGTATCGACCAAACCAGCCCACTAAGGCCCAGCCAAACCAGCGGTCGCACACCCACTCAGGAGGCGGTCAGCATCCCAGCCGAGCGAGCGAAGGGTCGCTCTGCATTTAGTCGCACGTACACATCCAGCAAGAAACGCCAGCTCGAGCAAGAAACGCAGCTCACCATGTGTCGCTCCGCGACCTCGACTCTGCCTATAAATCACTGAGTCGCCTTTCCTTCTCACCTCTTTCCATATCGCACAGTCATCCTAGCCCCAGTTTGTCTACAATGGCTTGATCCGGTGGAGCTCTGCAAGACAGTCGACGGACACCGTCCTTATTCCCAGCGACTCCGATCACGGAAGGCCGAGCTGCTGCGCCAGTAGGTGCGCGAGGAGGAGGAGGTTCCATTCCCGAAAGCAGAAGCCCAAACCGTTGATCACAAACGTCGCAGTTCGCGCGTCCATTTGTCCGGTTCATCGACTTCCCGGGACTACTGCGGCAACCTCGGTGGGAACTGGTCTATTTCCTTGCACCACCATGTTAGACTCACTAGTATCTACCTCCTAGACATGGTTTCTGGCCGTAGATTTCAATTTGACCGTGCGGCCGTATGAACCGGATGCCACCGATGGCATTCGCGTGTTAACCCGCTTTCCACTCCTTGGATCAATGCGAACCCTTCATAGAAAACATGCCACATGCCCATAGGAACCTACTAGTGCAGTTAGATTTCTTTTATCTACGTTAGTTTTACAAAATTATTCTTAAAGCATGTAAGCATTCAACTTAAATTCAATTGCATGCATGCTTCTGTGTAGTCTCTGTTTTTCGTAAATGCTTGTATGTTAGAAATTTCTGTATTAATGTTGGAGCTGGTGGTGGTTGCTAAATATTAGCTTGATATTGTGTTGTTAAGTTAGTTTTTCTCTAAATACAAGTTAGTGTTTTCTTTCTTATAAAGTGTAAGTTGGTACTTGTGTTATCCAATAGTTTCTAGCATATTTTGTTACCCATGATATATTTGTTATTAGGTTCATTGCCATGATAGATTCTTTTGTGTCTCTCTTATAGTTTTATTTGTTGTTAGCTATAATTGCTTAGCCTCTAGTAGTGCTTCCATGTTTTTAGTTCATGCTTAGTATTGTTTATAATATTTTGGTAGTGCTCTCTGATGAGCATGATATCTTCTTATTGGTTGTTACGTTTGATCATAGTGTTCATGTTTTCTTATACATGTCTAACAATGCCATGTTTAGCCATAAGATTATTTGGTAGAATCTACTAATGTGTTTGTTATACTTTATCTACTGTTTAAGGAGTTTATCTACTATTGTAGAACCTTTCATGATGTCCTGTACTCCACTTGTGTGGCTATGTATATCATGTTTGTATGTTAGAATAAGGAGTAACTGTGTTTATAATTGTGGTTGCTCAGCATGTTATTACATGTTTATCATGTTGTTCTCTTTTAGTTATGTTTTAGTAATCATGTTAGATCGGGTTACTATTCAAGTTTACAACAATGCTAGATGTAGTTTATTCACTGCATACTTGTATGTTTAACTAGTGTGAGAACTGTTTGTGCATTGCATATTATGACTATGCCACTATATATGGGCTACATATTTTATAAAAATACTTTTTTTTAGTCAAAACGAATGGAGTACCCGGCCTTAGTTAACCCATTCCCAATCAAGCCATTTTATTTGTTATTTCCTCCCACTCTATGTCGAACGGCCATTGAATTTTATTCGTATTTCTTCAGAGTTGGTATTTATTTGTGTTTCACCGTTTCGACGAGTAGGGAGTGACGGGTTTGAACAGAATGAGATCTACGAAGAAGAACAACAGCAGGACAACGAAGGCATGCCCCCCCCCCTCTCATGTTTTATCCTATGTTTTTAAAAGGGGCACTATTTTGTTGTTTTTAAAATTATGCATGCTATTTTATTCAAATTACTAGCGTGTCGATTGACACACTAGACTGATATGTTGTCGCCTTGTACTTGATACCCTGAGTAGAAATTATATAGTATTCCTGTAGAGTAGAAATGCTTAGCCATGCTCAATAATAAGTAGGATATCTTCATCTTGCCTCTTCGGAGGAATTGATTGACCCTCAGGTCACACACACTTTTTGAACTTGTTGAGCTCGTTGAGCTAGGCCGATGAGCCGTTGTTGCTTCCTCTACTCTATCTTCTACTCTGGGTGAAACTTACCATCTAAACATGGCGCGGGCGACAGCTGAATCAGAATATTGACGGAGCGATTGGCAACCCTTCACCAGCCGGAGGGAGTAATCCGTCGTCCGTGCCGCATAAGGGCCTAATAAGTCTTGGATTTGAAGATTGTGACCACCGTACAACCACATGCTATATGGGCACTGGCTTGGTCAAGTAGGTTAGTCAGCCTTAGGTGTCGATGTCGCCGTACCGCAGATGAGGTGTCTACCTACGGGAGAACCTTCGGCACAGATGGGGGGAACGGTTTGGGGACATACTCTCAGTACCGGGCCAGACCCGGTGGGCATGTCACATCTTTGGGGGATCTAGCTAAAAGACCTCGTCACAAGATTCCTATTGCTATACTAGTGACGGCCGGTTGCAACAAGGAAGATTGTGACATGTGGGTAAAGTGTACCACCTCTGCAGAGTAAAACTATTCGAATAGCCGTTTTGTCCACGGTCATGGACGACACATGAATCCTTCTTGACATACGGGAACCTGTTTTGCTACTTCCCTCTACCCCTATCCTGGAATTCTATTGATATTGTGAGGTGTCGATGACACTCACTTTGATGAGAAAAACCCCACCGAATACAAAACATGTTTTTCATCTAAAATCACTTTTAACAAATATATTATGGCCTTGTGAAATAAAATTGGCTTTTATGCAAAAGAACCATACAGCCTTCCTTTGAAGCCACATGTAGATATTATAGGTCTTGCATAGAGGGGGCACGCTGAGTACATTATGTTAATGTACTCATTGCATTGCTTTGTTTATCGTTCAGAGAACTACTACGAAGGAGACGACTACGACTACTATGACGACGCTGAAGAGTGAGGCCTCATGGACTACATCGACTGCCTGTGGCTGAGATGGAGTCACTTCGCATTTTATATTCCGCTGAGATTTCTGATTGTAATAAAATGTCACAAGACATTATACTATGTGGCTATTTCTATTCAAACATTGTAATACTTTTTTTTACTTTTGGACGTTCTGCAATGGTATTCATTTCGTTGTGTTGTCAACATTGATCTTGGGATTGACATGAGAGCACAGGGGGTCTGGAAGTCTAGTTCCGGTCCTCACACGCGTCGAGTTCTTTGCAGGTATTTTCCATCTCTTGACTTTTTAGCGACAAGAAGTAGTGATATGCCGTCAGGTCTTCCTGCGTGGCTCCAAGTGCCAGTGGCTGATACTTCTGTACCGCTGTTTTCGCCTTGTTACAGGCGGCCCACGAGACACGGATCTGCTGCCTTGCCGCCACACTTATTTCCGTTTCGGCGGGTTCTTCGACTGGATCGTCCATATAGACGTGAGCCAGATATGGCTCGTGAGTCTTTGGCACGGGCCAGTGGTTCTCGCCGAGTTCAGAGGGTTCTCCAATCATGATGGCGTGCAAGTCGAGCCTGTTGCGGCGAACTGAGCTATCGCTAGACTCCGAGTTGTGATCAGTGTCGCTGAGCGGCTATTCTTGGGTCACCGTGCTCGAGACAGACTCGGTGTCTGATCCTTTGAGCGTGGTTGAGTCGGGGAAGCGTAGGATCCCTTCCTTGCTAGCGCAGAAATGGAGGTTGCCGAACGTCATGTTGACGCCCTCCTGGAGACCGCTGAACGCCGGGCGAAATTCCAACGAGTGGGGAGTGTAGATGAACGACCCGAAGCATATAGGCTCCGAAGGATTCAAAGATTTCGGGCTCCATTTGAAGCTCGGTCCATATGAGGCCGGCGATGCCATGGATCGAGTTCCTGCCGTCCCCAAAGATGGTGCCAATTGTCGATGACTCATATCAACAAATCCCTCGGGTGAGCCAGTAGGGTTTCGGGTAGAGGAACGATGTAGGCGCGGGCGGACTCGACGACTAACAGCAGGCACAATTTTACCCAGGTTCGGGGCCCTCGTAGAGGTAATACCCTTACTCCTGCTTGTCTGTTTCTGTATATGATGTTTGGTTACAATGGGGGGTGCGTAGGTGGAGAGATTGGATCTCGAGGTGCGGCTTCACTGGTGTAAAACCTAGATTGGATGTCCCCCCTGGGCGGTTCTCCTAGCCCTTATATAGGTGTATGGTTCTCAAACCCGTACCCGAGGGGATTACAAATCCTAGTTCTAGTCAGTGGAAACCTTCCTTCTTATCCCGCAAGAATTACGAGCGGGCCTTAGCTGGGCCTTCTAGAACAATGGGGTATCCCTCCATACTGGGATTTAGTGTTGGGCCTCAGACCGGCTAGGCTCATACGACAGGCCTGGGAGTCATCCCCATGTCAACACGACTTATTAAACAAAAGGGACACTTGGCAATATTTATCACCTAATTCCAAGCACACAAGTAATCTAAGTGTTTCGGATAGGTTTTCCATTTGGGTCAATGGTTGGACAAAAACAAACTTGTTATCAAACACTTGAATAGGTTGTATGGTTGCTTGAAGACTTCACTTGGTCGTTCTTCTTGAAGATCATCTTCAGACTCCCATGTAGCTTCCTCCTCAGTGTGGTGAGTCTAATGCTTCTTGTAGAACTTCATGGTTTTGGCTTAAGTGTTTAGAGGAAAACTAGGTTTTCTAGAATCCACTAAGAGGTTTTTGGATACTAGGGGTTCTTAACAGGTTCACGCTTATGGATTCTTGTGAAAAATTATTGAGTTGTGTTCTTCCATATTATTCAATCTTCTAATGGATTCTTTAATTCTTGATGATGTAGTCTGGTACGTCATAAACGTATCCTTAATTTTTGATGTTCCATGTTGTTTTCATGTTGTTTCCTACATGTTTGCTATACACTTTGTCATTTTTATCGATTTTTCGGACTAACCTATTGACAAGATGCCACAGAGCCAGTTCCCTGTTTTCTGTTGTTTTTAGTTTCAGAAACGTTGTTCTGGAAATATTCTCGGAATTGGAAAATTCGAAGTTCAGAGGTCCTAGAATTCCCGAAGGTTCCACGTAGTCCCGAAGAGGCCCGGAGGGGGGCCACACCATAGGGCGGCGCCCCGCACCCTGGTCGCTCCATTGGGTACTGTGGGGCCCCCAGGCCTCCATCGCCTTTGCCCTTTTGCCTATTTATACCCCCCCCAGACATATTAACCCCAAAAAGATACCACTTAGTCCCGAGAAACACCCGAGGCCGCCGTCATCGTCATCCCGAGATCGGGAGGGTTCTGGAGCTCTCCCCGGCACCCTGCCGGGAGGGGAATTCATCACTAGAGGGGTCTACATCATCATGCCCTCCTCCGAAGTGATGCATGAGTAGTTCATCCCTGGACTACGGGTCCATAGAAGTAGCTGGATGGTTGTTCTTTCCACTTTGTACCTCATGTTTAGATCTCGTGAGCTGCCTCACATGATCGAGATCATCTTTATGTAATGCTACATGTTGTGTTTGCTGGGATCTGATGAATGTTGAATGCTATGTCTTCTGATTATCAATCTATCATGTTATCTTCATGCTTATGTTATTTATGATCTTGCATGCTCTTCGTTATTAGTAGATGCTCTAGCCAAGTAGATGCTAGTAACTCCAAGAAGGAGTATTTATGCTCGATAGTGGGATCATGCCTCCTTTGCATCCATGCTCGAGTGACAGAAACGTGACATATGGAGCATGTGTTGTTGACATTAGGGAGAAAACAACGGTGTTTACCTAGTTTACATTGATTACATTACACACTTTTCTTACTGTGATAATATGTTGCTTGCAACTTAATACCCAACGTTTGTTTGGATAATATTCGGAGGGTGGATTATTAGACATAGATGCAATTGGATGACGGTCTATGTATTTTGTTGTAATGCCCGCATGAATCACATAGTAATATTTATGTCTTACATATGCACTACGGTGCAGCCTTCATTTCTATCAATTGCACAGCTGTAATTTGTTCACCACACATGTTATTTATCTTTCACGGAGAGACACCACTAGTGAACTGTGGACCCCCAATCCTTTTTCTCATACTGATAATACACACACTGCTTTCATACTGCTTTCATATTGTTACTACTGCTTTAATACTATTCTCCTACTGGTTTCCACACCATACGTTTAACCTCTTTGTGTTCAGCAAAACAGGTGAGATTGACAACCTCACTGCTTCGTTGGGGCGAAGTGATTTGATTGTGTTGTGTAGGTACCGCGTTGATGTTGAACCGGTAGTGCGCGCTGTCATCTCAGTTGCATCAACCTTCTTAAGTTACTCCTTCCTCCTACTGGTCGATTCAACTTTGGTTTCTTTCTAAGGGAAACTTGCTGCTGCACTCTTCATACCTTCCTCTTGGGGTCTCTGAACGAACGTGTGTTCACATGCACCAAGCACTTTTCTGGCGCCGTTGCTGGGAAGGAAGAGAATTTCTGCAAGGGGAGTCTCTCACTTCCAATCTCTTTACTTTGTTTTTGGTTTGCTTAGTTTATTTTATTTTGTCTTGTTTGCTTCTCTTTATCAAAAACACAATAAAATTAGTTCTTACTCTAGTTGTAGTCTTATTCCTGTTTTTAGTCTTGTTAAAATGACTACTCCTGAAAACACTAAGTTGTGTGATTTTACTAGCACCAACAACAATGATTTTATTAGGACACCTATTGTTCCACCTGCTCCTACCGCTGATTTTTATGAGATAAAGCCTGCCCTGTTAAACCTTGTTATGAGAGAGCAATTTCTGGTGTTAGTACTGATGATGTTGCCGCACATCATAATAATTTTGTTGAACTATGTGAGATGCAAAAATATAAAGATATATATGGAGATATTATTAAACTGAAATTGTTTCCTTTCTCTTTGAGAGGAAGAGCTAAAGAATGGTTGCTATCTTTGCCTAGAAATAGTATTGATTCTTGGACTAAGTGTAAAGATGCTTTCATTGGAAAATATTATCCTCCTTCTAAGATTATATATTTAAGAAGTAGCATTATGAATTTTAAGCAACTTTATAATGAGCCTGTTGCTCAAGCTTGGGAAATAATGAAATCTTTAGTAAAGAATTGTCCCACTCATGGACTGACTACTTGGATGATCATCCAAACCTTTTATGCAGGTCTAAATTTTTCTTCAAGAAACCTTCTGGATTCAGCTGCTGGAGGAACCTTTATGTCCATTACCTTGGGGTCACCAACAAAGCTTCTTGATGATATGATGTTAATTATTTTGAGTGGCACACTGAGAGAGCTATAACTGGTAAGAAGGTAAATTTTGTTGAAGAAACCTCCTCTTTGAGAGATATACTTGATGCTATTATGTCTATGCTTGTGAATGTCCATGCTCCTATTGATCCAAATAATGTTCCTTTAGCCTCTTTGGTTGCTCAAGAAGAGCATGTTGATGTGAACTTCATTAAAAATAATAATTTCGACACCAATGCTTATAGGAATAATTTTGGTAGCAACAATTATAGGCCATATCCTCCCAATAATAGTAATGCTTCTGGTAATTCTTATGGTAATTCCTACAACAACAATAAAAGTGTACCCTCTAATCTTGAGAACATGCTTAAGAATTGTATTAGTACCCAAACTGCTTTTAATAAATCTGTTGAGGAAAAATTTGGCAAAATTGATGTTCTTGCTTCTAAAGTTGATAGCCTTGCTCTTGATGTTGATTTTCTGAAACTAAAGGTCATGCCTCATGATGTTAAAGAAAGTAAAACTTTGAATGCCATCCAAATTCGAATTGATGATAATGTTAGAATGTTAGCTGAATTGCATGCTAGATGGGAAAGAGAAGATGAAATAGCTAGAAAGAATAATATAGCTAATGTTTGCACCATTACCACCACTAGTAAAACTGAAGCTTCTCGTTCTAGAAAACCTTCTACTATCAATGGCAAAGTAATTGGTGTTGGAAACACACTCACTTCTGCTATTAAAAATGCAAAATTGCCTGAAACTGCTAAAAATGTTCCTGATAAAAGTGCTGAAACTTTTAGAAATATGGGAGACAATGGTCCCATTACCTTTGATAAAAATGATCTTGACTTTTATGATGGCGACATAACTGAAGTGATTAAGTTCTTTCAAAAGCTTGCTAGTTGTCCTAATGCTAGTGCTATGAATATGGTTTTCACAAAACATATTACAAATGCTCTCATGCAAATTAGAGAGGATGAATTAAGATATGAAGCCTCTATCCCTAGGAAGCTAGATGATGGATGGGAACCCATTATTAAAATGAAAGTGAATGATTTTGATTGCAATATTCTATGTGATCTTGGTGCTAGTATCTCTGTTATGCCCAAGAAACTCTATGATATTCTTGATGTACCACCATTGGAACCTTG
Source organism: Alopecurus myosuroides (assembly GCA_028641055.1). Taxonomy (NCBI): domain Eukaryota; kingdom Viridiplantae; phylum Streptophyta; class Magnoliopsida; order Poales; family Poaceae; genus Alopecurus; species Alopecurus myosuroides. Next base: position 242,477,825 of record CM054061.1, read on the forward strand.
TTATTTGGATATTTGTCTTATTGATAATATTAGAAATAAACCTTTGGGGAGATTTGATGGTGTTATTGTCATGGTTAATAATAATTTTGTCCCGGGTGATTTTTTTTGTCTTGAATATTGAATGCAATGCTTCTTGTCCAATTTTTTTGGGAAAACATTTTCTTAGAATTGTTGGTGTTGTTATTGATATGAAAGAGGGGAATATATTTCATTTCCCACTCAAGAAAGGTATGGAACACTTTCCTAGAAAGGTAATGAAGTTTCCTTTTGATTCTATTGTTCGAACAAGTTACAATTTGGATGCTTCTTCACTTGAAAACACTTGATTCCACTTTTCTAGGCCTAGCTAAAAGGCATTAAAGAAAAGCACTTCTTGGGAGATAACCCATGGTTTTATTTTCGCTTTGTTTTTCTCGGTTTTTGTTTGAGTCAACGAGTTGCATACTTATGTAGAAACTCCTTTGTATATTTATTTTCATTTTTCAGTTGTGCCAAGTAAACTTTCTGACGAGAGTTGGAGTTGGTTTTTGGATTTCTTCGCAGGAAACAGATTTTTGTTGTCCACCATAAAACATCGTATAATTCACATAAAAATCAGAATGACCTGACATTTCTTGTGCTTATTCCTCGGCTAATTCTGCAACTTTTACGTTCTTTAAGTTTTTCGGTCTGAGCAACGTAAGTGCCCCGAAAATATTCGTCTTTACACTATGTTCTGGTTTTGACAGATTCTGCCATTTTTCTTACATTTGCTCTTTTGCGATGTCAACTGGATTTCTTTGCTTCACGAAACATCAGTGGCTGTAGCTAATGTTTTAAAAGTATCAATATCACTTATGACCTTACATAACCCATGGAATTTTTATTGTTGCACTAACCCTCTAATGCAAATTACTCTTTGAGTGTGGTGTGAAGGAAGTTTTCAAGGGTCAAAAGAAGAGGGTGATATATGTGATCAAGAAGAGTGCAAGGTCAAAGCTTGGGGGTGCCCCCGTGGTTCATCCAAGCATATTTTTAGAAGACTCAAGCATATAAACTTGGGGATTCCCAAGGAATCCTCTTCTTAATGAACAACCTATCAGGTCACTTCTAGTGAAACTATATTTTTATTCGGTCACATTATATGAAGTTTACTTGGAGCGCCTTTTGTTTTTCTTTTGTTTTTGTTTGTTTCATTTTCTTTTATTTTGTTTTCCTTGCTGCAATAATATAGTTTGATGTAGCCCACCGTATTCAACCAAGCACAACATCGATACACGGCAAGGTGAACTCACTCCTATCTCCGTACGTTTCCGGTGACTTGGTGAACGGTGCTCTACCTCATGAAATACCCCTCTACATGCATAGGTGGGATCATCACATGGAGACCCAATAAGGTGCCCAAGATGCTCAATAACACATCCAAGAAGATGCACATGAAGCTAGCAAGGAAGTGGGTGAAGACGGCGTCAAGATCGGAGCTCCGAGGTGGAAGAACGGAGGGAAAAGGGGGCTCCCGGCCTCACCCCCGGCCAGGCCGGCCTCCCCTGGCCTCAGGCCGGCCTACCCTGGCCCCAGGCCGGCCTCCTCATCCCACCCTGGCCCCAGGCCGGGCACCAGCCCGAGGGAGCCGGCCTCCCACCCTGGCCCCAGGCCGGGCACCAGGCCGAGTGCGCCCCCACCCCGGCCTCAGGCCGGGATGCCCTGTTTTTGTGCGGAAATACACCGTTTTGGCCCCATTTTCACCCACCTACCCCCTAGGCTATATAAGGGACTCCGGTGGCTAGATCTAGGGTTTAGGGATGATTTGAGAACTTTGGGCTATGCCCTTGTATCCCTCTTGTGAGGTGACTCCTCTTACGAGGCTACTCCTATGATGTGTATCTAGGACCGTATCAAGATCTCGCCAAGGAGCTACTCTCTCACCTAGTGATTCTAGTAGCGCTTGCCAACCTTCCCCTTTGAGCTTCTGTTGGATCGGTGGAACGACCGGTGAGAGGAATCGGTTTCAATTAGCGTGTTGTTAACTTGGGTTTGCGATCCCTCGTAAGCTTCACGAGTTATCTTGCCCCTTTTGTGTTTCCGCGCGTTTGCCCTCGAATTCCCCTCGATTCCCCCTCTCGTGTTCTTCGCGTTCTTCGTGCGTTCTTCGTTCGTTCTTGTCGATTCGTGAAGATCGGGCCAACTTAGAGGTCAACACCTCATCATAGTTGGAACCTAGCGTTCCTTGTTTGGGAGAGAGACACGCTCCGCTTTTTCATTTGAATACTTGCTATGCTAGTATTCTTAGTTTTTCTTCTAGCTGCTGCAAAATTCCTGTTTAGCTCTTGTTTTCATCGCATCTCTTATTCAGAGCCGTTAGTTTTAGTAGTTTTATGTGAGTTCTCTCATGTTTGCTTGTTGTAGCATTTAGATAGTTTTTGTTAAAGCATTTTTGTATGGTGCTTGTTGGGAAAAGAAACTGCCTTGTGGTAGAATTTATAACGGTGCAAGTAGAAGCTTGTATAGACTGTGGCTAGACTTTTTCATATCATACTAGATGTTATTTTAATTCTAAAGCCTCGTGGTTATTTAGTAGAATGATTAGCCTCAAATAGCTGAGAGTGTTTAATGTGCCATTGAAAGAATCATGAGTTGTTCTTGTCATATTGAAGCATAAATTTGTGGTGTTCTCCTTTGAATGTTTTATTTGGTTGACTTGGCGCATGCTAACACCATGTTTATGACTATGAACCAGTAACTTATAGCCTCCATGATCATTTAGTTTTTGAACTTGTGGTACCACTTATTCTTTGATTAATGATGTTTATATCGCTATGCATGATTATGGCTCTTATGCTCTCTTGATTTGTCACTCCCAGTCTTTTGCTAGCCTCCACCTGTACTGAGTATGAGCTCTACTCGTGCATCCAACTCCCAAAAACCAAAGTATGCCCAATGTGTCCACCATACCTACCTACATGTGGTATTTAACCGCCACTCCAAAGTAAATTGCTCATGTGTTACTGTCGAGACATCGTAGTAGGGATCATAGACGGGGATGCCATGAGCCTACTGGTAGAATCGTGGGGGGGAGGTGGTAGTACGACAAACCAAAACACCAGATTTACACAGATTTGGTACGATGCCACTAGGCGGCGTTCCTAATCCTGCAATCTCACTAAATCAGGGCTGAAGCCTGTAGTATACAAAGTACAATGTGAGTATGGTTTAGCTAAATCGGCGAGGACCAACTTCTCGGCGAGTTGGCTTCTAGCTAATTGTCGTCTATCTTCTCTCACGTCCGGATTTATATAGATAGCCGGACTAGGGCTTACATAAAGGAAACCTAGAAGACTATGGAAAGTATCTAACTTGGAAAGTAAGGAATCCGTCTTCTCCTCCAAGCCGCACCACTTTGGGCCGTGGTCCGGGTTCTTCTAGAATCCGGCTTCCTGCGTGTCAGCTTACTGGGCCGCCCAATGGACTGTGATTCATTACCATCAGGCCACCCTGGTAATCCGACTCTTTAGGCCAATGCCGTACATACCCCTAATCGGTATATATCTAACAGTAGCCCCCAAGAAGGATTAAGACTACACTCTGTCGCTCTTTATTTATTAGCATTATTTCGGAGAAATGTCAGCGTTTTTGTCTTGATTCTTCTTTTTCCCAAAATCTCTTAACTCAAAACTCGAATTTTACCAAAGTCCGGCTTTTCTTCCAAGAGCCTTCACGACGAAGGAACTTTGTGACATCAGGGATGAAATCCTGCTGACGTCATGGACGTTTGGGTTCAGTCAAAACCCTGAAACGTATCTTCTGACAGATTCTAGCGGGAAACGAGAAGATAGAAATTATCACCCCGTCCCCTCATTTCCCGGAAATTTCGTGCGTAATACGCGTCGGGCATCCAACGGTCAAAATAGCCGTTGGAGCTAATCTCCGCGCATCCGGCTATAAAGGGGCTCTGTTTCTTCTTCTGCTCCTTCGTCCTCCTCGCGCCCTAGTGTCCTAGCCTTTGCATCTAGAGCACGGGCCTGAAAGAACGTAGAGAACTTAGCCCCCGAGCCCTTCCCCGGAACAACCATCGAAAGTTCAACTTCTCGTCCGCGCCGCCGAAAAATGGTCGACAGAGATTCTCCCAGTGCCTCCGACGTGGCGAGCGCCACCGTGGACATCCAAAGCATTATCAACAACATTGACCCCCTCCTCTATTCCCCTGTCCGCACTGCAGCGACCGCGCCGAAGGGGGCCGCCAGCGAACCGGCCCGAGGGGATCTGCCTCCCGCGGCTGGAAACACGCCGCTGTCAACCTCTACTGCTCCTCCTCCGCCTTCCTTTTCTGATCCCGCGGAGGAAAACACTACTCACGGCGGCAAGGAAGTCGCTGCTTCCGTCGCCGCCGGAGGCGAAGACGAAGGGGAGGAGAACACCGGGAACTGGAGCCACTATAACGTGCTTCCTTCCCTTCTTCCGACATTGGAGAAGGAAGGGTTCATGGTGAAGGACAAATGGCGGTTCAACGAGGATGACACCGAGCCGTCACCGCAAGCTGGCGAACGGTTTCTCCTAGCCTCTCACGTCAATAGAGGTATGGGATTTCCGCCATCCGCCTTTTTTCAGATCCTAGATCACTATAGGATCCATACACACAACCTAATACCAAAATCCATACTTTATTTAGCCGGGTTCCAGGCCCTATTCGAGGGTTATCTAGGGATAGAACCCCGCCTAGATTTCTGGCAATACTGTTTCGGGGTAAAACGCAACCCCTCTGAGGCGCCCTCCCAACTTGCGGGACCATCTCCTTTACCCTTCGTAGGTTTAGGGAAGATTGGTTTCCGAAAATCAAAACATCTGAGTCCGTCAAATTTTGGACGGTCTCATTCTTTTATCACGCGGATGTCCCGTTTCCCGGAAAGGAAACGGGCATTCCGCCTTTTATCAATTCCGTGGCCACTCCCCAAGACAATTGGGTGGTGGACGCGGTCCAGACTCTGCCTCCAGATCTGATGAGTATCAAGAGGCGAATCTCCGAACTTTTTTTCGCCACTCCTCCACTGACCGGAACGGATACCGTCCTGTGCTGGCTCGGAAGGCGGATCCAGCCTTTGGATTACCATGGAAAACGGCTCATGTGTGAATACATGGGCCCGGATGACGCGATGAGGGAGACAAACAAGGCTTTGTCGAAAAAGGATTTCAAGAAGCGTCTAAACCAGCTGGTTTCTACTTGTGATCAGTACGAGGAGAGCCGGAAAATGTACAACGCTGGAACCCCAGCTCCAAAGGTATAGTTCTGTCTCTTCGGGAATTTTCTTGAGTCTTCTTCTTCTCGGATTTTTCCCTTACTCGGACTTTGTTTCTTTCCACAGCTTCTCGATCTTCCTGAGACTGAGCTCGCTACCGACGAAGAGTTGGACGCGCTTCATGCCAACTTCCAGTCTGGAGGATGGAAGCGCAAGAAGCCATCCGCCACTCAGGAAGTCATCGATCCTGACGGCGTAGCCGTCGCTACTTCTAGGTAATCCCGGGTTTCCTATTTTGTATGTTTTTTTGTTGCGACTTTCTCGGAATCTCATTTCTCGGAATTTTCCATCTCTTTTCTTTTCTAGCCTTGCCCCTACAACTTTCAAGGGAAAAGGCCGGAAGAAGCGCAAAGCTGATGCGCACCGAGGATTGAAGCCATCTCCCGCCGCTGCGCCAGATACTCCGGCAGCGGCTGGGGAAGAAAACTCGGCTGCCAGGGAAGAAGAATATCCCTTGAAGTCCAGCCAGCCCATTGCATCTGACTTGGATGCGAGGGAAAGGGCGGTGCCGGATGAGGGTGCACCTTCAAACATCTTGAAGGAGGAGCCCATCCCAAATTTTGACAACGAGTTCAAGGTAAAGCAAGAAGACTATTTTGACGAACACGGATATATTCATCCGCGGGCGAAAAAATACTTTTCTCGTGCTCCCTTAATCCGTCCTTGGCCGCAAGGCGGACTTATAGTTAGGAACAATTACGTGTTCTCGCCTCGTCGGGTCATACAAGACGGCCTTTTCCATGAGTATGCCAAGGAATTTACCGAGAATCTGGCAAGATTGCAGAAAATGAGCCAGGTAAATATCTCTAGCCCCCAAGTATTAAGACAAATGCATACTTTTTGACTTAATGTTTTTCTCTTATGCATGCTTATTTTGTGACTTAAGAGACTTTTCCATTACTATGTTTCAGCAAACTGCTGAGACCATTAACATGGAAGTTTTCAACAAGCTACCATCAAGAACAAGGAGGTTAAAACTCTCCTTGGCATTCTTGATGAAAAGACTCGGAATTGGCCTCTGTTCAGCAATAGTTGAAGGATTCAACAGGTAAATATCTATTCGCGTTGTTGTTATTATGGAATTTTTCTAAGTCATTTTTCGAGTTTCAAACTCTTCATTTTCCCTGATTTTCAGCTTCTTTGGCGAAAGCCAAAAAAATAGCTGAAGATGCTGGCAACGCCGAGAACCTCCGGAAGGAAAACTCGGAGCTTTACAAGATGATTGTAAAGCTTCAGAAAGACTTGGGGGCTAGCCAACTGGCTGTTGGGATTGCCTAGTCCCGTGCATCTTCCCAAGCTGAGAAAGATGCAGCGACTATCCGGGACTTGGAGAATGCTCTCAACCAACGCCTTGAAGAAGGTGTTGAAATGGAAAAGATTCTCGGTAAGTTTTATCTCCTTTTACCGAGTTTTTTCGTTATACTTTTTACAGTATGTTTCTTTTCTCCTGCTCTGTTTTTCTAACTTTTCCTTGTTATTTTGAATAGAAGGGAACCCCTTGCTTACCCGAATTGACAGAATCCGGGCTTTCAGGAAAATCTTCTCCGCCTTGAAGAATACGGGGATGCTTCTTGTGAACAAGTACATTCCCGACAAAACGGGAGAATTCTCGCAAGTAAGCAAGCTTCCGGAGGCGATAGAGGAGGTGGCGAACCAGAAGGAGTCCTGGTTCCACTTTGATGTTCGCGGTGGTGCGCGCATGGCCCTTGGGCTGATGCGCATGCATTATACCACCGCGAAATCCTGGCGTGTTGCGACGGTATCCCCCAAGGGTACACGGAAGCGCAGAGAGCCTACATTTTTGAGTCTGTCAAGGGGCATGCCACCAAGATAGCTCAAATGTTTCAATCTCGACCTTCTACCCGGAGGAAGAGATTCCGGCAACTCCTGAGAACCCCAGCGACAGCGACGAGGAGGACTCGGATTCTGAGGAGGCCGCCTAATTCCTGAGTAGTTGTTCGAGAATAAATAGAAGCATTACTATTATTCCAATGTAATATCAATTGTAATGCTATCTATCATTTGTATAAACAAGTATTCCCCCTTTTGCAGTAAAATTTAAGTATTTGCAAGTTTTTCTAGGTTTTAATTCCTTTTCCTTCTAAGTTCTCTGGCTTATATGTTTTGACTGTCCTTAGTGTTGAAATGGCTCAATAGTACTTAATCATCATTCTGAGTGACTGGGTTCAAACCTATCAGTCGAAACTCGGAAACATGGATAGTACTTAGGCATTTTTACTTACTAATTCCAGTGACCCAACACACAAACGATCAGATAATACTTAGGAAAAAGTAAGCAATTTTGAAAAAGTATGAAACTCAGGCACGCAGGCACAATCTGGATTTCCTTAAGCCTCCTTGGGCTATAAAAGCATTCAGGTTTATAACTCCGAGCACGCAGGAAAAATTTGGGTTAACATTGATGCAATTTCAAAGATCATTGGGAAATAGATAAGACGGTACTATGCTTTGAACAATAATAACAAACAGATAGGAAAAGCATGAATTCCGACAACTTTATTTCATGATCTCAAAGATGTTTACATAGAATTTGAACTAAGTGTGAAAGGGACGTAACTGCTGGATGCTCCAGTGTCTCTTTGTCTCTCCCAGTTCTACATCTATCTTTCTTTTTCTCTTGCGATTCGGATTTTTAGGATCATCTTCCGTATCTTGAATATCTACAAGGTAATAAGATCCACTTTTCATAGCCTTGCTGATGACAAATGGTCCTTCCCAAACTGGGGCCAATTTGTGCTTCCTTTCCTGCACCAATCTTAGCACCAATTCACCTTCTTTGAAAGATCGGTGTTTGATTTTTCGACTATGATAACGTCGCAATCCTTGTTGATAAATTGCGGATCTTTGAAGCACAAGCGCTCGTTCATCTTCTAAGAGATCGATGGCATCCTGTCGTGTGTTTTCGGCATCCGAGTCTTTGTATGCTAGCAATCTTGGGCTATCATGGAGCATGTCCGTGGGAAGCACTTCTTCTGCACCATAAACCAGGAAAAACGGAGTTTGCCCTGTTGATCTATTTGGTGTCGTTCGAATACTCCAAAGCACATAAGGTAATTCTTCTACCCATGGTCTAGCTTCTCTATGAAGAGGAGATTTGAGTCTTGGGCGTATTCCCTGCAGGATAGAACTATTCATTCGTTCAACCTGTCCATTGGATTGCGGGTGAGCCACAGATGCAAGATCTAGGCGAATTCCCGTTTGTCGGCAATATTTTGCCAACTCTCCAATAGAGAAATTTGTCTCGTTATCTGTGATTATGCTGTGTGGGATGCCGTATCTCATGACTATGTCAATGATGAAATTCCTGGCAGTCGCACCGTGAAGTTTTTTGATGGGTTTCGCCTCCACCCACTTGGTGTACTTATCTACTGCAACTAGTAGATGTGTAAGTCTGCCTCTTGCAGTTTTGAATGGTCTCATCATATCTAGCCCCCAGACCGCAAATGGCCATGTTATGGGGATAGTTTTGAGTGCTTGAGCTGGCATGGTCGTTTGCTTGGCGCAATACTAACACCCAGCACATGTATTCACTATGTGCTCTATGTCTGCCTTGGCTGTAAGCTAGAAAACCCTGCGCGGAATGCTTTTTTAACTATGCTTTTTGATTGAGCATGATGTTCGCAATCTCCTGCATGGATTTCCTGCAGAATTTCTTGTCCTTCTTCTTGCGAAATACACCGCTAAAAATTTCCGATAGTACTGCATTTATAGAGGCAACCGTTAATTGTCGTGTATCCTTTGCATCAGCGTTGTATCTGCCTTTGCAAGACTTCGTCTGCTTCATCCGGGAACTTCTGATCAACTAAGAATTTTAAATATGGAATTGTCCAATCTGGGTTAACAAGCAGAACTTCAATTTACTCGGAAACGAGAGGATAATCAACATCTCCGCCTTTGATCGATGGTTCATGCAAATGTTGGACAAACACACCAGGCGGTAGGGTTTTCACTCTTTCCAAGCCCATGCGGGCTAATGCATCCGCGTTCCAATTATCTTCCCCTTTGATATGAAGTGCCTCAAATCCTAGGAAGCAAATGGCAAACTCGTCCACAGTTCTCCGATATTCGGCCGTAATGGGGCTTTTGCCATCCCATGTTTGGTTTAGCTGATGCTGCACCAAATCCGAGTCACCTTAACAAAGTATACGCTTGACGCCTATCTCCTTTGCAATATGCAAGCCATGAAGCAAAGCTTCATATTCTGACACGTTGTTGCTAGCGTTAAAGTGTATTTGTAATATGTACTCCATTATGTCACCTTTTTGATATTTAAGCACTACACCAACTCGAGCGCCTTCTTTCATTTTGGATCCGTCAAAATGCATGATCCAATATTCCGACTCCAGCATTGGTGTGCTTTCCATTGCTTCTGTCCAATCGGCGACAAAATCTGCCAAAACCTGGGATTTAATTTCTGTCCGGGGTTGGTACTTAATGTCGAACGCAGCTAGCTCAATGCCCCATTTGGCGACTCGACCTGTTGCGTCCGCATTGTTGATGATATCCCCTAGTGGTGATTTGCTTACCATTGTTATGTAATGTCCTTGGAAATAATGACGGAGTTTTCGACATGCAAAAAACACGCCATATGCCAGTTTTTGATAATGTGGATACCTTTGTTTTGACTCGGGGAATACTTCGCTGACATTATACACTGGATGTTGATCTGGTACACTTTGTTCATCTTTCCGTCTTTCCACGATTATCACTGCACTGATAACCCTGTTTATTGATGTTAGATACAATAACATGGGTTCTTCGTCTTTTGGGGATACCAAAATCGGAGCTTTCATCAAGGTTTCTTTTAGTTGTGTTAATGCTTTGTCCGCCTCTTATGTCCATTCAAATTTGTCGGATTTCTTCAACAACTTGTATAATGGCAGAGCTTTGTCACCTAGCCGACTTATAAACCTGCTAACAGCGGCTGCAGAACCCGTCAGTCTTTGGACATCTTTTAGGCACGTAGGCCTTGTGATGTTCAAGATTGCCTTGATCTTTTCCGGGTTTACTTCTATTCCTCTGTGAGAAACGATAAAACCCAAAAGCTTTACTGAGGGAACCCCGAATACGTACTTTAATGGATTCAACTTCATCTTATAAGTGCGCAAATTTTCAAAAGTTTCTCGTAGATCTTCAAGGAGTGTATCCTTTTCCTTGGAAACTACGTCAATGTCATCCACGTAAACATGGACACGTTTGCCGATTTGACTATGCAAGCATCTTTGCATGCAACGCTAGTAAGTTGCAGTGGCGTTCTTTAGGCCAAAAGGCATGGTTATGTAATAGTATGTTCCATACGGGGTTATGAAGGAAGTTTTTATTTGATCTTCCTCCTTCATACGTATTTGATGGTACCCGGAATAAGCATCCAAAAAGCATAAAAGCTCAGAGCAAGCAGTGACATCTATTATTTGATCGATTCTCGTGGTAACGCGAACCTATCTTTTGGACACAATTTGTTCAAGCCGGTGTAATCTATACACATCCTAAGAACAATACAATCTTTCTTCAGGACTAATACTGGGTTCGCAGACCAATCAGTATGTATAACTTCCCGGATAAAATTAGCTGCTAAAAGCCGGATAATTTCCTTGCCTATAGCCTTCCGTCTTCTTCCATCGAAACGACGGAGACCTTGTTTGACGGGTTTTGATCCTGGAATTACTTTGAGTTGGTGCTCAGCAAGTTCCCTGGGTACACCTGCCATATCAGCAGGACACCAGGCAAAAATGTCCCAGTTCTCACGAAGGAACTTGATGAGCGCACTCTCCTATTTGTCGGTCATTCCGGTCCCCACTACGACAAACTTTGTCGGATCTTTGGGATCTAGGATAACCTATCTTGTATTCTCCGAGGCTTTGAAGCTGTCTGTCGACTTACGGCTTTCTTTTCCTGCTGGCATTTCCGTCGGCGAAACTTCTTTAGCTAGCTCCTTTAATTCTTCCTTCCGGATCACCTGTTCGGAGCAAAGGGTATTTCCTTTCTCCAGCTTTTTCGCCAATTTTTAGTCCCCAGTTACCGTGATTACTCCTCCTTTTGGCCTTGGCATCTTCAGCTTGTTATAGATATAACATGATCTTGCCATGAATTTGGCAAAAGTCGGACGTCCGAGTATTGCGTGATAAACACTCTCGAACGGGACCACCTCGAATGAGATATTTTCCTGGCAGAAGTATTCTCTTGTTCCAAAGGTTACGTCTAGGGAAATTTCTCCTAGGGATTGTGCTTGTCTGCCAGGAACAATACCATGAAAATGTATGTTAATGTGTCTGAGCTGGGTCTCGGAAATGTGTAGCTGCTTCAATGTACTCAAGTACATGATATTGATACTAGATCATCCATCCATCAGCACTCTGTTGAGCCTAGTGTTTTGAACAATAGGGCTTACTACCAAAGAATGTGTGCCGGGTTCTGGGATGTTTCCGGGATGATCTGACTGATCCCAGGTAATTGGTGTAATTGAATACTTCAAGTACTTTGGTGTTGGAGGAACGACCGCATTGATTTCTCGGAGTGTTCTTTTCGCCTGTTTTGCTGAAGGAGTTGTCAGGAAAGTTAGGTTACATTCTCCTTCAACTCTCGGGAATTTTGGCTCGCCTTTTCGCTCTGTTCCTGGATTTTATCATCAGTGTACGATTTGCTTTCTTCTTTCTCAGTTACTGGCTTTTGCTTGTTGAATTTCCTCTTGGAATTTTTTCCCTCATTCCCAGATCCGGCAGGCCCTTCATGTGTTTATTGAGGCGGCACTGCACGTTGGTATGGGTAGGTTTCCCAAATTGCGAATGATGGACACACTTTTTCGACTTTATCTTTTCCCACTCTTCTTTAGAATAGGAGATTGGTTATGTGCTTCTTCCTTTCCATTTTCTACCATTATCCTTTCCAAAGGTTGCGTTTACTTCTTTGGGTTTTGGCTGTGCTTCTGGAGTAACCTTCTTTTCAGAACGGTTGTCTTTTTGGCTTGAGCCAAAGCATCAATATTTCCACCTCTCGCTCTGATATCATCTTCAGCCGCTGCGTGCTCATTGGCGGTGGTAAGCATAGATCCGAGATCTTTGTGCTCTTTCGAACCAAGCATGAACGGTACAAGGACGGGTTTCAGGTCGTTGATGAAATCATGCATTGCTTGTACATCACTTACTCCAGAGCAACTATTCTTCATTGTCGTCCATCTTGAGATAAAGTCAACATACGACTCATCCTCATATTGGACGCAACGGTTCAGCTGGTTTATACTCTTAGGACATTTTTACGTGCCCCGAAAGTGCTGAGCGAATACTTTCACCATGTCTTCCCAGCTGTTCATAGTTCTTGAAGGTAACCCATTGATCCAATCTCTGGCTCCGTCCAATAACATTAGGGGAAGAAACTTTACAGCCTCCAAATCTGTCCCTTTGTTAATCTGGACGGCAGTAGAGTAATCTGAAAACGTGTATCCGGGTTTGTACTTCCGGTATACTTTGGATAAGTTGGGCCAACTTTGGCGAACCCAGAATGTAGACTAATTCTTCGGATCTCGTCAGTGAACCATGTAGGCCCAAAGTATAGATCGTCTCTTTCCGCCTTATCGATGTGAGCGGAATATCTGCCGGCTGAATGGGCAGAAGGGGATCTGCTCCTTTCTGGTCCATTGTTGCACGAGTGCGCTCTTCCGGGATTATCCCTGTTTCGTCCGTTGTTGTGTCCTTTGGAATAAGGTGGAGTTCTACTCCTTGGCCTTTCTTTGTTCCTAGGAGGAGTACGAGATCTCTCATGCCTGTGAGGATAGTCATATCTTCCGGCTTTATCAGCTGGGAGTCTCGTAGGCGGCATTATTTTTCCGTCTTTCCGGTTTAGTTCTTCCTGTTCTTTGTGATCACGGGGATTATTTCCACCTTTAGGCAGATGGGATCCTGTCCTGGACGCTGCATCCTTATTGTCCGGGATTTTCTTGTCCTTTTTGGGATCTCCCTTCTTTTCCTTAGAATCGCCTGAATCTCCAGGTTCGCCAGGTCGAGGTGCTCCAGCGGCACATGTGGCAGTTTTTCATAGTGCCGAGTCATCATGTAACTTCCCCGATCTTGCATGTCCTCGTTGTTGCTCTTGTAATGCTTTTCCTAGGAAAGCATACACTCCCTCAAGTTTTTCGTCATTGGAGTACAGATCGTCATTAAGGATGGCGAACGCGGCTTTTTTGCGTTTTCTGCTGCAGTTTTGTAGATGCGTTCGCCCTTAGCGTTTACGTCGTTAACATGTCTTTGCCAAGAAGGGTTTTGGAATCGTTCTTTTGCTGGCAGCATATCCGGCTTTCAATTCCGGGTAATCTTGTGGGTTTTATCCCGTACATATTCCATCGTTCGAATTCTTCAATTTCCTAGTGCTTTTCTTTTACAGTTGCTTGGGCTTTGAGGAGGTTTTCCTGAGATCGGAATAAGAATTGCTTCTGCTGCATAAGGGCTTGCTTTCTAGCTTCCAGCACTTTCGGTGGTTCATGAGGTCCAACCGGGGTTTTGACCAGATCGATCTCGGCTTGTTCCGACATCTGGGGAACACGGATTTCTTTATTTTTCTTCTCCGTAGGTGTGACTCCGCTTCCTCCTACTACTTCCAGGTTTTGGTTGGCGATATCTGCCAACTTTTTCTTCTGGAGTTTATACTGGGGTTTCTTGGCAGTGTTATTTTTCTTTTTGGAAGAAGGAGGCTTTTTGCCATGTTCTTCCTTTGTCAATTCTTTGACATCGGGGTAAGTTGGACTAGTTTCGCCATCCTCTCTTTCCTCGTCTGGCGGAGGTGTTTTGGGGTCTTCATCGTCTTCGGCTTCCGAGTTTTTATTCGGTTTTGCTATAAGTACTTCATGGAAGCTCCCCTGCATAGATTTGACTTTTCTCTCAAAAGCGTCTTCATCTTCGGAATCTATGTCCTCATATCCGGGTTCCGACTCCAATCTTGCTTCTATAGCAGCTAACACAGAGTCGGCTTCCGAGTTCGTCGTTTCACTGACGGGTGTCGGATCTTCCACTTGTTCTGTGGGATTATTGTTTTATGCTTCTTCCACGGGATTAGTTTCTTCCGTGTTATCCGCGACCTCGGATTGCACCATACCAATAAAGTGAGATTTGATTTCAGGCATCTCCGGAGAGGCGGAAATTTCAGCACTGTTTTGGCGATTTGAGCAGAATCCGGTATCATAGTTTTCCTCAATTGGGTATAGGGTGGGTAGGATAAATTTATTTCCACCATAGAATCCCATTGCCTCTGTTGTTAATCCGATAAAAATATTTGCAGATCCGATTGGTAAAACGCAGGCACTTACCAGGTGATTCCATGCTGGCATGTACGATTCGTTGTCGAGGAAGTGCCCGATATCACCGTCAGATTTTCGGCTTCCGACAGTTATTGTACTGCAGATTCCGCCGAGTATTCCCGATCAAAACGTAACTCCTGACGCCGCTGGCCCGACAGTGGGCGCCAACTTTCGGGACATCGTAGTAGGTATCATAGATGGGGGTGCCATGAGCCTACTGGTAGAATCGTGGGGGGCGTGGTAGTACGACAAACGAAAACACCAGATGTACGCAGGTTCGGTACGACGCAACTAGGCGCCGTTCCTACTCCTGCAATCTCACTAAATTAGGGCTGAAGCCTGAAGTATACAAAGTATAATGTGAGTATGGTTTAGCTAACTCGGCAAGGATCAACTTCTCGGCGAGTTGGCTTCTAGCTAATTGTCGTCTATCTTCTCCCCCGTTCGGCTTTGTATAGATAGCCAGACTAGGGCTTACAGAAAGGAAACCTAGAAGACTACAGAAAGTATCTAACTTGGAAAGTAAGGAATCCGTGTTCTCCTCCAAGCCGCACCACTTTGGGTCGTGGTCTGGGTTCTTCTAGAATCCGGCTTCCCGCGCGTCAGCTTACTGGGCCGCCCAATGGACTGTGATCCATTACCAACAGGCCACCTGGTAATCCGGCACTTTAGGCCAATGCCGGACATACCCCTAATCGGTATATATCCGATAGTTACCTTTCAAACTTTCAAAATTACTCCTGTTTTGTGCTCCTGTTTTAGCTCATGAGGACGTAAATAGAGAATCTTTATCTCACTTGTTGATTGGACTTTCACACCCTGGACTAGTGACTTCATCCGCTTATCCAATGATAGAAGAGCTGGCAACGGGGTGCCCAGCCCCAAATTAATAACAACAAATTCTCTACACTATTTTTGCCCCTGATTTATCAGTCAAAGCATAATTGTGTAAACAAAAGAGAAAGAGGGATGACCTTCTACCTAGATGCATCCTTCTATGGGAGCTGCTCTTGTGAAGTCTAGTTGGCTTGTGACGTACAGTATTTTATGTTTACCATTCGTTGACATAATCATACACCTCTCTAAAAATAGACACTCCTCCACTGTATGTGATTGTTGGCAGGCACCCGAGGATTCGGTTAGCCATGGTTTGTGTAAGATGGATGGGAGGAGTGTCAAGCTTTTTATACCTCTGTTTAATAAAATAAAAGCTCTAGCACATGAGTTGATCCCTGCTTCCCTCTGCGAAGGGCCTTTCTTTTACTTTTATGTTGAGTCTCCATCTTCTAAATTCATGCACAGTTGAGAGAGCGTAGTTGCCATTCTGAGTTTTATGTGCATTTGTCCCGGAAACATTATTAATTGATTCATGATGTGTTATTGCTTGCTCTCTAATTATTTGTTTTAGTCTTCCTCATGAACTTTGAAGGTGTCATGGCATTTATGTTTTGCCCCACTCTTAAGGACTAGCGAAATATCACTTTGCCATGTTTTCTCTATACTTGAAACAAACGTATATCTTTCGTTGCATTGTTATTCATGATCTTTTATTTGTGTTACTTCTCATGATGGAAGGTGATTGCTATGCTTTATTTTTAAAATTCTATTTATCATGCTTGTGTTGAAGTTCTATGATCTCAGCTTACTTATGCTTTTACATTATTGATGATCAAGTTTATGTTGGTAGCATGTCACCATAGAAATTTTGTGTTTTTATCGTTTACCTACTCGAGGACGAGTAGGAACTAAAGTTGGGGATGTTGATACGTCATAAATGTATCCTTAATTTCTGATGTTCCATGTTGCTTTCATGTTGTTTCCTACATGTTTTCTATACACTTTATGTCATTTTTATCGATTTTCCGGACTAACCTATTGACAAGATGCCACAGAGCCAGTTCCATGTTTTCTGTTGTTCTTAGTTTCAGAAAAGTTGTTCTGGAAATATTCTCGGAATTGGAAAATTCGAAGTCCGGAGGTCCTAGAATTCACGAAGGTTCCATGGAGTCCCGAAGAGGCCCGAAGGGGGGCCACAGGGGGGGCTACACCATAGGGCAGCGCCCCCCTGGTCGCGCCATGGGGTGGTGTGAGACCCCCAGGCCTCCACCTCCTTTGCCCTTTCGCCTATTTATACCCCCCCCCCGGCATATTAACCCTAAAAAGATACAACTTCGTCCCGAGAAACACCCGAGGCCGCCGCCATCGTCGTCCCGAGACCGGGAGGGTTCTGGAGCTCTCCCCGGCACCCTGTCGGGAGGGGAATTCGTCACCGGAGGGGTATACATCACCATGCCCTCCTCCGAAGTGATGCGTAAGTAGTTCATCCCTGGACTACGGGTCCATAGCATTATTTAGATGGTTGTTCTCTCCACTTTGTACCTCATGTTTAGATCTCGTGAGCTGCCTCACATGATCGAGATCATCTTTATGTAATGCTACATGTTGTGTTTGCTGGGATCTGATGAATGTTGAATGTTATGTCTTCTGATTATCAATCTATCGTGTTATCTTCATGCTTATGTTATTTATGATCTTGCATGCTCTCCGTTATTAGTAGATGCTCTAGCCAAGTAGACTCTAGTAACTCCAAGAGGGAGTATTTATGCTCGATAGTGGGTTCATGCCTCCTTTACATCTGTGCTCGAGTGATAGAAACGTGACGGATGGAGGATGTGTTGTTTCCATTAGGGAGAAAACAACGGTGTTTACCTAGTTTACATTGTTTACATTACACACTTTGCTTACTGCGATAATCTGTTGCTTGTAACTTAATACCCAACGTTTGTTCGGATGATATTCTGAGGGTGGATTATTAGACATAGATGCAGTTGGATGACGGTCTATGTATTTTGTTGTAATGCCCGCATGAATCACATAGTAATCTTTATGTCTTGCATATGCACTACGGTGCATCCTTCATTTATGTCAATTGCCCAGTTGTAATTTGTTCACCACGCGTATTATTTATCTTTCATGGAGAGACACCACAAACTGTGGACCCCGTTCCTTTTTCTCATACTGATAATACACACACTGCTTTCACACTCCTTTCATAATGTTACTACTGCTTTCATACTGTTCTCCTACTGTTTTCCACACTATATGTTTAACCTCTTTGTGTTCAGCAAAACCGGTGAGATTGACAACCTCACTGCTTCGTTGGGGCAAAGTGATTTAATTATGTTGTGTAGGTTCCACATTGCTGCTGAACCGGTAGTGTGTCCTGCCATCTCAGCTGCATCAACCTTCTGAAGTTACTCCTTCCTCCTACTGGTCGATTCAACCTTGGTTTCTTTCTGAGGGAAACTTGCTGCTGCACTCTTCATACCTTCCTCTTGGGGTCTCCCAACGAACGTGTGTTCACACGCATTATAGTCCACCTTTCTTGCTTGTTGATGTAGGGATCCTTCTTCATGGGGTGACTTGATCTTGATGTTCTCTTGATTCTTGGCTTAGTCTTCAACTCCACAATATACTAAATTATTTGGGTAACACATTTTGAGTGTTGGTCTTGATCAAAATAATCACACCACAAAGTCTAATTGGGTAAGAAAAGAAGAGAAGCAAGAATAGAGAGAGATGTGGTTAGTCTTCTTGAAGTTCCTCTTGATTTCTTCTATTACTTCCACTCCTTGAGTTTCTTCTGATTTTGATGAATTCTATGTTCTTTTCTAAGTGCTTCAATGATCTCTCATGTAGTGTTTCTTGTTGAGTTGAAAAATAACATATGAGTTGTCCTCTTGCACCTTAGGTACTTAGTCATATTTGGACAAGATAGGAATTTTGAGAGGTAAATAGAAGATATGGGTACTAGGGTTTAGGGTTCAATAGTTATTTTAGTATGTGGTGGACACACACTAAGGACTTAGTCTTGGGTCCGAAATAGCCACAACATCAAAGATAAAAATATGAAAATAAATTCTAAGACATGATAAAATGGGTGGATCACTATGTTGATTTTTTGGCCAAAATCACATGGTCATGGTTCAAGGGTGTCAAAATGTTTAGGCACTGATGTCTCTCTTCAAGGTTACCAAATGGAGCAATTTTCCTTAGTGGACCATATTTAAATTATTTATAGAATTAAATCTATGTCAAAAATACTTAAAGGGACCACTTGAATCTAAATTCAATTTTAGTTTGTTCAAAATGGGACATAGGATATGAAAGTACACATCCTAAGGTTTCCATAAATATTTTATTTGCAAATTTATTATTTTTAGAATTTGAATTATGCCAAAATTCATCAAACAAGCATATTTAAATTTAAACCAATTTAAGTTTGTCAATTTTAAATTTGAACGGTGCTAAAAGATTCTACATGTTGTTGATTTCAAAAAGTCCAAGTTCGCTAAATTTGGGCTTATGGATTAAAAGTTATGATGGTTTCAAGATTCAGGGGCTTTTCAGCAAAACTGTTAAATAATTGTACCGGGAGATAATTCAATTAAAGGTTGGCCACGTGGCGGCTCCTGATTGGGCGAGTGTGCTGACTGGGCACGTTGACTGGGCCGGTGACGTGGATAAGTGGCCAGATCTGGGCCGTTAGATCTGGATCCAGATCTGACGGTGGCGTACCTCTTCGCCTCGGATCTAATTCTAGTCGTGCATAAAATCCAACGGTCCAGGAGAGAGGACGGGCTTACCGCAGGGATCTCGCCGGAAATGTCGACGGCGGTGGCGCTACGCTTGGGGGGTCGATATCGCGGGCACTACAGTGGCTCCCTAGGCTCCGGAGGGGCACGAAGACGTGCATAACGTCACGACGAATTTGATGGAGGCGATGACACGGTCCCGCGCTTCCTCTGCTGGCGGCAAGGAGTGGTCGGAGATGCACAGCTCCAGTGAGCCACAGACAAGGATGGCGCGACTATTCTGCTGCGCCTAAAAATCGCACAAGGGGTCAGGGACATGCGCAAGGACATGGGGATTCTATTAGGTGTGGTCTATCGGGGACTACCTCACCTCGCCGAAATTGACAAAATACGACGGCGGTGTAGAGGACTTCGGCGAGCAAATTCGTGAGCCCTAGGGTACCGTTGAGAGAGGAGGATTAGGGGAAATAGAGAGGGGTTCAGTGGCATTTTAAAATGTTGCCGATGGAAGGAAGAAATCCTTGGCCTTAATGGCCAGAAACTGCGCGGCAAAAAATCATGTCGTGACGGTCGAAGTTGCCTTCTGGAGGAGGAAGAAGCGCTGACATCATTGGTGATGTCACCACGGGGTCCACGCGCTAGTGAGAGAAGAGAGAGAGAGAGAGAGAGAGAGAGAGAGAGAGAGAGAGAGAGAGGTAAGTTGGGAGGGCTCCTGCGCTGCTGCTGAGCCTGGGCCTCTGCACGTCGCGTGTGTGCGAGAGAGAGGGGTGGGCTGGGCTGGTTTTATTATATTTTTACTTTTTTGTTTTTCTATTTTTTATTCCATAACTTATGATTTATAAGCCCAAATGACTTCAAATCAAAAACTATAGTTTTGTAATGAAATTGTCTTTCAGTGAAAAACAAATGTGTACTATTTCCAACACCTTTGAAAATTTATTGCTATTTCAAAATTAAAGAAATAAATAATTTAAACTAGGGTCAAATAAAATTCAGAGACCTACAACATTTTAAAATACTGTTTCTCTCAAGTTATTAGCCATTGAAAACCAATAAGAGTTCTATCAAAACCTTTTATTACTTAGTACTTGATTTAGTGATTGAAAGGAGATGACGTGGTTAAATTTGGCTTTGAAAAATATTACATTAATCCAATAATTGAAATATGAATTATCATTGTTGGATAGAAGTTGAAACAATCATTTGTAAACATATTGCTAGTAAAAACATTTTATACTCTATAAGGTTTGATAAAGAGAAGATAATTACTTTGTGTAAGGATTATTTATTTTGAGGATTTAGGGTTTTAAAATAACAGAGGCATTTTCATTATCATTAACATAAGATATTTCTTTTTTATTGAGTTTTATCTGGTTTTTGATGACTTGCATTAGTAGAAAAAAAACGTTTTAAAGATTACTCCAAATGTACTCTTGACTAGATGATCTAGACCTATTTCATCATGTCGAGAGAAACATCGGTCACTTTGCTTCATTTAAACTTTCGCGCCAAAATTTCCCGTATTTTTGGATGCATGCTTTGCAAATACACATATTATGTTCTGATCCTTATAACCTCCCAAACACTGGGATGTTACTGTACCGCTGGCTTGAGCGGTAGTGACAGCAGTGGATGGCCGAAGGCCTTTTAGGTGGTAGCTGGGGCGCTATACTGCTGCCTGGGGATCTGGCAGTAGTATCGCTGATGGTACAGGTGGTGGTACCGGCACAGGGCTCCCGAAGGCCATTTAGGCGGTAGTGCGAACGGTAGTACCGCTCCCTCGGACTCGGCAGCAGTGCCGCTGGATTCACCGGTAATACTGATGTCTGAGTTTTCTTCCCTTCTTATTCTTGTGCATCTTCTTGACGACTTCCTTGGGCATCTTCTCGAGCTTCTTGGGTGCCGTCTTAGAGGTCCAATGGGGGGAACATAGTATCTATGTCTAAATTTTCTTTCCTTCTTCTTCTTGTGCATCTTCTTGACAACTTCCTTGGGCATCTTCTCGAGCTTCTTGAGCGTCGTCTTGGTGGTCCAATTGGGGAACATACCTGAGCACCCATAGGGTCTTGCCATGAGGCAACACACCATTCATCAAGTCATCGAATTCATGGAGGGATAAGAACAAAGTCACCTTTTCTTGCATAGCCTTGGCGTGTGCTCTCGTCATGGGTCCATTTGGTGTTGTAGATGGGCTTGGTGTAATAGGTCACACTGCATCAGATGGTTCATGTAGGACTCTTCCACAACACAAGCCTTGGAGCCAATGTGGGGTAGAAGTATATAAAAGCGAGCGATGACGACGACACGACATGAGAGCAAGATCATAACGAGGATGTGAGGCAACAACAACTTGTGGCCGTCGTAAAGCTCGACATGGATGGGGTCGGATGCGTAGAGCAACGAGAGATGGCGGACTGGGATTCGTGGGGTGAGGGAATTGGATTTTCCTTTTCTTTTCTCATTTCCGGTTCGTGGGTCCGACAACAGTTTTCTTCACAGGATTTTTCACGTGCAGACTTTTTACTTCCGTGCGGGAGCGAGGAGGGGGCAATGGACGTACCGCAATTACAGACACCACCGACTAAGCTTTCATAGTAAAGATAAGATGATCTCTGCTACTAGACATGGAAGAAAAACACTACAACCAGAACTGAATCATTTTGTGGTTCAGTTTAGCATATTAGAGCATCTGCACTCGCCCCCCCCCCCCCCCCCCCCCCCAGCACTTTCCCGTCCGGACCGGCCCCAACTCATCCACTCGCGCCCCCTATTAGGCCTTCCGGTCCGGACGCTCCCTACCTCATGTCCGGAAAGCCCAGCCCAACTCCGCCGCGTAGGGGTTCCCGTGGGGGCTCCAGACGGGAAAGAAAACGCCGTCACGTGATCGTTGACCCGACATGCCAGTGAGGCGCGGTGCAGTCAAAGCGGCACGCGTTCTTCGTATTCTCCTGAGCGCATGCAACCGGCGTAAATGTGCCACCCGCTCGCCTGCTCGCCCCGGTATAAAATGTCGCCCTCTAGCGCCTGAATGACACATCGCCATCGCTGCTCTTATCTCTCGCCTCCCTCTTCATCGACTCCGGTACCACCGCCATGGACCCTCTCGCCGCCAACGGCTTCACCCGTCGCTCCCTTCTGAAGCACCAGGCCTGGTACCCTTGCCCCCCCCCCCCCCGACATGCGCGCGGGGCATAGTTTCACCGTCGGGCGCTCTGACGTGCCCATCTCTGATGCGGCGCGGGTCAACGATGCATCCTAGGGCGCGGAGGTGATGGCCCACTACTACTATGTCCTCTCGCCGGAGTGGATCTGGCGAACCCCGCCAACACGGAGCACTACGAGGCGGAGTTCCGCCGCCGGTACACCCAGCGGTGAAACCACTGGGAAGGCCCCGGCCCGGCGCCCCCCCCCCCCCCCCCCCCCCCCCCCCCAACGAGCGGAACCGCCGTGAGCGGAATGCGTTCTGGTTGCAGATGGGCTTCAGCCTGGACTACGTCCTGGCGCACATCGACGCCGGAAACCGTCCCCGCCTCCAATGGCCGACGCCTCGCCTTTGGGACCTGAGGCGCTTGATGGTGACGCCCTCGTCATCCCGCTGCCACTCCTCCTCCCACTCATCTGGAGGCGGCTCCTCACGCTACTCCACGCCTCTGCTCGTCCCCAAGCCGGAGCCACGCTCCTCGACGCATCGTCCCGGCGAGCTCTACATTGGCGACGGCGTCCACTCCGTCCCGCGCCGCTCCGCTCCACGGCCGCCGCCGAAGGTGGTCAAAACGGACGCACGCCCATCCACCTTGCTCGAGGAGATGTTGGCCCTTTAGGGCTCCATGGCGACGTTGGGCGACCCAGAGGGCTAGGCGGCAGCCTTCAACGAGTCATACAACATGCCGGTGGCGCTGCCGCACAGATCGCCGGCATATGCTGATCATCGACCTAGAAAGCGACGCTCCCCGACGGCCAACGACGATGAGGCAGGGCCGAGCAACCAGGCGCCCTCTCCAGGCGAGGACGGGACCAACGGTGGCGGCGACGACATGAAGGAGGACTTCGACTTGTTTTACTAGTGAACACGTCAAATTTAGTATAATTTTAAGTTTGTAGTTTATAAAAAAATTGAATGAAATCAAAGTTTACGTTTTAGTTTGTTTTAAGTTTTTTTGGGGGGGAGGGGAGGGGGTCTCTTTGGGGCTACGCCGGGTCCCGTTCAGACAACCCAAAAGGCCAATTCCGGGCCCACGGATGCATTTGAATTACCCGTTCTTATATGTGAGAACGACATTGAGTATTTATTACCACCTAATACTCAGTCCGTTCAACTGGATGTATGTAGATAGAGGGAGTACTCACGAAGGAGATTGAGAAGGTCATTTGGGCGTATCAAAGATCCTGGATTCGGTAAATTATCAAGCTATATATCCAGGAATTAGAAACACAAATAGTTTCCAGAAGAATTCATCTCAAATATACTCTCTGTCATCTTGGAACGGAGGGAATAGTATGGATCAATTATGTAGTTTGTCAAGAACCACCAGGGAGGGGGGGCATCCATTAGTCTCACCGAAGAGCATGCCAAAAACAGCACCATTTCCAACAACTTACCGACGAATGTCAGATAATGCTCATCCCACCCGTACTCGTCTAAAAACTAATCTTAACGTTACAATGTCTCAGGTATACATCTCTCAGGTCTGAACTGCTAATGGTACGTAGAACTCCTATTGCCAGAAGGCGGGAAAGCCTGTCGCCTTCGTGGATTCTGGAAATTCCCCTCATCCTCTTCCCCACCAGGTTGTTTCGAAATTCTCTGTTTATCGCCAGACTCTTTATTGATTTCCCTGGCCACTGCATTGTCTTTTCTTCTCTGAGCTTTAACCTCTCCGAATAAAATATTCTTTCTAGCTTCGGCATAATCAAAAGCCTTCAGCTGGTCGTTAAATTCAGGTTCTTCCGGTGCTTTCTGGTTCTGTTGAAGGTTTCTGCTCTCATTGAGGGATCGGAACCGCTGCTCCATACGAGAGGAGAGCTCCAAAGGGGAGCTAGATAACTCGGCGTCTTCAGGTTCACACTCTCTCTGTCCATCTGCATTGTGGATTTCCTGAAGAAGGCTGTCATATGTTCCAGTGTCCAACTGAATCACTTCTTCCATCTGAGAAGCAGGATCATTGCAGATGTTTTCTGGTTCTGTCTGGACAGAGTTTGCTACTGGAAGGCTGGTAGCCAGACGTTCTGCACCACCTGAGAAATGATGGAAAGGAAGTACCACGGAAGACTTTATCTTGTCCACCTTACTCTTAGTCTGCATTTGTAAAAAAAGCAAAAAGAGTCAGGGTGTATATGGTCACTAAGCATTAGTAGAGAAAGCTAATGGGCAAAAGTGTACCCCGTTGCAGAGCATGACAAAAAGACAGAACAAAGATACACAGTATATGTGCATATATTGCAGATTAGTGAACTTACAGATATCAGTCCCGCAATGTTGTACTCAACAGAAAAACAAGGTTAGCCATTAACTATACACAGTGTCAAACCATCTAACAGCCTAATATCTATATTTATATACCAAAATATAAAGGTACGAGTTCATGGGATCCAAACAATCCCAATCGTCCATATAACACTACTTGCACATTAATTAGGTTGGTTGGCAACATTTTTTAACTAGATCGCTCCATGAAAGGCTGAGGATAATTTAGTAAATTTTCTTGCAATAATTTTATGACATTGATGGTTCCTATGACAGGTATCATGTGTTATGTCATTTCATGACACTGATGGATTTATTTCAATGTCAGAGTTAAAAAAAAATTCCCCATGATAGTATAACTGAACTTCTTGTTGGAGTAAAAGAATTTGCAAGTAGGCCAGTGATCCGTTAGATTGACATGTGTACAATGCGAAAAAGTGCATGGAACGTGCACTGCAGCTACTCAAGAGAAGTCATCAAACTTTCCACAATGAGATCCCAATTAGAATTTGTGCTGGAGATACAAAATAAAAAAAATAAACAGTGGGTATTGTACTGGCCCCAGAAACTCCCAGCGTTCGGTAGTTACAATTTTGACTTAGAAGATGCAAAGGTAGGGGCAAATGAACTATGTACACTTTCAGTTTTGTAGCTAGAGTAGTGTAGTTCTGCTCATGTATATTAAGAGTGTATCCATTCAACCCCATGTGGCTATATACGATAGACTAGAGAGAAAGTGGTGGTGATGGGGAGGAAAAATAATACACTCGTCTTGCCCCTCAATTATATGAGTACAGTGGGGGCTCTTGGTACAGCTCCCTAGAAGGCAACATCCAAGGGTGCCTAAGGTATCCCCATGAGACAGGAGTTGGGCTATGCCCATAAAATTTTCAAAATAAATTAGTTTGTATCAATTATGTAGTTCTAAATATAATATATCAACATCTTCACTTAGTAAATCCGTCAAGGAAAGAGAAGAAAAGGAGATAAAGCAGGAATGTGAAATACCTGCTCACTTGAAAACCCTGGGAACATATTTGGCTTCCTTCCTGAAGACGGTTTTCCCAACAGAGTCCCAAAAGCCGTAGGTCTCTTCGATACTTGAACTGTGGCCTTTGCTAGCTGCATGCATCTGTTTAGATACAGATACAAAGAGAGGAAATATAGCAAACAAAGGCATAAAAAGTTTTTTTTTTACCTGCTGCTGACCACTGTTGCCCAGTATCTCTGTATCTGCCAGATCAGTAGTGCCTGACAAGGGCCCAAAGCTCTTGGTTTCAGGCGTGGTGTTATCTAGCCGCAAATTACCTAAAGAAGCTCCATTTTGAACATTCCCAGTACAGGAAGAAGCAATACCAACATTGGTAATCACTGTAGGAACTACAGCAGATTCATCTCTCGGGTGAAAATTATTTTCATTATTATCGGCACAAACAGCAGAAATCATTTCAGTGTCTTCACTGCTGTTCTTTGCATCTGCCACCATTAACTGCACAAAACACTACATTAGTATGAAAAGAGTTCTGATTCCTGGAGAGTGGAGACTTCTAGTAAATCTCAGGGCAGGAATTAGTTTATATATTCGCATAAGATCAGCAAAACTACCTCTTCGAGCCTTCCCTTCTTCAGTTGCTCAGCTATACTTGCAAAAGCGTCCGAATTCGCAACAGCATTCCTGATGATAGTAATGACATGCCCGAGATGGTGATCAAGAAATTTATTTTTTGATCTCACTGTTCTTTTTAACCTCCCAGTGGTCACAGGCATCTGCTTTGCTGTAATCCAATTCATAGGATAAATCAGCCAAGCCAACTCATGCGTGTAACTGATGTACAGAAATTAGCAAGTACCAATACCTATCTCAAGTAGAGTCTTATTGGGTAGTATATAACCAGTGCTCTCATCCTCAGCACGAGCAACACTATCTCTCCACTGATATAGACCCTGTGATGGAAAACAATTAAATGATTTCATTTCAGCTTCTAATTAATGATTAGATAGTCGTAGTAGCACCCTAACTAAGCGAAGGAATATGAAACAAACAATTCAATGAAACTGAGATGTGGCTTTTCGGTAAGTTAGGACATCCAGAGTAATAGGAACTAGGCACAGCCTACAACTGTCGACTATAAATAAGAAAGCATCCGGAAGGAACAAACTTTGGGCTTGGAAGAACTACATGTTCATTTCCAGCAAAACAACATACGTCCGCATCCAAGTACACAGAACTTATCAAGGTCAAGATCCCAGAAACGTATCATGCAAAATTCAAACACTTCAAGCAGGAGAAAAGTACTTACAGCGAGAACAGCCAGCTGCCTTGCACTCAATTCATTTTCTTTCAACCTGTAATTACATAAAATTCACATTACATTGCTTGAATAGGTTTAAAACAAAAACAAAAGGGTAAACCAAGAGATATACACACCCATGTATGTAAAGGTATGATGAATCAGTCAGCTGCTCCTTCTCATATAATTGCAAGCAGATTTCATTGCTACGTTTGCAAACCTGTAGTAAAGAAACACAGATAGGTTTACTTGCTTGTATGCTCTATAATCCACACCAGTTCAATCACCTAAGTAAGCCAATCCATAAGTAACAAGAGCCAGCTTTTGAGTCGAGTCGACATGACTCCATCTAGTGGATAGCTGCGATTAGTCGGCGACTCGCAGTGACTAATCGCCCAAAGAGGAGGAAGAGATGTAGTTGCAAGAGGAGGATGAGGGGAGGCAGCTGCTTGGAGGATACATCAGCTCGGAGAAGGAAGCAGCAGCTCGTCGGAGCAATGGAGGCGGCGATTCCTGATCTTGCTCATCCTCTCCTTCGTGCAAGAGAACAGGCCCAATGGACCCATTATGGAACCCTAGCATCCAAATAAAATCCAAACCATCCATATACTCTAATATGGACCGTGCATGTGCTCTCCTGACTTTCCTCCCTTGGCCTTGCTGAGGCAAGCCGCCCTGCTTTGAGTTACTAATCGCCCGACTAGTTGGAGACGACTAATCATCGACTAGCCTGCCAGCCGCGTGACTTGCTCTAGTCAAGTCATGTGCGCAAGCCAAGCTCGCTGCAACGGCTTGGCGATTAGTCGGCGACTAATCAGCGACTCAAACGTTGAACAAGAGTGCCAAAAAAATAATACGATTGTGTTCTTCAATGCACTACAAGTTAACATCAGCTCAGATAGCACACATTCTAAATTTTAGAGCACTAAGCAATTGCAAAAACTATGTGGAATCAGATGCTGTATACAATTTGCTGCTGGTAATAAGCAGAGCATACTGAATAATGCAGTCAAAAAAATGACTGCTGCTGGTAATAGGCAGAGCATACTGAACAATGCAGTCAAAAAAATGACTATCAGGCAAGCAAAGAGGAAAAAAGCTAGTGAGGAAAAACAATACCTCCAGAAGAAGATCATTTTCACCTGAAGACTCGTTCACCAGTCTCAAGCGCATTAAGTCATATATGTACAGCAGATAATGTGTATCTTCTCTAGCATACCTGCAGAAAATAGTCACAACCAGACACAGCTTAATGGACATAATTAGCAAGAGCTGAACTCAAAAGAAACGAAAGAACAAATCGTGGCCATCTAAAGGAAATCTAAGAGAAATTTCATGGCACTATACTTTGTCATTTCAGCAGGAAGTGGCCTCAACCTCCAATCTGCACTCTGGTATCTGCAAGAAATGCAAGTCTCAGCCATGTTCTTCAAAATAGGATTCATGGAATGGTAAGCAAAATGTACAGCGTGGACGCGTTCGGGGGGTAATTGAGAAATAATGTTTACTCTTTGTTGGCTGTCACTCCACAGAAATGATGCAGAAGATGCTCCAGGCTGTTGCGGTCCATCTGTAAGATTCTTGAAGCCTGTTTGCATGTAGAAGAGAAGATCAAGCTTCAGTTAACGGAACATAGGGACAGTGATCATAACCAAGGAATTAAGCATGAAAAAAAAATTGAAATGGGATGCAAGGACCATGCTGCTGTTTGAACATGTTGCATTATACCTGGCCTGTGTCAAAAAGGTTGCATACATATATTCCAAAGTCTCGTTGAAGCCATATTATATCACGCTCTGCCCCATGCATTACCTATTTTGTCACGAGAGCGATGAGAAACTGGATTTTGGGATTAATAGCAAGAACAAAAGACATACTGAAAGAGCAAGGTCTACCTTTTTCTTAGTTGGATCTTGAAAAACTTCTCTTAAGTTCTCACCAAGATAATTGCGCAGCTTAAGAGTGTCCACGATAAAGTCTTCAGTTCTAGTTGAAATCTGCATCAGGCAGGTGAGACCCTGAAAAGTTCTATAGTGGTTGTGTTCCAGATCGACCTGAAAACAGTAACATAAAAGGAAACTGATTTAAATTACTAGTACTTATGGAACACAGACACTTAAAAGAACCAATTTATACACACCGCAAATAGATAGCGCTAGTCGAAGAAAGCAGAACATTGTCTGAATTTTGTGTAAACTATGGCAAAATTTGTGAATTTCTGTTCTTGGATATATAATTCATTGAAAGTGGGGACGATAATGCTACATCAGTAGGCAGGTAGGAATAACTGTTGGCAACAAAGGTAAAGAGCGACACAACAAAGATAACTGTAACTGGTAAGCAGCAAAGTCTAACTGTTCCATGCAGATTTAGAGGTGCCTGTTGAGTGAAAGCCATAGCATTGGGGCCATGTGGCATAACTATGATAGAGCCATTCACATTCACCACCATGCTCACAAACTATGTTGCTTCCATCATCAAACAGTCATCGTTGTGTGACCATGTTCAGATTTCGGTAAACTGTCAAAGAGATGTAGTTGCAGCATGCCATACAGATATGACTATCTAATATTTGCAGCATAGCATGTGAATATGATCATGTAATAGTTAATATCCACAAACAATTCTAGTATGGGGAAAGGCCCGGTTTCCATACAAATCTTAGCACTAGTCTAGAAGTGTACTGACAGTTACAAACCAATTCTAGTATGGGGAAAGGCCCAGTTCCCATACAAATCTTAGAACTAGTTTCCCATACAAACCTGCTCTTTACAATGGATACCAGCAAAGTAATTGGAATTCTAAATAATTTCTTATGAGCAAAAACAAAGTTTAATGTGTATGAAGTGGAAGCAACAACATATTGAGATACTACTAGTACAAATAACTACTAGTACAGCTACTTACAGCAAACTCCGTTGCATTCTTCAGCTTTGTTGCCAGCACCTCCAAGGTTTTCCGGTCTTCAACATATGTAAAAGGGGTGTCATCTAAAGCAGATGGCTTCAATGGCTCACTTTCAAGAATACGCCTGTCAAATAGTTGCTCCGTGGGAAGATTTTCCTGGAATGAGACAATCATATCACGCCACCCTTTTCAGTTTCCTCACATACAACTCAATTGTCTTGCACATTTGATACATACATGTAGAATAAGAAAACAACAGCACTTTCACTCAAATTTGTGTAGAAGTAATACTGACATTAAAATGGTTGACACTGTTGAAAAGGCATTTTCTGCTCTTCGATTCCCCCATACTCATGTTATTGTATTTTCAAAGTTTCATTCATAAAATTTCATATCACAGCTAGTCTCCACTCTCCACTAGGCATTTCAGTGGTCCTGTGTCAACTATTTTAGGCTTTCTACTTTGAAATATTAGCGCGACACTTGAAATCTTCCTAATGTTATCAATTATCAACATGCTTCACTAAATAATAATTGCTCCTTTAGCATCTCACGTTCATCATAAATTTCACATTGAAAGAAGTTATGAGCAGAAAGATATGACGTGAGATTAGAACAAACGCACTATGTTTAGGCTTTCTACTTGCAGACATTCAGATACCATCCATGTGACAAATCTTGAAAACGCTTCAGTTCAACAACAAAATCTTGCTAATGCTTAAATTATGTACATGCTTCACCAAACAATAATTGTTTCTTTCACATCATTCTATCATAAACTCTAATAGCATTAATCAGAAATTATGGGCAGAAAGGTATGATGTGAGATAAGCACAAAAGTGAACAGAAACACTGACCAGTGGGTGTACGGGACGGGCACCATCATCGCTCCGCTCAAGGAAGGCGTGCTGGAATGGCTTGCTCGTGTTGTCCACCACAATGCGGTACACGTCCTGCGGCCGTGGGATGGTGGGGATGTGGAAGGGCACCTTTGGCTTTGTCCCCGATGTTGCTGCTTTGTCCATGGTGGCCATCCTCACCGAACAAGAAGCCCCAAAAGCCTCATCTCTGCCAACACCTTCCTCTCCCGTATCAATCTTCTTCTTCTTCTTGCCAGAAACAACCTGAAATCCGTCCCCCGCCAGCTCATCTGGCGCTACCTTCCGGCCTGCAGCCTCCTCCTTCTCCCGCAGTGCCTTGAACTCGTCCGCGGAGGCGCCAAACATCTCGAGCAGGTCGTCGTTGCGGGCGACGAGCCAATCGTAGGCGTCGTCGAGGTCCTCCCGGGGGAAAGTCGACTGCTGCTGCTTTGGGAGGAGCGAGGAGGCGCCGAGAATTCCGAGGGAGGACTCGGCCCTGGCGGCGGCGGAGCCAATGGAGGACTTGAAGGAGGGGAAGTTGTTGTAGAAATGGAAGTCGCGGGCGGGAGGGATCGCGCGGGAGCGGGCTGAGAGGCGCGCGGCGGCGGAGGCGAGGGGGGCAGACGAGGACTCGATGGCCGTTGCCGACTTGTTCAGCTTCCACGGCGGCGGCGGCGGGGGGCCCTCGTCCGCTTCCATGGCGAGTTTGGGTGGGGAAAGTAGTGGCGGTTTAGGGTTTATGGGAGAAGAAGACGGGAGCGGCTCGTCGTTGCGAGTATGTGTGAATTCACCCTCACCGGCGAAAAAAACAATCGCCCAAAAATATACTTATCTTTCCTTTCCACGTAATTACACGGTACAACAGTTTTTTTTTCAACAAGGAGTGCCCCAGAGGGGGCTAGAAACTTCACATCTATACGTCTTATCAACCAAAACCCCACTAACATGCATTAATGATTTTTCTATCTCAACATGCAAGCTATCCACATCATCCATCCTCCTAACCAATCAATTGTCCATATCATCTCCACTAATATTTATGAATTATTATATGCAAACTATACATCATCTATTTCTTAAACCATCCAATTATTCATATTAATAATTTTAAAAATATATACTATGACCAATTGTATCAAATCTATTATAAATTTTACAATATACTGTATTTCCTAAAACGATCCCCGCAGCAACGCACGGGGTATTCTTCTAGTTACATCCAACAGTGGGTGTACAAAGAAAATAGAAAGTATCTCATAACATGGAGAATAACACATAGGTCCCTGAAAATAGCAGAAAAGACCCTACTACAAGATATCAACCAAAACCCCACTAACATGCATTAATGATTTTTCTATCTCAACATGCAAGCTATCCACATCATCCATCCTCCTAACCAATCAATTGTCCATGTCATCTCCACTAATATTTATGAATTACTATATGCAAACTATACATCATCTATTTCTTAAACCATCCAATTATTCATATTAATAATTTTAAAAATATATACTATGATCAATTGTATCAAATCTATTATAAACTTTACAATATACTGTATTTCCTAAAACGATCCCCGCAGCAACGCACGGGGTATTCTTCTAGTTACATCCAACAGTGGGTGTACAAAGAAAATAGAAAGTACCTCATAACATGGAGAATAACACATAGGTCCCTGAAAATAGCAGAAAAGACCCTACTACAAGATTTGGGATTACAACTAGGTTCATCTCTTTCCCCACCGTCGAGCAAGGAGGAGAAGTCGAACTTGTCGTCCCCTAACGCCTACGCGGGGACGGGACCACTTGCGTCGACACCGGCGTGCACCGCAGCAACAACTGACTTCTGAAAGGGCCTCACATCAGAGGTTAATAGAGAGCTGGAGCCTGGAGCATACCAACAATACCCGGTCTCTTTGGACCATGGATGCGCTCGAGGAAGAAGAAGCTTCAAGACTCCGTGGTTGCGCTGCCCTAGTCTCTGCAGCGGCGATACGCCCCTCCGCCACCACCATGGTAGCTTGCTGGAGCCAGATTCACGCAACAGAGTCAAAACCAGAGCAACCTGGATCATCCGCCGCAGCCCTTTGAGAGCTAGGCCGCCGTCAAGACTCTGTAGCCTGCCACGGAACAGAGGAGGCAGAGCAAAATGATAGATGCGGCTTCGAATCCGGGAAAAACGAGCTTATTTAGGGACGGAAGGGGGAAGTGGGAGCAGCGCCGTGCATCATCTCCATCCTCGGGAGCTTGACCAGCAGCAGATCTGCAACCTCCCAACGCTAGCCAGCGCTTGTGAGCTCCGGCGGTGGTCTTCCCTGCGGCATAGCGCCATACAACACATAGCAAGAACAACAACTACAAGACCCTAACTCGAAACTAGAATCTAAGCCTAATATGCACAGCGGCGCACCGAGCTCCTCACCCATCTCTTCCCCATCCGGCGACACCGACGGCGAAGATCCGGGATTGGGCTGGGCCCGAGAGCGAAACCCTCGCGGTCGCCTCCTTATCCGCCTCTCTCTACTGTAGCACCCTCGGAGAGGAAAAACTCCGCACACGGTACAACAGCTCGCGGACGTGCAAATCTATACTTCTTATAAAGCAAAACCTCACTAAAATGCATTAACGATTTTTCTATCTCAACATGCAACCTATCCACATCATTCATTCTCCTAGTCAATCAATTGTTCACGTCATCTCCACTAATATATATTAATCACTACATGCAAACTATACATCGTCCATTTCTTAAACTATATGATTATTCATATTATAATAATTTGGAATATATATACAATTGAATTTTGCACATTTCCTTACAAAACATAATATATCATATCCATTATAAACTTTTGTTTACAATATACTATAGTTTCTAAATCGATCCTCGCAGGTATACTTCTAGTTCGTCCCATAACACCATGCACTATGGGCGCGTTTGGTAGTCTGCACGAGCTCCAACTAGACCCGAGTGATGGAAAATGGACTGTTTGGTTGGTTCCATGCGGCTAAATTCCTGACTCGCAGATGTTTAAAACACCCTTGGGCTAGACCCGATAGGAACGGCCGAATCGGCAGTTTTCGTGGAGTCAGGCTGCATAGCTGCAAAAAGAGTTGGCTGCGGTGCGCACGGGAGCTCTGCTCGGATGGTGGGAGATGGCGAAATTCTGGCGCCGTTTCGCGTCAGGCATAGTCATCACCTCCTCCCCCCTACCATTCGGTCACCTCCCCATTTTTTCCATTCCGCATCGGCGGCTCCTATTTTCTTCATTGTCGACGGATCCGCGACGGCGTCTCCACCGATGGAGGATCTAGCCGGCGGCCCGCACCGCAGCGCCCTCTTCGTCCCCTTGCTGAATTTATCGTGCTCTCGTCAGTCCCACAGACCCGCGGAGCCGTGACCACGAAAGGCAGGAGCTCGTCTTCTTCAGCGTCCGCACCGGCTGGTCCCCTTCGTCCACAATGCCAGGAGCAGAGGTAAAACAAATTCCTCCTCATCTAGACGGAGCGCTATTGTCGATATAGTGAGTACTCATGTTAGATCCAACATATTAGGACAACGTTATGACTTTGAACAAGCACATAGCAACACTCATAGTTGTGATTCAAGCTTGGATTCTGCTGATCCACAAGATCGTAGTTAGGCGCACCGCTACTCCTCTGGTCACATGGGCCCTATGTTCGTTAGAGATCATGAGAGGATTGCTAATATGAACTACATCTACAACAACAACGGGGTAGAAGTTGTCCAGATGCTTAGGATGGAGAGCCTCGTTCTATGAACTTGTCAAAAGGTTTAGAGACAGTGGCATGTTGAGGGACAGTTGTCGAGTACCTGATTCGACATATCCCCCGTATGACATACTGGGGGTTTGAGAGTAGGAAACAGTTGGGCGTTGGTGATCTCGTCGGCTAACAGGGGGCACGATTTACCCAGGTTCGAGGTCCTCGAGGAGGTAAAACCCTTACTCCTTCCTGTCTGGTTTATATTCATGTGGTGTTTACAATGGCGGCTACCCTAGTCGAGAGATGGGATCGCAAGAGAGGCAGTACCTATGGTTGGAGACAATAAATAGATGCCCTACCATGGGGTTCTCCTAGCATTTATATAGGAGGTTGGGTCCCGAAGCCTTATCCGGGTAGGTTTACAAACCCTAGCCTACGTCGGTTGCTTCCTCCAATCCTTGACCCGCAAGTATTGCGGGTGGGCCGCAGTTGGGTCTTCTAGAAGATCGGGGTAGCTCCACGTGCTGGGCTTCCAGGCATATCTTGTACCGTATAGGCCCGTTAGGGGGACTCGGAAAGTATTCCTCCGTTAGTAGCCCCCGAGTGTTTATTCGACTCTAGAGAGTCGGGTAAACACTCAAAACCAAGTCATGGCGCACTCGTCTACTCCCGATGGGACGTGACATAGTGAGACAGGACGTGGTGGGCCTGTTGTTTCGGCTTTTTTGACCGGAAACTTGCCGTTGTGTGCCGGTTTTCCCCCTTAGTGCGCAGTAACTTACACGTGGGTGGCTTTAAAGATCGTGCAGAGCAACCGCCCACGATCGTTTCACCTTCGCACGACGCGTGGTAGTCGGGATTTACGCCACGTGTCCTCCCTTGGCGAAGATCAATGGCCTGGGATGATCCAGTCGCAGTATAAAACTGGGGTCTACGGGGATAGATAAATCTTTTCCCTTCGCCCTTTCCCCATCTTCTTCCTTAGTGCCTTTTCTCTCCACACTGTCCTTCACGGAAAAATCAAGTGTGTCGTGATGGCGGCGGCGACCAAGAGCGGGGGCACCACCTTGTCGGCTTCTCAGAAGAAGATCGGCGAACGACGTTCTTCGAACGTGACCAGGAAAAGCTTGGTCTAGATGCAGAAGGACGGGGTGCTCCCGCCGGAGAGCGAGAAGCGGGTGCGCCAGCCCGGAAAGGAGGATGACGGCCCTGTCCCGCAAGGTAACGAACGCGTTGTTTTCACGGAAAATGTTGCCCGGGGCCTCTCTTACTCGCTGCACACATTTCTCCGCGGGCTCCTCTAAATCTACACCATCCAACTCCACGACCTCCCACCAAACGTTGTGCAGCACATCTCGTGTTTCATCGTGTTGTGAGAATACTCCTTGGCACTCGCCCACACTAGGGGTTGTCAAGGCAGATCTTCAACGTGAAGATCCACCGAGAGAAAGTTCCTGCGGGTGAAAGGACCCGGGGAACCACTTGCTATTGGTTGCTTCATAATCCAAGCCCACAGCGAGTCGGCGTACTTCGAGATGAAGTTCGTCGAGTCGGCTCAAGGATGGCGTAGGCGATGGTTCTATGTGCAGGACACGAACGTGCATGGGGTGCCAAATTTCTACCCCTTTGCCATACTGAAGAGGAGGAAATCTTGGAGCCACACCATGTCGACTGAAGAAATCAAGACTGCGGCGCCTCTGCTGGAGCAAGTCGCAACATTGCGCGGGAAGGACAGAGGGC
This sequence comes from Alopecurus myosuroides, assembly GCA_028641055.1. Lineage (NCBI taxonomy): Eukaryota > Viridiplantae > Streptophyta > Magnoliopsida > Poales > Poaceae > Alopecurus > Alopecurus myosuroides. The sequence goes on from CM054061.1 coordinate 242,513,981, forward strand.
CCTAGATCAACGGAGTACATCTTGCGAGTGTCTTCTTGCTCTAGCGCGCGCAGCCGCTGCAGAATCGCCCTAGCACCCTGTGGGAGTACTCGGGGGCTTCTAATCCAAGCCGGAGTCGCAAAGATGACCTTTCAAAGGATGAGTTCGAGGCGAAGATCTGCGGGTTCACTAGTATCAAGAAGGGAGATAAGTTCTCGGCTGTCCCATCGATAGCCTTCGACTCCGCACATCCTCCGGACAAGGTAAGTTTCTGCATTTTCTTCTACTATTCTGATTATTTTGAGTACGCCTCTTATCTTCGAGTTCCCTTCACTTCTTCAAAACCAGGACATCGAGATCTGCTACCCTCCACTTCCTGGGGCGGACGGCGACGCTTCTGACCTTCTGGTGAGTAACTTTGAGGCTCCTCTCGACATTAGTGTTGTCGGCGCAGAGTCTAGTGAAGAGAAGGAAGAGTACGAGGAGGAGGAAGAAGACGACAACTTCCCTCACATTCCCCGCAAGCGCAGCAGAGGAGAGGAAGAGGAGATAACTTCTAAAGATGCCTCCTTAAGCCAGGAGTTGGTCGAAGAAATTGACCCGAAGGAGGTGCATTCTGCGATTCCCATCAGTATGCTCCCTCCGATGTCTAAGAAAGCAAGGGTTCCTGTTCCATGGGACCTAGACGCCTTCGATGAAGAACATGACGAGTGAGTTTCTTTCCTTTCCTTTGTCGTGGCCCTTTATCTAGAGTATTTTCCTTAACGTATTTCAGGGTCGTGATGCTTTGATGAGGACATCCCTAGCTCTTCACCTATTGTTACACATGAGGATGCTCCAATACAAGCTAATGAAGTAAGGATTGGTCCAATGACAAGATAAAGAACCAAGCTATTACAACAACATGTGAATTCACTCCTACTTGAATATAATGTTTATAATTGTGAGAGCTTTATACTACCTAAATCCTTGCATTTGTGTATTCTTAGGTTTGTTGATAACACAAGCATGAATGGAGATCATGGAGAGGAGATACACAAGGATGAGCATGGATTAGAAGAGGAGATGGAGAACAAGCAATAACATGATGAAAACAACAAATAACAAATGTTATGATGACAAGGGGATGGTGCCTCCACAAGGTCAAATGCACTAAGTGTGGAAAACAATGTTATTATGTTATTCCACACTCATGGATGGACAAGGCAAGAGGAGGGCGCCCACAAGGAAGCATCTATGCGCCATAAGGAGTCCTAGTGATGTAGCCCACCCAACTCCACCAAGTGCACCGATGACAAGATCACGCGCAAAGGCCATCCAAGATAAGGTGAACTCGCTCCTCTCGTTCCATGCTTTCGGTCATGTGGAGAATGGTGCGCTACCTCATGGTGCAACACTTTGTGTGCTCAGGTACAAGTCCACCACGGGTGCCCAAGAAGACGCGGAAGCCGAACGAGCAGGACCAGCGCAAGGAGACGAAGGCGGGAAGCTCCAGGCGGCGGAACCTCCGGTGCCCCCACCGGAGCCTCCGCTCCACGCTCGCCACCGGAGCCTCCGGTGCAGCCTCCGCCCAAAAGCCCTTCGGGTTGGTGGCAGCGGAACCACCACCGGAGCAAGCACCGGAGCCCCAGCGGAACCTCCGGGGATCCCACCGGAGCCTCCGCTCCGCAGCTCGCCACCGGAGCCTCCGGTGCTGCCTCCGCCCAAAACCCCTTCGGTTGGATGACGACGGAGCCACCACCGGACCTCCACCGGAGCCTCCGCTCGATCCACCGGAGCCTCCGCTCATGCGTGGCCCGCGTGCCACTTTAGGGCCTTGACACTTGTATCTTATCCTCCCACCTACCCCCCTTTGGCACTAGACTATATATAGGTCCCCCTTTCTCAGATCTAGGGTTAGAGTTGAATCTAGACATTTAGAGCTTGGCTCTCTTGTATCCCTCTTTGAGGAACTACTCCTCCGATGTGTACCGAGGAACGTATCAAGGCTACTCCTCCGACTTCATCGAGGATCGTATCAAGACTCATCCAATTACTTGATCTCTCCCTTTGGGTTTCTATCAAGGAATTGTCCAATCTTCCTCTCGTCTATCTTGAGGTTCTATTGGCGTAGTGGACCGGCTACGGGTGTAAAGCGGTTTCAATCAAGGTGAGCTCAGTTGAATCGATCGTTCCGTAGGCGGCCCTCGGGGTTAGTTGACGGAAGATTTGGGGTTCTTCGGTTCTTACTAGTTATCCCCTGCGTTTGCTCGCGTTCCCCTCGTTTTCCCCCTCGTGTTCTTCGTGCGTTCATCGTGTTCTTCGTGCGTTCTTCATCCTTCTTGTCGATTCGTGAAGATCGGGCCAAACTAGGAGTACAACTCCACATCATCTGGTATCCAGAGGTAGATTGACACGAATCCGACACCCCATCCCCTCCCCTACCACCAATTTTTCTTCTATCCACCATAAATTCGAAAATTTCACAAAAATAGCCTCAAAGGGTTTTCGACCGATCTGTTGATTCGTTGAGTTTTTCGTGGTTTTTCTTCATAGATCTGTTGCCAAACACCATTCCACACCTTTCTATTCAACCAATTTTTCCAATTTCGCCCAAAATTTTTCTTGATTTTGTGGGAATTTCGAATTTGAGCCAAAAACTCAGAAAATTTCAGCTCTTCGATTCTCCGACAGATTTTGAAACTTGTTTTTCTTTGTCGTTTTTTATCCGAATTGAGTGAAACAAAGTGCTACGCGACGCCCACGACATCACCTACGCTTCCACATCAACGGATCGCCACGACATCGACTCCCCCACGGCCGCAAGTCCGTGATCATCAAATAGGAAAGGTATAACTTGCTTCCGTTTGCACCACCCCACCCCATTGTGTTACTTACCTATCGGACTAGTTCTTTTTACACCGCTTGGCATCGCATTTGTGGCATCGAGAGTGCGAGGTTAGCGCTTGTGAGAGATTAGTTACCGAGTAGGCATTGGCACTTTGGAATCCATCAAAAAGAGAAAATCAAAAAAAAAAGAGAAAAAAAGAAAATAGAAAAAGAAGCAAAAGGATCGGTGCCAATTGCTTTCCATTGTCGGAACGTGTAGCATTGCGTCGCAAAAGAGAAAGAGTGACCGATTGCCACGGTGCGAATCTTGTTGCCTCTTCAAATTTGCGGTTTGAGCTAGCGTCCTCTTTGAGTTAGTGTGGCATTGAGCATTAGACTACGTTACGGCCATTTCGTTCTTCGCTCGTCCATTGGTCGCACTAACCCCATTTTTCCATTGCGTGTGTGTGTTCCACCATATTTCCATCCTATAGGTTTGGTTTTTGTGCTAACTTTTCTTTGAATTTTCTCCACGATTGACAACAAACTTTTCTTCGGTTTTGTCGATTTTTCCTCGCCACTTTCCTAACCTATTTGCCTTCCATATAAAGTGTGTGTGTTGCCGTTTGCGGTTTCTTTCGATCTTTTGGATTCGCTCTTGACATACCGCCCTACACCTAGGCTCGTCCACTAGCCTCAATACGACCAAGAAAGGTAACGTTGGGTAAGTGAGGCGTCCATTTCTTCAATATCACCCTTGTGTGTGTTTTTGAGATGGCTAGGGAAGGAGTATTCACAAGTCCGAGCTCGGAAGACGAAGGCAATCCATTCTACAACGACAATGCTTACGCCAACTTCGTCACCCACAATGACCACTTTCAACTCCGCGAACTCGTCAAGGACGGGTTGCAACGCTATGAGCGTCGACTACAAGAGCAAGAGGCTCGATTGAATGATCAAATGACGCGCATCAACATCAACTTGGCTAATCTTGCCAATCGCCGTCATTCTTCATCGTCCTCAAGGTCTCGTCGCTCAAGCCACCGCAATCAAGATCATCACCAACCTCGTCGCCATGATCGCCACAACGTGGAGGAGGGTGGACAACCTCAACAACCACCACCACCTCCTCCACAACCTCAACAACCTCCGCGACGCAATTGGTATGAGGATAGCTCGCCATCACCACCACCTCGACATCGCCAAGGCCGTGGTGACCCTCTTCAACAACCGCAACGCCCGGACCTTCGACAACACCATCATCCTCCACCTCCACAAGGCCACGCTCAAGACTATGGCCACAATGATTTCGTGGAAGATGCTCGTCAACATCGAAGGCCACCTAGGCGCCATGCGCGTCCCAACAACAATGACCGCCAAGAACATGATCATCCTCAACACCCTCGAGATGAACAAGTGCTTCCGCAACACCCTCGCCAAGAACAAGAGCGTCCTCGACAACATCACAATGGCCATGATGATAGTGAACGCCGTGAAGCTAGGCTTCGTCACCACCAACCACCACCACCAAATGACCACCGGCGTCATCCTCCCCATCATGATCGCCACCGCCAAGACAATGAGGATGACCCCTATGATGATTCACCTCCCATTTATGATGAAGACCCCCATGAGCGCCAACATGAGCGTCCCCATCGTCCGCAAGAGGACAACAACATGAGTGCTCTTCGTTTCAATGTCCCCAAGTTCAATGGTGAGAATGATCCCGAAGACTATCTTGCTTGGGCTCTCAAGGTTGACAAGATCTTCGGCATCCACACCTTCACCGACAAGAAGATGGTTGCTCTAGCATCTTTGGAATTCGAAGGCTATGCACTCTTATGGTGGGATCGTCTACAAGCCGAACGAGTCCGCAATCGCATTGCTCCCATTGCCACTTGGAATGAGATGAAGCAATGCATGCATGCTCGATTCGTTCCTCCTCACTACAAGCGTGACCTCTTCAAGAAGCTCCAAGAACTTCGTCAAGGTGTGAAGTCCGTTGATGAATACTACAAGGAAATGGAGACATCTTTGATTCGAGCTCATGTGATAGAATCTCAAGAGCAAACAATGGCCCGCTTCCTCAATGGCCTCAACTATCCTATACGGAAGATCGTCGAGTATCAACCATATGACAACATTGTGGCCCTTGTCCACCAAGCTCTCAAGGCGGAACGCCAAATTGCGGAAGATCTCAAGTATAGCAAGCAAAAGGCTTTCTTCAACTCAAGACCATCCTCCTCAACTCCAATGACACAAGTTCCTCCTCCAACTACCACCAAGAGCAACACTCGAGCCTCTAGTGCTCCCAACAAGTCTTCCCAACCATTCAAGAAGCAAGTGCCTCCCACATCATCCTCAAGTGCTCCTCAAGTCAAGTCAAGCACTATTACTTGCTTCAAGTGTGGTGGTAGTGGACACAAGTCCTTTGAATGTTCCAACAAGATGATCATGATTGTCAACCAAGACGGTGAACGTGATTCTATGAGCGAAGGTGAATACTATGCCTTGCATCAAGTTGCTCTCAACTCTTTGGACGTCCCCAACGATGATGAAGAAAGTGTGTATTGCGATGAGGACAAGAATCCATCGCTAGTGGTCACAAGAGTCCTCACTTCTTCTCCCCAAGATGAGCAAGATCAACGGTGCAATCTCTTTCAAACAAGAGCCGGTATTGATGGCAAGTCAATCAAGGTCATCATCGACGGTGGAAGTTGCCACAACTTGGCTAGCAAAGAGCTTTGCGACAAACTCAAATTTCCTTACAAGCAACATCCTCATCCATACCATGTCCAATGGCTTAGTGACTCCGGTACCTTCAAGATTCAACACATGGTCACCGTGAATTTCAAGATTGGTCCATATGAAGACACGGTAGATTGTGATGTTGTTCCTATGACCGTGTGTCATCTTCTTCTTGGTCGACCTTGGCAATACGACAAGAGTGCTATCCATGATGGGCGTACCAATCACTATAGCTTCAAGTGGAATAACAAAACATGTGTTCTTCGTCCCATGTCTCCTAGCCAAGTGATCGCCGACAACACCAAGACTCTTGCACGTAGACAAGAAGAGCTCAAATCTCGTGAGATGAGTGGTGTGAGAGTGATCCACCAAAAAGTGAGTGAGAGCCACAAGCCAAATATGAGTGGAAAAATTCCGAGTGATGCCAAAGGCTTTGCCTTACTTGCCACCAAAAGAGAGATGCGAGAGCTAAGAGATGACCCAACCATACTTCACTTTGTCCTATTGTGCAAAGGGGAGGCACTTGACACTAACGACATGACAAATCTTCCTCCCTCTTTGTTGCCTTTGTTGCAGGAATTTGAAGACGTCTTTCCCGATGAGCTCCCTCCAGGCCTTCCTCCCCTTCGAGGAATCGAGCACCGTATTGACCTCATTCCGGGCGCGCCCCTCCCAAACCGCGCTCCTTACCGCACCAATCCCGAGGAGACTAAGGAGATTGAGCGCCAAATCCAGGAGCTACTCGAAAAAGGTTTTATTCGCGAATCCCTTGGCCCTTGTGCCGTGCCGGTTATCCTTGTTCCAAAGCAAGATTCTACTTCCCGCATGTGTATGGATTGTCGCCCTATCAATGCTATCACCGTTAGATATAGACATCCTATTCCTAGGCTCGATGACATGCTTGATGAATTGAGTGGTGCTACCATCTTTTCCAAAATTGATCTTAAAAGTGGTTATCATCAAATTCGTATGAGTATAGGTGATGAATGGAAAACGGCTTTCAAAACAAAACTTGGTTTGTATGAATGGCTTGTTATGCCCTTTGGTCTTTCGAATGCCCCATCTACCTTCATGCGTCTCATGAATGAAGTTCTACGTCCTTTCATTGGCAAATTTGTTGTGGTTTACTTCGATGATATTCTCATTTATAGCAAATCTTTGGAAGATCACCTTGATCATATTTCACAAGTATTGTTGGCTCTTCGCAATGCAAAACTTTTCGCCAATCTTTCCAAATGCAATTTTTGCACCAACAAGCTTGTTTTCTTGGGTTTTGTGATCTCTTCCCATGGTATTGAAGTAGATAACAAGAAGATTGAGGCAATTAGGAATTGGCCTAACCCTACCTCCGTGGGTGAGATAAGGCGCTTTCATGGCCTTGCCGGTTTCTATCGCCGCTTTGTCAAAGATTTTTCAACTATTGCTTGCCCTTTGAATGAACTTACCAAAAAGAATGTACCTTTTGTTTGGGGCAATGCGCAACAAAAAGCTTTCGACACACTTAAGAAATGCTTAACCGAAGCTCCTTTGCTTGTTTTACTGGATTTTGAGAAAACTTTTGAGATTGAATGTGATGCTAGTGGTATAGGAATTGGTGGCGTTCTCATGCAAAACGGACGCCCCGTTGCTTACCATAGTGAAAAACTTGATGGTGCTAAACTCAATTACCCCATCTATGATAAGGAACTTTTTGCTTTGGTTAGAGTGCTAGAAGTTTGGCAACACTACCTTTGGCCAAAAGAATTTGTCATTCATTCGGATCACGAATCATTGAAATACTTGAAAAGCCAAACCAATTTGAACAAGAGGCATGCTAAATGGGTTGAATTCATTGAATATTTTCCTTATGTCATTAAGTACAAGAAAGGTAAAGAGAATGTGGTAGCCGATGCCTTGTCTAGGAAAGAATGCCTTCTTACACGTCTTGACATCAATGTGATTGGTTTGGATGAGATCAAAGACTTATATGCTTCCGATGCTTTCTTTGGTCCTATATTTGAGAAATGCTTGCCTAACCGAGGTTTCGATGATTACTATCTTCACAAAGGTTTCTTGTTTAAGGCTAACAAATTGTGTATCCCCGAGTCCTCTCTTCGTTTGTTGTTATTGAAGGAATCACATGAAGGAGGTCTCATGGGCCACTTTGGACGCGACAAGACCTATGCCATGCTCTCCACCAACTACTATTGGCCCAAGATGAAGCATCACGTTGAGCGACACGTCAAGAGATGTTCTACATGCCTCCGAGCTAAGTCCACTTCCAACCCTCATGGTCTTTACATGCCATTACCTATACCACATGCACCTTGGAGTGATATTAGCATGGACTTTGTGTTAGGCCTTCCACGAACTAAAACCAACATGGATTCAATCTTTGTAGTTGTGGATCGTTTCTCTAAGATGGCACATTTCATTCCTTGCAACCGAACCGATGATGCTTCACATGTTGCTACTTTGTTTTTCAGGGAAATTGTGCATTTACATGGTGTACCTACTTCCATTGTCTCGGACCGTGACGTCAAGTTCACCTCCTACTTTTGGAAGACGTTGATGGCCAAGCTAGGCGTCAAGCTTCTCTTCTCCACCGCCTATCACCCACAAACGGATGGACAAACCGAGGTCGTCAACCGCACACTTTCTTCACTACTTCGAGCATTGATCAAGCCCAGCTTGAAGAATTGGGAGGAATGCATCCCAGACGCCGAGTTCGCCTACAACCATGCTCTCCATCAAGCTACCAAGAAGAGTCCTTTCGAGATCGTCTACGGCTTCAACCCCAACACCGCCCTCGACATACTTCCTTTGCCTCTACGCGAGCGAGCAAATATGGACATCGACAAGCGCACCGACTACATCAAGAAGCTACACGACTCCACAAGAGCTACGCTAGAGAAGCATTCCGAGCATCGAGCCTCTATCATGAACAAGAACAAGAAACCCATGGTGTTCCAAGAAGGTGACCTCGTGTGGCTACACTTGCGCAAGGACCGGTTCCCCGACGAGCGCAACTCCAAGCTCAAGCCAAGAGGTGACGGTCCCTTCAAGGTCATCAAGCGCATCAACAACAACGCCTACAAGCTCGACTTACCGCAATCCAAGTACCTCGTCCACAACTCCTTCAATGTCAAGGACCTCTCTCCCTTCCATGGACACCCAAGTGATGAAGACGACGCCGAGTCGAGGTCGACTCTTTTTCAAGGGGGGGGGGAGATGATGTAGCCCACCCAACTCCACCAAGTGCACCTATGACAAGATCACGCGCAAAGGCCATCCAAGATAAGGTGAACTCGCTCCTCTCGTTCCATGCTTTCGGTCATGTGGAGAATGGTGCGCTACCTCATGGTGCAACACTTTGTGTGCTCAGGTACAAGTCCACCACGGGTGCCCAAGAAGACGCGGAAGCCGAACGAGCAGGACCAGCGCAAGGAGACGAAGGCGGGAAGCTCCAGGCGGCGGAACCTCCGGTGCCCCCACCGGAGCCTCCGCTCCACGCTCGCCACCGGAGCCTCCGGTGCAGCTTCCGCCCAAAAGCCCTTCGGGTTGGTGGCAGCGGAACCACCACCGGAGCAAGCACCGGAGCCCCAGCGGAACCTCCGGGGATCCCACCGGAGCCTCCGCTCCGCAGCTCGCCACCGGAGCCTCCGGTGCTGCCTCCGCCCAAAACCCCTTCGGTTGGATGACGACGGAGCCACCACCGGACCTCCACCGGAGCCTCCGCTCGATCCACCGGAACCTCCGGTGGAAACCACCGGAGCCTCCGCTCCTGCGCGGCCTGCGTGCCACTTTAGGGCCTTGACCCTTGTATCTTATCCTCCCACCTACCCCCTTTGGCACTAGACTATATATAGGTCCCCCTTTCTCAGATCTAGGGTTAGAGTTGAATCTAGACATTTAGAGCTTGGCTCTCTTGTATCCCTCTTTGAGGAACTACTCCTCCGGTGTGTACCGAGGAACGTATCAAGGCTACTCCTCCGACTTCGTCGAGGATCGTATCAAGACTCATCCAATTACTTGATCTCTCCCTTTGGGTTTCTATCAAGGAATTTTCCAATCTTCCTCTCGTCTATCTTGAGGTTCTATTGGCGTAGTGGACCGGCTACGGGTGTAAAGCGGTTTCAATCAAGGTGAGCTCAGTTGAATCGATCGTTCCGTAGGCGGCCCTCGGGGTTAGTTGACGGAAGATTTGGGGTTCTTCGGTTCTTACTAGTTATCCCCTGCGTTTGCTCGCGTTCCCCTCGTTTTCCCCCTCGTGTTCTTCGTGCGTTCATCGTGTTCTTCGTGCGTTCTTCATCCTTCTTTTCGATTCGTGAAGATCGGGCCAAACTAGGAGTACAACTTCACATCACCTAGTAGTTGTAGGTTTGGTTTGTATACCAATATGGCCGAATCCCATCTATTTTGGGTCGGTTTGTATCTACTTGTGTTAGGAATAGGAGTCCTAGTCGAGTTGGAGAGGGATTGCTTGCGCAAGCCACTTGTGGCCGCACCCCTCCCCTCTCATATACTCCATACTTGCGAGTTGGAGAGTTTAGACTACGTTAAACCCAAAAACCCTAGACCTCTAGATTGAAACTGCTTGTAAGCCTTTCATCTGGAAGTTCATCTGCAAACTTTACGTGATACCTGCTGTTCCACTGGGAATAAGACGGTACATGACCACTTGTAGTCGGTGGATTACTTGTGCAAGAAAATATCCTTGGGGTTGCTATCTTTTGCATTGGCATCAGGGATCAGCCAGGAGAGTTCTTAGTGGCGCACTAGTTATCATACTGGAGTTGTCTGTGAGTTCACTGAGAAGATTGGGCCGCCCCTTATCATCTTGGTATCAAATTTACAGGTTGCCTCGGTGAGCTATCAAATTTCCCTTTAGATTTGAGTGTTTTATTTCCTATCCAGAAAATTGCCCCACAAAAATAGTGTAGTTCATTGCCTTAACTTAGATATCACCTTAGTTTTCAATTACTAGTGTTGTTTTTGTGTTAGATTTTGTGTTGCTTTTTCTCTTTTTTTTAGTTTCATATTTTTCGGCTAGATATAGGGTTCTTGTTCATCTAGCCGCAATCCTATCGAAAATCCCAAAAAAATCCGCTGCAATCCACCATATACACTCCCAATCCGAGCCTCACTAGGTTTCCTACCGCGGCACAAAACTCACCAATTCCCTGCCGCGCACCTACCGTAGCTGCTCTCGGATTCCACCTCACCGCTGTCGTGCCCTAGCTGCTATCGGATTCCCCTGTCGCGCGCTTACAAATCCCACAGCACGCCCGTAGCGCAGCACACCAACCCGCCCTTTGCGCGCTGCCGCGACACGAGTTTGGCGCAAAACGCTGTCGCGCCCACGTAACACGCGCGCCCGCTGGTTTTCCTTGCTGCGCGCATACCATTCGCTGTAACGCAAGCGCGCGCGCTGCCGCGACACAAATTTGTGCGTTTTCGCTGCCGTGAGCCCCTGGCTGCTACCGCGGTACGATTTTGGCTGATTTTTTCTGCCGTACGGCACAGATTGGCATGTTTCCCTGCCGTGAGCTATTCCTTACTGCCGTGAGCTGCTGTTTGCTGCCGTGAGCTGCTGTTTGCTGCCGTGAGCTGCTATTTCTCTGTCGTGAGTGCTTGTTGCTGCCGTGAGCTGTTTAGAGTAGATTTCACCTAGATTTTTTCTGTTTTTCCTTATTATTTCTTGTTTTCTCACTAGGACCAATAATTCCAATCTTTATGAACCATAGCCACAGGCTTTCTACAGCATTCAAATAGGAACTTGCCCACAAGTATAGCTATTTTTGTGCTCTGACAGGTTGCTCATTTTCATCACCACCTTTGTGTTCACTTGTTTATTGGTTCATATTGCTCCTAGCTTAGTGTAAGGCCATTGGAAAAATACAAAAAAATAGAAAAACCAAACGTATAAAAAAAGAGAAAAGAGAAAAAGAGAAAAGTGCAAAGAGGCCATATCATTGCTATTGTTTACTAGTTGAGCTTTCTGACGCCCCGAGATCGGGCACTATGCAGATTCCAGCATTCCCGCCAAAATCCACATAATAACCGATTCCAGGTTGCCATTTATGATAACCTTACAATAGTTCACGAATATTCCACAATTACAACCGAAACAGATACATACAAGATGACTCAGACGAGCCAGGGATACAACTGATACATTACAAAGATCCAAAATAACAGCGGAAGAAACAACACATCGTCCGTCTACGGACAAGATCCAAATTGGACTAAGAGTCCTGAAGATAACCGAGAGCGTCCAATCCCTGCCCAGGCCAGGCCGGAGGGATTCCCAAGCTAACGTCGTCAGACTTCAAACCTGTTGACTGCAAGTTGGAGTTTGCAGCCACGAAAGAGATTCGTGGGTCAGTACGGTTAAGTACTGGCAAGGGGAATAGAATCCATACTCACAAGTTACCGGCGTAGCCAGTCATCACAAGATACAAATACTTTAGGATCAACGGAACGGAAGGGGGTTATTGCAAATAAGCGACAGCAGGCTGCACTAACCAACTACAGAGATTCTATTACTTCCAACTATCAGAAAGGGGATAAGATCGAGTAATAGTAACCAACTGAAAGTAACTCCAAACAAACCCATCCTGGATCTCGCCCTTATCCGAAGAAGCAATCCGAGGATAACTCACACAATTGGATTAATGATGGTTCAGATTATTGTGTCAATAAGCCTATTACTAGTCAAGTTGTTAATCATTGGCTGAAAGGTTGTTAATCATTAGGTTTAAGTTGTCCTGAGTACTTGTTAGCCAGTACTTTCACCAAGTAATCCATAACCGCGGAAAACACGGCTTCTCGAGAAGATTATCCCTGCAGGGTTGCACCAATTTAGCCGTACACGCAAGAATAACCCGCCAGATGGGGAGCTAACCCACCAAGCGAGGTACTCTACACAACCAACCCTTCTTCGCATCAAGCCCAAAGCACCGCGTGCTGTGCGTGCGCGGCTAATCGAGCCCCCCGAAGAAAAGGAGGACCCTCATAGCACTGGAAGACCACTCCGCCCTAAATGCCGACTACAAAAGTTCCACCCTGGCGCCAAGGGTTCTTACCTGCATATGATGCAGCAAATGGAACACCCGAACTTGTACGGCGATTTGGACGAGATGCGAATCGAGTCAGTTGAGGGGGGCGCCCATACTCGCTTCCCACATGCGGGTAGTGCGCTCATCATGGATCAGTAGACAAGACCCTTTTCCTATTAGGGTCGACACTAGCAGGCCTCAAAACCACAAAGGGCCTCCTGCCGGTGCCTTATCATCAAATTTATTATTAAACAATAAAAGTAGCATGATTGATTGATTGATTAAACATTGAGCCCCCGGAACGTAATAGAGTAGTAACAGAAAGTAACGGGTAACAGACTCGAGCAAAACAACCCTAAGCATACTAGTAAGACACGGGCAACAGGCAATGGTTATAGGTGTGGAGGTGAGGCAATATCGGGGTAAAGGATTCATGTGATAGGTTCGCAACAGAAACAACTACTACTAAGCTAGCAGAACAGAACGACGGAAAGTATCGGTAACAAGTGATGAAAGGCAGCCATTTGGCAGCTAGTGAGTATACTTGCCTGAGATCCCGCAAGGTAGCAGAACTTGTCGTTGCTCACATCATCTCAACGTCCTATCCAGGAAGAAGCAACGAACCTCGAACAAACACCGGATGCAACAATTACTACTACGGCAAAAGATCCAGCATGATCAAGGTATGGATGCATGACAAGTTTAAAGATGCATCAAAGTAAACTAGTTGACAAGATAAACAAATTTAAATGGACCCATATGCAATTTGAGTTGCATATGAACAGCCCATGAATTATGGTTGAAACAATGATCTACAATTTGTTAACATGTGTAAGTGGTTTATCATGATGCATGCACGATGATGATAACAAGATAACAACAAATAACAATAATAGATGCAAAGGAAAAGGAATAAAACAAGTTTGGAAATTATTTATTAAGTTTGGAAAATTTGGTTACTTAAGCATGTCTCACAAACAATTGTGGTTTTCATCAAGTTAAAGTGTCCAAAACAATTAACAAAGTTTGTATTTGAAAAGAACACCAAATTTTAGTTGGATTACATGTTTCAAATATTGAAATTGGAGTTAGGATAATTTAATTATGAATTAAACAATATTAAACAAGTTTTAATTGAATTTAGTTCAAGTTTGAATATTATTTGAATTTTATTTGTTCAAAACATAAATTCAAATTCATATTTGAAAAGTTCACACTTTGATGGTTTGAAAACATATTTTGCATGTTCAAAATTATTTTATTTTGAGCAAGTTATGATTTTATCAAATTTAAAGGAATTAAACAAGTATTAAATTAGTTAGGCAATTTAAATTATTCCAATAATGAAACAAATTTTATATTTGAATAGGATATTCAAAATGGTATGAAAAACATATTTTATTTGCATTATTTGGAATTAGTATGAATTATTTATGAATTGTTGCAAATTACAATTGAATTATTTGAATTCAAATTTGAATTGCATTTTGGAATTTCAAAACAGTGAGCAAATGGTACCATTAGATAGACAATTTTATTTAGAGCAATAAACATATTCAGAGTTTTTGATTTGGAGTCATATTTTAAAAGTTATTAACAGATCAAAACAGGGGACCAAATTGTTATTTTTAGGGACTTAGTGTTAAAAGGAAAGTGCAGAAAAACAATTGTTACCGTGTACTACTGTACCCACAGTCACTGCCCATGGGCCACTGGCCAGCGTGGCACGGCTAGGAGGTGAGGTGGCACAGGGGGTCTATGGATGGTGGGGTCGCGCGCACGGGATAAATCCCGAAAAAAGTTGCAGCACCGGGGATTCGAACCCGGGCCTAGCTCACGCGCGCGCAGGGTCTGAACCAACTGGGCTGGTGTTCTCTTTGTGACAGTAGAGGGTTTCGGGGGGGTATCAGCTGTGGCTGCGGCCTGTTCCTGAATTAACTGAAACCGAACAGACACTGCATCTGCTAACTGAACCTGTCGCGTGCAGGGTCCAGATGGCTAGCGGCAGAGGAAGATGGCGCGGCCGGCGGCCATGGCTGCTCGCAGCGCTGGCGCGCGGTGGCCGGTGGGCGGTTGCCGTGCGGTGTGCGGGTCTAGGGCGTGTGGTTGCGGACAGAGCGAGAGGGACAGGAGAAAGGGGGCGGAGCGCACCTGCTGCTCGCTGTCGACGATCAGCAGAAACGGACGGAAGTCCGGCGATGGCGCGGCGTCCACGATCTCCCCCAGGAAACGGAGAGGGCACGAGGAGCTCCAAGGGAGCGCCCCGGTTCCATTCCCGGCGGCGGCTCCTCCTCGAGGTGGACGGTGGTGGCGGGGGGTGACGGGGAATAGAGAGGGTCTCGGTGGTTTCAGGCTGTGTGGTGATCGTAGGTTTCAGAGAACAGAGGAAGGGAGGTGGAAGCGATAGATGGGAACGACGGCGGTGAGGGAAGGCTAGGGCCTAGGGTTAGATATAGGGGGAGGAGACCTAGTACGGCATGGCATCTGGAGGGGGGAAGGATGATCGGATGTTGATGGATGTGTTCGTACACAGTGACATCAGCCAGAGGAGGAAGACAGCGACAGGAGGGGGGTGCTGGGCTGGAAAAAAGTTGGGCTTATGGGAAGGAAAGAGAATTAATGGGCTGGGGGTAGGTTTAGCTGCTGCTCACTTTATTTTTTAATTTTTCTGTTTCTTTTATTATTATTTTTGCTGAAACCAAATGGAAGAAAAGAAAGCCTTTTGGTTAGTAAAAAAAATGATAAAAAATTATGGTTAGTTTAGTGTTTTAAATAGAAACTAGAAACCAACTTTTGTTTTCTAAAAGTTTTTCAAAATTATTGCTGTTTAGGATTTAAACCAAGTTTGAAGGAATTTGAATACTCATTAAACATTATGAAAACAATTATTTCCATAGGGTGGACCCTAAGGTTAAGTTTATAAAAATCAGTTGATTGGCTTGTTAAAGTTTTTAAATTCAAAAGGGGTTATGTTTGAGGCATTTTGGTTTGAAAATGAAGGTGATTTAATTAATTGCTTGAAAATAGTTGTTTGATTAAACCCAACAAGTTAATGAATGATTTGGTTTAAACTTTTGAGTTAGCCATTAGGGTTTTAACAAGAGGGGAAAAAAAATATTAACAAGCAATTGAATTAAACAATTTTCAAACTATTGAAGAACAAAGAGGGGTGTAGTTTGCAAGTTTGAAATTGGAAATTTGGAGCAAGGGGAAAAGTTTAAATTGTTTTGAATTTCCAGTTGTGATGCAAACATGGTGCAATGCAATGTGATGCATATGATGCAAGCAAAAGGAAACAAACACTTTCCTATTAGGGTAACACCCCAGGTGTTACAGACGACACCACTAACAAGGGATTGCGCCCTCGCAATCCACCTGCTAACCCGGGAGGGGAAAGAAGTTCGACTATCGATTCTTCGTGCTTCCAGTTGATCTCCTCGACACCACTAACAAGGGTTTCTCGACACCACTAACAAGGGATTCTTGCTCGGGCTGACGACGACGTTCTTCCACCAGGAATATTCTGATGATCGAACCTATTAGGTTAAGGCTCAGAAAACGTCCACCCACGTAGGATCCTAACACTTTGAAAGATAGACAAGGGGGGAGACTCCAAAACAAATAAGATGGGAGGGGAAATAGAATAGAGATAAGGAGAAAACAAGAATCCTATTGAGATGTGTTTTTCCAAAATAGTTTAGCGGAAATAGTTTTTGACATTCTAGAAACAACGACCGTTAGCGAGGTTTTACTACAGGCTTTGCGGACCCGTTGCTTCGATAACCATTCGTATCGAAACAATCTCGGGAATCGGAACCAAGGCTCTGATACCATTTGTGACGCCCCGAGATCGGGCACTATGCAGATTCCAGCATTCCCGCCAAAATCCACATAATAACCGATTCCAGGTTGCCATTTATGATAACCTTACAATAGTTCACGAATATTCCACAATTACAACCGAAACAGATAGATACAAGATGACTCAGACGAGCCAGGGATACAACTGATACATTACAAAGATCCAAAATAACAGCGGAAGAAACAACACATCGTCCATCTACGGACAAGATCCAAATTGGACTAAGAGTCCTGAAGATAACCGAGAGCGTCCAATCCCTGCCCAGGCCAGGCCGGAGGGATTCCCAAGCTATCGTCGTCAGACTTCAAACCTGTTGACTGCAAGTTGGAGTTTGCAGCCACGAAAGAGATTCGTGGGTCAGTACGGTTAAGTACTGGCAAGGGGAATAGAACCCATACTCACAAGTTACCGGCGTAGCCAGTCATCACAAGATACAAATACTTTAGGATCAACGGAAAGGAAGGGGGTTATTGCAAATAAGCGACAGCAGGCTGCACTAACCAACTACAGAGATTCTATTACTTCCAACTATCAGAAAGGGGATAAGATCGAGTAATAGTAACCAACTGAAAGTAACTCCAAACAAACCCATCCTGGATCTCGCCCCTTATCCGAAGAAGCAATCCGAGGATAACTCACACAGTTGGATTAATGATGGTTCAGATTATTGTGTCAATAAGCCTATTACTAGTCAAGTTGTTAATCATTGGGTGAAAGGTTGTTAATCATTAGGTTTAAGTTGTCCTGAGTACTTGTTAGCCAGTACTTTCACCAAGTAATCCATAACCGCGGAAAACACGGCTTCTCGAGAAGATTATCCCTGCAGGGTTGCACCAATTTAGCCGTACACGCAAGAATAACCCGCCAGATGGGGAGCTAACCCACCAAGCGAGGTACTCTACACAACCAACCCTTCTTTGCATCAAGCCCAAAGCACCGCGTGCTGTGCGTGCGCGGCTAATCGAGCCCCCCGAAGAAAAGGAGGACCCTCATAGCACTGGAAGACCACGCCGCCCTAAATGCCGACTACAAAAGTTCCACCCTGGCGCCAAGGGTTCGTACCTGCATATGATGCAGCAAATGGAACACCCGAACTAGTACGGCGATTTGGACGAGATGCGAATCGAGTCAGTTGAGGGGGGCGCCCATACTCGCTTCCCACATGCGGGTAGTGCGCTCATCATGGATCAGTAGACAAGACCCTTTTCCTATTAGGGTCGACACTAGCAGGCCTCAAAACCACAAAGGGCCTCCTGCCGGTGCCTTATCATCAAATTTATTATTAAACAATAACAGTAGCATGATTGATTGATTGATTAAACATTGAGCCCCCGGAACGTAATAGAGTAGTAACAGAAAGTAACGGGTAACAAACTCGAGCAAAACAACCCTAAGCATACTAGTAAGACACGGGCAACAGGCAATGGTTATAGGTGTGGAGGTGAGGCAATATCGGGGTAAAGGATTCATGTGATAGGTTCGCAACAGAAACAACTACTACTAAGGCTAGCAGAACAGAACAATGGAAAGTATCGGTAACAAGTGATGAAAGGCAGCCATTTGGCAGCTAGTGAGTATACTTGCCTGAGATCCCGCAAGGTAGCAGAACTTGTCGTTGCTCACATCATCTCAACGTCCTATCCGGGAAGAAGCAACGAACCTCGAACAAACACCGGATGCAACAATTACTACTACGGCAAAAGATCCAGCATGATCAAGGTATGGATGCATGACAAGTTTAAAGATGCATCAAAGTAAACTAGTTGACAAGATAAACAAATTTAAATGGACCCATATGCAATTTGAGTTGCATATGAACAGCCCATGAATTATGGTTGAAACAATGATCTACAATTTGTTAACATGTGTAAGTGGTTTATCATGATGCATGCACGATGATGATAACAAGATAACAACAAATAACAATAATAGATGCAAAGGAAAAGGAATAAAACAAGTTTGGAAATTATTTATTAAGTTTGGAAAATTTGGTTACTTAAGCATGTCTCACAAACAATTGTGGTTTTCATCAAGTTAAAGTGTCCAAAACAATTAACAAAGTTTGTATTTGAAAAGAACACCAAATTTTAGTTGGATTACATGTTTCAAATATTGAAATTGGAGTTAGGATAATTTAATTATGAATTAAACAATATTAAACAAGTTTTAATTCAATTTAGTTCAAGTTTGAATATTATTTGAATTTTATTTGTTCAAAACATAAATTCAAATTCATATTTGAAAAGTTCACACTTTGATGGTTTGAAAACATATTTTGCATGTTCAAAATTATTTTATTTTGAGCAAGTTATGATTTTATCAAATTTAAAGGAATTAAACAAGTATTAAATTAGTTAGGCAATTTAAATTATTCCAACAATGAAACAAATTTTATATTTGAATAGGATATTCAAAATGGTATGAAAAACATATTTTATTTGCATTATTTGGAATTAGTATGAATTATTTATGAATTGTTGCAAATTACAATTGAATTATTTGAATTCAAATTTGAATTGCATTTTGGAATTTCAAAACAGTGAGCAAATGGTACCATTAGATAGACAATTTTATTTAGAGCAATAAACATATTCAGAGTTTTTGATTTGGAGTCATATTTTAAAAGTTATTAACAGATCAAAACAGGGGACCAAATTGTTATTTTTAGGGACTTAGTGTTAAAAGGAAAGTGCAGAAAAACAATTGTTACCGTGTACTACTGTACCCACAGTCACTGCCCGTGGGCCACTGGCCAGCGTGGCACGGCTAGGAGGTGAGGTGGCACAGGGGGTCTATGGATGGTGGGGTCGCGCGCACGGGATAAATCCCGAAAAAAGTTGCAGCACCGGGGATTCGAACCCGGGCCTAGCTCACGCGCGCGCAGGGTCTGAACCAACTGGGCTGGTGTTCTCTTTGTGACAGTAGAGGGTTTCGGGGGGGTATCAGCTGTGGCTGCGGCCTGTTCCTGAATTAACTGAAACCGAACAGACACTGCATCTGCTAACTGAACCTGTCGCGTGCAGGGTCCAGATGGCTAGCGGCAGAGGAAGATGGCGCGGCCGGCGGCCATGGCTGCTCGCAGCGCTGGCGCGCGGTGGCCGGTGGGCGGTTGCCGTGCGGTGTGTGGGTCTAGGGCGTGTGGTTTCGGACAGAGCGAGAGGGACAGGAGAAAGGGGGCGGAGCGCACCTGCTAGTCGCTGTCGACGATCAGCAGAAACGGACGGAAGTCCGGCGATGGCGCGGCGTCCACGATCTCCCCCAGGAAACGGAGAGGGCACGAGGAGCTCCAGGGGAGCGCCCCGGTTCCATTCCCGGCGACGGCTCCTCCTCGAGGTGGACGGTGGTGGCGGGGGGTGACGGGGAACAGAGAGGGTCTCGGTGGTTTCAGGCTGTGTGGTGATCGTAGGTTTCAGAGAACAGAGGAAGGGAGGTGGAAGCGATAGATGGGAACGACGGCGGTGAGGGAAGGCTAGGGCCTAGGGTTTGCAAGCAGAGGGTAGGTTAGATATAGGGGGAGGAGACCTAGTACGGCATGGCATCTGGAGGGGGGAAGGATGATCGGATGGTGATGGATGTGTTCGTACACAGTGACATCAGCCAGAGGAGGAAGACATCGACAGGAGGGGGGTGCTGGGCTGGAAAAAAGTTGGGCTTATGGGAAGGAAAGAGAATTAATGGGCTGGGGGTAGGTTTAGCTGCTGCTCACTTTATTTTTTAATTTTTCTGTTTTTTTTTTTTTGCTGAAACCAAATGGAAGAAAAGAAAGCCTTTTGGTTAGTAAAAAAAATGATAAAAAATTATGGTTAGTTTAGTGTTTTAAATAGCAACTAGAAACCAACTTTTGTTTTCTAAAAGTTTTTCAAAATTATTGCTGTTTAGGATTTAAACCAAGTTTGAAGGAATTTGAATACTCATTAAACATTATGAAAACAATTATTTCCATAGGGTGGACCCTAAGGTTAAGTTTATAAAAATCAGTTGATTGGCTTGTTAAAGTTTTTAAATTCAAAAGGGGTTATGTTTGAGGCATTTTGGTTTGAAAATGAAGGTGATTTAATTAATTGCTTGAAAATAGTTGTTTGATTAAACCCAACAAGTTAATGAATGATTTGGTTTAAACTTTTGAGTTAGCCATTAGGGTTTTAACAAGAGGGGGAAAAAATATTAACAAGCAATTGAATTAAACAATTTTCAAACTATTGAAGAACAAAGAGGGGTGTAGTTTGCAAGTTTGAAATTGGAAATTTGGAGCAAGGGGAAAAGTTTAAATTGTTTTGAATTTTCAGTTGTGATGCAAACATGGTGCAATGCAATGTGATGCATATGATGCAAGCAAAAGGAAACAAACACTTTCCTATTAGGGTAACACCCCAGGTGTTACAAGCTTGCCATTGTGACACTTGGTTTCTCATTGAGCAATCTTGTGCCTGTCAATTAAGAGCCTAGCTAGTGACTTTCTAGTGCATTGCAAAAATTCCTCCATATATTTGCATTGCCACATTTGTCTCCATTATTGTGTGAGGTTCCTTGGGTATTTTTATATCTTCACAAAGACAGCAAATAGGATTGTTACTTTGGTGATTGTTAGGTATCCATACCAAGCCCCACTAAATAACCTTGTTTGCTTTTGTGAGAGTTAAAAACCTGGGTATTCTCTTCTTCACACCAAAGTACTTTAATTGCCTCTACTTGTGGTAAGTATCTCTATTCACTTTGGAAGGGTAAGATATCCTATTGTCTTGCTAGATTTTTGAGTGAGTTGTGAGAGAGCACCACAACCTATACTTGTTTCTATTACACTAACCTACTAATGGATCTTTCTAGTGGTGATCTTGTGCAGCAAAAGAAGGACCATAAGGAGGGAGTTAATTGGAGGGAGTATGAGGCTCTTAGGGATGTTTTGGCAAAAGAAATATTGGACAATCATAATGGACTCAGGCAATTTGTACAAGATGCATGTGATCCATTATATGAGGCTCTCCAAGCTATGGAGACCAAGATGGAGGCCACTCATAAATTGGCCGAGACTAATAGAGGGGAAGTGAGATCAATCAATGATTCAATTGCTCAAATGACTACTACCCTTGCTGGACTTCGAACCATGATTCAAGACAGATTTCCTCTTGTTGATGATGCCAATGCTAGTGTCCATAGTGATGCTAATAATGGCTTGGAAGCTAACGGAGAGGTTGATAATCATCTTGGCCGTGGATCTAGAGGAGATAGAGCTAGAGGAGGATTTAATGGCCGAGCTAATCATATGGTTTCAAGGAGAGTGCCTAATCATGTGGGTCATGAAAATCCAAGAGAGGATGGTTTGAGTAAGCCCAAATTCTCTATTCCTTCTTTCAGCTTTGATACTATGGATGTGGAAGAATACTTGCTATGGGAGTTGAAAATTGAGAAGCTATGGAGAATGCATGAGCATAATGAGGATAGAAAAATCAAGTTGGCATCTTCTGAGTTTGATTGATATGCTCTTAGATGGTGGGATAATCTTGTGAGAAAGAGGCAAGAAGATGGTGAGTTACCCATTGTCACTTGGAACACCATGAAGAGAGTTATGAGGGATAGATTTGTTCCACCAAATTACATAAGGAAACAATTTGATCAATTGAAACAATTGAGGCAAGGTACTATGAGTGTTGATGCTTATTATCAAGAGATGGAGCTAATCATGCAAAGGGCACGTGTGAGAGAGCAATTGGAGCAAACAATGCAAAGGTTTCTTTCGGGTTTGAACTACAAATTCAAGGGTATTGTTAGGCATCACCAATATCATGATATACATGAGTTGCTACATCATGCAAGGGAGGCCGAAGCACATCTTATGGAGGAGGCTAAAATTACTACAAGGACAAGGGCTAGATTTCCCACGAGATCATCTTCTATGCCTAGTGCACCTCCTCCACCACCTCCATCTTCTAGTTTTCGAGGTGCTACATCATCTAAACCCGAGCCTAGCACCTCTATTGCAAAGAAATCATCACAACCAGCTGTGAGTACCACGGGTTCTAGTGCTCCTACTACAAGGAATAGAGATATTACATGCCATACATGTGGAGGAAAGGGGCACTTCAAGAGGGATTGTCCAAATACAAAGGTGATGATTATCAATGAGAACAATGAGTATGAGACAGGTGATGATGTTGATCCTAATGATATTGATGATGATGATGGTTATTTGAGTGATACTCCATTGGATGCATATGCTACTAACATGCCAACTATTATTTGCACACAAAATTCTTTGAGTGTGGTACCTAGTCCTGAAAATCAAAGGTGCAATTTGTTTCAAACAAAGGCTATTATTGGTCCTAATATGGCTTGCAAAGTCATTATTGATGGAGGGAGTTGCAGGAATTTGGCTAGCAAAGATCTATGTGCAAAGCTCAATTTGAAATATTTGCCACATCCTTCTCCTTATCATATACAATGGTTGAGTAGCACGGGACAAATGAAGGTATCTCATATGGTGAGAGTGGAGTTTCAAATTGGACCTTACAAGGATACTATTGAGTTTGATGTGGTTCCTATGAAAGTTTGCCACCTATTATTGGGGAGACCATGGCAATTTGATAGAAGTGTGAAGCATGAAGGAAGAGCTAATACTTATGAGCTACATCACTATGGGAAGACTATTATTTTGAGGCCTATGCATGTTAGCCACTAAAGAGGATTTGAGGGAATTTAGGGATGATCCTACACTAGTCCCTATTGTGCTTATTCACAAGGGAGAGATTTTGGTTTCTAATGACATGACCCCTATTCCTATTGGTGTTTCTCATGTTTTGCAGGATTTTGAGGATGTTTTTCCAGGAGATATTCCCTCGGGATTGCCACCATTGAGAAGGATTGAGCATCAAATTGATTTAATTCCCGGAGCATCTTTACCAAACCGAGCTCCTTATAGAACTAATCCACAAGAGACAAAGGAGATACAAAGGCAAGTACAAGAACTACTAGACAAAGGTTATATTCGAGTTAGTATTTCTCCTTGTGTTGTTCCCGTTATTTTGGTTCCTAAGAAAGATGGTACTTGGCGCATGTGTGTAGATTGTAGAGCAATTAATAACATCACTATTCGTTATCGTCATCCTATACCACGTTTAGATGACATGTTAGATGAATTAAGTGGTGCTACTCTTTTCTCTAAAATTGATTTGCGTAGTGGATACCATCAAATAAGAATGAAAGAGGGAGATGAATGCAAAATGCTTTTAAGACAAAATTTGGTTTATATGAATGGTTAGTGATGCCTTTTGGTTTAACTAATGCACCTAGTACTTTCATGAGATTAATGAACCATATTTGAGAGACTTTATTGGTAGATTTGTGGTAGTTTATTTTGATGATATTCTCATATATAGCCACAATGAACATGAACACATTGATCATATTAGACAAGTTTTGCAAGTGCTAAGAGAAAATAAATTGTATGGTAATCTTGAGAAGTGCACTTTTTGCAAAGATAAGGTCATATTTCTTGGTTATGTTGTTTCTAAGCATGGAACTGAAGTAGATACATCAAAAATTGAAGCTATTCGAAATTGGCCAATTCCAACTAATGTGAGTCAAGTTAGAAGTTTTAATGGGCTTGCTAGTTTCTATAGAAGATTTGTGCCTAATTTTAGTACTATTGCTGCCCCTTTAAATGATCTAACTAAAAAAGGTGTTAGTTTCGAGTGGGGTGTTGCTCAAGATATTGCTTTTGATACTTTGAAAGAACAGTTGATTTCGGCCCCACTTCTTATGCTACCAAATTTTGATAAACAATTTGAGATTGAGTGTGATGCTAGTGGCATAGGTATTGGAGGTGTGCTCATGCAAAATAAACAACCTATTGCCTGTTTTTCTGAAAAATTGAATGGTGCACAATTGAATTATTCTGTTTATGACAAGGAATTATATGCACTTGTGAGAGTTTTAGAGGTGTGGAAACATTATTTGTGGCCTAAAGAATTTATTATACATAGTGATCATGAAGCATTGAAATTTGTAAAGTGTCAATCCAATTTGAATAAGAGACATGCTAAATGGGTTGAATTTATTGAATCTTTTCCATGCATCATTAAACATAAAAAGGGATTGGATAATGTAGTTGCTGATGCTTTGTCAAGAAAGAACATGTTACTCTCAAATTTAGAAATTAAGGTTTCGGGTTTGGAGGGTATTAGAGATTTATATGATGAAGATAATGAGTTTTCTATGCCATTTAATAAGTGTACTAATGTTAAGGCATGGGAAAATTTTCATATACATGATGGGTACTTGTTTAGAGCTAACAATTTATGTATTCCCGAGTGTTCTTTGCGTTTATTCTTAATACAGGAATCTCATAGTGGAGGATTGATGGGACACTTTGGAAGAGAGAAGACATTGCTTATGTTAGCAGAATTTTTTTATTGGGCACATATGAGGAGAGATGTGTATAGATTGGTGCAAAGATGCATTACTTGCAACAAGTCCAAATCAAAGCTCAAACCCCACGGGTTGTACACACCATTGCCATCACCTAGTACACCATGGGAGGATATAAGTATGGATTTTGTTTTGGGCTTACCAAGGACAAAAAGAGGACATGACTCTATCTTTGTGGTTGTGTACAGATTTTCAAAGATGGCTCACTTCATTGCTTGCCACAAGAGTGATGATGCTTCTCACATTGCAAATTTATTCTTTAGAGAAATTGTGAGATTACATGGAGTGCCAAGAACTATTGTTTCAGATAGAGATGTCAAGTTCATGAGTTACTTTTGGAAGACACTTTGGGGTAAGCTTGGCACTAAGTTATTGTTTTCTACTACTTGCCACCCCCAAACTGATGGCCAAACCGAGGTGGTTAATAGAACATTGTCCACATTATTGAGAGGTATGATCAAGAAAAATTTGAAGGAGTGGGAGGAGTGTTTGCCCCATGTGGAATTTGCATATAATGGAGTTGTGCATTCAAGTACTCAATTATGTCCTTTTGAGGTGGTTTATGGTTTCAAGCCTATTACTCCTCTTGATTTATTACCACTTCCTTTACATGAGAGAATTAATATGGAGGCATCAAAGAGGGCTGATTTTGTGAAGAGGATACATGAGAAAACAAAAGAGGCTATAGAGAAGAGAGGAAAGCATGTGGCCGAGAGGGTTAACAAGAAAAGGAAGGAGATTATTTTTCGGCCAGGAGACATGGTGTGGGTGCACTTTAGAAAGGATAGATTTCCCACATTGAGAAAATCAAAATTGATTTCTAGAGGTGCTGGTCCTTATAAAGTAATTTCAAGGATCAATGATAATGCATACAAGATTGACCTCCCAATTGATGAGTTTGGTGTTAGCAATTCTTTTAATGTGGCTGATTTGACACCTTACCATGGAGATGATTTAGCATCAAGGTCGATGCCTTTTCAAGAGGGGGAGGATGATGAGGACATCCCTAGCTCTTCACCTATTGTTACACATGAGGATGCTCCAATACAAGCTAATGAAGTAAGGATTGGTCCAATGACAAGATCAAGAACCAAGCTATTACAACAAAAGGTGAATTCACTCCTACTTGAATATAATGTTTATAATTGTGAGAGATTTATACTACCTAAATCCTTGCATTTGTGTATTCTTAGGTTTTTTGATAACACAAGAATGAATGGAGATCATGGAGAGGAGATACACAAGGATGAGCATGGATTAGAAGAGGAGATGGAGAACAAGCAATAACATGATGAAAACAACAAATAACAAATGTTATGATGACAAGGGGATGGTGCCTCCACAAGGTCAAATGCACTAAGTGTGGAAAACAATGTTATTATGTCATTCCACACTCATGGATGGACAAGGCAAGAGGAGGGCGCCCACAAGGAAGCATATATGCGCCATAAGGAGTCCTAGTAGTTGTAGGTTTGGTTTGTATACCAATATGGCTGAATCCCATCAATTTTGGGTCGGTTTGTATCTACTTGTGTTAGGAATAGGAGTCCTAGTCGAGTTGGAGAGGGATTGCTTGCGCAAGCCACTTGTGGCCGCACCCCTCCCCTCTCATATACTCCATACTGCGAGTTGGAGAGTTTAGACTATGTTAAACCCAAAAACCCTAGACCTCTAGATTGAAACTGCTTGTAAGCCTTTCATCTGGAAGTTCATCTGCAAACTTTACGTGATACCTGTTGTTCCACTGGGAATAAGACGGTACAGGACCACTTGTAGTCGGTGGATTACTTGTGCAAGAGTGTGGAGTTGAGAATATCCTTGGGGTTGCTATCTTTTGCATTGGCATCATGGATCAGCCGGGAGAGTTCTTAGTGGCGCACTAGTTATCATACTGGAGTTGTCTGTGAGTTCACTGAGAAGATTGGGCCGCCCCTTATCATGCTTAGCAAGGATGAGTTCGCTTTCTCGGCCCAATTTGTTAAATTGAAGGAAAACGTCAAGGAGGCCCCTAGGGCTTCGAGTCCACCAGCACGCGCTTTGAGTCCACCCGCACGAGCCTCTAGTCTGTCTGCGCGACCTACGAGTCCGCCAAAGGCAGTGGTGGACTCGGACTTAGTATCGGCCAGCCCCGCGGGTGATCAGCTGAGGGATCCTGCTGAGCCCGAGGTGTAGACACGATGTGAAGCTTCGGGTAGCTCCCCTGATCCAATGTCGACTCCGAGCGCCAAGGTGAGTTTTTTTTGTTCGACCAAACTTTCTTTATCGTGTGCACGTCAGTGCTCCCGATGGGAGTAGCCCCAAGTCTACAGTCGACTGATTGTAGTCGGGTGTAGACTCAGAGATCATTTTTGCTACTGTAGTTAATGCTTGTATCGGGTACATGGCAGTGCTCCCGATGGGAGAACCCCCAAGTCTATGTTTGATTGCATGTAGTCGAGTATAGACTTAAACATATACTTTAACATCTCTGATTATTTTATGCTACATGCCGTCTTTGACTCCTTAGCTGTTTTCGAGCGTCGCCCCGTAGTCGCGGAGGGTGACTATGTTGCTCTTCGTCGGGAACGCGACCAACTTCTCCTGGACCTCAAGGCTTCGAAAGGTGAGCTCTATCATTAGGCAAGTAATCTAATATTTGTACCTCTTCTTTTCTTGTCTTGAGCGTGATTTTCCTTTCTCAGAGGAGACTGCTCTTGCTGAAAACAAGAGGACTGAAGTTTCTCGCCGAGTGACCAACCTCGAGAAGGATCTGGAGTCCGCTCGGAAGGATTCATCCGAGCAGCTCGCGAAATCTCGAGAAAGCCTGAAGAAGTTGGAGAAGGAAGCCCAGTCTCATGACAATGAGCTGACTGAGCTATTTTGTCCCGTGGCCGAGGCTTTGTCAGGTAGGCTACTCGCGAGTTTTTTCGGCGTGGTGGTTCTATGAAACCTTTCTCTGGTTCTTACGTATTCTTGGATCCCACAAGTGCACTCGGAGTTCCACTGGTGATCCCTGGCCAAGTTAGGCGCGATACTTTGATGGACGTCAGCGACCAACTGAAGGAGCACGGGGCGGAGGTGGCGTTCGCTCTTCAGGAGGTGTTTGGTGTCCTTGCTTCGCTGCACCAGAGGCTTTTCGTAGGGAGGGAAGTTCCTTCGACTCCGGGTGGCCTTCTGTAACATCCCTGGTTTTTGGAAAAGTTAAAAAATCACTAAAATTTGAAACTTTTTGTTTTCATGTTATCCAAGGTACCAAAAAACCAAATGAGATGCAAGAAACAAAAGAAAACAATAAACATTTCAAATGAAATTGGGATTAAGAATCCAAATTACCTATCTTCCTTAAACCCTAAGCCTATTTCAATTCTAGTTTTCATTATAAAGAGAAATTGTTTCTTCTTAGCAAACATCTTTACAAACATGTTTTCAACCTATTTAAAACTATGAAAATGTTTATGATATTAAAAACCAGAGAATTACTATCCCTAATATTTTCTCCATGCCTCCAAAATTATTTCATGTAAATAAAAATATTTTCATAATGCCTTTCAAGTATTATATCAAGAAATGGCCAATAAAGTGTTTATATAAATGGTTTTGTTTTGAAAACCAATATGTACATTGAGACCACCTCTCTTAAATTTTGTAAACCCCAATTCCAATTAATTATTATTTTCTATTTAAAAATGATTTTTAGTACTATTAAGGCTTTATCCCTATTTTCAAAATTCAATATTGAAATGTGTTGGAAACAACACATTTATGTCCATATTTGAAAGAAAATTATTTTACAAAAAGGTAGAAACTTGTTTGAAATTAATTGGAGCTTTTATGCAAAAGTTATTAAAGAAATAAAATAGAAAAGGAAAAGGAAAGGAAAAAAAAGAGAAAAAAAACGGGCCAAAGCCCAGGAGCGCTGCAGCCTAGCACGGCTGCAGCAGCCCACCCCTTTTTTCCTCTATCTGCCGCACGCGCGGAGAACAGCAGCAGCCCAGCAGCGCGGCCCTCCCTCTCTTCCCTCGCTGACGGGTGGACCCCACCTGACGTGAGCCGTGACGTCAGCCGTCTCCCACCTCAAACCGTCCCACGATCGAGTCGATCCCCTCGCGCACGATCTCCTTCTCCGCACATCCACTGGCACTCTCGAGCCCCTCCACAAGTTCCCCTGCTCCTCCTCTCGGGTTCCCCTCTCTCTTCCCTCAATTTTGCACCCCCTAGTCATACAAAATTTCTCACCGGAGCTCCACGTTTCCGCCGCGGACATTGCACGATTCCGGCGTGGTATGTGAGTACCCGCTGCCCGTAGCCGCCTCTCTTGACTCACGGTGACCCCACGCTCTTCCTAAACCCCTCTGCATTTCTTCTTATGCAACCGATTCGTCACACGGTCCTTGACCCTAGCTCACCGGAGTTGTGCCCGCGAGATCTGCACACCGCGTTGCTAGGAGCTCTTTGAGACGACGCCAACAACCCTATCGTCTCCAGCGTGCTCTCCTGGATCTCCCCGTGGTCTCCGTCGAGCTCGGCGACCACCGGATCGTCAACTTCGTCGGCCACCGGAGTGTAGCACCGTCGCGCCACCATTCTCCGACAAGACTCGTTGCCAGGTGAGGTTCAATCAAACCGGAGTCGTCGGATCGGCCCGCAACGGTCGAGATTAATTCATTTAATCGAATCGGTACCGACCAGTAGCAGAGCGCCGCATGGCGTGCCCAGTCAGCAGCCACGCCAGCGCATAGTCAGCGCCCAGTCAGCAATTTTAGCCAATAGGAGAGCGCCATGTGGCGAGTTATTTTTCTGTTTTATTCCGAATAGAAAATCAATTGGCATTTTGCAGAATAGCCCTGAAACTTCAAATCATCATAACTTTTTGACCATAAGTCTAAATTTAGAAAACTTGAACTTTCTGAAATCCCCTAAACATTTAAAAACTTTTGGCACCGGCCAAATTCAAATTTGACAAACTAAAATTGGTTCAAATTTAAATATGCCTGTTTGATGAATTCTTGTATAATTCAAATTTTGCAAACCCAAAAATTGCAAATAAAATATTTTTGGAATCCTTAGGATGTGTACTTTCATACCCACTGTCCCAAAATAATAATTGAACCAATTAAATTGTAGTTTAGAATTTAAATAAACATTTGGGTATTTTGCACCTAATTTTAATTCTGTAAATAATTTTAATTAGTTTTCTTATGGAAATTTGTTCCATTTAGTAACCTTAGACCAGAGAGACTAGTACCAAAACCATTTGTGACCAGAGAACCCATTCAATGTAATCCTTGTCACATAAACCATCCATAGAAGTCAGTCATTATAAATTAAGTGTGGTTTGATGAGAACCCCCTTTAAGAAAATGGTGGTATGATCATTTTGATCAAAACCAACACCCCTCTCATGTTGACCATATGGACAGTAACCTTTGGACCAGAAACCCATAGCCCAATACCTTTTGTAAATTTACAAGACCTATTGTAAATTGCTTCAACCCTACTAAATCAAAGCCATGAAATGAATGATGTTGATCATGGATTTGTTTTCTAAAACCCTCAACCATATCACATCCACTTATTTTGTATATTGAGTGAAGTGATATTCCTTGACAACCATTAACCACCAATGGAAAACCCCATGACCAAAAACTTAGTTATTTTTGCACATTGAATTAAGTACTAAATCTTACTACATTGTCTCCTTTATCATATTGAAGTAAATGTGATAACCCTTAGGTGAACTCTTGGAAACCTCCTTGACAATATGAATCCACTGGTGTTTGGATCTTTCAAACTTAAACCCTGACCAACCCATACCCTAGTAGCTAGGCCTAAACTCTTTTACCATAATTCTTTTTGTAAATTGAATTATGTGTTAAGCCTTACTCAAACCACTATAGTTCCTTTACATAAATCGAAATATTGTGATAAACTTGAACTTGTCCATCAAATACCAAACAATAACCATCTCATCATAATTCTTTTTGCACATTGAATTATGTGTCAAAACCTTGTCCATGCTAACACCAATAAATTTGAATAACTTGTTATGCTTCTGTATTGTATATTTTGTTGTATTTGTTTTGGTTGTTGGCGAATTTCTTGTTGATTGTTATTTATTTATATTGTTTAGATTGTACGGAGAGAAACGTTCTATTTGTGAAAAGAGAGTTTCTACACCAAACTTCCATAAGGCAAGTGATACTCATGTCCCACATTTGTTTTATCAATTGCATTAGTGTTTTTTCAGTAGTATGCATCATAGGTGATTTTATTATTTTCCAATTATATCGCTCAGAACACCTATTAGTGTGTAGCCATCCTGAAACCATGCTAGATACTAGCTTAGCTATACTAGACTACTATCACAACTACTACTACTTCATTTTAGTTGTGGTATTTATGAAACCTTGAAAATTAACACCCAAATGAAACACCTGGGTGGATTGGTAATTTCTTGGTTTATGTTGAGTGGCTACTCAGGGCCATGTTCATGGTGGATTTAGCCATGGAAGTGGTGGTTGTCACCTGAGGGTACACTTGTGGATTGCCACCCAGGAATAAAGAGATTTGTAGGTCTTCACTGTATAGTTAGCTTCCAGTGCAGCCTTGAGGTAATATGGGCTCTGCGAAGATTAAGTAAGTTGTGGGGGTTCTTCTGTTGTATGACATGGGGTGGTAGAATTTTAGGAGCATCGAGTCATGTTGGTATGGTTTAATCCCTCTTCCCAAAGATCTTGTCTCATTCTTCTCTCGGGGACGATGAGTCCCAAGGTGAAAGTGCACAACCACTGCAGAGTTAAAAACTAAGATCTTAGTCTTGTCCCCGATTATGGGCCAGTTGAGCAGCTAGACAGAGTTGGTGCCGAAAGATCTCCGCGTCTTTTCCGAATGAAATAAAACATGGTAGAAACCCCTATTATGGCACATGGTGGATTTAGCGATGATGCCACAATCAGACCTCATGGTGGATTTAGCCATGATGATTTACCAAACTTCATTGTGGATTTAGCTATGACAATTTTCAAACTTCATTATGGGTTTAGCCATGATGATTTATCAAACTTCATGGTGGATTTAGCCATGATGATTTATCAAACTTCATGGTGGATTTAGCCATGATGAACTATCAACCTTCATGGTGGATTTAGCCATGATGGTTGTACCATTGTCTTCATTTTTATGAAAAAGATCTACCAATGTAGGACAAAACTGGCTTTATGCAAATAGCCCAGATTCCACCAGCCAAATATCATGTAGCTAGTTTATTCCTCAAATCTGCCACCATACAAGTGTCACTTGCCAGTACATTGTTTGTACTGACTTCCTCCCCCGTGGGGGCTGCATATTCCAACGTGCAGATAAATCTGAAGACGAGTGAGGATTTTGTTTAGGATCTCGAGTCTATTGCCAACATGTTCTGCCTGTGGCGCATGAATTTGAAGAAGGCTCATTGATGATTTATTTCCGTTGTGTTTACTTTGAAACCTTGTTATTTGGGCTAGTCCATGTTGACTTGCCATTTGTAATACTATTTTATTTCATATCCATTGGATCAACAATGTAGAATGATGTTATTGCAATGAATATTTCATTTTGTCACGTGTATGCTATCAGTGATCCCGAGAATAGCAGGTTACACAGGTGTTCTACCTTTATTAAAAGCTAGGGCGCTACACCTTCTTTAGGCTTTCCTTGGCGAAGATTGATGAGGAAATAATAGGGGTCCATGGTGATTATACATGCTTAAGTTGGAAGGAAACATCGAGCCTCACTGATGTTCATTATAAGGTGAATTCTTTCCTAGTAATAAATATTGTTTGTGTTTATAAGAATGTTATACTACCTAAGCCTATGCATCATGTATTAGCAGGGTTATTGATAACACAAACATGAATGGAGGAAGACCTCAAGGCATACTGTAAAACAAGATGGAGATGATGGAAAACAAGAGTACAAATGGTGAAAACAATTATTCAAGTGGTGAAAACAAATGTGCAAGTGTGGAAAACAACTCTAGGAATGTTCTTCCACACTAAGCAATGATGGAAACAAGTGGAGGGCGCCCCATTCAAGATCAATGCGCCATATAGAAGTCCTAATTCAATTAGGCATGGCTTGTATGCCATAATGGCCGAATCCCCCTAAAGTGGGTCGGTTTGTATCTCTCCTAGTCCAAGTAGGACTCTAGTTGAGTCCTAGTCCTAGTAGGAGTCTCTCCTAGTCCAAGTAGGGGTCCTAGTTGAGTCCTAGTCCTAGTAGGAGTCTCTCCTAGTCCAAGTAGGAGTTCTAGTTGAGTCCTTGTCCTAGTAGGAGTAGTGCGCCCTTGTGGCCGCGCCTCTCCTCCTTTATATACCTCCCACCTGCGTGTGGATTAGTTAGAACAAGTTTAAACCAAAAACCCTAGCCTCTAGATTGTATTGCTGCTAAGCATTCATCTTGAAGTATTACCTGCAAAGTTGCGTGATATCTTGTTGTTCCACTGGGAATAAGGGGATATAGGACCACTCATGATCTTTGATTACGTGTGCAAGAGTGTGTAGTTGAGAATATCCAAAGGGATTGATTGTTGTTGCATTGGCGACAGGGGTTATCCAAGTGAGAGGTCTCAGTGTAGCACTCGTTATTAGAAAATCCACAAAAAATCCACCAAAAATAGAGAGAGCTCATTGAGAAGATCGGGCCATCCCTTATCAAAGATGATCCCCTCCGCAAATATTCTCTCACGTAGACCGAGTGTGGTGCAAAGACGGCGATCCAGATAGCTTTGGCGAATGGAATCGAAGGAGTGATACGTCTCCAACGTATCTATAATTTCTGATGTTCCATGTTGATATTATGCCAATTGCTACACGTTTTCTGTACACTTCATGGCATTTTTATGCATTTTCTGGGACTAACCTATTGACAAGATGCCAAAGTGCAAGTTCATGTTTTCTCTGTTTTTGTATTTCAAAAAAGTTGTTCTGGAAATATTCTCGGAATTGGACGAAACAAAATCCGAAGTCCCTATTTTTCTGTCACGTACACGGAGTCCGAAGGGGACTCGAAAGGGGCCTGGGAGGCAGCCACACCAGGTGGCGGCGCGGCCTCCCCCTTTGTGGGCCCCCTGATCACCCACCGAAATCGCCCTTCCACCTATATATTGCCTTCCTCCGGGAAACCCTAAGTACCCGAGCCTCCATCCATAAAAACTCGTGCAGCCGCCGCCGTCGTCAACCCTAGTTCGGGAGGGTTCTGAGGCTCTTCCCGGCACCCTGCCGGAGAGGGGAATCATCACCGGAGGGCTCTTCTTCACCATGCCTGCGTCTGGAGTGATGCGTGAGTAGTTCATCCTTGGACTACAGGTCCATAGCAGTAGCTAGATGGTTGTCTTCTCCAATTTTGTGCCATCATGTTTAGATCTTGTGAGCTGCCTAACATGATCAAGATCATCTTATTGTAATGCTACATGTTGTGTTTGCTGGGATCCGATGAATATTGAATACTATGTCAAGTTGATTATATATCTATCATATATGTTATTTGTGATCTTGCATGCTCTTCGTTGCTAGTAGATGCTCTGGCCAAGTAGATGCTTGTGACTCCAAGAGGGAGTATTTATGCTAGATAGTGGGTTCATGCCTCCAGTAATCTGGGAGAGTGACAGTAGCTTCTAAAGATTGTGGATGTATTGTTGCCACTAGAGGTAAAACAACAATGCTTTGTCTAAGGATAATTGTGTTGTTTACATTACGCACTTTACTTAATGAAATAATATGTTGCTTGCAACTTAATACCCAAAGTTTGCTCGGATGACGTCATGAGGGTGGATTATTAGTCATAGATGAAGTTGGATAACTGTTATGTATCATGTTGTAATGCCCAAATGAATATCATAGTAGTTATCATGTCATGTATATGCATTACGGTGTATTCTCTATTTGTCAATTGCCCAGCTGTAATTTATTCACCCAACATGTTATTTATCTGTTATTGAGAGACACCACTAGTGAACTGTGGACCCCGGTCCATTCTTTTACACTGATAATACAACCTACTGCAAACACTGTTCTTTTTCACTTCAAACACTGTTCTCATTTCATTCATTGCAAACAAACATTATTTTCCACAATATACATCTAATCCTTTGTTTTCAGCAAGACCAGTGAGATTGAAAACCTTACTATTTTGTTGGGGCAAAGTATATTGGTTGTGTTGTGTGCAGATTTCGCGCTGTTGCTGAGCCTGGTAGTGCGCCTTGCCAACATCAGCTGTCAACAACCTGCAGAAGTGATTTCTTTCTCCTACTGGTCCGATTAAACCTTGATTTCTTATTGAGGGAAAATCTTGTTGTTGTACTCATCATACCTTCCTCTTGGGGTCTCCCAACAAACGTTTGTTACATGCCATCAAGGAGACCTGGAGAAGATCTGCTCGTAAGCCCCCAGGGACAGCGCGGGCAAAAAGGTAGCTATCAAACCTTTTGCTGCTCGCGCTGCGAAGTTTGCTAGTATGCTGTTGGAGTTAATGGCCCGTGGTCGTAGCGCAAAACCTACCGCGGGCAAAGCTGCCTCCGGCAAGTCAACGATCCCATAGAGTTGAGGAGGTTCTTCCTTTTGTTTTCATGCTTGTAATGAACTTATCGTATGATTGAAGTATTGTGTGTCCTTATTCTCAATGCAAAGGCTTTATTTGTTGTTTGATTCTGCGTTTTCTTCCTTCGTGCTCTGTATGCTCCCGATGGGAGTAGCCCCTGAGCACTCGAGAGCTTCTGTGATGGAAGTGTCAGGTACTTTGAGATGTGTGACTCGGTATTTTGTTTCTTTGCTCCCCTTTTCCAGGTGGTTGTAGGTGGCCTTGGTCTCTCGAGTGCTCCGAGAGTTCCTGTTCTGATCTCTCCTGCTGATGCGAGCGTAGTGGCTGTCTTGCGTAGCCGTGTTGCTGACAGCGAACGGAGGATGAAGGCTTTGCAAGGGATTGCAGATGTGGCCAGATCGAACCAGAAACTTGCGTCTGAGCATGAAGAATTTCTGATGGAAGAGCTGGCAGCTGTTGCGAGGGATTTGCTCTGTAAGTACTCTGAGTCCTCCGAGTATTTTGACTTCTTCTTTTGTGTTATTGTTTTCATTCATGCTGTAGGTATTGAGCCTGACGCGAGTCCAGAAGGGCAGTGGGTGAACAATCGGATTGTTGCTGAATCCGGGAGCTCGAATGTTCATGCCTGCAACTTATGGTCCGATCGAAGCACGGGTTTTGTTATGGCAACTTTGAAGTATCGGGTGCGGCAGGTTCAATCTTTTGTCGACTCGTGTCGGGAAGCGCTTTCTTCGGTGTATCAGACGTTGTACCCGCTGAATGCTGCTGCCGAACGCTTGAGCGCGCTGCTTAGGAAATTTTGTCGAGTCGAAGATGTTCGCGAGTGTGTTCGACAGCAGTTAGTTTGCAGAGCTCAGGTTGATTTGTCCTTCGTGCGGGTTTGCCATCCTTCCTTGAACTTCAATGCTATCGCGCGACTGCCTTCTTTGCAAGGAGAGCTAGTGGATTTTGGGCCCCATTACTAAGCGGTTCGGGGCTGCGGCTGAGCATATTGTCTCGCTGATGGCGGCTAAGACGGAGTGATTACTCCGAGAGCGTGCGACCCACCATTAGTACACTTTGCGCATTTGTAAATTTTAAGGCATGTATACCTTGTAGTTGTATGTTTTAAGGTGTGTATACCATGATTTTTGTAAGTCAAGCAATCCCTGTAAATTGATAGGTGTATTGCGTAGCACTGTTGTTTGGTTATGTTGGTTCGGCGTAGCCCCCGTGTGTTGGGGTGAGGCCTTTTTTGCATGTGACAAGATGATTGTTGTGTAAACAATGTAATGAACCGTCGAAGTTTCTTCACTTTAATGGCTGAAAAACCATGTGTTTGCTCGAGTTAGATTTTTGGCGGGAACATCCTTATTCTCGAAAGAAAAAAAGGAAAACTCCAAGGGATATAATTTGCACAAGTGCGCAACATTCCATGGGTTCGAATAGACGATGCCGCTCTCCGGGTCCTTCGAACGATAGGCAGCTCCTGTGATTACTTCATGTATGATAAGGGGTGGCCCAATCTTCTCAGTGAACTCACACGATAACAATGGTTTGATAACTTGTGTCTCTCCACAAACTTTCCGGCTAATTCCTGATGCCAATTGCAACAACAATCAATCCCCCTGGATATTCGCAAATCCACACACTTGCACGAGTAGCCACCGACTACTAGTGGTCCTGTATCGACTAATTCCCAGTGGAACAGCAGATAGCACGCAAAACTTTTAGATGTATTATTCCTGATGAATGCTTCGAGCAATGAACAATGGAGTTCTAGGGTTTATGTTTAAAGGTAGTCTAACCCTCCCAACTCGCAGGTTGAAGGTTTATATGAGGGGAAGGGGTGCAACCACAATGCAATTGCGCAAGCACACCTGACCCAAACCGACTAGGACTCAATGACTTAAGTTTGGACTCGACCAACTATATACAAACAGACCCATGTAGTGTGCGGCCATAAGGGACACCCAGGACCCACTCCTATTCAACATAGGACTCAATATTAGGCACAACAACATCATGTTATGCGCCCCCTCTCTCATGCTCCTTGTGGAAAACAACTCCCTCTTGCTCCTCTTCATGTATAGGCTTGTTTTCCACCATGGGGCATTTGTTTTCCCACTTGTTATGTTTGTTTTCCTCCTTGTAACACTTGTTTTCCAGCTCCTCTTGATGTGCTCCTCCATCCATGTTTGTGTTATCATCAACCCTGAGTAGTCATAAGTGCATGGATTTAGGTAGCATAAATTTTTCATGAAAACAAACATCATATTCTAATAAGAGAGAATTCACCCGTTGTTCTAATAGTTTAGTTATTGATCTTTTCATTGGTCCAATTCTCACTTCATCATGTTTCTCCTTAATAGCAACATCTTCAATGGGAGAAAGTGTAGAAGCACTATGGATGTCCTCACCATCCTCCCCCCTTGAAAAGGCATCGACCTCGACGCATCAAGGTCCTCTCCATGGTATGGTGATAGATCAGCAACATTGAAGGAATTACTCACACCAAACTAATCACTAGGAAGATCAATTGTGTAGGCATTATCATTTATCTTGTGAAGCACTTTATATGGACCAGCACCTCGTGGCATCAACTTGGACTTGCGCAATGTGGGAACCCTATCCTTGTGAAAATGCACCCACACCAAATCTCCTGGCCAAAATAGTACCTCCTTCCTCTTCTTGTTAACTCTCTCGGCAACATGTCTTCCTGTTTTCTCAATTGCTTCCTTTGTTTTCTCATGGATCTTCCTCACAAAATCAGCACGTTTTGAAGCCTCCATATTAACTCTCTCTTGTACAGGAAGTGGCAACAAATCAAATGGTGTTATTGGCTTGAAACCATACACCACCTCAAACGGGCATAACTGAGTAGTAGAATGTACAACCCTGTTGTATGCAAACTCAACATGTGGCAAACACTCTTCGCACTCCCGCGGGTTCTTTTTGATCATGGCTCGCAACAATGTGGATAATGTGCGATTTACCACCTCCGTTTGTCCATCAGTTTGGGGGCGACAAGTAGTAGAAAACAGCAGCTTTGTCCCCAGCTCCCCCATAGCGTCTTCCAAAAATAGCTCATAAAATTCACATCACGATCAGAAACAACAGTCTTGGGTACTCCATGCAATCTCACTATGTCCCTGAAAAACAGATTAGCAATATGCAACGCATCGTCGCTCTTGTGGCATGCAATAAAATGAGACATTAGAGAATCTATCCACTACCACAAATATAGAATCATGTCCTCTTTTAGTCCTAGCCAAACCTAACACAAATCCATACTAATGTCTTGCCATGGTGTAGTAGGTGCAGGAAGAGGAGTATATAATCCATGAGGTTTTAGTTTAGACTTAGCCTTGTTGCAAGTGATGCAACGTCGCACAAACCTCTCCGCATCTCTTCTCATTCGTGGCCAATAAAAGTGACCAGCCAACATCGGCAATGTTTTCTCCCTCCCAAAGTGTCCCATCAATCCACCACTATGTGATTCCTGCAACAATAACAAACGCAAGGACGACTCGGGCACACATAATTTGTTAGCTCTAAACAAATATCCATCATGCAAATTAAATTTATCCCATGCTTTCACATTAGTACAATTCGCATATGCATGTTTAAAATCATTATGTTGAGCATAGAAATCTCTCACACTCTCCAAACCACAAATTTTCACATCC
Organism: Alopecurus myosuroides; assembly: GCA_028641055.1. Classification (NCBI taxonomy): domain Eukaryota; kingdom Viridiplantae; phylum Streptophyta; class Magnoliopsida; order Poales; family Poaceae; genus Alopecurus; species Alopecurus myosuroides. Next base: position 242,553,060 of record CM054061.1, read on the forward strand.
AATTGAGTTAAAAGCATACTTTTCCTAGAGAGAGCATCAAAAACTACATTATCTTGGCCTTTCTTATATTTTATTATGTATGGGAAAGATTCAATGAATTCAACCCATTTAGCATGTCTTTTATTAAGGTTCTATTGGCTCTTTAAAAATTTCAATGCCTCATGATCAGAATGTATGATAAATTCTTTTGGCCACAAATAATGTTTCCAAACCTCAAGAACTCTAACAAGTGCATACAATTCTTTATCATAAACAGAATAGTTCAATTGAGCACCATGCAATTTCTCAGAAAAATAAGCAACATGTTTATTTTCTTGCATAAGCACTCCACCAATGCCAATACCACTTGCATCACACTCAATTTCGAATTGTTTATTAAAATTAGGCAAGATGAGCAATGGGGACGAAATCAACTTGTTCTTTATAGTATCAAAAGCAATGTCCTGTTCAACCCCCCATTCGAAATCAGCACCCTTTTTAGTGACATCATTCAAAGGTGCAGCAAGTGTACTAAAATCTTTGACAAATCTTCTATGGAAACCAGCCAATCCATTAAAACTTCTCACTTGACTAACATTGATAGGAATATGTCAATTTTTAATAGCTTCAATTTTAGATTCATCCACTTTAATACCATGTTTAGACACTACATATCCCAGAAATATGACCTTATCTTTGCAAAAAGTGCACTTAGCAAGATTACTATACAATTTATTTGCTCTTAACACATGCAATACTTGTCTAATATGATCAACATGTTCATGTTCATTGTGGCTATATATGAGAATATCATCAAAATAAACTACCACAAATCTACCAATAAACTCTCTCAAAACATGGTTCATAAGTATCATGAAAGTACTAGGTGTATTACTTAAACCAAAAGGCATCACTAACCATTCATATAAACCAAATTTTGTTTTGAAAGCAGTTTTCCATTCATCCCCTTCTTTCATCCTAATTTGATGATAAACACTACGCAAATCAATTTTAGAGAAAACAACAGCACCACTTAATTCATCTAACATGTCCTCCAAACGAGGTATAGGATGACGATAACGGATAGTGATGTTGTTAATTGCTCTACAATCTACACACATGCGCCAAGTACCATCTTTCTTAGGGACTAAAATAACATGAACAACACATGGAGATAAGCTAATTCGAATATACCCTTTAGCAAGAAGCTCCTGCACCTGTTTCTGAATTTCCTTGGTTTCTTGGGGATTTGTCCTGTAAGGGGCTCGGTTTGGCAATGTGGCTCCAGGGATTAAGTCAATCTGATGCTCAGTGCCACGCAATGGTGGCAGCCTTGCTGGTACCTCCTCTGAAAAAAACATCATCAAACTCCTTTAACACATGAGAAACACAAAGAGGAATAGGGGTCATGTCAGTAGAAACCAAAATTTCTCCCTTGTGCATGAGCACTATAGGAATCATACTAGGGTCCTCACTAAATTCTCTCAAGTCCTCTTTGGTGGCTAACATACATAATAGGCTCACTCCCTCACTTTTATTTTTACCACTCAGCTTGTTTTTATCACTCATAGAAGGATTACTCTCTTGTTTTCCTTTCTCACTCTCCTTCTCTATATTCACTTCAGTTTTTTGACGAGACTCATTTACAATTTGCTGTGGTGTCATAGGTCTCAAAACAATGTCCTTCCCATGCCAATTCAATTGATATGTGTCAGCTCTCCCATGATGTGTCACATTCCTATCAACCTGCCATGGCCTTCCAAGCAACATGTGGCAAACCGACATGGGCACAACATCACACTCAATGGTATCATAATATGGCCCAATTTGGAACTCCACTCTCACCATGTAGCTCACCTTCATCTCTCCTTTATCACTCAGCCACTGTATATAATAAGGATGAGGGTGTGGAATATATTTCAATTTCAGCTTGGCACAAAACTCTTTACTAGCAAGATTTCTGCAACTTCCTCCATCAATTATCACCTTGCAAGCCATTTGAGGACCTACAATTGCCTTGGTTTGAAATAAATTAAATCTCCGATTTTCTGGAGAGGGAACAACACTCAAGGCAGCAACATTTTGTGAGCAAACAATAGTGGGTTAATGTGTGGCATAAGCATAAATGGGACCCCCTTCCTCATCATAATCATCCTCCTCATTAGGATCAACATCATCTCCAGTCTCATACTCATTATCCTCATTAACAAGCATGGTCTTTTTATTGGGACATTCTCTCTTAAAGTGGCCTTTTCCTCCACATGTGTGACATGACATATCTCTATTTCGGGCTGTAGAAGTAGTAGATCCACTAGCACTTGCTGCTGGTTGCACTTGCCTCTTAGAAGTAGAGGGGTTGCTCTAGGGTTTGGTAGTGGAAACCCCATGACTAGGGGCTGGTTGTGGTGATGGTGAAGAAAAACCAGAATTTCGAGGGGAAAACACCCTCCTAGCACTCAACCTTGCCTCCTCGGCTAGTTGTGATTCTGCCTCTCTTGCATGATGTAGCAATTCATTCATGTCATTATATTGAAGGTGCCTCACAATGCTTCTGATTTTAAATTGCAAACCTGAGAGAAAACGTTGCATAGTATGTTCTGGTTCCTCTCTCACTTTGGCCCTCTTAACGATCAACTCCATCTCTCTATAATAAGAATGAACAAACAATGTAGCTTGCTTCAATTGCTGCAATTTATCATATAATTTTCTCACACAATTCTTTGGCACAAATCTGTTCCTCATGAGTTGCTTCATAGTAGCCCAAGTAACAATTTCTGGATCACCATTTTCTTCCCACAATTGTGTAATATTATCCCACCACAAAAGAGCATAACCATCAAAACTAGAAGAAGCCATTTTAATTTTCCTATCTTCATTGTAATCATGCAATCTCCATAGCTTCTCAGTTTTCAGCTCCCACATCAAGTACTCTTCTACATCATCATTATCAAAGGTGAAAGGAGGAATAGAAAATTTAGTCTTGCCCAAACCATCATCTTCTCTATTATTTTCATGAACTTGTACCCTCCTAGCAGCAAATCCTCCACGGCCATGATGAGCATGGGCTCGGCCAGGATCCCAATCATCATATCATGCACTTGATTGCCTCTTTGTTGTAGTTGAGTAGATAATTGAGCAATTTGTCTAGTCAAATTTGTGAGAGATTCTTGCGTAACATCAACAGATTATTGAGAAGCAGCTTTCTCAATTTTGATATCCATCTTTTGTAAATCCCTCCTCAAGTTCTCATCATAAGTATCAAGCTTCTTATCAATTCGGGTTGCTACCACATCATCATAAGCATCAAGTTTCTTATCAATTCTGGAAATGATCATGTCTCGGAATTTGGAGAAATCTCCCCATGTGAGCCTATCATCAACAGTCTTCTTAGTAGAAGCCTCAGCAACTTTCCCAACAATTTTATCCACCTGCACATCATCACTAGCAACAGACTCCATGGATTAATGTGTTAGTGAAAACAAAAATATGGGATGTGGTGCTCTCTCACAACTCACTCAAAAACAGCAAATAATGGTGTACCTTACTGTTCCAAAGTGAATAGCAAAAACTTACCACAAGTAAAACAACACTTCTATGTCTCGGTGTGAATAAGAGAATACCCAGGGATTTTAGCACTCACAAAGGCAAAACAGGATATATGGTGGGTCTTGGTATGGATACCTAACAATCACCAATGAACAAGTCCTATATGATGTATGTGATGATATAAAAAATAATACCTAGGAAACACACACCAAAGTGGAGACAAATGTGGCAATGCAATTATATGGATGAGAATATTGCAATGCACTCGAAAGACACTAGCAATTCTCAAAGATATCACAGGCACAAGATTGCTCACAAGATAGTGTCAATATAGTAGTTATGAAACAACTCCAATAGAAACAATATACAATGTATCTCAAGGCCTTTTTGCTTTTTCTTAATTCCGTTTTCTCTTTTCTGTTTTTCTCTTTTTTTTCTATACTTTTATGACTGGTCGAAAATAACTAGGAGCAAAACTAAGCACAATATGATCAATGTGACACAATGTATGTGAGTATGAGCAGCCTGGAAAGAGCAACAAATAGCTAGTCTTTTGGGAAAGGTACCTAGAAATTGCTGTTGACAGGCAGTAGATAATGGTTCACAAAGATCATAATAGAAATCCTAAAGAAAACAAGAAAGAAAAACTAACCGAAACACCTAAAGGGTCTAGGAAACTCACGGCAGGAAACGGCCTAGTTTTCTGCCGCGGCGGCAGCGAAACGCTGCGGTTTTGTGCTCGCGGCAGCGCTTTCGCGGCAGCAAACGCACAAAATCTCTGCTGTGACGGCAACGGCTGGGCGCCGGGTGAAACGCGCTAAACCTCAGAGTATGGTTGTGGTGCGGCGCGCACGCGTTGCTCTTATGCACGGCTAAAGCGAATCCGAGAGGGAGTAGGAGCACGGCAGGAAACGGAACTGCGGCAGCGAAATTGGCAAATCTGTGTCGTGGCAGGAAAACCGAGTCAACTCGAGATCAACTAGGAAAACACACTCGGATTGATTGTTTTTGTGGAAATTTTCGGTGGACACCAAAGGCAACTCGACGAACAACAAGAACCCTAACCCTAGACCAAACTACAAAGACTCAAAAGGAGAAAAGAAACACAAAATAAAAAACACAAAACAACAACTAAAACTTGACAATGGTGATTATCTAAAGCTATGGCACGAACTAGACCTATTTTTTGTGGATTTTTCTGGATAGGTAAAATAAAAACACTCGAATCTAATGGATCAAAGATAGCTCACCGAGTTAACCTGTAAATCTGATACCTAGATCATAAGGGGTGGCCCAATCTTCTTAGTGAACTCACACGATAACAATGGTTTGATAACTTGTGTCTCTCCACGAACTCTCTAGCTAATTCCTGATGCCAATTGCAGCACCAATCAATCCTCTTGGATATACGCAAATCCACACACTTGCACGAGTAGCCACCGACTACTAGTGGTCGTGTATCGACTAATTCCTAGTGGAACAACAGATAGCATGCAAAACTTGCAGATGTATTATTCCTGATGAATGCTTCAAGCAATCAACAATGGAGTTCTAGGGTTTATGTTTAAAGGTAGTCTAACCCTCCCAACTCGCGGGTTGGAGGTTTATATGAGGGGAAGGGGTGCGGCCACAATGCAATTGCACAAGCACACCTGACCCAAACCGACCAGGACTCAATGACTTAAGTTTGGACTCGACCAACTAGATACAAACCGACCCATGTAGTGTGCGGCCATAACGGACATGCAGGACCCACTCCTATTCAACATAGGACTCAATATTAGGCACATCAACATCATGTTATGTGCCCCCTCTCTGATGCTCCTTGTGGAAAACAACTCCCTCTTTCTCATGTTCATGTATAGGCTTGTTTTCCACCATGGGGAATTTGTTTTACCACCTGTTATGTTTGTTTTCCTCCTTGTAACACTTGTTTTCCCGCTCCTCTTGATGTGCTCCTCCATCCATGCTTGTGTTATCATCAACCCTGAGTAGACATAAGTGCATGGATTTAGGTAGTATAAAATTCTCATGAAAACAAACATCATATTCTAATAAGAGAGAATTCACCTTTTGTTCTAATAGTTTAGTTCTTGATCTTGTCATTGGTCCAATTCTCACTTCATAATGTTTCTCCTTAATAGCAACATCTTCAATGGGAGAAAGTGTAGAAGCACTAGGGATGTCGTCATCAATGTATTATGTAGGGTCCCTCCCAAGGGGGGTAGCCTGTGGTGGGCTTTCTTGCTTGAGTCGCAAGACCAGGTCTCCTTCTATGAAGGATCTGCTGCGAACTCAACGGTTGTGATAGTTGTGCAGCGCCTACTGGTAGACGGCCGATCTGGCGTGAGCAACGTCCCGTGCTTCGTCGAGTGCGTCCATGTCTTGGGCGAGTGCTGCCTTGGAGGCTTCCTCGCTGTAGGCGATGACTCTTGGCGTGTTGAACCGAATATCTTCGGGAAGTACTGCTTCAACCTCGTAGACCATGAAAAAATGTGTGAAGTTTGTCGATCGGTTTGGAGTTGTTCTTAGGCTCCATAGTACTGATGGTAGTTCCTCTGCCCAGTGTCCGGCCGTGCTATCCAGGCGCGTACATAAGTGTTTCTTGAGGTCTGATACGTCATAAACGTATCCTTAATTTCTGATGTTCCATGTTGTTTTCATGCCATATGCTACATGTTTTCCTTACACTTTATGCCATTTTTTATCGATTTCCCGGGACTAACCTATTGACAAGATGCCACAGAGCCAGTTCATGTTTTCTGCTATTTTTAGTTTCAGAAAAGTTGTTCTGGAAATATTCTCGGAATTGGAAAATTCGAAGCCCAGAAGTCTTAGAATTCCCGGAGGATCCATGGAGTCCCGAAGAGACCCGGAGGGGGGCCACATGGGTGCCACACCATAGTGCGGCGCGCCCCCTGGCCGCGCCATGGGGTGGTGTGGGCCCCCTGGCCACCCACCGACATCGCCCTTTCGCCTATTTATCCCCTCCCCCCAAGGCGTAAACCCTAAGGAGATCGACCTTTTCCACGAAAAAACCCGAGGCCGCCGGTATCGTCAACTCGAGTTCGGGAGGGTTCTGGAGTTCTCCCCGGCACCCTGCCGGGAGGGGAAATCATCACCGGAGGGCTCTTCATCACCATGCCTGCCTCTGGAGTGATGCGTGAGTAGTTTATCCCTGGACTACGGGTCCATAGCAGTAGCTAGATGGTTGTTCTCTTCTCTTTATGCCTCATGTTTAGATCTTGTGAGCTGTCCTACATGATCAAGATCATCTTATTGTAATGCTACATGTTGTGTTTGCTGGGATCAGATGAATATTGAATGCTATGTCTCTTGATTATCAATCTATCATGTTATCTTTATCTGTATGTTATTTAGGATCTTGCATGCTCTCCGTTGTTAGTAGATGCTCTGGCCAAGTAGATACTATTAACTCTAAGAGGGAGTATTTATGTTTGATAGTGGGTTCATGCCTCCTTTGTATCTATGCTCAAGTGACAGAAACATGACAGATGGAGGATATGTCGTTGCCATTAGGGAGAAACAACGATGTTTACATTACATACTTTGCTTACTGCGGTTATCTCTTGCTTGCAACTTAATACCCAAGGATTGCTCGGATGCCATTCTGAGGGTGGATTATTAGTCATAGATGCAGTTGGATAATGGTCTATGTATCTTGTTGTAATACCCACATGAATCACATATTAATCATCATGGCATGCATATGCATTATGGTGCAGTCTTTATATCTGTCAATTGCACAGTTGTAATTTGTTCACCACACATGTTTGGATGCATATTAAACATCAATTCCCACTCAAGAAATGTATGGAACACTTTCCTAGGAAGAGAATGAAGATGCCTTTTGATTCTATTATTCGAACAAGTTACAATTTGGATGCTTCTTCACTTGAAAACACTTGATTCCATTTTTCCGGGCCTAGCTAAAAGGCGTTGAAGAAAAGAACTTCTTGGGAGATAACCCATGGTTTTATTTTTTGCTTCGTTTTTCTCTGTTTTCTTTGAGTCAAGGTGTTGTAGACTTCTATAGCAACTACTTTGTATCTTTATTTTCATGTATTATTTGTTCTAACTAAAGTTTCTAGCAAAAGTTAGAGTTAGTTTTGGGTTTCTGCGCAGAAAATAGATTTATGTCGTCCACCGTAAAAAATCGTATAATTCACAGAAAGATCAAAATGACCTGGAAATGTTTGTGCTTATTCCTCAGCTAATTCCAAAACTTTTTCGTTCTTTCATCATAGCAATTAAGTCACCCAATTTTTTTTGTCTTTACACACTTTGCTTACTGCGATTATCGGTTGCTTGCAACTTAATACCCAAAGGATTGCTCGGATGACATTCTGAGGGTGTATTATTAGTCATAGATGCAGTTGGATAACGGTCTATGTATCTTGTTGTAATAGTGTAACGCCCGGGGTTCTTCCCCAAATAGAATTGTTTGTTCTTTTCTTTTTGTGCATCTTCATGACATCATGCATTCCATCACCTTGCATATTTTTATAAGGATTAAAATGTGTTGTTTTGCAAATAACAAACCCACCTCCCTCACTTTTCTCTTTTCAAAATAATGCCCCAACTTAATATTGGAAAATATTTGCAAGAGTATTTTTTTAAAATCAAAGCTGTAATTTTGGAAATATATTTGCCAAACCTTATTTGTACCCATTCTTTCCACCTACTTCTTTCTCTGTGGTGTTTTACTATCTTTCCTATCACTTCACAATTCTAAAATTGGGAAAATTCGAAATTCCAATCGCCTGGTGGAGACCCCTTTATCCAGTGCACTCCCAAAGGCCCAAAACCTGTTCAGTTGCAGCCCAGCTAATTCCAGGAGAGATGGGCATCTTCTTCAGTTGTACGGCAGTTCATCCAGCGGAGCCACGTCGACCTCACACCGATGGGACGGCCGTCGAGCACGCCTCCCCACGCTACAAAAGAAGCCTCCAGGCAACCCTAGCCCTCCTCCTTCTCCATCCTGGCGCCTCCTCCTCTCTCTTTCACTTCCTCTGCCTTCTCCCGTCCCAAGCTTTTGCGCACGGAGCCATCACCACTGTCATCCCATGGCGCTGCCGCTGCGGGCACCTCAGTTCCTTCCGCCATGTCTAGGAGGTGGCCGGAGGTCTACTCTCACGCATCCAAACCTCGGCGCCACTTCTACCTTTCTCTGTTCCGTGGAAACGAGCCCGCCTCAAGTGTGCTCTGGCCGACCACCCTCGACGCCCTCGTCGGTACACGCCGCACCAAGACCCACCACCATGTCCAGGAGGCACGCCTCGACATCCTCTACGTATGACGTGAATAACAGGGTCCGGATCCCTAAGCTGTCAGGGTGTTGCCAAGCTCGCCGGCGACTACTTCCGCCCGTGCGCACACCATCGTCGTCTATGTCGTCTTCCGAACATCTCTGTCGTCGTCGAGCAGTACGGCGACGCCAGGACTCCCGTTCCCCCTCGCTGTAGCTCTGTATTGCATCTTGTACCCGTTGTTCCGGCCGTGGCCGATCCCGTCCGTCATGGGCTCTGTAACTGCAAGCTCGATGTTGAGCTGATGCGGTTGCAGTTGTGCACTTTCCTGCACCGACACATTCAGTACCAAACTCCACACGCACGCACACAGCAACATACAACGCCCACATGCACCGTTCGTCTCTAGGTCGCTCAAGAGAAATTCCCCAGCGTTGCTACAGGTTCCTCGTCGACGCACTGTTTCTGAACTGGAAAGACTGCATCTGCTGGTGTCGCAAATTCAGTTAACGACGCCTCCCATCTTCATGTGCTGTGACGTCCAATTCTATACACAAGCAGCACATCATCTCATTGGTTGTGTCTCTGCTGAATCGCCGGAGGTCCCTGGTTCTAATCCCATCCGATGCACAGGCCTCCTCTTATTCTTTTTATCTCTGTTGTATCTGTAATTGTGAAACTCCTGTTGCCGACTTGTTCTTGTACGGTTGGTTTCGTTTAAAGTCACGAAAGCACCCACGGCCTACTGGTTATGTCTCGATCTCCTATACATGAGGCCCAAGTTCAAATACCAAGCCCTTGCTTTATCTCTGTTATATTCTTTTATTTTCTGCCAAATGTTTTAATTCACAACTTGCCAACTATAGCTCCAATTGTAAAGTATAAAAATATGAATTTTTGATCAGAAAAATGCATCGAACATTAATTTGCCATACATGCTCATGTTTGCATCTTGCATCTTGCCTTGTTAGTAGTGTTATGCATGTCCACCTAATTAATAAATATGGAATGTGTTTGGGTACTTAATTCAATTGGTGCCCTATTCCATTTAATTCGGTTTAGCTCACCTATTATATGTTATCCATGCTAATCAACATTTAATTTGATGGTTAGATAAATAACTTAAACCTTCCTAATTAAATGTGGGGCTTTTGTCTCAACTTAAATTGGTTAAATTGCATCCCCGCATGTCATGCATCCATATTTTGATCATGCTGAATCTTTTGCCGTAGTAGTAAGAGTTGCATCCGTTGTTTCTTCTAGTGCTTTGCTTCTTCGCGGATAGGACGTTAAGGTGATGTGAGCACCGACAAGTTCTGCTACCTCTATAAGCTGGATTCCAGGCAAGCTTTACTCACTTGCTACCTATGGCTGCCGTTCCTCACTTGTTACCGATTATTTCCGTTGTCTTTATTCTAGCCTTATGAGTCGATGCTGGTGTCTCGATCCTATCATATGTTTACCTTGCAGCCATGATATAGCCTTCCTTCCACTTCCTATTAATTGTTGTTTGTTTACCTTGTTGGCCCTCGTGTCGTAGTTGCATGCTTAGTGTTGTTTGCGCTCGAGTCTTGTTGTCCTTTGTCATATCACCTGTTTAGTTTGATAGTTGGGTTAAACTTAATCAACATCATGTTAATAATAATTTGATGATAAGGCACCGGCAGGAGGCCCGGCGTGGTTTTGGAGCCTGCTAGTGTCGAACTTAGGAAAAGAGTCTTGTCCATTGATCCATGATGAGCGCGCTAACCGCATCCGGGAGGTAGTATGGGACCCCCCCTCGGCTTTGACTGAATTTGCTGTTCGTCCAGGGACCACACCTAGTTCGGGTTTTCCATTTGGCACGATAACTTGCAGGTACGAGCTCATGGTGCTACGGTGACCTGATGTAGTCGTTGCGGCTAGGTGCGGCATGGTCTTAGAGTGCTACAAGGGTCCCGTTTTCTTCCGGGGGTTGAGTAGCCATGCACGCGACAGCTCCCGTGGTTTCTGGATGGGCAGTGGAGACGGAAAGGGTCGTGTCGAGCTAACCTGAGTTTTAGTTGGTGGCTCGAGTGTGTTCGGGTACTGTAGCGCACCCTGCAGGGATAAATCTTCTCGAGGAGACGTGTTGTCCGCGGTTATGTGTCGACTTGGTCAAAGTGCTGGCTAACAAGTATTCAGACAACTTACACTTATTAATGATAACTTGAGTAGTAAGATAGTTATACCTTCACCATATTATCAATGTCATCTTAATCAACTGTGTGAGTTTCCTCCTGTTACCTCCCGTCATTGGTTGAGGGGGGGTTAACCCTGGATGGGTATTTCTTTTGGTGAGTAGTTATAGTTGTTTTCGTCGCGCTCTCTCATCCCTTTCTAATAGACGAGAGTTGTAGCGTGTTTCTGTAGATTGCCTAGTGCTGCCCGCTGCCTCTTCATTACACCAACCTCTTCCTTTGTACCAAAAGTATTTGTATCTTGTGATGACTGGTTGCATTGGTATCTTGTGAGTATTGCTTTCCGCCTGCCGGTACCTTCAAGTACTGACCCCGTTGATTCGGGGTTGTATTCACAATGCAGTCAGCAGGTTGAAGTTGGACGATGTTAGCTTGGGAATCCCTCCGGCTTGGCCTGGGCAGGGATTGGACGCCATCGATTATCTTCAGGACTCTTAGTCCAATTTGTATCTTGTCCGTAGTCGGATACTATTTCGTCTTCCGCTGTTATTTGGATCTTTGTATTGTATAAGTTGTATTCTTGACTCGTTTGAGTCGTCTTGTATATATCTCTTCTGTTGTTGTTGTTGTTGTTGTTGTGGATTATTCGTGAACTGTTGTAATGTTACCCGAAGTTGACAACCCGGGACCGGTATTATGCGGATTCTGGCGGGAATGCCCAAATTCTCATAGTGCCCGATCCAGGGGCGTCACAGTTGGTATCAGAGCATGGTTCCGATTCGCAATGTTGACTCGATACGAATGGTTATCGAAGCAACGGGTCCGCAAAGCCTGTAGGGTAACCTCGCTAACGGTCGTGTATCTAGAGTGTCAAAACTATTTGTGCAAAAACTATTTTGAAAACATCCCATTAGGTTTGTTTTTATTCCTCATCTCTATTCTATTTCTCCTCTGATCTTATTTGTTTTGGAGTCTCCCCTCTTGTCTATCTTCAAAGTTTAGGATCCTACGTGGGTGGACGTTCTCTTAGCCTTTAAACCTGATAGGTTCGATCTTCGGAAGATTCTTGACGAAATGACATCGTCATCGACGGGAGTAAGAATCTTTTGTTAGCGGCGTCGAGAAGCTTGTTAGTGGTGTCGAGGAGGTCAACTTGAAGCATGAAGACTCGATAGCTCCGACCTCTTCTCTATTACCGGTTTGGAGCGGATTGCGAGGGCGCAATCCCTTGTTAGTGGTGTCGTCTGTAACGCCCGGGGTTCTTCCCCAAATAGAATTGTTTGTTCTTTTCTTTTTGTGCATCTTCATGACATCATCCATTCCATCACCTTGCATATTTTTATAAGGATTAAAATGTGTTGTTTTGCAAATAACAGACCCACCTCCCTCACTTTTCTCTTTTCAAAATAATGCCCCAACTTAATATTGGAAAATATTTGCAAGAGTATTTTTTTTAAATCAAAGCTGTAATTTTGGAAATATATTTGCCAAACCTTATTTGTACCCATTCTTTCCACCTACTTCTTTCTCTGTGGTGTTTTACTATCTTTCCTATCACTTCACAATTCTAAAATTGGGAAAATTCGAAATTCCAATTGCCTGGTGGAGACCCCTTTATCCAGTGCACTCCCAAAGGCCCAAAACTTGTTCAGTTGCAGCCCAGCTAACTCCAGGAGAGATGGGCATCTTCTTCAGCTGTACGACACTTCATCCAGCGGAGCCACGTCGACCTCACACCGATGGGGCGGCCGTCGAGCGCGCCTCCCCACGCTACAAAAGAAGCCTCCAGGCAACCCTAGCCCTCCTCCTTCTCCATCCTGGAGCCGCCTCCTCTCTCTTTCACTTCCTCTGCCTTCTCCCGTCCCAAGCTTTTGCGCACGGAGCCATCGCCACTGTCATCCCATGGCGCTGCCGCTGTGGGCACCTCAGTTCCTTCCGCCATGTCTAGGAGGTGGCCAGAGGTCTACTCTCACGCATCCAAACCTCGGCGCCACTTCTACCTTTCTCTGTTCCGCGGAAACGAGCCCGCCTCAAGTGTGCTCTGGCCGACCACCCTCGACGCCCTCGTCGGTACACGCCGCACCAAGACCCACCACCATGTCAAGGAGGCACGCCTCGACATCCTCTACGTATGACGTGAAGAACAGGGTCCGGATCCCATAGCTGTCAGGGTGTTGCCAAGCTCGCCGGCGACTACTTCCGCCCGTGCGCACACCATCGTCGTCTATGTCGTCTTCCGAACATCTCTGTCGTCGTCGAGCAGTACGGCGACGCCAGGAACCTCACGGTGAGCCACTCTCCCGTTCCCCCTCGCTGTAGCTCTGTATTGCTTCTTGTACCCGTTGTTCCGGCCGTGGCCGATCCCGTCCGTCATGGGCTCTGTAACGGCAAGCTCGATGTTGAGCTGATGCGGTTGCAGTTGTGCACTTTCCTACACCGACACATTCAGTACCAAACTCCACACGCACGCACATTGCAACATACAACACCCACATGCACCGTTCGTCTCTAGGTCGCTCAAGAGAAATTCCCCAGCGTTGCTATAGGTTCCTCGTCGACGCACTGTTTCTGAACTGGAAAGACTGCATCTGCTGGTGTCGCAAATTCAGTTAACGATGCCTCCCATCTTCATGTGCTGTGACGTCCAATTCTATACACAAGCAGCACATCATCTCATTGGTTGTGTCTCTGCTGAATCGCCGGAGGTCCCTGGTTCTAATCCCATCCGATGCACATGCCTCCTCTTATTCTTTTTATCTCTGTTGTATCTGTAATTGTGAAACTCCTGTCGCCGACTTGTTCTTGTACGGTTGGTTTCGTTTAAAGTCACGAAAGCACCCACGGCCTACTGGTTATGTCTCGATTTCCTATACATGAGGCCCAAGTTCAAATACCAAGCCCTTGCTTTATCTCTGTTATATTCTTTTATTTTCTGCCAAATGTTTTAATTCACAACTTGCCAACTATAGCTCCAATTGTAAAGTATAAAAATATGAATTTTTGATCAGAAAAATGCATCGAACATTAATTTGCCATACATGCTCATGTTTGCATCTTGCATCTTGCCTTGTTAGTAGTGTTATGCATGTCCACCTAATTAATAAATATGGAATGTGTTTGGGTACTTAATTCAATTGGTGCCCTATTCCATTTAATTCGGTTTAGCTCACCTATTATATGTTATCCATGCTAATCAACATTTAATTTGATGGTTAGATAAATAACTTAAACCTTCCTAATTAAATGTGGGGCTTTTGTCTCAACTTAAATTGGTTAAGTTGCATCCCCGCATGTCATGCATCCATATTTTGATCATGCTGGATCTTTTGCCGTAGTAGTAAGAGTTGCATCCGTTGTTTCTTCTAGTGCTTTGCTTCTTCGCGGATAGGACGTTGAGATGATGTGAGCACCGACAAGTTCTGCTACCTCTACAAGCTGGATTCCAGGCAAGCTTTACTCACTTGCTACCTATGGATGTCGTTCCTCACTTGTTACCGATTATTTCCGTTGTCTTTATTCTAGCCTTATGAGTCGATGCTGGTGTCTCGATCCTATCATATGTTTACCTTGCAGCCATGATATAGCCTTCCTTCCACTTCCTATTAACTGTTGTTTGTTTACCTTGTTGGCCCTCGTGTCGTAGTTGCATGCTTAGTGTTGTTTGCGCTCGAGTCTTGTTGTCCTTTGTCATATCACCTGTTTAGTTTGATAGTTGGGTTAAACTTAATCAACATCATGTTAATAATAATTTGATGATAAGGCACCGGCAGGAGGCCCGGCGTGGTTTTGGAGCCTGCTAGTGTCGAACTTAGGAAAAGAGTCTTGTCCATTGATCCATGATGATCGCGCTAACCGCATCCGGGAGGTAGTATGGGACCCCCCTCGGCTTTGACTGAATTTGCTGTTCGTCCAGGGACCACACCTAGTTCGGGTTTTCCATTTGGCACGATAACTTGCAGGTACGAGCTCATGGTGCTACGGTGACCTGATGTAGTCGTTGCGGCTAGGTGTGGCATGGTCTTAGAGTGCTACAAGGGTCCCGTTTTCTTCCGGGGGTTGAGTAGCCATGCACGCGGCAACTCCCATGGTTTCTGGATGGGCAGTGGAGACGGAAAGGGTCGTGTCGAGCTAACCTGAGTTTTAGTTGGTGGCTCGAGTGTGTTCGGGTACTGTAGCGCACCCTGCAGGGATAAATCTTCTCGAGGAGCCGTGTTGTCCGCGGTTATGTGACGATTTGGTGAAAGTGCTGGCTAACAAGTACTCAGACAACTTACACTTATTAATGATAACTTGAGTAGTAAGATAGTTATACCTTCACCATATTATCAATGTCATCTTAATCAACTGTGTGAGTTTCCTCCGGTTACCTCCCGTCATTGGTTGAGGGGGGTTAACCCTGGATGGGTATTTCTTTTGGTGAGTAGTTATAGTTGTTTTCGTCGCGCTCTCTCATCCCTTTCTAATAGACGAGAGTTGTAGCGTGTTTCTGTAGATTGCCTAGTGCTGCCCGCTGCCGCTTCATTACACCAACCTCTTCCTTTGTACCCAAAGTATTTGTATCTTGTGATGACTGGTTGCATTGGTATCTTATGAGTATTGCTTTCCGCCTGCCGGTACCTTCAAGTACTGACCCCGTTGATTCGGGGTTGTATTCACAATGCAGTCAGCAGGTTGAAGTTGGACGGCGTTAGCTTGGGAATCCCTCCGGCTTGGCCTGGGCAGGGATTGGACGCCATCGGTTATCTTCATGACTCTTAGTCCAATTTGTATCTTGTCCGTAGTCGGATACTATTTCGTCTTCCGCTGTTATTTGGATCTTTGTATTGTATAAGTTGTATTCTTGACTCGTTTGAGTCGTCTTGTATATATCTCTTCTGTTGTTGTTGTGGATTATTCGTGAACTGTTGTAATGTTACCCGAAGTTGACAACCCGGGACCGGTATTATGCGGATTCTGGCAGGAACGCCTAAATCCTCATAGTGCCCGATCTAGGGGCGTCACAAATACCCGCATGAATCACATAGTAATCATCATTTCATGCATATGCACTGCGGTGCAACCTTTACATCTGTTAATTGCCCAATTGTAATTTGTTCACCACACATGTTATTTATCTTCTAAGGAGAGACACCTCTAGTGAATTGTGGACCCCGGTCCTTTTTCCTCATACCGATAATACAACCACTGCAATCTCTGTTTTCATACTGCTGCTACTGTTTTACTACTTCCATCACTGTTCTCTTTCATCTACTGCAAACAAATACTATTTTCCACATGGTACATTTAACCTCTTTGTGTTCAGCAAAACCGGTGAGTTTGACAAGCTCACTGCTTCGCTGGGGCAAAGTGATTGATTGTGTTGTGTAGGTTCCACATTGCTTCTGAACCGGTAGTGCGCCCTGCCACCTCAGTTGCATCAACCTTCAGAAGTTGTTTCTTTCTCCCACTGATCGATTAAACCTTGGTTTCTTACTGAGGGAAAACTTGATGCCGTGCTCATCACACCTTCCTCTTGGGGTCTCCCAACGAGTGCAAGATCTTCACCATCAACAAGCTCCACTTTTTCATATGAATACTCGTTATGCTCGTATTCTTAGTTTTTCTTCTAGTTGTTGTGATCCTTTTAGCTCCTATTTTTCATGCATCTCTTATTCAGAGCTGTTAGTTTTAGTAGAGTTGTGTTAGTACTCTCTTTCTTAGTTCTATATCTTGGAGATTTTTCGTTTAGTATAAATTGTTTGGTGTTGGAAAGCAGCAGTACAGTTTTCGTGCTTATAACGGTGCAAAAAGAAGCTTGTATAGACTGTGGCTAGACTTTTTCATGTCATGCTAGATATTATTTTAATTCTAAGCCTAGTGGTTATTTTTGTAGCATGACTTGTCTCAAATAGCTGAGAGTGTTTAATGTGCCAGTGAAAGAATCATGAGTTGTTTTAATCACATTGAAGCATAAATTTGTGGTGTTCTCCTTTGGATGTTTTATATGGTTGACTTGGCGCATGCTTACACCATGTTTATGACTACAAACTAGTCACTTATAGCCTCTACGATCATTTAGTTTTTGACTTATAATACCACTTATGCTTTGATTAATAATGGTTTTGTCGCTATGCATGATTATGGCCATTATGCTCTCTTGATTTGTCGCTCCCAGTCTTTGCTAGCCTGCACCTGTACTGAGTATGAGCTCTACTCGTGCATCCAACTCCCAAAATCCAAAGTATGCCAAATGTGTCCACCATACCTACCTACATGTGGTATTTAACCGTCACTCCAAGTAAATTTCTCTTGTGCTACCTTTAAAACTTTAAAAACTATTCCTGTTTTGTGCTCCTGTTTTAGCTCATGAGGACGTGAATAGAGAATCTTTATCTCACTTGTTGATTAGACTTTCACACCCTGGACTAGGGGCTTCATCCTCTTATCCAATTGCTAGAAGAGCTGGCAGCGGGGTGCCCAGCCCCAAACTTAATACAACAAATTCTCTTCACTATTATTGCCCCTGATTTATTAGTCAAAGCATAATTGTGTAAACAAAAGAGAAAGAGGGATGATCTTCTACCCAGATGCGTCCTTCTATGGGAGCCTCTCTTGTGAAGTCTAGTTGGCTTGTGACGTACTGTATTTTCTGTTTACCATTCGTTGACATAAACATACACACCTCTCTAGAAAAAAATGTTTTCAATACCTCTGTTTAATAAAATAAAAAGCTCTAGCACATGAGTTAATCCCTGCTCCATCTACGAAGGGCCTTTCTTTTACTTTTATGTTGAGTCTCCATCTTCTAAATTTATGCACAATTTAGAGAGCATAGTTGCCATTCTAAGTTTAATGTTCATTTGTCCTAGAAACATTATTAATTGATTCATGATGTGTTATTATTTGCTCTCAAATTATTTGTTCTAGTCATCCACTTGAACATTGAAGGTGTCCTGGCATTTATGTTTTCCCCCACTCTTAAGGACAAGCGAAATATCACTTTGCTATGTTTTCTTGATGCTAGAAACAAATGTATAAATTTCAAATGCATTATTATTCATGATCTTTTATTTGTGTTACTTCTCATGATGCAAAGTGATTGTTATGTTTTATTGTTAAAATTATATCTACCATGCTTGTGTTTAAAGTACTATGATCTCAGCTATACTTATGCTATTACAATTTTGATGATCAAGTTTATGTTGGTAGCATTTCACCTCAGATTTTTTTTTATCATTTACCTACTCGAGGACGAGTAGGAATTAAGCTTGGGGATGTTGATACGTCATAAACGTATCCTTAATTTCTGATGTTCCATGTTGTTTTCATGTTATTTTCTACATGTTTACTATATACTTTATGTCAATTTTATCGATTTTCTGGGACTAACCTATTGACAAGATGCCATAGAGCCAGTTCCTGTTTTGTGCTGTTTTTAGTTTTAGAAAAGTTGTTCTGGAAATACTCTCGGAATTGGATGATTCGAATCCCATAAGTCTTAGAATTCCCGAGGAATCCATGGAGTCCGGAGGAGACCCGGAGGGGGGCCACAGGGGCCCACACCATAGGGCGGCGCGCCCCCTTGGCAGCGCCATGGGGTGGTGTGGGCCCTCTGGCTGCCCACCGACGTTTCCCTTTCGCCTATTTATTCCCCTCGGAAGGTTAACCCTAAAAAACTCCACCTTTTCCACGAAAAACACACGAGGCCGTCGTCATCGTCAACCCGACGTCAACCCGAGCTCGGGAGGGTTCTGGAGTTCCCCCCGGCACCCTGCCGGGAGGGGAAATCATCACCGGAGGGCTCTACACCACCATGCCGGCCTCTGGAATGATGCGTGAGTAGTTCATCCTTGGACTACGGGTCCATAGAAGTAGCTAGATGGTTCTTATCTCCTCTTTATGCCTCATGTTTAGATCTTGTGAGCTGCCCTACATGATCAAGATCATCTTATTGTAATGCTCCATGTTGTGTTTGTTGGGATCCGATGAATATTGAATGCTATGTCTCTTGATTATCAATATATCATGTTATTTTCATGTGTATGTTATTTATGATCTTGCATGCTCTCCGTTGTTAGTAGATACTCTGGCCAAGTAGATGCTAGTGACTCCAAGAGGGAGTATTTATGCTCGATAGTGGGTTCATGCCTCCTTTGCATCTGTGCTCAAGTGACAGAAACGTGACGGATGGAGGATGTGTTGTTGCCATTAGGGAGAAAACAACTTTGTTTACATTGTTTACATTACACACTTTGCTTAATGCGATTATCTGTTGCTTGCAACTTAATACCCAAGGATTGCTCGGATGACATTCTGAGGGTGGATTATTAGTCATAGATGCAGTTGGATAACGGTCTATGAGTCTTGTTGTAATGCCCACATAAATCACATAGTAATCATCATGTCATGCATATACACTACGGTGCAGCCTTTATATCTGTCAATTGCCTAGCTGTAATTTGTTTACCACACATGCTATCTATATGTCTTCGGAGAGACACCTCTAATGAACTATGGACCCGGTCCTTTTTCCTCATACTAATAATACAACCACCGCAATCTCTGTTTTCATACTGCTGCTACTGTTTTACTACTGCCATCACTATTCTATTTCATCTACTGCAAACAAATATTATTTTCCACACAGTACGTTTAACCTCTTTGTGTTCCGCAAAACCGGTGAGATTGACAACCTCACTGCTTCGTTGGGGCAAAGTGATTTGATTGTGTTGTGTAGATTCCACATTGCTGCTAAACCGGCAGTGCGCCCTGCCACGTCAGCTGCATCAACCCTCAGAACTGGCTTCTTTCTCCTACTGTTTGATTCAACCTTGGATTATTTCCGAGGGAAAACTTGTTGTTGTGCTCTTCATACCTTCTTCTTGGGGGTCTCCCAACGAGTGCAAGATCTGCACTATCACTGGGCAATTGATAGATATAAAGGCTACACCGTAGTGCATATGCATGACATGATGATTACAACAAGATACATAGACCGTTATCCAACTACATCTATGACTAATAATCCACCCTCAGAATGTCATCCGAGCAAACCTTGGGTATTAACTTGTAAGCAACAGATAATTGCATTAAGCAAATTGTGTAATGTAAACAATAAAATCATCCTTAGACAAAGCATTGTTGTTTTCTCCCTAATGGAAAACAACACATCCCCCATCCGTTACATTTTTGTCACTCGAGCGTGAGTGAAAGGGAGGCATGAACCCACTATCGAGCATAAATACTCCCTCTTGGAGTTACAAGCAGCAACTTGGCCAGAGCATCTACTAGTAACGGAGAGCATGCAAGATCATAAATAACATACACATGAAAGAACATGATAGATTGATAATCACTGGACATAGCATTCAATATTCATCAGATCCCAGCAAACACAACATGTAGCATTACAATAAGATGATCTTGATCATGTTAGGCAGCTCACAAGATCTAAACATGAGTGATGAGGACATCCCTAGCTCTTCACCTATTGTTACACATGAGGATCCTCCAATACAAGCTAATGAAGTAAGGATTGGACCAATGACAAGATCAAGAACCAAGCTATTACAACAACAGGTGAATTCACTCCTACTTGAATATAATGTTTATAATTGTGAGAGCTTTATACTACCTAAATCCTTGCATTTGTGTATTCTTAGGTTTGTTGATAACACAACCATGAATGGAGATCATGGAGAGGAGATAAACAAGGGTGAGCATGGATTAGAAGATGAGATGGAGAACAAGCAATAACATGATGAAAACAACAAATAACAAATGTTATGATGACAAGGGGATGGTGCCTCCACAAGGTCAAATGCACTAAGTGTGGAAAACAATGCTATTATGTTATTCCACACTCATGGATGGACAAGGCAAGAGGAGGGCACCCACAAGGAGTATCAATGCGCTATATACAAGTCCTAGTTGTGTTAGGTTTGGTTTGTATACCAATTTGGCCGAATCCCACTTGTTTGGGTCGGTTTGTATCTATTTGTGTTAGGTGTAGGAGTCCAATTCGAGTTGGAGAGGGTTTGCTTGCGCAAGGGCACTTGTGGCCGCACCCCTCCCCTCTCATATACCCCCCTTCCTGCGAGTTGGAGGGCTAGACCACGTTAAACCCAAAAACCCTAGACCTCTAGATTGATACTGCTTGTAAGCCTTTCATCTGGAAATTCATCTGCAAACTTTACGTGATACCTGCTGTTCCACTGGGAATAACACGGTACATGACCACTTGTAGTCGGTGGATTACTTGTGCAAGAGTGTGGAGTTGAGAATATCCTTGGGGTTGCTATCTTTTGCATTGGCATCAGGGATCAGCCGGGAGAGTTCTTAGTGGCGCACTAGTTATCATACTGGAGTTGTCTGTGAGTTCACTGAGAAGATTGGGCCACCCCTTATCAATGAGTCATAAAGAGGAGAGAACAACCATCTAGCTACTGCTATGGACCCGTAGTCCAGGGATGAACTACTCACGCATCACTCCAGAGGCAGGCATGGTGATGAAGAGCCCTCCAGTGACGATTCTTTCTCCCGACGGGGTGCCGGGGAGAGATCCAGAACCCTCTCGAACTAGGGTTGACGATGATGGCGGCTACAGATGTTTTTGCTGGAAAAGGCTCAGGTATTTAGGGTTAACCCGAGAAGAGGTATAAATAGGCGAGATGACAACGTCAGT
Organism: Alopecurus myosuroides; assembly: GCA_028641055.1. Taxonomy (NCBI): domain Eukaryota; kingdom Viridiplantae; phylum Streptophyta; class Magnoliopsida; order Poales; family Poaceae; genus Alopecurus; species Alopecurus myosuroides. Next base: position 242,574,677 of record CM054061.1, read on the forward strand.
GGGAAGCCAGGGGCCACACCACCCCCAGGCGCGGCCAGAGGGGGGGGGCGCCACCTCATGGTGTGGGGCCCCTGAGGCCCCCCTCCGGGTCTCCTCCGAACTTCGTGTACGTGACGACTTTCTAAGACTGAGATTTTGTTTCGTCCAATTCTGAGAATATTTCCAGAACAACTTTTCTGAAACAAAAAACAGTAGAAAACAAGAACTGGCTCTGTGGCATCTTGTCAATAGGTTAGTCCCAGAAAATCCATAAAAATGACATAAAGTGTATAAGAAACATGTAGCATATGGCATGGAAACAACATGGAACATCAGAAATTATGGATACATTTGAGACATATCAAGCATCCCCAAGCTTAGTTCCTACTCATCCTCGAGTAGGTAAACGATAAAAACAAATAATTTCTGAGGTGACATGCTACCAACATAAACTTGATCATCATAATGTAAAGCATGCAAACTAAGATCAAATGAATAAAGGCCATGGTTTATAGTTGACATCAAATAAAGTAATGTATAAACCATTAGGAAAAACAAAGTAAAACTTTTCAATGAATTAATATTAAAGACAATCCACTGTGCAAAGTATATTAAAGATGATTTGAGCTTCAAGAACAACAATATAATCATCCTAAGTATAAAACTCTCACAACAACTCCTGTTAGGATCAAGTCAAGTGACAACAATATGCACGTAGGAAAACCATCAACTATTTGTGCACTCAAAACAAGCAAGCGTTATGTATTGGTTCCTGGCACCAGGATGTTATGGATAAAAGAACATTATGGGGGGGGGGGGTTGGAAGGTCAATGGAAGAAAGTCTCACACAGCTGAAAGTGATCATTAGATAAGAGGAAGTCTTATAATCGAAGCTATGAAAGGAGTAGTGATTTCCACACAATGGATGCACATAGAGCTATACGTGTAAGAAAGCTCTCCAATGGAATTAGGGGGGGTGCATCCAACTTGCTTGCTCACGAAGACCTAGAAAACTTTTGAGGAGGCTCATCATTGGAATATACAAGCCAATTTCTATAATGTAAGTTCCCCACATAGTTATGCAAGTCATAAAATGAAAACTCTCTACAAACTTAAGTATCGATGCTAATTAAGCACACGTGTGGAATAAATGATGCTGCCCTTTCTCTCTTTATTATCTCTCTTTGGCCCTCTTTTTCTTTTTTTTTGGGATTTTTCTCTTTTTTTCTTTTTTATATAACCTCACTGGTAGGGGCAACACTCTATTTTACAATCAATCTCTGATGTATAAAAATAAATGCTCCTGCCAGTGTAGCAGTATGCAAAGTAGCAATGGAACATGTAACAAGTAACATAATGAAGATGGATGTTGTATGGCAATATATCTCGGAATGACTATGGAAATGCCATGATAGGTAGGTATGGTGGCTGTTTTGAGGAAGATATTTTGGGCTTATGTGTAGGAGAACAAAGTCCTCCCACGGGGTTTGGATGCACTGGCGAAGTTTGCACCAACTCTCAATGTGAGAATGGGCAATGCACAATACCGAAGAGGCTAGCAAATATGGATGGTGAAAGTGCCAGAAAACCGCAACTTAGAACTCGCAAGTTAAAAGAGTACAACTAGAAATATAATCATACAAGGCATAATGAAAATCACTCCAAGAGGGTCCGTGGCAGTGACAAGTCACTGTTGGCTACCCCGACCGTAGCGCGTAACAAAAAGCCATCACGATTGTTATCAGCGGAGGAAGTCATATACCATTATACTATCAACTGGTTTTTCGAGTGTGGCACAGTTTCAAGCTTTTAGACCAACCATTAATTGTTTTTACCTTAATAAACCAGAAGGTTTACCACTAAGCATATTAATATCTCAAAACAATAGAAAATAATCAAGTGAAATAGTTTAATGATCTACAAGAGTATGCAAGTCTTTCCAACATACCATCTACCACATGTAGCATTTTCTATTTCCACCAAACACCAAACAAAAAATTCTCCAACTAATATATCAATGAAACAAGAGAGTACTAATATAACTCTACTAGAACTAACAACTTTGAATAAGAGATGCATGAAAAACATGATATAAAAGGATTTGCAGCAGCTAGAAGAAAAACTAAGAATACAAGCATGGAAGAATATGAGTATTCATATGAAAAATGGAGTGTGTCTCTCTCCCACACAAAGAATGCTGGGTTTCAAACATATTTACTGCAGCAAAGAAAACAAAATAAAAACAAAACAAAAACAAACATACGCTCCAAGTAAAGTGCATATGATGTGACCGAATAAAAATATAGTTTCACTAGAAGTGACCTGATAAATTGCTGACGAAGAAGGGGATGCCTCGAAGCTTAGACGCTTGAGTCTTCTTAGAATTTTCTAGGGATGAACCATGTGGGCATCCCCAAGATTTGGATTTTCACTCTTCTTGCTCACATTATATCACCCTCTTCTCTTGACCCTTGAAAACTTCCTTCACACGAAACTCAATGTAATTCTTATTAGAGGGTTAGCGCACAATCAAAAATTCACACGTTCTCCTTGGACACAAGCATTATTAATACTTTTTAAACATTAGCTACAACCACTGATGTTTTGTGGAGCAAAGAAATCCACTCAACATAGTAAAAGAGAGAATGCAAGTAAAAAGGCAGAATCTGTCAAAACCAGAACAGTCTGTAAAGAAAAAAAAATTCAGGGCACTTACGTTGCTCAAATCGAAAAACGCAAAGCTATAAAAAGTTTCAAAATTAGCCGAGGAATGAGCACACAATTTTTCAGGTTATTTTGATCTTTCTGTGAATTTACATGAATTTAACGGTGAACAGCAGAAAATAAAGACATAAAGGAGTTTCTACAGAAGTAAACAAGACCTTGACTCAAAGAAAACAGAAGAAAACAAAGCAAAAATAAAACCATGGGTTATCTCCCAAGAAGTGCTTTTCTTTAACGCCTTTTAGCTAGGCCGAGAAAACTAGAATCAAGTATTTTTCAAGTGAAGAAGCATCCAAATTGTAACCTGTTATTATAATAGAATCAAAAGGAAACTCATTCTCTTCCTAGGAAAGTGTTCCATACCTTTCTTGAGTGGGAATTGATATTTAATATTCCCCTCTTTCATATCAATAACAGCACCAACAGTTCTGAGAAAAGGTCTTCCCAAAACAATAGGACAAACAACATTGCATTCAATATTCATAACAATGAAATCAATGGGTACAATGTTATTGTTAACCATAATAAGAACATCATCAACTCTCCCCAAAGGTTTCTTTCTAACATTATCAGCAAGACAAACATCCAAATAACAGTATTCCAAAGGAGGCAAATCAAGCATATCATAAAGTTTCTTAGGCATAACAGAGATACTAGTACCAAGATCACATAAATAATTACAATAAAAATCATTCACATTCCTTTTAATGATGGGTTCCCAACCATCATCTAACTTCCTAGGGATAGAGGCTTCACATCTTAATTCTTATTCTCTAATTTGCATGAGAGCATTTGTAATATGTTTTGTGAAAGCCATATTCATAGCACTAGCATTAAGAAAACTAGCAAGCTTTTGTAGGAACACAATTACTTCAGATATATTGCAATCATCAAAGTCAAGATCATTTTTGTCAAAGGTAATGGAACCATTGTCTCCCATATTTCGAAAAATTTCAACACTTTTATCAGGAACAGTTTCAGCGGCTTTAGACAGTTTTAAACGTTTAATAGCAGAAGTGGAAGTATTGCCAACAAAAACTACTTTACCATTAATAGTATAAGGTTTACTAGCATGAGAAGCTTCTGTTTTACTAGTGGTGTTAATGGTGCAACCATTAGCTATATTATTCTTTCTAACTATTTCATCTTCTCTTTCCCATCTAGCATGCAGTTCAGCTAACATCCCAATATTGTCATCAATTCTAACTTGAATGACATTCAGAGTTTTGCTTTCTTTAACATCATGAGGCATAACTTTTAGTTTAAAATGATCAACATCAAGAGAAAGGCTATCAACTTTAGAAGCAAGAACATCTATTTTGCCAAACTTTTCCTCGACGGAGTTATTAAAAGCAGTTTGTGTACTAATAAAATTCTTAAGCATGTTTTCAAGATCAGAGGGTACACTTCTATTGTTGTTGTAGGAATTACCATAAGAGTTGTCATAACCATTACCATTATTAAAAGGATATGTCCTATAATTGTTGCTACCAAAATTATTCCTATAAGCATTGTTGTTGAACTTGTTGTTTTTAATAAAGTTCACATCAACCTGCTCTTCTTTAGCAACCAAAGAGGCTAAAGGAACATTGTTTGGATCAACATAAGTTTTACCATTAACAACCATATACATAATGGCATCAAGCCTATCACTCAAGGAAGAGGTTTCTTCAACGGAATTTACCTTCTTACCTGGTGGAGCTCTCTTAGTGTGTCATTCAGAATAATTTACCATCATATCATCAAGAAGCTTTGTTGAAGAGCCCAAAGTGATGGATATATAGGTTCCTCCAGCAGCTAAATCAAGAAGGTTTGTTGAAAAAAAATCTGACCCGCATAAAAGGTTTGGATGATCATCCAAGTAGTCAGTCCACGAGTGGGACAATTCTTTACCAACGATTTCATTCTTTCCCAAGTTTTAGCAACATGCTCATTATCAAGTTGCTTAAAATTCATAATGCTACTTCTTAGAAATATAATCTTAGAAGGAGGATAATATTTTCCAATGAAAGCATCTTTACATTTAGTCCATGAATCAATACCATTTCTAGGCAAAGATAACAACCATTCTTTAGCTCTTCCTCTCAAAGAGAAAGTAAACAATTTTAGTTTAATAATATCTCCATCTACATCCTTATATTTTTTTGCGTCTCACTGAGTTCAAGAAAATTATTAAGATGGGCAGCAACATCATTAGTACTAACACCAAAAAATTGCTCTCTCATAACGAGATTTAACAGGGCAGGCTTTATCTCATAAAAATCAGCAGTAGGAGCAATAGGTGTGCTAATAAAATCATTATTGTTTGTGCTAGTGAAGTCACACAACTTACTGTTCTCAGGAGTACTCATTTTAGCAAGATTAAAACAGGATAAAAATAACAACTAGAATAAGAACTAATTTTTTGTGTGTTTTTGATATAGAGAAGCAAACAAGACAAAATAAAATAAAATAAGCAAATAAAAAACAAAGTAAAGAGATTAGAGGTGAGAGACTCCCCTTGCAGAAATCCTCTTTCTCCCCGGCAACAGCGCCATAAAAAGTGCTTGATGGTGCAGGAACTTGCATTCGTTGGAAGACCCCAAGAGGAAGGTATGAAGAGCACAACAACAAGTTTACCCTCAGAAAGAAACCAATGTTGAATCGACCAGTAGGAGAAAGAAATCACTTCCAAAGGTTGATGCAGCTGATGTGGCAGGGCGCACTACCGGTTCAGCAGCAACATGGAATCTACACAACACAATCAAATTACTTTGCCCCTGCAAAGCAGCGAGGTTGTCGATCCCACCTGTTTTGCTGAAACAAAGGATTAGACATATAGTGTGGAAATTAGTATTTGTTTGCAGTAAATGAAAGAGAACAATGATTGCAGTGGTAAACCATTTGTTGCAGTGGTTGTATATCAGTGTAAAGAAATGGACCGGGGTCCACAGTTCACTAGAGGTGTCTCTCCAAAACAGATAGATAACATGTTGGGTAAACAAATTACAACTGGGCAACTAATAGATATAAAGGTTGCACCGTAGTGCATATGCATGACATGATGATTACAATGTGATTCATGCGGGCATCACAACTAGTAACATAGACCGTTATCCAACTGCATCTATGACTAATAATCCACCCTCAGAGTGTCATCGGAGCAAACCTTGGGTATTAAGTTGCAAGGAACAGATAATTGCATTAAGCAAAGTGTGTAACATAAGCAAAAAATTCATCCTTATACAAAGAATTGTTGTTTTCTCCCTAATGGCAACAACACATCCCCCACCCGTCACGTTTCTGTCACTCGAGCGTGAGTGAAAGGGAGGCATGAACCCACTATCGAGTATAAATACTCCCTCTTGGAGTTACAAGCATCAACTTGGCCAGAGCATCTACTAGTAACGGAGAGCATGCAAGATCATACATAACATACACATGAAAGAACATGATAGATTGATAATCACTGGACATAGCATTCAATATTCACCGGATCCCAGCAAACACAACATGTAGCATTACAATAAGATGATCTTGATCATGTTAGGCAGCTCCCAAGATCTAAACATGAGGCATAAAGAGGAGAGAACAACCATCTAGATACTGCTATGGACCCGTAGTCTAGGGATGAACTACTCACGCATCACTCCGGAGGAAGGCATGGTGATGAAGAGCCCTCTGGTGATGATTCCCCCTCCCGGCAGGGTGCCTCGGAGAGCTCCAGAACCCTCCCAAACTAGGGTTGAAGATGACATCGGATACAGATCTTTTTGGTGGAAAAGGCTCGGGTATTTAGGGTTAACCCGAGGAGAGGTATAAATAGGCGAGAGGGCAACGTCAATGGGCAGCCAGGGGCCTACACCACACCCAGGCGCAGCTAGAGGGGGTTGCACGCCGCCTCATGGTGTGGGGCCCCTGAGGCCCCCCTCCCGGTCTCCTCGGGACTCCGTGTACGTGACGAATTTCTAAGACTCTGGGATTTTGTTTCGTCCAATTCCGAGAATATTTCAAGAACAAATTTTCGGAAACCAAAAATAGCAGAAAACAAGAACTGGCTCTATGGCATCTTGTCAATAGGTTAGTCCGAGAAAAACCATAAAAATGACATAAAGTGTATAAGAAACATGTAGCATATGGCATGAAAACAACATGAAACATCAGAAATTATTGATATGTTTGAGACGTATCAGACCGTGGCTGCAGGAGTTGTGGGTTGCACATTGTCGTCCTCGTCGATGGTCATGAACGAGGATACGAGGCTTTGAGTGGTCCCGCTGATAGACTCCTAGTCCATGCGCGTAGTCCTTGAGACGTACTTCCTGTTCCTTTTTGGCGGGGGTCCCGTCAAAGCACTAGTCGCCGAGGCGGATTGCGCCGCTATGCGGGCACTTGACGCTTGTAGGGTCGAGTGCTCGATTTGCCCGTATCACTTCCTGGTTTTTCTTGGACAGGAAGTAGTGATAGGATGTCATATCTTCTTGGGTGGTGTCTGGTTCCAAGGTGAGATTGTTTCACACCTGCTGTTTTCGCCTTGACCCACATTGCTCACGAGACGTTGTAGATTTGTCTTTCCGTCGCACTACCCGCGGTTTTGGCGGGCTCCTCGGTTGGGTCGGCCATGTAAACATGGTCCAAGTAGGGTCCACGAGTCTCCGGGGTGAATCGATCGCCGTGCTCGAGATTGGCGAATTCTTCGGCTGCTATGGAGTGCAAATCTAGGTTGTTGAGGTAGATCAACGCGAGGCTTAACTCCGATTGAAGATTAGAATCGGCGAGTGGTGATGTCGGGGTCGTTGTGCTCGAGATCGACTCAGCCTCATATTCAGCGGGTGCCGGTGAGTCGGGGGAGCGCAATATTCCCTCCTTGCTGGCGCGAAAGCGGAAGTCGCCGAACTTCACCTTCACGCCCTTCTAGAGACCGCTGAATGCCGGGCGAGAGGCTGACGAGTGGGGCGTGTAGATGAATGACCGGAAGCAGATCAACTCCGAGGGAGTCGACGATCCAGAGTTCCATTTGGACCCGATCTAGATGAGAACGACGAGGCCGTAGATCCAGCGCCTGTCATTCCACAGACGGCTCCAAATGTCGAGTACCTAACTCGACATATCCCCCGAGTGACATACTGGGGGTTTGAGAGTAGGAACAGTTGGGTTGGTGATCTCGTCGGCTAACAGGGGGCACGGTTTAGTCAGGTTCGGGGCCCTCGAGGAGGTAAAACCCTTACTCCTACCTGTCTGGTTTATATTGATTTTGTGTTGACAATGGCGGCTACCCTAGTGGAGAGATGGGATCTCGAGAGAGGCAGTACCTATGGTGGGAGGCAATGAATAAATGCCCTACCCGGGGGGTTCTCCTAGCCTTTATATAGGAGGCCAGGTCCCAAAGCCTTATTTGGGTAGGTTTACAAATCCCTAGCCTACGTCGTTTGCTTCCTCCAATCCTTGACCCGCAAGTCTTGCGGGTGGGCCGCAGTTGGGTCTTCTAGAAGATCGGGGTAGCTCCACATGTTGGGATTCCAAGCATATCTTGTATTATATAGGCCCATTAGGGGGACTCGGAAAGTATCCCTCCATCAACAGCATCCACACCTCTGTGGAAGAGCAAGTTGTAATATTTCTTCATGTTCTAGGCCATAACCAGAGGTTCGGAGTGATGCATAGCATGTTGAGGAGATCATGTGAGAACATCTCCCGCTACTTCAAACAAGTCTTGTATGTTGTTGGAGAGCTCCGGCATGAGATGATCAAGCCACCAATTGGCCAAACGCCTACAAAGATTGCAAATACTTACAGATGGTTTCCATACTTCAAGTTACACAATACTCGTTTTTATCTCACCACCTAATTGTTTAGGACAAATTAATACTCTTCTTTCATCATGTGTTAGGATTGTATTGGCTCCATCGATATGTTATAGCTAGAGTGTCGCGATCACAGTCTAAAGCATATATAGGGAGGAAGCACTACACAAGGAAGAATGTGCTAGTTGCTGTTGATTTTGATCTAAAGTTCACATATGTGCTAGCTTCTTGGGAGGGATCAACACATGGTGCAACTATTCTTGCTGACATCATGTACAGACCTGATGGGATCAATATCACTGATGGTAAGTTCTACCTTGGAGATGCTGGTTACACATGTCGCCCTGAAATTCTTCCACCCTTCGGAAAAACCAGGTACCATCTAACCGAGGTTAGTGCAAGGTTTAGTCCCGCTACTGCCAAGGAATTGTTCGATATCATACACTCTAGTCTTAGAGTTATGGTTGCGAGAGCTTTTGCTGCACCGAGAAATAGATTCAAGATCCTTGACCAAAAGCCATTTCACCCTTTTGCCACCCGAGTGAAGCTTGTTATTGCGTGTTGCATTCTTCACAGCTGGGTCCTTGGATGGGGCCTCGACTCCCATGCCCTGAATGAGGCAGATGTGACCCTTGACGACACTGACTCCGGCCATGGTGTGCCCTTGGATGACAATTATGCTTGGAAGAACAAAAGGATTGAGTGAGCTAAGGCAATGTGGGCTGACCGAGGGAACTCAAGGTATCAAAGCGGAAGAAGAATAAGAAGAACAAGAAGAACAAGGACAAGAACAAGAACAAGAACAAGTGTCACCTCCCCCTTGATCATCGTCGATGAACCATTCACCATACTATACTGTTACTATTCCATCCGTACTAGTTAGGGATATACTGATAAACTGATATTCGTATTAGCTAGGACTGCATTTTAATTAACCCCATAGTAGTTATGCATGAACTTCTATTTTGAGCTCTTCCGTTTCGTGGACCTGACCATTTGAGAGACGAGGTGAGCACAAATCAAACCGGATGCAACCAATCACTGAGAATTTCTTAGCCAAACCACTTTATGTCTGCGTACAACCTACCAAACGAACTGCACAAAAGAGTGCCAACAATGCGATGCAGGCTACCTAACAAGCTGCACAACATGGATTGGGGGGTGGCTCTATGTGGCCAGGCCTTGGCGAGAAAGCCCCATGGAGCCAGGAAATGGCTGCAGGCTACCAAACACGCCCTATGTGGTACCGATTCATTGAGAAATGTGTCAGAGTATGAACCGGTAGCAACTTTGCTGCTATGTATCGAACCGACGATGGGTCCTTCTATTGAGTAAACAACTAGCTACTTTTCTCCATTCCTGGCCGTTCTCCCTCACATTGCTGCCCAATGGACCCACGTAGCATGCAACAAACTGAACCATGAAGTTGATTTTCTTTTTGTGTCAGCCTTGATGAACCGATGCCCCACTCTGTGTATAATAGATTCAAACTATTTTATGAACCGCTTTAGGCTCAAAATGTAGCAGGTCTAAGTTGCAAAACATGAACCCATCGTCCCAATACTTGGTTAGCGGATTGGTTTAGGTTGCCAGTGGGCGCGGTGCTGACACATGTGACCCCAGACCGTTGCGGACACGCGCCCATGCGTTGTATTATTTTAGATAACCCATTGAATAAATGAAAGCCTCGTTTCATTGGTCCACATCTCAGTTCCCAATCCCAAATCGAATCTCTAGTTTCTCTCCTGTCCCAATGGTTACATTAGTAGACACAGCCTCATAGGTCTTCTCAACCTCTACCAATCTCATAATCAATGGTTGATGTCTAATTCTTTTAAATTTTGTAGGACATGCATGTATTATCCAATCTCTCTTATTATTCCAAAAGAATTGTAAATCAGGATAATGGCTATCAAAATTAACCTTATAGCTATTGCACCAAAATGCACTCAACAAAACGTGACAACAAGTAAATGCTCTAGGAAGCACATTACACCTAATTTGTACTGTATGATCATGAATAGTTAACGGAATCCAAGTAGCATGAGTAATGTGAAGTGTAGCATCATTAGTTTTTAACATAAATGAACTGCGAGTTGCATAAGATGTCAACTGTAATGCTTCAACAACCTCAATACTAATAAAATTAAACCGTGTACCCTTATCAAGGGTAATATCAACAGTACTACCATTGATGTCTCCTGTGAAGTGGAACAAATTTGTTGCAGGCATTCCACTAGAATCCTCCTCGCAGAAAGCATCACTGCACATAGAAAAACTACAAAGCTCCATTGATTAACTTGTTAGTAACAAAATAACAATGGATGTGGTGTTCTCTCACAACTCACTCAAAAATCTAGCAAGACAATAGATTATCTTACCGTTCCAAAGTGAATAGAAATACTTACCAACAAGTAGTGGCAACTAATATGATTTGATGTGAAGAAGAGAATACCCAGGGTGTTAACAATCACATGACAAACAAGGTGTATGGTGGGGCTTGGTAAGGATACCTAACAACACCAAAATAACAATTCCTATTTGCTGTCCAATGTGATATAAAAAGCACATGAAACACACACATGGAAGCAACTATATGGATGGAAGTGTTGCAATGCACTCGAAATACACTAGCTACAGCTCTTATAAACAGACACAAGATTGCTCAAAGAACTAGTGCAAAACAGCATGTAAACATCTCCGAAACATGTGGCAATGATCAACAATTTTAGGCCTCTTCCTCTCTTTTATTTTTTCTGTTTTTCTCTCTTATTTTTCCACTCTTTTGGGCCAAATTATGCCTTCTGTACGGACTGTACGGACATATTTTTTTTTCTTTTTTCTATTTTGACCACAATATGTCGCACCGCGGAGATTTTTTTTCCAGAAAAACTGCACGATGAAACAGATGATTGAGCAGCCTGTGAGCACAAAAACGAGCTAGTCTTATATGGGTATGCTCCTAATTTGATATATAGATAGGCTGTGGCTATGGTTCTCAAAGATACGGAGTGGAAATCAAGTGAAAAGGGCAATGAAAACAGCACGGAAAACCAAATACAGCTACTATGATCGCACGGCAGGAAAACTGAACCGCGGCAGAGAAACACACCGTTTTGGTGCCCACGGCCACGCACCGCGGCAGCAAACGCGCCAAAATCCTGCCGGCAGCACGGTGCGCAGCAGTGAAAAGCAGGGCGCGGCAGCGAGTTCGCGCCAATCTTGTACCGCGACAACGCGCGGTGGGGTGATGCGGTAATTGTGAGACGGGGCTACGGGCAGGTTTGGTAAGGGTGAGACGGGGTGAATCCGACTGTGGGTAGGGGTGGGTGCAGCAGCGATTTGGAAGGTTTTCCTGCCACGGTAGGAAACCTACTGCGACCTGAATTCGAACACCCACGATAACCAATTGATAAAGTAAAACATCAGTGCGGTAAGACACGAATCCGAGTGCTACTAGGGTAGGTCTGCGGCAAGAAACTGAAGGAAATAAATGCCACGGCAGGAACCAAAACCCTAACACGAAAATATATGGAAACACTGCTCGGATTGGATCTTTTTGTGGGAATTTTTCAGTGGACTCTATGAAGAACACGAAGAACACAAGAACCCTAACCCTAACTCGAAATCTAAAAGACACAAAAAGGAGAAAACAGATATGCAAAATCAACAAGAACAACAACTAGAAGAAGCAATTGGTGTTGATCTAAGGCTATGGCAATTAACTACACTATTTTTGTGGGGGCAATTTTCTGGATAGGAAATAAAAACACTCAAATCTAAAGGGAAATTTGATAGCTCACCGAGTCAACCTGTAAATCTGATACCAAGATGATAAGGGGTGGCCCAATCTTCTCAGTGAACTCACAGATAACTTCAATATGATAACTAGTGCGCCACTAAGAACTCTCCCGGCTGATCCCTGATGCCAATGCAAAAGATAGCAACCCCAAGGATATTCTCAACTCCACACTCTTGCACAAGTAATCCACCGACTACAAGTTGTCATGTACCTTCTTATTCCCAATGGAACAGCAGGTAACACGTAAAGTTTGCAGATGAACTTCCAGATGAAGGCTTACAAGCTGTTTCAATCTAGAGGTCTAGGGTTTAATGTTTAACGTAGTCTAATCTATCTAATTCGCCCCAAGGGGTATAAGAGAGGGAGGGGTGCGGCCACAAGGTCCCCTTGCGCAAGAAAACCTGCCCCCCTTGACCAGGACTCCTAATTGGACTCACACATGGATACAAACCGACCCACTTTAGGGGGTTCAGCCCAATATGGCATACAAGCCATGCCTAATAAAATTAGGACTTGATCATGGCACATTTAACCCTATGGAGGCACCATCCCCTTGTTTTCAACCTTGCAACAATTGTTTTCACCATTTGCAAGATTGTTTTCATCACTTGTACTTCTGTTTTCACCATGGCTTGATTGTTTTCAACACTTGTAAGCTTGTTTTCCATCGGCCACATATTATTTTCCAGCTCCTCTTGAGGTCATCCTCCATCCATGTTTGTGTTAACAATAACCCTGCTTGATGAGGACATCCCTAGCTCTTCACCTATTGTTACACATGAGGATGCTCCAATACAAGCTAATGAAGTAAGGATTGGTCCAATGACAAGATCAAGAACCAAGCTATTACAACAACAGGTGAATTCACTCCTACTTGAATATAATGTTTATAATTGTGAGAGCTTTATACTACCTAAATCCTTGCACTTGTGTATTCTTAGGTTTGTTGATAACACAAGCATGAATGGAGATCATGGAGAGGAGATACACAAGGATGAGCATGGATTAGAAGGGGAGATGAAGAACAAGCAATAACATGGTGAAAACAAGAAATAACAAGAAATAACAATTGTTATGCATAGCAACAATTGTTATTATGATGATGACAAGGGGATGGTGCCTCCACAAGGTCAAATGCACTTAGTAGAAATCCTAACAATGTTAGGTATGGTTTGTATACCATCTTGGCTGCACCCCTTTATGTGTGGGGTCGGTTTGTATCTATTGTGAGTCGGTTTGGGTTGTGTCCACCCAAACTAGGAGTCCTAGTCCAAGTAGGATAGGTTGCTTGCGCAAGGGAACCCCCCTTGTGGCCGCACCCCTCTCTTATGTCCCCCCTTGGGCGCATAGGAGAGGTTAGACTACGTTAAACCCCAAAACCCTAGACCTCTAGATTGAAACTGCTTGTAAGCCTTTCATCTGGAAGTTCATCTGCAAACTTTACGTGATACCTGCTGTTCCACTAGGAATAAGACGGTACAGGACCACATGTAGTCGGTGGATTACTTGTGCAAGAGTGTGGAGTTGAGAATATCCTTGGGGTTGCTATCATTTGCATTGGCATCAGGGATCAGCCGGGAGAGTTCTTAGTGGCGCACTAGTTATCATACTGGAGTTGTCTGTGAGTTCACTGAGAAGATTGGGCCACCCCTTATCACTGCTAATATATAATAACATAGCTTAGGTAGTATAACATTCTTATAATCACAAACAATATTTAATAATAGGAAAGAATTCACCTTAAAATAATCATCAGTGAGACTTAATATTTCTTTCCAACTTAAGCATAAATAATCCTCATGGACCTCTATTATGTCCCTATCAAGGATGATATGACGTGATCAAGAAGAGTGAAAAGCCTAATCTTGGGGATGCCCCGGAGGTACATCCAAGCAAATTCCAAGAAGGCTCAAGCGTCTAAGCTTGGGGATGCCCAAGGCATCCCCTTCTTCATCGATAAATTATCAAGTCACTTCTAGTGAAACTATATTTTTATTCGGTCACATCTTATGTGCTTTACTTGGAGCGTCTTTTATTTTTGCTTTCAGTTTATTTTTATTTTTGCAATAATCTTGGTTGGACCCCAGAATTCTTTTATTGGAGAGTGACATGCTCCGTTTTTTCAAGGGAATACTTTGTATTCTTAATCTTTGTCTGGCTGCTGCATTTATTTAGCTCCTGTTTTGCATGCATCTCTTATCTAAGAGCTGTTAGTTTTAGTAGTGCTATGTGAGTACTCTCATTTTTTCTTGTTGTATCATGTAGAGTATTTTTGTTAAAACATATCTTGTATGGTGCTTGTTGGGAAAAGAAACTGGTGCTTGAAATAGAATTTTTAATGGTGCAAGTAGAAGCTTGTATAGTCTGTGGCTAGAACTTTTTCATATCATGCTAGATGTTATTTTAGTTTTAAAGACTTGTGGTTATTGAGTAGCATGATTATCCTCAAATAGGTGATAGTGTTTAATGTGCCATTGAAAGAATCATGAGTTGTTCTTGTCATATTGAAGCATAAATTTGTGGTATTCTCTTTTGAATGTTTTATTTGGTTGAGTTGGCGCATGCTCACACCATGTTTATGACTATGAACCAGTCACTAATAGCCTCCATGATAATTTAGTTTTTGAACTTGTGATACCACTTATGCTTTGATTAATGATGTTTATGTTGTTATGCATGATTATGGCTCTTATGCTCTCTTGATTTGTCGCTCCCAGTCTTTTGCTAGCCTCCACCTGTACTGAGTATGGAATTCTACTCGTGCATCCAACTCCCTAAAACCAAGTTCTTTCCATTGTGTCCACCATACCTACCTACATGTGGTATTTAACTGCCACTCCAAGTAAATTGCTCATGTGTTACCTTTAAAACCTTCAAAATTACTCATGATTTGTGTTCCTATTTTTGCTCATGAGGACGTAAATAAAGAATCTTTATCTCACTTGTTGATTGGATTTAACACCCTGGACTAGTGGCTCCATCCGCTTATCCAATTGATAGAAGAGCTGGAAGCAGGGTGCCCAGCCCCAAATTAATACACACATAATCTCTTTACTATTTTTGCCCCTGATTTATCAGTCAAAGCATAATTGTGTAAATAAAAGAGAAAAAGGGATGACCATCTATACCAGTTGCGTCCTTCATATAGGAGCCGCTCTTGTGAAATCTAGTTGGCTTGTGACGTACTGTATTTTCTGTTTACCATTCGTTGACATTAGCATACATCTCCCAAAATATAGACAGTCAGTGTCAAACTTTTAATACATCTGTTTAATAAAATAAAAGCTCTAGCACATGAGTAATCCATGCTTCCCTCTGTGAAGGGCCTTTCTTTTACTTTTATGTTGAGTCTCCATCTTCTAACTTTATGCACAATTGAGAGAGCATTTTTGCCATTCTGGGTTTTATGTGCATTTGTCCCAGAAACATTATTAGTTGATTCATGATGTTTTATTGTTTGTTCTAGTCTTCCTCATGAACTTTGAAGGTGTCCTCGCATTTATGTTTTGCCTCACTCTTAAGGACTAGCAAAATACCACTTTGCCATGCTTTCTCTATACTTGAAACAAACGTATATCTTTGTTTGCATTGTTATTCATGATCTTTTATTTGAGTTACTTCTCATGATGCAAAGTGATTGCTATGCTTTATTATTAAACTTCTATTTATCATGTTTGTGTTAAAGTTCTATGATCTCAGCTTACATATGCTTTTACATATTATGATCAAGTTTTGTGTGGTATCATGTCAACCCAAAATTGTTTTTTTATCGTTTACCTACTCGAGGACGAGTAGGAACTAAGCTTGGGGATGCTTGATACGTCTCTAACGTATCTATAATTTCTGATGTTCCATGATGATATTTTGCCAATTGCTACATGTTTTCTCCCTTCTTTATTTCATTTTTATCGATTCTCCGGACTAACCTATTGACAAGATGCCACAGAGTCAGATCCCTATTTTCTGCTGTTTTTAGTTTCAGAAAAGTTGTTCTGGAAATATTCTCGGAATTGGAAAATTTGAAGCCCGGAAGTCTTAGAATTCCCGAAAGTTCCACGGAGTCCCGAAGAGACCCGGAGGGGGGCCTCAGGGGGCCCACACCATAGGGCGGCGCGCCCCCCTTGGCCGCACCGGGGGGGTGGTGTGGGGCCCCCAGGGCTCCACCGCCTTTGCCCTTTCGCCTATTTATTCCCCTCCGAAGGAAAACCCTAAGCACCTGATAAAATATCCCAGAAAAGTTCCGCAGCTGTCTTTGCCCTTTGCCTTTTCCCTTTTCCACCGCCTTTGCCCTTTCATCGTCAACCCTATATCAGAGGGGTTCTGAAGTTGTCTCCCAGCACCTTGCCGGAGAGGAGATCATCACTGGAGGCCTCTTCATCACCATGCCTGCGTCCGGAGTGATGCATGAGTAGTTCATCCTTGGACTACGGGTCCATTGCAGTAGCTAGATGGTTGTCTTCTCCTCCTATGCCTCAATGTTTAGATCTCGTGAGCTGCTTAACATGATCGAGACTGTTCTTATGTAATTCTATGTGTTGTGTTTGCTAGGATCCGATGAATATTGAACTTATGCCAAGTTGATTATAGTCTTTATTGCATATGTTATTTGTGATATTGCATGCTTTCCGTTGCTAGTGGTTGCTCTGGCCAAGTAGTTGCTAGTGACTCCAAGAGGGAGTATTTATGCTCGATACTTGGGTTCATGCCTCCTTTTCGCCTGTGCTCGAGTGACAGAAACATGACGGGGGAGGATGTGAAGTTGCCACGACGGAGAAAACAGCGGTGTGAGTGCCCGCGTGTACAATCATTGCTTACATTACACACATTGCTTAATGCGATTATCTGTTGCTTGAACTTAATACCTAAGGGGGTTCGGGTGATAACCTGAGGGTGGATTATTATTCATAGAACCAGTTGGATTACGGTCTATGTACATTGTTGTAATGCCCACACTAAATATCATAGTAGTCATCATGTCATGAATGTGCACTACGGTGCAACCTCTATTTGTCAATTGCCTAGCTGTAATTTGTTCACCCAGCATGCTATCTTTTATGGAGAGACACCACTAGTGAACCTATGAACCCCGGTCCATTTTCCTACATTGTTAAACAAACCACTACAATTCCCTATTTTCTTTACTTACTGCAAGCATACACCATTTTCCACACTATACTTCTAATCTTTGTTTTCAGCAAGACCGGTGAGATTGACAACCTAACTGTACCGTTGGGACAAAGTATTTTGGTTTTGTTGTGTGCAGGTTCCGCGTTGTTGCTGACACCGGTGAGGCGCCATCACCACCGTCAGTGGCATCAACCTTCCGAAGATCCTCTTTCTCCTACTGCATTGATAACCTTGGTTCTTAACCGAGGGAAATTCTTACCGATGCACTCATCACACCCTCCTCTTGGGGTTCCCAACACACCATGCATAGCAACAAGAATTTCTAGTGCCGTTGCCGGGGACTTAATAATCATCAAGAAGTCTCCCCGTCAAGGCACCATCAACGTTTGCATCATAGCCTCATAAGAGGGGTACAAGAGCATAGCTCAATTCATCAATTCATCCTAACCTAGATCTGGTCGAAGGGGTGCCCTTTTATGGCCAAGGGGGTAGATGGGGTGGAAACCCCAGTTTTGCTAGCTGGCAGGGCGGCCGGCCTGGGAGGCCGGCGCTGTCTAGAGGGAGGCCGGCTTGGCGACGCAGGGCAGCCGGCCTAGGGCCGGGGTGGAGGCCGGGCGCTTCGGGTGCCCACCCGGCCTGAGGCACAGGGAGCCCAGCCCGAGGCCGGGGTGGAGGCCGGCTGCCTCTGTTGGGGTTCCAGCCTAGGGGCCGGCCTGGCCGGGGGTCCAGGCCGGGTTTCCCGCACTCCCTCTTCTTCCTTCTTCTCTTCTTCTTCCTCAGTGTATTCTTCTCGGACTTCTTCTCTAGCTTCTTGGGCAACTTCTTGGTCATGTTCTTGAGCACCTTGGGCATCATCTTGGGGCTCCATTGTGGGATCAAACCTGAGCACGCATAGGGTAGTTCCATGATGTAGTGCATCATGCACCAAGTCACTGAAGGCATAGAGAGAGAGGAGTGAGTTCACCTTATCTTGTATCTCCTTTGCACGTGATCTTGTCATTAGACCAATGGGTGTTGGTGTAGAGCTTGTTGAAATGGGGTGTGCTGCATCACAAATCCTATTTGCTTCCCAAGTGACACAAAAACTCACAGGAAACACACACGCGTGGATAATAATGGGGTAATGCAACTATAGAGATGAGCACAAAAATATGATAGAAGTCTAGAGTATAGCCCGTGTTGCAATGGACATGAAAGAAACTAGAAAATAGCTCGATATAACATGCACAAGATTGCTCAAACTAGTGTCAACATTGGTAATGATAGTAACAAGCTCCAAAATAGAAATCTACGTATGAAAGCTTCGACCTCTTTTTCTCTCTCTTGTTTTTCTTTTTATACTCCATCTCTCTTTTATATTTTTTTATACTCTTTGTTTTTGTATTTTCAATGGACAATATTAGAAACAGGAGCAATATGAAAGGAAAACAGAATGTATGACACAAAGAATAAGACCTTATGAGCAGCATGTGAGCAACAATATTAGCTAGTCTTTTCTGGGTAGGCTCCTAAATATTTGTTGTAGAAAATCTGTAGCTAAGTCTCACATAGTTCAGAATTGAAATCCGAAGAAAATTGCAAAAGAAACTAGACACAAAACCTATTTGACCAAAACTGAAAAATAAAAGTCCAAAAACCTCTATGTTCGCTTACAATTTGGAAATTCTTAGCCTGCAAAAAGGCGCCAACAAACATAGTCAGTTAGGCTCGATAGGTCTTTTACTCCCAAATGATTTGATAGATCGTGCGTCTAAAACGGAGTTTGTATGCAAAAGTTGTGTCCAGTGGCAAAAACAGCAAAAATCTGTTTAATATTGTTGTTGTCCTGTGGCAGAAAAAAAGGCCTCAAACTCGTGCCGTGGTAGGATTACGAATTTAGCTCGAAATCACGGCAACAAAACGATTCAAATTCGTGATGCGGCAGACTCGCAGGCGCAAAAGAAAATGGAGAGAAATCGTGCTGGGTAGAGAATCAGGTCTGAGTACAACTGGCGCGGCAGAGAAACGGAAGAAACTGTGCCGTGACAGGAACTTGAATTCTCCTTGAATTGGGACGTCAAGAGAAACTCGCAGCAAATTTTTGATAAGGGGTGGCCCAATCTTCTCAATGAGCTTCTCTCTCTCTTTTTGTATTTTCTGAATATATGTGGATAACTAGTGCTACACTGAGACCTCTCACTTGGATGACCCTCGTTGCCAATGCAACAACAATCAAGCCCTTTGGATATTCTCAACTACACACTCTTGCACAAGCAATCAATGATCACAAGTGGTCCTGTATCCCCCTAATTCCCAATGGAATAGCAAGATATCACGCAAACTTTGACTTGGTATACTTCAAGATGAATGCTTAGCAGCAATACAATCTCAAGGCTAGGGTTTTCTTTGTCTAAATTGTTCTCCCCTTTGCTATGCGCCCTAGAGGGGGTATATATGAGAGGGGGTGCGGCCACAAGACCCCTCCTTGCGCAAGCACTACTCCTAATAGGACTAGAACTCCTATACCTAACACAATTGGATACAAACCGACCCCACACACAAGGGGTGCGGCCAATATTGGTATACAAACCAATTCTACTTCTATTAGGACATATAGGGCGCATTGATGCTTCCTTGTGGGCGCCTTCCTCTTGCCTTGTCCATCCATGAGTGTGAAATAACAATATGGCATTGTTTTCCACACTTAGTGCATTTGATCTTGTGGAGGCACCATCTCCATATCTTGATGAATAACAATTGTTTTATTGGAATAACAATTGTTATGAATTGTTTTCACCATCTTGAATGTTTGTTTTCACCATGATCTTGTTGTCTTGTATCAACTCATCACTCATGCTTGTGAGAACATAATCCTTAGGTCCATCCTTATCATCCTCCCTTTCTTCAAGACAAGACGTCCTCGTCTTGTGATTATCTGAAAGTGGAATAAACAAGAAAAACAAAGTGTATGCACCATATATATAGATATATTGGTACTCATTAGTTGTTAGCAAAACACAATATAGTGAATATATCATATGATCACGAAATTTGTATGCAAACAACACATAATAGTCATATTTTTTCATCTCATAGCAATCAAAATTGCAAATATAAGTATAGTTTGATTTAATGGAACATGTATCCAACAAATAATGTGGTGAACTAAATATATGTGTTTCGGCTACTTCATGTTTATCAATATCTATCCCAAATAACACATTATTTATTTCGGCCACTTCATTATATGTAACACATATATGATGTATCATGAAAATTTTATCCAAATTATAGTCACCAATCAAATAAAATTTGAAACTAGTATCATATGTGCTAACATTATCACAAACAAATTTATCCATAGCACATTGTATATCAATTGGTTCTTTAAGCATGTCATCATAAATAATATCACTAGAAGGTATCATAGCAAGTACTTCTTTATGTGTAATCAAAACCATGTTGTGAAATTTCGAATTCATAGGTTTGTATGGTTGAAAATTATCACATAATTCATTACTACTAGGTACCAACCCGAAATCTATACCATTATCATTACTAACCTCCTCATGTGTAGTAGGTATGATCTCCTCAATATCTTGTGAATTTGAAGGTTGTAGCTCCCTTTCTTCAAAAATAACCTTCATATCACAAGCTAGCTTTCTTGTATCCTCCAATTTATGTGATGATTGTAATGTTTCCTTGCCCTCCCTTTCTTCAAGAGAAACCTGTACATAAGAAACAACACTAGGAAAAATTATGTTATTAGTTAAAAGGCTCTTTCCACTCGGCCTAGACTTGTCTTCTTCCATAGAATTGGTATTTCCACTCTCCTTCTCTTGAAGCATCTCAATTTTGTGTCTTGAGTCATTCACAATCTGTTGTGGTGTCATAGGCCTCAAAATAATATCCTTATTGTTCCAATTCAAGTGATATGTGTTAGCTCTTCCCATATGTGTAACCTTTTTATCAAATTGCCAAGGTCTTCCAAATAACAAGTGACAAACTGTCATGGGAACCACATCACACTCAATTGTATCTTTGTATGGTCCAATTTGAAAATCCACTCTCACCATATGGCATACCTTGATTTCTTCCTTGTTATTTAACCATTGAATATAATATGGTTGTGGGTGTGGATTGTAATGCAACCTTAGCTTTGCACATAACTCCTTGCTTGCTAGATTTCTACAACTCCCTCCATCAATGATCACCTTGCAAGCCATATTGGGTCCAACAATTGCCTTGGTTTGAAATAAATTGCATCTTTGGCTCTCATCATTGCTAGGAATAACACTCAAAGCCTTGGTGCAAACAATGGTTGGATAATTGGTAGCAAAAGCATTAAGGGGACCATCATCATCATCATCACACGTATCCTCTCCATTAGGATCAGCATCATCTCCACTCTCATACTCCTCATTAGCATTGATCACCATGACTTTCTTATTAGGACAATCTCTCTTAAAGTGCCCTCTTCCTCCACAAGTATGGCATGTCATGTCTCTATGTCTAGCTGTTGATTGAGTAGAACCACTTCCACTAGCTGCAGGTTGTGGTGTTTTCCTTGTATTGGAGATGCTAGACTCGGGTTTGGATGGTGTACTATCTCGAGTTGGAGTAATTGTAGGTGTAGGTGGTGAAAAGGAAGAGGATCTCGAGGGCCAAATTTTCCTTGGAGCCAAAGTAACCTCCTCGGCCAACCTCTTTTCTGCCTCCCTTGATTGATGTAACAATTCTGTCATATTGTTATATGGCACATGCCTCACAATGCATCTAATTTGAAAAGATAATCCTGACAGAAATCTTTGCATTGTTTGCTCTTTTGCTTCAACAACTCGAGCTCTTTGTAGCACTAATTCCATCTCTTTGTAATATTGATCCACTGAATTTGTTCCTTGCTTCAAATTTTGCAACTTGTCATAGAGAGTCCTCAAATAATTTGTTGGAACAAACCTCTCAGTCATAAGTTGTTTCATCTCAGCCCATGTAGTAATTTCTGGTTGATTTTGTGTTTCCCTCAATCTTATGATGCCATCCCACCACAAGAGAGCATAACCATCAAATCCAGAAGATGCTAGCTTGATTTTCCTCTCATCAGTATAATTATGCATCCTCCATAGTTTTTCTATCTTCAATTCCCACATCAAGAACTCCTCAGCATCATCATTATCACATGTGAGAGTAGGCACAAAGAATTTTGGTTTCCCAAGGCCATCCTCTTCTCTATTATCATCCAATGGAATTCTTCTAGGTGGAAAATTGCCACGGCCTCCATAAGCAATGGCTCGGCCTTCTTCATGATTACCACCAAGATTAGCTCTTTGTAATTGTGTGGAGATATTTGCAACTTCCCTTGTGAGATTATTCATGGCCTCTTGAAGAACACGAATTGAATTTGTAGCTTCAGTTTGTTTCTCAATAACCACTGTCAAATCCTTCCTTAGGATATCATCATATTCCTCAATTTTCTTCTCAACTCTATGCTCAATCCGATTAGCAACTCCTTCTCTAAAGAGATTAAAATCTGCCCATGTACATGTATCATCAGCATTCTTTGTTTTGGGCATCAAATCAGCTTTCTCCTTTTCACCCTGCACAGAAGATTCACTAGCAAAACTCATGATTAATGGGTTAGTGAAAATAAATAATCAATGGGTTGTGGTGCCTCTCAAACTCACTCAAACCAGCAAAGAAAGGTTCACTTACTGTTCCAAAGTGAATAAGGATCAACTTACCAACAAGTACCAATGAAAACTGTGTCAAGTGTGAGAAGAGAATACCCAGGCTCTCAAGTGTCACAATGCAAAACAAGGTATTTGGTGGGGCTTGGTTGGGTTCCTAACAACACCAAAATAACAACTCCAATGCACTGCTCAATGTGATAAAAATAACTAAAGGAAACACACTCACACTTGGAGACAATTGTGGCTTAGCAAATATGTGGTAGAGATTTTGCAAGCACTAGAAAGACACTAGCAAATACTCAATGAAACAGGCACAAGATTGCTCAATATGTCCACAAAAATTCCAATATGAAATAGCTTCCACTAGTGATATGTAGCTCGGCCTCTTTTGCTTTTTCTCTTCTTTCTATTTTTTTTTTTATACTTTTTCCTTTTTCTATTTTTTTTTTTGATTTTTCAATGGCCTTTGAATCAACTAGGAGCAATATGTAGATGGAAAAACAAAAATTAGTGGACAGATTAGATCAAATGAGCAGCCTGTAGAGTAATAAAATAGCTAGTCTTTGGGTTTTGGAAACCTAAATATAGCTGTAGAATGGCTTTGTCTAAGGCTTGTCAAAGATCAGCACGAAATCCTAGAGATAACAGGGGGTAAACAAAAGAAAAACTATGAAAATCTGATGTTAATTGAGCTCACGGCAGCACTAAAGGGTCACGGCAGGAAAACTGTTGGTTTTGTGCCGTACGGCAGCAAAACATAGCGAATTTGACTCACGGCAGAGCTCACGGCAGAGGCGCGGTGGTGTGCTGCGGTGGGATTGCGGATAGCGCTCGCGGTAAGGATTTTATGGGCACTGGTAAGCGGAATCCGATACCGAATAGGAGGAGTGCGCGCTAGTGGCGGCAGCGGCGGCAGCGATTTGGTTTGCTTTTGCGCTCGCGGCAGACGAATCCGAGCGGGCCTAGGAGACCGACTGCGGTTAGGTTTTGCGCGCGCTGGTAAGCGGATTTTGGCACCGTGGGCTAGTTTGGTAAGCGCAAGTGTTAGCGAATCCGAGCTGCGGCAGGAACTAGGGCACGACAGCGAATTGAAACAAAACGTTGCCACGGCAGGAACCCGAATACAACTAGAATTGCAAGTATGATATGGATCAAAATAGTAACCGCAGCAATGCAACCTTATGAACCCTAGGAACTAGATCAACTTGAACACAAGCTGTAGGTCTAAAATTCCCGAGAACAACAAGATCCACAATATTTTTGGTGGGGATTTTCGGATAGACAAATAAGGAAACTAGATGAACCCTAAAATATGAAAACCTAAAAACAGAAAAACAGAAACGCAAATCAACAAAAAGCAGCAACTAGGTAGATGCAAATTGGTGTTGATCTAGGTTCTGGCAATGATCTAAACCTAATATTTTTGTGTGGCTTTTTCTGGATAGGAATAAAAACAACTAAAACTAGGGATAACTTTGCTCACCGAGTAAACCTGGAGGCTCTGATACCAAGATGATAAGGGGTGGCCCAATCTTCTCAATGAGCTTCTCTCTCTCTTTTTGTATTTTCTGAATATATGTGGATAACTAGTGCTACACTGAGACCTCTCACTTGGATGACCCTCGTTGCCAATGCAACAACAATCAAGCCCTTTGGATATTCTCAACTACACACTCTTGCACAAGCAATCAATGATCACAAGTGGTCCTGTATCCCCCTAATTCCCAATGGAATAGCAAGATATCACGCAAACTTTGACTTGGTATACTTCAAGATGAATGCTTAGCAGCAATACAATCTCAAGGCTAGGGTTTTCTTTGTCTAAATTGTTCTCCCCTTTGCTATGCGCCCTAGAGGGGGTATATATGAGAGGGGGTGCGGCCACAAGACCCCTCCTTGCGCAAGCACTACTCCTAATAGGACTAGAACTCCTATACCTAACACAATTGGATACAAACCGACCCCACACACAAGGGGTGCGGCCAATATTGGTATACAAACCAATTCTACTTCTATTAGGACATATAGGGCGCATTGATGCTTCCTTGTGGGCGCCTTCCTCTTGCCTTGTCCATCCATGAGTGTGAAATAACAATATGGCATTGTTTTCCACACTTAGTGCATTTGATCTTGTGGAGGCACCATCTCCATATCTTGATGAATAACAATTGTTTTATTGGAATAACAATTGTTATGAATTGTTTTCACCATCTTGAATGTTTGTTTTCACCATGATCTTGTTGTCTTGTATCAACTCATCACTCATGCTTGTGAGAACATAATCCTTAGGTCCATCCTTATCAATTTTTATGTGGCAATTTTTTGCTTAGACTCCGAGCAGAAAAAAGAAATAAACTCGAAAAGGAGTTGAAGCCCTAAACCTAACCTAAACACTACGACTCAAAACTGAAAAACTGAAACACGAACAAGATCAACTCGAGCAGCAATTTTTTTTTTTTGTACAAGAGTAGGCCCCGAAGGACCTGAGCGCTGCGTTCATTAATTTGAGGGTGGAGAGTACAAAGCATACACTGGCCGTTTTACAACACTTGCACTAAGGACCTGCAAATTCGAGGATAAGGCCAGCTTTCTTACAAAAACAACCCTAGGACAAAAACATAAAAAGCGATCCGGTCCTTGGTCGTCTTCTCCACCGATCGCAGGCGACCTCGAGACGCGGATGTCGAGGTGCGAGAGCGGGTTGCTCGAATGCTCTCCAGAGCCAGCGAGGAGGAGGCGCCACCGGCTACCAGGAGGATGGCGGGGACGAACCACTTGCCATCTACTCGGCAGCGAGCTCCGGTGTCCAACTCCGAGGACCTCCGCCACCGCGGAGGAAGAATAAGGGCCGCCCTTTCGGCCAAAGATCGCAGAGGCCATCCTGGCCAAAGCTTGATCCGCACAGAGATGCAGCTTGGGAACGCACCATCCTGCAAAAATTAGGCAGCAACTGTAGATCTTCTCCCACCGCACGCCTCCATGGCCAGCTAGCAGAAGAAGAAGAAGCCACCACCCACTCCAAGCAGAACAGCCAACACCAACTCCCAGAACCAGAAGAAGGCCTTCGAGCTTATGAGGATGAGAGGGGTCGAGCAGCAAATTGAGATATGCAATTGGGCTGTTCTAGGCTATGAAGAATTCTAAGCCTAATATTTTTATGTGTGGCTTTTTCTGTATAGAACGAAAACAACTAAACTACGAGAATGGATTGCTCATTAGTAAACCTAGAAATCTTATACAAAGATGATATGGGATGGCCTGATCTTCTCGTGACCACGTCGATGGAGGATGGATGATAACTCGTGTCTCGTTGTGAACTCTCCGGCTAATCCCTGTTGTCAATGCAAAAGCTCTCAACCCCTTAGATATTCGCAACTCCACATGCTTGTGCACGTAAGCGTCGACTACGAAGCGGCCATGTATCTTCTAATTCCCAATGGAATAGCAGATAACATGCAGACTTGGCAATTGGTAAACCACCAGATCGATACTAATTGGTGGGAAATAAAATTCAAATGAATGCTTATCAATCTGATAAGGACATCCCTAGCTCTTCACCTATTGTTACACATGAGGATGTTCCTATACAAGCTAATGAAGTAAGGATTGGTCCAATGACAAGATCAAGAACCAAGCTATTACAACAACAGGTGAATTCACTCCTACTTGAGTATAATGTTTATAGTTGTGAGAACTTTATACTACCTAAGTCATTGCATTTATGTATTCTCAGGTTTATTGATAACACAAGCATGAATGGAGATCATGGAGAGGAGATACACATGGATGGAGATGGACTACAAGGGGAGATGGAAATCAAGTACTAGCATGGTGAAAACAACAAGTTACAAATGATACGATGACAAGGGGATGGTGCCTCCACAAGGTCAAATGCACTAAGTGTGGAAAACAATGCCATATTGTTATTTCACACTCATAGATGGACAAGGCAAGAGGAGGGCGCCCACAAGGAAGATCTATGCGCCATATACAAGACCTAGTTGTGTTAGGATTGGTTTGTATACCAGTTTGGCCGAATCCCACCTATTTGGGTCGGTTTGTATCTATTTGTGGTAGTAGTAGGAGTCCTAGCCGAGTAGGAGAGGGATTGCTTGCGCAAGCCAACTTGTGGCCGCACCCCTCCCCTCTCATATACCCCTTCCTGCGAGTTGGAGGGGTTAGACTACGTTAAAACATTAAACCCTAGACCTCTAGATTGAATCAGCTTGTAAGCCTTCATCTGGAAGTTCATCTGCAAACTTTACGTGTTACCTGCTGTTCCACTGGGAATAAGACGGTACAGGACCACTTGTAGTCGGTGGATTACTTGTGCAAGAGTGTGGAGTTGAGAATATCCTTGGGGTTGCTATCTTTTGCATTGGCATCAGGGATCAGCCGGGAGAGTTCTTAGTGGCGCACTAGTTATCAATTCAGAAGTTATCTGTGAGTTCACTGAGAAGATTGGGCCACCCCTTATCATCTTGGTATCAGATTTACAGGTTGCCTCGGTGAGCTATCAAATTTCCCTTTACTTTGAGTGTTTTTATTACCTATCCAGAAAATTGCCCCACAAAAATAGTGATAGTCATTGCCATAGCCTTAGATAATCACCTTAGTTTCATTACTTTTGCTGTTTTTGTGTTAGATTTCGTGTTACCTTTTTCTATTTTTAGATCTCTTACTTTTCGGCTAGGGTTAGGGTTCTTTGTTTCCCTGGTCGAAACCTATCAAAAACCACAAAAAAATCCGCTTCCGATCCACCATATACCACTCCAATCCGATTCCATCTAGTACTCCTGCCGCGACACAAAAAAATCACCAAAACGCTGCCGCACCACTTCCCTAGTTGCTATCGGATTGCCACCCACCGCAACCCACCCCACCGCTGCCGCGTTCTAGTCGCTGTCGGATTCCGCCCGCATATCGCTTACAAAACCCCTCCAAGCCCGCAGCGCACCACACCTTTCCATCGCTCGCGCGCTGCCGCGGTACGAAATTTGCGCAAAACGCTGCCGCGCCCACGTAACATCCACACCCACCAAAAATCGCTGTAACGCGCTTACCATTCGCTGCTTTTGCCGCGCGCGCGCTGCCGCGGTACAGAAACTGAGCAAATCGCTGCCGCGCGTTCCTGTTTTCTGCCCTGGTCACGTAACACCCGCGCGCTGCAAATTCCACCGTAACGCCCTTACCGTTTAGCAGTTTGGACCGTGCGCGTGCTGCCGTGGCAGAGAAACGCGTCTGTTTTGCTGCCGTGAGCTGAAAACTTCTGCCGTGGGCATTTGGGAGTTGTTTTTCACCTAGAATCTTTTGTGCTTTCTTTTATTTTCCTGTTTTTCTTCACTAGGACCAATACATCCACTCTTTGTGAACCATAGCCACAACCTTTCTACAACATCTTAATAGGAACTTGCCCACAAGTATAGCTATTTTGTGCTCTGACAGGTTGCTCATTTTACATCACCACCATTGTGTTCACTTGTGTTTGGTTTTATTTTGCTCCTAGCTTAGTGTAAGGCGATTGGAAAAATACAAAAAAATATAGAAAAAGTAAAAGTATAAAAAAAAAGAGAAAAGAGAAAAAGAGAAAAGTGCAAAGAGACCATATTATTGCTATTGTTTACTAGTTGAGCTTGCCATTGTGACACTTGGTTTTTCATTAAGCAATCTTGTGCCTGTCAATTAAGAGCCTAGCTAGCGACTTTCTAGTGCATTGCAAAAATTCATCCATACATTTGCATTGCCACATTTGTCTCCATTATTGTGTGAGTTTCCTTGGGTATTTTTATATCTTCACAAAACAACAAATAGGATTGTTACTTTGGTGATTGTTAGGTATCCATACCAAGCCCCACTAAATAACCTTGTTTGCTATTGTGAGAGTTAAAAACCTGGGTATTCTCTTCTTCACATCAAAGTACATTAATTGCCTCTACTTGCGGTAAGTATTTCTATTCACTTTGGAACGGTAAGATATCCTATTGTTTGCTAGATTTTTGAGTGAGTTGTGAGAGAACACCACAACCTATACTTGCTTTTATTTCACTAACCTACTAATGGATCCTTCTAGTGATGATCTTGTGCGGCAAAAGAAGGACCATAAGGAGGGAGTAAATTGGAGGGAGTATGAGGCTCTAAGATATGTTTTGACAAATCAAATGAGAGACAATCATAAAGAATTCAAGGAATATGTCAATGATGCATGTGATCCATTATACAAAACTGTCCAAGGATTGGAGACCAAGGTGGATGAGACCCATAGGTTGGACGAAAGGAACAATGGGGAAGTGAGATCCATCAATGATTCTATTGCTCAACTAGCTACTA
The DNA here is from genome assembly GCA_028641055.1 of Alopecurus myosuroides. Classification (NCBI taxonomy): domain Eukaryota; kingdom Viridiplantae; phylum Streptophyta; class Magnoliopsida; order Poales; family Poaceae; genus Alopecurus; species Alopecurus myosuroides. The sequence goes on from CM054061.1 coordinate 242,604,085, forward strand.
CACTTGCTGGCCTTCAAACAATGATTCAAGCAAGGCTTCCAATTGTTGATGATGATAATGATAGTGTCCATAGTGATGCTAATAATGGATTGGAAGCTAATATTGGAGTGGATCCAATTCAAGGCCGTGGAGCTAAAGGAGATAGAGGCCGAGGAGGAAATCAAGGCCGAGCCAATAATTTTGTGGCAAGGAGAGTGCCCCTTAATGTTGCCCCTAAAAATCCGAGAGAGGATGGTTTGAGTAAGCCAAAATTCTCTATTCCTTCTTTCAGCTTTGATACTATGGATGTGGAAGAATACTTGCTATGGGAATTGAAAATTGAGAAGCTATGGAGAATGCATGAGTAGAATGAGGGTAGAAAAATCAAGTTGGCATCTTCTGAGTTTGATGGATATGCTCTTAGATGGTGGGATAATCTTGTGAGAAAGAGGCAAGAAGATGGAGAGTTACCCATTGTCACTTGGAACACCATGAAGAGAGTCATGAGGGATAGATTTGTTCCACCAAATTACATAAGGCAACAATTTGATCAATTGCAACAATTGAGGCAAGGTACTATGAGTGTTGATGCTTATTATCAAGAGATGGAGCTAATTATGCAAAGGGCACGTGTGAGAGAACAATTGGAGCAAACAATGCAAAGGTTCCTTTCAGGTTTGAACTACAAAATCAAGGGCATTGTTAGGCATCACCAATATCATGATATACATGAGTTACTACACCATGCAAGGGAGGCCGAAGCAAATATTCTTGAGGAGGCAAAAATTACTACAAGGACAAGGGCTAGATTTCCCATGAGATCATCATCTATGCCTAGTGCACCTCCTCCACCACCTCCATCATCTAGTTTTCGAGGTGCTACATCATCGAAAACCGAGCCTAGCACTTCTATTTCAAAGAAATCACCACAACCAACAACAAGTGCCTCGGGTTCTAGTGCTCCTACTACAAGGAATAGAGATATTACATGTCACACATGTGGAGGAAAGGGGCACTTCAAGAGGGATTGTCCAAATACAAAGGTGATGATTATCAATGAAAACAATGAGTATGAGACAGGTGATGATGTTGATCCTAATGATATTGATGATGATGATGGTTATTTGAGTGATACTCCATCGGATGCTTATGCTACTAACATGCCAACTATTATTTGCACCCAAAATTCCTTGAGTGTGGTGCCTAGTCCGGAAAATCAAAGGTGCAATTTGTTTCAAACTAAGGCTATCATTGGTCCTAATATGGCTTGCAAAGTCATTATTGATGGAGGGAGTTGCAGGAATTTGGCTAGCAAAGATCTATGTGCAAAACTCAATTTGAAATATTTGCCACACCCTTCTCCTTATCATATACAATGGTTGAGTAGCACGAGACTAATGAAGGTATCTCATATGGTGAGAGTGGAATTTCAAATTGGACCTTATAAGGATACTATTGAGTTTGATGTGGTTCCCATGACAGTTTGCCACTTATTATTGGGAAGACCTTGGCAATTTGATAGAAGTGTGAAGCATGAAGGAAGAGCAAATACTTATGAGTTAACTCATCATGGGAAGACTATTATTTTGAGACCTATGACTCCACAACAAATTGTAAATGAGTCCCAATCCAAAATTGATATGAGAGTGGAAAAAGAGAGAGAGAGAGGGATGAGGGATCAAAAAATTCACAAGCCTTGGGGAGTGATAGTAAAACCAATTCGAGTGGTAAAAAGAGAGAGAACCTATTATGCATGTTAGCCACCAAAGAGGATTTGAGGGAATTTAGGGATGATCCTACATTAGTCCCTATTGTGCTCATTCACAAGGGAGAGATTTTGGTTTCTAATGACATGACCCCTATTCCTCTTGGTGTTTCTCATGTTTTGCAGGATTTTGAGGATGTTTTTCCAGAAGATATTCCCTCGGGATTGCCACCATTGAGAGGGATAGAACATCAAATTGATTTAATTCCTGGAGCATCTCTCCCTAACCGAGCACCTTATAGAACCAATCCACAAGAAACAAAGGAGATACAAAGGCAAGTACAAGAGCTACTAGATAAAGGTTATATTCGAGTTAGTCTTTCTCCTTGTGCTGTCACCGTTATTTTGGTTCCTAAGAAAGATGGTACTTGGCGCATGTGTGTAGATTGTAGAGCAATTAATAACATCACTATTCGTTATCGTCATCCTATACCACGTTTAGATGACATGTTAGATGAATTAAGTGGTGCTACTCTTTTCTCTAAAATTGATTTGCGTAGTGGATACCATCAAATAAGAATGAAAGAGGGAGATGAATGGAAAACTGCTTTTAAAACAAAATTTGGTTTATATGAATGGTTACTGATGCCTTTTGGTTTAACTAGTGCACCTAGTACTTTCATGAGATTAATGAACCATATTTTGAGAGACTTTATTGGTAGATTTGTGGTAGTTTATTTTGATGATATTCTCATATATAGCCACAATGAACATGAACACATTGATCATATTAGACAAGTTTTGCAAGTGCTAAGAGAAAATAAATTGTATGGTAATCTTGAGAAGTGCACTTTTTGCAAAGATAAGGTCATATTTCTTGGTTATGTTGTTTCTAAGCATGGAATTGAAGTTGATACATCAAAAATTGAAGCTATTCGAAATTGGCCAATTCCAACTAATGTGAGTCAAGTTAGAAGTTTTAATGGGCTTGCTAGTTTCTATAGAAGATTTGTGCCTAATTTTAGTACAATTGCTGCCCCTTTAAATGATCTAACTAAAAAGGGTGTTAATTTCGAGTGGGGTGTTGCTCAAGATGTTGCTTTTGATACTTTGAAAGAAAAGTTGATTTCAGTCCCACTTCTTATGCTTCCAAATTTTGATAAACAATTTGAGATTGAGTGTGATGCTAGTGGCATAGGTATTGGAGGTGTGCTCATGCAAGAAAAGAAACCTATTGCCTATTTTTCTGAAAAATTGAATGGTGCACAATTGAATTATTCTGTTTATGATAAGGAATTATATGCACTTGTGAGAGTTTTAGAGGTGTGGAAACATTATTTATGGCCTCAAGAATTTATTATACATAGTGATCATGAAGCATTGAAATTCTTAAAGTGCAAAAATAATTTGAATAAGAGACATGCTAAATGGGTTGAATTTATTGAATCTTTCCCATACATCATCAAACATAAAAAGGGATTGGATAATGTAGTTGCTGATGCTTTGTCAAGAAAAAACATGTTACTCTCAAATTTGGAGATCAAGGTTTCGGGTTTGGAGGGTATTAGAGATTTATATGATGAAGATAATGAGTTTTCTATGCCATTTAATAAGTGTACTAATGTTAAGGCATGGGACAAATTTCATATACATGATGGATACTTGTTTAGAGCTAACAAATTATGTATTCACGGGTGTTCTTTGCGTTTATTCTTAATACAGGAATCTCATAGTGGAGGATTGATGGGACACTTTGGAAGAGAGAAGACATTGCTTATGTTGGCAGAAAACTTTTATTGGGCACATATGAGGAGAGATGTGTATAGATTGGTGCAAAGATGCATTACTAGAAACAAGTCCAAATCAAAGCTAAAACCCCACGGGTTGTACACTCCATTGCCATCACCTAGTACACCATGGGAGGACATAAGTATGGATTTTGTTTTGGGCTTGCCAAGGACAAAAAGAGGACATGACTCTATCTTTGTGGTTGTGGACAGATTTTCAAAGATGGATCACTTCATTGCTTTCCACAAGAGTGATGATGCTTCTCACATTGCAAATTTATTCTTTAGAGAAATTGTGAGATTACATGGAGTGCCAAGAACTATTGTTTTAGATAGAGATGTCAAGTTCATGAGTTACTTTTGGAAGACACTTTGGGGTAAGCTTGGCACTAAGCTATTATTTTCTACTACTTGCCACCCCCAAACCGATGGACAAACAGAGGTGGTTAATAGAACATTGTCCACATTGCTAAGAGGTATGATCAAGAAAAATTTGAAGGAGTGGGAGGAGTGTTTGCCCCATGTGGAATTTGCATATAATAGAGCTGTGCATTCAACTACTCAATTATGTCCTTTTGAGGTGGTTTATGGTTTCAAGCCTATTACTCCTCTTGATTTATTACCACTTCCTTTACATGAGAGAATTAATATGGAGGCATCAAAGAGGGCTGATTTTGTGAAGAAGATTCATGAGAAAACAAAAGAGGCAATTGAGAAGAAAGGAAGACATGTGGCTGAAAGAGTAAACAAGAAGAGGAAGGAAATTATATTTCGGCCAGGAGATATGGTGTGGGTGCACTTTAGAAAAGATAAATTTCCCACATTGAGAAAATCAAAGTTGATGCCTAGAGGATCTGGTCCTTATAGAGTTATTTCAAGGATCAATGATAATGCATACAAGATTGACCTCCCAATTGATGAGTTTGGTGTTAGTAATTCTTTTAATGTGGCTGATTTGACACCTTACCATGGAGATGATTTAGCATCGAGGTCGATGCCTTTTCAAGAGGGGGAGGATGATAAGGACATCCCTAGCTCTTCACCTATTGTTACACATGAGGATGTTCCTATACAAGCTAATGAAGTAAGGATTGGTCCAATGACAAGATCAAGAACCAAGCTATTACAACAACAGGTGAATTCACTCCTACTTGAGTATAATGTTTATAATTGTGAGAACTTTATACTACCTAAGTCATTGCATTTATGTATTCTCAGGTTTATTGATAACACAAGCATGAATGGAGATCATGGAGAGGAGATACACATGGATGGAGATGGACTACAAGGGGAGATGGAAATCAAGTACTAGCATGGTGAAAACAACAAGTTACAAATTATATGATGACAAGGGGATGGTGCCTCCACAAGGTCAAATGCACTAAGTGTGGAAAACAATGCCATATTGTTATTTCACACTCATAGATGGACAAGGCAAGAGGAGGGCGCCCACAAGGAAGATCTATGCGCCATATACAAGACCTAGTTGTGTTAGGATTGGTTTGTATACCAATTTGGCCGAATCCCACCTATTTGGGTCGGTTTGTATCTATTTGTGGTAGTAGTAGGAGTCCTAGCCGAGTAGGAGAGGGATTGCTTGCGCAAGCCAACTTGTGGCCGCACCCCTCCCCTCTCATATACCCCTTCCTGCGAGTTGGAGGGGTTAGACTACGTTAAAACATTAAACCCTAGACCTCTAGATTGAATCAGCTTGTAAGCCTTCATCTGGAAGTTCATCTGCAAACTTTACGTGTTACCTGCTGTTCCACTGGGAATAAGATGGTACATGACCACTTGTAGTCGGTGGATTACTTGTGCAAGAGTGTGGAGTTGAGAATATCCTTGGGGTTGCTATCTTTTGCATTGGCATCAGGGATCAGCCGGGAGAGTTCTTAGTGGCGCACTAGTTATCAATTCAGAAGTTATCTGTGAGTTCACTGAGAAGATTGGGCCACCCCTTATCACAATCTGTCTGTCTACGAGAACACAGGTGCATTACATCATCGCCGCACCATGAGGCAGGCACATGTCGTCTCTTTGCACGACATGATGACGATTCCGCCGCCTTACCTGTCCGCTACAGACTGCATGTCACGATGATGCCACCGCCGCCTTGCCCGCCTGCGTGCACTGACATGCACGTGGTTGTTGCCCTGAATGACACAACGCCGTCGCCTCCCTACACGACCCTGATGAGTGCCTCTGTCCTGTGTTTGGTGTGGATTCTAAACTAAGCTAGTGTATATGTGATGAGGACATGACCAGGCCGGATACGACCAAGACAATTACTACTTCCTCTACACTTCATCAAGAAATAAGGGACATGATTAGATGCTGCTCAAGGAGTTCTCCCACGTCACTTTGGGTCCAAGAGAAGATAGAGTCCCCCTACTCCACGTTCTGGACGCAGATTCGGACTGCAGAAATATACCTGACTTCAGAAGGCTATAACTTTTGCATACGGGCTCCAAATGGGGTGAATCTTTTTTGTTGGAAAGTAGATCTCTTGCACTTTCCAGCAAAATTGGCCTCACCTCAAAATTCGTTTCGAGCGAAACATTATGGCCAAAACTGTCTGACCTTGTAGTTGAAAATGGGCCAGGAATCCAGGAAAAAGGTGCTGCGTCACCTCTAATTGGGCCCAAAGCCCTTGTACGAATTAGGGTTGGATTTTTGGTGCCTTGGGACGCCCTTCCACCTCCTTGGCCGCCACCCAAGTCTATCCTCCATATATACACTCCATAGGTCTCAGTTTAGACTCGGGTTTTGTTTAGTTAAAAGTTAGCCGTCGCTGCAACTTCGCCGTACTTTGTTTGTGTCAGATCGACCAGACTAAGACCGCTTTCGGAACCCCACTTTCAGCTATAATAATTCATCTATATTCGCAATATATTGATTGCCAATTCTTAGTTCTTACTTGTTCTCGATTTATTGCAGGAGTTAGACCTGAGTGGTTGGGTCGACCGTGCTACGGCGCTGTCAATAACCTCCCGGAGTTGGTGTAGCGATTGCTAAGGCACAACGTCCTCGTACGTTTGTAGTCGGATCGTCAACGTCAACGCCACCCAAATAGTACTTATCATATCATCGAAAGATCGGGCACCTTTGCCTCTATCAAGTGGTATCAGATTTCATGTTGATCGGTGAGATTTACTATTTTTCATAGATTAGATTGCTTCTGTTCTTCATACCTACAGTCCACAAAAAGCCAAAAAGAATTGTTAGGTTTAGATCATCACATCCTACAACCAAGTCCGGGCCTATTGCATCTTCTTTTTAGTGTATTGCATTGTTGAGTTTTCGTCTGCATCGTCGTGTCAAGTTGCTGGTCTTAGCGTTTATTCCTGTAGAGTTTCGAGTTCTTTGCATAGTTCGTCATTTCCGCTGCCGCATCACCTCGCACGTTTGCAGATCACCGCTGCCTCCCACCACCACAAATTCCGCCACTATCCAACCACCACAATCAGCTGCCTCACGCACCACAATCAGCCGCCGCTATCATCTCCATTATCGCTGTTCGACAAGCTATCCATCGCGCCGCTACCTTGCCGCCACCACATTGCATCGCGCCGCCAATAGCTTCCATCCGCACGCGTGCGTCTCCACTTGTTCCCGTGCGCCGCCTCCATGCAACTAGTTAGGGTTAGGGGTTTGCTAGTTGTTTCAATCCTTATTTCTATCAATAGATTAGAGTCCTAATCAGTTTGGGACTCCAAATTCGCGACCTACTGTAGCAGCAAAAAAAAAATCCCGAAAAAAAAAATTCAGGAACTCGCCCGACCACAGACATACTCTGAGGTTTGGAGAGAGCAAAAATAAATAAATCGGGAACTCGCTCGACCACAGACATACTCTAAGGTTTGGAGAGAGCAAAAAAGCCAAAAAAAAATCTTCCTTTATTCAGTGAAGTTTCTTAGTGCTCTTTGCTCATCCTTTTCTCTTTTTTGCTTGTTGTTGGTGTTATAGCCTCGCGTCTCTAAAATGGTCTAGCCTAGGACCAGCACAATACCGTCTTTGAGCGTTTATTCAACTTGCATTCCTGATTTGATTATTGCTAATTCTTGCTACTATATTCAAGCCTCCTAAAGCTCCACAGATTCTACATCGTGCGTTGTGACTTTCAACTGGCAATCGCTCCATCTAATCTTCAGTGAGACTTGACATCGTTCGTTGCCAGTCACCTCCTGCTGTTGGGTGAGAACTTGTAAGAACTTTATTTTTGCTGGAAGGATTATGCGACTTGCCACCACATCCTAGTAGGAATAGGAACATCTATTGTGATTTGTTCTTGTCTTCTACTAATCATGGCAGGTCCGGGAGCTCGATGTAATTGGGCTTCGTCTATAGTTGGAGATGAACTGACTCCTACATCACATGAACAACGACCACGGAAGGTAGAAACAAGTACCCATGTACATGATCATGTTACTGTTTCTATGCCATCTTTTGAGGATCGTTGTAATCCTGTTTTATACATTGAATGGGAATTTGACATTAATGCAATATTTGTTTTCCATAATATTTCTGAGAATAAGAAAGTGAAATTTGCAATTTCTACATTTACTGGTTTGGCTTCTATTTGGTGGAATGAATATTGTCATTTATATTCTGATTATATACCTAGTACTTGGCTTGACTTGAAACTTGCTATGAGATATAAATTTGTTCCATCATATTATACTCGTGACATGGTTAAGAAACGGAAAAATTTAAAACAAGGTAATAACAATGTAAGGGAATATTATGATAAGTTAGAAAGTACCTTGTTGCATTCACTTTTAGAATAAAGTGAAGAAGAGTTTATGGATAGATTTTGGAGAGGGTTACACCATGATATTCAGAAAATATTACTGTGTGAAGATGAGATATATTCTATAGACCATTTGTTTTGTATTGCTTGTAGAGCTGGACAGGAAATACGAAGACATGGCCATAAGACCGACAAGAGTTCGATGGAATTACTGCCATCAACAATAAAGAAGGGTAAACCCTTGACCACTGCACCTACCATGACAACCACTCAAGAATTTGTGGAGGTCACATCACCACAAGCTCGGGATGTGTCTGCATCGATAGTACCTACACCATCTGAGTTGGACATATATGGTAATAATAATGGTGCTGATTCTGTTCCTCCACATGCTATTGATATATTCCATGAGGATTTTCCTACATCATGTGTTGAGTTACCAGTTATTTTGGTCACACCACCTATCTTAGAGAACTATGTTGTTGATTTGAATTTAACATTTGATCAAATAACCCAAGTAGCTACTGTTTTCAGTGCACCTATTATTGATGTTAATGTATCTATTTATACGAGTGCACCCACCGACATAGGAGTTAATGCAAATGAAACTTGTTACTTAATAATTAACTCTGAATTGGATCATATAGAATTTATTAGGAATGACAAAGTTTTGTCCACAATTCATCATGCTAATACTTTGTTTTATGTTCCAATGGATCCACCTATGTTTTTATCACATGCTAAGCATGAAATTTCTGAAATCACATGTTTGAGTACGTTCAAAAGTGTTTATGTCCCTAATTTAACCTTTCAGCTGATTGGTTATTATGGTATTAATAATAAAGTTTGGGTGCATAAAATTTGTGTCACGTATGATGATATTGTTGTTTTCAGCAATCTATGCTATAGGCCAATGTATTCTTTTGTTATCCTTGTTTCAGAAGAAACAGCGCCGAGGACGGCTTATCTTTCAAGAAAGGGAGGATGATGAGGACATGACCAGGCCGGATACGACCAAGACAATTACTACTTCCTCTACACTTCATCAAGAAATAAGGGACATGACTAGATGCTGCTCAAGGAGTTCTCCCACGTCACTTTGGGTCCAAGAGAAGATAGAGTCCCCCCTACTCCACGTTCTAGACGCAGATTCGGACTGCAGAAATATACCCGACTTCAGAAGGCTATAACTTTTGCATACGGGCTCCAAATGGGGTGAATCTTTTTTTGTTGGAAAGTAGATCTCTTGCTCTTTCAAGAAAAATTGGCCTCACCTTAAAATTCGTTTCGAGCGAAACATTACGGCCAAAACAGTACGACCATGTAGTTGAAAATGGGTCAGGAATCCAGGAAAAAGGTGCCGCGTCACCTCTAATTGGGCCCAAAGGCCTTGTACGAATTAGGGTTAGATTTTTGGTGCCTTGGGACGTCCTTCCACCTCCTTGGCCGCCACCCAAGTCTCTCCTCCATATATACACTCCATAGGTCTCAGTTTAGACTCGGGTTTTGTTTAGTTAAAAGTTAGCCGTCGCTGCAACTTCGCCGTACTTTGTTTGTGTCAGATCGACCAGACTAAGACCGCTTTCGGAACCCCACTTTCAGCTATAATCATTCATCTATATTCGCAATATATTGTTTGCCAATTATTAGTTCTTCCTTGTTCTCGATTTATTGCAGGAGCTAGACCTGAGTGGTTGGGTCGACCGTGTTACGGCGCTGTCAATAACCTCCCAGAGTTGGTGTAGCGATTGCTAAGGCGCAGCGTCCTCGTACGTTTGTAGTCGGATCGTCAACATCAACGCCACCCAAATCGTAGTTATCATCTCATCGAAAGATCGGACACTTTTGCCTCTATCAGTATGTTGGCAGCAGACATGACAATTTTACATTGACAGGTAATATGCCAGTGTGATCTGAAGCTGATGAATTCAGCATGGTTGTATCTTGATGTTCATATCATCAATGATAATCATGATACTTGTATTTACTGATTGCATATATGAAAATGCATACTAGGAGGTATCCCCTTTGTAGCGGCTGGAGTGTGTTCTTCGGTTCTAAAAGTCTTGATGCTGGTGATGCCTTCATTTTCCTCGGGTGTGGTGTTGTTTATTTTATTCCAATGTAACACTTCTCGATCTGTTGTTAAATTATTTTCTCCTCCATGCTGAGGAGAGCGGTGATCTTCGTGTTGGTGTTACAAGGCCTATGAGACAACTTTCCAATGTGATTTTTTTCTGTAATACCTATGTGCAAAGATTTGAGGTTACATCAAGGATAATTTCTACATATTAATTTGAGGTCTGGCATCAAGGATATTTAGTAAGATGAATAAAACAAACTGAATGTTTGGCATACTACGTGGGGCCTCTATGATTCTCTTGCTTAAATTAGGATGTAAAACTAGTCCAGCGGGCCCAGTGTCTTCTGATTTTTAATCTTCCGGATTGATAAGTAAAGATGGGAAACATAAAGAGTTTCTGGGTGGTGCATGGTCCATGGTATGCATGCTTCAACCCCGTATTCCCATCCATAAGAAACGTCAAAGAAAATTAAGATTACATGAATATCAGTTACCCACTAGATAAAGTATATAATTTTATAATAATCAAGAAATTGAAGCTTACCTAGAAGGGCAAGTGTTTCTTTATTTACTTGTTCATCCCTCAAATTTTGACTAACATATCTCAAGTAGCAATAGGATGTGCATGCATCTATGTGTGCATCATTTTAGTCTTTGATGAACTTACGGATTTTTCAGAATAATTTTTTGATGAATGGAGTACATGTGTACTTTTTAGCCTTCTTTTCCGTAACGAAAGAATTCTAATAATGCCAATTCATTTGCAGATTGACCATGGAGAGCACGCCCTACCATGAGACCTGCGTCAAGTGCGCTCACGACGTTTGGCTTCTGGGTTTCCGCCTCTCACGCCGCCCTAAAAGGAATCTTATACTACCAACACCACTTCTAATACAGACATCTACAATAACTTGCTCAAGCTTGCCGCATCCAATAACACAAATGAACTAGAGGCCGCCAAGGAAGAGGGGTCAGTAGAGGACCCTATGCCATAAGCCATAGAGGGCCAGGAGCACCATAAGAAACTGCACATGAATAGTCGGAGGAATCTACATGTTGATATTCCTCAGACTTGAGAGCCATGGTTAGTTTAGGTTTGAACCTAGAAGATAGTGATTATGTCTTCGCAACTTTCGTAAAGGTAGATTCTGAGAACTGATAAATCTATGGGAAGTTTCTCCATTTTTTAGGGTTTAAAATGTACGATGATAATCATTTTGGTGATGTTTCCATTTGACAACTTCTACGGTACCTTTTACTGGTGTTAGGAGATAAACTAGTATGATTTGATTGCACGGTTCAGATGCGGTATCCGAGATTAGGCCCATCAGGCCCATCGAGTGTGATTCACCGGGAAAAAATTGAGCAAAGTGCCTTGGTCGTTGACGAAAGAGATAGATGACCCTACCTCTGACCATCACGCCGCCACGCGACCCGCCATCGCCGCTAGCCGCCTCCAGCCGACTCGTCGTGGCTGCTGCCTCCACCTAATCCACCGCCGCCTCCTCCACCCTGCACGCTTATCCATCAACAATGCCACCGAACCACATCTCGCCTCTCCACTCCATGTTTGACGTCGACGAAAGTGACGGCAAACCAAATGCTGGAGTTGAACGACACAGATGCCACATGAATCGCCGGACTTGGACGCTGACGTCCGTCCCTATACAGGTAACATATACGTCATTTAGTTGTGGCAGGGTATCTGTCACATATGCTCATTGTACCTGTTCTTTTTCAAAGCATAGGTTACTTTTGTGGAAGGTGGCCCATGAAGGAGATTTTGTGCCTTGCCTGCATTTTGGGTTCTTTTGTTGAATCTTCCAGTTGTTCTGTATTTCCACACAACCGCATGCATAGTATATAGAGTTATATCGACATGGGTAGCAGGATTACGATTACTTTACAGATTAGTAGTAACTTTAATGTTGTCAGCAAAACTCTGAATCAGCTTTGTATCTGATTGGTCCTTCTCTACAAGTTGGAGCTTGCGTTGCTGTATGATAAGGAATCACCGCAAAGCATTTTGTACATGACCGTTGATTGGACAAAGTAAGAAAGAGAGATGTTAAAACCTTTTGTCCTTAGTAGTTAGTAGTTGAAATCGTTATCGCTTGTAAATTATTTGTTTTTCCCTTCAGTCCGAGCACATGAAATAATTTATTTATGTTCCCCCTTCTAGAAAGACCAGGATTTATTTCAGCAGATTTTAGAGGCATAAATCGGTGCTTGAATTTTCATTGACAATGCTTTATTTGACCAAGTGTCGGTGACTGGTTTGTAAACACCATTCCATACGTGAGAGGTCGAGCTGAAGATATTCTCCAGTTGGCCAAGGTTACTAGATCTTTCTTTTCTTATACTATTATTTTTACGAAAGACATCAACAAGCAGCTCATGATATATTGATCCTATTGTGTGATGTGATGCAGAATGGACTAGAAAGATGAGGATACAAGGAGGTCAACGAAGTGGTTAGAACATGTGACACTTTCAGCACTCCTCTATTATTCTGCCAAGAAAAAACCTAACTAATTTGCCAGGTCTGGCTAGGATTACGCCTTCTGCATGCAGACTATAATTCTCAACCTCTCCTCCATTCCAGGTATGACACCTGTGGAGAAGTTCTGAACCTGTATGAGACCAAGTGGCAGCACAGCGTGGACCTTGTCTTCAAGGTGTTGCTGTACTGATCTTATCATCATGTATAAACTTCTTTGGAAACCAGACATGTTTTTTAGATTGTATCACCATATACCGAAATCCCCGAAGCCATCTGACGAGGGGATTATTTCCAATTCCAGTTCTCGCAGCGGTAAAATGGAGTAACTTTGAGCTCTCTGTAGTTTCTTTTTTTCCCCTGTTGTTTGACGATTTTACAACTTTTGGTTTTTTTTCCGGAAAATAAGTTTAAATTGGAGCATTTGGGACGCATGTTCAGGATAAACCACTTTTGGAGATGCTTATTTTTTTTCTTGATGAAAGGAGCCACGCTGCCCCTAAATTTCATACTGAAATGGAACAATTCAGTTAGATGCATCTTTTTTTGTGTGGGTAAAACCCCCCGGCCGACAACGTAACAAAAACCAAAAGGTTAAAACTACGCAGTAATTAACAGCTACAACAGAATACTTCAAACCAGAACTGAATATCATCCTGTACACAACTACTTAAAAAATCAAGCTAACTAGCTAAGTGATGATTACAACAGGGCCGTGGCTTTGGAGCATTCTGTCTTATGCGAGGAGTTTGATTCGTGCACAAGCATGCCTTTGACTGCCACAGTTGCTGATGCTTTGCGATTTTTTTACAAGTTTGCCAAACAAATTGGACAGGAAACCAAACGTGTGTGGCGTGGTTTTACGTCTCTTGCAGAGAGTTCGGAAACAATACTACCCTCGAGCTGAATACAAGGCATGTTAGATCTAAGGCTGGGGCCATATACGATATTGGGTCAGGGCCCATCTGCGATGCGCTGCTAATTTTGGACTAGTATGAATTTTACTAGTCCCACTTTTACAACTAGTATGAAATGTTTTTAGCCTTTGGATTAGTGAAAATGATTGGGCGTTATTGATTTGGGGTACCATAGAATCTCTCTATTTGCCTTATGATCTACTTTGCTGTATGATCGAAGCAATATTTCAAAATGTTATTTTCAGTAGCAAAGCATTAGCTGTTAGGTGCGCATTTCTAAATCATGGTTTAAGTTACACTGGCCAATAGGTGCATAATTAATACTACTAGTAAAAGAAATAAAAGAAACCGCAGGATTCCTTTGCGCTAGGCGTAGGTCGTCCTAGGGTTGACCAAATTTAGGTCCCCTCGTGAGCCGTCCGATCATTATCCAACATACAGAAATCAGCATATCACACTTTTGTAGTTTAGCCCTCCTATTTTCTAGATATAGAATCCGCACTCCACAGCAGCCCCACTTAAACGAAGGGATATATTGTGTTGCCCCCGGTCATATCGATAATTACAACAAAACTGCCATTGCAATAAATTCACGGGTATCGCAACAAAAATTATCGTCCCGTGTAAAAAAAATATTTCATCAAATTATTCCAAAATTTTTCGAAAAACTACAAAAACTAGTTAAACAATATGTTTAATGCGTTACAACAAAAAAGTTCAAATAATTCAACAAAAATCATAACCTACTGCAACAAAAAAATTGTATCGATTAAAAATTTGGTAAGTAACAAAATAATTTGTCACTATTCAGTTGCAAAAAAAAATCATCACCTATTTTAACAAAAAAAAGAAATCGATAGCAACAAAAAAATCACGTGTTTACAACATGTGAAGGAGCGCATAAACATATCATTCCAAATAAATTCTAACAACACATGCATTTCTCAAGAAAAATCATCCAGAAAAAACATTACAATATCTCGTTTGTGTTTTCTCAACAAAATGTTTGCGAGTTTGTTACAAAATTTTAAGACGTACGCAACATTAGCCGAAAATGGTGAAACAGTTAGTACTATATTATTGCACCTATTTATTTTATTGGGATGCTAAAATAATATCTGACGCAAAAACTGGCCCAAAAAATCAAATTACAGCTATTGGGCCTGCGTATACACACATGCCGGCCTCGAGCAACTCTAGGGGATCTAGCGCTGCGCGCCTTAGGTACCCCTAGAATAAGCATTTTCCCATAAAATATCTGTCTCTACTATTAAAAGAGCAAACTTTTTATTTGCTAAGTGCACCCCATCATACCTACACGGAACAACACAAACCAATTACCACCTCACGATTAGGGGCACTTAATCATATGTTACCATCAAGATAAACCAACGCTCACCAAAAAGTGCATCTAGCAATTTGCAAGGACGGACGAAACTCGCCTCCAAACGAAAAGTTCTGCCCCTCGCGATTGGATCCGTGTTGGAACGATTATGTTGCGTATATTGAGCATTAACTGCTGCTAATTTTCTAAAAAAAACTGCCGCTAATAACCTCCGATAATTGCCCCTTCCATAACTCAATAGCACAAAATCGCTCATCCTCAGCATACAACTGCATCGACCATCCCTCTTTGTACCAACACTGCGTCATTAGCCTCCCCAGGCCCACGCGCCGCAACTGCCCACGACCGTCGTGCTCTCACGCCGCCGCCATCATGTTATGCTCCGTCAGGTTCGTCTTTCTCATCTCCGCGCGACGATCCAAGGCACTCGGCGCTCCCACGCGCCGCCGCGTATGTCCCATCACGGGCTTCGAAACCCATGTCGAGGCCAGAGCCGTTGATGTCAGGTAGCAGAACTGCTCACGCCGCCTGAGTGCTGGGCCAAAACTGTCATGCGCCATACTCCGCCTGCGACTGTGGCAGGCTGTCACCGTGCATCTCTATATCATGGCCTCCTTCCTTCCTTCTAGATGAGCTCCTCCCTTCCTCCTATATGAGCTAGAACGGAGGTCACTTGCATGTTAGGTGTTCGCTTATTTTTCCGGGAGGCTAAAGTCTGCTATGTTCAGTTTTTCTTTTCTTTTACACATAAAAGATAATATTTAGAATTTATCATTCATTAGCCCGCATTAGTGTTAGAAAGCTCAGCACAGAATCCTTATATTTACTTGCAATCATCAAAGGTGACATGGAGTTTCGACGGTTCAGTATAAAATGTGATTCCAATAATTTTCTTTATGTATTAGCAACCGAAGGTCATGTTCACATGTGTATGTTATCCACGATAAACACAAATGTGAATGAGGAGGTCTGTGTAGAGCTTATCAATTTTTAATTTTATTTTCAGGTAAAGATCATTAATATCATTCATAATGTGCAATTCATATTATTTGAGTTACCAGGTTTATTCTTCTCTAAGCAAAGTGTATTCTTCAGTATATTTAGTTGTCGTTTGGGTTGTGATATGTGGCATCCACTGACATCGTCCCTGTCTTCTGACACAAACAAACTATATGATTGACACACGTCATATAATGTGATACTTCTTATTTTTAATGTATTTTGTTACCAGCTCTGTGCAATATTGTTTGAGTTCCGATCAGTACGTAAAAAGGCAATGTGTTACATCTGCGGGAGTCAGGAGAAACCTTAGCGCGAGAGTTTACACATGTCATAAAAATCATGGATAATTTGGATAAGGGAGAATAGCCCATGGATTTATATTTTGCCATGTCAAAGACGACTCAGGTATAAATTTTGCTCCTCACATATCGGATTTAAATATTTCAATAAATGCTCAAATCTATTTGCAGTCATATGGTCTACACTTTAAATTAATTATTTTTTGGTCATTTTGGTTCGGAAAATGGGATTCTTGGAGTTACGGTGCATGGAGAGAGCAAGGCAGAACTTCTGGGAAAGCCGACCAGAAACTTGCACAGGTTAGTCGAGGCATACATGGTAGTATTGATCCCATTGTTGATGATGGAGACGGTCAAATTTTATTTTATTTTCTCCTTATTAAGCTTGGGGTTTTGTCTCCTCTCACAATGATGTCCCCTGATATTTATGCTTAAACTTTTTTTGTCATTGGATTTATCTAGAATTACTTGTTAGCAGTTTACCCCTTTCTTAAACTTTGACTGCCTCCCCTTACGACGGTGCCATTTGATAGTGATGTTTCAGTATATTTGATGAGGACATCCCTAGTACATTGCCACTTAAACAAGATGAAGTGAGACTTGGACCAATGACAAGATCAAGGACCAAGCTACTAGAACAACAGGTGAATTCAATCCTCATTGATTATGCTATTTATGATTATGAGAATTTTATACTACCTAAGTCTATGCATTTATGTATGATTAGGTTTATTGATAACCCAAACATGATGGAGGAGAACAATCAAGAGGAGCTAGAAGATGATTATACAAGTGGTGACAAGAAGGGAGCCATGGTGAAAACAAGTGTTCAAGATGGTGAAAAAAATAATGCCATAGAGAAAACATTGCTTATGTTGGCTGAAAATTTCTATTGGGCACATATGAGGAGAGATGTCTATAGATTTGTGCAAAGGTGTATTACATGCAATAAAGCCAAATCCAAATTGAAGCCCCATGGATTATATACTCCATTGCCAACACCAACTACACCATGGGAAGATATAAGCATGGATTTTGTGTTAGGCTTGCCAAGGACAAAGAGGGGACATGACTCAATTTTTGTGGTGGTGGATAGATTTTCCAAGATGTCACACTTCATTGCTTGCCACAAAAGTGATGATGCTTCCCACATTGCTACACTCTTTTTCAAGGAGATAGTAAGACTACATGGAGTACCAAGGACAATTGTTTCGGATAGAGATGTGAAATTCATGAGTTACTTTTGGAAGACATTATGGGGGAAGCTTGGAACCAAATTGTTGTTTTCTACAACATGTCACCCTCAAACAGATGGACAAACCGAGGTGGTAAATATAACTTTATCTACATTATTGAGAACTATGATCAAGAAACATTTGAAGGAGTGGGAAGATTGTTTGCCACATGTGGAGTTTGCCTACAATAGAGCTGTGCATTCAACTACTCAACTATGTCCTTTTGAGGTGGTTTATGGATTTCGGCCTACTACACCACTTGATCTATTACCACTTCTTATTCAAGAGAGAATTAACATGGATGCATCCAAAAGGGCTGATTTTGTGAAGAAGATACATGCGAAAACAATGGATGCTATAGAGAAGAAAGGGAAGGATGTTGCTCAAAGGAGAAATCAAAAGAGAAAGGAAGTTATTTTTCAAGAGGGAGATTTGGTATGGGTACACTTTCGAAAGGATAGGTTCCCAAAGCTAAGGAAATCAAAATTATTGCCAAGAGGTGCTGGTCTGTAACACCCGGGGTTTCCCCAATTAGAATTGCTTGTCGTTTCTCTTTTGCATCGCATTGCATAATGCATCATCATTGCATTTAAAACTTGCAATTGTTTGCAACTCATAAAATCTTAATTATAACAATTTATGGAATTTGTTTGATGCATAAATCTGTTATTAACATTGGCAAAAACAATTTATTACAGCTAATAAAAACAACCCAGGAAAAAAACATTTAGAGGGAGAGAGCAGCCCAACCGGCCTGCCAAGCCAACCCGGCCCACACCTAACCAGCCACCCACCAGCCCAGCCCACCCCCACTCCCTTCTTCTCCGTACGACAGAGGGAACGCAGGAGGCGTGACCCCTCCTGTCGCTGTCCCCAACCACCACAGCCATGGTCCCCCTCCCTTCCTTTATCTACCCCAAGGTTGGACTCCCTCCTCCTCCCAAACCCTAACCCTTCTCCCCTCCATCTTCCTCCAGTCGCCGCCGCCATCTCTCTCCCTCCTCTGCTACTGTCTTTTTATCTGAACTTTCTGAACCGAGAGGAAGAGCCCTCCATGGCCGGAAGTGGGAGCTCCAAGGGCCACCGCCATGGCCACTGTCGGCCCAAGATTGCCGCGGGAACGGAACCGCAGCATCACCCTCGTCCGATTCCGCCCCTCGGGGAAACAGGAGGCGCCCCGTGCCGCCGCCGCCGAGCACGTCAGCGCCGTCGTCGCCTGTCGAGTGCTGAACCTCATCGCCCGTTCGTCATCGTCTTCCACGCCTCCGGTCGCCCTCGAGCCTCTCCCCTTCGACTACACCCTCTAGGTGAGCACCCCGTCCCCACGGATATCCTCCTTTCCTCTCCCTCCCTTTGCTCTGGGATCGATGCCTTCGAGCATCGCTGGCTGCAGTCCCTCGTTGGCTTCGTACGATCTCCGTCGTGTCTCTGAATTTTTGGTATTCAGTTAACCGCGTCGTGATGCATCTTATTCAATCGGATCTGTATACCATCACCAGCCGCAGCAACAGCCCAGTGGCGCCAGCCCATGCGCGCACGGCCGCAGGGCGCGGGTTCGAATCCCGGCCGGCGCAAGCCGCCCCTTTTTCCTCTTTTTTCCACGCGCGCAGCCGTACGCTGTCGAAATTCAGTTTCGTCAGTGAATCATCCGTTCAGTTACCTCTTAAAGCAACAGATCCCGTTCCATACACAAGCAAAAGCATAACACAGTGGCTGCGCACCGATCCGCACTCCCTGGAGCCCCGAGTTCGAATCCCACCCGTGGCAAAGCCACCCCTTTTTTCTCCATTTTCTTTTCTTCTCGAAAATCCAGAAAAACAGAACTAAATCTTTATTTGTAAAATCAATAACAAATTGAAAAATGCTCCAATTTCAATGATTCAAATTTCTATGGCTTCAGCATCTTGTGCTGTTTCTGTTAGTAACAAAGTTGCAACATGTTTCTGTAATAAATTTTGCACTAAATAATTAAATACAGAAATGGCTATTAAAATTTGAAAACTTTGGAAATTCATAACTTGAGTTCTGTTCACCCAAATTGAGCAAACTTGGGCTCTAAAATTTTGTATTAACAAACTCTACACAGTGGTATTTTATTTGTTCACAATTGAATTAAATTTGAACATGTTTCCTTCTGTTTACAAAAAGGGGCAGAATAAAAATGCTTATGGAAAAATGCATAATAAATTCAATAATGATCCAAAAATTATGTTTAATAGCTCAAAATGTTCATTGAAACATTTTATACATGTTTTCAACCTTTTCAATACAATTTGTTTACTGTTTTTCCTAATTAAAAGTGGTGCAATAATTCAATGCTTTAATTAAACCTTTTAAATTGCAAAACTTCATAATTAAATATTTAAAATTCCAAATTTGGCAAATGAGGTATCAAATTGATGCTAATGTTGTTTACCCTCTGTTTTCATCAATTATGTTGCATTTAATCCACTTAAACTCAATGTTTATTTGTAGTTCAATTAATCAACTATTAATGCATATGGGATTTTCCAAATGCAATTCAAATTGCATATGGGCCCATTTAAATTGTTCCTTCTGTCCTCTAGTTTATTTTGATGCACCCTTTAACTTGTCATGCATATAAAATAGGATCATGCTGGATCTTTTGCCGTAGTAGTAATTGTTGCATCCGGTGTTTGTTCTAGTTCGTTGCTTCTTCGCGGATAGGACGTTGAGATGATGTGAGCAACGACAAGTTCTGCGGATGTACCTCTACTTGCTGGATTCCAGGCAAGTATACTCACTTGCTACCTATGGCTGCCTTTCATCACTTGTTACCGATTCTTTCCGTTGTCCTTATGCTAGCCTTATGATTCGATGCTTGTGTCTCGATCCTATCATATGTTTACCTTGCAGCCATGATATAGCCTTCCTTCCACTTCCTATCAACTGTTGCTTGTTTACCTTGTTGGCCCTCGTGTCGTAGTTGCATGCTTAGTGTTGTTTGCGCTCGAGTCTTGTTGTCCTTTTTCATATCACCTGTTTAGTTGATAGTTGGGTTTCAATTTAATCAACAACATGTTAATGTCTGGGGTAATAACAATTTGATGATAAGGCACCGGCAGGAGGCCCGGTGTGGTTTTGGAGCCTGCTAGTGTCGAAACTAGGAAAAGGGTCTTGTCCATTGATCCATGATGAGCGCGCTAACCGCATCCGGGAGGTAGTATGGGACCCCCTCGACTTAGACCTGATTTGCAGCTTGTCCGAAGAGCCACACTTAGTTCGGGTGTTCCATTTGCTCATACGCATGAATGGGTTGGCCCCCCATGGTTACTGTTGGTGATGATGATGATGCATATAGGGCGATGCCTGTATTGCCGAGGTGTTGCGTCCTGCGGGAGTTTTGCACACTTGCGCTGAGTATTCGGCTGCGTGGCTGGGACCTTATAGCTCCGTGGCTCCTAGGTCAGGTGGCAAACAATCTTCCCACTCCTTCAAATTCTTCTTGATCATAGTTCTCAACAATGTGGATAAAGTTCTATTCACCACCTCGGTTTGTCCATATGTTTGTGGATGACATGTTGTAGAAAACAACAATTTGGTTCCAAGCTTCCCCCATAATGTTTTCCAAAAGTAACTCATGAATTTCACATCTCTATCCGAAACAATTGTCCTTGTTACTCCATGTAGTCTTACTATCTCCTTGAAAAATAGTGTAGCAATGTGGGAAGCATCATCACTTTTGTGGCAAGCAATGAAGTGTGACATCTTGGAAATCTATCCACCACCACAAAAATTGAGTCATGTCCCCTCTTTGTCCTTGGCAAGCCTAACACAAAATCCATGCTTATATCTTCCCATGGTGTAGTTGGTGTTGGAAATGGAGTATATAATCCATGGGGCTTCAATTTGGACTTGGCTTTATTGCATGTAATACACCTTTGCACAAATCTATAGACATCTCTCCTCATATGTGCCCAATAGAAATTTTCAGCCAACATAAGCAATGTTTTCTCTCGTCCAAAGTGACCCATCAATCCACCACTATGAGATTCCTGTAATAACATCAAACGCAAAGAACACTCGGGAATACATAGTTTGTTAGCTCTAAACAAAAACCCATCATGTATATGATACTTATCCCAAGCCTTCACATTAGAACATTTACTATAGGGTGTAGAAAATTCTCTATCTTGAGCATATAGTGGCTTTAATTCTTGCAAACCCGAAACTTGAACATCCAATTTAGTGAGTAACATATTTTTCCTAGACAAAGCATCAGCTACCACATTATCTAATTCTTTCTTGTGTTTAATATTGTATGGAAAAGATTCAATAAATTCTACCCATTTAGCATGTCACTTATTAAGATTGGATTGATTCTTTATAAATTTCAATGCCTCATGATCAGAATGTATAATAAATTCCTTTGGCCAGAAATAATGTTTCCAAACCTCAAGTACTCTAACAAGTGCATACAATTCTTTATCATAGACAGAATAATTCAATTGTGCTCCATGTAATTTTTCAGAAAAATAAGCAATTGGTTTCTTATCTTGCATTAACACTCCTCCAATACCTATGCCACTAGCATCACATTCAATCTAAAATTGTTTATTAAAATTTGGTAGCATCAATAATGGAGCCGAAATCAACTTATTTTTCAAAGTATCAAAAGCAAGATCTTGAGCAACCCCCATTCGAAATTTACACCTTTCTTAGTCAAATCATTTAAAGGGGCAGCAATAGTACTAAAATCTTTCACAAATCTTCTATGAAATCCAGCTAGTCCATTAAAACTTCTTACTTGACTCACATTCATGGGAATTGGCCAATTTTTAATTGCTTCAATTTTAGATTCATCAACTTCTATCCCATGTTTAGAGACAACATAACCAAGAAATATGACCTTATCTTTGCAAAAAGTGCACTTCTCTAAATTTCCATACAATTTATTTTCTCTTAGCACATGCAAGACTTGTCTAATATGATCAATGTGTTCATGTTCATTGTGGCTATATATGAGAATATCATCAAAGTAAACAACCACAAACTTGCCAATAAAATCTCTCAAAACATGGTTCATTAATCTCATGAAAGTACTAGGTGCATTAGTTAATCCAAAAGGCATTACTAACCACTCATATAAACCAAATTTTGTTTTAAAGGCTGTTTTCCACTCATCCCCTTCTTTCATTCTTATTTGATGGTAACCACTACGCAAATCAATTTTAGAGAAAACAACACTACCACTTAATTCATCTAACATCTCTTCCAAACGTGGTATAGGATGACGATAACGAATAGTGATATTGTTAATTTCTCTACAAGCTACACACATGCGCCAAGTACCATCTTTCTTAGGAACTAATATGACAGGAACAGCACAAGGAGATAAGCTTATTCGGATGTAACCTTTATCAAGAAGATCTTGTACTTGTTTCTGA
Organism: Alopecurus myosuroides; assembly: GCA_028641055.1. Lineage (NCBI taxonomy): Eukaryota > Viridiplantae > Streptophyta > Magnoliopsida > Poales > Poaceae > Alopecurus > Alopecurus myosuroides. Next base: position 242,627,095 of record CM054061.1, read on the forward strand.
ATTTCCTTTGTCTCTTGGGGATTTGTCCTATAGGGAGCTCGGTTTGGTAATGAAGATCCAGGAATTAAATCAATTTGGTGCTCAATCCCTCTCAATGGTGGCAATCCCGAGGGCACTTCTTCTGGAAAAACATCATCAAATTCCTGCAAAACATTAGAAACACCAATAGAAAGAGGAGTCATGTCATTAGAAACCAAAATTTCCCCCTTGTGCATGAGCACTATAGGTAGTAGGATAGGATCATTCTCAAACTCTCTCAAATCTTCTTTGGTGGCTAACATTGTCAAAAGGCTCACTCCCTTACTTTTACCACTCGGCCTAGGTTTGTTTTCCCCCATGGAAGTATTGTTTTCACTCATATTTTCCGTCTCACTCTCCTTCTCAACATTCACTTCCACTTTTTGCCTTGATTCATTCACTATTTGTTGGGGTGTCATAGGCCTCAATATGATGTCCTTATTGTTCCAATTCAATTGGTAAGTGTTTGCTCTCCCATTGTGTAGCACCTTTCTATCAAATTGCCATGGCCTTCCAAGTAATAGGTGGCAAACCGACATGGGAACAACATCACACTCAATAGTATCCTTGTATGGCCCAATTTGGAACTCCACTCTCACAATTTGTCATACTTTTATCTCCTCCTTCTCATTGAGCCATTGGATATAATATGGATGTGGGTGTGGAATATATCTCAACCTTAGCTTTGCACATAACTCCTTGCTTGCTAAATTTCTACAACTCCCTCCATCAATGATCACCTTGCAAGCCATATTAGGACCAACAATTGCCTTGGTTTGAAATAAATTGCATCTTTGGCTCTCATCATTGCTAGGAACAATACTCAAGGCTTTGGTGCAAACAATAGTTGGATAATTTGTAGCATAGGCATCAATAGGACCATCATCATCATCATCATCATATGCATCCTCCTCATTGGGATCAACATCATCTCCAGTCTCATACTCATCATTAGCATTGAGGAGCATAATTTTCTTGTTTGGGCAATCCCTCTTAAAGTGACATTTTCTTCCACAAGTATGGCAAGCCATGTCTCTATTCCTTGTAGGAGGTGTAAGCACCACTAGAATCCGAAGTAGATGGAGTAATTTTCTTGGAACTTCTTCAATTTGGCTCGGGTTTGGAACTAGGATCCCACAGGTAGTAGTAGTTGGAGGTGTAGGTGATGAAAAAATTGATTTTTGTGAAGGGAAACTTCTCCTTGCACTCACTTGTAGCTCTTCTTGCAATCTCTTTTCGGCCTCCCTTGCTTGATGAATTAATTCACTCATATTGTTGTAAGGAACATGCCTCACAATGCTTTTCACTTTGAATTGTAATCCACTCAAGAACCTTTGCATTGTTTGTTTAGGAGCCTCTCTAATCCGAGCCCTTTGAATAATTAATTCCATCTCCTTGTAGTAGGCATCAACTGTCTTGGTTCCTTGCTTCAATTGTTGCAATTTGTCATAGAGAGTTCTAATATAATTCTTGGGAACAAATCTTTCTCTTAACAATTGCTTCATCTCTCTCCATGTGTTCACCTCCTCTTCTTCTTTTTCTTCTCTATCTTTTGTAATGCCATCCCACCACAAAAGAGCATAGCCATCAAAGGAAGAAGATGCAAGGTTCACTTTCCTCTCCTCGGGATAGTCATGGAGTCTCCATAATTTCTCAATTTTTAGCTCCCACATCAAGTACTCTTCCACATCTTCAGAATCACAAGCAAGACTAGGGATAGAGAATTTTGGTTTTCCCAAGCCATCATTCTCTCTATTATTTTCCAATGGTATTCTTCTTGCCATATCTCCACGGCCTCCGTTATTATTTCCTCTCCCATCCTCAATTTGAGCAATAGCTTGAGGTGCTTGTTGAAGTTGTTGCACTATATTTGTAATTGTAGCCACTTGTTGAGTCAATATCCTCAAAGTGCCCTTAATCTCATCAACAGAATCTTGAGAGGCACAAGCTTCTATTTTCAAATCAAGTGTATTCAAATCTTCTCTCAATTGATCATCACTTTTCTCAACCACATAAGCAATTCTTTTGTACATATGATCTCTCAAAGCTTCATACTCATTCCATTGGACAGTATCCTCGGGTTTCTTCTTTGCCTGCACATCAACATCACTAGAGGAACTCATGATTAATTTGTTAGTAACAAAAATAATCAATGGGTTTGTGGTGCCTCTCTCAACTCACTCAAAACCAAGCAAAGATGGCTTCACTTGATGTTCCAAGAGAGAAAAAGATCAACTTACCAACAAGGAGCAATGATCAATGTGATTTGGTGTGAGAAGAGAATAACCGAGCTATCAAGTATCACAATGCAAACAGGGTTTTTGGTGGGGCTTGGTTGGGATTCCTAACAACACCAAAATAACAACTCCAATGCACTGCTTAATGTGATAAAAAGTACTAAGGAAAACACACTCACACTTGGAGAAAATTGTGGCTTAGCAAATATATGGTAGAGATTTTGAAGCACTTAGAAAGACACTAGAAAATACTCAATGAAACAGGCACAAGATTGCTCAATTTGTCCACAAAATATCCAATATGAAATAGCTTCCACTAGTGATAGTAGCACAGCCTCTTTTGAATTTTTCTTTCTTTTCTATATATTTTTTATACTTTTTACTTTTTCTCTATTTTTTTTATTTTTTCAATAGCCTTTGAATCAACTAGGAGCAAAAATTTAGATGGAAAACAACTAGTGGACAGAAATTTGAGCAGCCCGTAGAGCAATTAAACAGCTAGTCTTTGGGTAAGGTACCTAAATTTGGCTGTAGAAAGGCTTGTGGCTAAGGCTAGTCAAAGTTCAGAACGAGATCCTAATGAAAAAACAGGAAATAACAAAAGAAAACTAGTGAAAATAGTGGAAAATTTGAGCTCACGGTAGCAAGTATGGCCACGGCAGAGAAAATGCTCGAATTCTGCCGTACGGCAGCAAAAACAGCACAAAAACGGCTCACGACAGAGGGCACGGTGTATGGTGTGGTGTGTGTGAGCTGCGGGTGGGCGCGGGTGTGTATTTTGTAACGCGCGGGTGGAGTCCGATTAGGACTAGGAGCGGACGGCAGCAGCGGCAGAGAAACGCGCGCGTTTTTGACTCACGGCAGCGAATCCGAGCGGAGGTGGGAGTCCGGGTGCGGTAAGGCGGCAGCGGGGTAGCGTTTTTGGATGGAAATCGATCCACGGCAGGATGCCGAGTGCGAGTAGGAGGTGGTTTCGGCAGCGATTTTTGTGTGGCTACGGCAGGAACCCAAAAGCAATCCGATTGTGACTAGGTACTCAAGCACAAATAGAACTAATCTATCCCGCAACAATGTAGAACTCGAAAAACTAGATCACCTTGCAAACAAGATGTAGGTCTAGACTTTCCCGAGAGATAACCACACACTATTTTTGATGAATTTTTTTGATATTGATGGAAACAAAGATAAAAGAGGAACCCTAAAAATAGAAAACAGATACACAAATCAACAAGAAACAGCAATTAGAGTAGCAATTTGGTGTTGATCTAGTCTCTGGCAAATCTAACCTAATATTTTTGCCTTTTTCTGGATAGGAATTAAAACTACTAAAAGTAAAGATAACTTGCTCACCGAGTAAACCTGAGAATCTGATACCAAGATGATATGGGGTGGCCCAATCTTCTCAATGAGCTTCTCTCTCTTTTTGTAATTTTCTGATATGTGGATAACTAGTGCTACACTGAGACCTCTCACTCAGCTGACCCCTGTTGCCAATGCAACAACAATCAAGCTCTTTGGATATTCTCAACTACACACTCTTGCACAAGTAATCAAAGATCACAAGTGGTCCTGTATCCCCCTATTCCCAGATGGAATAACAAGATATCACGCAACTTTGCAATTGGTAAACTTCAAGATGAATGCTTAATAAGCAATACAATCTAGAGGCTAGGGTTGTTGGTTTTTGGTTTTAAACTGGTTCCCCCTAATCCACACGCAGGTGGAGGACATATATAGGTGGAGGGGTGCGGCCACAAGGGGGCCTTGCGCAAGCAACCCTCTCCCTACTAGGACTAGGACTCCTACTAGGACTAGGAGTCCAACTAGGACTCAAAGGAAGGTACAAACCGACCCAATTAAGTGGGATGCGGCCACAATTGGTATACAAACCAAACCTACTAGTATTAGCACTCATTATGGCGCATAGATGTCCTTTGTGGGCGCCCTCCTCTTGCTTGTTCATCAATGAGTGTGGAAATAACATATTGGCAATGTTTTCCACACTAAGTGCATTTGACCTTGTGGAGGCACTATCCCCTTGTCATCATATCATTTGTTATTGGTTGTTTTCACCATGCTAGTACTTGATCTCCATCTCCTCTTCTAGCCCATCCTCATCCATGTGTATCTCCTCTCCCCCATCCTCATCCATGTGTATCTCCTCTCCATGATCTCCATTCATGCTTGTGATATCAATAAACCTGAGAATACATAAATGCATAGACTTAGGTAGTATAAACTTCTCATAATCAAGAATAGCATAATCAATAAGGATTGAATTCACCTGTTGTTCTAGTAGCTTGGTCCTTGATCTTGTCATTGGTCCAAGTCTCACTTCATCTTGTTTAGGTGGCAATGTACTAGGGATGTCCTCATCAATTTGTTTACTGTTTTTCCTAATTAAAAGTGGTGCAATAATTCAATGCTTTAATTAAACCTTTTAAATTGCAAAACTTCATAATTAAATATTTAAAATTCCAAATTTGGCAAATGAGGTATCAAATTGAAGCTAATGTTGTTTACCCTCTGTTTTCATCAATTATGTTGCATTTAATCCACTTAAACTCAATGTTTATTTGTAGTTCAATTAATCAACTATTAATGCATATGGGATTTTCCAAATGCAATTCAAATTGCATATGGGCCCATTTAAATTGTTCCTTGTGTCCTCTAGTTTATTTTGATGCACCCTTTAACTTGTCATGCATATAAAATAGGATCATGCTGGATCTTTTGCCGTAGTAGTAATTGTTGCATCCGGTGTTTGTTCTAGTTCGTTGCTTCTTCGCGGATAGGACGTTGAGATGATGTGAGCAACGACAAGTTCTGCGGATGTACCTCTACTTGCTGGATTCCAGGCAAGTATACTCACTTGCTACCTATGGCTGCCTTTCATCACTTGTTACCGATTCTTTCCGTTGTCCTTATGCTAGCCTTATGATTCGATGCTTGTGTCTCGATCCTATCATATGTTTACCTTGCAGCCATGATATAGCCTTCCTTCCACTTCCTATCAACTGTTGCTTGTTTACCTTGTTGGCCCTCGTGTCGTAGTTGCATGCTTAGTGTTGTTTGCGCTCGAGTCTTGTTGTCCTTTTTCATATCACCTGTTTAGTTGATAGTTGGGTTTCAATTTAATCAACAACATGTTAATGTCTGGGGTAATAATAATTTGATGATAAGGCACCGGCAGGAGGCCCGGCGTGGTTTTGGAGCCTGCTAGTGTCGAAACTAGGAAAAGGGTCTTGTCCATTGATCCATGATGAGCGCGCTAACCGCATCCGGGAGGTAGTATGGGACCCCCCTCGACTTAGACCTGATTTGCAGCTTGTCCGAAGAGCCACACTTAGTTCGGGTGTTCCATTTGCTCATACGCATGAATGGGCTGGCCCCCCATGGTTACTGTTGATGATGATGATGATGCATATAGGGCGAGGCCTGTATTGCCGGGGTGTTGCGTCCTGCGGGAGTTTTGCACACTTGCGCTGAGTATTCGGCTGCGTGGCTGGGACCTTATAGCTCCGTGGCTCCTAGGACAGGTTGTAGAGACGGTTTGGGTCGTGTCGAGTCAACCTGAGTTTTAGTTGGTGGCTTGAGTGTGTACGGGTACTGTAGCGCACCCTGCAGGGATAAATCTTCTCGAGAAGCCGTGTTGTCCGCGTTTGTGTGACGACTTGGTGAAAGTGCTGGCTAACAAGTACTCAGACAACTTACACCTAATGATAATAACTTGACTAGTAATATAGTATTACCTTCACCATAAAAATGAATGTCACCTTAATGAACAGCGTGAGTTTCCTTGGGTTGCTTCCTTAGTAGGGGGTAACCCTGGATGGGTATTGTTTGGTGAGTAGTTATAGTTGGTTTTGTCGCGCTATCTTATCCCTTTCTTTTAGCCGGAAGTTGTAGCGCGTCTCTTTAGTTTGTTAGTGCTGCCCGCTGCCGCTTCTTTGCAATAACCCCTTCCTTCCGTTGTACCCAAAGTATTTGTATCTTGTGATGATTGGTTACGCTGGTATCTTGTGAGTATGGTTTATCCACTTGCCAGTACTTAATAGTACTGACCCACGAATCCATTTCGTGGCTGCATATTCCACATTGCAGTCAACAGGTTTGAAGTCTGACGACGTTAGCTTGGGAATCCCTCCGGCTTGGCCTGGGCAGGGATTGGACGCCATCGGTTATCTTCAGGACTCTTGGTCCAATTTGTATCTTGTCCATAGTCGGACACTATGTTGTTTCTTCCGCTGTTATTTGGATCTTTGTATTGTATCAGTTGTATCCTTGACTCGTTTGAGTCGTCTTGTATATACCTCCTCTGTTGTTGTTGTGGATTATTCGTGAACTGTTGTAATGTTATCACAAGTGGCAACCTGAAATCGGTTATTATGCAGATTTGGGTGGAAATGCCGAAATCTGCATAGTGCCCGATCTCGGGGCGTCACATGGTCCTTACAAAGTGATTGCAAAAAATAAATGACAATGCTTACAAGATAGATCTTCCAATTGATGAGTTCGGAGTGAGTAGTTCCTTCAATGTTTCGGATTTGCCACCATATCATGGAGAGAATCTTGATGTGGACATCAAGGCTTTTCAAGGGGGAGGGGAGGATGATGAGGACATCCCTAGTACATTGCCACTTAAACAAGATGAAGTGAGACTTGGACCAATGACAAGATCAAGGACCAAGCTACTAGAACAACAGGTGAATTCAATCCTCATTGATTATGCTATTTATGATTATGAGAATTTTATACTACCTAAGTCTATGCATTTATGTATGATTAGGTTTATTGATAACCCAAACATGATGGAGGAGCACAATCAAGAGGAGCTAGAAGATGATTATACAAGTGGTGACAAGAAGGGAGCCATGGTGAAAACAAGTGTTCAAGATGGTGAAAACAATAATGCCATGGTGAAAACAAGTGTTCAAGATGGTGAAAACAATTAATAACAATTGTTATTCAATAGAAACAATTGTTATTCATCAGGACAAGGGGATAGGTGCCTCCAACAAGTCAAATGCGCCACATAAAATCCTATTTCATATAGGTATGGTTTGTATACCATATTATGGCCGAATCTCTTAATGGTGGATCGGTTTGTATCTCTCTTTGAGCCATAGTTGGATTCCTAGTCCTAGTAGGAGTCCTAGTCCTAGTAGGAGGAGGGGACTTGCGCAAGGATCCCCTTGTGGCCGCACCCTCCACCTATATATGTCCACCACCTGCGTGTGGTTTAGGGTAGAACCAGTTTAAACCAAAAACCAACAACCCTAGCCTCTAGATTGTATTGCTGCTAAGCATTCATCTTGAAGTTTACCAATTGCAAAGTTGCGTGATATCTTGTTATTCCATCTGGGAATAGGGGGATACAGGACCACTTGTGATCTTTGATTACTTGTGCAAGAGTGTGTAGTTGAGAATATCCAAAGAGTTTGATTGTTGTTGCATCTGGCAACAGGGGTCTGATAAGTGAGAGGTATCAGTGTAGCACTAGTTATCCACATATCAGAAAATTAGAAAAAGAGAGAGAAGCTCATTGAGAAGATTGGGCCACCCCATATCAATATTTCTATACCAGTAGATTTATATAGAGTTATTCGTGATGGAAGTAATGGGGACTGAATCTATAATTAGGGAGATTTAGATGTACGGAAATTGGGACAAGACCTTGTTCCAATCTTAATAATTCCAGACAGGGGTTGATTAATACCTTCTTTGTGATTATGAGATTTTGATAATGAGATTCTATTGTCCCCGTATATTTGTGGATGTTAATAATTCATCTGAAAATTGCATACATTTTTTCCATTTTATCCATTTGAGTGATTTATTCTAACTTGAATTTGTGCACGGTCGAGTCCAAGAGAACACCTTGCATCATCACCAAGAGCTGCAACGAAATGTTTAATGTTTACTTTTTGATAAGTATCTCAGATGTTCGCATGGTGGGCCTCTAAACATTTTAACAGTTAAATATCTAGGATGATCCGAGCAATTATAGCCAAATGATTCTCTGTTTTTGTGCTCAGCACCCGCACAAACCCTAACTGCTAGCATGTAAAGTCCATGCACTCCAGATGGAATCACCCCAACTTAAGCAACACGCATTCGTAGGTTTTGAGTTTTTAAATGGTTGCGGGTCACAAGCATCTGTCAAGAAACTTTGACATGGATTGTTTCTCTCTGCATCTGTGTATTATTATTTCGGTCCTACACTTCGATTGTTTTTTTTTCGAGAGTATGCCAAAGGCGTACCATACTTTTATAGGGGAAGAGAAATAGATTACAAGCATATCAAAGTAGTAGCAGGGAGCCACTCCTGGCTCACGAAACCACCACTAAGCTCCTACTCCTAGAGGACAAAGGGCTACTATCTCTCACCCGTGTGTCTCCCTCCCTCTCTCGCTGACAACCAGAGCGCAAACTCGTCAAGCACACTCCTAGCTAGCATCGAGGCAGGTTTCTGATCCCGAACTCTACCAAAAACCCACGCGTTCCGATGTTTCCAAAACCTAAAAGCAACTAGAATGACCAGGGTATAAAATTTCCTTCTTTCGTCGAGCTGAAAATCCGCTCTCCTCGACTCCCACCAGACCTCCAAAGAACCCTGAACCTGCGGTATCGCGGTGTTAAGCCCCAACTCATAGAAGACCCTGAACCAAACTTCCCGAGCGTACACACATCTCGTGAGGATATTCTCAGTGTCATCTTCCTCCTGTAGGCAAACAAAGCAGGCGTCAATTCGATCCTGCAAACCATGTCTGTGTCTCCTGTCGGAAGTCCAAAGCCGATGCTGCAACGCGAGCTAGGAAAAAATCTTGCATTTGGCCGGGGCATAAGACTTCCAAATCCCCTTAGCGCCGTTGAACTCCTCCGGCCCAGGCACAAGCTCTTGTAGGTAGCCTTGGCTGAGTACAACCCTGAGCTCTGCACCTCTGCGATCGCGACCCAAAGGCGGACAATTTGCATGCATACATCAGCGTCCAGCATGCCCCCAGATCGCCGATCCAGAGATTATCGCACAAGCCTCTCGCACCGTTCTGGCGTTCTTCGCCCTGGTGCCAACCCGTGCCAGCGCACCCGGCGCGATCTCCTGAACTGACAGTCCGTTAACCCAACGGTCCTTCGAGAACAAAGCGTCGTTGCCATCGCCCACGGTCACCTTCATGAAACTATGAAAGACTCCTTCCGTATCCTTATCCTTGATCCTAGGTAGCCCTTGCCAAGGCCTGCCCTTGTTAGCTCTCGCCAGCCACTCCCAGCGAGCGCGCAACGCAAGCCCTTGAAGTTTCAGGTTCTTAACGCCGAGTCCTCCGAACCTGGTAGGCTGACAAACCTTGTCCCAAGCCACCATGCAAGCTCCACCATGAATCTTGTCCTTGCCAGCCCAAAAGAACGCACACATCCAAGAATTTAGCTCCTCCAGAAGCCACGCCGGGGCCTCGGCAACAAGCAGATGGTGCACCGGCCGTGCGGCGACCACAGCCTTGATGAGCACCAGGCGCCCAGCTCTCTCGATCATGCCGCGTTGCCACGGTGGCATGAAGGCAATTGCCCTGTCAAGCATGGGTTGCCACTCACGCTTGGTAAGTGGTCGCAACGCAAGTTGGAGGCCCAGATAGGTGATCGGGAACCTCGCCAGCCTGCACTGCAGCTCGCTGGCCGTCCTCCCCTCGTCTTGCTCTGAACCACGGATGAGTGTGGCTGTTGTTTTAGACAGGTTCACTCGCAACCCGGATGCTTCTCCAAAGACAGCGAGCAGCTCCTTGATCGCCCCAAGATCCTCCCGGGAAGGCTTGCAGAAAAGCACGACATCGTCCGCAAACGCGGACACGCGCTGTAGGGGACTCACTCCTGACAGGGAGGCCAAAACCCCTGTGTCCACTGCCTTGGTCACGATGGCGGTAAGGGCCTCCATAGCCATGACAAAAAGCGCTGGCGAGCTAGGGTCTCCTTGCCTTAGCCCTCTAGCATGCCGGAAGCTCCTCCCTGGCCTTCCATTAACCACCACCCTCGTGGTGGCGGTGGATAGCAAGATCACAATCCTCCGTATCCACGCCCCTATAAACCCCAACTGATGCAGAACCTCGAAAAGAAAACTCCAGGACAGTGAGTCAAAGGCTCGGGAGATGTCAAGTTTCAGAAGAACCGCCGGCAGCCGTCGCCCATTGAGTTTCCTTGCCACCTGACGCACAAGGAGGAAGTTATCGTGCAGACTCCGTGTCCTGATGAACGCCGACTGGTTAGGACTGACGAGTTTACCCAACAGCGGACGCAACCGATTCGCGAGCACTTTGGAACAAAGTTTAGCGAAACTATGCGTGAGGCTGATGGGTCTATAGTCCCCCAACAGTAATGCCTCCTGCTTCTTAGGAATTAGTGTTATCAGCGCCTTATTAAGCTTGCCAAAACCACAGCCATCTCCTGCAAACCACTTGTGCAAAGCCGCCAACACATCGCTCTTGATCACAGGCCAAGCTCGTTGGTAAAACGCACCAATAAAGCCGTCGGGGCCGGGGGCACGATCCGAGGGCAGGTCCTTCACGACCTCCCAAACCTCTTCCTCCGTGAGCATCTTCTCCAACTCGAGGAGATCACACCTGGCAATGCCCAGCTCCTGGAGATCCAAGGTGAAGCCCCGAGTCCGAATCTCCCCCAATAACCTTTGATACGCCTCGAAAAAGATCTCTTCCTTCCGAGATTGATCCGAGTACACAACCTCCTCGTGCTTAATTGAGGCAATGAAATTCTTGGTACGCCTACCGTTAGCCACCGAGTGGAACAGTTTGGTGTTCGCATCACCATCCCTAAGCCAGCGCACACGCGATCTTTGCCTCGCAATAGTTCGCTCCGGAGAGGCTAAGCCCAGAACTCTATGCTTGAGTGTTCTGTGAAGCCATCGCTCAGCGTCAGATAACTCCCTCCATTCCTGGGCCACATCAAAGCGCAGTATGATGGTATGGGCCATGGCGAGTTATAGTTTGACGTTGCCAATAGTCCGCTGTCCCCAAGCCTGTAAATGGGCCACGACAGCACGAAGGAGCTCATTCAGTCTGTCGTAAGGGTCCACCAGCGTAGCATCGCACTTCCAGGCCTCGCGGGCCGCCTCCTCAAATCCCTCCGAGCTCAACCATAAGAGCTCAAACCGAAACCTTCTCTTGGGCTTAAGTGCAGCAGACAGGGAGAGCAGCAATGGTGCATGATCCGAGGTGGAGGATGACAGTGCCTGAAGCACACAATCCCAGTCAACCGAGGCTAGCGCTCTATCAATCCGTGTCATTGTCGGTGAAACACGCCCATTGCTCCAAGTATATAACCTCCCATGCATGTATAAGTCCTTGAGTTCATGGTCACAAATAAACCTCCAAAACCGCGTCATCAAGTTGCGGTTAAGATTCCCATTATTTTTCTCTGAAGCGTTGAGAATCATGTTATAATCTCCCACTACAAGCCACGGGCCAGGACACAGCGCGCGGCGCTCGGCAAGTTCACGAAGGAACACAATCTTCTCGTCCGAACTCTGTGGTCCATAGACCCCGGTGATCCACCAGGCCTCGCCATCCATAGTATGAACCTCCCCTGTGATGGCATAAGTATCGAGCACAATGTTGTCAATCCGCATGACAGTAGAGTCCCAAGCGAGAAGTATGTCTCCCCTCGTCTCAACGGCAGGCAGGTACACAAACTCATCAAAAGTAGGACCCAAGCACTGTGCCACCGTGTACCGATCAATCACTTCCATTTTGGTCTCTTGGAGGCACACAAGGTTAACATGAACATACTCCCAAAACTCCCTAACTGAATCCCGTTTGGCAAGGTCAGTCAGACCACGGGTATTCCAACTCCCTATCTCTACGCTGCAATCCGTAAATCAAACTCCTAACACTCCACTCCTAGCTGCGCGGACGCAACACCTACACCACAATGCCCGCTGGCTCGAGGTGGATATGCTCCGGCATGGCTTCCGAGATGGGCAACTTCTTCCCAAAGACCGCAGCAAGCACACGTAGCTGTTGCTCTCGTAGCGGTGAATCAAACAGCTCCCTGAACTCGCAAAGTTGTTCCTCACTCACCATCAGACTCGGCGAGGTGACGCCGAGCGCCTTGAGCAGCGTGGCATCCACTACGGAGACCTTCCGTGGCTTCTTGGATGTGGTAGCTACCAAGGGCCCCTTACGCCTAGTGACCCGTGGTGTGCATGGCTCAGCACACCAACTCGCAGCCTCGACTTCCTTGAGAAGCGGCGGTGCCAACACTTTAAGAATGGACGCGCAAAACGCTTTGAGCTTGGCCATAGACGTACCATCTTGTGCACCAGCCCCACAAATCTCGCCCTCCTCCACTGGCTCATCCACGGGCAGAGAACCACAATTTTCCCCTGCATGAGGCTGGTCCACCTCAGTCCCCACGTCCAACTGTGCGCCATGTGCAACCGCCACGTCTGGTGCGTGGCCAAGATCTTCCCTAGGACTAGAAGAAGACCTTCCCTCCGACAAGGAGACCGTGAAAAACCCATCACTCGAAGCACGTGCACTCGTCGTATCCGAATGCACACCAGCATCGCTAGACTCCAAAGCGGGACAGCTAGGTAGGATCACCTCGGGATCCCCACCCACAACGTCCCCCCCCCCCCGACCGGCGGCGGAATCACCTCGGGATCCTTCCGCGCAGCTTCCTCATCGACCAGCACAACAGGCCGCTTTTCAGACCCAGCAGAGACCTCCCCCACCACGCAGGCAGAGAGAGTACCAGGTACAGCTCCCAGCTCCACAGGTGGACCTCGATGAGTGGCTACCATCGTACCACCTGGCAACTGCTCACTGGCCGCCGATAAAGCCAGGCCAGCTGTCTGTTCAACCTCCCCCGCCGCAGGCTTTTCCGGTGCGACCACTTGTTTGGTAGCGGCAGCGTGCCCTGCACGCGTTGGGCCACGAAGACCATGGTCAAGGTCCCGTACCATCCTCCCAGGACTACCCGTACCTCCATGGCGACCCTACTGGACATCCTCCACCAGCGGCAGCCTCCAATCCGCTGACTGCACAACAACATCACGGTACGCCATATCGACCTGACCACCAGCCGCGCCTCCCCCCCCCCCCCCCCGACCGCGCCGGAGATCCGGCATGCCTCTCTGCCAGGGGAGTCGTCGTGTCATCCTCATGAACCCCGGCGAACTCAGCGGACTAGGTAGGCCGCTGGTGGCGCTACCCGGTGAGTCAGCTGTGAGCCACGCCTCCCCGGGGCTTAGCTCCTCCTCCACACTCTCAACATGAATCAAGACGCGATATCTCAGTGTGTCCAGCTTACTCCTACCATCGTCCACCGGGGGCGGCCCCAAGCCATCACCAACGTTCGGTTCAGGAACCACCAAAGTTCTTGCCACTGGAATCCCCTCCGGGTCCTCCGACCAGGCAGAGAGGCGCAACAGGGCAAGGTCATCACGAGAGCGAGTCTCCATGGCAAGAACGTCCAACGCACAAGAGGTGCCCAGCAAGTCCTCAGCGACCTCACGCTCCCAAACATGCGGGGGCACCCCTTCCAGAACCAGGTTAACCTTGGTCCTTAATGGCGCCCACTCCGCCCGCGCTTGACGGTTCCATGGACGGAAGTGCAGGGTGAAGCCGCCATGCTCCAGAAGCGGGCGATCCATGACCGCGTTCCGGAGACGCTCAGACGCAAGCACCACCAAGAAATCCTCCGGTGCAAAGGAATGCACCGAGAACTGCCCAAATGGAAGGCCCCGCCGCGCCACCAGCGCCTCGTGCACCTGTTCGCGCGTGACCCTGGGCCGAGCACCACCAATTGTAGCAACCACCGCAAAACGCAGACGATGCTCGATCTCATTGATACGCGGTGATCGACGGATGACGCAGATGTCCTCCCCCTCGCCACCACCGGCACCCAACGACGCAGCAGACGGCGCGCCCACAGGCCCGAGCTCAGGCCACCTCCATGGCGATAGACTCTGACTTGGGGGCGACGCACCAGCCTGCCGACGCGGATGGTTGGGATCACGGATGCCGAAAGCCGGCGGCGGCGGTCCCGCAGCACCAGCCCGGGGCGGAGATCCCTGAGTCCGCTTTGCCAGCTTAGCCAGCGCCTCCCTACGCAGCTCCTCTTCCGAGGCCGACGCCGGGCTCCGAGGTCGCTTGCACTCTGCAGCGAAGTGTCCCGCCACGCCGCACCGGAGGCAGACCACCTTGTTGGTGCAGTCTTTCTTCAGGTGCCCAGGCTGGAAGCACTTAAAACACAGCCCCTGCATGCTCGGAGAAGACGGCCGCGAGGGGCCTCCAGCCTCATCACGCCTGTCCACACGGCGCCGCCAGAGCGACCTCTTCAACGGACGCGGCTGCTCCCAGACCTGCTGCACCATCGCCACCACACGGGCCGACTCAACTCCAGGACTCATGGGCTCCGACGAGTTCGCCGAGAGCCCCATGCCTGACACCTCCAGGCGCTCGCCCCTCCGGCCAGCACCCGAAGCCGCGGACACAGGGCTCACAGAACCGTTGGCCATGGCCATCCAGATTCAGGAGGTGGAACGGGGGAGCACAGCTTCGAACTCAAGGAGAAGGGTGGACGACGGGGTCCGGAGCGGCCACCGCCGTGGGGGAGAGGTTGGGGGTGGGCGCCGGGGCCGGAGTGGCCGGCGGCGCGGAGCGAGCGGAGCGGAGGGAGCGGAGGGAGGACTTCTAGAGTTACACAATCACTGAATAACTGAATAAATGGTTGTGATCCTCAGATTTTAGGTTAGCTAAACAATCACTGAATAAATGGTTGATTAATTTCTTGAATGATGTCAAACCAGTGAGCTTGCACAAAACTGCTACCAGGTTTGCTGCCATTTGAGATGCTTAAGTGCTAGCCTGAATAACCATGCATCTGGAAAATAGCTCTTTACCTAGATGATACAAGGTCCAACTGTTATATAACATTTAGCCGAAACCGCCAATCAGATGGAAGGCATGAGCTGCTTTATTTCTACATTGTTCATTATTGAACCTGGGCATAATTTTCCTCACGGATGATTTTTGTTTCTAAGAAGTAGGGTGTGTATAAATAGTTTTCCTTATTTATTTAATGTTGCCGTTCTGAACTGAATTTTGTGATTTCGACTACAAGATTTTATAAAGTCAATACATATAAAACCATATTCTTGTCTGTTTTTCTATTTTCACATAGATTAATACACTTAAACCTACAGCTTACTATAAAAGTCATTTAAAATATAAACCGTAATTTTTTCACGGATTTTTGGGTTTGAAAGTGGATATGTGCGTTGCACGTGCACGTGTACTAGTGGAGTACAACAGGAAATACGGAGTACAAAATACATGTACTAAACCAAAACCCCCGACTAGAAACCGAATTATGGCAAAAAAAAATATGATTGTGCCGGCCGCCGCGGTCCATGTGCCCACGGCGCTGGCACCTCTCATGGCCTCATGTGGGTCCTCCGTTTCTTTTATCAGGCCTCATACATGTTGGTGGAATTTGTGAACACTTGATAACTCTGCTTCCATGAGGGCATTGGGTTGACATTACAGCACAAGAGCTTCCATTAATTATCTTCAACCTCCGAATTGTCAAGTGGACACATGCATAATCTTTAGCTTGTATAGGAATCGATGGTGTTGGTGTGGATGGAAATCGGTTATGGCTGCACAGGGTGCCGAAGAGAGACAATCCGTAATCGTCCGAAGGTTTGACATTGCACTGCATGCATGTGAGCTTAGCTAGCACTGGGATGCTACGCATGCAATCAATCAATCTCCTGTCTGTATTCCCTGCCAACGACCATCATTCCCATTACTCCCCTGAAATTAATCCCATTCCGGCCGCTTGCTGTTATATAAGCACCCTAGCTACTTGTCTGTTCGAACGCAACAATCCACCGCCGACGCCGAGCGAGCCATCAGATCAGTGGATCAAACACCTGCACTTCCTTCGATCCTAGCTAGCTGCCGTTGGATCGATATCCATCACGCAGTACGGCCGAGATGGGCACACCGGCGAAGCTCATCAGCGTCTTGTCTCTCCTCGCAGCCTGCGTCGCTTCGGCGATGGCGGACTGGAGCAAGGGGACGGCGACGTTCTACGGCGGGAAGGACGGCTCCGGCACGATGGGTACGTGCCCCAGATCCAGCCCTCAACCCCAAACAAGACGCTCTTCTAAAGATGTTCTTCTTCTTCTTCTACTGTACTCGATCAGGTGGCGCGTGCGGATACGATAACCTGTACAACCAGGGTTACGGCGTGTGGAACGCGGCGCTGAGCACGGTGCTGTTCAAGGACGGCGCGTCGTGCGGGGAGTGCTACCTCATCATGTGCGACACCAGCAAGACAGATATGTGCAGCAGGCCCGGCGCCGCCGTTACCATCACCGCCACCAACCTCTGCCCGCCCAACTGGGCTCTCCCCAGCAACAACGGCGGCTGGTGCAACACCCCACGCCCCCACTTCGACATGTCCCAGCCGTCCTGGGAGACCATCGGAATCTACCGCGCCGGCATCATCCCCATCCTCTACCAGAAGTAAGTACAGACCAACACCATGCATTGCAGCTTGCAGCTAGCGCCAAACACCACGTCTAACCGCTGCAGCTCTCTTAATTTAGGGTCAAGTGCTGGAGGCAGGGCGGGGTGAGGTTCAGCATCACGGGCTTCAAATACTTCCAGCTCGTGCTCATCACCAACGTCGCCGGTAGCGGGTCCATCCAGTCCATGTCGGTCAAGGGGACCAATACGGGTTGGATCACCATGAACAGAAACTGGGGTGCAAACTGGCAGTGCAACTCCGTGCTCAGCGGACAGGCGCTCTCCTTCAAGGTCACCTCCACCGGCGGCCAAACGGTGTACACCAACAACGTCGTGCCGGCGTGGTGGACCTTCGGCGGCCAGACGTACGCCAGCAACAACCAGTTTGACTATTGATCCATCCATGCATCATCCCTTCCAGCATAGAGGGATTCGATCGACGCATGAATGGAGGACGCATATGCTTGTGGGGCCTCACTGCCTGGCGCCACACTCACAGATGATTTCTTTGTGGTTGACTTAATGTGGGGTGATCTGGATTTTGATATGTAATCCGTAATTACCGAGTTACTAGTTAACGTGCTTCGATTATTTTTTTCCGTTTATGTACGTACATGCATCCGGCTGGTTCAGTTATTTTGAATGCTCTACACACATTGAATTCGTACCATGCATTTTTAATAACCACTCATTTTCTAAATATGAGATGTTTTAGCTTTTTTCACATTCAAATATATCTACATATATCTAGACAACTTTTATCGTATATGTCCACTCATATTAATCCATATGTAGTCAACATATGCAATAGCTAGAACATCTTACTATATTTAGGAAGGGAGAGAGTAGAATTTTATTAATATTCGAATAACTGATGTTTCAATTCTAAGGAAATATGATTTTTTTTATTATGAGTATAGATAAGTGTACAATAAGTAAGGTTTGACATTCAATAAGTTATATATGCGTACGTAAATGTCTGAGTTGTGTCTCTACAAAAGTTACTTTTTTATCCGACCCTTAATTAGAATTACGTGCACAGACGGCCGCAGTGAATAATATTCACTGTAATTAATAAATAAAAACAGATAAAGTAAACACTGGTAGAAAAAGAATAGATGAGGACCTAGCTCAGACGTCAGCCATAGCATACATAACCGTCTCATCACCAATGGGGAGCCCTATTAATCAGAAAATCGTTCGATCATTCAAGAGGATTCTTCCACGGCCCGGAATCACAAACGCACGAGTGTGTTTGTCATATGTGCCAGCAAACCAATTGATGACTGGGTTGTTGAGAACTGCACACTTGATGCCAAGCAACCTATCTAACTCCATATCAGCAATAACACCAGCCTGATTTCTATATAATCATACAACTTCACAACCTGACACGGAGATGCCCTGTTTCGATGTGCTTGTAGTTTTGCATCACAACCTACGACAAAACCCTCATCACTCTCAGCATCAACTTTACGTTTGTTCTTTTGCACCCGCTTAGCAGCACCTCCACCAACACCATCACCGTCTCTATCAACTAGTTTTCGTTTCCTCCCCATCGAACTGTCTAAAAAATTAAGAAAGAAATTTCATATCATTTCATAAAATAACATCTGTAATGCATGGAGTACAATACTGAAAAATAAATGAAGCCAACTAAGCATTCAGAAAAAAAAGACACGAACTATGCCTCGCTATCAACGAAACTAAAGATGGCAGACAATCATGATTGGATTATTTCAACAATTACAAAACCTTACAAAATAACAAAAAATATGCAAGCGCAACAATCATAGAAATGCCCTTAAAACCTAGAAAATGGCATTTTTCATGTTAATAACAATCCAAGTAAGCCAAAAAATGTGGCTCAAGCAGCTCTCGCCAATATAATCGGCATGGATCGGGACGCACCCATAGCAACCATGTGAGGCAAAATTACTCTTCAAGTGTGACATGCAACCACTCTGTTCATGCATGAAACTCCAAGTGGAGATGAAGGGTGCTCGATTTAGGCTTGAGATGGGGTAATGGGTGCTAATTAAGATGTAAATGGGCTCCAATCCTCCACATCGGCGACTGCGTTTTGCGCCAAGCGAGACAGCAAAGTGTGTCGGTGCAGCACGCCGGCGACTAGCTGCAACTGACAGTTCCGGAAATACAAAATCCGGCGAGATTGACCTATATACTCGCGAGAAAAGCACGGGAGATAGGTGCTAACCTACTTCGCCGCGCTCGCCTGCGATGGATTCGCCAGAAAACGCCGGAGATGGAGTCAATCTACCGTAAACGCTGTTTCGTCGTCGGGGAACTAACGAGGCAGAGGAGGAGAGGGCGAGTGATGCGTGACCTATCTACTCGTAGGAAAAACACGGGAGATGCGTGCTGACCTTCTTCGCCACGCTCTCCTGCGGTGGATTCGCCGGAAAACGCCGGAGATGGCGTCAATCTGCCGGCAAAGTTGGTTCGTCGCCGGAGAAACTGACGAGGAAGAGGAGGAGAGGGCGAGTGGCGCGGTTAACGAAATCCGAACGCCCCCCCCCCCCTCTCGGCTGGGACCACCCGTCATGGACACTCCGACCCTAGCGAACATGGCGTTCGTGCGGGACGTGCGGCGTCGCAGCGTAACGACATGCCCCGAGGGATCCGAGCCGTACAACACAAATCGAACGGTTCCGCACGCTGCCTGGAGATAAGACAAAATCAGGGCGCCATGGATTTATAAAAATCGAAAAGAAAAGGTAGTAGCAAAATGACACGTGGTCGCCTCCTGCGGTCGGAGCATCTCACGTTCCATCCTGGCCACCAAGGATGCAATGAGAGGTGCAGCTCCGTCAAAATAACGAGCACGCACTCACGAGCCATTAATCCGATCACCAAGCTGAAGCGCTTCGGTTCCGTCGTGGACGAGCTCAGTAGTCGAACTGCTTGTAGCTGGTGAACGTCTGACCGAATTCCCAGGACACCGGCGTGATGTTCTGGAAGAGGTGGAGGTGAGGGCGAAGCTCAGCCCCTGCCCGGCGAGACCCGATCGAGAGGCAGTGCCAGTTGGCGCCCCAGCTGATGAGAAAGCACTAGCGCGACGCGCCGTCGTTGAACAGCGCCGCGTTGTTCACGCCGTAACCCTGATTGTACCTGCACGCGCCACCTGACGACGAAAGCACGGCAAGATTAGCAGGCGCACACACCACACAGGCAACCATGCGTTTATAGATATACGATGCGGTCATGCACAGGACACACCACAATGCATTGGCTCAAACGCACGTACGTGAAATCTGTAGTGCAGGGCTTACCATTGTGCCGGAGAACGTAGCGTGCGCCGAATCCCAGCCCGCCACCATGACGGTGCGGAGAAGCAACGACCTAGCCGTGTCCAATGTTGTTTGAGACCGATCGATTGGGAGGGAGCGAGGCGACGGTGTCTGGATTCAATTGTGAATGGAAGAAGCTGCAACAGATGTATGGTTTGGTTTGATGGTGTTGCTCTTATATAGATAGAAGACCAAGTGGAAGGTAGTTGGAGGAGAGGGAGTTAATTAATCGCTTTCATCGAAAGGGTTCAAGAGGAGAGGAATGATGGTCTTGTGTCACAAGGCGCGATCCATGTCTGTCCGATCCAAGCACATGCATGGCAATCGCATCACATGGGTTAACTAAACTAGCTAATTAATTTCCGTTCAACTGAATTACTAGCCAGCCTAGCCAGAGAATTTGACTTTGGGCCGCTTGGAAGTTGGAACTAATCATGCATCACTCGCGGGTGAGGCATTTGTTAATCACGTTAAGAAGTTGATTATTTCCTCCCCGGCCCTGTCATATGCATGATGCTTAACCGATCACAAAGATTCTTAACTGGAATCACTACTTTATACCCACACCGCTTCTCTCTCGAAACAGCCATTCGTCTCGCTTTATAAATAAACTAGCTAGGAAGCGCGTCTTGCCGCGCGAGATAGATCTCACTTTTTCAAACCCCCAATAACTCAAGCTTAGTGGTTTGTGACCCAGACTCATGACATTTAGAAATCGTTACATAATAGAATAGAGTAGGAGATGGCCGTAGAGGCGATGCATACATAAGTGGTGGACTTAAATCATTACAAAACATTGCCACGCAAGTCATATCATAGTTTGAATTCTTCATATTTGTTTTATGATAGGGTTTCCAGTCAACACATAACTACAATGCACTTGTAAGGATGATTTCGTTATGAAACTGACGCACAATATATTCAACTATATTGATGAACTAAGCATGAAACTTATACAAGACATAGGGCATAAGTACATACAATTCTTGAGCATTTAAAAAGGTAGGGCCACTTCAATGAAAAATAATAAAATATAACCAAAATAATATGTTTTTAACGATGTATTTTAGAATAGTGCAATGAGAGAATATTTTGTGATAACCCCGAGCACAAAGTGGAAATGCTTAAAATTTTGAACTCTCACTGTACATTGCCTATGTGCCAACTAATATACAATCAGCACCCGTGGTAAGCCATAGCTAACCAAAAGAATCGCCAGCAATGTTGACTCCCTCAAAACAACGGCGGATGGGCCCATCTACCAGCGAGTTCGAGTTCGAACCTCCTGGAACCATGTCCTCCTCTGCCCCTATCGGATCACGAACCTCCTGCCCAACACCGTCGTCACCGCGGTAGGACTCTGACGCCGCCGCCGTCGAGGGAATCTCCGGGAAGAAATCGCCGAGGCAGGGAAGGGGCGTGACCCGTGGTCGAGATACCGGGCAAAGCCACCCCAACCTCACCGATGGCTTCCGCGGCAATATACCTACCCCCGAGCTGTTGACCGTCTTGTCACTAGCCGGGGATGAAGGCGTCGTAGAACGACCATCCTCCGGCGAGATCTCCCCATCAGACCTGCAAGAACGAGAAAAATGCGTACCTTCCATCTCGCTCCTGCTTCCCTTCTCCCAGAACCTCGATCCCTTTGTCGGAAAACCGGCACGGTCCCAAATTCGGCCGCGATTTGATCCTCCGTCGTCATCGTCCACCTCACTTCAGAGCGGGAGACCAACCTCTCCTCGGACAGCACCTCCTCCATCGCACTCGTCGCCGTGAGCCCCGCCTCCTGCTCCCCCTCTTCTAATCTGCAGACATCGTACGCCGGCGATCCCTCGGAGAGGGCGCCGAAGCGCGACCCTGCAGCAGCAGCCGCCGGTGATAACTCACTAGGGGTGAGGGTTAGACGACGCCGCATTCCCGGCGTTGCTAGTCCCAGCTTGTTGTTGTTTGATGCTCTACTGGCTCTTAATATTGAATTCGTTTTCAAGGGATGCTTAGTTCATTTGTTCCCTGCCTCTCCTACATCTGTTAGAATGTGGGCGAAGGTGGGCGGTCACTGGTCATAACTCTGCCTGTAACATGTCATGTCACTCCTGACTCCATGGATCGTTCTATGTTTCATGTAACGAGCCCCTATGATGTTTAGTTCCAGTCAACTTAGATGGCAAAACCTGTAACGAATGTTGATTGCTACGCAGGAATATGCATCTCTGCATGTATGTGTACTTACTATGTTCGTCACGAGGCCAACAGACATAAGACCTGCTCTCTCGCACCAACTTTCCTTTGGAAGGTACACTCCAGCTTTCCCTATTTATTTTTTGATAGTTAAATATCCGTGCGTTGCTATAGGTGACAATATACACGTAATTGAATTAACCATATGATTAAGTGACGTTATAAGGTCAACAAAACCATGTCCTCTCATGAAATGAATTGTTTAACTGAAGTAAATAGCTTCCTAATTTTGTCTTCTTTATAACCAGATCATTGCAATGAACTTGAAGAAATTGCTAGCTTGCAAGAAATGTTCAGATCCTTGGATTCAATAACAGTTAAACAATTGCTCTAGAAGAACTATCCGGTTTACCAAAACTTGGCACCAAAATTTCGGAATCAGAAATTGTACAGTTAATAGAAAGAAAAAAGAAGACCACATGGAATTTCACATAGCTTTCTTTAATATGTTGTATGAGGTAAGAGTTGTAGACTTGCCAGAAACGACATGACCAATGACCATAATGCTTCTACATGCCAGAATTTTCTTCTTCCCCATGGCTGCTGGAGCTTTCAACTACCTCGATATACACAATTAGGGGTATTAAAAGGAGTTCAATTAGCAACCAAAATAACTAAGGGTTCCTTGATAACATACGTATGGTTATGTACTAATTATATTTTGTATGGTAGTTGATAGATTGGATTAGATCCTAACCATGTTGTAATCGATCTGTAACTCTTTGCATATCTCCCATCAATTTCACCAACATCATCACCATCGAGCTTAATGCCACCAATCATCTATTCTGGCGCGCCCAGATTGTGTCTCACCTGCGGAGCAATCTTTTCCATGGCTATGTTGATGGTACCTTTTCCCATCCACCGACTCATTTGATGGTGACTCCTGCGGCGGGCGGTGACGAAGGGATGGATCCTAGGCCTGTCGGATGAGCCTACCCGGTCTCAGGCCCACGGCCCAAGCTCTAAAGGAGGCGTCACGGATTACTCTAGAAGGCCCAATTAAAGCCCACCCGCAAAGCCTTGCGAGTCAAGTTAGGAAACTTGTAACCGACTCTAGGTTAGAGTTCGAGTCCCCTCCGGGTACGATTTGAGACCTGGCCACCTATATAAGGCCAGGAGAACTACAGGAGAGGGACCAAGCAATACCGCACCACTAAGCCTTGAGATCGAGATCATACTCTCGACTCCAGCAACCCCCATTGTAACCGATCTACTCGTTAATACAGATCGACAGAGGCAGGAGTATGGGTTTTACCTCTACGAGGGCCCCGAATCTGGGTAAATCGTGCCCCCTGTCTAGCCGACGATTGTCACCAGCGCCTACACGTTCTCCTAATCGAAACCCTATGGGTTCACCCGAGGGACTTGTTGAGATGCAGATTCGACAATTGGCGCCGTCTGTGGGAACGGCGGGCGCTGGATCTCCGGCATCTTCGGCTTCATCAACAAATAACTCACGCTGGAATCCCAGGGCTTCGACACCAACCAGTCCGGTCCGAATCGGGATCGGTCATCGTCGCCCCTCACTCGCCGGAATCGCGCCTGGTATTCACCGACTTGGAGAAGAGCATCACGCTGACGTTCGGAAGCTTCCAGTCTACACCAACAAAGACGGAATTTTGCGCTTCCCCGTGAAAATCGATCTCGTAGGATCGGAATCTGGGTCAATCTCTGGCCCGGAAGCTGCCGACTCACGGCCCCGCTACGCGGATCGTGACTTGGCAAAAAAGTGGTGAATCTGTCCGCCTTAATACAGACAACTTCCATACCCTCTCTACAGAGGAACCTTCTCGGGTCAGAAAAGCCTGCCTAACTGCGCCTAGGACTCGCGAGCCATATCTGGCTCAGGTCTGCATGGCAGGGTCAGGAGCTCCACTCGAAGAAACTGAAAACAGCGCAAAGGAGCGCACTACCATCGGCGTCTCTCGAGCTGCTTGGAATCGGGCAAAGGAGGCTATCCGCACAAGCATGCCACTGGAACAAGGATCTCCTCACGAGGACATGACCGCCTACCACTATCACCTAGTGAGAGCGGCTACTGCAATTAAGGAAGCTCGGATAGACCTAGCCGAGTGAAAGAAACTGGCGGATGCGTCAAGCCAGCGCCGGGCCGCATTATCCATGACACCTTCTGTCGGGAACCGCCCCCCAAAGAAAGGATACGTCTCAAAAACCGCGACCATGGACGGCGAGTCCTTGAGCGGAATGAGCAAATCACTTATGCGCGTCGACGAGGATGGAAACATCCATCCGCAAACTCCCGCAGCCGCGGTGCTAGCGGCAGCCACCTACATGAAGATAAATCAACCAGGGGAAAACGGCCCACGTGCGGAACAATACAAGCAAGTGCAGAAAGGATTAGGTATGGCAGCCGCAAAACTCGCCTCCTATGATCGCAGGAAAGCAGCCACACAAAAGGACAAAGAAGCACCCCGTGGATATAGGGGCACATCACCTGCAAGGAAAAATCACCTCGTCGGGCATGAGGGAAAGAAGCTCGACGACGTGGAGATAGCCCGAGTGGCAGCGATAGCAGCCCGAGGGATCGAGACCGTAGCCGCAGCCCGTGAAGAGGTCGGGATCGCAGCCCGCGGAGAAATCGGGATCGCAGCCCACGGAGGGATCGGGATCGCAGCCCGCGAAGAGATCGAGACAGCAGCCGCTCGCGACATCGCAGCAAGGAGCCTTGAGGAGACGTCAACCGCGACGAACCAGGGTACAACGCACGATCAGACATCGCCCAGCGCAAGGTTGATAAGAGTCGGGCGGCCAGGAACCGTGCGCGCTCCCTATCTACATCCTCCGACGACGAAGTCTACGGAGCCCTATGCTTTGCCCGCAGCATCTGCGAGGCGCCACTACCCAACAGATTTAAGCTATCCACGGAAGTGCAGAAATACGATGGTTCGCAAGAGCCTCAGGCCTGGTTGTCAGACTACCTCACGGCGGTAAAATGCTA
This sequence comes from Alopecurus myosuroides, assembly GCA_028641055.1. Taxonomy (NCBI): domain Eukaryota; kingdom Viridiplantae; phylum Streptophyta; class Magnoliopsida; order Poales; family Poaceae; genus Alopecurus; species Alopecurus myosuroides. The sequence goes on from CM054061.1 coordinate 242,652,407, forward strand.
ACGTGGGAACAAAAACACGGCTATGCAGTACCTCAACTTACACCTAGTCGGCGCTGCGCGCAGCTGGCTTGAAGGAAGGCCGAGGGCATGCTACAGGTCTTGGGACGACATAAACCTCGATTTCTGCAAAAATTTCCAAGCGACATATAAAGGACCGACGACCATCGAGGAGCTATGAGCTTGCAAGCAGAAAAGTGGCGAGTCTACTCGCGAATATATTCAGCGATGGACCACACTCAGGAACACAACGGGAAATATATCAGAAGAAGTCGCGGTTGAATCATTCGCCAAAGGAGCACGGCGAACCTCTTTCAGGGAAGAACTGGGACGACTCACACCCAAAACCATGGGAGAATTGATGGCCATAGCCGACAGATGGGCAAACGGCGAAGACGCTGTGCACAATGAGAAAGACTCATCACCAGCACGCGATGACGATCGCCATAGTCGAAAGAAAAGAAGAAAGAATTACGACCACGATGATCGAGAAGAATTGGTGGCAGCGGAGTTCACAAGAAATCGCGACAGTGGATATCGTGGAAAACGCGAGTGGAAGCCAAAACCAGAAGACAAAACCCACAAGGAGGACCTCGATGGTTACTGCACGCTACATCTATTTACAGATAAGCGCACCGACAAAACTAAGGCAACACACCTTCTCTAGGATTGCCGAAAGTTCATTGATATCCACGAGGCCTTCTCGAAGAAAAATAGAGCAGCAATTAATCAGGGTTACCCGCAGCTTCCTGGAGGAGGAGCTCAAGAATTTCAACAGCCGCAAGCCCTGCCCCCAGCAGGAAACCAAAACATGGTTAAAGACAGAATACGGGAATACATCCCAAGGTTCATTACATTGGAAGAACAAACTACATAAAGTCTATCCTAAGGAACTACAGAAGTACTGCCACTCGCGGCAGATTGCCCCCTGCGACTAGCACGGGCAATCAAGTCAGATAACTTCCGGGCAAGGACTCTAGCCGGATCGCCGAAAGGACGAAGCGCTACCTTTCTTCCCGTAGTAGCATCGATGGGTAGGTTCGAGTACGCCTCGTCCAAGCCTGCGACTCCGTGCGCCAGTGCAAACTGGATAGCGGTCTTTGCCCCGCACTCTGACTGAGCAACCGAGTAGGCCTGAAGGAGATCGCCCTCCAGAAAAACCTTCAGGAGACCATCCAACGTAGGCGGAACCGCGTCGCCGACAAGAAGACGCTCGTGGAGTTGCGTCAACACTCGAGTGGCATTGCCAATGAGGGAGCAAATCCCTCTTGCATGCCTTCGAAGCTGAGCGCAAGAATCCATCAAGGCGTCCACCCTTTGAACCCCGGGCAGCTCCAGCGCAACGCCAAGAAGATTTGCAAAAAGAACTTTAATTCCAAAAAACATACTAGCCAGTCGAGAAACAACAAAGGATAAGTGCAACTTACCCGCGAAACTCTGGGCCAGAGGGCGAAGGAAGTCAACGAGATCGTTGGCCTGCTTGGTGCCAGCCTCCTCCAATTTCTTCAGGGCGCCCTGGGCATCATCGAGCTTTCCCTCGAAGTCAGTCGACTGCTTGCGAGAGGATTCAAGTTCCTTTCGAGCAGCTTCCAACTGAGCCTCAAGGGTGCCTACCCGAGTGACAGCATCCATCTTCTCGGCCTTCAGCACTTCGGCTTGAGCTACACAGCAATGAGTTTAAAACACAAAGCAATTCGCATGATCGGAAAGACTGAATAGAAGGAATAGATCAACTTACCTCGGAGAAGCTGGCCTTCCGAGATGAGTCGGTCGCGATCTGCCCGAAGGGTCACGCAATCTGTCTCAGCCGAAATAACGCGACGGCCAATGGCTGCGAGGGAGTCAAGAAGAGACTGCAAAACACGAAGATGAAAAACTCAGAAGGGAGAAGATTGAGCCTATGCACGACTGTAAACAGTCGAGTATAGCCTCGGGGGCTACTCCCATTGGGAGCACTGTCGTGCACCCGATAAAATGAAGAGAAGAAAAGAGTTTAAGTTCTTGAGCCTGTAGCCAATCGCAAGCGATTAACTACAGCCTCGGGGGCTACTCCCATCGGGAGCACTGCCGTGCACCCGATAAAAATCCTAAAACGAACGAAGTACAGGATGCGAAGGAAAATTACGAAGTTTACCTGGCCTTGAGCAATGCAAAGAGGATCAGCCGAGCTACCCGACACTTCTTTCGAAGTCGAGGCCCCAACTGCAAAGCTAGGGAGCCTATAGTCCGTAGCCGCAGCTGTGGGGGCTGGGCTCGGTGAATTCTGGACGGTCCCAGTAGTCGGGGTTTCACTCGCAGCAGCAACATCTTTCCTCTTCTCGAGAGGAAGGGAAGAGGCAAACCGGCCGGGGTTGATGGACCGGAGCCTATCATGAAGGAAAATAACAATGTCAGAAGGAACAAGAAGGAAACGTTCGATTAGAACGAAGAAGGAAAAACTTAGCCATCATCAACTTCATCGTCCAACATATCCGTGTTCCAGGCGGTCTGGATCTTCGGCTGGGGAGCGGGAGGAGCGCGCACACTTAGTGGGGTCACAATGAAGGCCTCTTTATCAGATCCCCAACCCAAGGAGTTATCCTTGGAGGTGGCTTCATCGTCTCCCGCTCGGCGGCGTTTGCGGTGGCGGAGATCGCTACCCGATTCTTCCACGTCATCCGAAGAATCGTTCTCGGAAATCGAGTCGGCGTCGGCAACGCTGGTGTCGACAGGAACATCTAGGTTGCTCGCCAACAGGTCCAAGGCTTCTTCACCGGAGACTGGCGGGTAGTAGGTGACCACCGCTAGACTCTACAAGAAAACAAAAGAAGAAAATGAAGAAGAAATTCAGTCGAAAATTTTTCGAACAAGAGAAAGGACTAAAATAGAAAAATATTTGAACTTACTTCGGCTGGAGGAGGTCTCGAAGCTTCAAATGGGGCAACAGAGCAGTCGGGGAAATCCTCGCCCACTTTCAGCTTGGTGATGGTCGCGATCTTCTTCTCAAATTCAGCATTCAAGAGTTCCTCTCGGCTCACACGGCTGGGATCTTGGACGCCCTGATATTCCCACATGGTGGAGGGACTCTCCTACAAGGGTTGGATCCTGCGCTTGAGGAACGTACTCGTCAGATGCAAGCCGTTCAGCGCAACCCCTGCAGTTTGGTCGCGGAGTGCTGCAACCTTGGCGAGTAGCGGGGCGACGATGCGGCTTTCTTCGACTGAGAGCCTGTGCGCCCAAGACTTCCGCCGCTTCAAGACAGCGAACGAGCGGAATTCGTTAACTCCACCCGCGCTGTTATCGACGACATAGAACCACTTCTTCCTCCACCCTTGCGCGGAGTCGATGAGTTGCATGTCGAAGTAGAGGGTGTCCGACTTCGCCTGGATTCCGAAGCCGCCGGTGCGCAGCGTCTCTCCAAGCACGGTTTCCACCCACGACCTCTCACGGAAAGCACGCACCTTCAACAGGGCCTTCCAAAGGCCCCAGTGCGGACGGATCCCGAGAAAGCACTCGCAGAGCACGATGAAGCACGAAATGTGCTGCACCGCGTTCGGAGGCAGGTCGTGGAGCTGTATGCCGTAGACATACAACAATGCCACGAAGAAGGGATGGAGGGGGAGTGAGAGCCCATGCGAGACGTGATCCGCGAAGATCACGCGCTCGTTCGCGCGGGGATTGGGTACCTCTTCCTTTTTGCCGAGGCGAAGTCGCTTCTCGGCGTCGGGAGGCAGCAGTCCCTCCCTCTGCATCTCCTTGATGCTCTTCTGCGTGGTGTTAGCAGAACGCCAGTCGTCGGAGCGCGGAGCGGGTACCTAGGGAACTTCTCCGGGCGCCTGCGAGGAGGAGACTGCAGCGCCACGTTTCTTGCCTCCTGCCATGGGTGCTGGTGCGAAGCTCACAGAGAGAGATGAGCGCGAGGAAGACGAAGACTAGAAGCGAATGACGGGAAATTTTCACCGTTTACCTAAGGACCGTATATATACACGGAGTCACCCAATCCTGGCCGCTCATCGAGCAACGTGGCGCCCATTGCGGCTGCCACACGTGAAGCTGAAACGAAAGGGCGACGGAGGCTGTTTCGTGCCATGATTCGAATAGTAGATCATGCGCAATTACTGCGTGCAGTTTGCGTAAAAACCGGAAACGACGTCTCGTTTCCGGTCAAAAAGCTGACAAGGTGTGCCAGCGCCTCTGCTCTCGCTCCGTCACATCCCATCGGGAGGATAAAGTGCGCTATGACGTCATTGTGAACATCATCAGGCTCAAAATTTCTTCGGATAAAAGACCCAAACACGAAAATACTTCGTATGGGCAAATCAAGACGCAAAAATTCCTTCACATAAAGCTCCAAACACGAAATAACTTCGTATGGGCAAAACTGTGATGCGAAAATTCTCTCGCATAAAAGCCCCAGATACGAAATTTCCTTTCAAATGGGCATGACAAGATTTCCAAACACGAAAACTCTTTCGTCTGGAAAAAAGATTACAAAGAAAAAAAAACTTTGTGCACAAAATCAAGGGAGGAATCTTCATTTGATATATCCCTGGATAAAATTTGCAAGTGTGTAGCTCCTACCACTCGATTATACGATGTACACACATCAATCTCCTGGATCGTTCAGCCGACTAGGCACATCTGGATGCCGTATTTCTTCCGAATACGAAGGTAAGACCCAAAAGATCTCTCTTGAGGGCATGGAATCGCACTCAAGTTGCGTCATCTCGTAAATTCTGTGTCAACAACACGAAGAAAAATCCTAGCGGACGCGCCGGGTACCCTATTAGGTTATGTTCGACTCGGTAAGACCTCTACGGCCCAGTCGCAATGATCACCTCACCGGATTCAAGTCGGAGGTCTTGAATCTGTGTAGGTCATAATTGTTTTTGCCCTAGATGCAATTAATTGGCCCTGAGCTTTCGGGAGAGCCAAGCAACTGAGCCACATCCTTCTGCGAAAACAGCCAAAACACACAGGCACTTCATTTTCTCGATTCTCGAGTACAAGAAATGCATCGCATACAGGATACACATCCTCTTCAAACGATTGAAGCCACCAATCGAAAAGAAACCAAGATAAGTTCTGAGCGTCCACTCGACGGATTCTTAGTAAAGTAAACGCTCGGGGGCTACTAACGAAGGGATGGATCCTAGGCATGTCGGATGAGCCTACCCGGTCTCAGGCCCACGGCCCAAGCTCTAAAGGAGGCGTCACGGATTACTCTAGAAGGCCCAATTAAAGCCCACCCGCAAAGCCTTGCGGGTCAAGTTAGGAAACTTGTAACCGACTCTAGGTTAGAGTTCGAGTCCCCTCCGGTACGGTTTGAGACCTGACCACCTATATAAGGCCAGGAGAACCACAGGAGAGGGACCAAGCAATACCGCACCACTAAGCCTTGAGATCGAGATCATACTCTTGACTCGAGCAACCCCCCATTGTAACCGATCCACTCGTTAATACAGATCGACAGAGGCAAGAGTAAGGGTTTTACCTCTACGAGGGCCCCGAACCTGGGTAAATCGTGCCCCCTGTCTAGCCGACGATTGTCACAAGCGCCTACACGTTCTCCTAATCGAAACCCTATGGGTTCACCCGAGGGACTTGTTGAGATGCAGATTCAACAGGCGGTGCTATTAACCGTCAAGCGAATCCTGCTTACCCGGCATGGTTCAACAAGATCCGGCTCTTCTCTTGGTGTTCCACTCTACATCGACGCTCGAGGTTCCCGGGATGATCATGTTCGCCCAGAGCTCCCACGAAGCCTGGAACACCATTGAGAGCAGCTTCGTGTCGCAGTCTTCAGCGCATTTGATGCAGCTCCGTGATCAGCTTCGTGAAACCAAGAAGCTAGGCTCCTCCGTCGCCGTCTTCTACAACAAAATGAAGGCGCTCTTTGATACACTGACGTTGATTGGTCAGCCGTTGCGCCCAAAGAAGTTTCAGTCCTTTGTTCTTCAAGGGCTTGATGAGGAATATGACTCGCTGGTTGAGGCGTTCAACATGCGCGACACGCCGGTGCCTGGACATGATCTGTATGCGCGCATCCTATCTACGGAGCAGCATATGGAGGGGCGTCGGTCCTCTGGTCAACTCATCCACTCCGCCAATCTGGCAAAGACGGGTGGTGGGAGGAACTTCCGTCCGCTGGCTCCTGTCACGTTCTGGTCCTTCGACACAGGGGCGGGTGTATGCACCTCACCCCAATTCTGCTCCGCCGCTGGTAGCAGGTCTGGTTCTGCTCCATACGGCTGCGGCATAGGCCGCGGTTCTGCATCTGTTAGCTGTGCGACGCGCCTGGTCACATGGCTGCATGCTGTTTCAAGCGCTTCAACAAAAGTTTTTTGGGCGTTGGCAATGATGGTCACTTTCTTGAGTGACATCTCTCCCTCGCTAATCATGTCTACACCGAGGCTCAAGGACAGACCTCCTCGCTCCCCATCGATCCTCGCTGGTACATGGATACGGGTGCGACCGAACATCTTACCGGGCAACTAGAGAAGCTGAACAAGCAGGAGCCGTACCACGGCAAGGATCAAGTCTACACTGCTAATGGTACATGTATGCGCATATCACATATTGTTCAAGCAATCCTTCCAACTCCTTCGTCTCCACCACTTTACCTTCGTAACGTTCTCCATGTCCCCCATGTCACAAAAAATCTTTTGTCTATTCGTATATTTGCTTTTGATAATAATGTTTATGTTGAGTTCCATCCTAACAGTCTCTTTGTTAAGGATCTTCTCACAGGGGAAAATCATCCTTAGAGGACGGTGTCACGGTGGTCTTTACTCACTTGATGCATCTTCTGGTCGCCACCTAAAACAAGTCTCTAGAGCTCTTAGAGCTTCATCCGCTCAGTGGCACGCTCGGTTAGGGCACCCTGCATCCTAGATGGTTCATCATGTTATTAGTCGTAATCAACTTCCTTCGGAGTCCAATAAATAATTGTTAGTATGTGATGCATGTCAGCAAGTCAAAAGCCATCAGCTACCTTTTTCTCTTTTGAGTCACGCTCCTCCTGAGCTTATTTATTCCACGGTGTGGAGTCCTGCCCAAGCGTCTGTCAGTGGTCATAATTACTATGTTAGTTTTGTGGACGCTTATAGTCGTTTTACCTGGTTATACTTGATCAAGCGTAAATTGTGTTTGTTCTATCAGATTGGGGGGAGGGGTGAATATATTAAACTAAATTCTTTCTTTCAGAAGCTTGGCATTGCTCATCGCGTATTTTGTCCTCATACACATCAACAGAATGGTAGTGTTGAACGAAAACATCGCCACATAGTCGAAACATGTGTTACCTTACTTGCTCATGGATATGTTCCTTTTTGTTATTGGAACGATGCCTTTGTCACCGCCTGTTTTCTTACCAATCGCATGCCCTCCCGTGACATCAATATGCAGACTCCCCTCGAGCGTTTGTTAGGAGAAGCCCCTGATTATACTTTCTTTAAAGTTTTTGGGCGTGCTTGTTGGCCAAATATTCGCCCACACAATAATCATAAACTAGAATATCACTCGAAGAAGTGTGTTTTTCTTGGATATAGCCCTCTTCACAAAGGATATAAATGTCTTCATGTTCCTACAAATCGTGTATATATTAGTCGTAACGTTATTTTTGATGAGAATGAGTTTCCCTCTCAAACTTGACATCTTCCTCACACACACCGTTTCCTAATTTGTCTCCCTATTTGCTTGATAAATTTCGAGATATTGCACATGCTCCGTCTTTGCGTCCTCACCATGGTGCATGTATTGGTCGTGCTGCTCGCCTTGAGGTTCTAGATGATGTGGACTCTGCATCGCAGGAGCACCTACACCGAGCCTCTAACACTCACGTTGATCTCTGAGCCTGCTGCTCACGTCGATCACGTTCAGACGCATGGTCCGTGCCAGCAGCATGGACTTGGTCCGTTGGACCGGCAAGCGCATGGCTCTGAGCCAGCCTCGCCCACATCTCCTTCACCTGAGCCGGCTTCATCCGACTCGGCTTCACCCGCCTCGGCTCCATTTTCCGCGTGTTCTGGTTCGCCGACTACTTCCTCTGCCGTGGTGGCTTCTTCGTTGGCTTGGCAGGCACAGCTGCTTGAGCCATTGGTGCCGTTGCCCCAAGATTCTCTGCACCGAGTTACTCGTAGCATGCGTGGTGTGCACCAACCGAGAAGGCCCACCGATGGTACGGTGGCCTGGTTGGCTGCGTGTGTTGCACATGCTACTGCTGATCCGTCTGCTGAACCCCGACATTTTCGTGCCGCCCTTGGGATTCCTCATTCCTCGAAAACAGACTATCGTGTCTCGATCTAGTACTGAAACTGAGTACAAATCGTTTGCTAATGCTATTGCGGACATTATATGGATTGAAACATTGTTGAAAGAACTTGGTATTCGACAGGATTCTCCACCTATTCTATGGTGTGAAAATATTGGGGCTACTTATCTCTCGTCGAATCCTGTTTTTCATGCACGGACAAAGCATGTTGAGATTGACTTTCATTTTATCCGTGAGAGGGTTGCTCAGAAGTTGCTACAAGTTCGTTTTGTGACTTCCAAAGATCAAATTGCAAATGTTTTCACAAAACCGCTACCACTTCCGATGTTTGAAGAGTCTAAGCGCAATGTCAACATGTCCACTGTTGCGATTGAGGGGGGGCTAGTAACATACATATGGTTACATACTAATTATGTATGGTAGTTGATAGATTGGATTAGATCCTAACCATGGTGTAATCGATCTGTAACTCTTTGCATGTAAATACACACCTATCGGTACCACGCCAGAGTGTGTTGCGTATCTGCCTCATATTATTGTCTTACGTTCCTGTTCTCCGATGATTGAATATAATTCAGAACTAAGCGGGTCTGATGGGGAAACCACAATCTCGAGGTAAGAAAACCACTCCGATTACCTGCAGAGGATTGATTTCACGATTACTAAGGTCTCAAAAGTAAAATTTCCCTAGGGTGTGCTTGATGAAAGGATGCATTACTGACAGTTGAAGGAACCAAATTCCTCTTCTAGGTAGGAGAGAAGAGATTATACAAGTTTCTTCACACAATCTGAAACTCATTAGTTAGCTTCAAATACATGTATATGAGCATCTGTATCCTGCGAGTCATTAAGAGAAGCCAAATATGATCATCTTCTATTGGGATATATTTTCTTCCCCTATTTCTTACCTCACACGTTTGGTACGCCCCCGTCGATATCCCTTCTTCCACACCAATCTGGAGTTCCGATATTTTTAGCTTCTTTATGTATACAATCTAAGAATCAGAGACACTATAAATTTAATTCCCGTGATCTGTAGACACATGAAGCAAGCAAGCAGGTAACAACACGAAGCTATACATGAAGCAGTAGGAAGCAAGAAAAAATGTAAATAAAGATAGTACTGATCGCAATAAGATTTCTTTTATCTGGACGATCAGCATCAGAACCACTAAGCAACTGGCTAGCTGCAGTACCAAATAACAAGCCATGCATTTTAAATATACAGAGGCTATCACTGATCAATACACCACAACCTAGAAAATTATATGGTGTCTAGCAGTATCTGAATCGAAGAATAGTTGGAAAACTTGTGTGTCTCCTCATCATGTGCGCCCATGTAACCTTCCTACACATGACATTGACCTGTCATAATTTATGTGGGAAGCATTCTTGCCAGGGACCAAATTAATAAATTAATCAAAGCCGGCGATGGAATTGCAGGAGAATTCAGATAAATGACATGAACACAATGTTTTGAGTTCTCGACAGAAATTCAGTAAGTCATCATTTGGATTCAGTTAACCATACAATGAAAAGCAATGCAAACCAGCCGGATGCCAAGGACGCTACTGGACGCCGGGTCGTTCCAAATGACCAGCAGCACCCTGACCCTATCCCGTGACTTCCTCTTGAGCAGAACACACAACGACCGTGACTTCCGACCAGCAGCTATCTTAAGTAAATCTTCTTTGCAATCTTTAATGCTATAACGATGGGCATTAAATTAGCAGCTCCTGCGATACAGTGAATTTCAGATTCATGGATTGGGCAACAATTGAAGTATTTGGCCCATTTCTCTCTCGCATGACATGGGAAATTACAACTGTGCTAGTTCATCAAGAAGAATAAAATATTAACAAATTTACTCCTAAACGACACAGAAGTAACATGCCACTGCAAGGAATGAATTCATATGTCTGAGAAAGTATACGTTCTCTGAAAATTGTAGCAGTCCATGCTTACCAACATTTCTATGTGAATCCCAATGACGTGTTGGGCTGCTCGGATGATAGTTACATAATGTATCGGTATGCTCATATCAATTAGTACTCCCTCCGTCTCAAAATAATTATCTCAAAGCTGGATAAAAGTAGAGGTATCTAGACATAGAAATATGAGACAGAGGGACAAGATTCTGCCATCGAAAGAACTTGTATCGGGTTACAAAATGCAACAACTACAGCATCAATTCAGAGTTTCAGCCAGGGCGGTTACCAAGAAATTGCAAGCCACTTTATCTACAAAATGCAACAACTACAGCATCAATTCAGAGTTTCAGCCAGGGCGGTCACCAAGAAATTGCAAGCCACTTTATCTATAAAATATCCATCAGAATTTCAATGGCACATGACAATCATGCGGTACTCGAATTCAGACTACTCACATACAGAGAATCATAGTTTAACAAACTGCTGTTGGCATAAACCCTGCACATTCAGGTCCAGGTGTTAGTTTCTTTTGGCTTTCGTCAGGGTTGGTTCTGTAGAAGCCGTATTTGTTTTTCTGTCAGAGTCTAGACTAGGTCGTTTAGTCGTTGGGCCCGTAACAAACTTGCCCTGGTCAGTTGGCCACTCGGTCCACTCGTGGGATGGCGCGAGACTCACGGACCGTGGAGATCAACCACGTCGCTGTAACAGAATAAAAGGATGGAATAGAAACAGAAAAGTTGTGCCAGTTTTACGCAGCAACAAAACCTCTCGTGCCTTCTCTGAATCTTGTGTGTGCTAAGTGGTAGCAGTGCAGGATTTCTTCGACAGTTGGTATCAGAGCCTCGTTAATCGAGGTTCGCCGCCATGGTCGACGACAAGCCGAAGTCGACATCGCCGTCCAAGTCCAAGACCTCTCCTTCTGAATCACGTGAGCGTAGCCGCGGTCGCAGCCTATCCCGGCGTGGTAGTGCGAGCGGTGCGCGCGAGATCGTGGTGCGGGAGGTGGTGAGGGAGAGCGGCGGCGGCGAAGGCGCGATGCATCTCCCAGTGCTCACTCGGACGAACTACACCGAATGGGCGATTTTGATGCGTGTGCAGCTGCAGGGTGCAGGTCTTTGGGAGGAGATCGATCCGGGATCGGACGACGAGCGCCAGGAGAGGCAGGCGCTGGGCGCGATACTGCGTTCGGTGCCCCCTGAGATGGTGCCCGTCCTCGCCGCGAAGGACAACGCGAAGGCCGCCTGGGACGCCGTCAGGACGATGCGCGTCGGCGTCGATCGCGTTCGCGAGGCACGGAGACAGAGGTTGCGGAAGGACTTCGAGAACCTCGCGTTCAAGACGAACGAGGCCGTCGAGGACTTTGCGCTGCGCCTCTCCGGGATCGTCAGCGAGCTTCAATCGTTGGGCGACGCCGTGACGGAGCTCGCGGCAGTACAGAAATTCCTGCACGTGGTCCCTCCTCGCTACGCGCAGATGGCGTGCTCCATCGAAACGCTGTTGGACCTCAACGGCATGTCGATTGAGGAGCTCAGCGGACGCCTCTCGGCGTCTGACGGGCGCGGGGAGCCGGAGGTGGACGGAGGTGGCCGTCTATTTCTGACGGAGGAAGAGTGGAACGCGCGCAAGAAGCAGACTCGCGGGAGCGGCGCGTCCGGCAGCGGCAAGGCCTCGCCCAAGGAGAAGGGCGGCGGCAAGCAGCAGGCCGAGGGTGGGCGTGGGACCGGCGAGGTCGACCGCGAACACTGCAGGTACTGCGGCAAGAAAGGGCACTGGGCCCGTGAATGCCGCAAGAAGAAACGGGAGACTGGAGCTCACCTGGCAAAGGCCAACGTGCCCGGTGACGATGATGCACAGCTCCACATGGCGCGTGTGCGCGAGGTGTCCTTCATGACCGGCACAAACGAGGTGGACGTGCACCTGAACGAGGAACGAGCGAAGCTGCACCTGAACCGCGTGGAGGGCGACCACGATATGCTGTGGTTCCTGGACACGGGAGCCAGCAACCACATGTCCGGCGTCGAGAAGAGCTTCACCAACCTCGACCAACGCGTCACCGGAACTGTCAAGTTCGGGGATGGTTCTGTTGTGGACATCCGCGGCCGGGGCTCCGTCATCTTCCTCGACAAGGACGGTGGTCACCGTGTGCTCAATGGGTTGTATTTCATACCGCGCCTGAAGAGCAGCATCATCAGCGTCGGGCAATTGGATGAGGGCGGGTGCCCATCGGAGATCAGGGGCGGCTACTTCATCCTCAGGGACCGGCAAGAGCGCGTCATCGCCAGGGTGCGTCGCGCTGGGAACAACCTCTATCCATACGAGCTCAAGCTGGCTCGCCCCGTGTGCCTCACGGCGCAGTGCGCCACTGACAAGGCATGGCGCTAGCACGCCAGGTTCAGCCATCTGAACTTCCAGGCTCTCCGCAAGCTGGGAACGACACAGATGGTCACCGGCATGCCCACGGTCGACCACGTCGATCAACTGTGCGACGCGTGCCTAGCGGGCAAGCAGCGCCGCCTGTCGTTTCCAATGGAAATGAAGTACAGGGCCAGGGAGCCCATCGACCTAGTGCACGGGACCTCTACGGACCCATCGCGCCGGCCACGCCCGGCGGACGCCGCTATTTCCTGTTGCTCGTGGACGACATGTCACGGTACATGTGGATCACGCTGCTCTGCACGAAGGACGAAGCTGCCGCTGAGATCATCCGATTCCAGGCCCGAGTCGAAGTGGGGACGGGGCGCAAGCTGCGAGCTCTCCGCACCGACCGGGGGGGGGGGGGGGGGAGTTCACGTCTGTGGAATTTGGGGAATACTGCGCCGATCGCGGCGTACAGAGGCAGCTCACCGCACCCTACTCACCACAGCAGAATGGGGTGGTGGAGAGGAGGAACCAGACAGTTGTGGCCATGGCGAGGAGCATGATGAAGGCCACGGGCATGCCGGGACAGGTTTGGGGGGAGGCCGTGTGCACAACGGTGTTCATCCTCAACTGATGCCCCACTCGCGCCGTGGAAGGGAAAACTCCCTACGAGGCTTGGCATGGGACCAAGCCACCTGTGCACTTCCTCCGGACATTCGGCTGCATCGCGCACGTCAAGGTCGTCAAGCCGTACCAGAAGAAGCTCGATGATCGCTCCAAGCCCATGGTGTTCATCGGGTATGAGGAGCACGGGGTGAACTACCGCGTGTACGATCCCGTCAGCAAGCGTGCACTCGTCACACGTGACGTCGTCTTTGACGAAACGGTGAGCTGGAGCTGGAAGGAGGAGGGCGTGGAAGGTGCTCGCAGCGACGAGGACTTCGTCGTCGAGTACTACGTCGCAACTGGGACTGTGCTGCACGCAGGATGCGAGGCATCCGCTGCGAGTCCCCAAACGACAACGGGGGCGGGAGAGCGCGCCGCCTTGCCTGACGAACCGTCGTCGCCCTCGCACTACGGAGGGTCCCCTCTCTTGCAGCAAGATGAGGGAGAGCATGCTGCCACTGAGGGGGGCGTGGAGCATGTCACACCGCCAACCACGCCGGACCCCGAGCAATACGACGCCGGGGATGACCCAGCGGGTCCTCATCGGTACAGGCGCGTCTCGAACTTGCTGGGTTCAGATGCGGTGGCACCGGGTCCTGCTAAGCGCCTATTTCTCACGGAGGGTGGGAAACCGACGAGCGTCAAGGAAGCAGAGGGAGTGCCATCCTGGCGCAAGGCAATGTTGGAGGAGATGACCTCCATTGAAGAGAACCAGACCTGGGAGCTGGTTGATCTGCCTAGAGGACACAAATCCATTGGGATCAAATGGGTTTTCAAGATCAAGCACGACGAGACCGGTGCTGTCGTCAAGCACAAGGCGCGGCTCGTTGCAAAAGGGTATGTGCAGCAGCAAGGGGTCGATTTCGAGGAGGTGTTCGCTCCTGTGGCTCGAATCGAGTCAGTCCGTTTGTTGCTGGCACTCGCTGCGCAGGAGAGCTGGACAGTCCATCACATGGACGTCAAGTCAGCGTTCCTGATGCTCCAGGAGGAGGTCTACGTCGAGCAGCCGCCGGGATTCGTCGTCGCCGGGCAGGAGAGCAAGGTGTTGCGCCTCCACAAGGCCTTGTACGGACTCCGGCAAGCTCCTCGCGCTTGGAACGCCAAGTTGGATGCCACGATGGTGTCTCTTGGGTTCAGGCGGAGCGAGTCCGAGCACGGTGTCTACGTCCGCAAGAAGCTACTCGTCGGCGTGTACGTCGACGATCTCGTGATCACCGGCTCGGCCACTGAGGAGATTCAACGATTCAAGGATGAGATGAAGGAAACGTTCCGTATGAACGACCTAGGGTTGCTCAGCTTCTACTTGGGCATCGAGGTGCGCCAGAACACAGGCGGGATCACTCTAGGCCAGAGCGCCTACGCCAAGAATCTCCTGGAGAAGGCGGGCATGGCTGACTGCAATTCTGTCCAGGTGCCTATGGAGGCACGCCTGAAGTTGAGCAAGCTCAGCGAAGCCCCGCCAGCCGACGTCACCCTGTATCGCAGCATAGTTGGGAGCCTCCGGTACCTGGTTCACACTCGCCTGGACATCGCGTATGCGGTGGGATACGTGAGCAGGTTCACGGAGCGCCCAACGCAAGAGCACATGGTGGCCGTGAAGCACATCCTGCGCTACGTCGCAGGAACACTGGAGTATGGATGCCACTACGGGCACTGGTCTGACAGGGTTCAGTGACAGTGACATGGCCGGCGATGTCGACACACGCAAGAGCACCACAGGTGTGCTTTTCTTCCTCGGCAACAATCCCATCAGTTGGCAATCGCAGAAGCAGAAGGTGGTAGCCCTCTCTTCTTGCGAGGCGGAGTATATCGCCGCTAGCATGGCAGCCCGCCAAGGGGTTTGGTTGGGCAGGCTGCACGCAGATCTCATCGGGGAAGAACCAAGTGCAGCAAGACTGATGGTGGACAACAAATATGCCATTTCCCTTATCAAAAACCCGGTGTTTCACGACAGGAGCAAGCACATTGATCTGTGCTACCACTTCATCCGTGAATGCGTGGAGAACAAACAGATCCTCGTCGAGTTCATCAGCACGGAGTCGCAGCTCGCGGACATTCTGACAAAGCCACTCAGACGCGTCAAGTTTCTGGAGATGCGCGGCAAGATTGGAGTCAAGGAAATAAAGTAAGAATGCGCAGGGATTAGGGGGAGGTTGTTGGCATAAACCCTGCACATTCAGGTTTAGGTGTTAGTTTCTTTTGGCTTTCGTCAGGGTTGGTTCTGTAGAAGCCGTATTTGTTTTTCTGTCAGAGTCTAGACTAGGTCGTTTAGTCGTTGGGCCTATAACAAACTTGCCCCGGTCAGTTGGCCACTCCGTCCACTCGTGGGATGGCGCGAGACTCACGGATCGTGGAGATCAACCACGTCGCTGTAACAGAATAAAAGGATGGAATAGAAATAGAAAAGTTGTGCCAGCTTTACGCAGCAACAAAACCTCTCGTGCCTTCTCTGAATCTTGTGTGTGCTAAGTGGTAGCAGTGCAGGATTTCTTCGACAACTGCATCTTGACAGATTGGATATTATCACAAACGGATCAGGAGGACGTGTTCACCTGCGTCGCTCACGACGGCGGCAAGGAGGGACCCGACTCTAGAAGAATGGCGAGCGGGAGTACCGCCTGGAGAGGTGGCGGACCAGGACCTTGCCGCCGTCGGAGTCCACGGAGATCTCCTCGTGCTCGTCCTTCTTTACGCCTTCTTGGGCCAACGAGGAGTAGCCGACATCCACGGAGGGAGCGTGACCTGCGCCGGTGGCCGCAGCGGCCGTGATGCCGATGTCGTCCTTGGCCTCAAAGTTGTGGGCGACTTGGGGGAGAGGACAACCTCGGCCAACGCGCCGCCTCTTATCCCCGTTCAGCTTTCCTCCTTGGGATTTAGGGTTAGGAAGGCAGCTACATGGGATGGGCTTCAGGCTTCGAGTGATAGGATCCTCAGGTTCGTTTTTCTCACTTGCGGGAGAGAAGGGCAAAGGGGTACCATGCGGGTAGGAAGGATCTTGGACGAAGTGGCAGATGTTGATGACAGGACATGCTATCGACGGTTGAAGAACAGAATTTGTTTTCTCTATCTCTACTATCTAAAAAGCAGGAAGTGTTCCTCTTTCTGCCTCCGTTTCGCTCCCCGCTTCGTCCAACTCCCAGCCGTCCCGCGCCAGTTTTTATTCTTTTTTTTCCTCACCGTAATTACACGCTTAATTAATTATGCCATCAACCAGCAATTATTCCGCAATCACTCAGGCGTCAAATTTCAGCCGAACCCTGCAGTCCCGGAGGTAATATCGTTTCCCCACATCGCGCGCCGAGAGGCAGATGAACCGGGACCGATGAACTCCATCTGCCCACCAGGCCACCACATCATCCACGTGAGCTCCAAACCCACCCCTGCACACGCAAGCCGGCCAGATCGGTTGACGGCTTCACGCAGTAGCGAAGCTACACATGGCAGGCATCCTGGTGGTCGGCCTCCTCCGCGTCGATGCACCAAGCGGCCCCTCTTCGTCACTCGCTGCCCTCTTTCGTGGCGCCGGGAGGGGCACCCGTGCCACCAACCAAGGACGACATCAACGTGCTTTTCAGCGTCGCGATGTACCCTGCTCAACCATGCGGCCCTTGTTGATCTCGGCGTCGTACGAGCGCTAGCTCTTCATGCTCGTGATGATGGATGGGCGGACCGGGATCGTGGAGGACGCCACCGCCGTGGTAGCGCAGGTGGCCGAGTACACTGAGAAGCCGGTCGGGTTCACGAGGTGTCTGAGGCGCCCATCCTCAACGACCTCGGGACCTAACGGCGCAGCGTTGGGGAGAGCCAGGGAGAGTGTGGAGGCCGCGCTGCTCAATCTCGTCATGGCCAGTGGCGAGCCAGTGGTCGCGGAGGAACGGCGGGAGAGGAGGGGACGCGCCGTTTCACGATGGCGGGCGTGGAGACTCTGATGAGGGGAAGTACATAGGCTACCATGGACAAGCCTCGTGCTGGATAGGTGACCTGAGTATGAGACCATGGTAGGGGCTTACGGTGCTTGAGTACGGCGAGGGCTTGACAGGCAAAGTATTGATTGTTGTAGAGTTCTTCTAGCAAGCGCCCTGACTTTTGATCCAGCCGATAAAGCACTCCATCTGGTACCCCATACTTCCCTTTTGTGCATAAATTGATCACGTGTATAGGGAAAACGCACCAAGCACTGGATTATTGTTAGTTAACAGTCATTTGCAGACTGAATATGCCATGATGATTAATAGTACTGACGTTCACCAAGGACTGAATGCTCCATTAAATGATCTTTTGCAAAGCAGAGACACAACACTGTATTTTACCATGCAACACTTCATGTTTTATTTTTGCAGGGAGGAGCAACCATTAATTCAGCTCGAGCAAATAAGCAAAACACACTATTATATTCCTTCACATCACAAGGAAACTTTACACATTTATTTATTCTCTAACAGCATGACATGTATGTCTATATAACATATGCCTTTGATTACAAATAGAGCATGCAACATGCAGGCACAATGTGAAGTCTTCATCTCCTGTGCCCCATGGCTAGCTCGCATGCTGCTTAACCTTAGTCAAATTCAAGCCATCTGATAGTTAAAATTAATGTGTAAGTGTGGCTGGGTTGAAAGTTAACATGAGCCAATGATGAGAACTGGTAAATGTATAATACGCTAAATATATCTTTCATTCGAGACAACAACAGATGTAGGTTCGGTTTGTTTGTCTTTTGCAATGATTTGATGTAGTCATACATAGTTTGGAATTACGAGGTGATTTTGTAATAAGAAATCGTAGTTTTATCATTTTGGATAGCTTCAAACACGGAACTAAACTATCTAATGAACTTGATTTAATTTTGGAAGTGTATGTGTATGAGTGTAAACGATGTCCAAGCTATTTGGCGTTTTGAAAAAATATTATATGAATTTTTAGTAATACTGAATCGGTATCTCTATTCTCACATAATAAGTACTCCATAGATTGTGCGTCCATATTTCTCAGTTTAGTTACCCAAGATGGATGTTCTCTTTTTTTTTGGTACGATTCCTATTTTATTTATCGTGGTGACTAGCTTGGTAGAATAAACCACATGATCGTTCAATAATCCATAGGCAATTTTTTTGGTACGATTTCTATTTTATTTATCGTGATGCAAGCTTTACCTTTCTCTCCTTAATATACTCATGTAATCTCCATAGCTTCTCAATTTTCATCTCCCACATCAGGTATTCTTCCACATCTTCAGTATCACAAGTGAGATTAGGAATAGAGAATTTTGGTTTTTCCCAAGCCATCATCCTCTCTATTGTTTTCCACAGGAACTCTTCTAGCAACTCCTCCACGGCCTCCATGTAAATTGCCTCTTCCATCATCCAAATCAGCAGCATTAGTAGCATTAGGTGGAGCTCTTTGTTGTTGTTGTACCAAAGTTTTCAAATTGGCAATCTGTCTTGTCAAATTTGTCACAGACTCTTGCAAAGTTTCAACAGATTTTTGTGTAGCTGCAGCTTCAATTTTGAGGTCCATGTTCCTCAACTCCAATCTTACAGAATCATCACTTCTATCCACCTCAGCAGTAATCCTCTTGTAAAGTGTAACTCTCAAAGCTTCATATGCATTCCACTTGACCACCTTATCTGGTTTCTTCCTTGCCTGCACATCAACATCACTAGAACAACTCATGATTAATCATTTAGTAACAAAATAATCAATGGGTTGTGGTGCTCTCTCACAACTCACTCAAAACCTGCAAAGACTTGTTTATGTTACCGTTCCGAAGTGACACTACCAAATTACGTGCGATCAGGGACGTTTTGAGCGCAATGTTTCGATAACGTCGCGTGTTTCCATCGTGGATGGCTGAAAAGTGGAGTTTGCTCTTGACGTTTTGGTTTGGTCCTCGCAGACTGGTTTTTTGCGACTTTTTGCTAATTTTACGTCGCGGATTTTCGTCTCCGGCCCAGTAGCCCACTAAGAGCCTAGTTTCCTTTGACGAAACTGGCTTGGTCACGCAGAACGTCGCGAATTTTCGTTGGACCACACATCCTGCCCTGTTTGACTGCTTTGACCGGCAACGACCGCGCTCTCTCACGGTTGTTCCTAACGTTTTTTTGGCTCGAGGCCAGCTGTCAGTCTAGTCTGATCCTTTTGTGGGATAATATGCCACTTCCTCCAAATATAAGCATGCACATAATCTTCCAAATCATCACAAAAAATAACCAGCCTTTCTTTGAAACAAATCACGAATCACCACAATCAGTGATTAACAGTCGTACTTAGAAGAGAGACGATGAGGATATTTATAATAACTAGAATTAACACCGGTTCACATCAACATCACAAAGGTTCCACGCCATCATCGCACATCAGGTTCACAACAGGTGCACCTCAGCATCTAAACAGGTGCAACTCATCAACTAAATAGTTTCATATCATCGATAGGGTTCACGTCACTTTTCCTATTAATCTGTGCATTCCGAAGACACATCCACATGTTCCACGTCACTTTTTCCTACTGATCCATCCGATCCGAGGTTCCATGTCACTTTTTCCTACTGATCCATCCATTCCGAAGCCACAACCACAGGTTCGCAAACCCTACAAAAAAAGGTATCATACATGTTTAGTACATCATCAACTACAAGGCCAACCATCGACATAGTCAAATCATCGGCACATGCAACAAAACAGTAATTCTAACAGATGTACATACAAATGACACACAATAATTCTAACAGATGTACCTACTATAGTAAAATGAGGCACAACTGAACTTGTTCTGTATACTATTTGCTATAGTAACCAAACTGCTAGACACATTGCTGCATATTAATCATTGACAGAGTCAGTTTAATCATTGGCACACGTATTCACATATGTTTAGCAATGGAAAACAAGAAAAGTAGCCTCATACTAATAAGCACAAAACAAAATTAATGAGATCAACGAACATTTACCAAGGAAGATGCAGAACCAATGTGGTTGTACACAACACTAGGTGAATGCTAATGGTCTCATCAAGATCGAGTGCACAGTTTAATCATTGGCACATGTATCAAGCACATATGTTTAGCAATGGAAAACAAGAAAAGTAGCCTCATACTAATAAGCACAAAACGAAATCAACAAGATCATCGAACATTTACCAAGGAAGATGCAGAACCAATGTGTGGTTGTACACAACACGTAAATGCTAATGATCTCATCAAGATCGAGTGCACAGTTTAATCATTGGCACATGTATCAAGCACAGATGTTTAGCAATGGAAACCAAGAAAAATAACCTCATACTAATAAGCACAAAACAAAATCAATGAGATCATCGAACATTTACCAAGGAAGATGCAGAACCAATATGGTTGTACACAACACTAGGTAAATGCTAATGATCTCATCAAGATCGAGTGCACAGTTTAATCATTGGCACATGTATCAAGCATAGATGTTTAGCAATGGAAAACAAGAAAAGTAGCCTCGTACTAATAAGCAAAAAACAAAATCAACGAGATCATCGAACATTTATCAAGGAAGATGCAGAACCAATGTGGTTGTACACAACACTAGGTAAATGCTAATAATTTCATCAAGGTCGAGTGCACAGTTTAATCATTGGCACATGTATCAAGCACAGACGGATAAAACAATAACAGTGAGCCTCATTGGCAAGCGTAGCAGGTTGACATCATATAATTAAAGAGCAAAGTTATTTACCTCAGTTGAGGCAAACAACAGAAGAAATAAAGCCATCTCTTCCATTATAGAAGGTGAGGACACACATAGCACGCTCCTTGATTCCAGCTAAATTGACGACCTTTGACCAGTTGGTTGTCATCTCGGCACCTTCTGCCTTGCCCTTGATGAACATAACATCTTGAGCATCAGAATTGTTGGTGCATATAACAGGAAGTAGATCCATTGACGTAAACCCGTTGAGGTAGGCCCAGGCGCCCAGCTGAACTTAATTGAGAAGTACTGGACAAGAAGTATATAGTTAGCTGTTGACTAAGATTAATATGCATAGGAAGGGTAAAAGAATAAGATGTTTACCATCTTGGCCTTCCTAGGGAAGACATTAGACTTTTTCATCCTACATACGTAGTGCGGTATAGATGGATGTGGTCCAGCAACTTGGCTTCGGAGATGCGCGACTTGGTCTTCAGTCATTTCCACCTCGTTTGCAAAAAAAAAATGCTCGTCATTGTCTTGAGTTCCTTGGATTTTGGGACCTAGAATGCAAGAAATAAATTAATCCTTGCTAATTTGTAGGTGCATAAGAGAGTAATAGAACATTTTGTTAGACTTGTCACCTCTATGAGTGATCTTTCCTTCACTGACGAGATCCTCCCGACTTGGACTTTTACCAACTCCATCAATCAGAATGCCACGAGACTCTAGAAAGAGACGATACTCTGGATCTATTTCAACTGGCGCCTTAATCTAGTTACGAGTTTCATAAGGCGACATGGTGCAGAAGTTACAGCCTCGACTGGAGTTCTACAGCCAAATATGAAAAGAAGGAAAATAAAACAAGTAGCTACGAAGGCGAAACGAGATACTAATTTATATGCTATTATTTACCTTGGTTCTGAAGAACAGGGGACCTTGCAAGCTCCGAGGCCTTGTTCAGGTGGATCTCCATCTGGGTGGGGGAAGCGATCTTCGAGATACCTGTGACGGTAGCGTGAGCTAAATCCAGGGCTGGTGGTGACCTAAAACACGTCAACGACAGTGGCCGCCGGCATCTAACCTACATCCGCCGGCATTTAACCTAGATTTGCCGCCATCTAACCTAGATCAAATCGTTTGGTTGAGGATGGGGAAGCGAGGCGACCAGCACTTACCAGTCATTGGTTGAGGATGGGGAAGCTAGGGAGGGCGCCGCCATGATTGCTGTCGCCTAGTGGGCGAAGTGGAGGTACTGGGATTTTTTTGTGTGTGTGGGGGGGGGGGGGCGCAGAGTGACCCCTTTCAGTGGGGAAGTAGCCGAGTGGGCGAGGGAGCGCGACGGCCTGTGACGCTGACGAGTGCGACCCCGTGTGAGGTTGTTTCTGTGAAGATTTAGCGCGCGCGGCTGTTAGCGGTCGTAATTTAGGCACACATTTGTTAGGTTTAGATGTGAATTTTTTAAAAGTAAGATTCTTTGTGTTAATTAGGGTACAAATGGCTATAGATGCCAATTGTGGCATGTTGTCCCAGATATGGGGTCGGCTGGCTAACAAAATGAAAGATTTTTCAAATGTAAATCTTTGCTAATACGAAAAAGATTGCATTCTTACAATTAGTTCTTTATTTTCTATTAATTAATTGAAGAATTAAAAACCATTGATCCATCAGATCAACGAGTTTTTAACAAGGATTGGCTTATTGGGCATAATCGAGTACTAAATGGACGTGACACATCCAATTATTACTAGGTTATACCAAATAAGTATTTGGGCATCCTGAAAACATGATCGGCTGAAGCAACATAATATAGAACTACTACATATATAGTACTTAAATTTTTACACACACGAGGAATTCTTCCACAATACTAATAAAGTTCTTACATATACTACTTGTCCAAACCAGAACATTAGCTAGCAGCACAACTATTCTAATTTAGTTCATCTGGACACAATTGCAGCATTCGGCACAAGAGACAGCATTACTGCCTCCTCCAAGGATTCCTGTCCTGGTGATTGGGGTTCAGATGAGGATGCGCGGGCCCTAAGCGGATATTGCATGCGAGCAACTTCTTTAGGAACACACCGTAGGCAGCGTACTTGTCCCTAACAGCGGGCCCGTGGCTTTCCGAGCCACGTCCAACGCCGCTAGCATGCTGGATCACGTTGACGATGCTCGTGTCAATGTTCCTGCTGCAGAAGTGGCAGAGCAACATGCCGGCGTGACGACGGTACCTAATCTGCCTATTGTGTAACTTCCTAAGAACATGTCTGCTCTTAGCATCGTGGGACTCCTTACCAAATGATACGCCGTCATCGGATTGCTTCAAATTAGCAATGAAACAAAAGTTAGCACCACACTCTAATTATAGGTTACTTTTAAAATGCATGTACTAACACTAGTCTAAATCAAATAACCATGACATTGATAAATTAATGACATCAATCTTTGATTAAATAGCATACAAAAATTTAAGCAGAACATAAATGGTACCATATATAAGCAGTTAGTTAATGCAATGAATATGTAACAAGACTAGAATTTAAGCCCACATTCGAATGGGACAATAGAACTTGCAGATAGACAAAATGCCATCAAAATCATGTACAACTAATTCCCAACTTGCATATACCAATCGCTCTATTCTACAAGCTCTAGAATCAGGACCTAAAATCATTAGTTGACCCGGAAATAGATTAAAGCCTGGGCAAACAGTCAGTTACAAGGCTTAATGTGTATTTTTTCTATTAAGTAAACTTCAAACTACACTGTTCCGACAGATGGAAGCCCGGGTGACCGCTGGGTAATAGGGGGTGCTGGGTTCGCAGTTGCATCTGTAGAATCCCCATCTATAGATCCAACTACAAATGTGAGAATCACTAACTTGCTTGCATGTCTCTGTAAACCATTGGATCTTCAATACTAAATTAGGTCTAGATATATTAGTGTAGGGAAGCACCTCTGAGTCCTCATCGGAGAGGACCTCCTCGAACGCCGGTACCTCCCCCATGGAGTCCCCCAGATCGGACAGGAGAGGGAGTCCCGACGCTTCCACCGCCGGAGGAGGCGATGACGGCGAACCGCCATGGCAGGCTACACCTGCGGTGACGACAGCAGATGTCGCGACGCCGTTATTCCCCTGCATCGGATCTGGCAATGGGGTCAACCCGACATGGTGGGCCGCACCTTCGGCGCCGGCAGCAGATGTTGCGATGGCGTCTTCCATTCCTCGTGGAACCGCCTCAAGGTTGTGTGCTCGACAGTTGGGAGAGAAGGAGGGAGGCGTTGGGGCCGGAGCAAAGTGTGGTTTTTTTTTGCTAGATTTGGGGCCGGAATGGCGGGGGAGGGAGGGGATGCAAGCAGGAGAGCCATTTATACTGACTGCCATTTCGAGGGCGGTTGGGCCTCCTAACGTGTGCGCATGAATGTCTTTGAATGGCTCTCCCGTGGGATGACTTTGTCAAACACAGAGTGATGTGACATTTAGTCACTGTCAAACGGAGCCACAATGAGTCAGGGCCACCTATCAGTGGAAAAAATTCAGCCAAACTGAGCCAATGAATTTCTCTCTTTACGTGTTCGTGAGCGGTGTACGTAGCCATGTGTATACGTCCTGCCAACACAACTATCATGTGTTGTGTACGCAGCAACTGTGTGAGTGCAGTTGTGAGTTCATGCAGTTGCAGTTTAATTACGATCATTTGCGAGGGAGGTCAAGCAGCCACCCACGATGACGAACATGTATGCACTCTGCCTCGTTTTCAGTCGCCATTTAGTTTCCCGCTCGTTCATCTACTCGCGTGGGTTCACACGCCTTCGTTCCACATGCGCCTTTTCGATCCGTGTATATTTAGGCAGTTGCCATTTGCGCTCCTTCCGTTCATCATCTTTCGCGACTCTTCTTCCAAACCCATCGAACCCATGAGGCTACGGTGGAGACTTGCCATAGACGATTGCCTACCAAACCACGGAGGTTTTCAGCCTCCCTGTCCGCAGCGACACCGTGCTGCGGGTGATATACATCAACGAGGAACGTGCCTTGGAGAGTGCCTTGGTGTGACGCCCCGAGATCGGGCACTATGCAGATTTCAGCATTTCCGCCAAAATCCACATAATAACCGATTCCAGGTTGCCACTTGTGATAACATTACAACAGTTCACGAATAATCCACAACAACAACAGAGGAGGTATATACAAGACGACTCAAACGAGTGAAGGATACAACTGATACAATACAAAGATCCAAATAACAGCAGAAGAAACAACATAGTGTCCGACTACGGACAAGATACAAATTGGACTAAGAGTCCTGAAGATAACCGATGGCGTCCAATCTGATATGGGGTTGCCCGATCTTCTCGATGAACTCACACGATAACAAGGATCAGATAACTTGTGTCTCTCCACGAACTCTCCGGCTAATTCCTGATGCCAATTGCAGCAGCAACCAATCCCTTGGATATTCGTAAATCCACACACTTGCACGAGCAGCCACTGACTACTAGTGGTCCTGTATCAACTAATTCCCAGTGGAATAGTGGATAACACGCAAAACTTGCAATATGAATTCCGGATGAATGCTTCAAGCAATCAACAATGGAGTTTCTAGGGTTTTATGAATAAAGGTAGTCCAACCTTTCACACGCAGGTGAAGAGGTATATAAGAGGGGCTAGGGGGTGCGGCCACACCTTTGGATGCGCAAGCACAGACCTAGACCCACTAGGACTCGAACCAGACTAGGTTTGGACTCGGACTAAGGGATACAAACCGACCCACAAGGGGGTGCGGCCAAACCAGCCACGCAGGGCCCTTATTGGACTCGTGGGGGAACTCTCTCCCAACCATAGGCAGCCTCTTATGTTTGGAGAGAAACATCCTTAGGCGCAGGGGGCTTCTCTCCCAACCATAGACAGTCTCTTATGTTTGGAGAGAACATAAACAGACCAAAACCTTCATCCTTCCTCCTCCTTCTCCCTTGGGCTTGCATGATCATCTTCCTCCATGAGTGCTCCAATGTTTTGCTCCATGATTCCATGCTCCTTGCCTCCCATAATGTTTGTGTTATCAATAACCTGAATCATACATAAGTGTAGGGATTTAGGTAGTATAAAATTCTCATAAGAACAAACATCATAATTTAAAAGGAGTGAGTTCACCTGCTGTTCTAATAATTTAGTTCTTGATCTTGTCATTGGACCAATTCTAACTTCATCATGCTTGTCTTGAACAGCAACATCATCATCAATAGGAGGAATAACAAATGTGTTAGGGATGTCCTCATCATCCTCCCCCCCCCCCCCCGTGAAAAGGCGCCGACCTCGACGCATCAAGGTCGTCTCCATGGTATGGTGAAAGATCAGCAACATTGAACGAATGACTCACACCAAACTCATCACCAGGAAGATCAATTGTGTATGCATTATCATTAATTTTGTGAAGCACTTTATAAGGACCAGCACCACGGGGCATCAACTTGGACTTGCGCAATTGGGGAAACCTATCCTTGCGAAAATGAACCCACACCAAATCCCCAGGCTGAAAAAGTACCTCCTTCCTCTTCTTGTTTCTCCTCTCAGCCACATGTCTTCCTGTTTTCTCAATTGCTTCCTTGGTCTTCTCATGGATCTTCTTAACATAATCAGCTCGTTTGGAAGCCTCCATATTAATTCTCTCATCCACAGGAAGTGGCAGTAAATCAAGTGGTGTTATGGGTTTGAAACCATATACCACCTCAAACGGGCATAGCTGAGTGGTAGAATGCACAGCCCTGTTGTATGCAAACTCAACATGAGGCAAACACTCCTCCCACTCCCGCAGGTTCTTCTTAATCATGGCTCGCAGCAATGTGGATAATGTGCGATTCACCACCTCCGTTTGTCCATCAGTTTGGGGGTGACAAGTAGTGGAAAACAGCAGTTTTGTTCCCAGCTTCCCCCAAAGTGTCTTCCAGAAATAGCTCATGAACTTGACATCACGATCAGAAACAATAGTCTTGGGTACTCCATGTAATCTCACTATGTCCCTGAAAAACAGATTAGCAACATGCGACGCATCGTCGCTCTTGTGGCAGGCAATAAAATGTGACATTTTAGAGAATCTATCAACTACCACAAATATTGAATCATGTCCTCTTTTAGTCCTAGGCAATCCTAACACAAAGTCCATACTAATGTCTTGCCAAGGTGTAGTAGGTGCAGGAAGAGGAGTATATAAACCATGAGGTTTCAGTTTTGACTTAGCCTTGTTGCAAGTGATGCAACGTCTCACAAACCTCTCAACATCTCTTCTCATACGTGGCCAATAGAAGTGATCAGCCAACATCATCAATGTTTTCTCCCTCCCAAAGTGTCCCATTAAACCAACACTGTGTGATTCCTGCAACAAGAACAAACGCAAGGACGACTCGGGC
Organism: Alopecurus myosuroides; assembly: GCA_028641055.1. Classification (NCBI taxonomy): domain Eukaryota; kingdom Viridiplantae; phylum Streptophyta; class Magnoliopsida; order Poales; family Poaceae; genus Alopecurus; species Alopecurus myosuroides. The sequence continues at coordinate 242,679,680 of CM054061.1, forward strand.
ACACATAATTTGTTAGCTCTAAACAAATATCCATCATGCAAATGAAATTTATCCCATGCTTTCACAGTAGTACAATGTGCATATGCATGTTTAAAATCATTATCTTGAGCATACAAATCTTTAACACTCTCCAAACCAGGAATTTTCACATCCAATTGAGTCAATAGCATACTTTTCCTAGAGAGAGCATCAGCAACAACATTATCTTTGCCTTTCTTATATTTAATTATGTATGGGAATGACTCAATGAATTCAACCCACTTAGCATGTCTTTTATTAAGGCTAGATTGGCTCTTTAAAAATCTCAATGCTTCATGATCAGAATGTATGATAAATTCTTTTGGCCACAAATAATGTTTCCAAACCTCAAGAACTCTAACAAGTGCATACAATTCTTTATCATAAACAGAATAGTTCAATTGGGCACCATGCAATTTCTCAGAAAAATAAGCAACAGGTTTATTTTCTTGCATAAGCACACCACCAATACCAATACCACTTGCATCACACTCAATTTCGAATTGTTTGTTGAAATTAGGCAATATTAACAATGGGGCCGAAATCAATTTGTTCTTAATCTCATCAAAAGCAATATCTTGTTCTACCCCCTTGACAAATCTTCTATAGAAACCAGCCAATCCATTAAAACTTCTCACTTGACTAACATTAGTTGGAATAGGCCAATTCTTAATAGCTTCAATTTTAGATTCATCAACTTCAATGCCATGTTTAGATACAACATATCCCAGAAAAATGACCTTATCTTTGCAAAAAGAACATTTAGCAAGATTACCATATAATTGATTTGCTCTTAAAACATGCAAGACTTGTCTAATGTGATCAACATGCTCAGTTTCATTGTGGCTATATATGAGAATATCATCAAAATAAACCACCACAAATTTTCCAATGAACTCTCTCAAAACATGGTTCATAAGTCTCATGAAAGTACTAGGTGCATTAGTTAAACCAAAAGGCATCACTAACCATTCATATAAACCAAATTTAGTTTTGAAAGCAGTTTTCCATTCATCCCCTTCTTTCATTCTAATTTGATGGTAACCACTACGCAAATCAATTTTAGAGAACACAGCAGCACCACTTAATTCATCTAACATGTCCTCCAAACGAGGTATAGGATGACGATAACGAATAGTGATGTTGTTAATGGCTCTACAATCAACACACATGCGCCAAGTACCATCTTTCTTAGGCACTAAAATAATAGGAACAGCACATGGAGATAAGCTAATACGAATATAACCTTTGTCGAGTAGCTCCTGCACTTGTTTCTGAATTTCCTTGGTTTCTTGGGGATTAGTCCTGTAAGGGGCTCGGTTTGGCAATGTTGCTCCAGGGATTAAATCAATCTGATGCTCAATGCCACGCAATGGTGGCAGCCCTGCTGGTACCTCTTCTGGAAAAACATCATCAAAATCCTGCAACACATGAGAGACACCAAGAGGAATAGGGTTCATGTCAGAAGAAACCAAAAATTCTCCCTTGTGCATGAGCACTAGAGGAAGCATAGTAGGGTCCTCTCCAAACTCTCTCAAATCCTCTTTGGTGGCTAGCATACATAATAGGTTCACTCCCTCACTTTTATTTTTACCACTCAGCTTATTTTTTTCACTCATAGAAGGAGTACTCTCTTGTTTTTCTCTCTCACTCTCAGTTTCTAAATTCACTTCAGTTTTTTGACGAGACTCATTTACAATTTGCTGTGGTGTCATAGGTCTCAAAATAATATCCTTCCCATGCCAATTCAACTGGTAGGTGTTTGCTCTCCCATTATGTGTAACATTCCTGTCAAACTGCCATGGTCTTCCAAGCATGTGACAAACAGACATAGGCACAACATCACATTCAATGGTGTCAGTATAGGGCCCAATCTGAAACTCAACTCTCACCATGTAGCTCACCTTCATCTCTCCTTTATCACTCAGCCACTGTATATAATAAGGATGAGGGTGTGGAATATATTTCAATTTCAGCTTTGCACATAGGTCTTTACTAGCAAGATTTCTGCAACTCCCTCCATCAATAATAACTTTGCAAGCCATTTTAGGACCTACAATTGCCTTGGTTTGGAAAAGGTTGCACCTCTGATTTTCTGGAGAAGGAATAACACTCAAAGCAGCAGCTTTTTGGGAGCAAACAATAGTTGGGTAGTGTGTAGCATAAGCATCCAATGGACCTCCTTGCTCATCACAATCATCCTCCTCATTAGGATCAGCATCATCTCCAGTTTCATACTCATTTTCTTCATTAACAAGCATGATCTTTTTATTTGGGCATTCCCTCTTAAAGTGGCCTTTTCCACCACAAGTATGACAAGACATATCTCTATTTCGAGCTGTGGAAGATGTGGATCCACTAGCACTTGCTGCTGGTTGCACTTGCCTCCTAGAGGTGGAGGGTGTGCTCTCGGCCTTGGGTGTAGATACCCCACGGCTAGGTGCTGGCTGTGATGATGGAGAAGAAAAATTGCTATTTCGAGGTGTAAACAGCCTTCTAGCACTCAATTTTGCCTCTTCAGCTAGCTGTGCTTCTGCCTCCTTTGCATGATCTAACAATTCATTCATATCATTATATTGGAGGTGCCTCATAATGCTTCTGATTTTAAATTGCAAACCTGAGAGAAAACGTTGCATAGTATGTTCTGGTTCTTCCCTCACTTTAGCCCTTTGAAGAATCAACTCCATCTCTCTATAATAAGCATCAACAGATAATGTACCTTGCTTCAATTGCTGCAACTTATCATATAATGTTCTCACATAATTCTTTGGCACAAATCTGCCCCTCATGAGTTGCTTCATAGTAGCCCAAGTAATCACTTCAGGATCACCATTTTCTGCCCTCAGTTTGGTAATATTATCCCACCACAATAGAGCATAACCATCAAAACTAGAAGAAGCCAATTTAATCTTCCTATCCTCAGTGTACTCATGCAATCTCCATAGCTTCTCAATTTTCAGCTCCCACATCAAATATTCCTCAACATCATCATGATCAAAAGAGAAAGGAGGAATAGAAAATTTTGGCTTGCCCAAACCATCATCTTCTCTAGTATTATTTGGAGCTTGTACTCTTCTAGCATGAAAATCACCACGGCCATGATAAGCTTGCACTCGGCCTGGTTCCCAATCATCATTATCTCTGTGCTCTAATTGAGTAGTCAATTGTGTGATTTGCCTAGTCAAATTGGTGAGAGATTCTTGCATAATATCAACAGATTCTTGAGAAGCAGCTTTCTCAATTTTAATATCCATTTGCTGTAAATCCCTCCTCAAATTCTCATCATAGGCATCAAGCTTTTTATCCATTCGGGTGGCTACCACTTCATCATATTCATCAAGTTTTGTATCAATTCTTGAGCTTATCATATCTCTAAATTTGGAGAGATCTCCCCAAGTAAGAGGATCATCCAAAGTCTTCTTAGCAGCAGCCTCAGTAGGTTTCCCAGCATTCTTGTCCACCTGCACATTACTAGCCAAAGAGGGATTGTCCATGGATTAATGTGTTAGTGAAAACAAAAATATAGGATGTGGTGTTCTCTCACAACTCACTCAAAACAGCAAAGCAATGAGGTTAACTTACTGTTCCAAAGTGAATAGCAATACTTACCACAAGCAAACAGTAGTACTATGGCTTGGTGTGAATAAAAGAATACCCAGGGATTTTAGCTAACACAAAGCAAAGCAGGATATATAGTGGGGCTTGGTATGGATACCTAACAACACCAATAACAAGTCCTATTTGCTGTTTGTGATGACTGAAAAATAGCACCTAGGAAACACACACCACAGTGGAGACAATTGTGGCAATGCAATTATATGGATGGAAATATTGCAATGCTCTGGAAAGACAATAGCTATGCTCCAATTTATCACAGGCACAAGATTGCTCAATGGAAAAGAAAATGTCAATATAGTAGTGTGAAACAGCTCCAAGAACAATATAGCAATAGATCAATAGGCCTTTTTCTCTTTTCACAATTCTGTTTTTCTCTTTTTCTCTTTTCTGTTTTTCTATTATTTTTTTGATACTTTTATAGCTGGCCAAAATAAACTAGGAGCAAAAATAAACACAATGGTAACAATGTGACACAAATGATATGAAATTGAGCAGCCTGGAAGGAGCAAAAGGTAGTTATTCTTTTTGGAAAGGTACCTAAAATTTGCTTTAGACAGGCAGTAGCTATAGTTCACAAAGTTTGGAAACGAAATCCTAAAGAAAGTGTAGCCGAAAACTAAAAGGAAAAAGGAAACTAGAGCTACTAGGGCTCACGGTAGGAAAAAGGGCAGTTTTGTGCCCACGGCAGCCTGCCGCGGCAGCAAAACGCGCTGAAACCCTGCCGTACGGCAGCGCGCGGGTGTGAAGTGGCCGCGGCAGCAAAACGCGCCAAACGCGTACCGCGGCAGCGCGCGGCCCTCGCGTGGTAAGCGCGCAACAGGGCTCGGGGGCGGATTGGTAAGGCGCGGCTGGCCGAAACCTAGTGCGGGTAGGAGAGGGGCGGCGGCAGGGAAACGAACGTTTTTCTGCCGCGGCAGAGATTCGAGTCCAACTCGGATTGGCTCCCAAACCCCACACGATTGGAAATTGGAGGGGGATTTTCGGTGGACTCCAAGGAAGAACACGAAGGACCAAGAACCCTAACCCTAGACCGACTAAAACAAGACACAAAAAGAGAAAAGAAACGCAAAGATCAAACACAAAACAGCAACTAGAAGGTGAAATTGGTGATGATCTACGGCTAGGCAACAACTACTCCTGTTTTTTGTGGCTGTTTTTCGGTGGATAGGTAATGAAAACAAACTAATCTACAAGAACACGATAGCGCACCGAGTTAACCTGTAAATCTGATACCAAGATGATATGGGGTTGCCCGATCTTCTCGATGAACTCACACGATAACAAGGATCAGATAACTTGTGTCTCTCCACGAACTCTCCGGCTAATTCATGATGCCAATTGCAGCAGCAACCAATCCCTTGGATATTCGTAAATCCACACACTTGCACGAGCAGCCACTGACTACTAGTGGTCCTGTATCAACTAATTCCCAGTGGAATAGTGGATAACACGCAAAACTTGCAATATGAATTCCGGATGAATGCTTCAAGCAATCAACAATGGAGTTTCTAGGGTTTTATGAATAAAGGTAGTCCAACCTTTCACACGCAGGTGAAGAGGTATATAAGAGGGGCTAGGGGGTGCGGCCACACCTTTGGATGCGCAAGCACAGACCTAGACCCACTAGGACTCGAACCAGACTAGGTTTGGACTCGGACTAAGGGATACAAACCGACCCACAAGGGGGTGCGGCCAAACCAGCCACGCAGGGCCCTTATTGGACTCGTGGGGGAACTCTCTCCCAACCATAGACAGCCTCTTATGTTTGGAGAGAAACATCCTTAGGCGCAGGGGGCTTCTCTCCCAACCATAGACAGTCTCTTATGTTTGGAGAGAACATAAACAGACCAAAACCTTCATCCTTCCTCCTCCTTCTCCCTTGGGCTTGCATGATCATCTTCCTCCATGAGTGCTCCAATGTTTTGCTCCATGATTCCATGCTCCTTGCCTCCCATAATGTTTGTGTTATCAATAACCTGAATCATACATAAGTGTAGGGATTTAGGTAGTATAAAATTCTCATAAGAACAAACATCATAATTTAAAAGGAGTGAGTTCACCTGCTGTTCTAATAATTTAGTTCTTGATCTTGTCATTGGACCAATTCTAACTTCATCATGCTTCTCTTGAACAGCAACATCATCATCAATAGGAGGAATAACAAATGTGTTAGGGATGTCCTCATCACAATCCCTGCCCAGGCCAAGCTGGAGGGATTCCCAAGCTAACGTCGTCAGACTTCAAACCTGTTGACTGCAATATGGAATATGCAGCCACGAAATGGATTCGTGGGTCAGTACGGTTAAGAACTGGCAAGTGGATAAACCATACTCACAAGATACTAGCGTAACCAATCATCACAAGATACAAATACTTTGGGTACAACGGAAAGGAAGGGATTATTGCAAAGAAGCAGCAGCGGGCTGCACTAACTAACTACAGAGACTCGCTACAACATCCGGCTAAAAGAAAGGGGATAAGATAGCGTATCAGAACCAACTATAACTACTCACCAAACAATACACATCCAATGTTACCACCTACTAAGGAAGCAACCCAAGGAAACTCACACTGTTGATTAAGGTGACATTCATTTTTATGGTGGAGGTAATCTATATTAATAGTCAAGTTGTCATCGTTAAGTGTAAGTTGTCTGAGTACTTGTTAGCCAGCACTTTCACCAAGTCATCCATAACCGCGGACAACACGGCTTCTCGAGAAGATTTAACCCTGCAGGGATGCACCAATTTGGCCGTACACGTAAGAATGACCCGCCAGATGGAAATGCACTTCCACCAAGCGAGGCACTCAACACAACCCAACTCTTCTTCGCATCAAGCCCAAAGAACCACGTGCTGTGCGTGCGCGGCTAATCGAGCCCCCACGAAGAAAAGGGGGACCCTTATAGCACTGGAAGACCACGCCGCTCTAAATGCCGACTACAAAAGTTCCACCCTGGCGCCAAGGGCTCGCACCTGCATATGCATGCATCAAATGGAAAGCCCGAACTAAGTGTGGCGATTTGGACGAGATGCGAATCGAATCAGAGTTGCGGGGGGCGCCCATACTCGCTTCCCACATGCGGTTAGTGCACTGGAAGACAAGACCCTTTTCCTAATTAAGTTCGACACTAGCAGGCCTCAAAACCACGCCGGGCCTCCTGCCGGTGCCTTATCATCAAATTGTTATTACCCCAAACATTAATATGAAGTTGATTGAATTGAAACCCAACTATCAAACTAAACAGGTGATAAGACGGACAACAAGACTTGAGCGCAAACAACACTAAGCATGCAACTACGACACGAGGGCCAACAAGGTAAAGAAGCAACAGTTAATAGGAAGTGGAAGGAAAGGCTATATCATGGCTGCAAGGTAAACATATGATAGGATCGAGACACAAGCATCGAATCATAAGGCTAGCATAAGGATAACAGAAAGAATCGGTAACAAGTGATGAAAGGCAGCCATAGGTAGCAAGTGAGTATACTTGCCTGAGATCCAGCAAGTAGAGGTACATCCACAGAACTTGTCGTTGCTCACATCATCTCAACGTCCTATCCGGGAAGAAGCAACGAACTAGAACAAACACCGGATGCAACAATTACTTCTACGGCAAAAGATCCAGCATGATCAAGATATGGATGCATGACATGCGGGGATGCAACTTAACCAATTTAAGTTGAGACAAAAGCCCAACATTTAATTAGGAAGGTTTAAGTTATTTATCTAACCATCAATATTAAATATTGTTAAGCATGGAAAACAAATAATAGATGAGCTAAACCAAATTAAATGGAATAGGGACCAATTTAATTGAGCACCCCAACACATTCCATGTTTGTTATTTAGGTGAACATGCATAACCCTAGTAAAATGCAATATGGAAGATGCAAACAAAGGCATGGATGGCATGAACAAATTAAGTGCATTTTTCTGGTACGAAAACATATTTTATTTGTTGGATTTGGAATTAAAATGAGCAAGTTATCAAATTAGCAATTTTAAATGCATTAAATAAATAATTAGTTGTTTTCAGCAATTTAACTTATTTAAAACAGAAAACAAAGTTGATATTTGCAAAGTTCATGAAAAATGGGATGGAAACATATTTTACATGTTGGAATTGGATTTGAATTGCCCAAGTTATGAATTTTGCAATTTAAAAGGTTTAATTAAAGCATGAATTATTGCACCAATTTTAATTAGGAAAAACAGTAAACAAATTGTATTGAAAAGGTTGAAAACATGTATAAAATGTTTCAATGAACAATTTGAGCTATTAAACATAATTTTTGGATCATTATTGAATTTATTATGCATTTTTCCATAACCATTTTTATTCTGCCCTTTTTAGTAAACAGAAGGAAACATGTTCAAATTTAATTCAATTGTGACCAAATAAAATACCAATGTGTAGAGTTTGTTTAGAAAAAATTTTAGAGCCCAAGTTCGCTCAATTTGGATGAACAAAACTCAAGTTATGAAATTCCAAAGTTTAAATTTTTTATTGCATTTTCTGTATTTAATTATTTAGTGCAAAAATTATTACAGAAACATGTTGCAACTTTGACATTAACAGAAAGAGCACAAGATTCTGAATCCATAGCAATTTGAATCATTGAAATTGAATCAATATTCAATTTGTTATTGATTTTACAATTAAAGAATCAGATCTGTTTTTCTGGAATTCGAGAAATAAAAGAAAAAGGAGGGAAAAGGGGGTGGCTTTTAGCTGCGGAAGGGGGATTCGAACTCGGGGCTCGCGGCAGCGTGGGAGGGAACAGCACCACTGGGCTGGGCTCGATCTGTTGTTAGACATAGGGAGGCTCGGGGTTTTTGAGGTATCGCTTCCGGCTCTGCCTGCTACTGTCGAAACTGAACTTGGGTTCAGTTAACGATCGTGTCGATCATGGTCGCCAGCGGCTGCAGCTTGGCTCGATGGCCAGTTCTCAGAGCACGGGAGGAAGGAGGAAGGGGGCCCGAGGGCGGAGGCGAGAGGCTCACCGAGGGGAGGAGCCGTGGTCCTTGAAGGAGCTCACGGAGGCGTGGGGTCGCCGGAATTCGACGACGTGGAGGCCGAGCTTCTGCGGTTGGGGAAGAAGGAGTAGACGGCGCGGCCTCCCTGTGTCGTCCCAGGTCCAGCTCATGGTTGTAGTGGACGGCAGATGGCGGCGCGGTTCCGTTCCCACCATAATCGGCTCGTTGTAGCTAACCCGTCCCCGGCCTCGTGTGCTCTCTTCTCCGGCCATGGAGGTGAGGTGGTGGGAAGGGAAAATAGCAGGCGAGGGGGAGAGGAGAGGAAGAAGGGGGCGGCGGCCAGAGAGGAAGAAGAGGGGTAGGTTAGGGTTAGGGAGGAGAAAGGAGGTGGCTTTGTAGGGGAGGGGAGGAGGGAGCATGTGGGGAATCGGTGGGGAGGGTGACGTCCTCCCTGTACGGAGGAGGAAGAAAGGTGGGGGGGGGGGGCTTCGAAGGGGTAAGTGGGCTGGAGTTGGGCCTTTGGGGGCCTAGTTGGCTGGTTGCCTCTCTCTCTCTCTCTCACTCAAAACTGTTTTTTATTTTTTTTTGTAAGAGAGAAAAAGAGAGAAGCAAAAGGAATTTTTTGGGATAGTTTTACACTTCAGAAAATTATAAAACAAGTTTCTATGGACTTGGCATCTAAAATGCCCAGTTGCACAAGTTTTGGTTTTTCCAAAATTCAAAAGTTTCCATTAATGTTTGCATTTGAATTTGAATTTAAATTTGAATGGGACTAGGGTTTTAATAAAAGGGGTTTTATTAACCAGGAAATTAAAGTTCAAAACTATTGAAAACAATTTGAGTTGTTTAGTTTGCAATTTTTAATTGGAAACTTTGGACATGTTTGAAAGTTTGAAATTGGTTTGAACTTTTTAAATTGTTTTGAAAACAAGGTGCAATGCATATGATGCATGTGATGCAATGCAAAAAAAGAAAAACAACCAACTTTCTAACTTAGGGAAAACACCCCAGGTGTTACAGACGACACCACTAACAAGGGATTGCACCCTCGCAATCCACCCACTAACCCGGGAGGGGAAAGAAGTTCGACTATCGATTCTTCATGCTTCCAGTTGATCTCCTCGACACCACTAACAAGGGCTTCTCGACACCACTAACAAGAGATTCTTGCTCGGGTTGATGACGATGTTCTTCCACCAGGAATCTTCCGATGATCGAACCTATTAGGTTAAAGGCTCAGAAAACGTCCACCCACGTAGGATCCTAAAACTTTGAAAGATAGACAAGAGGGGAGACTCCAAAAAAAATAAGGTAGGAGGAGAAATAGAATAGAGATAAGGAGAAAACAAGAATCCTATTGAGATGTTTCCAAAATATGGTTAGCAGAAATAGTTTTTGACACTCTAGAAACAACGACCGTTAGCGAGGTTATGCTACAGGCTTTGCGGACCCGTTGCTTCGATAACCATTCGTATCGAAACAACATCGGGAATCAGAAACCATGCTCTGATACCATTTGTGACGCCCCGAGATCGGGCACTATGCAGTTTTCAGCATTTCCGCCAAAATCCACATAATAACCGATTCCAGGTTGCCACTTGTGATAACATTACAACAGTTCACGAATAATCCACAACAACAACAGAGGAGGTATATACAAGACGACTCAAACGAGTCAAGGATACAACTGATACAATACAAAGATCCAAATAACAGCGGAAGAAACAACATAGTGTCCGACTACGGACAAGATACAAATTGGACTAAGAGTCCTGAAGATAACCGATGGCGTCCAATCCCTGCCCAGGCCAAGCCGGAGGGATTCCCAAGCTAACGTCGTCAGACTTCAAACCTGTTGACTGCAATATGGAATATGCAGCCACGAAATGGATTCGTGGGTCAGTACGGTTAAGTACTGGCAAGTGGATAAACCATACTCACAAGATACCAGCGTAACCAATCATCACAAGATACAAATACTTTGGGTACAACGGAAAGGAAGGGATTATTGCAAAGAAGCGGCAGCGGGCTGCACTAACTAACTACAGAGACTCGCTGCAACATCCGGCTAAAAGAAAGGGGATAAGATAGCGTATCAGAACCAACTATAACTACTCACCAAACAATAACCATCCAATGTTACCACCTACTAAGGAAGCAACCCAAGGAAACTCACACTGTTGATTAAGGTGACATTCATTTTTATGGTGGAGGTAATCTATATTACTAGTCAAGTTGTCATCGTTAAGTGTAAGTTGTCTGAGTACTTGTTAGCCAGCACTATCACCAAGTCATCCATAACCGCGGACAACACGGCTTCTCGAGAAGATTTAACCCTGCAGGGATGCACCAATTTGGCCGTACACGTAAGAATGACCCGCCAGATGGAAATGCACTTCCACCAAGCGAGGCACTCAACACAACCCAACTCTTCTTCGCATCAAGCCCAAAGAACCACGTGTTGTGCGTGCGCGGCTAATCGAGCCCCCACGAAGAAAAGGGGGACCCTCATAGCACTGGAAGACCACGCCGCCCTAAATGCCGACTACAAAAGTTTCACCCTGTGATGAGGACATCCCTAGCTCTTCACCTATTGTTACACATGAGGATGCTCCTATACAAGCTAATGAAGTGAGGATTGGTCCAATGACAAGATCAAGAACCAAGCTATTACAACAAGAGGTGAATTCACTCCTACTTGAATATAATGTTTATAATTGTGAGAGCTTTATACTACCTAAATCTTTGCATTTGTGTATTCTTAGGTTTGTTGATAACACAAACATGAATGGAGATCATGGAGAGGAGCTACACAAGGATGAGCATGGACTTCAAGAGGAGATGGAAAACAAGTGCTAGCATGGTGAAAACAACAAATAACAAATGTTATCCTGACAAGGGGATGGTGCCTCCACAAGGTCAAATGCACTAGGTGTGGAAAACAATGCCATTATGTTATTCCACACCCATACATGAACAAGCCAAGAGGAGGGCACCCACAAGGAGTATCAATGCGCCATATACAAGACCTAGTTCAATTAGGATTGGTTTGTACACCAATTTGGCCGCACCCCTTGTGTGGGGGTCGGTTTGTATCCAATTGTGGTAGAATTAGGAGTCCTAGTCCTATTAGGAGTAGTGCTTGCGCAAGGAGAAGCCTTGTGGCCGCACCCCCTCTCATATATACCCCCTTGGGGCACATAGGAGAGGCAGGCTACGTTAAAACATAAACCCTAGACCTCTAGATTGAAACTGCTTGTAAGCCTTTCATCTGGAAGTTCATCTGCAAACTTTACGTGATACCTGCTGTTCCACTGGGAATAAGACGGTACAGGACCACTTGTAGTCGGTGGATTACTTGTGCAAGAGTGTGGAGTTGAGAATATCCTTGGGGTTGCTATCTTTTGCATTGGCATCAGGGATCAGCCGGGAGAGTTCTTAGTGGCGCACTAGTTATCATACTTGAGTTATCTGTGAGTTCACTGAGAAGATCGGGCCACCCCTTATCATCTTGGTATCAGATTTACAGGTTGCCTCGGTGAGCTATCAAATTTCCCTTTAGTTTTGAGTGTTTTTATTCCTATCCAGAAAATTGCCCCACAAAAATAGTTCTAGTCATTGCCATAGCCTAGATATCACCTTAGTTTCATTACTTTTGCTGTCATTGTGTTAGATTTTGTGTTACCTTTTTCTGTTTTTAGATCTTTTATTTTTCGGCTAGGGTTAGGGTTCTTGTTCCCCTAGTCGAGTTTCTATCAAAAAATCTCAAAAATATCCGCTGCCATCCACTTATTTCACCTCAATCCGAGTTCTAGTTGTTTTCCTACCGCGGCAGAAAAATCACCGTTTCCCTGCCGTGATCGGATCCCTAGCTGCTCTCGGATTCGCTCCATATCACGCTTACCAAACCCCTCCGCAAACCCACATCACACTTACCATATTTCCCTTCGCAGCCACCCACCACAACCCACCGTATACGCCCATCTCTGCCGCGTGCGAGTCGAACTCGGAATCACCCGCAGCGCGCTTACAAAACTGCCCGCGCGCACCGTAACAGCCTTACCAATCCGCCCCCCTGCGCGCTGCCACGGCAGAAAAACTCCGCGTTTCGCTGCCGCCAACTGCTGTCACACGCGCGCTAGGATTTCCACCGTAACGCGCTTACAAATCGACTGTCACGCGACCACGCGCGCTGCCGCGGTACGGAATTGGGTCGTTTTGCTGCCGTGAGCCCCTGTGAGCTGCTGTGAGCCTGCCGCGGTACGAAAAACCTCGTTTTCTCTGCCGTGAGTCCTGCCATGGATCAAAACCATCTGTTTTTGCTGCCGTGAGTATCAAGTGCTGCCGTGAGCTGTTCTAAGTCATTTTCCACCTAGATTTTTCTGTTTTTCTTTGTTTTTCCTTGTTTTCTCACTAGGACCTTCATATCCATATCTTGTGAACCTTAGCCACAGCCTTTCTACAGCATTATAATAGGAACTTGCCCACAAGTATAGCTATTTTGTGCTCTGACAGGTTGCTCATTTTTCATCACCACCATTGTGTTCACTTGTGTTTGGTTAATTGTTGCTCCTAGCTTAGTGTAAGGCCATTAGAAAAATACAAAAAAAAAATAGAAAAAGCAAAAAGTAGAAAAAAAAAGAGAAAAAGAGCAAAGTGCAAAAGGCCATATCATTACTATTGTTACTAGTGCATTGCAAATTTCATCCACATATTGCTTTGCCACATTTGTCTCCATTGTGTGAGTTTCCTTGGGTATTTTATATCTTCACTAAGACAGCAAATAGGATTGTTACTTTGGTGATTGTTAGGTATCCATACCAAGCCCCACTAAATAACCTGTTTGCCATTGTGAGACTTAAAATGTGGGTATTCTCTCTTTCACACCAAAGCACTTTAATTGCCTCTACTTGTGGTAAGTATCTCTATTCACTTTGGAGTGGTAAGATATCCTATTGTTTTGCTAGATTTTTGAGTGAGTTGAGAGAGGCACCACAACCTATACTTGTTTTATTTTTACTAACCTTCTAATGGATCTTTCTAGTGGTGATCTTGTGCAGAAAAAGAAGGACCAATCCGAGGGAGTGAATTGGAGGGAGTATGAGGCATTAAGGGATGTGTTGAAACAAAAATTGGATGACAATGAGGAACACTATAAGAAATATGTTAATGAAGCTTGTGATCCCCTCTATGAGATGGTTACTACCATGGACAAAAAAGTGGAGGAAACCAACAAAGTGGTCGAGACCAATAGTGCTCAATTGAGAACAATGCAAGATTCTATTGATGCCATCAACAATACCATGACTGATCTTCAAAGATTAATTCAAGCTCGGTTGCCACCTATTGATGATGACAATGCTAGTGTCCATAGTGATGCAAATAATGAGGAGGAACCTAATTTTGGCCGTGGAGCTAGAGGAGAAAGAGGAAGAGGAGGTTTTCAAGGCCGAGCTAGGCGTGTGCCTTTGCCCAATGCTAATGACAATAGAGAAGATATATTGGGTAAACCCAAATTTTCTATTCCATCTTTCAGCTTTGATACTATGGATGTGGAAGAATTCTTGCTATGGGAGTTGAAAATTGAGAAGCTATGGAGATTGCATGATTATAATGAGGATAGAAAGATCAAGTTGGCATCTTCTGAGTTTGATGAATATGCTCTTAGATGGTGGGACAATTTAGTGAGAAAGAGGCATAATGATGGTGAGTTACCCATTGCTACTTGGAACACCATGAAGAGGCTAATGAGGGAAAGATTTGTACCTCCCAATTACATAAGGCAACAATTTGACAAATTACAACAATTGAAGCAAGGTCTCAAGACAGTTGATGCTTATTATCAAGAGATGGAATTAATTATGCAAAGAGGCCGTGTGGTAGAGCAAGAAGAGCAAACAATGCAAAGATTTATTTCAGGGTTACATTATAGAATCAAGGGCATTGTGAGGCATTATCAATATGCTAATATGCATGATCTACTCCATCATGCTAGGGACGCTGAATCACATCTACTTGAGGAAGCACAAAATTCAGCTAGAACAAGGAGTAGATTTCCATTGAGATCATCTACTACTCCTAGTGCACCACCACCACCACCTCCATCATCAAGTTTTCGAGGTGCTCCATCATCCAAAACCGAGCCTAGTGTGGCCAATACAAGGAAAACATCACAACCAACAGCAAGTGCCTCGGGTTCTAGTGCTCCTACTACAAGGAATAGAGATATTACATGCCACACATGTGGAGGAAAAGGGCACTTCAAGAAGGATTGTCCAAATTCAAAAGTGATGATTATCAATGAGAATAATGAGTATGAGACAGGTGATGATGTTGATCCCAATGATCTTGATGATGAGGATGGATATTTGAGTGATTCTCCTTTGGATGCTTATGCTACTACTATGCCTTCTATTGTTTGCACCCAAAATTCATTGAGTGTGGTGCCTAGTCCTGAAAATCAAAGGTGCAATCTATTTCAAACAAAGGCTGTTATTGGTCCCAACATGGCTTGCAAAGTAATTATTGATGGAGGGAGTTGTAGAAACTTGGCAAGCAAGGATTTATGTGCCAAGTTGAACCTAAAATACTTACCACATCCGAGCCCTTATCATATACAATGGTTGAGTAGCACGGGACAAATGAAGGTATCTCATATGGTGAGAGTGGAGTTTCAAATTGGACCTTACATGGATGCTACTGAGTTTGATGTGGTTCCTATGACAGTGTGTTACCTATTATTGGGAAGACCTTGGCAATTTGATAGAAGTGTGAAGCATGAAGGAAGAGCTAATACTTATGAGTTGAATCATCATGGGAGGACTATTATTTTGAGGCCGATGACTCCACAACAAATTGTAAATGAGTCCCAATCCAAAATTTCTATGAAAGTGGAAACAGAGAGAGAGAGGGATGAGGGAACACCAAAAATACAAGCCATGGGGAGTGATAGCAAAACCAATTCGAGTGGTAAAAAGAGAGAGAACCTATTATGCATGTTAGCCACTAAAGAGGATTTGAGGGAATTTAAGGATGATCCTTCCTTAGTCCCTATTGTGCTTATTCACAAGGGAGAGATTTTGGTTTCTAATGACATGACCCCTATTCCTCTTGGTGTTTCTAATGTTTTGCAGGACTTTGAGGATGTTTTTCCACAAGATGTGCCCTCGAGATTGCCACCATTGAGAGGAATTGAACATCAAATTGATTTGATCCCGGGAGCATCTCTCCCAAACCGAGCCCCTTATAGAACCAATCCACAAGAAACAAAGGAGATCCAAAAGCAAGTACAAGAACTATTGGACAAAGGTTATATTCGGGTTAGTCTTTCTCCTTGTGCCGTTCTCGTTATTTTGGTTCCTAAGAAAGATGGTACTTGGCGCATGTGTGTAGATTGTAGAGCAATTAATAACATCACTATTCGTTATCGTCATCCTATACCACGTTTAGATGACATGTTAGATGAATTACGTGGTGCTACTCTTTTCTCTAAAATTGATTTGCGTAGTGGATACCATCAAATAAGAATGAAAGAGGGAGATGAATGGAAAACTGCTTTTAAGACAAAATTTGGTTTATATGAGTGGTTAGTAATGCCCTTTGGTTTATCTAATGCACCTAGTACTTTCATGAGATTAATGAACCATATTTTGAGAGACTTTATTGGTAGATTTGTGGTAGTTTATTTTGATGATATTCTCATATATAGCCACAATGAACATGACCACATGGATCATATTAGACAAGTTTTGCAAGTGCTAAGAACTAATAAATTGTATGGTAATCTTGAGAAGTGCACTTTTTGCAAAGATAAGGTTATATTTCTTGGTTATGTTGTTTCTAAGCATGGAATTGAGGTTGATCAATCTAAAATTGAAGCTATTCGAAATTGGCCAATTCCCACTAATGTGAGTCAAGTTAGAAGTTTTAATGGGCTTGCTAGTTTCTATAGAAGATTTGTGCCTAATTTTAGTACAATTGCTGCCCCTTTAAATGATCTAACTAAAAAAGGTGTTAATTTTGAATGGGGTGTTTCTCAAGACATTGCTTTTGATACTTTGAAAGAGAAATTGATTTCGGCCCCATTACTTATGCTTCCAAATTTTGATAAACAATTTGAGATTGAATGTGATGCTAGTGGCATAGGTATTGGAGGTGTGCTCATGCAAGAAAAGAAACCTATTGCCTATTTTTCTGAAAAATTGAATGGTGCACAATTAAATTATTCTGTTTATGATAAGGTGCACTTGTGAGAGTTTTAGAGGTATGGAAACATTATTTGTGGCCTAAAGAATTTATTATACATAGTGATCATGAAGCATTGAAAATTTTAAAGTGCCAAAATAATTTGAATAAGAGACATGCTAAGTGGGTTGAGTTCATTGAATCTTTTCCATACATTATAAAACATAAAAAAGGATTGGATAATGTAGTTGCTGATGCTTTGTCAAGGAAAAATATGTTACTCTCAAATTTAGAAATCAAGGTTTCGGGTTTGGAGGGTATTAGAGATTTATATGATGAAGATAATGAATTTTCTATGCCATTTAATAAATGTGTTAATACTAAAGCATGGGAAAAATTTCATATACATGATGGGTACTTGTTTAGAGCTAACAAATTGTGTATTCCCGAGTGTTCTTTGCGTTTGTTTTTGATCCAGGAATCTCATAGTGGAGGATTGATGGGACACTTTGGAAGAGAGAAGACTTTGTTAATGTTGGCTGAAAATTTCTATTGAGCACATATGAGAAGAGATGTGTATAGATTGGTGCAAAGATGCATTACTTGCAACAAATCCAAATCAAAATTGAAGCCCCATGGATTATATACACCATTGCCATCACCAAGTACACCATGGGAAGATATTAGCATGGATTTCGTGTTGGGATTGCCAAGAACAAAAAGAGGACATGATTCTATCTTTGTGGTTGTGGATAGATTTTCAAAGATGGCTCATTTTATTCCATGCCACAAGAGTGATGATGCTTCTCACATTGCCAATTTGTTCTTTAGAGAGATTGTGAGATTGCATGGAGTTCCAAGGACTATAGTTTCAGATAGAGATGTCAAGTTCATGAGTTACTTTTGGAAGACACTTTGGGGTAAGATTGGCACTAAGCTATTATTTTCTACTACTTGCCACCCCCAAACTGATGGACAAACCGAGGTGGTTAATAGAACATTGTCCACATTGCTAGGAGGTATGATCAAGAAGAATTTGAAGGAGTGGGAGGAGTGTTTGCCCCATGTGGAATTTGCATACAATAGAGCTGTGCATTCAACTACTCAATTATGTCCTTTTGAGGTGGTGTATGGTTTCAAGCCTATTACTCCTCTTGATTTATTACCACTTCCATTACATGAGAGAGTTAATATGGAGGCATCAAAGAGGGCTTATTTTGTAAAGAAGATTCATGAGAAAACAAAAGAGGCCATTGAGAAGAAAGGAAAACATGTGGCTGAAAGAGTAAACAAGAAGAGGAAGGAGCTTATATTTCGGCCAGGAGATATGGTGTGGGTGCACTTTAGAAAACATAGATTTCCCACATTGAGAAAGTCCAAGTTGATGCCTAGAGGAGCTGGTCCTTACAAAGTTATTTCAAGGATCAATGATAATGCATACAAGATTGACCTCCCAATTGATGAGTTTGGTGTTAGTAATTCTTTTAATGTGGCTAATTTGACACCTTACCATGGAGATGATTTAGCATCGAGGTCGATGCCTTTTCAAGAGGGGGAGGATGATGAGGACATCCCTAGCTCTTCACCTATTGTTACACATGAGGATGCTCCTATACAAGCTAATGAAGTGAGGATTGGTCCGATGACAAGATCAAGAACCAAGCTATTACAACAAGAGGTGAATTCACTCCTACTTGAATATAATGTTTATAATTGTGAGAGCTTTATACTACCTAAATCTTTGCATTTGTGTATTCTTAGGTTTGTTGATAACACAAACATGAATGGAGATCATGGAGAGGAGCTACACAAGGATGAGCATGGACTTCAAGAGGAGATGGAAAACAAGTGCTAGCATGGTGAAAACAACAAATAACAAATTTTATCATGACAAGGGGATGGTGCCTCCACAAGGTCAAATGCACTAGGTGTGGAAAACAATGCCATTATGTTATTCCACACCCATACATGAACAAGGCAAGAGGAGGGAACCCACAAGGAGTATCAATGCACCATATACAAGACCTAGTTCAATTAGGATTGGTTTGTACACCAATTTGGCCGCACCCCTTGTGTGGGGGTCGGTTTGTATCCAATTGTGGTAGAATTAGGAGTCCTAGTCCTATTAGGAGTAGTGCTTGCGTAAGGAGAAGCCTTGTGGCCGCACCCCCTCTCATATATATCCCCTTGGGGCGCATAGGAGAGGCAGACTACGTTAAAACATAAACCCTAGACCTCTAGATTGAAACTGCTTGTAAGCCTTTCATCTGGAAGTTCATCTGCAAACTTTACGTGATACCTGCTGTTCCACTGGGAATAAGACGGTACAGGACCACTTGTAGTCGGTGGATTACTTGTGCAAGAGTGTGGAGTTGAGAATATCCTTGGGGTTGCTATCTTTTGCATTGGCATCAGGGATCAGCCGGGAGAGTTCTTAGTGGCGCACTAGTTATCATACTGGAGTTATCTGTGAGTTCACTGAGAAGATCGGGCCACCCCTTATCACCCTGGCGCCAAGGGCTCGCACCTGCATATGCATGCATCAAATGGAAAGCCCGAACTAAGTGTGGCGATTTGGACGAGATGTGAATCGAATCAGAGTTGCGTGGGGCGCCCATACTCGCTTCCCACATGCGGTTAGTGCGCTCATCATGGATCGGAGGACAAGACCCTTTTCCTAATTAAGTTTGACACTAGCAGGCCTCAAAACCACGCCGGGCCTCCTGCCGGTGCCTTATCATCAAATTGTTATTACCCCAAACATTAACATGAAGTGGATTGAATTGAAACCCAACTATCAAACTAAACAGGTGATAAGACGGACAACAAGACTTGAGCGCAAACAACACTAAGCATGCAACTACGACACGAGGGCCAACAAGGTAAACAAGCAACAGTTAATAGGAAGTGGAAGGAAAGGCTATATCATGGCTGCAAGGTAAACATATGATAGGATCGAGACACAAGCATCGAATCATAAGGCTAGCATAAGGATAACGGAAAGAATCGGTAACAAGTGATGAAAGGCAGCCATAGGTAGCAAGTGAGTATACTTGCCTGAGATCCAGCAAGTAGAGGTACATCCACAGAACTTGTCGTTGCTCACATCATCTCAACGTCCTATCCGCGAAGAAGCAACGAACTAGAACAAACACCGGATGCAACAATTACTTCTATGGCAAAAGATCCAGCATGATCAAGATATGGATGCATGACATGCGGGGATGCAACTTAACCATTTGATAAGGGGTGGCCCAATCTTCTCAGTGAACTCACAGATAACTTCTGTATTGATAACTAGTGCGCCACTAAGAACTCTCCGGCTGATCCCTGAAGCCAATGCAACAGATAGCAACCCAATGGATATTCTTAACTCCACACTCTTGCACAAGTAATCCACCGACTACAAGTGGTACTGTACCGTCTTATTCCCAGTGGAACAGCAGGTATCACGTAAAGTTTGCAGATGAACCACCAGTATGAAAGGCTAACAAGCAGTTTCAACTAGGGGCTATAGGGTTTGTTTGATTCAATCGTAGTCTGATCTATTCCACACGCAGGTGGTAGCTATATATGAGGGAGGGGTGCGGCCACAAGCTCCTTGCGCAAGCAAACCCTCTCCTACATGACTAGGACTCCTATTTCCTAACACATATGGATACAAAGCGACCCCACACACAAAGGGGTGCGGCCATATTGGTATACACACCAATTGGACTCGTTTTGGAAACTGGCAGAAAACTATTCGTGGCTTGTTTCGGTCATCACGGCTTGCACGAGTCGAATTTCTTGATGGGGCCGGATCCATTGGAAAGCCCATCAAATTCCCTATCCGTAGAGTGCTTGTTTGCTGTATTTGGAGCCCGTATGAAGAATCCATGACTATTTCAAATTCGGGACTCCTGGCAGTCCGAACTGAAACATCAATTCCTTGTAGTTGTTTTCCATGCCTCCTTCTTCTGCTCCTTGCTTCCTATTCTCCGTCCATGTTTGTGTTATCAATAAACCTAATCATACATATCATAGGCTTAGGTAGTATAACGTTCTCACAAACACAAACATTATTTATTAATAGGAAAGAATTCACCTTATAATAAACATCAGTGAGACTCAATATTTCCTTCCAACTCAAGCATGAATAAACCACATGGACCTCTATTATGTCCATATCATCCTCCCTTTCTTCAAGACAAGCCGTCCTCGGCTTGTAGTAAGCTGAAAGTGGAAGAAACAAAAAGAACAACGTGTATGCACAATACAAATATCTATAATGAGGTGCATTAGTTGTTATCATATCATAAAATTGTGCCCTAGACATGTGACCACGAATTTTGCTTAAAAACATCACATAATTGTCATAGCACTCCATAAAATAGCAATCACAATTGCAAATATAAGTGAAGCTCAATAAATCATGATCAAAATGAGAATCATATGTGTATATATTTTTATTGTTTAGTATCAATTCAAGTGTTCTCAAAGAAGATCTATGATGAAATTTATGTTTATTAATACACTCAAAGGTGGGAACATGCTTATTATTTTCATCATGAAAATTGCAACTTAATTTGCAAATATAAGTGAAGAACAATTTATTAGCACATGTATGTGACAAGTATTGTGGCAAACCAAACATATGTGTAAAATCATGCTCATATGTAGGAAGTTGTAGCTTAGTTACCCAAGGTAAAACAATGTTCAAATCGGCCACATGATCACAAGTTATGCATATATGATCCACCATAAAAATTTCACTCATGTTATAATCACCAATCAAGTTAAAAGTGAAAGAAGAAACATAATTGCTAGAATTGACATATGAAATTTCAGCAACCTTTTTCATAGCACTTTGCACATTAATTGATTCATTTAACATGATGTAATCCACAATATCATTAGGTGGTATTTTAGCAAGTACTTCTTTATGTGCAATCAACACCACATGATTAAATTTCGAAATTAACACATTATCACATGTAGATGGAATATCTATGCTTGTTAACTCACAAGAATCAACTAGTAATTTAGTGGGTTCACATAAATCAATACTTGAGAGGGGTAATACGAAATCAGCACCTTTATCAATAGCATCCTCCTCAGAATAATTAGGTACCAATTCAACTATCTCAAGTGGTGATGCAGGTTCTACTTGTTGTGGCTCCCTTTCTTCAAAAGTAACCTGCATATCACAAGAAACAAAACTAGGCACAATGGCATGCTCCTCCAATGGTTGTGGTGATGGTGGTGGTGGTGCAGGTTGTACTATAGGCTCCCTTTCTTCAAAAGCAACCTGCACATCACAAGACACAACACTAGGAGTAGACATAGTTACATTAGTAGAAACAGCCTCATAGGTCTTCTTAACCTCTACAGATCTCATAACCAATGGTTGATGTCTAATTCTTTTAAATGTTGTAGGACTTTCATGAAATATCCAATCTCTCCTATTATTCCAAAAGAATTGTATATCAGGATAATGGCTATCAAAATTAACCTTATAGGCATCGCACCAAAAATCACTCAACAAAAGGTGACAACAAGTAAATGCTCTAGGAAACACATGACACCTAAGTCGTATTGTTTTATCATAAATAGTTAACGGAACGAAAGTAGCATGAGTAATGGGAAGTGGAGCACCATTAGTTTTTAACATAAATGAAGTGCGAGTTGCATAAGATGTCAACTGTAATGCTTCAACAACCTCAATACTAACAAAACTATACAACCGTGTACCCTTATCAAGAGTAATAGCAACAGTACTACCATTGATGTCTCCGCTGAAGTGGAACAAATTTGGTGCAAGTATTCCACTAGAATCCTCCTCCCAGAAAGCATCACTGCACACAGAAGAACTAGAAAACTCCATTGATTAACTTGTTAGTAACAAAATAACAATGGGATGTGGTGTTCTCTCACAACTCACTCAAAAATCTAGCAAGACAATAGATTATCTTACCGTTCCAAAGTGAATAGAAATACTTACCAACAAGTAGAGGCAATTAAAGTGCTTTGGTGTGAAGAAAAGAATACCCAGGTTTTTAACTCTCACAATGGCAAACAAGGTATATGGTGGGGCTTGGTATGGATACCTAACAACACCAAAATAACAATCCTATTTGCTGTCCAATGTGATATAAAAAGCACAGGAAACACACACCAAGTATGGAGACAAATGTGGCAATGCAAATATATGGAGGAAATTTTGCAATGCACTGGAAAGACACTAGCCAAGCTCAAATAATATTCAGGCACAAGATTGCTCAATGGTGTGTCAATATAGCAATGATGAAAAATAGCTCCACAAATATATCAATGTATCTCAAGGCCTTTTTTTTGCTCTTTTTTTTTTTTTCTCTTTTTCTCTTTTTTTATTTTTATACTTTTTCAATGGCCTTTGAATCAACTAGGAGCAGAAAATATGGACAAGAATTGATCAAGTTGAGCAGCCTGTAGAGCAATAAAACAGCTAGTCTTTGGGTTGTGTACCTAAATTTTGCTGTAGAATGGCTGTAGCTAGGGCTTAACAAAGATCAGATCAGGATAACCTAGAGATAAAACAGGAGAAATCAACGAAAAACTATGAAAAACGGAGAGAAAACGGCTCAAAAATATTGCCCGGAAGAGTTCTGTGTGTGCGCGGTTGTTTGGATTTTGCGGTGTGTGCGCGGGGCTTTTATGCCACGTGAGACGAGTCCGAGTTGGACTTGGTGGGTACCGCGGTGATTTGGGAACCAGCGCTCGGCAGTGTTTAGAAACGACACGAAAAAGTGCGAGCGAAAGTGTGCTGCGCGCTCGAACTCCGACACAGATGGACAGACCGGACAAACGCGCGATCTTCAACGCGCGATGATGCGATGACGCGTCCTAGGAGTCAGCGACACGGGACAGAACCGCGTGACGCGTTGTGTCAAAGTGAAACCGTGGCCGAGTAGGACAAGCCCCGATGCGTTCAGCAATTTCAGCGCGCGCGCGGACTCACGTGGACCGAGTCCAGGACGAAACAGCCCAAGGTGTGCAGGTCATTTCTGTTGCGCTGGATATGCGCTGGATTGGCGCGTTCTCCGCTCGGTTTGGCTGGTAGTGGATTGGCTCCAGGAATAAAAATATGCGCGCGGCTCTAAACGCTAAACGCGTTTGTGGTTGTCAGCGCTGGCGCGGAACGGTGGACCAGGTGAAGCAACGCGGTTTGGCAGGCCTGGAATCCGATGTGGACCGCAAGGATTAATCACGCGTGGCTGGTCCTGGTAGTGGTAGCGCTCGCTTTCCGACAAGCGACAAAAGCGCGTGGCGCGTTTGGCGATTCGCCGGCACAGCGCAGGAATCGGCGCGCGACCCTACAACGGAAAACGATGCGCAATGATTGGAAAGAGCGCGCGGCAGCGGATCGAATGTGTAACAGAGATTTTGGGTATAAGATCTAAAATAAAAGATGAACACTAGGAACCCTAATAGACAAAAGTAAAAACAGAAAAAAAAACAGATACGCAAATCAACAAGAAACAGCAACTAGTAGATGCAAATTGGTGTTGATCTAGGCTCTGGCACAAACTACACTATTTTTGTGGGGCAATTTTCTGGATAGGTAATAAAAACACTCAAAGTAAAGGGAAATTTGATAGCTCACCGAGGCAACCTGTAAATCTGATACCAAGATGATAAGGGGTGGCCCAATCTTCTCAGTGAACTCACAGATAACTCTCCGACTGATCCCTGAAGCCAATGCAACAGATAGCAACCCAATGGATATTCTTAACTCCACACTCTTGCACAAGTAATCCACCGACTACAAGTGGTACTGTACCGTCTTATTCCCAGTGGAACAGCAGGTATCACGTAAAGTTTGCAGATGAACCACCAGTATGAAAGGCTAACAAGCAGTTTCAACTAGGGGCTATAGGGTTTGTTTGATTCAATCGTAGTCTGATCTATTCCACACGCAGGTGGTAGCTATATATGAGGGAGGGGTGCGGCCACAAGCTCCTTGCGCAAGCAAACCCTCTCCTACATGACTAGGACTCCTATTTCCTAACACATATGGATACAAAGCGACCCCACACACAAAGGGGTGCGGCCATATTGGTATACACACCAATTGGACTCGTTTTGGAAACTGGCAGAAAACTATTCGTGGCTTGTTTCGGTCATCACGGCTTGCACGAGTCGAATTTCTTGATGGGGCCGGATCCATTGGAAAGCCCATCAAATTCCCTATCCGTAGAGTGCTTGTTTGCTGTATTTGGAGCCCGTATGAAGAATCCATGACTATTTCAAATTCGGGACTCCTGGCAGTCCGAACTGAAACATCAATTCCTTGTAGTTGTTTTCCATGCCTCCTTCTTCTGCTCCTTGCTTCCTCTTCTCCGTCCATGTTTGTGTTATCAATAAACCTAATCATACATATCATAGGCTTAGGTAGTATAACGTTCTCACAAACACAAACATTATTTATTAATAGGAAAGAATTCACCTTATAATAAACATCAGTGAGACTCAATATTTCCTTCCAACTCAAGCATGAATAAACCACATGGACCTCTATTATGTCCATATCACCATTTTAAGTTGAGACAAAAGCCCAACATTTAATTAGGAAGGTTTAAGTTATTTATCTAACCATCAATATTAAATGTTGTTAAGCATGGAAAACAAATAATAGATGAGCTAAACCAAATTAAATGGAATAGGGACCAATTTAATTGAGCACCCCAACACATTCCATGTTTGTTATTTAGGTGAACATGCATAACCCTAGTAAAATGCAATATGGAAGATACAAACAAAGGCATGGATGGCATGAACAGATTAAGTGCATTTTTCTGGTATGAAAACATATTTTATTTGTTGGATTTGGAATTAAAATGAGCAAGTTATCAAATTAGCAATTTTAAATGCATTAAATAAATAATTAGTTGTTTTCAGCAATTTAACTTATTTAAAACAGAAAACAAAGTTGATATTTGCAAAGTTCATGAAAAATGGGATGGAAAACATATTTTACATGTTGGAATTGGATTTGAATTGCCCAAGTTATGAATTTTGCAATTTAAAAGGTTTAATTAAAGCATTGAATTATTGCACCAATTTTAATTAGGAAAAACAGTAAACAAATTGTATTGAAGAGTTTGAAAACATGTATAAAATGTTTCAATGATCAATTTGAGCTATTAAACATAATTTTTTGGATCATTATTGAATTTATTATGCATTTTTCCATAACCATTTTTATTCTGCCCTTTTTAGTAAACAGAAGGAAACATGTTCAAATTTAATTCAATTGTGACCAAATAAAATACCAATGTGTAGAGTTTGTTAAGACAAATTTTTAGAGCCCAAGTTTGCTCAATTTGGATGAACAAAACTCAAGTTATGAAATTCCAAAGTTTCAAATTTTTATTGCATTTTCTGTATTTAATTATTTAGTGCAAAAATTATTACAGAAACATGTTGCAACTTTGACATTAACAGAAAGAGCACAAGATTCTGAATCCATAGCAATTTGAATCATTGAAATTGGATCAATATTCAATTTGTTATTGATTTTACAATTAAAGAATCAGATCTGTTTTTCTGGAATTCGAGAAATAAAAGAAAAAGGAGGGAAAAAGGGGGTGGCTTTTAGCTGCGGAAGGGGGATTCGAACTCGGGGCTCGCGGCAGCGTGCGAGGGAACAACACCACTGGGATGGGCTCGATCTGTTGTTAGACATAGGGAGGCTCAGGGTTTTTGAGGTATCGCTTCCGGCTCTGCCTGCTACTGTCGAAACTGAACTTGGGTTCAGTTAATGATCATGTCGATCGTGGTCGCCGGCGGCTGCAGCTTGGCTCGATGGCCAGTTCTCAGAGCACGGTAGGAAGGAGGAAGGGGGGCCCGAGGGCGGAGGCGAGAGGCTCACCGAGGGGAGGAGCCGTGGTCCTTGAAGGAGCTCACGGAGGCGTGGGGTCGCCGGAATTCGACGACGTGGAGGCCGAGCTTCTGCGGTTGGGGAAGAAGGAGTGGACGGCGCGGCCTCCCTGTGTCGTCCCAGGTCCAGCTCCTGGTTGTAGTGGACGGCAGATGGCGGCGCGGTTCCGTTCCCACCATAATCGGCTCGTTGCAGCTACCCCGTCCCCGGCCTCGTGTGCTCTCTTCTCCGGCCATGGAGGTGAGGTGGTGGGAAGGGAAAATAGCAGGCGAGGGGGAGAGGAGAGGAAGAAGGGGGCGGCGGCCAGAGAGGAAGAAGAGGGGTAGGTTAGGGTTAGGGAGGAGAAAGGAGGTGGCTTTGTAGGGGAGGGGAGGAGGGAGCAGGTGGGGAATCGGTGGGGGAGGGTGACGTCCTTCCTGTACGGAGGAGGAAGAAAGGTGGGGGGGCTTCGAAGGGGTAAGTGGGCTGGAGTTGGGCCTTTGGGGCCTAGTTGGCTGGTTGCCTCTCTCTCTCTCTCACTCAAAACTATATATTTTTGTTTTGTAAGAGAGAAAAAGAGAGAAGCAAAAGGAATTTTTTGGGATAGTTTTACACTTCAGAAAATTATAAAACAAGTTTCTATGGACTTGGCATCTAAAATGCCCAGTTGCACAAGTTTTGGTTTTTCCAAAATTCAAAAGTTTCCATTAATGTTTGCATTTGAATTTGAATTAAAATTTGAATGGGACTAGGGTTTTAATAAAAGGGGTTTTATTAACCAGGCAATTAAAGTTCAAAACTATTGAAAACAATTTGAGTTGTTTAGTTTGCAATTTTTAATTGGAAACTTTGGACATGTTTGAAAGTTTGAAATTGGTTTGAACTTTTTAAATTGTTTTGAAAACAAGGTGCAATGCATATGATGCATGTGATGCAATGCAAAAAAAGAAAAACAACCAACTTTCTAACTTAGGGAAAACACCCCAGGTGTTACACTTGGCCAGTTTCGAGCAATGGCTTGAGCCTGAAAAGCACAAGTTCTTGGGCCTCTACCTTGAGTACACACGTAGCCATCCTCACAAACCCATGTCGCCGCCGTCGTGCAAATCTCCATGCGCAAAGACGTCCTAGTGTACCACTAGTGCAGGTCGCCGCAGACAGATCATAGATGCAAGTTGCTGCAAGATTTCTTTTCAACAAAGAAGATCACGTTCGCTAGCGTGGACACGAGGGGCGAAAAGAGTGCTCTTGCCCAATCAGGCTTGTTTCTGCCACCATAGTACCACCATGACATCCAGATGGAATTCGGGGAAAGCGGAATTGGAATGGATACTCTAGCAGGAAATACCATAGACAGTTCGTACCTCAAGATGAAGTCTAAATTCCCATCAGACCTGCACAATTATTGGGAATGGACGATGGATCGAGCAAGACTCAACTATGTAGCGGTGGACGGATATGTCAGTTACGAGCTATACAGAAGGATCCGAGACATGAAAAATAGCTTAGGTCCAACATGGCTGGAGATGATCCTCCCCTGGTGCAAGAGCGAAGATAGAGCTTGACGCCGCCTCCGCGGCAACGAGGTCATGGACAAAAGGATATGCAGGAAGTAGTTGTTTAAGTGTTTTTAGCGCTTGATAATAAGTATTCTTATTTGTGCTCTGGTTTGTGTGCACGAATAATATATTTGTTTTACATATTAATGTAACTTTTTGCAATATGTAGCACCTGGAATTTGCTTCCATGATTTATAGATGAAATACATTGCTGCAGTTTTTTTTGGCATGAATTAATATTAATTGGTCAAACATTAGCAGCCCTAGATTCAACTCAAATTCAACAACAGACTCGAACATTTTCAAACTGACTAGAGATGAAACTAACATGTTACAACAGATAATAGTCGCAACATAAGTCAAACATTTTCAAACCGACTAGAGATGCACGATACAACACACAATTCAGACTCAACAGCTAGCAGCTGCAACATAAGCCAAATGATATCTTCAGATAGCAGTTCAAACAAAAGCTCAATCTTCTTCAGCCAGCAAATCATTCTCCTCCGGCAGATCCGTTGCCGTTGTTCCCACCGAAATAGTGGTCGCCGTCCCTCACCTAAGGAGGTCCACGGCCATCCACACACCCACCGAAGAATGGGAACTGGTGCGTGTGTGTGGTTTCGACCTCGACGTCGTCGTCGTCGTCCCACAGTGGAGTGTGCGAGATGACTGGGCCATGGTCCACGACCTCTGAGACATGGATGAGGACAGTGTGCTCCAATGTCCTCTTCGAGGTCGGCGTGCGTACTCTTGCCAGCACGTACGGCTCTGGCACCTCCACAATGTAGGTCTTCGGGACTGCGCTCGTCTGCTTCATCCAGGCCTCCACCGATAGGAACCAGCTGTCCAACAGGACATGCATCTGCACCAGATCATCGCCAAGATGGTTGACGAACTACCCCACCGCAACGGGCTCCCATGCCTCCCGCAGGAACCGCTTGAAGGTGAGCTTCGTCAGATACGGTAGCTCAGATCGCTCGGTGCCGCTACCATGGCACCAGCGACTAAATATGAGCGATGCTCCACCGGCGACGACGTGTCGAGACATATGTAACACGGCGGTGCAGTCCACCGGCGATGTGCTAACATCCACCTTCACCTGCCTACGGGTGAGTTTGCATTACACGACCAGCGCAGCCAGGACTTCCTCAGGCGACAAAGGAGGGCGACACCCTCCCACGGTGACCTCGAGCGCGCGACCGTGCCACTTCACCTCGAGCTTCTCCATTGTACGCGTGCGGGCGAGCACGCAACGGCCTTGATTCGGCCGTAGTGCGGGGTCCCTAGTACGGAACATCTCCTTCGGGAACATGCGGCGGGCAGCCATCAATGAAGGAGACCGCGAATAGCCGCGCGCGATCGGATTCAGTGGGAAGGAATGGGGAATTTTGTGACGCCCCGAGATCGGGCACTATGCAGATTTCAGCATTCCCGCCAAATCCGCATAATAACCGATTCCAGGTTGCCATTTATGATAACATTACAATAGTTCACGAATAATCCACAGGTACAACAGCATCAGAAAGATACAAGATGACTCAACGAGCCAGGGATTACAACTGATACAATACAAAAGATCCAAATAACAGCGGAAGAAACAAACGTCCGGCTACGGACAAGATACAAATTGGACTAAGAGTCCTGAAGATAACCGAAGGCGTCCAATCCCTGCCCAGGCCAAGCCGGAGGGATTCCCAAGCTAACGTCGTCAGACTTCAAACCTGTTGACTGCAATTTGGAATTTGCAGCCACGAAAGAGATTCGTGGGTCAGTACGGTTAAGTACTGGCAAGGGGGACAAAGCCCATACTCACAAGTTACCGGCGTAGCCAGTCATCACAAGATACAAATACTTTAGGATCAACGGAAAGGAAGGGGTTATTGCAAATAAGCTACAGCAGGCTGCACTAACCAACTACAGAGATTCTATTACTTCCAAATATCAGAAAGGAGATAAGATCGAGTGATAGTAACCAACTGAAAGATAACTGCAAACAAACCCATCCTGGATCTCGCCCCTTATCCGAAGAAGCAATCCGAGGATAACTCACACAGTTGGATTAATAATGGTTCAGATTATTGTGTCAATAAGCCTATTACTAGTCAAGTTGTTAATCCTGGGGTGAAAGATTGTTAATGATTAAGTTTAAGTTGTCCTGAGTACTTGTTAGCCAGTACTTTCACCAAGTAATCCATAACCGCGGAAAACACGGCTTCTCGAGAAGATTTACCCTGCAGGGATGCACCAAAGTAACCACACTCATGAATATCCCGCCAGATGGAATGCCTCCCACCAAGCGGGGCACTCAACACAATCCAACCCTTCTTCGCATCAAGCCCAAAGAACCTTGGGCGCACGGCTACTCGGGCCCAGAAGAAAATGGACCCTCATAGCACTCTAAGACCGTGTCCCCCTATATGCCGACTACGAAAGTTCCACCCGGGTACCAAGGGCTCGCAAGATCATGCATGCAGCAAATGGAAAACCCGAACTAAATGAGGCGATTTGGACGAGATGCGAATCGGGCCAAACTGAGGGGGAGCCCATACTCCCCAAATGCGGGTAGTGCGCTCATCATGGATCAGTAGACAAGACCCTTTTCCTAATTAGGGGGTCGACACTAGCGGGCCTCAAAACCACCCTGGGCCTCCCGCCGGTGCCTTATCATCAAATTTATTATTAACAGTAGCATTAACAGGATTGATTGATTAATATTTCGAGCCCCCCGGAACGGTAACAACAATAATAGTACGATAGTAAAAGAAGTAACCGACAACAGGCTCGAGCAAAAGCAACCCTAAGCAAGATAGTAAGACACAGGCTCAAGCAAAGGTTATAGGAGTGGAGGTGAGGCAATATCGAGGTTAAAGGATTCATGTGATAGGTTCGCAACAGAAACAACTACTACTAAGGCTAGCAGAAAAGAATCAACGGAAAGAATCGGTAACAAGTGATGAAAGGCAGCCATATGGCATGCAAGTGAGTATACTTGCCTGAGATCCCGCAAGGTAGCAGAACTTGTCGTTGCTCACATCATCTCAACGTCCTATCCGGGAAGAAGCAATGAACCTCGAACAAACACCGGAATGCAACGATTACTACTACGGCAAAAGATCCAGCATGATCAAGATATGGATGCATGACAATTTAATTGATGCATAGAAATAAACTAGTTGACAAGATAAACAAATTTAAATGGACCCATATGCAATTTGAGTTGCATAGGAAAAGCCCATGAATTATGGTTAAATTATTTGTTTTCCAACTAATCAACAGGTGCTAGTGGTTTAGTATGATGCATGCAAAAGGGAAACAGCAAAATAACAACATTAGAAGCAAATTAGAATAGGGTGTAGCAATTTAGAATTTTATTATGAACTTAGGGAATTTTTGGGTGCCTTAAAGGGAACACACAAGTATTTGTTGTTATCAACCATTTAGATTGTTCAAAACAAATAACAAAGTTGATATTTGAAAAGGTTATCAAATTTTAGTTGGATTACATGTTTCACATTTTGAAATTGGACTTTGGATTATTTAATTATGAATTAAACAATATTAAACAATTTTTAATTGAATTAAACAAGATTTAAATTGTTTAGGCAATTTTAATTATTCAAAACAGAAAACAAAAATTATATTTGAAAAGGTTATTCAAAATGGTATGGAAAACATATTTTATTTGCATTATTTGGAATTAGTATGAATTATTTATGAATTGTTGCAAATTACAATTGAATTATTTGAATTCAGATTTAAATTGCATTTTGAAAATTCAAAACAGAAAACAAATGGCATATTTGAAAAGTTTATGAGATTTTGATTGGGATACATATTTGGTTTGTGCAAATTGGAGTTGTATTGACAAAGTTCTTGAATTTACAAAATTGGGGTTGATATGACAATTTTAGGAAAAGAAAATAAAGAGAAACACGGTCAGGACTTTCTGCACCCTGGAGAGATGCTCCCCACGCGGTTGACAGGTGGGCCATCGCCACGGGGGCGCGGGTGGACGGTGATGTGGCACGTAAGGCCTATGACCCGTGGGCCTGGCCACGCGGTTATTTCCGCGAAAAAGGATGCGCGAGGGGGGATCGAACCCACCCCCTCACGGTGGCGCGCGGCGGTCGCTACCAGTGCGCTGGTTTCTGTTGTTGTGTTCAGGGTAGCGCTGCAGTATTTTTCAGGTAGAGCCACGGCCGAGTGCCCAAACTGACGAAGCTGCAGACGCACGGCAGTTCGACAGCGACGGACCTCGATCTCGAGCTACTGCTTGACATCGAGCGCGTGGGGGGGGGGGGCTTGCAGGTGCGCGAGTAGCAGCGAGGTGCAGTGCGGGCTGGGCGTGGGCACCAGGCCCGAACGAAGATGATGCAACCCTCGTACTGCTGCTCGAATTGGTTCTGACGAACGAACACATCCAGGAACAGAGAAAAACGGCGATGAACAGAGGAAGAGAGCGGCGGATAGGGGCGTTACCTCGCGATGGAGTCTTCTGCGATCTTGGAGAAGAAGGGTTGCGGTTTCCATTCCCACGGACGGAGGAACCTCGAGGTGGCCGTGCGAGCCCGCCGCGCCCAACCTCTGACGGCGACGGAAAACAGTGGTGGTGCACGAGTTGGTTACAGGAACTGATGAAATCGGGGGTGAGGAAAAACAAGGAGGGATGGCGGCGCTAGCTAGGAGATGTGGTTAGGGTTAGGCTAGGGCATGGGTTGGGGTCTTATAGGGGAGCTCGGGCAGGTGAGGTAGGGGTCCATGGAGGGGGAAAGACAGCGACACCCCTCCTCCTTCTGTCCGTACGAGGAAG
The DNA here is from genome assembly GCA_028641055.1 of Alopecurus myosuroides. Taxonomy (NCBI): domain Eukaryota; kingdom Viridiplantae; phylum Streptophyta; class Magnoliopsida; order Poales; family Poaceae; genus Alopecurus; species Alopecurus myosuroides. The sequence continues at coordinate 242,712,732 of CM054061.1, forward strand.
ATGGTGGAGGTGGGCTGGACTTGGGAAAGAAAGGGGCCGTGGTGGGCTGGAGGAAAAGGCTGGCCTCTCCTTTTGCTATTATTTTTTTTTTATTATTATTATTTTATTAGCTGATTGTTGTAAAGAATAAAAGAGAGAGATAGAAAAGGGTTAGGGTTTTATTTCGTTAAATAATTTTATTACTTTCAAAACAACAAGAGGGAAGCAAAGTTAGCTTTATTCTCAAACTTGGAGTTATTTAGGGGAAGTTTTAAAGTGGTTAGTTGAATTTTCCAAATAAATTTTGGGTGTTTAGTTGATAATTAAATTGTATTAATTTGCAATCACAACAACAACAAAGGTAGTTTAAGATTATTTTCAACAACTTACATTATTAAGGTGATATTAAATTGTTAGGTGATTCTCAAATAGGGTTTCGAACAACTTAAATTGTTTGAAGTTTTGAGTGGTTTGGAAAACATGATGCAATGCTTATGGGATGCAGATGATGCAACCAAATCAAACAGGTAACACCCCAGGTGTTACAGACGACACCACTAACAAGGGATTGCGCCCTCGCAATCCACCTGCTAACCCGGGAGGGGAAAGAAGTTCGACTATCGATTCTTCGTGCTTCCAGTTGATCTCCTCGACACCACTAACAAGGGATTCTTGCTCGGAGGGACGACGATGTTCTTCCACCAGGAATCTTCCGATGATCGAACCTATTAGGTTAGGGGCTCAGAAAACGTCCACCCACGTAGGATCCTAACACTTCGAAAGATAGACAAAAGGGGAAGACTCCAAAACAAATAAGACTGGGAGGGGAAACAGAATAGAGATAAGGAGAAAACAAGAACCCTATTGAGATGTTTTTCCCAAAATAGTTTGGCAGAAATAGTTTTGGACACTCTAGAAACAACGACCGTTAGCGAGGTTATCCTACAGGCTTTGCGGACCCGTTGCTTCGATAACCATTCGTATCGAAACAATCTCGGGAATCGGAACCAAGGCTCTGATACCATTTTGTGACGCCCCGAGATCGGGCACTATGCAGATTTCAGCATTCCCGCCAAATCCGCATAATAACCGATTCCAGGTTGCCATTTATGATAACATTACAATAGTTCACGAATAATCCACAGGTACAACAGCATCAGAAAGATACAAGATGACTCAACGAGCCAGGGATTACAACTGATACAATACAAAAGATCCAAATAACAGCGGAAGAAACAAACGTCCGGCTACGGACAAGATACAAATTGGACTAAGAGTCCTGAAGATAACCGAAGGCGTCCAATCCCTGCCCAGGCCAAGCCGGAGGGATTCCCAAGCTAACGTCGTCAGACTTCAAACCTGTTGACTGCAATTTGGAATTTGCAGCCACGAAAGAGATTCGTGGGTCAGTACGGTTAAGTACTGGCAAGGGGGACAAAGCCCATACTCACAAGTTACCGGCGTAGCCAGTCATCACAAGATACAAATACTTTAGGATCAACGGAAAGGAAGGGGTTATTGCAAATAAGCTACAGCAGGCTGCACTAACCAACTACAGAGATTCTATTACTTCCAAATATCAGAAAGGAGATAAGATCGAGTGATAGTAACCAACTGAAAGATAACTGCAAACAAACCCATCCTGGATCTCGCCCCTTATCCGAAGAAGCAATCCGAGGATAACTCACACAGTTGGATTAATAATGGTTCAGATTATTGTGTCAATAAGCCTATTACTAGTCAAGTTGTTAATCCTGGGGTGAAAGATTGTTAATGATTAAGTTTAAGTTGTCCTGAGTACTTGTTAGCCAGTACTTTCACCAAGTAATCCATAACCGCGGAAAACACGGCTTCTCGAGAAGATTTACCCTGCAGGGATGCACCAAAGTAACCACACTCATGAATATCCCGCCAGATGGAATGCCTCCCACCAAGCGGGGCACTCAACACAATCCAACCCTTCTTCGCATCAAGCCCAAAGAACCTTGGGCGCACGGCTACTCGGGCCCAGAAGAAAATGGACCCTCATAGCACTCTAAGACCGTGTCCCCCTATATGCCGACTACGAAAGTTCCACCCGGGTACCAAGGGCTCGCAAGATCATGCATGCAGCAAATGGAAAACCCGAACTAAATGAGGCGATTTGGACGAGATGCGAATCGGGCCAAACTGAGGGGGAGCCCATACTCCCCAAATGCGGGTAGTGCGCTCATCATGGATCAGTAGACAAGACCCTTTTCCTAATTAGGGGGTCGACACTAGCGGGCCTCAAAACCACCCTGGGCCTCCCGCCGGTGCCTTATCATCAAATTTATTATTAACAGTAGCATTAACAGGATTGATTGATTAATATTTCGAGCCCCCCGGAACGGTAACAACAATAATAGTACGATAGTAAAAGAAGTAACCGACAACAGGCTCGAGCAAAAGCAACCCTAAGCAAGATAGTAAGACACAGGCTCAAGCAAAGGTTATAGGAGTGGAGGTGAGGCAATATCGAGGTTAAAGGATTCATGTGATAGGTTCGCAACAGAAACAACTACTACTAAGGCTAGCAGAAAAGAATCAACGGAAAGAATCGGTAACAAGTGATGAAAGGCAGCCATATGGCATGCAAGTGAGTATACTTGCCTGAGATCCCGCAAGGTAGCAGAACTTGTCGTTGCTCACATCATCTCAACGTCCTATCCGGGAAGAAGCAATGAACCTCGAACAAACACCGGAATGCAACGATTACTACTACGGCAAAAGATCCAGCATGATCAAGATATGGATGCATGACAATTTAATTGATGCATAGAAATAAACTAGTTGACAAGATAAACAAATTTAAATGGACCCATATGCAATTTGAGTTGCATAGGAAAAGCCCATGAATTATGGTTAAATTATTTGTTTTCCAACTAATCAACAGGTGCTAGTGGTTTAGTATGATGCATGCAAAAGGGAAACAGCAAAATAACAACATTAGAAGCAAATTAGAATAGGGTGTAGCAATTTAGAATTTTATTATGAACTTAGGGAATTTTTGGGTGCCTTAAAGGGAACACACAAGTATTTGTTGTTATCAACCATTTAGATTGTTCAAAACAAATAACAAAGTTGATATTTGAAAAGGTTATCAAATTTTAGTTGGATTACATGTTTCACATTTTGAAATTGGACTTTGGATTATTTAATTATGAATTAAACAATATTAAACAATTTTTAATTGAATTAAACAAGATTTAAATTGTTTAGGCAATTTTAATTATTCAAAACAGAAAACAAAAATTATATTTGAAAAGGTTATTCAAAATGGTATGGAAAACATATTTTATTTGCATTATTTGGAATTAGTATGAATTATTTATGAATTGTTGCAAATTACAATTGAATTATTTGAATTCAGATTTAAATTGCATTTTGAAAATTCAAAACAGAAAACAAATGGCATATTTGAAAAGTTTATGAGATTTTGATTGGGATACATATTTGGTTTGTGCAAATTGGAGTTGTATTGACAAAGTTCTTGAATTTACAAAATTGGGGTTGATATGACAATTTTAGGAAAAGAAAATAAAGAGAAACACGGTCAGGACTTTCTGCACCCTGGAGAGATGCTCCCCACGCGGTTGACAGGTGGGCCATCGCCACGGGGGCGCGGGTGGACGGTGATGTGGCACGTAAGGCCTATGACCCGTGGGCCTGGCCACGCGGTTATTTCCGCGAAAAAGGATGCGCGAGGGGGGATCGAACCCACCCCCTCACGGTGGCGCGCGGCGGTCGCTACCAGTGCGCTGGTTTCTGTTGTTGTGTTCAGGGTAGCGCTGCAGTATTTTTCAGGTAGAGCCACGGCCGAGTGCCCAAACTGACGAAGCTGCAGACGCACGGCAGTTCGACAGCGACGGACCTCGATCTCGAGCTACTGCTTGACATCGAGCGCGTGGGGGGGGGGGGGCTTGCAGGTGCGCGAGTAGCAGCGAGGTGCAGTGCGGGCTGGGCGTGGGCACCAGGCCCGAACGAAGATGATGCAACCCTCGTACTGCTGCTCGAATTGGTTCTGACGAACGAACACATCCAGGAACAGAGAAAAACGGCGATGAACAGAGGAAGAGAGCGGCGGATAGGGGCGTTACCTCGCGATGGAGTCTTCTGCGATCTTGGAGAAGAAGGGTTGCGGTTTCCATTCCCACGGACGGAGGAACCTCGAGGTGGCCGTGCGAGCCCGCCGCGCCCAACCTCTGACGGCGACGGAAAACAGTGGTGGTGCACGAGTTGGTTACAGGAACTGATGAAATCGGGGGTGGGGAAAAACAAGGAGGGATGGCGGCGCTAGCTAGGAGATGTGGTTAGGGTTAGGCTAGGGCATGGGTTGGGGTCTTATAGGGGAGCTCGGGCAGGTGAGGTAGGGGTCCATGGAGGGGGAAAGACAGCGACACCCCTCCTCCTTCTGTCCGTACGAGGAAGATGGTGGAGGTGGGCTGGACTTGGGAAAGAAAGGGGCCGTGGTGGGCTGGAGGAAAAGGCTGGCCTCTCCTTTTGCTATTATTTTTTTTTTATTATTATTATTTTATTAGCTGATTGTTGTAAAGAATAAAAGAGAGAGATAGAAAAGGGTTAGGGTTTTATTTCGTTAAATAATTTTATTACTTTCAAAACAACAAGAGGGAAGCAAAGTTAGCTTTATTCTCAAACTTGGAGTTATTTAGGGGAAGTTTTAAAGTGGTTAGTTGAATTTTCCAAATAAATTTTGGGTGTTTAGTTGATAATTAAATTGTATTAATTTGCAATCACAACAACAACAAAGGTAGTTTAAGATTATTTTCAACAAATTACATTATTAAGGTGATATTAAATTGTTAGGTGATTCTCAAATAGGGTTTCGAACAACTTAAATTGTTTGAAGTTTTGAGTGGTTTGGAAAACATGATGCAATGCTTATGGGATGCAGATGATGCAACCAAATCAAACAGGTAACACCCCAGGTGTTACAAATTTGGTGTTCGATCATGTTTCAGTCTGCGAGCTGGGAAGATGAGGAAATGCGGAATTTGGCGTTGGGGTTCAATCATGTTTTAGTCTCAGTTTGACCCTTTTTTTAACACAAAATCTGCACTAAGGGCTCCAATTCTTGTTATAACATGTGCTAGATTTTGATTTTCTATGTACGTACGGCATTCCCCAACAAAGTGAGGAAATAAATCCGTTGTTCTACCCCCTTCCAATGCCTGTGGAAGGGGTAAACGAAAAAGTTTCGGTCAACACATGCCAGAATTTTGTTGAAGAGGGGGCTCCGGAGTAGGAATCCTTCCTAAGCCTATATGGAGTAAAATCATGTCCATACAAGTGTGTTGAGAGGTGATGAGAGCCAAGATCCCAACCCGAGGTGTGACCGGTTTCACCCGCATCGCTTGCTATATATGCAGGAATGATCTATACGTACACCTCAACCCCCTTCCCCTTCGGACGATCCCGGCGGAATACTATGACAACTGCGGAGCGTCTCAATCCCACCATAAACAAGGGTTTGCCATACCATGTGTTTTAGAGTGTGGCATGGGCCTTGGATGCCAAATATTCCCTCACTCTTTGTATTAGGACTCACCGGCGTCGGATTCTTTCTAATGGGTTCCAGGAGTACTCAGAGCCCGAAATTCCCGGATCTGAAGGAACGGGGGGAATGTTGCCAAGAGGTGGGCCCTAACATTGTTTTGGGTGTTCCTTGGGCCTAATAGAACACAATCGAGCAATTAGTTCCACTTTGCTACCCCCTTCCGGCTCACGTAGAGGGGCCAGAACGACAGTTCGTCCTTTTCTCCAGCGGGCCTAGGGTTTCTCCGGAGAGAGGCTCCGGAGCGTCTGAATCCCACCCAAGCCTGGGGTATGCCATATCATGTGTGTTAGAGTGTGGCATGGATCTTGGGTGCCCAAGATTCCCTCACTCTCTGTGTTATGGCTTCACCGGCATCGGACTCTCTCTCTCTCGTGGGTTCCAAGACTAGTCAGAGGCCGAAACTACCATATCAGACCGAACGGGGGAAATCTTCCCAATAGGTGTGCCATACCATTGTCTTGGGTGTTCCTTGGGCCAAACCTAACACAACCAAGCAATTAGTTCAACTATGCTACCCCCTTCTGGCTCACGTAGAGGGGCCAAATCGGCAGTTATGTCCTTTTCTCCAACATGCCTAGGGTTTCTCTGGAGAGGGGCTCCGGAGCGTCCGAATCCCACACAAGCCTAGGGTATGACATACCATGTGTGTTAGAGTGTGGCATGGGTCTTTGATTCCCAAGATTCCCTCATTCTTTGTGTTAGGGCTTCACCCGCGTCGGATTCTCTCTAGTGGGTTCCAGGACTACTCAGAGCCCGAAACTCCCGGATCTGAGGAACGGGGGTATCTTGCCAATAAATGGCCCCTACCATTGTCTTGGGTGTTCCTTGGGCCTAACCTAACACAGCCAAGCAATTAGGTCCACTTTGCTACCCCTTTCCGACTCACGTAGAGGGTCCAGAACTGCAGTTCCGTCGTATTTCTCCAGCGGGCCTAGGGTTTCTGCGAAGAGGAGCTCCAGAGCGTCTTTATCCCACCCAAGTCTATGGTATGCCATACCTTGTGTGTTAGAGTGTGGACTGGGTCTTGGATGCCCATAATTCCCTCACTATTTGTGTTATGGTTTCACCGGTGTCAGATTCTCTCTCGCGGATTCCAGGACTACTCAGAGCCCGAAACTCCCAGATCTTACTGAACAGGGGGAATTTTACTAAGATGTGGGCCCTACCATTGTCTTGGGTGTTCCTTGGGACTAACCTAACATGTAAAAGCAATTATTTCCACTTTTCTACCCGTTTTTAGCTCACGTAGAGGGTCCAGAACGGCAGTTCCGTCCTTTTTCTCCACCGGGCCTAGGGTTTCCACGGAGAGGAGCTCCGGAGCGTCTGAATCCCACCCAAGACTAGGGTATACCATACCATGTGTTTTATAGTGTGTCATGGGTCTTCGATGCCATAGATTCACTCACTCTCTGTGTTATGGCTTCACCGGTGTCGGATTCTCTCTCGTGGGTTCCAGGACTACTGAGGGCCCGAAACTCCCCGATCTGATGGAACATGGGTAATCTTGCCAAGGGGTTGGCCCTGCCATTTTCTTGGGTGTTCCTTGGGCCTAAACTAATACAACCAAGCAATTAGTTCCACTTTGCTGCCTCCTTCCGGCTGACGTAGATTGGCCAAAACGGTAGTTCCGTCCTTTTCTCCAGCGGGCCTAGGGTTACTCCGGAGCGTCTGAATCCCACCCAAGCCTGGGGTATGCCATACCATGTGTGTGGGATGTGTATTATATGCCTAATTTTCCCTCACTCTTTGTGTTATGGCTTCACCGGCGTCGGTTACTCTCTCGTGGGGTTCCCGGACTAGTCAGAGCCCGATTCTCCCGGATCTGATAGAACAGGGGAATCTTGCATAGAGGTGGGCCCTACCATTGTCTTGGGTGTTCCTTGGTCCTAACCTAACACAAACAATCAAATAGTTCCACTTTCCTACCCCCTTCCGGCTCACGTAGAGGTGGCTAGATCGGCAGTTCTGTCCTTTTCTCCAACGAGCCTAGGGTTTCCCCGGAGAGGGGCTTCGGAGCGTATGAATCCCACCCAAGTCTAGGGTATGACATACCATTTGTGTTAGAGTGTGGCATGCGTCTTGGATGCCCAATCTTCCCTCACTCTTTGTGTTAGGGCATCACCGACGTCAGATTCTCTTTAGTGGGTTCTAGGACTACTCAGAGCTCGAAACTCCCGGATCTGACGGAACGAGGGGAATCTTGCCAATAGGTCTTGGGTGTTCCTTGTGCCTAACCTAACACAACCAAGCAATTAGTTCCACTTTTCTACCCCTTTACGGCTCACGTACAGGGTCCAAAACGACAATTTCGTTCTTTTTCTCTAGCGGGCCTAGGTTTCCCCGGAGAGGAGCTCCAAAGCATCTTAATACCACCCAAGACTAGGGTTCGCCATACCATGTGTGTTAGAGTGTGGCATGGATCTTGGATGCCCACGATTCCCTCACTCTCTCTGTTATGGCTTCACCAGCGTCGGATTCTCTCTCGTGGGTTCCATGACTACTCAGAGCCCGAAACTCCCGGATCTGACTGAATGGGGGGGGGAATCTTACCAAGAGGTGGGCCCTACCATTGTATTGGGTGTTCCTTGGGCCTAACCTAACACATACAATCAATTATTTTCACTTTTCTACCCATTTCCGGCTCACGTAGAGAGTCCAGAACGCCAGTTCCGTCCTTTTTCTCCAGCGGGCCAAGGGTTTCTCCGAAGAGGGGTGCTTCAGAGCGTCTAAATCCCACCCAAGCCAAGGGTATGACATACCATGTATGTTAGAGTGTGGCATGGGTCTTTGATTCCCAAGATTCCCTCACTCTTTGTGTCAGGGTTTCACTGGCGTCGGATTCTCTCTAGTGGGTTTCAGGACTACTCAGAGCCCGAAACTACCGGATCTGACATAACGGGGAGAATCTTGCCAATAGGTGGGCCCTACCATTGTCTTCGGTGTTCCTTGGGCCTAACCTAACACAACCAAGCAATTATTTCCACTTTGCTACCCCTTTTCGGCTCACATAGAGGGTCCAGAACGGCAGTTCCTTCCTTTTTTCTCCAGCGGGCCTAGGGTTTCTCCGGTGAGGAGCTCTAGAGCGTCTTAATCCCACCCATGCCTATGGTATGCCATACCATGTGTGTTAGAGTGTGGAATGGGTCTTGGATGCCCAGAATTACCTCACTCTTTGTGTTATGGCTTCATCAGCGTTAGATTCTCTTTCGTGGGTTCTAGGACTACTCACAGCCCGAAACTCCCGGATCTGACTGAACGTGGGGAATTTTAACAAGAGGTGGGCCCTACCATTGTCTTGGGGGTTCCTTCGGCCTAAACTAACACATAAAATCAATTAATTCCACTTTGCTACCCATTTTTGGCTCACGTAGAGGGTCCAGAACGGCAGTTCTGTCCTTTTTCTCCAGCGGGCCTAGGGTTTCTCCGGAGAGGAGCTCCAGATCATCTGAATCGCACCCAAGCCTAGGGTATGACATACCATGTGTTTTATTGTGTGGCATGGGTCTTTGATGCCATAGATTCCCTCACTCTTTGTGTTCTGGCTTCACCAGCGTCGGATTCTCTCTCGTGGGTTCCAGGACTACTCAGGGCCCGAAACCCGGGATCTGACGGAACGGGGGGGAATCTTGCCAAGGGGTTGGCCCTAACATTGTCTTGGGAGTTCCTTGGGCCTAACATAACACAACCAAGATTTTAGTTCCACTTTTCTTCTCCCTTCCGGCTCACATAGAGGGGCCAGAATGGCAGTTCCGTCCTTTTCTCCATCGGGCCTAGGGTTTCTCCGGAGAGGGGCTCCGGAACGTATGAATCCCCCCAAGCCTGGGGTATGCCATACAATGTGTGTTATAGTTTGGCATGGGCCTTAGATGCCCAAGATTTCCTCACTCTTTGTGTCATGGCTTCACCGACGTCGGATTCTCTCTCGTGGGGTTACAGGACTAGTCAGAGCCCGAATCTCCCGGATATGACGGAACGGGAGGAATCTTGCCAAGAGGTGGGCCCTACCATTGTCTTGGGTGTTCCTTGGGCCTAACCTAACACAACCAGGCAATTAGTTCCACTTTGCTACCCCTTCCGGATCACGTAGAGAGGGCAGATTGGTAGCTCCGTCCTTTTCTCCAACATGCCTAGGGTTTCTCTAGAGATCGTGATAAGGGATGCTTGATCTTCTCGATGAACTCACCGATAACTTGTGGATGATAACTAGTGTCTTGCCATGAACTCTCCGGCTAATCCCTGTCACAAATTGCAACAGATATCAACCCCTTGGATATCGAAAATCCACACTCTTGCACAAGTAGCCACCGGCTACAAGTGGTCATGTTTCTCCTTATTCCCAATGGAACAACAGAATACACTCAGCTTTGCAAAGTAGTAACAATTCAAGATGAATGCTTATGAGCAATACAATCTGGAAATTCTAGGGTTTATATTTTATCATTGTCTAACCTAAAAGCAAAGAAAATACAAGCCTATAAAGGCTGTTGGACGTCCAACATTGTGTTGGAGTCAAAATCAATCATATCTCTAACTTTCATAACTAAAACAGACTCTATTTGGAATCTGGCAGAAAACAACACGTCCATTGTTTTGGTCACCACGCCCAGTACGTGTCGAACCAGTGCATGGGTCTGGATCCATTGCAAATATCTAGTAATTTACTTTTCAGAAAGTTCTTATTTGTTTTATTTGGAATCTGTATGAAGAATCCACTTCCGTTTCAAATTCAGTACTTCTGGCAGTTCGAACCGAAATTCCTTTCCTTGATGGCTCAACTTCCTCCCTCACCTCCCTCGTGCTTGCCATCTTCTTCAACCAGCTCCATTCCTCCGCTAATGCTTGTGTTATCAATAACCCTACTAATACATAAATGCATAGGCTTAGATAGTATAACATTCTTATAAACACAAACATTATTTATTACTATGAAAGAATTCACCTTATGATGAACATCAGTGAGTCTCAATATGATGAGGACATCCCTAGTACATTACCACCTAAACAAGATGAAGTGAGACTTGGACCAATGACAAGATCAAGGACCAAGCTACTAGAACAACAGGTGAATTCAATCCTTATTGATTATGCTATTCTTGATTATGAGAAGTTTATACTACCTAAGTCTATGCATTTATGTATTCTCAGGTTTATTGATAACACAAGCATGAATGGAGATCATGGAGAGGAGATACACATGGATGAAGATGGGCTAGAAGAGGAGATGGAGATCAAGTACTAGCATGGTGAAAACAACCAATAACAAATGATATGATGACAAGGGGATAGTGCCTCCACAAGGTCAAATGCACTTAGTGTGGAAAACATTGCCAATATGTTATTTCCACACTCATTGATGAACAAGCAAGGGGAGGGCGCCCACAAAGGACATCTATGCGCCATAATGAGTCCTAATATTAGTAGGTTTGGTTTGTATACCAATTGTGGCTGCATCCCACTTAATTGGGTCGGTTTGTACCTTCCTTTGAGTCCTAGTTGGACTCCTAGTCCTAGTAGGAGTCCTAGTCCTAGTAGGGAGAGGGTTGCTTGCGCAAGGCCCCCTTGTGGCCGCACCCCTCCACCTATATATGTCCTCCACCTGTGTGTGGATTAGGGAGAACCAGTTTAAACCAAAAACCAACAACCCTAGCCTCTAGATTGTATTGCTTATTAAGCATTCATCTTGAAGTTTACCAATTGCAAAGTTGCGTGATATCTTGTTATTCCATCTGGGAATAGGGGGATACAGGACCACTTGTGATCTTTGATTACTTGTGCAAGAGTGTGTAGTTGAGAATATCCAAAGAGCTTGATTGTTGTTGCATTGGCAACAGGGGTCAGCTAAGTGAGAGGTCTCAGTGTAGCACTAGTTATCCACATATATCAGAAAATACAAAAAGAGAGAGAAGCTCATTGAGAAGATTGGGCCACCCCATATCATCTTGGTATCAGATTCTCAGGTTTACTCGGTGAGCAAAGTTATCTTTACTTTTAGTTGTTTTTATTCCTATCCAGAAAAAGCCAAAAACATTAGGTTAGATTTGCCAGAGACTAGATCAACACCAAATTGCTACTCTAATTGCTGTTTCTTGTTGATTTGTGTATCTGTTTTTTTGTTTTTAGGGTTCATCTTTCATCTTTGTTATCATCTATATCAAAAAACTCACAAAAATAGTGTTGCCGTGTGTGTTCATCTCGAGATATCAAGACCTACAGCTTACCCTTGTGTGAGTTGATTTTGATCTCGAATTCCACTTCCATATATCCACGGGTTCATATCCATCCAATCCGATCACCACCGTGTCCACCAATCCGATCCCTACCATCACTACCCTACCGCACCGCTACATCCTTACCAAACCACGCCACGGTGCCAAATTTTCCTTACCAGCGCGCGCCCGCACCTTACCACACCCGGACTCCCACCCGAGCTCAGATTCGCTGCCGCGGAGCCAAAAACGCGTGAAAACGCTGCCGCCACTTACGCGCGCCCCTCCTAGTTGGTATCGGATTCGTCTTACCCGCGCCATAAAATCCTTACCGCGCGCCCCACCCGCAACACACACCACACGCTCCACCGCAAAACACACACACCCGCTGCCGTACGCTCTGCCGTGAGCCGTTTTTCAGCAGAAATCGCTGCCGTACGGCAGAAAACTGCTGTTTTCTCTGCCGTGAGCTGTAAGTGCTGCCGTGAGTGAGTTTTTGCTCCTGTTTTCATTAGATTTCTTTTGTTACTTCCTGTTTATCATTAGGTCATCATTCTGAACTTTGTTTAGCCTTAGACACAAGCCTTTCTACAGCCATATTTAGGTTCCATAACCCAAAGACTAGCTGTTTAATTGCTCTACGGGCTGCTCAAATTTTTGTCCACTAGTTGTTTTCCATCTACTTTATTGCTCCTAGTTGATTCAAAGGCTATTGAAAGAATCAAAAAAATTGAGAAAAAGTAAAAAGTATAAAAAAAAATAGAAAAGAAAGAAAAATTCAAAAGAGGCCGTGCTACTATCACTAGTGGAAGCTATTTCATATTGGATATTTTGTGGACAAATTGAGCAATCTTGTGCCTGTTTCATTGAGTATTTGCTAGTGTCTTTCTAAGTGCTTGCAAAATCTCTACCATATATTTGCTAAGCCACAATTGTCTCCAAGTGTGAGTGTGTTTCCTTAGTAATTTTTATCACATTAAACAGTGCATTGGAGTTGTTATTTTGGTGTTGTTAGGATTCCCAACCAAGCCCCACCAAAAACCTTGTTTGCATTGTGATACTTGATAGCTTGGATATTCTCTTCTCACACCAAAGCACATTATTCATTGCTCCTTGTTGGTAAGTTGAACCTTTTCTCTCTTGGAACATTAAGTGAAGCCATCTTTGCTTGGTTTTGACTGAGTTGAGAGAGGCACCACAAACCCATTGATTATTTTGTTACTAACAAGTTAATCATGAGTTCTTATAGTGATGTTGAAGTGCAGGCAAAGAAGAAACCCGAGGACATTGTCAAGTGGAATGAGTATGAGGCATTGAGAGATGTCATGTACAAAAGGATTACTAAAGAAGTTGATAAAACTGATGAAGATTTGAGAAAGGAGATGACCACTCTTGATTTGAGAATAGATGCTTGTGCATCTCAAGAATCTGTTAATGAGATTAAGGACACTTTGAGGACATTGACACAACAAGTGACTACAATTGCAAATCTAGTGGAACAAATGCAACAAAGACCTCAAGCTATTGCTCCAATTGATGATGGGAGAGGAAATAATAATGGAGGCCGTGGAGATGTGGCAAGAAGAGCACGATTGGAAAATAATAGAGAGAATGATGGCTTGGGAAAACCAAAATTCTCCATCCCTAGTCTTGCTTGTGATTCTGAAGATGTGGAAGAGTACTTAATGTGGGAGCTAAAAATTGAGAAATTATGGAGACTCCATGAGTATCCCGAGGAGAGGAAAGTGAACCTTGCATCTTCTTCCTTTGATGGCTATGCTCTTTTGTGGTGGGATGGCATTACAAAAAATAGAGAAGAAAAAGAAGAAGAGGAGGTGAACACATGGAGAGAGATGAAGCAATTGTTAAGAGAAATATTTGTTCCCAAGAATTATATTAGAACTCTCTATGACAAATTGCAACAATTGAAGCAAGGAACCAAGACAGTTGATGCCTACTACAAGGAGATGGAATTAATTATTCAAAGGGCTCGGATTAGAGAGGCTCCTGAACAAACAATGCAAAGGTTCTTGAATGGATTACAATTCAAAGTGAAAAGCATTGTGAGGCATGTTCCTTACAACAATATGAGTGAATTACTTCATCAAGCAAGGGAGGCCGAAAAGATATTGCAAGAAGAGCTACAAGTGAGTGCAAGGAGAAGTTTTTCTTCACAAAAATCAAATTTTTCATCACCTACACCTCCAACTACTACTACCCGTGGGACTCCTAGTTCCAAACCCGAGCCAAATTCAACAAGTTCCAAGAAAAATACTCCATCTACTTCGGGTTCTAGTGGTACTACACCTCCTACAAGGAATAGAGACATGGCTTGCCATACTTGTGGAGGAAAAGGTCACTTTAAGAGGGATTGCCCAAACAAGAAAATTATGCTCCTCAATGCTAATGATGAGTATGAGACTGGAGATGATGTTGATCCCAATGAGGAGGATGCATATGATGATGATGATGATGATGATGATGGTCCTATTGATGCCTATGCTACAAATTATCCAACTATTGTTTGCACCAAAGCCTTGAGTATTGTTCCTAGCAATGATGAGAGCCAAAGATGCAATTTATTTCAAACCAAGGCAATTTTTGGTCCTAATATGGCTTGCAAGGTGATCATTGATGGAGTGAGTTGCAGAAATTTAGCAAGCAAGGAGTTATGTGCAAAGCTATGGTTGAGATATATTCCACACCCACATCCATATTATATCCAATGGCTCAATGAGAAGGAGGAAATAAAAGTATGCCAAATTGTGAGAGTGGAGTTCCAAATTGGACCATACAAGGATACTATTGAGTGTGATGTTGTTCCCATGTCGGTTTGCCACCTATTACTTGGAAGGCCATGGAAATTTGATAGAAAGGTGCTACACAATGGGAGAGCAAACACTTACCAATTGAATTGGAACAATAAGGACATCATATTGAGGCCTATGACACCCCAACAAATAGTGAATAAATCAAGGCAAAAAGTGGAAGTGAATGTTGAGAAGGAGAGTGAGAGGGAAAATATGAGTGGAAACAATACTTCCATGGGGGAAAACAAACCTAGGCCGAGTGGTAAAAGTAAGGGAGTGAGCCTTTTGACAATGTTAGCCACCAAAGAAGATTTGAGAGAGTTTGAGGATGATCCTAGCCTACTACCTATAGTGCTCATGCACAAGGGGGAAATTTTGGTTTCTAACGACATGACTCCTCTTTCTATTGATGTTTCTAATGTTTTGCAGGAATTTGATGATGTTTTCCAGAAGAAGTACCCTCGGGATTGCCACCATTGAGAGGGATTGAGCATCAAATAGATTTAATTCCTGGATCTTCATTACCAACCGAGCTCCCTATAGGACAAATCCCCAAGAGACAAAGGAAATTCAGAAACAAGTACAAGATCTTCTTGATAAAGGTTACATTCGAATAAGCTTATCTCCTTGTGCTGTTCCTGTCATATTAGTTCCTAAGAAAGATGGTACTTGGCGCATGTGTGTAGATTGTAGAGCAATTAACAATATCACTATTCGTTATCGTCATCCTATACCACGTTTGGAAGACATGTTAGATGAATTAAGTGGTAGTGTTGTTTTCTCTAAAATTGATTTGCGTAGTGGTTACCATCAAATAAGAATGAAAGAAGGGGATGAGTGGAAAACAGACTTTAAAACAAAATTTGGTTTATATGAGTGGTTAGTAATGCCTTTTGGATTAACTAATGCACCTAGTACTTTCATGAGATTAATGAACCATGTTTTGAGAGATTTTATTGGCAAGTTTGTGGTTGTTTACTTTGATGATATTCTCATATATAGCCACAATGAACATGAACACATTGATCATATTAGACAAGTCTTGCATGTGCTAAGAGAAAATAAATTGTATGGAAATTTAGAGAAGTGCACTTTTTGCAAAGATAAGGTCATATTCCTTGGTTATGTTGTCTCTAAACATGGGATAGAAGTTGATGAATCTAAAATTGAAGCAATTAAAAATGGGCCAATTCCCATGAATGTGAGTCAAGTAAGAAGTTTTAATGGACTAGCTGGATTTTATAGAAGATTTGTGAAAGATTTTAGTACTATTGCTGCCCCTTTAAATGATTTGACTAAGAAAGGTGTAAATTTTGAGTGGGGGGTTGCTCAAGATATTGCTTTTGATACTTTGAAAAATAAGTTGATTTCGGCTCCATTATTGATGCTACCAAATTTTAATAAACAATTTGAGATTGAATGTGATGCTAGTGGCATAGGTATTGGAGGAGTGTTAATGCAAGATAAGAAACCAATTGCTTATTTTTCTGAAAAATTACATGGAGCACAATTGAATTATTCTGTCTATGATAAAGAGTTGTATGCACTTGTTAGAGTACTTGAGGTTTGGAAACATTATTTGTGGCCAAAGGAATTTATTATACATTCTGATCATGAGGCATTGAAGTTTTTAAAGAATCAATCCAATCTTAATAAGAGACATGCTAAACGGGTAGAATTTATTGAATCTTTTCCATACATTATTAAACACAAGAAAGGATTAGATAATGTGGTAGCTGATGCTTTGTCTAGGAAAAATATGTTACTCACTAAATTGGATGTTCAAGTTTCGGGTTTGCAAGAATTAAAACCACTATATGCTCAAGATAGAGAATTTTCTACACCCTATAGTAAATGTTCTAATGTGAAGGCTTGGGATAAGTATCATATACATGATGGGAGCTAACAAACTATGTATTCCTGAGTGTTCTTTGCGTTTGATGTTATTACAGGAATCTCATAGTGGTGGATTGATGGGTCACTTTGGACGAGAGAAAACATTGCTTATGTTGGCTGAAAATTTCTATTGGGCACATATGAGAAGAGATGTCTATAGATTTGTGCAAAGGTGTATTACATGCAATAAAGCCAAGTCCAAATTGAAGCCCCATGGATTATATAATCCATTGCCAACACCAACTACACCATGGGAAGATATAAGCATGGATTTTGTGTTAGGCTTGCCAAGGACAAAAAGGGGACATGACTCAATTTTTGTGGTGGTGGATAGATTTTCCAAGATGTCACACTTCATTGCTTGCCACAAAAGTGATGATGCTTCCCACATTGCTACACTATTTTTCAAGGAGATAGTAAGACTACATGGAGTACCAAAGACAATTGTTTCGGATAGAGATGTGAAATTCATGAGTTACTTTTGGAAAACATTATGGGGGAAGCTTGGAACCAAATTGTTGTTTTCTACAACATGTCACCCTCAAACAGATGGACAAACCGAGGTGGTGAATAGAACTTTGTCTACATTATTGAGAACTATGATCAAGAAGAATTTGAAGGAGTGGGAAGATTGTTTGCCACATGTGGAGTTTGCCTACAATAGAGCTGTGCATTCAACTACTCAAATATGTCCTTTTGAGGTGGTATATGGATTTCGGCCTACTACACCACTTGATTTATTACCACTTCCTATTCAAGAGAGAATTAACATGGATGCATCCAAAAGGGCTGATTTTGTGAAAAAGATACATGAGAAAACTATGGATGCTATAGAGAAGAAAGTGAAGGATGTTGCTCAAAGGAGGAATCAAAAGAGAAAGGAAGTTACTTTTCAAGAAGGAGATTTGGTATGGGTACACTTTCGAAAGGATAGGTTCCCCAAGCTAAGGAAATCAAAATTATTACCAAGAGGTTCTGGTCCTTACAAAGTGATTGCAAAAATAAATGACAATGCTTACAAGATAGATCTTCCAATTGATGAGTTTGGAGTGAGTAATTCCTTCAATGTTGCTGATTTGACACCATATCATGGAGAGAACCTTGATGTGGACATCAAGGCTTTTCAAGGGGGGGAGGATGATGAGGACATCCCTAGTACATTACCACCTAAACAAGATGAAGTGAGACTTGGACCAATGACAAGATCAAGGACCAAGCTACTAGAACAACATGTGAATTCAATCCTTATTGATTATGCTATTCTTGATTATGAGAAGTTTATACTACCTAAGTCTATGCATTTATGTATTCTTAGGTTTATTGATAACACAAGCATGAATGGAGATCATGGAGAGGAGATACACATGGATGAAGATGGGCTAGAAGAGGAGATGGAGATCAAGTACTAGCATGGTGAAAACAACCAATAACAAATGATATGATGACAAGGGGATAGTGCCTCCACAAAGTCAAATGCACTTAGTGTGGAAAACATTGCCAATATGTTATTTCCACACTCATTGATGAACAAGCAAGAGGAGGGCGCCCACAAAGGACATCTATGCGCCATAATGAGTCCTAATATTAGTAGGTTTGGTTTGTATACCAACTGTGGCCGCATCCCACTTAATTGGGTCGGTTTGTACCTTCCTTTGAGTCCTAGTTGGACTCCTAGTCCTAGTAGGAGTCCTAGTCCTAGTAGGGAGAGGGTTGCTTGCGCAAGGCCCCCTTGTGGCCGCACCCCTCCACCTATATATGTCCTCCACCTGCATGTGGATTAGGGAGAACCAGTTTAAACCAAAAACCAACAACCCTAGCCTCTAGATTGTATTGCTTATTAAGCATTCATCTTGAAGTTTACCAATTGCAAAGTTGCGTGATATCTTGTTATTCCATCTGGGAATAGGGGGATACAGGACCACTTGTGATCTTTGATTACTTGTGCAAGAGTGTGTAGTTGAGAATATCCAAAGAGCTTGATTGTTGTTGCATTGGCAACAGGGATCAGCTAAGTGAGAGGTCTCAGTGTAGCACTAGTTATCCACATATATCAGAAAATACAAAAAGAGAGAGAAGCTCATTGAGAAGATTGGGCCACCCCATATCACAATATTTACTTCCAGTTCACACATGCACACTCATCAAATACCCCTATTATATCCTCATCATCCTTCCTTTCTTCAAGACAAGACATCATCGGCTTGTGGTAAGCTGAACGTGAAAGAAACAAAAAGAACAACGTGTGTGCACTATATATGTATTTATAATGGGGTGCATCATTTTTGTGGGCATGATAAATATTTTCAAATGACATAAAGCAACAAAATTTGCATGTAATTATCGCATGAAAACAAATAGTATCTCATCAAATAGCAATCACAATTGTAGATATAAGTGAACCTCATATAATAATGATCATAAGGAGAAACCAATATGTACAAATTCTTTTTGTTTAGTATCAAATCAAGTATTGTCACATAAGACCTATGATCAAATTTCATGGTAGCAAAGTCAAAACAATCCAAACAAATTAACTCATTAGATAGTGGATACCATGATGCACCCCCACTAGTTCCATTGGAGAGCTTTCATACACTTATATCTCTATGTGCATCCGTTGTGTGGCAATCCCTACTCCTTGCATAGCTTCGGCTGTAAGACTTTCTCTTGTCTAATGACCACTTTCAGCTTTGTGACCCTTTCTTCCATTGACCTTCCAAACGCCCATAATGTTCTCTTTGCCATAACATCCCGCTGCCAGGGACCAACGCAGAACACTTGCTTGTTTTTAGTGCGCAAATAGTTTAAGATTCAAGCATCGAATCGTGTGGAAAGCTTGACTTGATCCTAACAGGGGTTGTGAAGATCGTTTGACGTGCATGATATTGTTGTTTTAAAAGCTTAAATCATCTCTAATAAAATTTGCACGGTTGATAGTCTTTTAGTATTGTTCCATTAAAAATTTTACTTATTTCTTCTTTGTTTATGCATTACTTAGGGTTATCAAATATATATCACAGCTTTAGTTCATTTGATCCTAGTTTACATGCTCTGATTTACATATTATGATCAAGATTGTGTGGTAGCATGTCACCTCAGAAATTATTTTGTTTTATCGTTTACCTACTTGAGGACGAGTAGGAACTAAGCTTGGGGATGCTTGATATGTCTCCAACGTATCTATAATTTCTGATGTTCCATGTTGATATTATGCCAATTGCTACATGTTTTCTCCCTTCTATAAAGCATTTTTACACATTCTCCGGGACTAACCTATTAACAAGATGCCAAGTGCTAGTTCCCTGTTTTCTGTTGTTTTTATTTCAGAAAAGTTGTTCTGGAAATATTCTCGGAATTGGACCCCACGAATCCCGAAGTTCCTATTTTCCCGGGAAGCATCCAGAAGTCCGAAGAGGAGTCAAAGACGGGCACCAGGGGGCCCTCACCATAGCCAGGCGCGGGACCCCCTTGGCCGCGCCTGGGGGTGGTGAGTCCACCCTGGTGGCCCACCGACGTCACCCTTTCGCCTATTTATTCCCCTCCAAAGGAAAACCCTAGGTACCTGATCAAAAATCACTTAAAAGTTCCGCAGCCGCCGTCGTCGTCAACCCTAGATCAAGGGTGTTCTGAAGTTGTCTCCCGGCACCCTGCCAGAGAGGAGATCATCATCGGAGGCCTCTTCATCACCATGCATGCCTCCGGAGTGATGCGTGAGTAGTTCATCCTTGGACTACGGGTCCATAGCAGTAGCTAGATGGTTGTCTTGTCCTCCTATGCCTCAATATTTAGATCTCGTGAGCTGCCTAACATGATCAAGATTGTTCTTATGTAATTCTATGTGTTGTGTTTACTGGGATCCGATGAATATAGAACTTATGCCAAGTTTATTATATTCTTTATTGCATATGTTATTTGTGATCTTGCATGTTTTCCGTTGTTAGTGGTTGCTCTGGCCAAGTAGTTGCTAGTGACTCCAAGAGGGAGTATTTATGCTCGATAGTTGGGTTCATGCCTCCTTTTCGCCTGTGCTTGAGTGACAGAAACGTGACGGGGGAGGATGTGGTGTTGCCACTAGGGAGAAAACAGCGATGTGAGTGCATGCGTGCACAATCATTTCTTACATTACACACATTGCTTAATGTGATTACCTGTTGCTTGCAACTTAATACCTAAGGGGGTTCGGATGATAACCTGAGGGTGGATTATTAGTGATATGGACATAATAGAGGTCCATGAAGATTCTTTATGCTTGAGTTGGAAGGAAATATTAAGTCTCATTGATAATTATCTAAAGGTGAATTCCTTCTTATTATTAAATATTGTTTGTGGTTATAGGAATGTTATACTACCTAAGCTATGTTATTATTCATTACCAGGGTTATTAATAACACAAACATGGATGGAGGATGATCTCAAGATGAGGAGGAAAACAATAAGATGGTTGATGGGAAACAAGCTTACAAGTGTTGATAAACAATCAAGCCATGTTGGAATCAATTGTTATTTATCAAGACATGGGGATAGGTGCCTCCACCAAGTCAAATGCACCATAGAAATCCTATTTTCGAATAGGTATGGCTTGTATGCCATATTGGGCCGAATCCATGATGTGTGGGTCGGTTTGTATCCATCTTTGTGTCCAATTAGGAGTCCTAGTCCAATAGGAATAGGGTGCTTGCGCAAGGGGTTCCTTTGTGGCCGCACCACCCCCTCTCTTATACCCCTCCTGCGAGTTGAGGTAGGGGAGACCCAGTTAAAACATAAACCCTAGCTATTCTAGATTGAACCATGTTCATCTGAAAGTTATTCAACCACCAAGTTCGTATCGATAGGGTGGTGTTACCATTGCAAAGCAGCGTGATATCTTGTTATTCTATCTGAGAATAAGGGGATACAGCACCACTCGTGATCTTTGATTGCGTGTGCAAGAGTGTGTAGTTGAGAATATCCAAAGGGATTGGTAGTTGTTGCATTGGCAACGAGGATCATCCAAGTGAGAGGTCTCAGTGTAGCACTAGTTATCCAATATATCAGAAAACCACAAAAAGAGAGAGTTAGTTCATCGAGAAGATCGGGCCACCCCTTATCATCTTGGTATCA
This sequence comes from Alopecurus myosuroides, assembly GCA_028641055.1. Taxonomy (NCBI): domain Eukaryota; kingdom Viridiplantae; phylum Streptophyta; class Magnoliopsida; order Poales; family Poaceae; genus Alopecurus; species Alopecurus myosuroides. The sequence continues at coordinate 242,734,319 of CM054061.1, forward strand.
GAGCCAAAGACTAGCTATTTTCTTTTGCTGTCATTGTGTTAGATTTCGTGTCACCTTTTTCTCTTTTTAGTTGTTTTTATTTCGGCCAAGTTCATATGGTATCAGACTTCCAGGTTGCCTCGGTGAGCAAATTTATCCCTAGTCTAGTTGTTTTTATTTCCTATCCAGAAAAAGCCACACAAAATTTTTAGGTCTAGTCATTGCCATAGCCTTAGATCACCATTGTCAAGTGTCTAGTTGCTGTCTTGTGTTTGATTTTCGTGTTACTTTTTCTCCTTTTGTGTCTTATTTTGTTTCGAGTTAGGGTTAGGGTTCTTAAGTTTTCGAGTCTTGCCATTGAGTCCACCGAAATCCATCTTTTGTTTCCAATCCGAGTGGTGTTTTCCTTCTCTAATTCGAGTTGGTTTGATTTCCTGCCGTGGCAGAAATTCTTGCCAATTTGCTGCCGTGAAGATCCTCTAGTCACACTCGGATTCGTGTCTAACCAGCCCTGCAATTTCCCTTACCAAATCCATCTAGTGTGTGTTGGTGTTCTAGTTGCACTCGGTTTCCTGCCGTGGCAGAAAAATCACCAAAACCGCTGCCGCGCCCGCTCCTACTCGCAGTCGGATTTGCCCCGTCTCACGCTTACCAATCGCCCGCAAACCACCGCATCACCATTACCATCCGCAGCACCCGCGCGCTGCCGCGGCACCAATTCGCGCCAAAACGCTGCCGTGGTCTGTTTCCTGCCGTGAGCTACGCAGCTGCCGCGCGCCCACATCACCACCGAAAATTCCTTCACCGTGAGGCCGTTTTCCTTACCAATCGAGCCACAGTGTGCTGCCGCGGTACCAAAAGTGGCAGTTTCTCTGCCGTGGTGCAAAATCCTGCCGTGGGCAATTCTTGTAGTCTAGTTAGTTTTCGGTTTTATTTTTCTTTTCCATTTTCTTTAGGGTTTCAAGTCCGAACTTTGTGAGCCTAGACACAGCCTTTCTACAGCAAATACATAGGTAACTTACCCATAAGAATAGCTATCTTTTGCTCGTTTTTCAGGCTGCTCTTTATCATACATTGTGTCACATTGTTCATAGCTTTGTTCTTACATCATAGTTGTGCTCCTAGTGTTGTTATTTGGCCAGTAAAAAGTATAAAAAAAAAGAAGAGAAAAGAGAAAAGAGAAAAAGAATTGAGAAAAAGCAAAAGGCCTTGAGATACATTCATATATTTTGTGGAGCTGTTTTCACTATTGCTATATTGACACACCTTTGAGCAATCTTGTGCCTGAATTTTATTTGAGCTTGGCTATTGTCTTTCCAGTGCATTGCAAAATCTCTAACACATATTTGCATTGCCACATTTGTCTCCATATTTGGTGTGTGTTTCCCTAGGTGTTCTTTTATCATCACAAGCAGCAAATAGGACTTGTATTTGGTGTTGTTAGGAATCCCAAGCCGAGCTCCACCATATTCCTTGGTTGTTTTTGTGATACTATCATATCCTGGGTATTCTCTTCTCACACTTGGTACACTTTCATTGGAACTTGTGGTAAGTTGATCTTTTTCTCTCTTGGAACATCAAGTGAAGCCTCTTTGCTTGGTTTTGAGTGAGTTGTGAGAGAACACCACATCCCATTGATTTTTGTTTTCACTAACATAATGGGTGTTTTTAGTGTTGATGAGTATGTGCAGGTTTCTAAGGGAACTCAAGAAGTGATGAAAGATATACAAGCACAAATCTCCTATGTCTCCACAATGGTTCATAACATACATCATAGACTAGCTAATGGTGTTATAGTTGATGAGGAGCACTATACAAAGTTGAAGCAATTGAGACAAAGAGAAAAATCAGTAGATGAATATTACAATGAGATGATTACATTGCTTCAAGCATCTCGGGTTTTAGAGGATCAAAACATCACAATGCAAAGGTTTTATTCCGGATTAAGATATTCAATTAGACCACATGTGAAGCGTGTTGGATATAGTACTTTGGATGAAGTATTGAGTCTCGCAAGGGAGGAAGAAAAGAGGATGGCCGAAGAGGATGCTATGGACCTAGCAAAATTAATTTTACAATACAAACAAAAGTCTAGCATTACCACTAATGAGATAATATCTATTCCTAGTGTTGTTTCTTCTCATGTGCAGACTTTTGAAGAAAGGGAGTCCATAGTAACATCATCACCACCACCATTGGAGGAGCATGTCATTGTTCCTAGTATTGTTTCTTGTGATTTACAGGTTACTTTTGAAGAAAGGGAGCCACAACAAGTAGAACCTGCATCACAACTTGAGGTAGATGAATTGGTGCCTATTTATTCTGAGGAGGATGTCATTGATAAAGGTACTAATTTCGTGTTACCCCTCTCATGTATTGATTTATGTGAACCTAATAGTCCACCTACATGTGATGATGTGATAATTTCGAAATTTAAACATGTAGTGTTGATTTCACATAAAGAAGTACTTGCTAAAATACCACCTAATGATATTGTGGATTACATCATGTTAAATGAATCAATTAATGTGCAAAGTGCTATGAAAAAGCTTGCTGAAATTTCATATGTAAATTCTAGCAATTATGTTTCTTCTTTCACTTTTAACTTGATTGGTGACTATAACATGTGTGAAATTTTTATGGTGGATCACATATGCATAACTTGTGATAAAGTGGCCGAATTACACAATACACATATTTTTGGTTTGCCACAATACTTGTCACATACATGTGCTATTGATTTGTTCTTCACTTATATTTGCAAAATGAGTTGCAATTTTCATGATGAAAATAATAAGCATGTTCCCACCTTTGAGTGTAATAATAAATATGAATTTGATCATAGATCTTCTGTGAGAACACTTGAATTGATACTAAACAATAAGAATATAAACACATATGTTTCTCCTTTTGATCATGATTTATTGAGCTTCACTTATATTTGCAATTATGATTGCTATTGTATGGAGTGCTATAACAATTATGTGATGTTTTCAAGCATATTTCGTGATCACATGTATTGGGCACAATTTTATGACATGATAACAACTAATGCACCAAATTATAAATATATGTATAGTGCATACACGTTGTTCTTTTTGTTTATTCCACTTTCAGCATACAACAAGCCGAGGACGTCTTGTCTTGAAGAAAGGGAGGATGATATGGACATAATAGAGGTCCATGAAGATTCTTTATGCTTGAGTTGGAAGGAAATATTAAGTCTCATTGATAATTATCTAAAGGTGAATTCCTTCTTATTATTAAATATTGTTTGTGGTTATAGGAATGTTATACTACCTAAGCTATGTTATTATTCATTACCAGGGTTATTAATAACACAAACATGGATGGAGGATGATCTCAAGATGAGGAGGAAAACAATAAGATGGTTGATGGGAAACAAGCTTACAAGTGTTGATAAACAATCAAGCCATGTTGGAATCAATTGTTATTTATCAAGACATGGGGATAGGTGCCTCCACCAAGTCAAATGCACAATAGAAATCCTATTTTCGAATAGGTATGGCTTGTATGCCATATTGGGCCGAATCCATGATGTGTGGGTCGGTTTGTATCCATCTTTGTGTCCAATTAGGAGTCCTAGTCCAATAGGAATAGGGTGCTTGCGCAAGGGGTTCCTTTGTGGCCGCACCACCCCCTCTCTTATACCCCTCCTGCGAGTTGAGGTAGGGGAGACCCAGTTAAAACATAAACCCTAGCTATTCTAGATTGAACCATGTTCATTTGAAAGTTATTCAACCACCAAGTTCGTATCGATAGGGTGGTGTTACCATTGCAAAGCAGCGTGATATCTTGTTATTCTATCTGAGAATAAGGGGATACAGCACCACTCGTGATCTTTGATTGCGTGTGCAAGAGTGTGTAGTTGAGAATATCCAAAGGGATTGGTAGTTGTTGCATTGGCAACGAGGATCATCCAAGTGAGAGGTCTCAGTGTAGCACTAGTTATCCAATATATCAGAAAACCACAAAAAGAGAGAGTTAGTTCATCGAGAAGATCGGGCCACCCCTTATCAATTAGTCATAGATGTAGTTGGATTACGGTCTATGTATATTGTTGTAAGCCTGCACTAAATATAATAGTAGTCATCTTGTCATGAATGTGCACTACGGTGCAACCTCTATTTGTCAATTGCCCAGCTTTAATTTGTTCACCTAGCACGCTATCTTTTATGGAGAGGCCACTAGTGAACCTATGAACCCCGGTCCATTTTTCTACACTGTTAAACAAACCACTGCAATTGCCTGCTTTCTTTACTTACTGCAAGCATACACCATTTTCCACACTATACATCTAATCTTTGTTTTCAGCAAGGCCGGTGAGATTGACAACCTCACTGTACCGTTGGGACAAACTATTTTGGTTGTGTTGTGTGCAGGTTCCGCGTTGTTACTCACACCGGTGAGGCGCCATCACCATCGTTAGTGGCATCAACTTTCCGAAGATCCTCTTTCTCCTACTGGATTGATAACCTTGGTTCTTAACTGAGGGAAATTCTTACCGCTGTACTCATCACACCCTCCTCTTGGGGTTCCCAACACGCCATCACAAGCATCAAGAGTTTCTGGCGCTGTTGCCGGGTACTTAAAATTCATCATCATCAAGATGTCTCCCCGTCAAGGCACCATCAAGGCGTAGCAATCATCAAAATAAACTACCACAAATCTGCCAATAAACTCTCTCAAAACATGGTTCATTAATCTCATGAAAGTACTAGGTGCATTAGTTAAACCAAAAGACATCACTAACCATTCGTATAAACCAAATTTTGTTTTAAATACAGTTTTCCATTCATCTCCCTCTTTCATCCTAATTTGATGATACCCACTACGCAAATCAATTTTAGAGAAAACAGCAGCACCACTTAATTCATCTAACATGTCTTCCAAACAAGGTATAGGATGACGATAACGAATAGTGATGTTGTTAATTGCTCTACAATCTACACACATGCGCCAAGTACCATCTTTCTTAGGGACTAAAATAACAGGAACAACACAAGGAGAAAGACTGATTCGAATATACCCTTTGTCTAGTAGCTCATGTACTTGTTTCTATATCTCCTTTGTTACTTCATGGTTTGTTCTATAAGGTGCTCGGTTTGGCAAAGATGATCTAGGAATTAAATCAATTTGGTGCTCTATCCCTCTCAATGGTGGCAGCCCCGAGGGAATTTCTTCTGGAAAAACATCACCAAAATCCTGCAAAACATGAGAAACACCAAGAGAAATAGGGGTCATGTCATTAGAAACCAAGATCTCTCCCTTGTGAATAAGCACAATAGGGACTAGGGTAGGATCCTCTCTAAACTCCCTCAAATCCTCCTTAGTGGCTAACATGCATAATAGGTTCTCTCTCTATTTAGTCTTACCACTCGAATTGTTTGGACTACTACTACCCACAGCTTGTGTATTTTGTTTTCCCTCATCCCTCTCACTCTCTTTTTCAATATGCACTTCTATTTTGGAACGAGACTCATTTACAATTTTTTGTGGTGTCATAGGCCTCAAGATAATAGTTCTCCCATGGTGATTCAACTCATATGTATTTGCTCTCCCTTCATGCTTCACACTCCTGTCGAATTGCCATGGTCTTTCAAATAATTAGTGGCAAACAGTCATAGGAACCACATCAAACTCAATAGAATCCTTATAAGGACCAATCTGAAATTCCACACGCACCATATGATTCACTTTGATCTCCCCAGTGCTACTCAACCACTGAATATAATAAGGACTAGGGTGTGGTAAATATTTCAGATTTAGCTTTGCACATAGATCTTTGCTAGCTAAATTCCTGCAACTCCCCCCATCAATAATAACCTTGCAAGCCATATTAGGACCAATAAGAGCTGTGGTTTGAAATAAATTGCACCTCTGATTTTCAGGACTTGGAATCACACTCAAACATTTCTATGTGCACACAATAGATGGCATAGAAGGAGCATAAGCATCCAATGGAGTATCACTCAAATAACAATCATCATCATCATTAGGATCAGCATCATCTCCTGTCTCATACTCATTGTGCTCATTAACAATCATGATTTTAGTATTAGGGCAATCTCTCTTAAAGTGACCTTTACCTCCACATGTGTGACATGAGATATCTTTGTTTCTAGCTGTAGATGCACTGGAACCCGTGGTACTAGCTGTTGGTTGTGATGTTTTTCTTGCATTGGATGCACTAGGCTCGGCCTTGGAAGAAGAAACACCACAAATTGCTGATTGTGGAGTTGGTGCACTAGCCACAGAAGGTGATCTCAATGGAAATCAGCCCCTTGTTCTTGCTGAAATTTTGGCCTCCTAATTGAAATGGGATTCGGCCTCTCTAGCATGATGTAATAACTCATCCATATCATGATATTGGTGATGCCTAACAATGCCTTTGATCTTGTAATTCAAACCTGAAAGGAAACGTTGCATAGTTTGCTCCAATTGTTCTCTCACACGTGGCCTTTGCATGATCAACTCCATCTCTTGATAATAAGCATCAACAGTCATAGAACCCTGTCTTAGTTGTTGCAATTGATCATATTGATTTCTAATATAATTGGGTGGTACAAATCTGTCCCTCATGACTCTCTTCATAGTAGCCCAAGTGCTAATGGGTAATTCACCATCCTCATGCCTCTTTCTCACAGTATTATCCCACCAACGAAGCGCATAGCCATCAAACTCAGATGAAGCTAATTTGATTTTCCTGTCCTTAGTGTACACATGCAAACGCCATAATTTTTCAATCTTGAGATCCCATAGCAAATACTCCTCAACATCCATGGCATCAAAACTGAAAGGTGGTATAGAGAATTTTAGTTTACCCAAAGCATCATCATCTCTATTATTTTCAGGAGGTGCATTAAGGGGCACACACCTTGGAAAAAATTTGGCTCGGCCTTGAAATCCTCCTCGGCCCCTCTCTCCTCTAACTCCACGGCCTTTATTATTGTCCACATCATCAACTCTATTATTGGCATCACTATGCACAATAGAATTATCATCATCATGAACAGGCAGTCTTTATGCAATTAAATTCTGGAGATCAGTAAGTTGAGTAGTTAATGTGGCAATAGAATTTTGTATAGTGGTCACTTGCTCATTATTGGCCTTGGCCAATTTATGTGTCTCCCCCACTTTATTCCCCATGGCTTGCATTGCTTCATAAAGGGGATCACAAGCGTCAGTCACAAGTTGTTGTGAATCTTTGTGGTTGGCTGTCATTTGTTGTGTCAACACATCATGCAATGCCTCATACTCCCTCCAATTCACTCCCTCGGCATGGTCCTTCTTTTGCTGCACAAGATCATCACTAGAAGGATCCATTAGTAGGTTAGTTAAAACAGAAAACAAGTATCTATATGTGGTGTTCTCTCACAACTCACTCAAAACTAGCAAGACAATTGGTACCTTACCGTTCCAAAGTGAATAGAAATACTAACCAACAATGATACGGGCATATATTGGTTAGCACGCTAGGACAATAAACAACGATGTATAATGTCTAAGGCCTGCGAGCCGCATGTTGTGGCCGAGCCTTCTAAATGGGCCGGTTTGTATCCAGTTTGAGTCCAATTAGGTTTAGGTTCGAGTCAGTTTCGGTTTGGGTTTGTCCAACCGACTAGGGGTTGGCCTCTTATATAAAGAGAGCCACGGCCTAGGGTTTTAGACAGGTTGAAAATTATGTAGAACTAAAAGTTCCAAGTTACCACCATCCCTAGGGGATCGGCGTGTAGACTGCGTCTCGGACGTTCGTCGGTTATCTTTGCAAATAAAGGTGCGAGTGTTCTTGGGTCTGCCAAGAGGGTTCGTTCGTGGGTCGGGGGCTCTTGGATCTGCCTAGAGTTGTCGAGCTTGGTGTGAAATAAAGGTGCGAGTGTTCTTGGATCTGCCAAGAGGGTTCGTGCGTTTCTCGCCTAAATCTATCAATGTTCTTCAAGTTACGTGTATCGCTCACGTGATTGGGAGAATAGTTATATCGGTGGTTTTTGCGGTGAAAGATCGGGCAAACGTTTACATCATGTGGTATCAGAGCGCCAAGTTGATCACCGCAAGGTTGTTGGTGTTGGCGTCGTATCAGTTCAGCCTGTACGTCGTCGTAGCCGTGCGCGTCCCTGACGAAGAGATCGGAGTGCAATCTCGGCGACATCTGTTTCTAGCATGATGAGATTGGAGCCGATGCATCCCGTGGAGGAACAGGCGTGCTGTGAATTGCTGTTTCGAGTTGGAGTCGGCCGATGGACGCATGTTCCGTTCAGATCGGTTTCCTTCCCGTGTGGTACAGCAAAGGAAACAGGAAAAAAAAAATTGAAGGCGTATGTGGGGTGCGGACAGGTCAAGGGGAAGGCAAATATTTTGTTCCGCGTTTCCTTCCGTGCACGTACAGAAAAGAGGAAGTTTCCTTCCGTGAGATACTCAAGGAAGTACACATAAAAAAAGTGGATCGTAACTTAGCATGGATTGGCAAAAAAAAAAAAAAAAAGGAAAGGGTAGAGATCGGATCCAAACCAGCTTGGCAAGTTTTCCATGGGCCAGCAAGGAAAGAGAAGGAACGTATTCCTCTAAGCTTTTTGCATGTCGTGGTCGTGGTGTCCAAGAGACCAAGACCCAGCTTTGGTGCGGATTGTTAGCAGCCATTTATTTCCTTCCGCGTGGTGGACAGCAACGAAAAGAAAAGAGTGTGGGATACGTACAAGGGCGGATTGGTTGGTGCTTATACGTGCCAATTTTGTTTCTTCTTGGGAACAACATTTGCGAACGGACCTGCGGAAAATAAAAAAGATTTACGTGCAGATAGCATTTGCACGGTTCAAATTTGGTACAGTTTGCGGGCACAAAATAAAAAGAGACACAATTTTATATTTTCACGGACGGTGAACTTGGTTCATTTGGATTCAAGTGGTGCAGGAATTTGTCCTGTTTATCTTGGGTGATGCACTCAGTTGACCTCCACTATTTCAGATTGCATCCGTGGGTGTATTCAGCTTACTTGGATCCTTGGGGTACAGGAGTCTGTCCTGCTGTGTCAGGGGTGGTTTGCATGGTGCATTAACAGATGCAATTTGACATATTATATGTCTAAATCATGTTGGTGGTGCCAAACATGGATGGCGCCAAGAACAAGTCTAGCTAGCCGAGAGGGAGGATGTGGTGTGGCAGGCCAGCAAGACTTGAGGATGTAGAAACGTGGCGATATGATAATTTGACGCCACAAGCGCCGGAGAAGACCTTCTGGCGTTGAGGACAACGCCTTTTGAAGAAAGGGAGGATGATACGGGCATATATTGGTTAGCAAGCTAGGACAATAAACAACGATGTATAATGTCTAAGGCCTGCGAGCCGCATGTTGTGGCCGAGCCTTCTAAATGGGCCGGTTTGTATCCAGTTTGAGTCCAATTAGGTTTAGGTTCGAGTCAGTTTCGGTTTGGGTTTGTCCAACCGACTAGGGGTTGGCCTCTTATATAAAGAGAGCCACGGCCTAGGGTTTTAGACAGGTTGAAAATTATGTAGAACTAAAAGTTCCAAGTTACCACCATCCCTAGGGGATCGGCGTGTAGACTGCGTCTCGGACGTTCGTCGGTTATCTTTGCAAATAAAGGTGCGAGTGTTCTTGGGTCTGCCAAGAGGGTTCGTTCGTGGGTCGGGGGCTCTTGGATCTGCCTAGAGTTGTCGAGCTTGGTGTGAAATAAAGGTGCGAGTGTTCTTGGATCTGCCAAGAGGGTTCGTGCGTTTCTCGCCTAAATCTATCAATGTTCTTCAAGTTACGTGTATCGCTCACGTGATTGGGAGAATAGTTATATCGGTGGTTTTTGCGGTGAAAGATCGGGCAAACGTTTACATCATGTACCACATGATGTAGACGTTTGCCCGATCTTTCACCGCAAGAACCACGGAGATAACTATTCTCCCAATCACGTGAGCGATACACGTAACCTGAAGAACATGGATAGATTTAGGCGAGAAACGCACGAACCCTCTTGGCAGATCCAAGAACACTCGCACCTTTATTTCACACCAAGCTCGACAACTCAAGGCAGATCCAAGAGCCCCCGACCCACGCACGAACCCTCTTGGCAGATCCAAGAACACTCGCACCTTTATTTGCAAAGATAACTGACGAACGTCCGAGACGCCGCCTACACGCCGATCCCCTAGGGAGGGTGGTAACCTGGAACTTTTAGTTCTACATAATTTTCAACCTGTCTAAAACCCTAGGCCGTGGCTCTCTTTATATAAGAGGCCAACCCCTAGTCGGTTGGACAAACCCAAACCGAAACTGACTCGAACCTAAACCTAATTGGACTCAAACTGGATACAAACCGGCCCATTTAGAAGGCTCGGCCACAACATGCGGCTCGCAGGCCTTAGACATTATACATCGTTGTTTATTGTCCTAGCGTGCTAACCAATATATGCCCGTATCAAACAAGTAGTGGCAACTAGTGTGCTTGATGTGAAGAAGAGAATACCAGGTTTTAACTCTCACAAAGGCAAACAAGGTTATTTAGTGGAGCTTGGTATGGATACCTAACAATCACCAAAGTAACAAGTCATATTTGCTGTTTTGTGATGATATAAAATAACCCAAGGAAACACACACCAAATGGAGACAAATGTGGTAAAGAAAATATATGGGTGAGATTTTGCAATGCACTAGAAAGTCACTAGCTAGGCTCCCAATAGATAGGCACAAGATTTCTCAATGAAAGAAAGCAAGTGTCACAATGTGGTATAATGCAAGCTCCACTAGTTAGTAATGATAGCAATTCGGCCTTTTTTCAATTTTTCTGTTTTCTCTTTCTTTTTATACTTTTACTCTTTTTCTAAAAAAATTGTATTTTTCCAATGGCCTTAAGAAAAACTAGGAGAAATGTGAACCAAAACAGCAAGTGATCACAATGGTATATGTGAGAATGAGCAGCCTGTCAAGAGCACAAAATAGCTATACTTATGGGTAAGTTCCTATTAATATGCTGTAGAAAGTCTGTGGCTATGGTTCACAAAGATCAGATATAGAAATCCTAAGAAAACCGATAAGGAAAAACAAAAATAAACTAACCTAATAGCACTACTAGGGCGCGGCAGACTACAAACCGAATCTGTGCCACGGCAGCAGAGAAAACACGCAAAAACTGTGCCGCGGCAGAACTTGCACACGATCACGGCAGGAAACAATCGCGCGGCAGTGGCAGCAGCATTTTTCTGTCGTGGGTGGACGTGCGCGCTGAAACGCACAGTGTGTCTATGGTTCGGCGCGCGTGCGTGGGATTGCGAAGGCGCGACAGCGGCGGCAGAGATTCGCTGTCGTGGGTCGCTATGAACCAGGCGCGCGCGGGGGGCGATTTGGTAAGCGTGTGATATGGGGTGGCCCGATCTTCTCGTTGAGCTTCTCTCTCTTTTTGTGGTTTTCTGAATTTTGTGATAACTAGTGCTACACTGAGACCTCTCACTCAGCTGACCCCTGTTGCCAATGCAACAACAATCAAGCTCTTTGGATATTCTCAACTACACACTCTTGCACAAGTAATCAAAGATCACAAGTGGTCCTGTATCCCCCTATTCCCAGATGGAATAACAAGATATCACGCAACTTTGCAATTTGTAAACTTCAAGATGAATGCTTAACAGCAATACAATCTAGAGGCTAGGGTTGTTGGTTTTTGGTTTAAACTTGATCTACCTCTTCCACACGCAGGTGGGGAGTATATATAGGTGGAGGGCTCCTTGCACAAGAACCTCTCCTACTAGGACTAGGACTCAACTAGGACTCCTACTTGGACTAGGAGGACTCTACTAGGACTCCTACTTGGACTAGGAAGGGATACAAACCGACCCAACTTTAGGGGGTTCGGCCATTATGGCATACAGGCCATGCCTAATTGAATTAGGACTTTCTATATGCCGCATTGATCTTCAATGGGGCGCCCTCCTCTTGTTTTCACCATTCCATAGTGTGGAAGAACATTCCTGGAGTTGTTTTCCACAATTGCACATTTGCTTTCATCACTTGAATAATTGTTTTCACCATTTGTACTCTTGTTTTCTAGTATGCCTTGAGGTCTTATAATAATCATCAGTGATGCTCAATATTTCCTTCCAACTCAAGCATGTAAATTCACCATGGACTCCTATTATATCCTGATCATCCTTCCTTTCTTCAAGACAAGACGTCCGCGGCTTGTGGTAAACTGAACGTGGAAGAAACAAAAAAAAACAACGTGTATGCACAATATATGTATCTATAATGGGGTGCATTAGTTGTTATCATATCATAAAAATGTCCATATGATATGTGACCACGAATTTTGCTTGTAAACATCACATAATTGTCATAGAACTCCATAAAATAGCAATCACAATTGCAAATATAAGTGAAGCTTATTAAATCATGATCAAAAGGAGAATCATATGTGTATATATTTTTATTGTTTAGTATCAATTTAAGTGTTCTCACACAAGATCTATGATCAAATTTATGTTTATTAGTACACTCAAAGGTGGGAACATGCTTATTATGAAAATTGCAACTCAATTTGCAAATATAAGTGAAGTATAATTCAGTAGCACATGTACTTAACAAGTTTTGTGGCAAAACAAACATATGTGTAAAAGCATGCTCACATGTAGCAAATTGTAAACCATCTAACCAAGGTAACACAATGTTCAATTTGGCCATTTTATCACAAGTAATACATATTTGATCCACCATCAAAATTTCATTCATGTTATAGTCACCAACCAAATTAAAAGTGAAACAAGTAGCATAGGTGCTAGAATTGACATATGAAATTTCAGCAATCCTATTCATAGCACATTGCACATTAATTGGTTCATTTAACATGATGGAATACACAATATTATTAGGTGGTATTTTAGCAAGTACTTCCTTATGTGTAATCAATACCACATGCTCAAAATTCGAAATTATCAAATTATCACATGGTGGTGGACTATATATGCTTGTTAAATCACAAGAATCAACTAGCAAATTAGTAGACTCACAAAATTCAGCACTTGAAGTTTGTAGCTCGAAATCAGCACCTTTATCAATGACATCCTCCTCAGATTTAGTAGGTACCAATTCATCTATCTCAAGTGGTGATGCAGGTTGTACTTGATGTGGCTCCCTTTCTTCAAAAGTAACCTGCATATCACAAGAAACAACACTAGGAGTAGACATGATTACATTAGTAGAAACAACCTCGTATGCCTTCTCATCCTCGACAAATCCCATAACTAGACGCTCAAGTCTTTGCATCTCAAGTTTTTCAAGTCTTTGGTTTTCAAGCATTTGAGCAGAAATTAAGGGTTGATGTCTAATTCTTTGAAATTTTGTAAGCCATGCATGTATTATCCAATTTTTCTTCTTGTTCCAAAAGAATTGTAAATCGGGATAATGGCTATCAAAATTAACTCTATATTTAGTGCACCATTGTTGTCCCAACAAAAGATGAGAACAAATAATATCTCTAGGCATCACATGACATGAATGGTTAAAGCAACAAAAACTATGTTAGTAATAATAAGTTCATCATCATATGTAGGTAACCTAAATGGATCTCATGTGTGTGGAACCAGCTGCAAGTCTTCAACAACCTCATGACTAACAAAATTATACCGTGTACCTTTATCAAGGGTAATAGCAACCTTGCTTTCCTTGATGTCTGCTATGAAGTGAAATAAATCTTTTGCTGGAATCCCACTAGCATCCTCCTTCCAAAACGTAGCACTGTAAGCATCAACACTAGGAAAACCCATTGATTAATTTGTTAGTGAAACAAAATAACAATATGTTGTGGTGTTCTCTCACAACTCACTCAAAACCAAGCAAAGATGGCTTCACTTAATGTCCCAAGAGTGAAAAGGATCAACTTACCAACAAGGAGCAATGAATAATGCGCTTTAGTGTGAGAAGAGAATAATCCGAGCTATCAAGTATCACAATGCAAACAGGGTTTATGGTGGGGCTTGGTTGGGATTCCTAACAACACCAAAATAACAACTCCAATGCACTGCTTAATGTGATAAAAAATACTAAAGAAACACACTCACTCTGGGAGACAAATGTGGCTTATCAATTATATGGAAGAGTTATTGCAAGCACTCGAAATACACTAGCAAATACTCTATGAAAACAGGCACAAGATTGCTCAAATATCCACAAAATATCCAAGATGATATGCTTCCACTAGTGATAGTATGTCTCGGCCTCTTTTTGCTTTTTCTCTCTTTCTATTTTTTTATACCTTTTTTTCTTTTTCTCTATTTTTTTGTATTTTTCCAATGGCCTTTGAATCAACTAGGAGCAGAAAATATGGACAAGAATTGATCAAATTGAGCAGCCTGTAGAGCAATAAAACAGCTAGTCTTTGGGTTTTGGGACCTAAAATTTGCTGTAGAATGGCTGTGTCTAGGGCTTAACAAAGATCAGCACAAAATTCCTAGAGATAAGATAGGGAATAAAAGAAAAACTAAAGAAATTTGTACGTGTGTGTAGATTTGATGCGGTGTGTGGGCGGTGTGGCCGTAACGCGCTATGGAGCGAGCCCGAGAGCAGCACGAATAGGTACAAGGATGCGCGGAACGAGTCCAACAAGGATAGCGACAACGCGCGCGCGGTTCAACCCGTTTGGCCGGTAGTGCTTGCAGCGGCCACGATATCGAAAAAAGGCGCGGTTACGTTTGGCGCGTTATTATGTGGCTTGACTAGCGCGGAACGCGGGAGGCAAGATGATATGGGGTGGAACGATGTGCGGGGGGTTTTGTAAGCGCGAGGGGAGCTCGACTCCGATTAGGACCAGGCGCATGGCAGGAAACGGAGCGGCAGCAGCGAAACGAGCGGAAACCGTGCCACAGCAGGAATCCGAGTGGAACTCGATTGCAACTAGGAAAACCGCCCCGAATTGATTCTTTTTGGAATTTTTTGTGGATAGGAACTCGACTAGATAACTATCTTATATTTACTAATTGGAGGCATCAAACAAAGCTCCAGGTTAATCCTCAACAACGAAGAAAACTACCCATTGGATCAACCTATTAGTTAGTTACAACCGTAGGATAAAGTAGAAGAGTCCGCACATTCGATCCCACGTGCACGGCTCCTGAATTAACGTTCTCTCACTTTATTAGCCTTGAAGAAATAATCTTTCAATGGGATGCAAACAAATCGTATCCCTAATCCCTAGCAGATTCCTCTACCGATTCTGCCCTACCGAGTTACAAGTGTGTCGTCGAAAGACCTCCAAGGGCCGTTCCACCTCATCCTTCTGCTCGACTGGCCGAATCTGCCGCATCGCCTTCACCCGACTGCCGGCGTCGGTCTCGATCTGTTTCCTCTGTGTCACATGTACGTGTATCTGCACATCTCTAACCCTAGACGACGCCATGGTGTTGGAGCAGTCGTACATCGAGAGCTCTTCGTCAAGGGGCGCGGTGGAAGCACGTAGTGGCTGGCGGAAGCTAAGAGAGCTGGGAGCTGCATGCCTGTGGCTACCACGTTGCCCTTTTTCATCATACAGGATTACCGCCGGTTACATTATCACCATGGACGGAGTGGGGGATAATTAATGAAGTTAGAGTATTTACTGTGCAGATTTGAATGGCTCCTAGATCGTGAATTGACAGAAAGGGCTGCCACATGACACCGGCCCTTCAAAACCAAGGGTCTAGGTTCGTTCTTCATCTGATGCTCATGTATTCCTGTTTGGATTATGCTTGGCAATCAAAAGATGCAATCAGTCGATCCATACATGGATGTAGCATTGAGCGATGTGCTTGGATTGATGACCTAATGTGCCTGAATAGGTTCACTATATGGAAATAGAATTAAGCAATAAAAGAATTACACGTTCAGATTTGTCAGACTAGGCACCAGCTACGCTAATTGATTTCTTCATGGAACTGTTAACATGCACTCATGTGGTGAAATTAGAAGAGAGGTAAGTAGCGCCTGCTTGGCATCTCCTTTTTGTTACAAATAGAAGTGTCTGTTACCGTGAACTTGGTGCCAAGACAATTTCAACACTTCAATTTAGATTACTAGCATGTGTGTGTTGGTTTATGTGAAGATAGGCATACCTCTTCTTTTTATTGATCAAGAAAAGGGAAAAAATTCGACGGCTGGTTTTTCATGCTATAAATTACTTTTATACATAGGGAAATAATCATTAATTAGGAGTTGGGAGACAATTACTATTTTTTTGTGCCAGATATTATACTCTTTGTTTCTCTTTCTGAAGTAGTGTATTCAGTTATGTAAACGATTGCATTGTCATCTTTGCTAGGATGACTCTGTCTCCTTCTCTATGACGACATTCAAGCTCAACGAGGACACTCATGGTTATGGGCCCTTCCGCCACATGGTTAGGTATTTTACATAAACACATTGCAAATATTTTTCTCGAAGCATAAAATTTATTGTCACGGTTACAAGCAAAAGCTTTCAGATTTTTGTAGTGTCAATTCTTTTTAGTTCATCCAACAACTGTCATTCTTGCAATAGTTATGTTTTTTCTCAATTTCTTTGTTGTTCTTTCATGTGGATAGAAGTAGAGTGAAATGTGATATTTAAAATTAGACAGATTTGAAGGATGGGCTGCTTGCATACAAAATAATATATCGAAGCCATGTTATCTGATCTCAGTTGTTATAGCTCTTAAAAGCAGTAAAATCTTTTTTAGTACAGTAATTATATGAAAAACACATCTAAGCAATTTTAAAAGCATCGTGTATTTTTTGTCTCATCCAATATTTAGTAGATTTTATGGCTTTAGCTGTCTAGCGATTGGTCATTGTCCTGTCTAATTGCGTCTTCCATTGACTGTCCAGTGTTAATTTACTGGGGTAACAAAAGGAGATCTTTTAGAATTTTTCTAAGTTACAGCATCAGTGATGTAAGCCAACAAATTCTCCTGTGCTGGCTGCTCTCCGGTTAAATACTTCTGCTTGCACTAATGGTATTCATATACTCATTATCAAGTAATTTCTACATTGTTCTCTCTACATGAATTGTAGTGTCGGCTGAACTAATGTATGATTGGTGCAATTTCAGCTCTACAAGAACTATTTGTGTGCAGTATATGGTTTACCACTCTACTTGCTATGTTTATCTGTTTTTTGGGTTCCATGATTGGCTTTGATTATTAAAAAAAATACTTTTAGTCAAATTCAACGCCATATATAATCTAAGACTGTCAATCTGAGATTTTTGCAATGGTTATTTTATCCTTTCATCCAGTGTTAAAAATTGGAACCAACAGAATTAGCACGCGCGTACATAGATTGTTCGAGTGGATTAATTCTTGATATTCATATCCTACAAATGATGTATGCATACGGCACACCTTGACCATTGGATCTATCGATAGAATTAAGTAATGAATCCCTATGTGTTTACATAAGCAATCAGATATACCCTGGAATAGTTTGAGTACATGGAAACAGAATTAAGCAGTACACTTTCAGACTTTCTGATTAGTTCAGTACATAAGCATACATGATTTTTTCCTCTCAAAAGCCAATTGACTTTCTTCATGTAACCGCGTCAAGAATAGGGAAACCATATCATCTACATATATCATTCGTGTAATTTCTATGACGGTGCCTTGCCACCACTGATTTCTGTTGTGTGTATTATTCTCATACTCTCCTTCTATCCCAACTAATCAAGAGATTGAGCACAGGGAGGTGGAAGCAGTTGGCAGATGGAGATTAGTCACAGATTCGAGCGGAGCTTGACCAGCTAATATGCTCTGCGAGCTGCCGGACTTGATGATGGACATCACCATAACCAACTTGGACAAGAACGTGAATTAGCTGAAGCTTGGCTAAGCTGTTTGTCCATCCAGCCAAAAGAAAAGTACGTATATTCTACCTTTTCTCTACCAATTCCAAATTAACTTCCAATCCTCAAATTTTTCTCATCTGACTCCTCCTTATTGGTGTTTGGCCAATTGCTAACTTCCAAATCTTTAATTATAAAAGAATATTACCACAAATGAGTAACAACTTCTGCCTCAATTAAAAATATAAAATATATAATTAAGTGTTTCTGGATAACAAAAATTATGCATACATAGAAGCCAACTCTTGCAGATTCTACCTATAATACAGCCATGTACTGTACATCGTTTTGGACAGTGTATGGATATAAATATCATGAGTAAAATTGATCTGATTCTTACTCAACTATTCGGGGTTATGTGATATATTCAACGGGCCAGAGTATAAAGCAGGTGTTTTAAGCAAGTTTTTTCTCTGCCGAGTGGTTGCCGGAGCGAGTGACAGGAGACAAACTCAAGCAGTTTGTAGGAGATGAACAGCCACACCTGCAGTTTTCTGTAGTTCCGTTGCTCAGCTTAACCGACGGCGGCGGCCAACTGATTTGCTTTAAACTACCATTGGTCTGCCTACGACACCACTGCATCAACCACCCAGAGATAGATTCAAATACTGAACCACAATTTGACCCTGCAATGCAATGTAAAAGAGCTTAAAAGCTAAGGGCATTTAGACGGGAAAGAAGAGTAGGGATAGCTTGGTCCTTCGTTGTAGGGAGTTCATGAAGAAGTACAATCATTTCACCATAGTTTATATTATTGGACGTATGCAAATTATGGCAATATAGTGTTACAAGGCAATGTAAAAACATAGACATATGTTTCTTTTGGAAAATTTCAAACTTTTCTACATGTAAGTTAATTATTTTGTCTTCAATCAAGTGCAAATATTTTGCTCTCGGGTTACAAATTTCCACATCTAAATGTCCAGTATATGTATAAAACATTTTAATATGAGATAGGTATATTTGTAGGATACATAAAGAAGATTAACCTATGGATCTAAAATAGTAAGCAGTAGATTAAAATGATGAACGACATTTGAATTTCAATGCAACATAAAAATATAAAAAATCTGTAATATATTTTTTAAATGGAGTAAACATCTATATGCAAATTCGTCCCTCTTATTTTAAGCGGTACGAATGGGTCCATTTCGAATGTCCACATGGTGTCACACGTTTTTTTAAAAGTTGATCAAATATTACATGAAACAAGTGTTAATAGAATTTCAACTTATATACAAACATAGAATATTGCCTAGCCCGTGCGGAAGCACGGGTTGACGACTAGTGAACCCTAACCCTAATCGAAACAAAAGACTCAAAAACAGAAAAAGGAAACGCAAATCAAACACAAAAACAGCAACTAGGAATTGAATCTAAGATGAAACTACGGCTATTGCAATGACCTAAACTATTTTTGTGGGGGCAATTTTCTGTATAGGAATAAAAACACTCGAATCTAAGGGATAGATAATAGCTCACCGAGTCAACCTGTAAATCTAATACCAAGATGATAAGGGGTGACCCAATCTTCTCGATGAACTCCTCACAGATAACTCGAATTGGATAACTTGTGTCTCACTGAAAACTCTCCCGGCTGATCCCTCATGCCAATGCAACAGTTTGCAAACCCAAGGATATTCTCAACTCCCCACACTTGCACAAGTATCCAACAACCACAACTGGTCTTGTACCGTCTTATTCCCAATGGAACAGCAGGTAACATGAAAATTTGCAGAATAACTTCGAGATGAATGCTTACAAGCGATTTCAATCTAGAGGTTTAGGGTTTATGTTTTAACGTAGTCTAACCTATCCCAACTCGCAACCTAGCTATTTAAGAGGGGTTTGGGTGCGGCCACAAGTCCCCTTGTGCAAGCACACAAGCCCAAGCCGAATAGGACTCAACCTAGACTCAATAGTTTAGTTTGGACTCAACCAAACCGACTCAAACTTGATACAAACCGACCCACCATTAAGGGGTGCGGCCATAATGGTATACAAACAATGCCTATTGAAAATAGGACTTCTATGTGGTGCATTGATATCCAATGGGGCGCCCTCCTCTTGTTTTCACCATCTCCTAGTGTGGAATAACAAGCTAGTGGTTGTTTTCCACACTTGTACTCTTGTTTTCACCATCTTGTGTCTTGTTTTCCACCATGTACATGTTGTTTTCCAGCAGCTCGTGTCTTATTTTCACCTTGTACATGTTGTTTTCCCCAAGTGTAATCTTGTTTTCTATCTTCTCATCCTTGTTATCCAGCTCCTCTTGATGTTCTCCTCCAAGCATGCTTGTGTTATTAATAAACCTGATCATACATAGATGCATAGATTTAGGTAGTATAAAGTTCTCACAATTATAAACATTATACTCAAGTAGGAGTGAATTCACCTGTTTTTCTAATAGTTTGGTCCTTGATCTTGTCATGGGACCAAGTCTCACTCCATTATCATGTGTAAGAATAGGTGAAGAGCTAGGGATGTCCTCATCACATAAGGTATCTAATAGCAGCATGATCAATCTGAATAGTGACTTTTGAATCAACAATATAAGGTCTAAATTTGCCACAAGCAAAAACTACAGCTAAGAACTCTTTTTTAGTGGTAGCATAATCTTTTTTAGCAGCATCAAGAGTCTTACTAGCATAATGAATAACATTCAATTTCTTATCTACTCGTTGTCCAAGAACAGCACCTACAGCAAAATCACTAGCATCACACATAATTTCAAAAGGCAAATTCCAATCAGGTGGTTGAACAATAGGAGTAGTAGTTAAAGCGTTCTTTAAAGTTTCAAAAGCTTCCTTACAATCATCATCAAAAAAAAAGGTACATTATTTTGAATAAGATAGTAAGAGGCTTTGATATTTTAGAGAAATCTTTAATAAACTTCCTATAAAAACCACCATGACCAAGAACACTACGAATACCTTTAACATCCCTGGGGCAGAGCATTTTCTCTATTGCTTCCACTTTAGCTCTGTCAACTTCAATGTCTCTTTCAGAAATTGTATGCCCAAGAACAATTCCTTCATTCACCATAAAGTGGCATTTCTCCCAATTAGGAACAAGATTAGTTTCCTCACATCTCTGCAAAACTTTATCAAGATTGTGCAAGCAGTTATCAAAAGAAGTTCCATAGATGGAGAAATCGTCCATGAACACTTCCACAATTTCTTCACAAAACCATGAAAAATAGCAGACATGCATCTTTGGAACGTAGCAGGTGCATTGCACAAACCAAAAGGCATATGTTTATAAGCATAAGTTCCATAAGGAAAAGTAAAAGTTGTTTTCTCTTGATCTTGTGCCCTAAAAGGAATTTGAGAAAACCCAGAATAAACATCAAGAAAGCAAAAAATGAGTTTACGTAGACAACCTCTCTAGCATTTGATCAATAAAAGGCAAAGGATAATGATCTTTCTTAGTAACCTTGTTAACTTTCCTAAATTCAATGCACATTCTATAACCAACTACTACTCTTTGAGGAATAAGCTCATTATTTTCATTAGGCACAACAGTCATTCCTCCCTTCTTAGGGACATAATGCACAAGGCTTACCCTCAACTATCAGCAATAGGAAAAAATAATACCAACATCAAGACGTTTTAATACCTCATTTCTTACCACTTCTTTCATCTTAGGAATTAAACGGCGTTGATGTTCAACTACCAGCTTTGCATCAGGTTCTATATTAATAACATGCTGACATATAATGAGAGAAATCCCCTTCAAATCATCAAGAGTATATCCAATATCTCCATAGTGTTTCTTCAATATTCCTAATAACCTTTCCTCTTCTTCACCTAAAAGTTTAGAACTAATAATAACAGGATATATTTTCTTATCATCAATATAAGCATATTTAAGATCATCAGGTAAAAGTTTTCAATCAAAAACAAGATCATCCTTGGGTGGTAATGTGGTACCCAAGTCTTCCACGGGTAAATTGTGTTTCAATATCACCGGTTGACGAAGAAGAATATTGTCAATCTCATTTCTCTCTTCCATAAAGACCTCACTTTCATGGTCCTCCATATATTGTTGCAAAGCATTGTTAGGAGCAAGAGCAACAAAGGAAAGTTGTTCAACTCTAAAAAAATTATTAGGCAATTCTAGATTCATAAGGAGCTCTAGAAAATTTGGAGAAATTAAACTCATAAGATTTTCCATCAAATTTAGTCATTATTTTCTCCTTCTTACAATCTATAACAGCACCACAAGTGTTCAAGAAATCTCTACCAAAGATAATAGGACAAGTTTAACTAGCAGCTTTACCCAGTACTAGAAAATCAGTAGGATATTTAGTTTTACCACATAAAATTTCCACATCTCTCACAATACCAACCGGAAAAAAAAATTCTCTATTAGCAAGCTAAATAACCACATCAATATCTTCAAGTTCACAAGAACCAATTTCATGCATTATTTCTTTATAAATCTCATAAGGAGTAGCACTAGAACTTGCACCAATATCACACAAACCATAATAGCAATGATCACCAATCCTCACAGAAAGCACATGAACACTAGTTTTCTTAGGTCTATTTGGATGTGAAACAATATTAGAAGCATCCTCACAGAAGACAATGTGTTCATCTTCTACATTTCCAGAGATATGGTCTTTTACTATAGCTATTGTAGGTTCAATAGTTAGTTGTTCATCAGGTTCAATAGATTTCTTTATACTTTTGTTAACCACACTAGCTACAATAGAATGTTCTTTTACCTTAGCAGGGAAAGGCATTTTCTCAATATAAGGTTTAGGTACATCATGATTACCAACATGCACTTCTATATTTCTAGCTGGAACAATATCTTTATAAGGTGCATGGTACTTGCTCAACTCCTTATTAGGAATATCAAGATAGGAAGCAAAGGCTTTATGAAAATTTGCAAAGATTTGAGAATCAAGACCACAAACAGCACTAACATTATAGAAATCATCAGATCCCACAAAAGCTTTAATGCATTCATAATCATAATTTATAACTGACTTTCTACCTTTGTCATTCTCCCACCCTTCAGTGTTTTCTTGAATACGGTCAAGAAGATCTCATTTAGCTTCTTCCTTCATACGTGTGAATGATCCAGAACAAGAAGCATCCAATAAATCTTTATCATGAAGAGAAAGCCTTGCACAAAAATTATTGATAACAATATTACTCGGGAGCTCATGAACGGGGCATTTAAGCATTAATAACTTCATTCTCCCCCAAGCTTGGGAAATACTCTCTCCATCATGAGGCCAGAAATTATATACTTGATTCCGATCTTTATGAATCTCACTGGGAGGATAGAATTTAGAATAAAAGAGAGGTACAATTTCCTCCCATCTAATATATTGACCATTATTCAGAATTTTAAACCATTCCACGGCTCGACCCTTCAGTGATAAAAAGAATAATTTCCTCTTAACTTGATCCGTTGTAATACCTGCACACCTGAATAACTCGCATAATTCATGTATAAAGAGCAAATGATCACCGGGATGGACAGTTCCATCTCCAAAATAGCAGTTATCCATAACACATCCAACAATTTTCATGGGTATTTTAAAAGGATTAAATTCAGCAGATAACGGGTCATCTACTACCCTAGCAGTAACAGTAGTACCCTTAAATAGAGAACCAAAAGGATTCTCCATAATAAAATAAAGCAACAGTTAGAAATAAAAACAATACTCACAGTCAAAGTTTCTCTTACCAATTCTACTTACCAATAGCGCTTCACTCCCCGGCAACGGTACCAGAAAATAGTTTTGATGACCCACAAGTATAGGGGGTGTATCGTAGTACTTTCGATAAATAAGAGTGTCAAACCCAACGAGGAGCAGATGGTGTTGACAAGCAAGTTGGATAGAGGATTCACTGTAAACACTAGCAAACAAGTTTTTGGTTGTTTTGGATGTAGCAGATAAATAAAGTGCGAGTAAATAAAAGACAGTAAATATAATTGCAGCGAGTGGCCCAATCCTTTTGAATTTCATTTCATACAGTTGATTAATATTTACTGTTTTGATAGGTGTAGTGTGGGTGAACCTATGCTAATGCACCTCCTAACTAGGACTAATACATACTTGTGATTAAACCCCTTGCAAGCATCCGCAAATGCAAAAAAGTAATTAAGATAAATCTAACCACAGCCTTAAACTCTGGGATCCTACACTCCCTCGTGCATCGGTTTCCTAACGGGGGTTTAGGTTTATGTCACTGCGGCAATCCCACAATTAGGAGCCAAATACACAATGCATGCACCTAGGCCCATAAAGGTGAAGTGTCATGTAGTCGACGTTCATGACACCACTAGAAGAATAACGCCACAACTTAAATAGCAAACCACTAGATATTACTTCAACATAATTTCACTACTAACATCATGACTTCTCCCATGTTCTCAAGAACTAAACGAACTACTCACAAGACATCATATGGATCATACTCAGAGGTGATATAATGATGAATAACAATCTGGTCATAAACTGTAAACACCGATAAAGTTCACAAGCATCAACTACTAACAAGTAATCCACACTGGGAGAGAGATCTAGTGGAAAACAACGATATAGGACCCTAATTGTTATAGCAGGACGGATATGGATGGTGAGGGTGATGGTGCTAGTGATGATGATGATGACGATGATGATCTCGATGATGCCCGGAGCGATGACGGTGACGATGGCGATGATTTCCCCTTTCTGAAGGAGGAATTTCCCCGACAGATTTCTCCCTGCCGGAGAGATTTTCTCTGTCTGTTGTTTTCCGCCCCGAGGAGGTGGCGGAATATTTCCTCGATGGTTCTATGAGGTTTAGGGTTCCCTCGGGGTCAAGTACGCGAAAGGAGGCGGCTAGAGGTGCGCTACGGTGGCCACACCACCCCCAGGCGCAGCCAGGGGGCACGCCCCTAGTGGTGCGGGCCCCTGGTGGCCCCCCTCCGGGTTTCCTTGTGGCTGGCTCCTTCTTCTGGACTTCTAAGACTTCTCCGATGCCCCCCTTCTTCTTCCGATCTTCTGAAATAGGGTATCTTGACGGTGCTTTTTCCATCAGATTTCTTGTCCCGGTGTTTATTCTCCAATAATTATTAAACATGGAAAATAAGATGAAATGACAAAATTAATGCATCGTAACATGAAATATATCGATGAATAACAAAAAATTACAATATAAAATAGTGATGCAAAATGGAGGTAGCAAAGGGTGAAGCGCGTACCACTTTCGTACCATGACCGCCACCGAACGGGTTGGACGTTAGGGATCGAGCCACATCGTCAGCACCACCATGGTGCTCAGCAGCCGGCGTTGTTAGACACCACCTCGCTTGCATGCTGCCAGATACACCAGACCTATAGTGATGAGGACATCCCTAGTACATTGCCACCTAAACAAGATGAAGTGAGACTTGGACCAATGACAAGATCAAGGACCAAGCTACTAGAACAACATGTGAACTCAATCCTTATTGATTATGCTATTTGTGATTATGAGAATTTTATACTACCTAAGTCTATGCATTTATGTATGATTAGGTTTATTGATAACACAAACATGATGGAGGAGAACAATCAAGAGGAGCTAGAAGATGATTATACAAGTGATGACATGAAAGGAGCCATGGTGAAAACAATGCTAGAAGATGGAGAAAACAATAATGCCATGGTGAAAGCAAGTGATCAAGATAGTGAAAACAATTAATAACAATTGTTATTTCAATAGAAACAATTGTTATTCATCAAGACAAGGGGATAGGTGCCTCCACTAAGTCAAATGCGCCTCATAAAATCCTATTTCATATAGGTATGGTTTGTATACCATAATGTGGCCAAATCCCTTAATGGTGGATCGGTTTGTATCTCTCTTTGAGTCATAGTTGGACTCCTAGTCCTAGTAGGAGTCCTAGTCCTAGTAGGAGGTGGGTTGCTTGCGCAAGGACCCCTTGTGGCCGCACCCCTCCACCTATATATGTCCTCCACCTGCGTGTGGATTAGATAGAACAAGTTTAAACCAAAACCAACAAACCCTAGCCTCTAGTTTGTATTGCTGCTAAACATACTACTTGAAGTTTACCCTGCAAAGTTGTGTGATATCTTGTTATTCCATCTGGGAATAGGGGGATACAGGACCACTTGTGATCTTTGATTACTTGTGCAAGAGTGTGTAGTTGAGAATATCCAAAGAGCTTGATTGTTGTTGCATCTGGCAACAGGGGTCTGCTAAGTGAGAGGTCTCAGTGTAGCACTAGTTATCCAATATATCAGAAAACCACAAAAAGAAAGAGAAGCTCATTGAGAAGATCGGGCCACCCCATATCATCTTGGTATCAGATTCTCAGGTTTACTCGGTGAGCAAAGTTATCTTTACTTTTAGTTGTTTTTATTCCTATCCAGAAAAAGCCAAAAATATTAGGTTAGATTTGTCAGAGACTAGATCAACACCAAATTGCTACTCTAATTGATGTTTATTGTTGATTTGTGTATCTGTTTTTCTGTTTTTAGGGTTCATCTATCTATATTTTGTTTCCATCCCTATCAAAAAACTCACAAAAAAATTAGTTCTAGTCGTGTGGTTTATCTCTCGGGAAAGTCTAGATCTACATCTTGTTCTCAAGGTGATCTAGTTTTTCGAGTTGTCCTTGTTGAGAAATAATTGGGTTCTATTTGTGTTTGAGTTTCTAGTCATATTCGGATTGCTATCCGCTTTCTACCGTGGCAGCAAAACCCACCGTTTCCCTGCCGTGTCCACTTCCTAGTCCAACTCGGACTCGCTGCCGTGGGGTGCAAAAGCGCGCAAAACGCTGCCGCCGCTGCCGTGGTTCTAGCCCGACTCGGATTCCACCCCACCATATACGCCGCACCCGCAACACACACAAACACCACACCCGCACCCACCCGCAACAACACCCGCACCCACCCGCGCGCTGATGTGAGGAGCTCTGGCGCGAGCCGTTTTGCAGTGCAAATCGCTGCCGTACGGCACGAAAATGCTGATTTTTTCTGCCGCCGCCGTTTGCTGCCTGTCGTGAGTTGTTTTTCGCTCAAAATCGCCGCCGTCAGTCTGTCGTGGGCTGTTTTCTCTGCCGTGAGCTATATTTGCTGCCGTGAGCTGTTTCTATCATCTGTTTCCTTTAGTTTTCTTTTGTTTTACTCCTTGTTATCTCTAGGGTTCTTGTCTGATCTTTGATAAGCCATAGCTACAACAATTCTACAGCCATATTTAGGTTCCCAAAACCCAAAGACTAGTTGTTTTATTGCTCTAACAGGCTGCTCATTTGATCAAATCTGTCCACTATTTTTATTTTCCATCTACTTATTGCTCCTAGTTGATTCAAAGGCTATTGAAAAAATCAACAAAATAGAGAAAAAGAAAAAAGTATAAAAAATAGAAAGAAAGAAAAATTAAAAAGAGGTCGTGCTACTAATCACTAGTGGAAGCTATTTCATATTGGAAATTTTGTGGACATCTTGAGCAATCTTGTGCCTGTTTCATTGAGTATTTGCTAGTGTCTTTCTAGTGCTTGCAAAATCTCTACCATATATTTGCTAAGCCACAATTGTCTCCAAGTGTGAGTGTGTTTTCCTTAGTAATTTTTATTACATTAAGTAGTGCATTGGAGTTGTTATTTTGGTGTTGTTAGGATTCCCAACCAAGCCCCACCAAAAACCCTGTTTGCATTGTGATTCTTGATAGCTTGGATACTACTTCTCACACCAAAGCACATTATTCATTGCTCCTTGTTGGTAAGTTGAACCTTTTCTCTCTTGGAACATTAAGTGAAGCCATCTTTGCTTGGTTTTGACTGAGTTGAGAGAGGCACCACAAACCCATTGATTATTTTGTTACTAACAAGTTAATCATGAGTTCTTCTAGTGATGTTGAAGTGCAGGCAAAGAAGAAACCCGAGGACATTGTCAAGTGGAATGAGTATGAGGCATTGAGAGATGTCATGTACAAAATGATTACTAAAGAAGTTGATAAGAGTGATGAAGATTTGAGAAAGGAGATGACCACTCTTGATTTGAGAATAGATGCTTGTGCATCTCAAGAATCTGTCAATGAAATTAAGGACACTTTGAGGACATTGACACAACAAGTGACTACAATTGAAAATCTAGTGGAACAAATTCAACAAAGACCTCAAGCTATTGCTCCAATTGATGATGGGAGAGGAAATAATAATGGAGGCCGTGGAGGAGTGGCAATAAGAGTACCATTGGAAAATAATAGAGAGGATGATGGCTTGGGAAAACCAAAATTCTCTATCCCTAGTCTTGCTTGTGATTCTGAAGATGTGGAAGAGTAATTTATGTGGGAGCTAAAAATTGAGAAATTATGGAGACTCCATGACTACCCCGAGGAGAGGAAAGTGAACCTTGCATCTTCTTCATTTGATGGCTATGCTCTTTTGTGGTGGGATGGCATTACAAAATATAGAGAAGAAAAGGAAGAAGAGGAAGTGAACACATGGAGAGAGATGAAACAATTGCTAAGAGAGAGATTTGTTCCCAAGAATTATATTAGAACTCTCTATGACAAATTACAACAATTGAAGCAAGGATCCAAGACAGTCGATGCCTATTACAAGGAGATGGAATTAATCATTCAAAGGGCTCGGATTAGAGAGGCTCCTGAACAAACAATGCAAAGGTTCTTGAGTGGATTGCAATTCAAAGTGAGAAGCATTGTGAGGCATGTTCCTTATAACAATATGAGTGAATTACTACATCAAGCAAGGGAGGCCGAAAAGAGATTGCAAGAAGAGCTACAAGTGAGTGCAAGGAGAAGTTTTCCTTCACAAAAATCCAATTTTTCATCACCTACACCTCCAACTACTACTACCCGTGGGACTTCTAGTTCCAAACCCGAGCCATATTCAACAAATTCCAAGAAACCTACTACATCTACTTCGGGTTCTAGTGGTGCTACACCTCCTACAAGGAATAGAGATATGACTTGCCATACTTGTGGAGGAAAAGGTCACTTTAAGAGGGATTGCCCAAACAAGAAAATTATGCTCCTCAATGCTAATGATGAGTATGAGACTGGAGATGATGTTGATCCCAATGAGGAGGATGCATATGATGATGATGATGATGGTCCTATTGATGCCTATGCTACAAATTATCCAACTATTGTTTGCACCAAAGCATTGAGTATTGTTCCTAGCAATGATGAGAGCCAAAGATGCAATTTATTTCAAACCAAGGCAATTGTTGGTCCTAATATGGCTTGCATGGTGATCATTGATGGAGGGAGTTGCAGAAATTTAGCAAGCAAGGAGTTATGTGCAAAGCTAAGGTTGAGATATATTCCACACCCACATCCATATTATATTCAATAGCTCAATGAGAAGGAGGAAATAAGAGTATGCCAAATTGTGAGAGTGGAGTTCCGAATTGGACCATACAAGGATACTATTGAGTGTGATGTTGTTCCCATGTCGGTTTGCCATCTACTACTTGGAAGGCCATGGAAATTTGATAGAAAGGTGCTACACAATGGGAGAGCAAACACTTATCAATTGGATTGGAACAATAAGGACATCATATTGAGGCCTATGACACCCCCAACAAATAGTGAATGAATCAAGGCAAAAAGTGGAAGTGAATGTTGAGAAGGAGAGAGAGAGGGAAAATATGAGTGAAAACACTACTTCCATGGGGGAAAACAAACCTAGGCCGAGTGGAAAAAGTAAGGGTGATATGGGGTGGCCCGATCTTCTCGATGAACTCTCTCTCTCTCTCTTTTTGTGGTTTTCTGGATTTTGTGATAACTAGTGCTACACTGAGACCTCTCACTTGGATGACCCTCGTTGCCAATGCAACAAAAACCAATCCCTTTGGATATTCTCAACTACACACTCTTGCACACGTAATCAAAGATCACGAGTGGTCCTGTATCCCCCTATTCCCAGATGGAATAACAAGATATCACGCAACTTTGACTTGAGTAACACCACCAACAAGGTGGGCATAACTTTCAGATGAACATGGTTCAATCTAGAAAATCTAGGGTTTATTTTAAACTTGGTCTTCCTCTCTAATTCGCCCCAAGGGCCATATATGAGGGGGGGGTGCGGCCACAAAGGTGCCCTTGTGCAAACAACCCTTTCCTCCTAGACTAGGACTCCTAATTGGACTCACATATGGATACAAACCGACCCACTCTAGGGGATTCGGCCCAATATGGCATACAAGCCATGCCTAATATAATTAGAACTTGATCATGGTGCATTTAACCCTATGGAGGCACCATCCCCTTGTTTTGAACATTGCAACAATTGTTTCCACCATGGCTTGATTGTTTTCACCAATTGTAAGCTTGTTTTCCATCAGCCACATATTGTTTTCTAGCTCCTCTTGAGATCATCCTCCATCCATGTTTGTGTTAACAATAATAAATAATAACAAAGCTTAGGTAGTATAACATTCTTATAATCACAAACAATATTTAATAATAAGAAAGAATTCACCTTAAAATAATCATCAATTAGACTTAGTATTTCTTTCCAATTCAAGCATAAATAATCTTCATGGACCTCTATTATGTCCATATCAAAGGGAGTGGGCCTTTTGACAATGTTAGCCACCAAAGAATATTTGAGAGAGTTTGAGGATGATCCTAGCCTACTACCTATAGTGCTCATGCACAAGGGGGAAATTTTAGTTTCTAATGACATGAATCCTCTTTCTATTGGTGTTTCTAATGTTTTGCAGGAATTTGATGATGTTTTTCCAGAAGAAGTGCCCTCGGGATTGCCACCATTGAGAGGGATTGAGCATCAAATTGATTTAATTCCTGGATCTTCATTACCAAACCGAGCTCCCTATAGGACAAATCCCCAAGAGACAAAGGAAATTCAGAAACAAGTACAAGATCTTCTTGATAAAGGTTACATTCGAATAAGCTTATCTCCTTGTGTTGTTCCTGTCATATTAGTTCCTAAGAAAGATGGTACTTGGCGCATGTGTGTATATTGTAGAGCAATTAACAATATCACTATTCGTTATCGTCATCCTATACCACGTTTGGAAGACATGTTAGATGAATTAAGTGGTAGTGCTGTTTTTTCTAAAATTGATTTGCGTAGTGGTTACCATCAAATAAGAATGAAAGAAGGGGATGAGTGGAAAACAGCCTTTAAAACAAAATTTGGTTTATATGAGTGGTTAGTAATGACTTTTGGATTAACTAATGCACCTAGTACTTTCATGAGATTAATGAACCATGTTTTGAGAGATTTTATTGGCAAGTTTGTGGTTGTTTACTTTGATGATATTCTCATATATAGCCACAATGAACATGAACACATTGATCATATTAGACAAGTCTTGCATGTGCTAAGAGAAAATAAATTGTATAGAAATTTAGAGAAGTGCACTTTTTGCAAAGATAAGGTCATATTTCTTGGCTATGTTGTCTCTAAACATGGGATAGAAGTTGATGAATCTAAAATTGAAGCAATTAAAAATTGGCCAATTCCCATGAATGTGAGTCAAGTAAGAAGTTTTAATGGACTAGCTGGATTTTATAGAGATTTGTGAAAGATTTTAGTACTATTGCTGCCCCTTTAAATGATTTGACTAAGAAAGGTGTAAATTTCGAGTGGGGGGTTGCTCAAGATATTGCTTTTGATACTTTGAAAAATAAGTTGATTTTGGCTCCATTATTGATGCTACCAAATTTTAATAAACAATTTGAGATTGAATGTGATGCTAGTGGCATAGGTATTGGAGGAGTGTTAATGCAAGATAAGAAACCAATTGCTTATTTTTCTGAAAAATTACATGGAGCACAATTGAATTATTCTGTCTATGATAAAGAATTGTATGCATTTGTTAGAGTACTTGAGGTTTGGAAACATTATTTGTGGCCAAAGGAATTTATTATACATTCTGATCATGAGGCATTGAAATTTTTAAAGAATCAATCCAATCTTAATAAAAGACATGCTAAATGGGTAGAATTTATTGAATCTTTCCCATACATTATTAAGCATAAGAAAGGATTAGATAATGTGGTAGCTGATGCTTTGTCTAGGAAAAATATGCTACTCACTAAATTGGATGTGCAAGTTTCTGGTTTGCAAGAATTAAAGCCACTATATGCTCACGATAAAGAATTTTCTACACCCTATAGTAAATGTTCTAATGTGAAGGCTTGGGATAAGTATCATATACATGATGGATTTTTGTTTAGAGCTAACAAACTATGTATTCCTGAGTGTTCTTTGTGTTTGATGTTATTACAGGAATCTCATAGTGGTGGATTGATGGGTCACTTTGGACGAGAGAAAACATTGCTTATGTTGGCTGAAGATTTCTATTGGGCACACATGAGGAGAGATGTCTATAGATTTGTGCAAAGGTGTATTACATGCAATAAAGCCAAGTCCAAATTGAAGCCCCATGGATTATATACTCCATTGCCAACACCAACTACACCATGGGAAGATATAAGCATGGATTTTGTGTTAGGCTTGCCAAGGACAAAGAGGGGACATGACTCAATTTTTGTGGTGGTGGATAGATTTTCCAAGATGTCACACTTCATTGCTTGCCACAAAAGTGATGATGCTTCCCACATTGCTACACTCTTTTTCAAGGAGATAGTAAGACTACATGGAGTACCAAGGATAATTGTTTCGGATAGAGATGTGAAATTCATGAGTTACTTTTGGAAAACATTATGGGGGGAGCTTGGAACCAGATTGTTGTTTTCTACAACATGTCACCCTCAAACAGATGGACAAACCGAGGTGGTGAATAGAACTTTGTCCACATTGTTGAGAACTATGATCAAGAAGAATTTGAAGGAGTGGGAAGATTGTTTGCCACATGTGAAGTTTGCCTACAATAGATGATGTAGCCCACCCAACTCCACCAACTGCACCGATGACAAGATCACGCGCAAAGGCCATCCAGGATAAGGTGAACTCGCTCCTCTCGATCCATACTTTCGGTAACTTGGCGGATGGTGCGCTACCTCATGGTGCAACACTTTGCGTGCTCAGGTTCAAGCCCACCGCGGGTGCCCAAGAAGACGCGGAAGGCGAACAGGGAGGACCAGCGCAAGGAGGCGAAGGCATGAAGCCCCAGGCGGCGGAACCTCCGGTGTTCCCATCGGAGCCTCCGCTCCACGCTCGCCACCGGAGCCTCCGGTGCAGCCTCCGCCCAAAACCCCTTCGGGTGGTTGATAGCGGAGCCACCACCATAGCCAGCACAGGAGTCCCGGCGAAACCTCCGGTGTTCCCACCGGAGCCTCCGCTCCACGCTCGCCACCGGAGCCTCCGGTGCAACCTCCGCCCTAAACCCCTTAGGGTGGTTGATAGCGGAGCCACCACCGGACCCCACGGCGGAACATCCGGTGGCCCAGCCCAGTAGACCACCGGACCCTCCGCTCGGTCCACCGGTACCTCCGGTGGTGGAAACCACCGGAGCCTCCGCTCCTGCGCGGCCTGCGTGCCACTTTCGGGCCTTGACCCATGTACCTTATCCTCCCACCTACCCCCTTTGGCACTAGACTATATATAGTCCTCCCCATTCTCAGATCTAGGGTTAGAGTTGAATTTAGAACATTTGGAGCTCAGCTCTCTTGTATCCCTCTTTGAGGAACTACTCCTACGGTGTGTACCTAGGAACGTATCAAGGCTACTCCTCCGACTTCGTCGAGGATCGTATCAAGGCACATCCCAACTACTTGTCCTCTCCCTATCGGGTTTCAGTCAAGAGTTGTCCAATCTTCCTCTCGTTTATCTTGAGGTTCTATTGGCGTAGTGGTACCGGCTAAGGGTGTGAGACGGTTTGTATCAAGGTGAGTTCAGTTGGATCGATTGTTCTGTAGGCGGCCGCCGGGGCTTAGTTGACGGGAGGTTGGATCTTTCGGTTCTTGTGATTTATTCCGATTTGTGTGTTTTCCCCCACGTTTCCCCTCGATTCCCCATCTCGTGTTCTTAGCGTTCTTCGTGTTCTTCGTTCGTTCTTGTCGATTCGTGAAGATCGGGCCAATCTAGGAGTCCAACTCCATAACATCTGGTATCCAGAGCTAGGTTGACACGAATCGGACACCCCATCCCCTCCCCTACCACCAATTTTTCTTCTATCCACCATAAATTCGAAAATTTCACAAAAATAGCCACAAAGGGATTTCGACCGATCTGTTGATTCGTTGAGTTTTCGTGGTTTTGCTTCATAGATTTGTTGCCAAATACCATTCCCCATATTTCCATTCAGCCATTTTTCCCAAATTCGCCCAAAAAATTTCTTGATTTTGAAGGAATTTCGAATTTGAGCCAAAATCTCAGAAAATCTCAGCTCTTCAATTTCCGGACAGATTTTGAAACTTGTTTTTCTTTGTCGTTTTTTATCCGAATTGAGTGCAACAAAGTGCTACACGACGCCCACGACATCACCTACGTTTCCACATCAACGGATCGCCACGACATCGACTCCCCCATGGACGCAAGTCCGTGATCATCAATAAGGGAGGTATAACTTGCTTCCGCTTGAACCACCCCACACCATTGTGTCACTTACCTAGCCGGACTAGTTCTTTTTACACCGCTTGGCATCGCATTTGTGGCATCGAGAGTGCGAGGTTAGCGCTTGTGAGAGATTAGCTACGAGTAGGCATTGGCACTTTGGAATCCATCAAAAGAGAAAATAAAAAAAAAAGAGAAAAGGAGAAAATAGAAAAAGAAGCAAAAGGATCGGTGCCAATTGCTTTCCATTGTAGGAACGTGTAGCATTGCGTCGCAAAAGAGAAAGAGTGACCGATTGCCACGGTGTGAATCTTGTTGCCTTTTCAAATTTGCGGGTTGAGCTAGCGTCCTGCTTGTGTTAGTGTGGCATTGAGCATTAGTCTACGTTAGGTCCATTTCGTTCTTCGCTCGTCCATTGGTCGCATTAACCCCATTTTTCCCTTGCGTGTGTGTGTTCCACCATATTTCCATCCTATAGGTTTGGTTTTTGTGCTAACTTTTCTTAGATTCTTATCCACGATTGACAACAAACTTTTCTTCGGTTTTGTCGATTTTTCCTTGCCACTTTCCTAAGCTAAGTGTGTGTGTTGTCGTTTGCGGTTTCTTTCGATCTTTTTGGATTCGCTCTTGACATACCGCCCTACACCTAGGCTCGTCCACTAGCCTCAATACGACCAATAAAGGTAACGTTGGGTAAGTGAGGCGTCCATTTCTTCAATATCACCATTGTGTGTGTTTTTGAGATGGCTAGGGAAGGAGTATTCACAAGTCCGAGCTCGGAAGACAAAGGCAATCCATTCTACAACGACAATGCTTACGCCAACTTCGTCACCCACAATGACCACTTTCAACTCCGTGAACTCGTCAAGGACGGGTTACAACGCTATGAGCGTCGACTCCAAGAGCAAGAGGCTCGATTGAATGATTAAATGACGCGCATCAACATCAACTTGTCTAATCTTGCCAATCGCCGTCATTCATCATCGTCCTCAAGGTCTCGTCGCTCAAGCCACCACAATAAAGATCTTCACCAACCTCGTCGCCATGATCGCCATGATCGCCACAACGTGGAGGAGGGTGGACAACCTCAACAACCACAACCACCTCCTCCCCAACCTCAACAACCTCCGCGACGAAATTGGTATGAGGATAGCTCCCATCACCACCACCTCGACATCGCCAAGGCCGTGGTAACCCTCTTCAACAACCGCAACGCCCGGACCTTCGACAACACCATCATCCTCCACCTCCACAAGGCCACGCTCAAGACTATGGCCATAATGATTTCGTGGAAGATGCTCGTCAACGTCGAAGGCCACCTAGGTGCCATGCGCGTCCCAACAACAATGACCGCCAAGAACATGATCATCCTCAACACCCTCGAGATGAACAAGTGCTTCCGCAACACCCTCGCAAAGAACAAGAACGTCCTCGACAACAACACAATGGCCATGATGATAGTGAACGCCGTGAAGCGAGGCTCCGTCACCACCAACAATGGTATGGGGTGGCCCAATCTTCTCAATGAGCTTCTCTCTCTTTTTGTATTTTCTGATATATGTGGATAACTAGTGTTACACTGAGACCTCTCACTTGGATGACCCTTGTTGCCAATGCAACAACAATCAAGCCCTTTGGATATTCTCAACTACACACTCTTGCACAAGCAATCAATGATCACAAGTGGTCCTGTATCCCCCTAATTCCCAATGGAATAGCAAGATATCACGCAAACTTTGACTTGGTAATACTTCAAGATGAATGCTTAGCATCAATACAATCTCAAGGCTAGGGTTTTCTTTGTCTAAATTGTTCTCCCCCTAATCCACACGCAGGTGGCATGATTATATAGGTGGGGGTGCGGACACAAGGGGTCCTTGCGCAAGCAAACCCACCTCCTACTAGGACTAGGACTCCTATTAGGACTAGGAGTCCAACTATGACACAATTATGGATACAAACCGAAACACCATTAAGGGATTCGGCCACATATGGTATACAAACCATACCTATTCGAAAATAGGATTTCTATGGTGCATTTGACTTGGTGGAGGCACCTATCCCCTTGTATTTATGAATAACAATTGTTTTATTGGAATAACAATTGTTATGAATTGTTTTCACCATCTTGCTTCATTGTTTTCAACATCTTGAATGTTTGTTTTCACCATGATCATGTGGTATTCTATCAACTCTCCATTTATGCTTGTGATAACATAATCCTTAGGCATATCCTTATCATCCTCCCTTTCTTCAAGACAAGACGTCCACAGCTTGTGATAATCTGAAAGTGGAAGAAACAAAAAGAACAAAGTGTATGCACAATATATGTATCTATAATGGCATTCATTAGTGGTTAGTAAATCAAAATATTGTGCATATGACATATGATCACAAAGTTTGTATGAAAACAATACATAATAGTCATAGCCTTTCATAATATAGCAATCATAATTGCAAATATAAGTGAAGCTTGTTTTAATAGCACATGTATCCAACCAATATTGTGGTAAACTAAACATATGTGTAAAATCATGCTCACATGTAGGAATGAGTAATTCATCTACCCAAGGCAACATTATGTTTAATTCGGCCACTTTATCATGAGTTATACATATGTAATCCACCATGAAAATTTTACTCAAGTTATAATCACCAACCAAATTAAATTTGAAACTTGTATCATATGTGCTAGAATTAACATAATCAATTTTATTCAGAGCACATTGCACATCAATTGGTTCTTTTAACATGACATAATAGACAATATCACTAGATGGTATCTTAGCAAGTACTTCTTTATGTGTAATAAAAACCACATTGTTAAATTTCGAATTCATATTATGATATGGTTGTAAACTATCACATAATTCAATACTTGATTTTTGTAAACAGAAATCAATACCTTTATCAATACTATCCTCCTCATTGGTAGTAGGTATGAATTCATCAATATCTTGTGATTTTGAAGGTTGTAGCTCCCTTTCTTCAAAAATAACCTTCATATCAGAAGTAATAGTACTAGGACCCGTGGCATATTCCTCCAATATGTGTGGTTGTTGTGATGTTTCTTTGTGCTCCCTTTCTTCAATAGCAACCTGTACACAAGAAACAACACTAGGAAGAAAAATTATTTCATTAGTTAAAAGGCTCACTCCTTTATTCTTTCCACTCGGCCTAGACTTGTCTTCATCCATAGATTTGGTGTTATCACTCTCCTTCTCTAGATTCACCTCTATTTTCTATCTTGATTCATTCACAATCTGTTGTGGTGTCATAGGCCTCAAAATAATATCCTTATTATTCCAATTCAAGTGATATGTGTTTGCTCTTCCAATGTGTGTGACCTTCTTGTCAAATTGCCAAGGTCTTCCAAATAATAGGTGACAAACTGTCATGGGTACCACATCACATTCAATTGTATCTTTGTATGGTCCAATTTGAAAGTCCACTCTCACCATATGACATACCTTGATTTCTTCCTTGTTACTTAACCATTGAATATAATATGGATTTGGATGTGGATTGTAATTCAACCTTAGCTTGGCACATAACTCCTTGCTTGCTAGAGATCTGCAACTCCCTCCATCAATGATCACCTTGCAAGCCATGTTAGGACCAACAATTGCCTTGGTTTGAAATAAATTGCATCTTTGGCTCTCATCATTTCTAGGAATAACACTCAAATCCTTGGTGCAAACAATGGTTGGATAATTTGTAGCATAAGCATTAATTGGACCATCATCATCATATGTATCCTCTCCATTAGGATTAGCATCATCTCCACTCTCATACTCATCATTAGCATTGATCACCATAATTTTCTTGTTAGGACATTCTCTCTTGAAGTGGCCTCTTCCTCCACAAGTATGGCATGTCATGTCTTTATGTCTATCTGTTGATTGAGTAGAACCACTTCCACAGGCTGCTGGTTGTGGTGTTTTCTTTGTATTATTGATGCGTGTCTCGGTTTTGGATGGTGTACTAGCTGCTGGTTGTGCAATTAGAGGTGTTGGAGGTGAAAAAGAAGAAGATCTTGATGGAAAGATCCTCCTTGGATCCATAGTAACCTCCTCGGCCAACCTCTTTTCTGCCTCCCTTGATTGATGCAACAATTCTGTCATATTGCTATATTGAACATGCCTCACAATGCATCTAATTTGAAAGTTCAATCCTGAAAGAAATCTTTGCATTGTTTGCTCATGTGCTTCAACAACCCGAGCTCTTTGTAGCACTAATTCCATCTCCTTGTAATATTGATCCACTGAATTTGTTCCTTGCTTCAAATTTTGCAATTTATCATAGAGAGTCCTCAAATAATTTGTTGGAACAAACCTTGCAGTCATGAGTTGTTTCATCTCAGCCCAAGTAGTAATTTCTGGTTGATTTTGTGTTTCCCTCAATCTTATGATGCCATCCCACCACAAGAGAGCATAACCATCAAATCCAGAAGATGCTAGCTTGATTTTCCTCTCATCAGTGTAATTATGCAATCTCCATAGCTTTTCTATCTTCAATTCCCACATCAAGAACTCCTCAACATCATCATTATCACATGTGAGAGTAGGCACAAAGAATTTTGGTTTCCCAAGTCCATCCTCTTCTCTATTATCATCTAATGGTACCCTTCTAGGTGCATAATTGCCACGGCCTCCATATGCTATGGCTCGACCTTCCTCATGATTTGCAGCTAGATTAGCCCTTTGTAATTGTGTTGAGATGTTTGCAACTTCCCTTGTGAGATTAGTCATAGCTTCTTGAAGAACACGCACTGAATTAGCAGCCTCCTTTTGTGCCTCAATAATTACTGTCAAATCTTTCCTGAGGACATCATCATATTCTTCAATTTTCTTCTCAACTCTTTGCTCAATCCGATTAGAAACTCCTCCTCTAAAGGTATTAAAATCTACTCATGTACATGTATCATTAGCAGTCTTTGTTTTGGGCATCAAATCAGCTTCCTCCTTGTCACCCTGCACAGAAGATTCACTAGCAAAACTCATGATTAATGGGTTAGTGGACAAATAATCAATGGGTTGTGGTGCCTCTCAAACTCACTCAAACCAGCAAAGAAAGGTTCACTTACTGTTTCAAAGTGAAAAGGATCAACTTACCAACAAGTACCAATGAAAACTGTGTCAAGTGTGAGAAGAGAATACCCAGGCTCTCAAGTGTTACAATGCAAAACAAGGTATTTGGTTGGGATTCCTAACAACACCAAAATAACAACTCCAATGCACTGCTCAATGTGATAAAAATTACTAAAGGAAACACACTCACACTTGGAGACAAATGTGGCTTAGCAAATATATGGTAGAGATTTTGCAAGCACTAGAAAGACACTAGCAAATACTCAAAGAAACAGGCACTTGCTCAATATGTCCACAAAATTTCCAATATGAAATAGCTTCCACTAGTGATAATGTACCACGGCCTCTTTTGCTTTTTCTTTCTTTATATTTTTTTTATACTTTTTCCTTGTTCTCAATTTTTTTTTTGATTTTTCAATGGCCTTTGAATCAACTAGGAGCAACAATGAGATGGAAACAAAAATTAGTGGACAGATATGATCAAATGAGCAGCCTGCAGAGCAATTAAACAGCTAGTCTTATGGGTTTTGATACCTAAAGTTTGCTGTAGAAAGGCAGTGGTTAAGGCTTATCAAGGATCAGAACGAAACCCTAGAGATAAAATAAGGAAAAACAAAAGAAAAACTAAGAAAATTGGTGTTAAAATGAGCTCACGGCAGAGTTTTTCGTCACGGCAGAAAAAACAGCGAAAACGCTGTCGCGGCAGAGCGCGTGGGTTGCGGTGGTGTGTTGCGATGCGTTGCGGGTGGGCGCGCGGTAAGGATTTTTATGGCGCGTGGAGCGAGTCCGAGTACGGCAGGGAAGGTGCGGGGCGGCAGCGATTTGGTGCAATTTGTGTACCGCGGCAGCAGATCGGATTCCGACTGCGGCTAGGAGCTGGTACACGCGCGGTAAGGAAAATTTGGCACCATGGAGTTGTTCGGTAAGGCGAAACCGAGTGCGGCAGGAATACGGGGGCGGCGGCGATTTGAACAGAATCCGTGCCACGGCAGAAAACCGAAAACAACTAGAATTGCAAATATGATATGGCTTGATTTAGCAACAGCAGCAACACAATCTTATGAACCCTAGGAACTAGATCAACTTGAAAACAAGCTGTAGGTCTAAAATTCCAAAGAGCAACAAGATCCACAATATTTTTGGTGGGGATTTTCGGTATAGAAACAAAAGGAACTAGATGAACCCTAAAAGATGAAAACTAAAAACAGAAAAACAGGAACACAAATCAACAAGAAGAAGCAACTAGGTAGATGCAAATTGGTGTTGATCTAGGCTCTGGCGATGATCTAAAAACTATTTTTGTGTGGCTTTTTCTGGATAGGAATAAAAACAACTAAAACTAGGGATAACTTTGCAAACCGAGTAAACCTGGAGAATCTGATACCAAGATGATATGGGGTGGCCCAATCTTCTCAATGAGCTTCTCTCTCTTTTTGTATTTTCTGATATATGTGGATAACTAGTGCTACACTGAGACCTCTCACTTGGATGACCCTTGTTGCCAATGCAACAACAATCAAGCCCTTTGGATATTCTCAACTACACACTCTTGCACAAGCAATCAATGATCACAAGTGGTCATGTATCCCCCTAATTCCCAATGGAATAGCAAGATATCACGCAAACTTTGACTTGGTAATACTTCAAGATGAATGCTTAGCAGCAATACAATCTCAAGGCTAGGGTTTTCTTTGTCTAAATTGTTCTCCCCCTAATCCACACGCAGGTGGCATCTAAAGATTACATCCTTGGGGGAGCCAGCCCGCTTCTCAGGCCATGTGTTGTCTTGGCCATTGGATTGGATGTCCAAAATGATCGGCACCGTCCATCGCTAGAGAACCCTGGTTGGCCAGTACGATTTTACCTGCCCAGACACACAACGTCTCGCTGTTGTTGGACCCTCTTTATATCAGGCCCACGAGCCAGCGTATGGGGTGTTTTATTTATGTGTGCAAAAGCTCGCCGCGTCCATCCGCGGCAGAGCCGCTCACTGGTTGGCCGGGCTGGTTTTACCCGTGCAGCTACACAATGCGTCACTGCTTGCGGCCCCAGATATTTGGGACCCATTGTCCGGTGACTGGTGTCATAAATTTATGTGTATTGGGAGTGAGCTTCGGTTGATTGGTGGAGAGAGACAGTGCACGGTCAAACCCTAGCCGCCTCGCTCCTCATTCCCCACTCCCCGTCCCTTCCTGCCCTCCTCATCCCGCGTCCCTCCTTCCTCCACCCCGGTTTCACCGGCCGCAGCCGCCTCCTTCCGGCGAAAAATCTCCGGACCTGCAGCATCCTCTCCCCGTCGGCCGTTGCCAACGTGTACCAGCCTCCTCTCTCCTATGGGGTGGATTTGGTGGTGGGATGATGGGTTGTCCTATCTGTGGGGTTGGAGGAGGCATGATGGGCAGCAGATGGCAGACCAAGAGAAGTCAAGAAGAGGGTTCCTCACACCTCCAACCATGGTTGGCGTCAGTCCAAAATCCAAGGTGATTTTTTCCCTTCTTGGTCCCCTCTCGAGTTACTCTTCCTGAGCTCACTTGCTGCGCCGCTGCAATACAGGAAATCGCTGAGAGCCGCCATTGGCGTTAGCGAGTAGGACCTCACGGGGAGGCGGCGGACCAATCGACGCCGTTCACCTTTCCCCTTCTGGTTCCTCATAGTTCGTGGCCCTGAAGGAGGAAGTGGTGGCAGCCGTGGATCGAGAAAGCACCGGATCAATGCCATCCGCCTCTCTCCTTCAGGTCCCTGTGAGTTTGCAACACAGTGGTGGAAGGGATGGGGTCGAAGGGAGAAGACGATTCTGGCCGAATATTCCTCTGGCCGTGGCGGCGCCTCTGTTCCTCCTTCTCTACATACGGTGAAAGATGCTGCACCATTCCCATCCTACTCTTTCTCTCGGCTGCAGATTGATTTGTATGTGCTATTCTCTTTGATTTCTAATAACTTATGTGGATTGTTTTTGGTGTTGTCCAGGTCTAGAGGTATTTCGTGTGGTTGTTGGTGCATATATACGGATTTGACAACAATGGTGGTATTAAATATTTCCATTCAGTGTTCAGAAGTATGAGCTTTTCTTGTGTGATTCACAGGTTTGAATTGGCTCTCCTATCTTCATAGCTTAAGAAATTATTATGGGTTCTGCATGTGCGATTCACTAGCTTCGATCAAACATAAACCAACGTAACTAATTTTTTTTTCTAGGATCCTGCCATTTGACCAATGTGCATGCTTTAAAATATTGTGTTGCATATAATTGTTTTCTCCCCTTTGGATTAGTGAGATTGTTCTTAGTTGGGATCTGAGAAATCAGCCGTTGGGATAACATCTTGACTAAGACCTTAGATATTTGTAAAACTCATGATCTTTCTTTTTTAATATTTGGTATACATAACATACTTTGTGCTCCTTCGGATATAAAGTTAAATGGATTGAGTACTAAACAAAGGCATGGTTTACATGTTCACACATTCCGTATCAGTACAAATTTACCATTTCTTAATATAAATATTCATAGTTAGGTATAATAAGGATCTTGCCACACATCCTGATATGATTGTGTAAAATAGAACCTATAGATTCAGTTATTTGGATCCTCTTTTGCTTAACTTACTGTTATAAATCCGAGGCGCTTAGTCGATCTACCGAGGCCAAGCAATCACAGCAAACAGGACACCGAGATTTCGTAACGCAGTTCGGCGCTCAACGCCTACATCTGCGGGGCATGACTATGGGCGCTCCTCCCCATCGATACCGCTGCACCGGCCGCCTTGGTCGCCGGCACAAACCGCCGGCTCCCCTTGCGCGCCTGCTGCTATCAAGTCGCCATCGACGACAAGCCCGCTGAGGCAATACAGACGCACCAGATCTCAACGCCACGCCGGTCCGGCCGCCCCTGCCACGGGCGCCGAACCGTCCCCTCGTGATCTTGTGTCTAGCCTACCAGCTTTCGTCGTGTCTATTTGGGCTACTCCCGGTGCCTTTATATATTAGGCCAGGTTACACGTGTCCGACTCAAACACCTAACCTTCCGTTTAATTACAAGTCCTAGCGTAGCCCTACTCGTACACATATTCGACATATATTCCAACAAACTCCACCTTGGCGAATATGCCCTTCGCCATCTTGAAGCCGTCATGCCGAATCTTTGTAT
The DNA here is from genome assembly GCA_028641055.1 of Alopecurus myosuroides. Classification (NCBI taxonomy): domain Eukaryota; kingdom Viridiplantae; phylum Streptophyta; class Magnoliopsida; order Poales; family Poaceae; genus Alopecurus; species Alopecurus myosuroides. Next base: position 242,777,871 of record CM054061.1, read on the forward strand.
ACCTGGACTTGAACCATTAATCATGAGCTCAGCTGCTACTCCCTTGACTCCATATGACTCCACCTGCAACCGTACTTCCTTCCTTTTTTCATCACAGTCAATGCTCCCACGAAAATTAAGTTCTTCCTCACTCTTGTCTTGTGCTCCCAACTCTTCGGAGTATCCGTCCACCGCCATCACACAACGATCATAAAGTCACCATATCGACAACGCCGTTGCATCGTCACCTTGGTAGCCTCGTCCTTGATCCATGTGAAAGTGAACAACTCACATATTAGGTGTCACAAATAAGAGTTACCTGAACTCACCATTCTCGCTATTGTTGACTGCATCTCTGAAACCTTGAAGAAATTTCGCCGTTGGCTTAAGTCATCTCTAGTCAAATTCACAACTATCTCATCACCGCTTTCGCAGATCCTCCATGGCCAACACTCATCCATCTCCATGGTCTCGATAGATAGTTACCATCATGAATCCGTTACTCGCCAACACTGCTTCAGCACCCCTTACACTCATGTCTGACCATATGTCTGACCGCCAGTGCCCCGGTCTGTCGCTGTGTCCCGTGCTTACCGCATGCCTCGCCGCTATTACCGCGTCGAGTATCCGCAATCTTGGCCAAGATCTTCAGGGTCGCGTACCCACACCACCTCAGGCCCCACTGCAGATACCACCGGTCACACCCGACCGGTGCCGAGTTCCACGTATCCCTCCGAACCCTGAGCTCCAGTCCGAATCATGTGCTTCTCGCCTTCCCGCTGACTAGGCTTCGACTCTCTGATATCTTACGCCGTAGCCCCTCCATCAGCCGAGTGGAATCGTCAGACTCCAGCTCCACCTTCAACATGCCTCCATGGTAGATGATCAGTCCACCCCCGCGCCCGTTGACTCCAAGCTCTCCATATGCATGTCGTCTTGAATCAACCTTGCGCCGCGGCATGTCGAAGCACGCATAACCATGCGCCGCGTGTTGCCACGCCACAGAATTCGGACACCATCAGCCATCACGCTCCTACGTCGTCGTTGCCGATCTTCACCGTCTTCTGTCCCGTCAGACTGTCTAGTCCAACCCAGCCGAACGCATCCGACTGCAACCATGCCCCACCTTGCGCCCAGTACACCCGCCAAATTGCCGTGCACCGTCCTGCGCCCGTATATGCATGATCATCCACGATGTACTCCAGACTGCTCCAAGCCTTATACGCACATCGGCCGTCCTTGTTGCCTGTCCACACGTTTCAAGCCCTCTCGTCAAACCGACCCAGAATAAAACTATGTGCAAACCTGATCCGTAGGGATCTCTCCTCTGCACACTCTTTCTTCTCTTGTGGATGTTTGAAAGGTTAGCTTCTTCGTGCACCATAGATCTTAGCTACTCCCGTACACACGCATGGCCATGCAACCTTTTTTTTTTTCACAAGCAAATCTCACGGCTTGACTTTATCCTGCGTCTCATTTGTCCTAGTTCCATCCATCACAACATACAGAGTCCCATGACCATGTGCTACTCTGCCTAGGTCATGGCCCACCTCGTGAGCTGAACCTCCTGCTGCTGCACATGCCATGTTACGCCGGCGTTTGCCCAAACCGACCGACCACCCAAGCTGCTGCTCCCCACGGCTCCAGCACGCTGCACCCTAGGATGCAACCGCCTAGCTCCATGCACCGCTGCCGCTAGCTAGGACAGTCCCGATCGGATTAAATCGCGATCTGAACTGCCTGTTGTGCCAGAACTAGATGAGACGTTCAATTGCCTTCCCTTGCTTTCCGATTGCTCGGTGAACTTTTCCAACGTTTTCCGACCAGCTTCGTGTCACCACGCCGCCTTGGATATGCAGCGCTTCCGCGAAGACAAACTTCCGGCACAACGTCAAAATTCTCCATCCTCTAGATCAAACTTCCGTGCCCCTCCGAACCTCGCTCTCATACCACTTGTTACAAATCGTAGGCGCTTAGTCGATCTACCGAGGCCAAGCAATCACAGCAAACAGGACACCGAGATTTCGTAACGCAGTTCGGCGCTCAACGCCTACATCTGCGGGGCATGACTATGGGCGCTCCTCCCCATCGATACCGCTGCACCGGCCGCCTTGGTCGCCGGCACAAACCGCCGGCTCCCCTTGCGCGCCTGCTGCTATCAAGTCGCCATCGACGACAAGCCCGCTGAGGCAATACAGACGCACCAGATCTCAACGCCACGCCGGTCCGGCCGCCCCTGCCACGGGCGCCGAACCGTCCCCTCGTGATCTTGTGTCTAGCCTACCAGCTTTCGTCGTGTCTATTTGGGCTACTCCCGGTGCCTTTATATATTAGGCCAGGTTACACGTGTCCGACTCAAACACCTAACCTTCCGTTTAATTACAAGTCCTAGCGTAGCCCTACTCGTACACATATTCGACATATATTCCAACACTTACTACCATTTCATATGCATGTGTATTGGTTATTATATTAAATTTAACTGCAGGTTTAGGATGGTTTATGCCTGCTTCACAATGATATGCTTACTTTTATCTTCCTGTAGGTGCTAATTTGAGCTGTTGTTCGGTTGGATCTGGTGGCATTGCGGTCACACTGGTTCAGATTTTGTTTTCATCCATTGGGGAAGAATGCTGATTGGGTTAGTGTCATGATTACAGACTACTTATTCCATGACGCAGGTCCAAGGTGTCCTTGGATTTTTTTGGTTGTTTGTTTGTTGTGGACAAAGGTTGTCAATGGTCACAACGTGAGAATCCGGCTCCATCCTCTGTCTTTGCTCTAGGGGATCAATGCTCTGGTTGGGTTATGGTTACAACAGGCTGGAACATGACCCATAATTCTCTCTATACTAGATGTTATAGTCTATTTCTATTCAAGCTCTATTCGTTGATAAATGTCGAATGTTCTTAAGACTGGAATAAAGTATAGTGGCGTCGCTAAAGCTGCACTTCTTGGTTATAGCAAAACAATAAATTCGAGTAAAAATGTTGGTTAATCCTAATGTCGTGGTGTTGGTTTTCTGCTGCTACTTTGCTTTTCTTACCAGTTGGTACTGTGTGTGTCTTTCCTAACGATATACTTCACCAAGAGATGAGATATATCTTTGTTGTTGCTTGCTGTTGTGTGTTAGTCCACTTGATCTGTCAGGTATCCTCTGTTACAAAAATAATATGTTTGGTTATGCTTATTTTGGCCAAATTAATTACTTCTTTCTCCTCCAAACTAAAAATAAAGAAGGTGCCCACAAATAGAGGATGTTTCATAAAACAATTGATCATTATAATTAATATATAAGACAAGTAATATAGCATACCTTCTCCCCTTTTGGAAGTAGGTAGTTTAAAATTATAATGATTTTTTCTGGCCTCTTTTCAAAAAATAGCAGGGGTTATAAACTGGCTATTATATGTTTAGGCTGGTGCTAAAAATTCGAATTGTTTCTCATTCTTGCATTTTCCCTTAAAGTTTTGATAGGTGACTATATTTTTAGTTGCGTTTAGTCAACTAGAATATTTTTGTCCTCTTTTCCAAATTGAAAATAGAAATGTGGTTCTAATAAAAGGTGAAACTTGCAGATATCATTTCAAAATTATGTTTTTCAAGAGTATTAAAGTGTTATTTTCCCTGTTGTCAAGGATATTGTGTGGTTTGTTATTTCGTGTTTCCATGCCTTTTATTAGTGAACCCTCAATGGTTTATGTCTGTTGGTTCATTAGTTGATTGCGCTTATTTTTTCCCTTTCTTGTGACAACATTTGTTCGTATATGCAGATGCCGACCAGCACGCTCGCGGAGCTCCACACTGGCAGCAAGTATTGTATTGTTTATGTGTATGTGCCAAGATTGTGGGTGAGGCAGTCATAATGGACCTATAAAAATACAGACATGGTGCTGCTAGATGCACATGTAATGTATTTATCACAGTAATTTTACATCATTGCAGTGCACTTGTGGCTTGACATGCTCCACGTTCTCTTTGTGACCTTGTGTTTCTGTGTCTACGGTAGCCACATGTAATCTTTGAAGAAGGAAAGGCCTATGATATGATAAAATTCATGGCATATCCAAGAAAGAATAGTTACAGACCGGTTAAGCTCGCTGGTTGATTAAATCTGGTCGTTGCACATATGTTCAAGAAATGTTTGCTGTCAAACAGGAATTCTTCTTTTGCGCTTTTGCTTCGGCTCCCACTACTGATCTCCCAAGGCCCACTGCTCTGCCTGCTCGCTTCAAAGGTAACCCGCAGCCTGCTCATTGTGGCCTCCTCTTACTGCCTCATGGGTCTTTGTACCGTTTGATAAGCATTTCTTATTGCTGCCATGAGATTCACACTGATGTCCTTTTGTTTCTGGTTGATATATGTTTGTTTCTATTTCTTTTGATCAGTGTCTAAAAAACAGCTATTGTGTCATGATATATAATTTTTTACATGTTGACGATTCATCTCTTAATTTGCCCCATAATACTTCGTGTATGATTGGGAACCTGTAGTGTCCACTCTGCTATATATTTCCCACTTGAGTTCATCTATGAGTTTAAAACAAAACAATGTTATTTATTTAAGATAGTCAAATTGAGAAGAAAGACATTGTGTTGCTTGAGAGGGGCATTTGCGTGTATTTTACCCTTACATTCTAAATAATACTAAGGCCTTTATGTTTTATATTTTTACCAAAGACTACGAGTAAGACGAATAAAAGGAAAAATTGTAGAGTCCTTTAAATGCGAATGTAAATTAGACCATTTTGTTTGTTATTCTAATGCTTTCATTCCAAATAGCAGAGGTATTACATGAACGTGCAATGGCGCTGCAAACTGAGCCAGCACCAGAAAATCACCATATTGACGTTTCAGATGATAGTGACACTGGAGATGAGCTCAATGTTGTACTAGCTGAACTCATGGTCCATGTTCTAGACATTGATGTGCGGCTGGCTGAACTCATGGTCAATGGTGTTCCGCATGCTGGCCCTTATCTTCGGCTTAGACAAAATCATTCATATATCCTACTTCACCTTACATATACACCTATTGATGCTCTTTGTGCCTGGAGAGATCCCAACAGACTTTGAAGAAGCAAAAGTCTATGAAGTTCATGGCATATCCAAGAAAGAACAATTTCAGACAATTCCCTTTTGTAATTTTGCTTCGACTACCATCACTCTCAGGGCCTTCTGATCTGCTTGCTCTCTTCATAGGTAATATGCAGCCTGTCCATTGTGGTATCTTCTTACTGCCTCATAGGTCTTCGTACCGATTACAAGTTTTTATTATTGCTGCCATGAGATTCGTAGTTAACACCTTATGTCCTTTTGTTTGTGGTTTGATATAGACAGTCGTTTAGATGTTGACCATTGATCTCTTAATTTAATGAAGCTTCTGCAGCCAGTATGAGGCTACTTCATTACTTCGGCCATAAGACTTAGTGTATGTAGCATCTGGTTTCAGTGATTAAAGTTTCTTACTTCTGGTCTGGTGTGTTCATCTCTACGTCTGAAACAAGGTAATGGTATTTATTTAAGAAGAAAGAGATTCTACGGAACGATAAAGGCATAATCTTTGAGATGCTCTTTGTGTATTCTACTCTTGAATTCTAATTAATCTGATGCCTTCTTTTATATTTGAGATGTAGAGTCCTTTGAATGCGTATGTAAATTATACCATTCCCTTCGTTGTTTTGATTTGTTAGTTGCTAGCTTTTGTTCCAAATAGCAGCTCCAGCAGGGCAGCAGAGCTGATTTGAATTTTAGAAAAAAAAAATCAAAGAGCTGGAGCCGATTCAAATTTTAGAAGAAAATCAAATAACATGGCAGCTGATATTTAGAAAATGGAACCATATCGACCATTTTAGTTGGATTTGTGGAGCTATAAATATCAAATCACTTGTGGTACAATCACGTTAGGTATAATCTCTCTATACCACATTAGAAGATGATCTAAGCACTTTGTGAAGTCGCAAATGTTAAAATCATAGTAGTTCATGGCATGAGTGAAACCGACAAATGAGCTCTAATTTTCCAGTAAGTTGGCAGATGCTAAACTAGCAGTCATAAGAGCTTGCCAGAAATTAGAGGACATTGTTTAGCAATTTTTAACATAGTCACCATTATAAAGTGTAGTTTGTACATAATGAAGGCAATGAGCAAAAGTTTAGCCTTCTCCCAAATTATCAAGAATTTACCAATAACGTCGGATACATTGCTCCCTCGGTGAATAACATTGTTTGTCTTGCAGCCTTACCTTATTTTGCATGTACATATTATTTGCATGTGCCTGCCTTCAGCTAACTCGTGGCCGATGTTATTGGCTCCACCGTCATCCAGACTTTGCAGGTTACTCCATGCAGATTGATTAATTACCATATGTACCAGGTGATGGCATAAGGGTATGGCTCTGGCCATGGCGGTGACCTGGTGTTGTAGATGGGCATTATAGGTTTATAGCAAAGCGCAAAAGACTTTAATTTAGCAGTTGTACCTTCTTACTGAACCGTCATCCAAACCTGGTTGTGGCCATGGCGGCTACCTGGTGTTGTAGATGGGCATTATAGGTTTAGAACTGAACTTACCAAACTTAATCAAATGAACTGATGCACGTTAATCTTACTTACTGAACTTGATTTAGCAGTTGTGTCTTCTGTACAAAAGAATTTGAATTCCATCTTTAATTATGAAAGCTCATTCTGAGTGTACTTATATTATGTGTTATTGGCCGAGGTCTAGCACATTTGAGTGTAATTGAAGTAGATCTGATCGGCCGAGGTAACTAAGGGAGCTATGCTAAGAAGAAAAAAACACTGGTACTGTTCTTTGGTGTTAAAATCAGAGGATAACTTTAGTTCGTTTGACTACAAAAACAATATTCAGAACTACCATGTAAACGATTTGATTACCATGGAACTTTCTAAATCTGGAATAGAGCCTAAATAAACAACATATTCATGACTGTGACGATGATCATACCATTGTGTTTAGTTTATACTTTTGGATATTAACATCTCCTTATTAATCTGTATATACTGTGACAACTACGGGCAAAATATTAAAAGAATCAACAAGTGCCGCGCGGCAAGCCGCGCTCTCAAATCTAGTGATTATATAGGTGGGGGTGCGGCCACAAGGGGTCCTTGCGCAAGCAAACCCACCTCCTACTAGGACTAGGACTCCTATTAGGACTAGGAGTCCAACTATGACACAATTATGGATACAAACCGATCCACCATTAAGGGATTCGGCCACATATGGTATACAAACCATACCTATTCGAAAATAGGATTTCTATGGTGCATTTGACTTGGTGGAGGCACCTATCCCCTTGTCTTGATGAATAACAATTGTTTAATTGGAATAACAATTGTTATGAATTGTTTTCACCATCTTGCTTCATTGTTTTCAACATCTTGAATGTTTTTTTTCACCATGATCATGTGGTCTTCTATCAACTCTCCATTTATGCTTGTGATAACATAATCCTTAGGCATATCCTTATCAAACAACCACCACCTAATGACCACCGGTGTCATTCACCTCCCATTTATGATGAAGACCCCCATGAGCGCCAACATGAGCGTCCCCATCGGCCACAAGAGGACAACAACATGAGTGCTCTTCGTTTCAATGTCCCCAAGTTCAATGGTGAGAATGATCCCGAAGAATATCTTGCTTGGGCTCTCAAAGTTGACAAGATCTTCGGCATTCACAACTTCACCGACAAGAAAATGGTTGCTCTAGCATCTTTGGAATTCGAAGGCTATGCACTCTTATGGTGGGATCGTCTACAAGCCGAACGAGTCTGCAATCGCATTGCTCCTATTGCCAATTGGAATGAGATGAAGCAATTCATGCATGCTAGATTCGTTCCTCCTCACTACAAGCGTGACCTCTTCAAGAAGCTCCAAGAACTTCGTCAAGGTGTGAAGTCCGTTGATGATTATTACAAGGAAATGGAGACATCTTTGATCCGAGCTCATGTGATAGAATCTCAAGAGCAAACAATGGCCCGTTTCCTCAATGGCCTCAACTATCCTATAAGGATGATCGTCGAGTATCAACCGTATGACAACATTGTGGCACTTGTCCACCAAGCTCTCAAGGCGGAACGCCAAATTGCGGAAGATCTCAAGTATAACAAGCAAAAGGCTTTCTTCAACTCAAGACCATCATCCTCGTCTCCAATGACACAAGTTCCTCCTCCAACTACCAACAAGAGCAACACTCGAGCCTCTAGTGCTCCCAACAAGTCTTCCCAACCATTCAAGAAGCAAGTGCCTTCCACCTCATCCTCAAGTGCTCCTCAAGTCAAGTCAAGCACTATTACTTGTTTCAAATGTGGTGTTAGTGGACACAAGTCCTTTGAATGTTCCAACAAGATGATCATGATTGTCAACCAAGACGGTGAACGTGATTCTATGAGCGAAGGCGAATACTATGCCTTGCATCAAGTTGCTATCAACTCTTTGGACGTGCCGAACGATGATTAAGTAAGTGTATATTGCGATGAGGACAAGAATCCATCGCTAGTGGTCACAAGAGTCCTCACGACTTCTCCTCAAGATGAGCATGATCAACGGTGCAATCTCTTTCAAACTAGAGCCGGTATTGATGGCAAGTCAATCAAGTTCATTATCGATGGTGGAAGTTGCCACAATTTGGCTAGCAAAGAGCTTTGCGACAAACTCCAATTGACTTACAAGCAACATCCTCATCCATACCATGTCCAATGGCTTAGTGACTCCGGCACCTTCAAGATTCAACACATGGTCTCCGTGCATTTCAAGATTGGTCCCTATGAAGACACGGTAGAGTGTGACGTTGTTCCTATGACCGTGTGTCATCTTCTTCTTGGTCGAGCTTGGCAATACGACAAGAGTGCTATACATGATGGGCGTACCAATCACTATAGCTTCAAGTGGAATAACAAGAAATTTGTGCTTCGTCCCATGTCTCCTAGCCAAGTGATCGCCGACAACGCCAAGACTCTTGCACGTAAACAAGAAGAGCTCAAATCTCGTGAGATGAGTGGTGAGAGAGTGATCCACCAAAAAGAGAGTGAGAGCCACAAGCCAAATATGACTGGAAAAATTCCGATTGATTCGAAAGGCTTTGCCTTACTTGCCACCAAAAGAGAGATGCGAGAGCTACGGGATGACCCAACCATCCTACACTTTGTCCTATTGTGCAAAGGGGAAGCACTTGAAACTAACGACATGACAAATTTTCCTCCATCTTTGTTGCCTTTGTTGCAGGAATTCGAAGACGTCTTTCCCGATGAGCTTCCTCCGGGCCTTCCTCCTCTACGAGGAATCGAGCACCGCATTGACCTCATTCCGGGCGCGCCCCTCCCAAACCGCGCTCCTTACCGCACCAACCCCGAGGAGACTAAGGAGATTGAGCGACAAATCCAAGAACTACTCGACAAAGGTTTTATTCGCGAATCTCTTAGCACTTGTGCCGTGCCGGTTATCCTTGTTCCAAAGCAAGATTCTACTTCCCGCATGTGTATGGATTGTCGACCTATCAATGCTATCACCGTTAGATATAGACATCCTATTCCTAGACTCGATGACATGCTTGATGAATTGAGTGGTGCTACTATCTTTTCCAAAATTGATCTTAAAAGTGGTTACCATCAAATTCGTATGAGTATAGGTGATGAATGGAAAACGGCTTTCAAAACAAAACTTGGTTTGTATGAATGGCTTGTTATGCCCTTTGGTCTTTCGAATGCCCCATCTACCTTCATGCGCCTCATGAATGAAGTTTTGCGTCCTTTCATTGGCAAATTTGTTGTGGTTTACTTCAACGACATTCTCATTTATAGAAAGTCTTTGGAAGATCACCTTGATCATGTTTCACAAGTATTGTTGGCTCTTCGCAACGCAAAACTTTTTGCCAATCTTTCCAAATGCAATTTTTGCACCAACAAGCTTGTTTTCTTGGGTTTTGTGATCTCTTCCAATGGTATTGAAGTAGATAACAAGAAGGTTGAGGCAATTAGGAATTGTCCCAACCCTACCTCCGTGGGTGAGATAAGGCGCTTTCATGGCCTTGCTGGTTTCTATCGCCGCTTTGTCAAAGATTTTTCAACTATTGCTTGCCCTTTGAATGAACTTACCAAAAAGAATGTACCTTTTGTTTGGGGCAATGCGCAACAAAAATCTTTCGACACACTTAAGAGATGCTTAACCGAAGCTCCTTTGCTTGTCTTACCGGATTTTGAGAAAACTTTTGAGATTGAATATGATGCTAGTGGCATAGGAATTGGTGGCGTTCTCATGCAAAACAGACGCCCCGTAGCATACCATAGTGAAAAACTTTTTGCTTTGGTTAGAGTGCTAGAAGTTTGGCAACATTACCTTTGGCTGAAAGAATTTGTCATTCATTACGATCACGAATCATTGAAATACTTGAAAAGCCAAACCAACTTGAACAAGAGGCATGCTAAGTGGGTAGAATTCATTGAATCTTTTCCTTATGTCATTAAGTACAAGAAAGGTAAAGAGAATGTGGTAGCTGATGCCTTGTCTAGGAAAGAGTGTCTTCTTACACGTCTTGACATCAATGTGATTGGTTTGGATGAGATCAAAGACTCATATGCTTCCGATACTTTGTTTGGTCCTATTTTTGAGAAATGCTTGCCTAACCGAGGATTTTATGACTACTATCTCCACAAAGGTTTCTTGTTTAAGGCTAACAAATTGTGTATTCCCGAGTCCTCTCTTCGTTTGTTGTTATTGAAGGAATCACATGAAGGAGGTCTCATGGGACACTTTGGACGCGACAAGACCTATGCCATGCTCTCCACCAACTACTATTGGCCCAAGATGAAGCATCAAGTTGAGAGGCATGTCAAGAGATGTTCTACATGCCTCCGAGCTAAGTCTACTTCCAACCCCCATGGTCTTTACATGCCATTGCCTATCCCACATGCACCTTGGATTGCTATTAGCATGGATTTTGTGTTAGGCCTCCCACGCACTAAAACCAATATGGATTCAATCTTTGTAGTTGTGGATCGTTTCTCTAAGATGGCACATTTCATTCCTTGCAACCGAACCGACGATGCTTCACATGTTGCCACTTTGTTCTTCAGGGAAATTGTTCGTCTACATGGTGTACCTACTTCCATTGTCTCGGACCGCGACGTCAAGTTCACCTCATACTTTTTGGAAGACGTTGATGGCCAAACTCAGCGTCAAGCTACTCTTCTCCACCGCCTATCACCCACAAACGGATGGACAAACCGAGGTCGTCAACCGCACACTCTCCTCACTACTTCGAGCATTGATCAAGCCCAACTTGAAGAATTGGGAGGAATGCATCCCGCACGCCGAGTTCGCCTACAACCGTGCTCTACACCAAGCTACCAAGAAGAGTCCCTTCAAGATCGTCTACGGCTTCAACCCCAACACCGCCCTCGACATACTTCCTTTGCCTCTACGCGAGCGAGCAAACATGGACATTGACAAGCGCACCGACTACATCAAGAAGCTACACGACTCCACAAGAGCTACGCTTGAGAAGCATTCCGAGCACCGAGCCTCTATCATGAACAAGAACAAGAAAACCATGGTGTTCCAAGAAGGTGACCTCATGTGGCTACACTTGCGCAAGGACCGGTTCCCCGAAGAGCGCAACTCCAAGCTCAAGCCAAGAGGCGACGGCCCCTTCAAGGTCATCAAACGCATCAACAACAACGCCTACAAGCTCGACTTACCACAATCCAAGTACCTCGTCCACAACTCCTTAAATGTCAAGGACCTATCTCCCTTCCATGGATAACCAAGTGATGAAGACGACGCCGAGTCGAGGTCGACTCTTTTTCAAGGGGGGGGGGAGATAATGTAGCACACCCAACTCCACCAAGTGCACCGATGACAAGATCACGCGCAAAGGCCATCCAGGATAAGGTGAACGCGCTCCTCTCGATCCATACTTTCGTTAACTTGGCGGATGGTGCGCTACCTCATGGTGCAACACTTTGCGTGCTCAGGTTCAAGCCCACCACGGGTGCCCAAGAAGACGCGGAAGGCGAACGGGGAGGACCAGCGCAAGGAGGTGAAGGCATGAAGCCCCAGGCGGCGGAACCTCCGGTGTTCCCACTGGAGCCTCTGCTCCACGCTCGCCACAGGAGCCTCCGGTGCAATCTCCGCCCAAAACCCCTTCAGATGGTTGATAGCGGAGCCACCACCGGAGCCACCACCGGAGTCCCGGTGGAACCTCCGGTGTTCCCACCGGAGCCTCCGCTCCACGCTCGCCACCGGAGCCTCCGGTGCAACCTCCGCCCTAAACCCCTTCGGGTGGTTGATAGCGGAGCCACCACCGGACCCCACGGCGAAACATCCGGTGGCCCAGCCCAGTAGACCACCGGACCCCCACCGGAGCCTCCGCTCGGTCCACCGGTACCTCCGGTGGAAACCACCGGAGCCTCCGCTCCTGCGCGGCCTGCGTGCCACTTTCGGGCCTTGACCCATGTACCTTATCCTCCCACCTACCCCCTTTGGCACTAGACTATATATAGTCCTCCCCATTCTCAGATCTAGGGTTAGAGTTGAATTTAGAACATTTGGAGCTCAGCTCTCTTGTATCCCTCTTTGAGGAACTACTCCTACGGTGTGTACCTAGGAACGTATCAAGGCTACTCCTCCGACTTCGTCGAGGATCGTATCAAGGCACATCCCAACTACTTGTCCTCTCCCTATCGGGTTTCAGTCAAGAGTTGTCCAATCTTCCTCTCGTTTATCTTGAGGTTCTATTGGCGTAGTGGTACCGGCTACGGGTGTGAGACGGTTTGTATCAAGGTGAGTTCAGTTGGATCGATTTTTCCGTAGGCGGCCCCCGTGGCTTAGTTGACGGGAGGTTGGATCTTTCGGTTCTTGCGATTTATCCCGATTTGTGTGTTTTCCCCCACGTTTCCCCTCGATTACCCATCTCGTGTTCTTAGCGTTCTTCATGTTCTTCGTTCGTTCTTGTCGATTCATGAAGATCGGGCCAATCTAGGAGTCCAACTCCATAACAATAGAGTTGTGCATTCAACTACTCAACTATGTCCTTTTGAGGTGGTATATGGATTTCGGCCTACTACACCACTTGATTTATTACCACTTCCTATTCAAGAGAGAATTAACATGGATGCATCCAAAAGGGCTGATTTTGTGAAAAATATACATGAGAAAACAATGGATGCTATAGAGAAGAAAGGGAAGGATGTTGCTCAAAGGAGGAATCAAAAGAGAAAGGAAGTTATTTTTCAAGAGGGAGACTTGGTATGGGTGCACTTTCGAAAGGATAGGTTCCCTAAGCTAAGGAAATCAAAGTTATTGCCAAGAGGTGCTGGTCCTTACAAAGTGATTGCAAAAATAAAGGACAATGCTTACAAGATAGATCTTCCAATTGATGAGTTTGGAGTGAGTAATTCCTTCAATGTTGCTGATTTGACACCATATCATGGAGAGAACCTTGATGTGGACATCAAGGCTTTTAAGGGGGGGAGGATGATGAGGACATCCCTAGTACATTGCCACCTAAACAAGATGAAGTGAGACTTGGACCAATGACAAGATCAAGGACCAAGCTACTAGAACAACAGGTGAACTCAATCCTTATTGATTATGCTATTTGTGATTATGAGAATTTTATACTACCTAAGTATATGCATTTATGTATGATTAGGTTTATTGATAACACAAACATGATGGAGGAGAACAATCAAGAGGAGCTAGAAGATGATTATACAAGTGATGACATGAAAGGAGCCATGGTGAAAACAATGCTAGAAGATGGAGAAAACAATAATGCCATGGTGAAAGCAAGTGATCAAGATAGTGAAAACAATTAATAACAATTGTTATTTCAATAGAAACAATTGTTATTCATCAAGACAAGGGGATAGGTGCCTCCACTAAGTCAAATCTGCCTCATAAAATCCTATTTCATATAGGTATGGTTTGTATACCATAATGTGGCCGAATCCCTTAATGGTGGATCGGTTTGTATCTCTCTTTAAGTCATAGTTGGACTCCTAGTCCTAGTAGGAGTCCTAGTCCTAGTAGGAGGTGGGTTCCTTGCGCAAGGACCCCTTGTGGCCGCACCCCTCCACCTATATATGTCCTCCACCTGCGTGTGGATTAGATAGAACAAGTTTAAACCAAAATCAACAAACCCTAGCCTCTAGTTTGTATTGCTGCTAAGCATACTACTTGAAGTTTACCCTGCAAAGTTGTGTGATATCTTGTTATTCCATCTGGGAATAGGGGGATACAGGACCACTTGTGATCTTTGATTACTTGTGCAAGAGTGTGTAGTTGAGAATATCCAAAGAGCTTGATTGTTGTTGCATCTGGCAACAGGGGTCTGCTAAGTGAGAGGTCTCAGTGTAGCACTAGTTATCCAATATATCAGAAAACCACAAAAAGAGAGAGAAACTCTGATAAGGGGTGGCCCAATCTTCTCAGTGAACTCACAGATAACTTCTGTATTGATAACTAGTGCGCCACTAAGAACTCTCCGGCTGATCCCTGAAGCCAATGCAACAGATAGCAACCCAATGGATATTCTTAACTCCACACTCTTGCACAAGTAATCCACCGACTACAAGTGGTACTGTACCGTCTTATTCCCAGTGGAACAGCAGGTATCACGTAAAGTTTGCAGATGAACCACTAGTATGAAAGGCTAACAAGCAGTTTCAACTAGGGGCTATGGGGTTTGTTTGATTCAATCGTAGTCTGCCCTCCTATGCGCCCCAAGAGGAGTATATATGAGGGGGGGTGCGGCCACAAGGCTCTCCTTGCGCAAGCACCTAACCTAATTGGACTAGGACTCCTACTAGGACACCAACTGGATACAAACCGACCCAAACACAAAGGGTGCGGCCATATTGGTATGGAAACCAATCCTACTACTACTAGAACTCAATGTGGCGCATTGATGCTTCCTTGTGGGCGCCCTCCTCCTTCCTTGTCCATCCATGAATGTGAAACAACAATGTGGCATTGTTTTCCACACTTTAGTGCATTTGATCTTGTGGAGGCACCATCCCCATATCTTGATGAATAACAATTGTTCTATTGAAATAACAATTGTTATGAACTGTTTTCACCATCTTGCTTTATTGTTTTCACCATGTTCATGTGGTCTTCTATCAACTCTCTTGTGATCACATAATCCTTAGGCATGTCCTCATCATCCTCCCTTTCTTCAAGACAAGACGTCCTCGTCTTGTGATAATCTGAAAGTGGAAGAAACAAAAAGAACAAAGTGTATGCACCATATATGTATATATAATGGTACTCATTAGTTGTTAGCAAAACACAATATAGTGTATATATCATATGACCACGAAATTTGTATGAAAACCACACATAAAAATCATATTCTTTCATCTCATGGCAATCAAAATTGCAAATATAAGTGTAGTTTGATTTACTAGTACATGTATCCAACCAATAGTGTGGTGAAATAAACATAGGTATAATATCATCTCTATAATCATCTATCCAAGAGAACACATGATGTAATTCGGCCACTTTATCATAAGTAACACACATGTGATGTATCATAAAAATTTTATCCACATTATAATCACCAATCAAGTAAATTTTGAAACTATTATCATATGTGCTAGAATCATCATAACCAAATTTATCCATAGCATATTTCATATTAATTGGTTCTTTTAACATGTCATAGTATATAATATCACTAGAAGGTATCATAGCAAGTACTTCTTTATGTGAAACAAAAACCATATGGTGAAATTTCGAATTTATAAGTTTATATGGTTGAAAATTATCACATAATTCACTACTTGTAGTTATCAAACCGAAATCCATACCCTTATCAATACTAACCTCCTCATGTGTAGTAGGTATAATTTCCTCAATATCTTGTGTATTTGAAGGTTGTATCTCCCTTTCTTCAAAACTAACCTTCATATCACAAGCAAACATACTTGTATCCGTGGCATATTCCTTCAAATTGTGTGATGTTTCTTTGTGCTCCCTTTCTTCAATAGCAACCTGTGCACAAGAAACAACACTAGGAAAAATTATGGCATTAGTTAAAAGGCTCTTTCCACTCGAATTGGTGTTGCTCTCCTTCTCCATGGCTTGAATTTTGGGTGTTCCCTCATCCTTCTCTCTTTCTTTTTCTACTCTCATATCAATTTTGGATTGGGACTCTTGTATTATTTGTTGTGGAGTCATTGGCCTCAAAACAATAGTCTTCCCATGATGATATAGCTCATAAGTATTTGCTCTTCCTTCATGCTTCACACTTCTATCAAATTGCCAAGGTCTTCCCAATAAAAGATGGCAAACTGTCATGGGCACCACATCAAACTCAATGACATCCTTGTAAGGTCCAATTTGGAACTCCACTCTCACCATAAAAGAAACCTTCATTTGTCCCGTGCTACTCAACCATTGGATATGATAAGGAGAAGGGTGTGGCATATATTTCAAATTGAGTTTTGCACATAACTCTTTGCTAGCCAAATTTCTGCAACTTCCTCCATCAATAATGACTTTGCAAGCCATGTTGGGACCAATAACAGCCTTTGTTTGAAATAGAGTGCACCTTTGATTTTCAGGACTAGGCAACACACTCAAAGAATTTTGTGTGCATATAATAGATGGCAAAGTAGTAGCATAAGCATCCAAAGGAGTATCACTTAAAGAACCATCATCATCATCAAGGTCATTGGGATCAACATCATCACCTGTTTCATACTCATTATTCTCATTGATCACCATCACTTTTGTATTTGGACAATCCCTCTTGAAGTGCCCTTTTCCTCCACATGTGTGACATGTCATATCTCTATTCCTTGTAGTAGGAGCACTAGAACCTGAAGCACTTGCTGCTGGATGTGATGATTTCTTTGTATTAGACACACTAGGCTCGGGTTTGGATGATGGATCACCTCGAAAACTGGAAGATGGAATTGGTGGAGGTGGTGTACTAGGAGTGGTAGATGATCTCAATGGAAATCTATTCCATGGCTTTGAATTTTGTGCTTCATCAAGGAGATGTGATTCGGCCTCCCTAGCATGATGTAATAGATCATGCATATTAGTGTATTGATAATGCCTCACAATGCCCTTGATTTTATAGTGTAAACCTGAAAGAAATCTTTGCATAGTTTGCTCCATTTGTTCTTCCACACGACCTCTTTGCATAATCATCTCCATCTCTTGATAATAAGCATCAACTGTCTTGGTACCTTGCTTCAATTGTTGTAATTTGTCAAATTGTTGCCTTATGTAATTTGGAGGAACAAATCTTTCTCTCATAAGCCTCTTCATGGTGTTCCAAGTAACAATGGGCAATTCTCCAGCATTGTGTCTCTTTCTCACAAGATTATCCCACCATCTAAGAGCATAACCATCAAACTCAGAAGATGCCAACTTAATCTTTCTATCCTCATTGTAATCATGCAATCTCCAAAGTTTCTCTATCTTCAATTCCCATAGCAAATATTCTTCCACATCCATGGTATCAAAACTGAAAGCTGGAATTGAGAATTTTGGCTTACCCAAGATATCCTCTCTATTTTCATTAGCATTGGGTAAAGGCACACGTCTAGCTCGGCCTATTTGATCTCGGCCTCTTCCTTCTCTTGCTCCACGGCCAAGAAAAACATCATCCCCATTATTGGCATCACTATGGATACTTGCATTGTCATCATCAAGGGGTGGTAACCGAGCTTCAAGCAAAGTTGTAAGATCAGTCATTTTATTGGTGATAGCATCAATAGCATCTTGCATTGTTCTCAATTGTGCACTATTGGTTTCGGCCAACTTCTTGGTAGTTGCCACATCCTTCTTAACATCCTCAACTTGCTCATAAAGAGGACCAACAGCATCATCCAAGTTCTTGCTACACACATCCCTTAATGCCTCATACTCCCTCCACTTCACCACCTCGGTTTGGTCCTTCTTTTGCTGCACAAGTTCATCACTAGAAGGATCCATTAGAAGGTTAGTGAAAATAAAACAAGTATAGGTTGTGGTGCCTCTCACAACTCACTCAAGAATCTAGCAAAACAATAGGATATCTTACCACTCCAAAGTGAATAGAGATACTTACCACAAGTAGAGGCAATTAAAGTGCTTTGGTGTGAAGAAAAGAATACCCAGGTTTTTAACTATCACAATGGCAAACAAGGTTATTTGGTGGGGCTTGGTATGGATACCTAACAATCACCAAAGTAACAATCCTATTTGCTGTCTTTAGTGAAGATATAAAAGACCCAAGGAAACTCACACAATGGAGACAAATGTGGCAATGCAATATATGGATGAATTTTGCAATGCACTAGAAAGTCACTAGCTAGGCTCTTTTTGACAGGCACAAGATTGCTCAAGAAAAATCAAGTGTCACAATGGCAAGCTCAACTAGAAACAATAGTATTGATATGGCCTCTTTGCACTTTCTCTTTTCTTTTTTCTATTTTTTTTTATACTTTTTGCTTTTTCTATTTTTTTTTTGAATTTTTCAATGGCCTTACACTTAAGCTAGGAGCAATAATAAACCAAACACAAGTGAACACAATGGTGGTGATGAAATATGAGCAGCCTGTCAGAGCACAAAATAGCTATACTTGTGGGAAAGTTCCTATTTGAATGCTGTAGAAAGGCTGTGGCTAAGGTTCACAAAGGTATGGATATGATGTTCCTAGTGATGAAAACAGGAAAAAACAAAAGAAAACAGAAAAAATCTAGGTGAAATTTTGACTAACACAGCTCACGGCAGCAATGTATACTCACGGCAGCAAAACAGCACGATTTGGATCCAAGGCAGCACGTAGGGCAGAGAAAACAGCTGTTTTTGTGCCACGGTAGACTCACGGCAGCACGCAGAACTCACGGCAGCGAAACTGCCAATTCCTGTGCCGCGGCAGCGCGCGATACAGCGAAACTGCCGATTGGTAACCGTGTTACAGCGAAAAGTCCAGCGCGCGCGTTACGGAAGCAGCAGCGTACGGCAGCGGCGGCAGAGATTTCCTGCCGTGGAGGTGGGCGCGCTCGGTGGATGTTTTGGTAAGGATGTAGTGGGCGCGCGGGTGGGATTTGTATAGGGTTGTATGGGGCGAGTCCGAAAGCGAGTAGGAAAGGGTGGCAGCGTGGGTTTGTTGCGTGGAGGTGGGGTGAAACCGAAACCAACTAGGGATAGGAGCGCGGCAGAGTTTTGGAAAGTTTTTGTGCCGCGGCAGGACACCTATGTGGACTCGGATTGGAGTGTATATGGTGGATGGCTGCGGATCTTTTTGGTATTTTTGGATAGAATTTCGACTAGATGAAAAGGAACCCTAAACCTAGCCGAAACAAGAAAACTAAAAAAAGAGAAAAAGCAACACAAATCTAACACAAAAGACAGCACTAGGAATTGAAAACTAAGATAATTATCTAGGCTAAGGCAAGAACTAGAACTATTTTTGTGGGGCTTTTTCTGGATAGGAAATAAAACACTCAAATCTAAAGGGAAATATGATAGCTCACCGAGGCAACCTGTAAATCTGATACCAAGATGATAAGGGGTGGCCCAATCTTCTCAGTGAACTCACAGATAACTTCTGTATTGATAACTAGTGCGCCACTAAGAACTCTCCGGCTGATCCCTGAAGCCAATGCAACAGATAGCAACCCAATGGATATTCTTAACTCCACACTCTTGCACAAGTAATCCACCGACTACAAGTGGTACTGTACCGTCTTATTCCCAGTGGAACAGCAGGTATCACGTAAAGTTTGCAGATGAACCACTAGTATGAAAGGCTAACAAGCAGTTTCAACTAGGGGCTATGGGGTTTGTTTGATTCAATCGTAGTCTGCCCTCCTATGCGCCCCAAGAGGAGTATATATGAGGGGGGGTGCGGCCACAAGGCTCTCCTTGCGCAAGCACCTAACCTAATTGGACTAGGACTCCTACTAGGACACCAACTGGATACAAACCGACCCAAACACAAAGGGTGCGGCCATATTGGTATGGAAACCAATCCTACTACTACTAGAACTCAATGTGGCGCATTGATGCTTCCTTGTGGGCGCCCTCCTCCTTCCTTGTCCATCCATGAATGTGAAACAACAATGTGGCATTGTTTTCCACACTTTAGTGCATTTGATCTTGTGGAGGCACCATCCCCATATCTTGATGAATAACAATTGTTCTATTGAAATAACAATTGTTATGAACTGTTTTCACCATCTTGCTTTATTGTTTTCACCATGTTCATGTGGTCTTCTATCAACTCTCTTGTGATCACATAATCCTTAGGCATGTCCTCATCAAACTCATTGAGAAGATCGGGCCACCCCATATCATATAGGTCCGCGTAGGCCTAGATGGACTGCAAGAGAGCCATAGCTCATGGTCGCAGCAGCAGGGCCATCGTCTCCTCTTCAATTCCTGCCATGGTGTGCTTTCGCCACGACATGCAACACCTCGTCTTTGAATCCCATTCAAACCACGAGTCGTCGCTGCTAGAGAAACTCGTTATCGTTGTCACCCCCTGGGCTTTGCCCGGCGGTGGGAAAGCGGAGGAGGTTAGGTTGCGCGCCATCGGACTGACCGTTTGGGCTTGGCAGCGTGCGGGCATAGAGATGAAATTTTGTTTTCAACATATTTGAGTCAAAGCAGATAAAGTTGAATGTAGAATGTGTATGGCATTATATTGGCAACTTAATCGGTAAGTCTAGTTTTACATGTTTCAGATGTTTATACTAGACTCGAAAGACTAGGAGAACAAAACATAACCCTCTATTTTGCAAAAATTAAAAATCATTTTCCGGAGTTTCAATAAATTCCTAAAAAAAGTCCAAAAGGTAAGACAATAGTGCATTCTATCAACATGTGAAATTTCTCAAAATAATTCATATTCAGGGATACACAAAAATAATATAATTTGACGGATTTTTCAGAGTTTAAATTCTGCATTATTCATTACTTTTATATTCATATTTTGTTATTTTTACAGAGCCCAAACACAATCTATACCCAATAATAAAAGCGTTAAAACTTTCTTAGTTGGTTGGTCGGTCGGTAGGTCGGGTGATGGATGGATTTGTTTTGTACCTTGCGTTGTCCATCTGTTTCTTTGGGTCTGTTTTGTACTCGCGTGAGGTTAGCTAGGATGGAGATTTAGTTAACCTTTCTTTCCTATAGGGACCTTGGGTGGTTAGCTCAACAAAAAAGTACATCATGTGTTCCGATAAGGTCTCAGCTCACCCGAAGGAAATTATTCTGTTTCGTGTTTATACATCGCATGCTCCTGTCGAGGTCGTATCTTGTTATCGACACCGTGTACTTGATGGAAGGGCAGTGCTAGACGTAGGTCGACCTTGCCCCCAGTTTCTAGGGCCCCTCCATGCACTGTGAGATTATCATCCAACGCACCAAAATCAATGCATGGCAGTTTTTATTTTAGTCCTTCGACTTAGTAGAACCCGCACTCCACATTATCTCACTTAAATGAAAGGGTATATTTTTTTGATTTCGACCTTCTTCATATTTACAGCAAAAATGCCACTGCGACGATTTCTCTCAGCGTTTCAACAATTTTACGAGTATTGCAACAAAAAAACTCGCTTCGTGTATCAAAAAAATGTAGTATTGCAACAAATAATCGATTTTTTTTAAAAAAATCTAGTAATGCTAAAGAAATAGTTAAACAACACCTTTTTTTTGCTACAGATAGCTTTGCAACAAAAACCGGTAACAAATTCAACAAAAAATCACAACTATTACAAGACAAAAACATGTGTTTTGCAATTTAAAAGGTGGGGTGGTTGCTCCTCGAGATTCGTTAGCAACAAAAATCACCAACTATTTCAACAAAAATCACAACCTATTGCAACAAAAAAGTATTTGTATCAATTAAAAAGTTAGTAAGCAACAAAATGATTTGTCGTCGATTCAATTGCAAAAAAAATCGTCACCTATTTTAACAAAAAAAGAAAACCGTAGTAACAAAAAAATCACATGTTTACAACATCTGAACGAGCATATAAAAATGAATTCTAAAAAACACATGCATTTTCTAGAAAAATCTTTCAGAAAAACATTGCAATATTTTGCTTATGATTTCTCAACAAACTGCGTGCTAAAATGTTACAAAATTTAATGTCGTATGAAACATTGACTGTAGTATCGAAAACACTTACCGTACATATGCTGGGCTGCTGAAAAAATGATCTAACACGAAAACTGGGCCAAAAAACTCAATTGGTGCTAAATGGGCCTAACTAGCAGGCCCGCCCGGAAAAAACCAGCAAGCGAAGTGCGCGGGGCGAGGCGCGCGTCAGGTCGGCCTAGTTAAGCTTTTTCCCTTGATGGAATACTCCGCCATCCGTGATGACTTTCAACTCTCTCTAATAAAAATTGGAGCCCGCGAGCGATTCCTCGCTTCTCCCATTGCCAACACTAGGAGCAAAATTCGTTTAGGACTACGATGGCAGCGATGCATCGCTTCACCCGTGCTTATTCCGTGGGCAGCAGCGCAAGGATCCGGTCGGCCACCATCTCCAGAAGTTTTACCTTATCCAATTTCCATCGATCTAAAAGACAATGTGGTGTCGTGGTAGCTAGCTTTGTATCCGCATGCAATCCATCCTCCCGGCAAGTCATACTGCACCATCGTCGAAACTATGACATTCTCTCGGTCGTCAAGTTCAGGTTCGGAGGAGTGGAAATGAGTTAAATGCATGGGTGGTCCTAATTCTTTTCACGAAATGTCGATTGAGTACTAATTCTTTGAAAACACACATCTGGGGTCCCATATCTATTCTAAGTTGTTCATTGGAGGTCCTAAACTGGTCTGACCAGCCTTTGTGGCACTTTGACCACTGCAGTTTTGCGAAAAGCACCCTCTGGTCGAATTTCTTCCAAACCGTGGTCCTGTTTTCCTTCCAAAACTATCATGCTCGCGGGTGGTGATTTTGGCCGATGAACATACAATTGTGTCTGCCTGCAGGTATTGAGAAAAAGATTAATTCTGTCAGTGGATGTACCTTGCCGCAACGCTCGTGTTCGTGGCTGTTGTGAACACGCACAACCTGGGGGCGCCTCGCCGGCCGGCGTGATATGCTGCTTAGGTCTCGTCCAGTCCGACATGAAATGCAAACGTAAGGAAAATGACTTATCACGTGGGTCAGCGTGGCAGCGTCGGACGGAATAGGAAGCTCGACGGCATCATGCGCGACATGTGTGTCGTCCCAGGGCGGCGGCATGCAGCTACCATACGGCGAGGGCGTCAACTTCGGCGACATCGTCTAGTTCTTCTTCCCAAGGACAGGTCGCTCTTTGCCGTGCTGGCCATCGTCGTGGAGTTTGATCAATTCCACGGCGGTAATGTACTACTGTTAGACTGATCTGTTAGCCTAGACCTAGTCATTAGCTGCTATCCTATCCATGCAATGCATGCAGCACGTTCTATTCTACCTCCATGGTAGCTAGGATCGCAACCGTGGCTACTAGCTAGCTCCCTCTTGATAAGGAGTGGCCCAATCTTCTCAGTGAACTCACAGATAACTTCTGTATTGATAACTAGTGCGCCACTAAGAACTCTCCGGCTGATCCCTGATGCCAATGCAAAAGATAGCAACCCAATGGATATTCTTAACTCCACACTCTTGCACAAGTAATCCACCGACTACAAGTGGTACTGTACCGTCTTATTCCCAGTGGAACAGCAGGTATCACGTAAAGTTTGCAGATGAACTTCCAGTATGAAAGGCTAACAAGCAGTTTCAACTAGAGGTTTTGGGGTTTGTTTGATTCAATCGTAGTCTGCCCTCTCCTATGCGCCCCAAGGGGTATATATGAGAGGGGGTGCGGCCACAAGGCTCTCCCTTGCGCAAGCACCTATTCTAATTGGACTAGGACTCCTACTAGGACACTACTAGATACAAACCGACCCCATACACAAGGGGTGCGGCCAAATTGGTATGGAAACCAAACCTACTACTACTAGAACTCCATATGGCGCATTGATGCTTCCTTGTGGGCGCCCTCCTCTTTCCTTGTCCATCAATGAGTGTGAAATAACAATGTGGCATTGTTTTCCACACTTAGTGCATTTGATCTTGTGGAGGCACCATCCCCTTATCATGATAACAATTGTTATTTGTTGTTTTCACCATGCTAGCACTTGTTTTCCACCTCCTCTTGAAGTCCATGCTCATCCTTGTGTAGCTCCCCTCCTTGATCTCCATTCATGTTTGTGTTACCAACAAACCTAAGAATACACAAATGCAATGATTTAGGTAGTATAAAGCTCTCACAATTATAAACATTATATTCAAGTAGGAGTGAATTCACCTGTTGTTGTAATAGCTTGGTTCTTGATCTTGTCATTGGACCAATCCTCACTTCATTAGCTTTAATTGGTGGATCTTCATGTTCAACAATAGGTGAAGAGCTAGGGATGTCCTCATCACCTCTCTTTGTTGAGCTCTAATTTGTAACTCTTATGTACTGTATACACATGAATTAATGAATTGAGTCTGCTGCTCTTCTTTCCTATGCACACAAAATATGTTTATCACGTACCACATGCTCGGCAACACTTCCTATACAACAACCTGCAGAGCGAGCTGGTGTCCATGCTGCGGATGTTGGGGTGCGCCTGCTGCAACTTCTCGTCGTGGCCCGGGTATACGTTTGTGGTGCTGGACGAGTGTAATACTTTAGCGACGTGAGGTAGTTGTGCAACAGCCCGATGGGGCTGGCCGGGAGAGAACGCCCTATGGAGCGTGTCGTGACGCCGACCGCCCGGGACCGTGCGCGGTGGTGTGCAGACACCTGCCGCTCCACCCGGGCGTGGCATCCCCGCTGGTCTGATGTGGAACTCTCCATGATCTCCATTAATGTTTGTGTTATCAATAAACCTAAGAACACATAGATGCAATGATTTAGGTAGTATAAAGTTCTCACAATTATAAACATTATACTCAAGTAGGAGTGAATTCACCTGTTGTTGAAGTAGCTTGGTTCTTGATCTTGTCATTGGACCAATCCTCACTTCATTAGCTTTAATTGGTGGATCTTCATGTTCAACAATAGGTGAAGAGCTAGGGATGTCCTCATCATCCTCCCCCTCTTGAAAAGGCATCGACCTCGATGCTAAATCATCTCCATGGTAAGGTGTCAAATCAGCCACATTAAAAGAATTACTAACACCAAACTCATCAATTGGGAGGTCAATCTTGTATGCATTATCATTGATCCTTGAAATAACTTTGTAAGGACCAGCTCCTCTAGGCATCAACTTGGACTTTCTCAATGTTGGAAATCTATCTTTTCTGAAGTGTACCCAAACCATATCTCCTGGCCGAAATATAAGCTCCTTCCTCTTCTTGTTTATTCTTTCAGCCACATGTTTTCCTTTCTTCTCAATTGCTTCTTTTGTTTTCTCATGAATCTTCTTCACAAAATCAGCCCTCTTTGATGCCTCCATATTAACTCTCTCATGTAATGGAAGTGGTAATAAATCAAGATCAGTAATAGGCTTGAAACCATACACCACCTCAAAAGGACATAATTGAGTAGTTGAATGCACAGCTCTATTGTAAGCAAATTCCACATGGGGCAAACACTCCTCCCACTCCTTCAAATTCTTCTTGATCATACCTCTTAGTAATGTGGACAATGTTCTATTAACCACCTCGGTTTGTCCATCAGTTTGGGGGTGGCAAGTAGTAGAAAATAATAGCTTAGTGCCAAGCTTACCCCAAAGTGTCTTCCAAAAGTAACTCATGAACTTGACATCTCTATCTGAAACTATAGTCCTTGGTACTCCATGCAATCTCACAATCTCTCTAAAGAACAAATTGGCAATGTGAGAAGCATCATCACTCTTGTGGCATGGAATAAAGTGAGCCATCTTTGAAAATCTATCCACAACCACAAAGATAGAATCATGTCCTCTTTTTGTTCTTGGCAATCCCAACACAAAATCCATGCTAATATCTTCCCATGGTGTACTTGGTGATGGCAATGGTGTATATAATCCATGGGGCTTCAATTTTGATTTGGATTTGTTGCAAGTAATGCATCTTTGCACCAATCTATACACATCTCTTCTCATATGTGCCCAATAGAAATTTTCTGCCAACATCAACAATGTTTTCTCTCTTCCAAAGTGTCCCATCAATCCTCCACTATGAGATTCCTGGATCAAAAATAAACGCAAAGAACACTCGGGAATACACAATTTGTTAGCTCTAAACAAGTACCCATCATGTATATGAAATTTTTCCCATGCTTTAGTGTTAAGACATTTATTAAATGGCATGGAAAATTCATTATCTTCATCATATAAATCTCTAATAACCTCCAAACCCGAAACCTTGATTTCTAAATTTGAGAGTAACATATTTTTCCTTGACAAAGCATCAGCAACTACATTATCCAATCCCTTTTTATGTTTTATAATGTATGGAAAAGATTCAATGAACTCAACCCACTTAGCATGTCTCTTATTCAAATTATTTTGGCACTTCAAAAATTTCAATGCTTCATGATCACTATGTATAATAAATTCTTTAGGCCACAAATAATGTTTCCATACTTCTAAAACTCTCACAAGTGCATATAATTCCTTATCATAAACAGAATAATTCAATTGTGCACCATTCAATTTTTCAGAAAAATAGGCAATAGGTTTCTTTTCTTGCATGAGCACACCTCCAATACCTATGCCACTAGCATCACATTCAATCTCAAATTGTTTATCAAAATTTGGAAGCATAAGCAATGGGGCCGAAATCAACTTCTCTTTCAAAGTATCAAAAGCAATATCTTGTGAAACACCCCACTCGAAATTGACGCCTTTCTTAGTTAGATCATTCAAAGGGGCAGCAATTGTACTAAAATTAGGCACAAATCTTCTATAGAAACTAGCAAGCCCATTAAAACTTCTAACTTGACTCACATTAGTTGGAATTGGCCAATTTCGAATAGCTTCAATTTTAGATTGATCAACTTCAATTCCATGCTTAGAAACAACATAACCAAGAAATATAACTTTATCTTTGCAAAAAGTGCACTTCTCAAGATTACCATACAATTTATTAGTTCTTAGCACTTGCAAAACTTGTCTAATATGATCCATGTGGTCATGTTCATTGTGGCTATATGTGAGAATATCATCAAAATAAACTACCACAAATCTACCAATAAAGTCTCTCAAAATATGGTTCATTAATCTCATGAAAGTACTAGGTGCATTAGTTAAACCAAAGGGCATTACTAACCACTCATATAAACCAAATTTTGTCTTAAAAGCAGTTTTCCATTCATCTCCCTCTTTCATTCTTATTTGATGGTATCCACTACGCAAATCAATTTTAGAGAAAAGAGTAGCACCACTTAATTCATCTAACATGTCATCTAAACGTGGTATAGGATGACGATAACGAATAGTGATGTTATTAATTGCTCTACAATCTACACACATGCGCCAAGTACCATCTTTCTTAGGAACCAAAATAACGGGAACGGCACAAGGAGATAGACTAACCCGAATATAACCTTTGTCCAATAGTTCTTGTACTTGCTTTTGGATCTCCTTTGTTTCTTGTGGATTGGTTCTATAAGGGGCTCGGTTTGGGAGAGATGCTCCCGGGATCAAATCAATTTGATGTTCAATTCCTCTCAATGGTGGCAATCCCGAGGGCACATCTTGTGGAAAAACATCCTCAAAGTCCTGCAAAACATTAGAAACACCAAGAGGAATAGGGGTCATGTCATTAGAAACCAAAATCTCTCCCTTGTGAATAAGCACAATAGGGACTAGTGAAGGATCATCCTTAAATTCCCTCAAATCCTCTTTAGTGGCTAACATGCATAATAGGTTCTCTCTCTTTTTACCACTCGAATTGGTTTTGCTATCACTCCCCATGGCTTGTATTTTTGGTGTTCCCTCATCCCTCTCACTCTCTTTTTCCACTTTCATAGCAACTTTGGATTGGGACTCTTGTACTATTTGGTGTGGAGTCATAGGCCTCAAAATAATTGTTCTCCCATGATGATATAGCTCATAAGTATTGGCTCTCCCTTCATGCTTCACACTTCTATCAAATTGCCAAGGTCTTCCCAATAATAAGTGGCAAACTGTCATGGGCACCACATCAAATTCAATGATATCCTTATAAGGTCCAATTTGGAACTCCACTCTCACCATATGAGAAACTTTCATTTGTCCCGTGCTACTCAACCATTGGATGTGATAAGGAGAAGGATGTGGCATATATTTCAAATTGAGTTTTGCACATAGATCTTTGCTAGCCAAATTTCTGCAACTCCCTCCATCAATGATGACTTTGCAAGCCATGTTGGGACCAATAACAGCCTTTGTTTAGAATATATTGCACCTTTGATTTTCAGGACTAGGCACCACACTCAATGAATTTTGGGTGCAAATAATAGAAGGCATAGTAGTAGCATAAGCATCCAAAGGAGAATCACTCAAATATCCATCATCATCATCAAGATCATTGGGATCAACATCATCACCTGTCTCATACTCATTGTTCTCATTGATAATCATCACTTTTGAATTTGGACAATCCTTCTTGAAGTGCCCTTTTCCTCCACATGTGTGGCATGTAATATATCTATTCCTTGTAGTAGGAGCACTAGAACCCGAAGCACTTGCTGCTGGTTGTGATGTTTTCCTTGTATTAGCCACACTAGGCTCGGATTTGGATGATGTGGCACCTCGAAACTTTGAAGATGGAGGTGGTGGTGTTGATGTACTAGGGGTAATAGATGATCTCACAGGAAATCTACTCTTTGTTCTAGCCAAATTTTGTGCTTCCTCCAATAGATGTGATTCGGCCTCTCTAGCATGATGTAAGAGATCATGCATATTAGTGTATTGATAATGCCTCACAATGCCCTTGATTCTATAATGTAATCCTGAAAGAAATCTTTGCATTGTTTTCTCCTCTTGTTCTTCCACACGGCCTCTTTGCATGATCATCTCCATCTCTTGATAATAAGCATCAACTGTCTTGGTACCTTGCTTCAATTGTTGTAGCTTGTCAAATTGTTGCCTTATGTAATTAGGAGGTACAAATCTTTCCCTCATGAGCCTCTTCATGGTGTTCCAAGTAGCAATAGGTAACTCACCATCATTATGTCTCTTTCTCACTAAATTGTCCCACCATCTAAGATCATATCCATCAAACTCAGAAGATGCCAACTTGATCTTTCTATCCTCATTATAATCATGCAATCTCCATAGCTTCTCAATTTTCAACTCCCATAGCAAAAATTCTTCCACATCCATAGTATCAAAGCTGAAAGATGGAATAGAAAATTTTGGTTTACCCAATATATCTTCTCTATTGTCATTAGCATTGGGCAAAGGCACACGCCTAGCACGGCCTAGAAAACCTCCTCTTCCTCTTTCTCCTCTAGCTCCACGGCCAAAATTAAGCTCTTCTCCATTATTGGCATCACTATGGACACTAGCATTGTCATCATCAATAGGTGGCAACCGAGCTTGAAGCAAAGTTTGAAGATCATTCATATTGTTGTTGATAGCATCAATAGCATCTTGCATTGTCCTCAATTGAGCACTATTGGTTTCGGCCAATTTATTGGTGCTTTCCACATTCTTCTTTGTGGCATCAACTAACTCATAAACAGGATCAACAGCTTCATTCACATATTTCTTGTAATGTTCCTCATTGTCATCCAATTTCTTTGTCAACACATCCCTTAATGCCTCATACTCCCTCCAATTCACTCCCTCGGATTGATCCTTCTTTTGCTGCACAAGATCACTACTAGAAAGATCCATTAGAGGTTAGTGAAAATAAAACAAGTATAGGTTGTGGTGCCTCTCACAACTCACTCAAAAATCTAGCAAGACAATAGGATATCTTACCACTCCAAAGTGAATAGAGATACTTACCACAAGTAGAGGCAATTAAAGTGCTTTGGTGTGAAGAAAAGAATACCCAGGTTTTTAACTCTCACAATGGCAAACAAGGTTATTTGGTGGGGCTTGGTATGGATACCTAACAATCACCAAAGTAACAATCCTATTTGCTGTCTTAGTGAAGATATAAAATACCCAAGGAAACTCACACAATGGAGACAAATGTGGCAAAGCAATATGTGGATGGAAATTTGCAATGCACTAGAAAGTCACTAGCTAGGCTCTTAATTGACAGGCACAAGATTGCTCAATGAAAAACCAAGTGTCACAATGGCAAGCTCAACTAGAAACAATAGTATTGATATGGCCTTTTGCACTTTGCTCTTTTTCTCTTTTCTCCTTTTTTTTATACTTTTTGCTTTTTCTATTTTTTTGTATTTTTCCAATGGCCTTACACTAAGCTAGGAGCAACAATTAACCAAACACAAGTGAACACAATGGTGGTGATGAAAATTGAGCAACCTGTCAGAGCACAAAATAGCTATACTTGTGGGCAAGTTCCTATTATAATGCTGTAGAAAGGCTGTGGCTAAGGTTCACAAGGTATGGATGTATGAGTCCTATTGAGAAAACAAGGAAAAACAAGGAAAAACAGAAAAAATCTAGGTGAATTTGGAGCTCAAACACACTCACGGCAGCAAAAACAGGCCACGGCAGAAAAACAGACAGTTTTCGTACCGCGGCAGGCTCACGGCAGCAAAAACGATAAAAAATCGTACCGCGGCAGAGATCACAGCAGCTCACAGGCGCGCGGCAGCAAAACGCGCACTTTTTGTACCGCAGCAGAACGTACAGCAGCGAAACGACTCGTTTTCGTGCCGCGGCAGCGCGCGCAACAGCAAAACGGCTCGCGGTAAGAGCGTTACAGGGAAAAACTTAGCGCGCGGGTGTTACGTGGGCGATGGAACGCACGGCAGCGGCGGCAGAGTTTTTGTGCCGTGGATGAAAACGCGCGCGGGTGGAAGTGGTGTGGTGTGCTGCGGGCTCGCGATGGTATATGTAAGCGATGGAACCGTGGGGGAATCCGACCGTGGCTAGGGGTGGTATGGTGTTCGATGGAAACGAATCCGAGAGCAACAAGGAGGGTGGCAGCGGTGGGATGGCGTGTGGTGGGTGGGATGAAACCGAGTCCAACTAGAAGGGGGATTTGGTGGTGCGGTTAGGGCAACTAGATGGGATCGGATTGGAGTGATGTATGGCAATATGGAGCGGATATTTTTGGAGTTTTTTGATATAATTCGACTAGATGAACAAAGAAACCTAGATCTAGCCGAAAACAAAGGATCTAAAAAAGAGAAAAAGCAACACAAAATCTAACACAAAGACAACACTAGTAATTGAAAACTAAGATGATATCTAGGCTATGGCAAGAACTAAAACTATTTTTGTGGGGAAATTTTCTCGATAGGAAATAAAACACTCAAATCTAAAGGGAAATATGATAGCTCACCGAGGCAACCTGTAAATCTGATACCAAGATGATAAGGAGTGGCCCAATCTTCTCAGTGAACTCACAGATAACTTCTGTATTGATAACTAGTGCGCCACTAAGAACTCTCCGGCTGATCCCTGATGCCAATGCAAAAGATAGCAACCCAATGGATATTCTTAACTCCACACTCTTGCACAAGTAATCCACCGACTACAAGTGGTACTGTACCGTCTTATTCCCAGTGGAACAGCAGGTATCACGTAAAGTTTGCAGATGAACTTCCAGTATGAAAGGCTAACAAGCAGTTTCAACTAGAGGTTTTGGGGTTTGTTTGATTCAATCGTAGTCTGCCCTCTCCTATGCGCCCCAAGGGGTATATATGAGAGGGGGTGCGGCCACAAGGCTCTCCCTTGCGCAAGCACCTGTTCTAATTGGACTAGGACTCCTACTAGGACACTACTAGATACAAACCGACCCCATACACAAGGGGTGCGGCCAAATTGGTATGGAAACCAAACCTACTACTACTAGAACTCCATATGGCGCATTGATGCTTCCTTGTGGGCGCCCTCCTCTTTCCTTGTCCATCAATGAGTGTGAAATAACAATGTGGCATTGTTTTTCACACTTAGTGCATTTGATCTTGTGGAGGCACCATCCCCTTATCATGATAACAATTGTTATTTGTTGTTTTCACCATGCTAGCACTTGTTTTCCACCTCCTCTTGAAGTCCATGCTCATCCTTGTGTAGCTCCCCTCCTTGATCTCCATTCATGTTTGTGTTACCAACAAACCTAAGAATACACAAATGCAATGATTTAGGTAGTATAAAGCTCTCACAATTATAAACATTATATTCAAGTAGGAGTGAATTCACCTGTTGTTGTAATAGCTTGGTTCTTGATCTTGTCATTGGACCAATCCTCACTTCATTAGCTTTAATTGGTGGATCTTCATGTTCAACAATAGGTGAAGAGCTAGGGATGTCCTCATCACCTCTCTTTGTTGAGCTCTAATTTGTAACTCTTATGTACTGTATACACATGAATTAATGAATTGAGTCTGCTGCTCTTCTTTCCTATGCACACAAAATATGTTTATCACGTACCACATGCTCGGCAACCACTTCCTATACAACAACCTGCAGAGCGAACTGGTGTCCATGCTGCGGATGTTGGGGTGCGCCTGCTGCAACTTCTCGTCGTGGCCCGGGTATACGTTTGTGGTGCTGGACGAGTGTAATACTTTAGCGACGTGAGGTAGTTGTGCAACAGCCCGATGGGGCTGGCCGGGAGAGAACGCCCTATGGAGCGTGTCGTGACGCCGACCGCCCGGGACCGTGCGCGGTTGTGTGCAGACACCTGCCGCTCCACCCGGGCGTGGCATCCCCGCTGGTCTGATGTGGAACTCGCTGGGGGTGGTGCACTGGTTCAGCTACTCTGGAGACCGTGCTTGAGTGCCCGCCCGACATCGGCGTGTTCCAGGGTCTCGCTCGCTGGCTTCGCCGGGATGGGGCATCGACATGCCACTCCCGTGACACGGCCAGGCACTACGTGGCCTCTAACAATTCCCAACGTTAGCCAAGGCTCAGCTCGATGGAAGTGGTGGGAAGAGAAGCACTAGAATGACAAACTCACTATGACTGGTGGCACATGGGCATGGTGTCTGTCCCGCACCCTGGAAAATTCTCCGCATAGTCCCTATGGAGGATCATGCAGCCAGCTTCCCCAGGCAGCAGCGGCGACAATGACGGGGCACGCATTAAATAGGACCGCATTTTGGAAGAAAACCAATTTGGGGAGTATTTTGCAAATTTCAGTTGACGTGACACTGGTCAAAGCGTCAGATAGCCTGGTCACCGGTGGTCAGACCAGTTTAGGACCTCCGATGAACAACTTAAAATATATATAGGACTCAAATGTGCATTTTAAAAGAATTAGGACCCAACCGATATTTCGCGAAAAGAAATAGGACTGCCCATGCATTCAACTCAGTGGAAAATAACCAGAGGGAACCTCAAGAGGTCCCACTTGAAGAGCCAATTCTCTGGCAGGGAATTTTTACGTGAACCAGTCATGCGAAATTTGGCTTCAATTGTCTTTCAAAAGTTGCCTCGGCTAATTTTATCCCCCATTGTCGGTTTTGATGTCTGTTTGTGGCTACACCTAGAGTGCTAGACTCGAGTGCACCATCATGTATGTGTTCACTGGCGAGCTACACCACGACCCGTTCCTGCCGTCTCTCCGATGAAACTCGCCCTGGCTGTAGATCCTGGTCTGACGAGCCTCCCTTGGGCAAAAACACCAGAAGGCATGGGGGCGCAGGCTGTAGATTTGATCAGGTGAGACACCCTTCAGCAACATCGAAAGTCCCAACGCACGGACGTTTACGCTCCCCGTCGAAGTGGGCCACCGAGAGTAGGATGCTAGCAAGGGGATGGCCGAAGGAAGGACTAGCCGAAAGTGCTGATTCAGCCCATAGGGGAGGAGATGCAGCCAGCTACTCGATTTGGCCATGGCATCCCCGTTATTGTTGTTGTGCTAGCGGATCATCGCGGTAATAGCTCGATTTGGTAGTCTGCAGTGCTGCTACCTATGTTTGCATTTTTAAGCGTTCTTGGGTTGGACGCTGCAGTCTTAGGCGGCGAGATACTCTCCGTGGAGGTCCTCCAGGATGGGCTACTTGAGGGCACGCGCCTTGCCGCTGGTGCCCAGCAGAGCGTTGCTGATATGTGCGTGTTATTCTTGCCTTGTTGCGTGTACCACCACGAGCTTCATCACACTGGATCACATGTAGTACTGTGAACACTTTCTTTAGGCGTAGTACTCTGAAGTTGATGGATGTATTACGTAGTGTAACACTCTGTAGTTGAATGTCCCCGGCTATGACAAGAGAACAAATTGGGACAGAATTCTTTGTGGTTTAAGTGCAAATTTTGGTTGCAATAGTCTGTCATTTGATAGGAAATAAGAAAATAAGTTTATGGTACGTGGGTCCGATTTGTCATTGAGGACATCTCCTACGGGACTGCTTACTTCGCGCGGACAGGCCCGATTTGAGCAGCCCGGCCAAAAACCAGGCCTCTACGGCGCTGCCTAAATGGACCGTGGCCCGTTTTCTTGTCCGACACTGCTCATTCCCGGCCCAAATTTGATCCAATGTTGGGCATTGTCCAGAAAAGTCTAGACCGCGCTTGTGTCCAGTATTTCACTACCATGGCCCGCCTAACAGAGGCACACTCCACAACCCCACTCCTTTGTTGGCCCTTCCTCTCCCACCCCGAGCCGCCGCCCCATCTGTGCCCTAGCCATGGCGGACGCATACGGAGCCACCCCTGTTGCGGCCGCTCGCCGTTGCTGGCGCCGGCACAGGCGACATCCAAGGCCCCACCCCAGAGGGCAAAGAGGCTCAAGGTCGTGCTCTTCGAGGTGCCGAGGAAGGAGGAGTCGGCAAAGAGGGCCGGTCGGAGGGCGCGGGTCAAGGCCGCCGCCGACGCTGATCTGCGGACCATGGAGGACGCGGAGGCCAGGATCGGCCTAGCTGCTGCGCAAGCCGCCATGATCATGATGGGAATGCAGGCCGGTGCCCCATGTTTGTGCCCCACAGCCCCGCTGCGAGCTCCAACGGGTCGGCGGCCCAGCCGTGCACATTTCCGGACACGGCGTCGCCATCTATTGCGCCGATGTATGGGTTTTTTTTCTCGGCCATACCCCGACGGCGCCCATCTTGGTGCCGGACGTCGGCGAGTCCACGCCACCGGCCCCTAGAGCCTCGTTCCACCTCAACACCACGGCGGTGTCGGGCATGTCCACTGCGCCCGCAAGCAAGGGATCCCGCACAAACCCTCTGGCTAACTATCCCAAGGCCCGCACCATGTTCGATGAAATGCATTCACCGACCCAGGGCCTTACCAGGGAGGATGGAGAGGACTACTTGGTGGGCATGATCAGTAAGAACGGCCAGGCAGAGTATGGCGAGGAGGGGGACGAGGAAGACAAAGAGGAGGAGGGGGGACGAAGTTCAAGGCCAGCACATCGACGACATGCCATTGTTCATGGACGAGCTGACCCAACAAGTTCAGGCAGCAAAGAAGAGGCGGCCAAGAGGCATCGGGTACACCGAAGAGGAGGACGTATGCCTCTGCGAGACCTTGATGGAGGTGGGACAGAACACGATCATCGGGGCCGAGATGAAGGGAAACACATATTGCGGCTGGGTGCACAAGAACTACCATGAAAGGGCAATGCTCCCGCTGATAAGGGGTGGCCCAATCTTCTTGATGAACTCATTGATAACTTTGTTGGATAACTCGTATCTCACTGAAAACTCTCGGATGATCCCTGATGCCAATGCAACAGTTTGCAACCCAATGGATATTCTCAACTCCACACGCTTGCACAACGTAGCCACCGACTACGAGGTGGTCCTGTACCGTTGATGGGTGCAGACGTTGGTGAACCCCAAGAGGAAGTTTGTGAAGAGTGCAGCAGCAAGTTTTCCCTCAGAAAAGAAACCAAGGTTGAATCGACCAGTAGGAGGACAAGCAATCTCTAAAGGTTGATGTAGCTGAGATGGCAGGGTGCACTACCGGTTCAGCAGCAACGTGGAACCTACACAACACAGTCAATTCACCTTGCGCCAACATAGCGGTGAGGTTGTCAATCTCACCGGTTTTGCTGATAACAAAGAGGTTAAATGTATGGTGTGGAAAATAGTATGAGAACAATATGAAAATAGTAGCGGCAGTGTGATAGCAGTGGAAACAGTAATTGAAGTGGTTGTATTATCAATATGAGAAAATGGACCGGGGTCCACAATTCACTAGTGTCTCCCCATAAAAGATAGCTAACATGTGTGGTGAACAAATTACAGCTGGGAAATTGACAGATAAAGAAACATGCATGACATAAAGATTACTATGAGATTCATGCGGGCATTACAACAAAATACATAGATCGTCATCCAACTGCTTCTATGACTAATAATCCACCCTCTGAATATCATCCGAACAAACGTTGGGTATTAAGTTGCAATCAACACATTATCGCAGTAAATAAAGTGTGTAATGTAAACAATGTAAACGAAGTAAACATCGTTGTTTTCTCCTTAATGGCAACAGCACATCCTTCATCTGTCATGTTTCTGTCACTCGAGCACAGATGCAAAGGAGGCATGAACCCACTATCGAGCATAAATACTCCCTCTTGGAGTCACTAGCATCTACTTGGCCAGAGCATCTACTAACAACGGAGATCATGCAAGATCATAAATAACATACACATGAAGATAACATGATAGGTTGATAATCAAAAGACACAGCATTCCATAATCATCGGGTCCCAGGAAACACAACATGTAGCATTACAAATAGATGATCTCGATCATGTGAGGCAACTCATGAGATCTAAAAATGAGGCATAAAGAGGAGAGGACAACCATCTAGCTACTACTATGGACCCGTAGTCCAAGGATGAACTACTCACGCACCACTCCGGAGGAGGGCATGCTAGTGTAGACCCCTTCGGTGATGATTTCCCCTCCCGGCAGGGTACCGGGGAGAGCTCCAGAACCCTCCCGATCTCGGGTTGACGATGACGGCAGCCTCAGGTGTTTTTAGTGGAAAAGTGGACTCTCCTTAGGGTTGACGTATCGGGTGGAATAAATAGGCGAAAGGGCGATGGCGGTGGATGCCCGAGGAGCCCGCACCACCACCAGGCGCGGCCAGGGGGTGCGCTGCCCTATGGTGTGGCCCCCCTTCAGGCCTCTTTGGGACTCCGTGGAACCTTCGGGGATTCTAAAACTTCCGGGCTTCGAATTTTCCAATTCCGAGAATATTTACAGAACAACTTTTCTGAATATAAAAACATCAGAAAACAGGGAACTGGCTCTATGGCATCTTGTCAATAGGTTAGTCCCGGGAAATCTATAAAAGTGACATAAAGTGTAAGGAAAACATGTAGCATAAGGCATGAAAACAACATGGAACATCAGAAATTATAGATACGTATATGATGTATCAACCGTCTTATTCCCAGTGGAAGAGCAGGTAACACGCAATTTTGCAATGGTAACAATACTTTTAGTTGAATGCTTACAAGGAGCAATTCGAATCCAAAGGTCTAGGGTTTATGTTTAACGTCATCTGATGACCCACAAGTATAGGGGGGTGTATCGTAGTACTTTCGATAAATAAGAGTATCGAACTCAACGAGGAGCCGAAGGTGTTGACAAGCAGTTTCGATGAAGGAATAACTGTAAATACTGGAAAACAGATTTGTAGGGGGTTTTGATATTGCAGATAAATAAAGTGCGAGTAAATAAAATACAGTAGTAATAAATGCAGCAGGTGGCCTAATCCTTTCTTCAGCAAAGGACAAGTCGGTGAGTTCACTTATGATTACCAAATGTTCTCGAGGACACACTGTAGGTTTCTGTCAAGTTCTTTTGTTCCATGCAGCTGAATAATGTTCGGTGTTTTGATAAGTGTTGTGTGGGTGAACCTATGCTAATGTACCGTCCCATCCAAGACTAATACATACTTGTGATAATACCCCTTCCAAGCATCCGCAACTATAAGAAAGTAATTAAGAAATAAATCTAACCACAGCTTTAAACTCCGGGATCCTACGCTCCCTCGTGTAATGGTTTCCTAACAGGGTTTAGGTTTCTGTCACTCCGGCAACCCCACAATTAGTAGCCAAATACATGATGCATTCCCCTAGGCCCATAAATGGTAAAGTATCATGTAGTCGACGTTCACATGACACCACTAGAAGAATAACACCACAACTTAAATATCAAACATTAAATATTACTCAACATCACTTCACTACTAACAACTTGACTTCTCCCATGTCCTCAAGAACAACATGAAATACTCACAAAACATCATATGGATCATAATCCGAGGTGATACAATGGATGATAACAATCTGGTCATAAAGTGCAAACACCGATAAATCTCACAAGCATCAACTACTAACAAGCAATCAACACCGGGAGAGAGATCTAATGCAAAACAACAATAGAGGCCCCTAATTGTTACAGCGGGATGAAGGTGGATGATGAGGGTGATGGTGCTGGTGGTGA
Organism: Alopecurus myosuroides; assembly: GCA_028641055.1. NCBI lineage: Eukaryota > Viridiplantae > Streptophyta > Magnoliopsida > Poales > Poaceae > Alopecurus > Alopecurus myosuroides. The sequence continues at coordinate 242,816,323 of CM054061.1, forward strand.
TGACGATGATGATGACGATCTTGATGATGCCCGGAGCGATGACGGTGACGATGGCGGTGATTTCCCCTCTCCGAAGAGGAATTTCCCCGGCAGATTTCTCCCTGCGAGAGAGCTTTTCTCTCTCGGGTGATTTCCACCCCGCAGCAGCGGCGGAATAATTCTTTGAGAATGGAATGAGGCTTAGGGTTCCCTTGGGGTCAGGGGACCAAAGATGACCCCCAGAGGTGGGCCAGGGTGGCGAAACCCCTTGGTGGCGCGGCCAGGGGGCGCGCCACCCCTAGGTGTGGGCCCCTAGTGGCCCCCTCTGGCTCTCCTTCTGGCTGTGTTCCTCCTCGGGACTTTTAGGAACCCCCAGATGTCCCCCTTCTTCTTCCGATCTTCTGAAATATAGTATCTCGACGGTGCTTTTTTCATCAGATTTCTCGTCCCGGTGTTTATTCTCCAGAAATTATAAAACATGCAAAATAAGATAAAATAACATAAGGGATGCATCATAACATGAAATACATCGATGAATAACAGAAAATTATGATATAAAATAGTGATGCAAAATGGACGTATCAACTCCCCCCAAGCTTAGACCTCGCTTATCCCCAAGCGAAACTGAACTCAGAAAACATGACCACGGGTTTATGGAGTGAAGAGTCGATAAATAAAATACGGACAAGAAGCATCACGTTTACCTATGCACGAATCATTACAGACAGCAACTTCCTCTCATATAGCTTAACTTGAAACAAGTAAAGGGAGTTACAAACAAAGATACAAAAGAGAGAATCAAAATTGGTAATGGCAAACTTTGTTCTTGGTCAGAGAACATTTAATGAAAATATACTTATCTTAGGTGAAATCTTTATAAAAAGGTTTATATTGTAGAGCTTAACATGTTTAATTATAACAACTCTTTTACAGTGATTCATAGATTTCAAAGTAATATTCATTCAGATAATAAAGCATGTGCTAAACAACGAAGGATAGAAAACAAGATTGAATAGATTAACATATAAATGACGAGAACACAACAACTCAAATGCTTGCTGGAGACAGAAGGAAATGTGTTTACTGACTCAACATAAAAGTAAAAGATAGGCCCTTCGCAGAGGGAAGCATTGACCACTCATGTGCTAGAGCTTTTATTTAATAAACAGAGGTATAAAATGCATGACACTCCTCCCATCCATCTTACACAAACCATGGCTAACTGAATCCTCGGGTGCCTGCCAACAATCACAAACCGTGGAGGAGTGTCTAAATTTTGAGAGGTGTATATCTATGTCAACGAATATTAAATAGAAAATACAGTACGTCACAAGCCAACTAGACTCACAAGAGAAATTCAAAAAAAAAACTAGACTCACAAGAGCGGCTCCCATAGAAGGACGCAACTGGTATAGAAGTTCATCCCTCTTTCTCTTTTGTTTACACAATTATACTTTCACTCATTGATGCACCCAAAATGCATCTACTTTTCCAAGCACTTTGCATCGTATTTCTCTCCGGTGTCCCCCCATAATTGAATAAATCTGCAGAATCTGACGCTGTTTTTAGCAAAAGTCTTCTTTCCGTCTATTTTCGCAGGACTTTTCACAGGGGACGAAAAGCACGTAACTTTTTATGGAAAAGAAGGGGAATGAGCACCAGATGGGGCCGGGGGGCCACCCGAGGGCCAAAAGGGGGCCCCACACACGGCCAGATTCCTTGGCCGCGTGGGGTCACCCCTTTTGGGCCTAGATGGCCCACTCCGGCTAGGTCTTCGACGTACCCCTCCATATATACGAGAAACTGACGGGTTTCGAAGGAGAGGGCTCTTCGCGAAATGGAGCGTCGCCGCCACCACGATCTTCGATTTCGGAGTCAGATTGATCCGGGATTTCACCCCCGGAGGTAGAATTCGAGGGGCTTCGTCACCATCATCATCACCACCATCATCTCCATCAACCATGAGCTCCATCACCCCCTCCATGTGTGAGTAGTTGTTGTAGGCATGTGAGGTGTGAGGGGTTTTGGATGAGATTGATCATGTAATTGCTACCCGGTATGCGGGATCTAGGGGTTTGTCTTGAGAATTCTTATGTCTTATGTTGATGCACTATTGCTAGGCTTAATGCTTGTTACTAGGGCCCAAGTGGCATGATTTCAGTACTGAACTTACATTGCTACATCATATATTTGAGTTTGGTATCTATCTGCAATGTGTATTACCTGCTATTATGTTGAACCTGCGAACCCTAAAGTGACAGCTGGGGAAAACAAGGGGGATATGTTCTAGTTTGAGGATTATGTGTGTTCATGGAGTGTTAATGCGTTGGTCCGGGCTATTCGAAAGGGTAGACCTTAATTACCTGTAGTTCCAAATTGGCCCCGGTGAAATGGGCAGGTAGGACAATAGGCTTTGTGCAAATTCTCTTGGTTAGTACGCACAATAATTTACGGAACACACACCTACATAAAACTGAGATAGAGAAAGGCCCCGCTGCTAGCAAAACATTATTACATGATCAATCTTATCCGTGCAACACCCCGTTGTCACCTCATGCCTGCGTTTTAGTCTCTGGTTTACTTTCACTCTTTTCCGGTGAAAAGTGGGAAAACACTTGCTCTCCATTTACTTTCTGTTTGTTTACTTTCACTGCATTATTACACTCACCACTCTCACTGCAAGTTTGTTGATACACAGGTGTGGTTGGGAGTGACGTCCCAATTGCTAAAGTCTCACCGGTATTCTTGTGTTCCCACTGAGTCGAACTACAAATTTGGGTAATACTTCCCATCAAAGACTACGATTGATCTCCTGCACTTGGGAGCCATCACTCATAAATCAGGGGCAAAAAGAGTGAAGAGAATTTGTATTATCATTTGGGGCTGGGCACCCCGTTGCCAGCTCCTCTAGCATTTGGATAAGCGGATGAAGCCACTAGTCCAGGAGTGTGAGTCCAATCAACAAGTGAGATAAAGATTCTCTATTTGCGTCCTCATGAGCTAAAACAGGAACACAAAACAGGAGTAGTTTGAAAGTTTTAAAGGTAGCACATGAGCAATTTACTTGGAGTGGCGGTGAAATACCACATGTAGGTAGGTATGGTGGACACGAATCGCAAGGTTTTGGGTTTAAGGTTTGGATGCACGAGAAGCATTCCCTCTCAGTATAGGGTTTTTGGCTAGCAAGGCTGGGTAGCAAGCATAAGAGTTGAAGGAAATCAAACAAATATACATATGATGAAACCAATCATGCAATCTTCATTGAAAGCACAAACGATCATAACTTGTGAATACTAAGTTTATGAGCTAATAGGCAAATTCCTCTTTCTTATACTAGCAACTCAAATTATTATTTCTGCTGCCCCAAGCTAAGTTTGCCAAAACCAAATAGATTAACTTGATGATCTCTAGAGTGATACCAAATACTAATAACAAGCTCAACCATATGACAGGAGTTGAAAACTGAAATAATGTGCATAGAAAGTAAATGATGAAACTTCTCATTAATATTTCAAACCGGCAACTCACACCAACGGATACAATGATAACCAACTAGAGAGAGACACTTCCATGCTGCAAACCATCATATATGATAACCTCTCTACTCATGATATGACTCTACTGAGAAAGTAAAAAAAGATGAAAGGTAGTGATGTGATACCGCGGCACTCCCCCCCCCCCCCAAGTTTGGACAAGCCGAGGGGATGCCAAAACCAATGACGAATTATTTCTTCGGTGGTGGTGAAGGTGGAATCACTCGGAGAGGAGTCAGAAAGCCTTTGATGATACGACGAAGCTCAATATTTTCCGCTTCCAGAATTGCTACCTCGGCCTTGAGAATACGATATTGTTCACATAATTGATCGGCGACACGGTGTGCTTCAGCTATCACAGGGAACACGTTAGGGTCTTGATCCTGAGGCACGGTCCCCTGCACATTATGAGAGTAGTGACGATGAGGGTTAATGGATCCCACAAAGGTGGGGTTCCTCGTTGGTGCTGGTGCATCCCTCCGGATCTCCTCCCTCAAACTGTTGATCATGTCTTCCCTCCTTGCATCTATCTCTTCCTCCGTCTCCCATCCCGTGAAATCACTCTCATGGATGTCTTGCTGGATTTGTTGAAGATGACGTGCAGCGTAATCCTCAACGATAGAGTTGAAGGAGGACATCTTGACCTAGAAACTCCGAACTCCTGCCAGGAAAACAGCTCGAAACAGAAACACGACGAGAAAACGATATGCGGACCTCGGGGGATCCGGGGGATTATATAGCAAAAAGTTTCATAACGAAAGGAAAGTCCAGGTCGAAAACGAGTCGGAGAGGGGCTCCGGGCGCCCACACCATGGGCTGGCGCGGGCAGAGGTGGGCCCGCGGCACCCTATGGTGTGGAGCCTCCGGGCTCCGTCTCCCTCTCGTTTCCGTCTCATATTTTCTAAAAACAGCAAAAATATAAGTTGGAAGATGTTTCGCGAGCATTTTCTTACCAAAACTGTTACCTATTCGAAAACTGACTCTGCAGTTTCTGAAATATGCTTCCTAATAAACTCCTTTGGGATCATGGCTTGAATACAATTAACATTTTCATTATAAGGATCTCCGGAGATATAATGCTTGAGTCTTTGGCCATTCACCAGTTGTGAAGAGTTGTCTTCAAGGGAAACAATTGTATTTGCCCCGGAACGATATACCTCTTTGATAACAAAAGGTCCTTCCCATCTCGAGAGTAATTTTCCTGCAAAAATTTGAGACGAGACCTATACAATAGCACCTTCTCACCAACATGAAATTATCTTTTAATAATTCTCTTATCATGCCACCTTTTAACTTTCTCTTTAAAGAGCTTAGCATTTTCATATGCTTCACTCCTCCATTCATCTAAAGAACTTAAGTCAAGCAGCCTTTTCTCACCAGCAAGTTTAAAATCTCTATTTAGGTCTTTCACTGCCCAAGGAGACATTCCCATGGGATTTTTATAAGCAGTTCTATAAGCCGCAGAGCATCATTTAATTTCTTAGCCCAATTTTTTCTAGATTTGTTAACAGTCTTTTGCAAGATAGATTTGATTTCTCTATTTGATAATTCTACTTTCCCACTAGTTTGGGGATGATAGGGTGAAGCAATTCTATGATTAACATCATATTTAGCAAGATTTTTTCTAAAACCCCCATGAATAAAATGAGAACCCCCATCAGTCATAAGATATCTAGGCACACCAAACCTAGGGAAAATAATATCTTTAAGCATTTTTATTGAGGTTTCACCATCAGCACTTTTAGTAGGTATAGCTTCTAACCATTTAGTAACATAATCAACAACAACAAGAATATGATTATAGCCTTTTGAAGGAGGGAAAGGACCCATAAAGTCAAAACCCCAACAATCAAACGGTTCAATAACAAGAGAATAATTCATAGGCATTTCATTACGTCTAGAAATATTTCCAACCCTTTGGCATTGATCACAAGATAAAACAAATTTTCTAGCATCTTTAAAGAGAGTAGGCCAATAAAAACCTGATTGTAGAACTTTATGTGCAGTTCTGTCTCCAACGTGATGTCCTCCATAAGCACTACTATGACATTTTCTTAATATCTCTTATTGTTCATTTTCAGGAACACATCTTCTCATAATACCATCAACACCTTCTTTATATAAGTGTGGATCATCCCGGAAATAATGCCTCAAATCATAGAAGAATTTTCTTCTTTGCTGAGCTATAAAGGTACGAGGCAAATACTTCGAAACAATAAAGTTAGCATAATCAGCATACCAAGGACTCTCTTGAGAGCTCACTTTTATTGCAGCTAACAATTCATTAGGAAAACTACCATTAACAGGAATAGGGTCATCAGGGATATTTTCTAATCTAGACAGATTATCAGCAATAGGATTTTCAGCACCCTTCCTATCCACAATATGTAAATCAAACTCTTGTAAAAGAAGCACCCATCTAATAAGCCTAGGCTTAGCATCTTTCTTTTCCATAAGGTACTTAATAGCAGCATGATCAGTATGAATAGTAACTTTAGAATCAACAATATACTGCCTAAATTTATCACAAGCAAAAACTATAGCTAGGAATTCTTTCTCAGTGGTAGCATAATTCTTTTGCGAAGCATCAAGAGTTTTACTAGCATAATGAATAACATTTAACTTCTTATCTACCTGTTGTCCACGAACAGCACCTACAGCATAATCACTAGCATCACACATAATTTCAAATGGTAAATTCCAATCAGGTGGTTGAACAATAGGGGTAGATATTAAAGCCTTCTTTAAAATTTCAAAAGCTTCTTTACAATCTTCATCAAAAACAAATGGTACATCTTTTTGAAGAAGATTAGTAAGAGGTTTTTAGAGAAATCTTTAATAAACCTTCTATAGAAACCAACATGACCAAGAATACTACGAATACCTTTAACATCCCTGGGACAGGGCATTTTATCAATAGCTTCAACTTAGCTCTATCAACTTCAATACCTCTTTCAGAGATTTTATGTCCAAGAACAATTGTCGTGGGATAATCACGGCAGACGTTACCGGGGGTAACTGATCTTGGGGCAAGACGACACAGGCGTTTGGGAGAGGGTTTAGGTCAGAGGAAAACATGATGATGAACTTTGATCTGGTAGCCGGCAATCAAGTCGCCGAGTCTCCGATCCCGAAATAATAACTCAACTCTCGGGTTACACTGGATGCTCGATATCAAGCGATATTGCTAGGGTTCTTGGATCTCCTTAAACTAGACTTAGGGGACAGTTTATAAAGCACCGTACCCCCCCTGACTTGCCCTCCAAGGCGCACCCTGAATCCTACCCGGACACCGCTTACAAACCCTAGCTTTCCTTACCGCAACCCACAATCCAGGTTACGAGGCCTACAAACTTTGGGCCTTCGAGAAGTTTTGTTATCCTTAGCCGGATCCTGCGTCGTGTCCCTTGGGCCGGGTTACACCTTGGAGTTGGCCTACCGGGTTATTATCCCTCCATCAGTAGTCCCCATAATAGCTTGGGCTTCACGGATCCTTCCTTGAAGCACTGGCTATTCCCTGCAAAAAATATCAATCGCACAAGTGTATGGAGGCCGGGTTAAGGTGCTTTGATATATAGCTAGGCCTAACTCCATGGTGACCATATAGCAACCCGGCCTTTCTCCAGACGCTTTGCTTAACTTTCCGGGTCTAAGCCTTGATAAAAGTGCCAAGATTCTTTACTCGATAATTGACCCTGATATCACGGGGTGGATCTCCTTCTCTTTTTTGTCCAGATACTTTGCTCAATACTTGGAGCACATCTCGCAGAATCCGCGTAGATAGCCATTACCCCACAATTTCCGGCTTCCGGCCGTTGAGATAGACTCATCCTCATCCTACAAATAGTGCTCAGAGGGTGACCTAGAACCCATCGCTCCACTTCAACCTCTCCTTTCCTTCCTCACTCCTTACGCCCTCGTAACACCACCACAGGAATTTCGTGCTCGCCATCGGAGCAAACCCGCCGCCGGCCGCGTTCGTTCTCGAGCCATCTCGCTTCGCCGCCAAGCTTCACCGCCGCGCCCTCGTTCCACTCGCCAAGAGTCGCGAAGGGGCACTCGAGCCACGCCGTCCACCGCCATCGCACTAGACTCCAATATCTCCAGTAAGTCCCTTGTACTCGTTTAATTTAGCCCCGCAATTTTTCGATTCATCCAAGATTGGATCTAGGTCAACCTGTGGGTCGTTCTTCCTGTTGCACCGGATTAGATCGATTTGACGCTCACTAACTCCTTTAACCACCTGTTTGATGACTACAACTCATCTTCCTACCATTATTAATCACCAATTCCTTCGTAGAATCGTTCGCAAGTTTTCCCATCTAGATCCATTTCTCCTCAATTTTCCGCACATAACATTAACACCCGGAAAATCCTCCTTTTCCAGCTATTTCGCTTGCAGTAGATACATGGGCAACCATCCATCTTCCCCAAATGCTTTTCCGTACGTAAGTGACCAATAATCTCCATAGTTATACTTAACACCCGGATACCTTGTAATCTCCACCTCATAGCGTGATACCCGGATAGTTCTTAGTTTTCATACTTTCTTGATACCTCATACTCGGGTAATCCAACACTTCCGGGTCTTATTTCCTGTGCCTCTTTTTCTTGTGTCTTGCAGGTTGATCCCATGGCTCCCAGACGGCAAGGAAAACAGCCGACTCAGGCAAAGACTACCCAGACCATATCTGCCAACTGGGGGCGTTCCACAGCTACAAAGGCCAAGCTGGACGAGCTAGCCGAATTAGGAATTCTCCCTTCTCAGAAGGACATTCACTGGAGAGCACCGGGCAACGAGACCCGGCCCACACCCGCCGATAATGAGGTAATCTGCTTCATAGAGCACGTGACCCGGGGATTCCGTCCTCCGGGTCACCCTTTCTTTCGGGAAGTCCTTAACCATTACGGTCTCCGGGTGTTTGATATAGGGCCTAACTCTATATTGAACATAACCCACTTCATCGTCCTTTGCGAGTCCTATTTGTGCATTCCGCCAAATTTGACTCTCTTCATAGAACTTTTCCAATGCAAACCGTGCCGCGAAAGCGGTGACGGGGAACTCTTGACTTGCGGCGGGGTTTCCATCCAGCGCCGCAAGAATTCCCCTATGCCAACCATTAACTTAAACTCTCACGTTAAGCATTGGCAACTCTCCTTTTTCTACTGCCGAGACACCTCCCTACCCGGCGAGAGAAGATTGCCGGGTTACTCGGAGGGTCTCCTAGATATCTCCGAGTCTTTCAATGCCTTTGCCCCTGAGTCGGACAGGGAGGCCATCCTGCCTTTGCTGGCTAAGCTAGCTGTTCTGATAAGGGGTGGCCCAATCTTCTCAATGAACTCACAGATAACTTCTGAATTGATAACTAGTGCGCCACTAAGAACTCTCCGGCTGATCCCTGATGCCAATGCAAAAGATAGCAACCCAATGGATATTCTCAACTCCACACTCTTGCACAAGTAATCCACCGACTACAAGTGGTCCTGTACCGTCTTATTCCCAGTGGAACAGCAGGTAACACGTAAAGTTTGCAGATGAACTTCCAGATGAAAGGCTTACAAGCAGTTTCAATCTAGAGGTCTAGGGTTTTTGGTTTTAACGTAGTCTAATTGATCCACACGCAGGTGGCCAACATATATAGGTGGAGGGGGTGCGGCCACTGTGACGCCCCGAGATCGGGCACTATGCAGATTTCAGCATTCCCGCCAAATCCGCATAATAACCGATTCCAGGTTGCCATTTACAATAACATTACAATAGTTCACGAATAATCCACAATTACAACAGAAACAGATAGATACAAGATGACTCAAACGAGCCGGGGTTACAACTGATACATTACAAAGATCCAAATAACAGCGGAAGAAACAAACGTCCGACTACGGACAAGATCCAAAATGGACTAAGAGTCCTGAAGATAACCGAAGGCGTCCAATCCCTGCCCAGGCCAAGCCGGAGGGATTCCCAAGCTAACGTCGTCAGACTTCAAACCTGTTGACTGCAATTTGGAATTTGCAGCCACGAAAGAGATTCGTGGGTCAGTACGGTTAAGTACTGGCAAGGGGGATAAAGCCCATACTCACAAGTTACCGGCGTAGCCAGTCATCACAAGATACAAATACTTTAGGATCAACGGAAAGGAAGGGGTTATTGCAAATAAGCGACAACAGGCTGCACTAACCAACTACAGAGATTCTATTACTTCCAACTATCAGAAAGGGGATAAGATCGAGTGATAGTAACCAACTGAAAGATAACGTCAAACAAACCCATCCTGGATCTCGCCCCTTACCCAAAGAAGCAATCCGAGGATAACTCACACAGTTGTAATAGTGATGGTTCAAATTATTGTGTCAATAAGCCTATTACTAGTCAAATTATTAATCATGGGGTGTAACATGTTGGATCATTATGTTTACGTTATCCTGAGTACTTGTTAGCCAGTACTTTCACCAAGTAATCCATAACCGCGGAAAACACGGCTTCTCGAGAAGATTATCCCTGCAGGGTTGCACCATAGTAACCGACACTCATGAATATCCCGCCAGATGGAGCGGCCACTCCACCAAGCGGGGCACTCAACACAATCCAACCCTTCTTCGCATCAAGCCCAAAGAACCTTGGGCGCACGGCTAATCGAGCCCAGAAGAAAATGGACCCTCATAGCACTCTAAGAACGTGTCCCCCTATATGCCGACTACGAAAGTTCCACCCGGGATCCAAGGGCTCGCAAGATCATGCATGCAGCAAATGGAAAACCCGAACTAAATGAGGCGATTTGGACGAGCTGCGAATCGGGTCAAACTGAGGGGGAGCCCATACTCCCCAAATGCGGGTAGTGCGCTCAGCATGGATCAGTAGACAAGACCCTTTTCCTATTAGGGTCGACACTAGCAGGCCTCAAAACCACAAAGGGCCTCCTGCCGGTGCCTTATCATCAAATTTATTATTAATAGTAACATTAGCATGATTGATTGATTGATTAAACATCGAGCCCCCGGAACATAAAGAAGTAATAACAGAAAGTAACGGGTAACGGACTCGAGCAAAACAACCCTAAGCAAGATAGTAAGACACAGGCTCAAGCAAAGGTTGTAGGAGTGGAGGTGAAGCAATATCAGGGTTAAAGGATTCATGTGATAGGTTCGTAACAGAAACAACTACTACTAAGGCTAGCAGAAAAGAATCAACGGAAAGAATCGGTAACAAGTGATGAAAGGCAGCCATGTGGCATGCAAGTGAGTATACTTGCCTGAGATCCCGCAAGGTAGCAGAACTTGTCGTTGCTCACATCATCTCAACGTCCTATCCGAGAAGAAGCAACGAACCTCGAACAACCACCGGATGCAACAATTACTACTACGGCAAAAGATCCAGCATGATCAAGATATGGATGCATGACAATTTAATTGATGCATAGAAATAAACTAGTTGACAAGTTAAACAAATTTAAATGGACCCATATGCAATTTGAGTTGCATAGGAAAAGCCCATGAATCATGGTTAAATTATTTGTTTTCCAACTAATCAACAGGTGCTAGTGGTTTAGTATGGTGCATGCAAAAGGGAAACAGCAAAATAACAACATTAGAAACAATTTAAAATAGGGAGTAGCAATTTAGAATTTTATTATTAATTTTAGGGAATTTTGGGTGCCTTAAAGGGAACACACAAGTATTTGTGGTTTTCAACCATTTAAAATGTTCAAAACAAATAACAAAGTTGATATTTGAAAAGGTTATCAAATTTTAGTTGGATTACATGTTTCACATTTTGAAATTGGACTTTGGATTAATTATTTATGAATTAAACAATATTAAACAAGTTTTAATTGAATTAAACAAGATTTAAATTGTTTAGGCAATTTAAATTGTTCAAACCAGAAAACAAGAATTATATTTGATTAGCTTATTTAAAATGGTACTGAAAACATATTTTATTTGCATGATTTGGACTTATGAATATTTAATTATTGAATTTAGCAAATACAATTGAAATGATTTGAATTTGAATTTGAATTGTAATTTGAAAGTTCAAAACAGAACACAAGTTGGATATTTGGAAAGATTAGAAGATTTGGATCAGAAAACATATAAAGTTTGCATTTATTGGAATTACAGAACAAAAGATATTGAATTTTGAAGTTTGGGTTGAAATCTGCTATTTAATTGAATTATGAAATAACAGAAAAATGGGTTAAACGATTTAGTTACCGCGCAGCACCCTAGCCGCGGCCACTGACGCGCGGGCCCGAGGGCCACGCGGCGCTGACGCTGCGCGGGTGGCAGCTGACTCGGCGTGGGGGTCACCGACGGGTGGACCCGCCACCGCGCGGAAAAGATGCGAAAAAGGGGTGGAGCAAATTGCTCCCCACGGGGTTCGAACCCGCGAGGCGGGGCTCGCGCACGGCGTGGCGTGCCAGTGCGGCTGTGTTGTGCTCGTGATAGAAAGGAAACATGCGGGGAAGGTATTCTTCAGTTAAAACTGTGAACTGAACCTACCGTTAACTGAACTTTGGTTCAGTCTGCGTCTGAAATTCGCCGGGACGAACAGCGAGGCCGGCGGCCGCTGGTTCGCTGATCACGGCGTGGTGGTGGTGCTGCGTGCTGGCTGGTGGTGAGGTGTGTGGCCGGTGCCTCGAGGGAACTGCGGGAGAGGGGAAAGGGCTGGACGGAGGCGAGTACCTGCTCGCTGGTGTTTGTCGATGCAGACGTTCAGACGACGGGGCAGACGAGCGACGAACTTCTCCGGCACGGCGCGGTCAGCTCGGGCCTTGTCCCGCCTCCGATCCTTCACGGAAGTTGACGAGGACTCCACGATGGTTCCATTCCCGGAGATAGTCCTTCCTCGAGGTGACCGTGCACACCGGCGGTGAGGGGCTAAGGTGGAGCTACGGTGGTGATGGTCTGCAGAGTTGCAGACAGAGGAGAGGGGTGGTGTTCGGTGGGAGAACGGCGGCGCGAGCTCGGGAGCGAGGGGCTAGGTCTAGGGTAGGGCTCGGGGTAGGTACTTAAGAGAGAGGGTGCTCCTGTACGGCAAGCAATCCAGGAGGGTGGGGATCGATCATGTGGCTGTTCTTGGTTCGTACAGGATGACAGCGACTTGAGGAAGAAAGACAGAAAAGATAGAGGGGTATGGGCCAGCAGGTTTGGTGGGCTTTGGGGAAATTGAGAGGATGGGGTTGGGCTGGTTCCCTCTCCTCTCTCTTAGGCTATTTATTTTTCCTTTTCCATTTTTTTTTTTTTTGCAAGAGATCAAAGAGGGAGAAAGAATAGGACTTTGGGGTTTAACCTTTTGTAATTATTTGGGATACTTTTCAAAAACAGGAACTTAAGCAATGTCAACCTATTTTTCACAAGATTTGAAATTCTAAATGATTTAAAGTTGTTTTGTTAAAATTATCAATTAGGGTGTGAGGGTGTTTAGTTGATAATTAAAGTTTATCAATTTGCAAAACAATAAATAAAAGCAAGTTTGGTTTTTGATTTCAAGATTGGTAATATTAGTTTGATTTTTAAATTGGTATTTGAATTTCAAATAGGGTTTGGGGTTTTATTTTATATGAAATGTTTTATTAATTTGCAAACAACAAATCAATGCAAGTGTGAACATTAAGTCCCAAGATTTGAAAACTTTATTTGATTTTTTTTTTTAAAGTTGTTATTTGAATTTTCCATAGCATTTCATAAAGATTGAATTTTAAACAATGTTATCCCACTAACTCAAACAATGATGAAATCTTATTGACTTAGTTTGTTTGCAAGATTTTAATTGCCAAACCACAATTGGATCATGTCACATATGATTGAAATGATTTGAATTTTGAGTTGTTTGAAAAACAGAATGCAATGCTCATGTGATGCATATGATGCAAGCCAAAAAAGAAAACAAACACTTTCCTATTAGGGTAACACCCCAGGTGTTACAGCCACAAGGTTCCTTGCGCAAGCAACCCTCCCCCTACTAGGATTAGGACTCCTACTAGGACTAGAACTCACAATTATGGAAACAAACCGATTCCCACACAAGGAATTCGGCCACTATGGTTATGGAAACCAAACCTAACACTATTATGGCGCATTGATCTTCCATGTGGGCGCCCTCCTCATGCTTGTCCATCAATGAGTGCATTTCACCTTGTGGAGGCACTCATCCCCTTGTGAAATGATAATTGCCATGCTTGTTTTCACCATCCTTAGCACTTGATCACCATCTCCTCTTCCAGCTCATCTCCATCCATGTGTATCTTCTCTCCATGATCTCCATTAATGTTTGTGTTATCAATAAACCTAAGAACACATAGATGCAATGATTTAGGTAGTATAAAGTTCTCACAATTATAAACATTATACTCAAGTAGGAGTGAATTCACCTGTTGTTGAAGTAGCTTGGTTCTTGATCTTGTCATTGGACCAATTCTAACTTCATTAGCTTTGATTGGAGGATCTTCATGTTCAACAATAGGTGAAGAGCTAGGGATGTCCTCATCATCCTCCCCCTCTTGAAAAGGCATCGACGTCGATGCTAAATCATCTCCATTGTAAGGTGTCAAATCAGCCACATTAAAAGAATTACTAACACCAAACTCATCAATTGGGAGGTCAATCTTGTATGCATTATCATTGATCCTTGAAATAACTTTGTAAGGACCAGCTCCTCTAGGCATCAACTTGGACTTTCTCAATATGGGAAATCTATCTTTTCTAAAGTGCACCCACACCATGTCTCCTGGCCGAAATATAAGCTCCTTCCTCTTCTTGTTTACTCTTTCAGCCACATGTTTTCCTTTTTTCTCAATGGCCTCTTTTGTTTTCTCATGAATCTTTTTCACAAAATCAGCCCTCTTTGAAGCCTCCATATTAACTCTCTCGTGTAAAGGAAGTGGTAATAAATCAAGAGGAGTAATAGGCTTGAAACCATACACCACCTCAAAAGGACATAATTGAGTAGTTGAATGCACAGCTCTATTGTAAGCAAATTCCACATGGGGCAAACACTCCTCCCACTCCTTCAAATTCTTCTTGATCATACCTCTTAGCAATGTGGACAATGTTCTATTAACCACCTCGGTTTGTCCATCAGTTTGGGGGTGGCAAGTAGTACAAAATAATAGCTTGGTGCCAAGCTTACCCCAAAGTGTCTTCCAAAAGTAACTCATGAACTTGACATCTCTATCTGAAACTATAGTCCTTGGAACTCCATGCAATCTCACAATCTCTCTAAAGAACAAATTGGCAATGTGAGAAGCATCATCACTCTTGTGGCATGGAATAAAATGAGCAATCTTTGAAAATCTATCCACAACCACAAAGATAGAATCATGTCCTCTTTTTGTTCTTGGCAATCCCAACACGAAATCCATGCTAATATCTTCCCATGGTGTACTTGGTGATGGCAATGGTGTATATAATCCATGGGGCTTCAATTTTGATTTGGATTTGTTGCAAGTAATGCATCTTTGCACCAATCTATACACATCTCTTCTCATATGTGCCCAATAGAAATTTTCTGCCAACATCAACAATGTTTTCTCTCTTCCAAAGTGTCCCATCAATCCTCCACTATGAGATTCCTGGATCAAAAATAAACGCAAAGAACACTCGGGAATACACAATTTGTTAGCTCTAAACAAGTACCCATCATGTATATGAAATTTTTCCCATGCTTTAGTATTAACACATTTATTAAATGGCATAGAAAACTCATTATCTTCATCATATAAATCTCTAATACCCTCCAAACCCGAAACCTTGATTTCTAAATTAGAGAGTAACATATTTTTCCTTGATAAAGCATCAGCAACTACATTATCCAATCCCTTTTTATGTTTTATGATGTAAGGAAAAGATTCAATAAACTCAACCCACTTAGCATGCCTTTTATTCAAATTATTTTCGCACTTTAAAAATTTCAAAGCTTCATTATCACTATGTATAATAAATTCTTTAGGCCACAAATAATGTTTCCAAACCTCTAAAACTCTCACAAGTGCATATAATTCTTTATCATAAACAGAATAATTCAATTGTGCACCATTTAATTTTTCAGAAAAATAGGCAATAGGTTTCTTTTCTTGCATGAGCACACCTCCAATACCTATACCACTAGCATCACACTCAATCTCAAATTGTTTATCAAAATTTGGAAGCATAAGTAATGGGGCCGAAATCAACTTCTCTTTCAAATTATCAAAAGCAATGTCTTGAGAAACACCCCATTCAAAATTAACACCCTTTTTAGTTAGATCATTTAAAGGGGCAGCAATTGTACTAAAATTAGGCACAAATCTTCTATAGAAACTAGCAAGCCCATTAAAACTTCTAACTTGACTTACATTAGTGGGAATTGGCCAATTTCGAATAGCTTCAATTTTAGATTGATCAACCTCAATTCCATGCTTAGAAACAACATAACCAAGAAATATAACCTTATCTTTGCAAAAAGTGCACTTCTCAAGATTTCCATACAATTTATTAGTTCTTAGCACTTGCAAAACTTGTCTAATATGATCCATGTGGTCATGTTCATTGTGGCTATATATGAGAATATCATCAAAATAAACTACCACAAATCTACCAATAAAGTCTCTCAAAATATGGTTCATTAATCTCATGAAAGTACTAGGTGCATTAGTTAAACCAAAGGGCATTACTAACCACTCATATAAACCAAATTTTGTCTTAAAAGCAGTTTTCCATTCATCTCCCTCTTTCATTATTATTTGATGGTATCCACTACGCAAATCAATTTTAGAGAAAAGAGTAGCACCACTTAATTCATCTAACATGTCATCTAAACGTGGTATAGGATGACGATAACGAATAGTGATGTTATTAATTGCTCTACAATCTACACACATGCGCCAAGTACCATCTTTCTTAGGAACCAAAATAACGGGAACGGCACAAGGAGAAAGACTAACCCGAATATAACCTTTGTCCAATAGTTCTTGAACTTGCTTTTGGATCTCCTTTGTTTCTTGTGGATTGGTTCTATAAGGGGCTCGGTTTGGGAGAGATGCTCCCGGGATCAAATCAATTTGATGTTCAATTCCTCTCAATGGTGGCAATCCCGAGGGCACATCTTGTGGAAAAACATCCTCAAAGTCCTGCAAAACATTAGAAACACCAAGAGGAATAGGGGTCATGTCATTAGAAACCAAAATCTCTCCTTTGTGAATAAGCACAATAGGGACTAGTGAAGGATCATCCTTAAATTCCCTCAAATCCTCTTTAGTGGCTAGCATGCATAATAGGTTCTCTCTCTTTTGACCACTCGAATTGGTTTTGCTATCACTCCCCATGGCTTGTATTTTTGGTGTTCCCTCATCCCTCTCTCTCTCTCTTTTTCCACTTTCATAGCAACTTTGGATTGGGACTCTTGTACTATTTGTTGTGGAGTCATAGGCCTCAAAATAATGGTCCTCCCATGATGATTCAACTCATAAGTATTAGCTCTTCCTTCATGCTTCACTTCTATCAAATTGCCAAGGTCTTCCCAATAATAGGTGACACACTGTCATAGGAACCACATCAAACTCAGTAGCATCCTTGTAAGGTCCAATTTGAAACTCCACTCTCACCATATGAGATACCTTCATTTGTCCAGTGCTACTCAACCATTGTATATGATAAGGGCTCGGATGTGGTAAGTATTTTAGGTTCAACTTGGCACATAAATCCTTGCTTGCTAAGTTTCTACAACTCCCTACATCAATAATGACTTTGCAAGCCATGTTGGGACCAATAACAGCCTTTGTTTGAAATAGATTGCACCTTTGATTTTCAGGACTAGGCACCACACTCAATGAATTTTGGGTGCAAACAATAGAAGGCATAGTAGTAGCATAAGCATCCAAAGGAGAATCACTCAAATATCCATCATCATCATCAAGATCATTGGGATCAACATCATCACCTGTCTCATACTCATTGTTCTCATTGATAATCATCACTTTTGAATTTGGACAATCCCTCTTGAAGTGGCCTTTTCCTCCACATGTGTGGCATGTAATATCTCTATTCCTTGTAGTAGGAGCACTAGAACCCGAGGCACTTGCTGTTGGTTGTGATGTTTTCCTTGTATTAGCCACACTAGGCTCGGATTTGGATGATGGAGCACCTCTAAAATTTGATGATGGAGGTGGTGGTGGTGGCATACTAGGAGTAATAGATGATCTCAATGGGAATCTACTCCTTGTTCTAGCTGAATTTTGTGCTTCCTCAAGTAGATGTGATTCGGCCTCTCTAGCATGATGGAGTAGATCATGCATATTAGCATATTGATAATGCCTCACAATGCCCTTGATCCTATAATGTAATCCTGAAAGAAATCTTTGCATTGTTTGCTCTTCTTGCTCTACCACACGGCCTCTTTGCATAATTAATTCCATCTCTTGATAATAAGCATCAACTGTCTTGAGACCTTGCTTCAATTGTTGTAATTTGTCAAATTGTTGCCTTATATAATTGGGGGGTACAAATCTTTCCCTCATGAGCCTCTTCATGGTGTTCCAAGTAGCAATGGGTAACTCACCATCATTATGCCTCTTTCTCACCAAATTGTCCCACCATCTAAGAGCATATCCATCACACTCAGAAGATGCCAACTTGATCTTTCTATCCTCATTGTAATCATGCAATCTCCAAAGCTTCTCAATTTTCAACTCCCATAGCAAGAATTCTTCCACATCCATAGTATCAAAGCTGAAAGATGGAATAGAAAATTTGGGTTTACCCAATATATCTTCTCTATTGTCATTAGCATTGGGCAAAGGCACACGCCTAGCTCGGCCTTGAAAACCTCCTCTTCCTCTTTCTCCTCTAGCTCCACGGCCAAAATTAGCTTCCTCCTCATTATTTGCATCACTATGGACACTAGCATTGTCATCCTCAATAGGTGGCAACCGAGTTTGAATCAATCTTTGAAGATCAGTCATGGTATTGTTGATGGCATCAATAGAATCTTGCATTACTCTCAATTGAGCAGTATTGGTCTTGGCCACTTTATTGGTTTCCTCCACTTTCTTCTCCATGCCATTAACTATCTCATAAACGGGATCACAAGCTTCATTAACATATTTCTTGTAGTGTTCCTCATTGTCATCCAATTTTTGTGTCAACACATCCCTTAATGCCTCATACTCCCTCCAATTCACTCCCTCGGATTGGTCCTTCTTTTGCTGCACAAGATCACCACTAGAAAGATCCAT
The DNA here is from genome assembly GCA_028641055.1 of Alopecurus myosuroides. NCBI lineage: Eukaryota > Viridiplantae > Streptophyta > Magnoliopsida > Poales > Poaceae > Alopecurus > Alopecurus myosuroides. The sequence continues at coordinate 242,835,047 of CM054061.1, forward strand.
TAGAAGGTTAGTGAAAAGAAAACAAGTATAGGTTGTGGTGCCTCTCTCAACTCACTCAAAAATCTAGCAAAACAATAGGATATCTTACCACTCCAAAGTGAATAGAGATACTTACCACAAGTAGAGGCAATTAAAGTGCTTTGGTGTGAAAAAGAGAATACCCAGGTTTTTAACTCTCACAAAGGCAAACAAGGTTATTTAGTGGGGCTTGGTATGGATACCTAACAATCACCAAAGTAACAATCCTATTTGCTGTCTTAGTGAAGATATAAAAATACCCAAGGAAACTCACACAATGGAGACAAATGTGGCAAAGCAATATGTGGATGAAATTTGCAATGCACTAGAAAGTCACTAGCTAGGCTCTTAATTGACAGGCACAAGATTGCTCAATGAAAAACCAAGTGTCACAATGGCAAGCTCAACTAGTAAACAATAGCAATGATATGGCCTTTTGCACTTTGTTCTTTTTCTCTTTTCTCTTTTTTTATACTTTTTGCTTTTTCTATTTTTTTGTATTTTTTCAATGGCCTTACACTAAGCTAGGAGCAACAATTAACCAAACACAAGTGAACACAATGGTGGTGATGAAAAATGAGCAACCTGTCAGAGCACAAAATAGCTATAGTTGTGGGCAAGTTCCTATTATAATGCTGTAGAAAGGCTGTGGCTAAGGTTCACAAGGTATGGATGTATGAGTCCTAGTGAGAAAACAAGGAAAAACAAAGAAAAACAGAAAAATTCTAGGTGAAAACGAGCTCACGGCAGGAAACAGCACTCACGGCAGAGAAACAGGCGGTTTTGGTACCACGGCAGAGCTCACGGCAGAGAAAATGAAGGTTTTTCGTACCGCGGCAGAGAAACAGCAGCAGCAGGCGCGCACGGCAGAGTTTCTCTGCCGTCTGTGCCGAGGGTGTGCGCGCGGGGCAGCGGGCTGTAGAGCGCGGCAGCGGCGGCAGAGATTTGCTGCCGTGGGTCGTGTGTGTGTGGGCGCGCGCGGCAGCAGCTTATGAGCACGGCAGAAAAACGCACGAATCCGTGCCGTGATAGGGTAGGAATCCGAGAGGGACTAGGAACCGTTTTTGGTAGGAAAATTGCGGATGAAAACCCACCCCTCCTCGAATTCGATTGTAGCTAGGAACCCAAACCAACCTAGTAGCTCCTGAATAGCAATCCGAGTAGGGCTAGACTAGGAAAAATAGAGGGGAACCCGTGGTGTTTTAGGGCAAGTGGCAGCGGATTTTTTTTTTTGATGTTTTTTTTATAGGATCTCGGCTAGATGAACAAGAACCCTAAACCTAGCCGAAAAAATAGAAAACTAAAAACGAGAAAAAGCAACACAAAATCTAACACAATGACAGCAAAAGTAATGAAACTAAGGTGATATCTAGGCTATGGCAATGACTAGAACTATTTTTGTGGGGCAATTTTCTGGATAGGAAAATAAAAACACTCAAACTAAAGGAAATTTGATAGCTCACCGAGGCAACCTGTAGCTCTGATACCAAGATGATAAGGGGTGGCCCAATCTTCTCAGTGAACTCACAGATAACTTCTGAATTGATAACTAGTGCGCCACTAAGAACTCTCCGGTTGATCCCTGATGCCAATGCAAAAGATAGCAACCCAATGGATATTCTCAACTCCACACTCTTGCACAAGTAATCCACCGACTACAAGTGGTCCTGTACCGTCTTATTCCCAGTGGAACAGAAGGTAACACGTAAAGTTTGCAGATGAACTTCCAGATGAAAGGCTTACAAGCAGTTTCAATCTAGAGGTCTAGGGTTTTTGGTTTTAACGTAGTCTAATTGATCCACACGCAGGTGGCCAACATATATAGGTGGAGGGGGTGCGGCCACAAGGTTCCTTGCGCAAGCAACCCTCCCCCTACTAAGATTAGGACTCCTACTAGGACTAGAACTCACAATTAAGGAAACAAACCGATTCCCACACAAGGAATTCGGCCACTATGGTTATGGAAACCAAACCTAACACTATTATGGCGCATTGATCTTCCATGTGGGCGCCCTCCTCATGCTTGTCCATCAATGAGTGCATTTCACCTTGTGGAGGCACTCATCCCCTTGTGAAATAATAATTGCCATGCTTGTTTTCACCATCCTTAGCACTTGATCACCATCTCCTCTTCCAGCTCATCTCCATCCATGTGTATCTTCTCTCCATGATCTCCATTAATGTTTGTGTTATCAATAAACCTAAGAACACATAGATGCAATGATTTAGGTAGTATAAAGTTCTCACAATTATAAACATTATACTCAAGTAGGAGTGAATTCACCTGTTGTTGAAGTAGCTTGGTTCTTGATCTTGTCATTGGACCAATTCTAACTTCATTAGCTTTGATTGGAGGATCTTCATGTTCAACAATAGGTGAAGAGCTAGGGATGTCCTCATCATGTTCTCTCGGCCCAAGGCCTTCTTGGGCTCAACTTGGTGAAGACGTGGGTCGATTTCCGGATCCAGCCCAACTCTGCCCGCACCAAGTTGATGTGCGAGTACTCGGGGCACACCACAGACGCGCTCCGATACTCCACCAAGAACTTTGCAGCCGGTGATACCAATAAAACCATCAAGAGTTTCTTGACGGAAAAATTGGAGGTGATAAAGAACATTACCGGATTACCTCCATTCACTCGGGAAACCCCAGCTCCAGCGGTAAGACCCGATTCTCATAACCTTTTTCCACACTTTGACCTGATGCAACTTCCAATTCTTACTTTCATCTTTCTGACTTTAGGCTGATGATCCCTTCTGGAGAGTTGAAACCTCCCCCCCCCCTCCAGAGACCCGGAAGAAGAGGACGAGCCGGCTGATGACGATGAAGGTACTTATCCGAATCTCATGCTATCTTTTACTTGCATTATTTTCCTACCATTTACCTTTTTTCCACGGATACATACTCGATTTTCAGGGCTGGAAGACGAAGAAGAAAAAGAAGAGGAAGACCCGGAGGCCACTGAATCTGATCAGGAGGTCACAGTCGGGGCCAAGAGGAAGGCCAGAGGAGTGGTTGCAAAGGTTCCTTTTTCCTTTATGTCTTCTGAGCCTTACTCCTTCGATACCATGCGCAAACTTAAGCAACAATTGTCACACTCATCATTCTTGAAGGATCCTCTCCCGGCTAAGCGCAGGGTGACCCGGAGTTCCCCGGGCGAGGATCCCCTTAACCCGGGTATCTCCATTTCACCTGCTCACCGAGCCAGCACTCCTCCACCTCAGCCTCCAAATCTCCTCAGCGCCACCCATCTCCTAGCCACCCACTCGCTGGGCAATTCCGGGTGCCGCTATCGGTGCCTTTGGCGACCTCGTCCGCCTCCAGCGGCGAACTCCCGCCGGATTACGCTGTGAACACCGGGTAAGTCTCCATCGCTCGATATCCTTTTATACCTGATAACTACCAACCTAAATCACTAACCACTTTTTCCTCTTTCCTATTAGCGCCCAAGCTACCACTAGTGACCCGAAAATCACAGAAGCAGAAAAGCAGGGGGCGGAGGGGCCGACTGTTAACACGGATGCTGCAGTTGATGATGAAGCTGAAGACGGCCAAGAACAAGACCCCTTCAATGACCCGGCTCAACAGGAAACCGTGTCTCCAAAATCCTCTGAAGAAGTGGACGAAGATATTGAGATCTTGGAGACGAAGACGGGCTCTCCTAACCCGGATACTCAGACGGTCCGGGTTTCGAACCCAAGAACCGGGAAAGTTCCCCAGCCGGAAGACCAATCTGCCGGCCCTTCTAGAGTTCGCCCTGAGGATATGACGTTCGCCCAAATGCTTGATGCCCTCTACACCTTAAAGGCCGATGAAGAGAATATTCTAGATGCTTTGATAACAAAGCACAAGGTAAGTCCGAGTAAAACCACGTGTATCCTTGTATAGCCCCCAAGTTCAAAGTGAATTATTGGTTTAATTTGCTTGCAACTTCATAATAGATCTGACTGAACCTTCCTTGTGTTTCCACCTAGGACTTCGTTGCGCAATCTGAGAAGAAGCTGGCGAAGGCTGCCAAACGCATTGTGAAGGAGACGGCTCTTCGCGAAGCAGCTGAAGCTGAAGCTCGTAGGAGTGGAAAAATCACAAGGAAGTATAGGAAAAGGGCTCACTTGGCTGAGGACAGGCTAACAACACTTTCTGTGCAGATTGCCGATACCTACCGCGCAGCAACTGGTATGATCTTTGAACTTTAGCAATTAAGACCCGGATTTTCCTTTGGATGAATAGCCGGATCCCCTTGTTCATTACTTTTCTCACTTTCGGCAGGTCCGGATGATGCGATCCCAGAAGAGGATGATACTGCCAAGCTGAAGCTCATTAAAGATACTGTCCGGCAGCTCAGTGCCGGAGTTGGATGGATTCTCGATGAACTACGACTACCGGGTGTTGAACCTGGTAACATGAAAAAGTTGCTGGAAGTCTGCTCGACCATTCCTGAGTGGATTTGGCATTGGAAGCGCTCATCCTGTCGGTTTGGAGTAACCCGTGGTCTTGCGCTGGCTAAAGCTTATTTCCCTAAGCTAGAGCCGGCCAAGCTGATGGGCGGGTTTCCAGAATTCAATCCAGACGGGTCCAAGTTCTCACCAAAGAATTTCAAAGCCATTCATAAAGAAGTTCGTCACCCGGCCAGTGTGATCGCCGACAGTTTGGAGATCGATTCTATTCTTCCTGCATATGATGCTAGTGACAAGGTTATTAAGGCAGATCGCCCCAAGCCATACGATATGCTTGCCCGATGGAAGGAAGAAGCTGCCAGGATTAGGGAGGAAGCTGCAAAGAAGAAGGCTGAAGCCGACTCTGCGCCCGCTACCTCTACACCCATCGTCCCTCCACCTGCGCGAGCCGGCGTTGCTGCTGACCCGGGTGCTGCTGCTACCACAAGTGATGGCAAAGGCAAGGCGAAGATGGACGACGCGGCTTAGAATGCCGAGTAATACCTGCCACTTCTCATGCGTCAGTCGGCCTGATGTGCCGTTTAAACAATTATTTTTGAATGGTGCGCCTGTGCACCTTTGATACTCTTTATCGAAATTTTGTAATGCATTCTAAGTTCCTGATACACCTTGTGCCTCTTCTGGCTTTTATGTTTATCTACTTTTGAACCCATGTGATCTTTGAAATCCGACTTTCTTTATTCTCGATATCCAACTTTCTTTATTCTCGATATCCGACTTTCTTTTTTGTTGATATTCAACTTTCTTTATTCTCGATATCCGACTTTCTTTTTTGTTGATATTCAACTTACTTTATTGTTCCTTTTGTGAGACTCGATTTCCGGGTTTCATGGGCGTTGACAAGCGGGATTGCTTCTAAGTCCCCAAGTCCCCAAGACTCGGATGTTTGGATTTTTTGAAACCTTAACAGCTAAGCAATTTTTTCTCTCTTAAGATCCCGAGTCTCCAGGACCCGGATTTCCGAGTCTAGGATACGTGATCTTTCAAGGAGAACGGATTGTTTGCTGCTAAGTCCATAAAAAACCCCGAGTTGTTTCACACAGGATCTGAAGTTATGCTTAATAATCGTTGAGTTTCCGGTTATTAGCCTTGTACTCTGCATAACTTGTGGTTTAGATGACCCTTTTGACTATCTTGTACTGTAAGCCGGCTTTCGCGTGGATACCATGTTGTTACATCTATACGAAATGATATGGACATAATAGAGGTCCATGAGGTTTATTCATGCTTGAGTTGGAAGGAAATATTGAGTCTCACTGATGTTTATTATAAGGTGAATTCTTTCCTAGTAATAAATAATGTTTGTGTTTGTAAGAACGTTATACTACCTAATCCTATGATATGTATGATTAGTTTTATTGATAACACAAACATGGATGGAGAAGAGGAAGCAAGGAGCAAAGGAAGGAGGCATGGAAAACAACTACAAGGAAATGATGTTTCAGTTCGGACTGCCAGGAGTCCCGAATTTGAAATAGTCATGGATTCTTCATACGGGCTCCAAATACATCAAACGAGCACAATAAGGATAGGGAATTTGATGGGCTTTCCAATGGATCCGGCCCCATCAAGAAATTCGACTCGTGCAAGCCGTGGTGACCAAAACAAGCCACGAATAGTTTTCTGCCAGTTTCCAAAACGAGTCCAATTGGTCTGTATACCAATATGGCCGCACCCCTTTGTGTGTGGGGTCGGTTTGTATCCATATGTGTTAGGAAATAGGAGTCCTACTCGAGTAGGAGAGGGATTGCTTGCGCAAGGAGCTTGTGGCCGCACCCCTCCCTCATATATAGCTACCACCTGCGTGTGGAATAGATCAGACTACGTTAAAACCAAAAACCCTAGACCTCTAGATCCTCAAGCATGAATAAACCTCATGGACCTCTATTATGTCCATATCATATGCCCGATTGTCGGTTTCGTTTGTTGCTGCTCCCAGCCCGCGCGCGCTGTATTCTCCTGGGTCCACGCGGTTTCGCGCGAAACAACGAAAGCGCATCGGATACCGCGTCCTGCGTCGATCCGCACCGGCCAACGCGCGCGAGCCTCGGTTTCCGCTACCGGCCAACGCGGGCACGCGTTTCTGTCGCGTGCGGACAATCTGCTCCATCGCGCGCACGTTAAATGCGTCTGGCTTTCCGTGCGACTACCAGCCAAAACCACCACCGAAAGCCGCGCGTCTAGTTTTCCGTCTGGGTCCACCGTAAGGCAGTCCATCTAAACCACCCGTGCTTTCCTTCCGTGTTGCAGCACCGCACGCGCGTCCTCGTTTTCATCGCCCGCGCGTTTCGATCCGCTCGCCGCGCGCGGCCTTCTGTTCAGTTTATCCTGCGCCAACTGCCCTCGGAATCCGCGCGCCAACCGAGCCGCTCCATCGTATTCTGTGTTCACCAACCGCACCGCACGGAGGTCGATCTGTGTCCGCTCGCACGCAGCATCCAGGCGCTAACCGCCAAACGCGGCAGACGCGATAAACGCGCTCGGCTCCGCCAAAATCGCAATCCATCCAAGCGCGTTGTTTTCATTTTTCTGGTCCACCGAGCACCCGTCCAAGCACGTTGCGCTCTGCGCTGAAAAGTGCCGCGCGCGCCTCATATTCCGTGCCGGATTCCGCTACCCCAGCGCACCGATCCACAACGTTTGTTCCGTGTGGAACCAGCTATTATTGCTGCACTGCACGCACACCTAACCGTATCATTGCTGCTCGCACAGCACACAGTAAGTCTCTGTTTATTTGACAATTTCGCTTTGATTCCACTCCATATCTTTGAGAGACATAGCCACAGCCTATCTACATCAAATTTTAGGTACCACGACCCAAAGACTAGCTATATTTTGCTCGTTTTTAGGCTGCTCATTATCATATATTTGTGTCACATTGTTCATAGCATTGTTATCACTTGACAGTATTGCTCCTAGTGTTGTTATTTGGCCAGTAAAAAGTATTAAAAAAAAAGAGAAAAAGAGAAAAACAGAATTGAGAAAAGCAAAAAGGCCTTGAGATACATTGATATATTTGTGGAGCTGTTTTCATCATTGCTATACTGACACACCTTTGAGCAATCTTGTGCCTGAATATTATTTGAGCTTGGCTAGTGTCTTTCCAGTGCATTGCAAAATTTCCTCCATATATTTGCATTGCCACATTTGTCTCCATACTTGGTGTGTGTTTTCCGTGCTTTTTATATCACATTGGACAGCAAATAGGATTGTTATTTTGGTGTTGTTAGGTATCCATTCCAAGCCCCACCATATACCTTGTTTGTCTTGTGATTGTTAACACCCTGGGTATTCTCTTCTTCACATCAAAGCATATTAGTTGCCACTACTTGTTGGTAAGTATTTTCTATTTACTTTGGAACGGTAAGATAATCTATTGTCTTGCTAGATTTTTGAGTGAGTTGTGAGAGAACACCACATCCCATTGTTATTTTGTTACTAACGAATTAATCAATGGAGCTTCGTAGTTTTTCTATGTGCAGTGATGCTTTCTGGGAGGAGGATTCTAGTGGAATGCCTGCAACAAATTTGTTCCACTTGATTTTAGACATCGAAGGTTGCCCTGTTGCTATTACTCTTGATGAGGATACTCAATATAACTTTGTTAGTTTTGATGTGGTTGAACAATTGCAATTGGAAACTTTTTCAGCAAATCCATACATGTTAATTACTAATGATGATAAAATTCCAATTACTCAACGTACTTTTGTTCCATTAACCATTTGTGGTCATACAAAGCAAATTTATTGTAATGTGATTCCTAGAGCATTTACTAGTTGTCATCTTTTGTTGGGTAAATCATGTATTGTCAAATTTCAGTTTGTTTTTGCTAGAAACCATGTTTCACTTGAACATTGTATGGAAGTTAGAAAACAACCAATATGTTATCCTCAAGTCATGGGATCTGAAATTGAGAAGATATGTGAGGTGGTGTCTACTAATGTAACAATGTCTACTCCTAGTTTTGTTACTTGTGATGTGCAGGTTGCTTTTGAAGAAAGGGAGCCTATAGTACAACCTGCACCACAACCACCACCACCACAACCATTGGAGGAGCATGCCATTGTGCCTAGTTTTGTTTCTTGTGATATGCAGGTTACTTTTGAAGAAAGGGAGCTACAACAAGTAGAACCTGCATCACCACTTGAGATAGTTGAATTGGTACCTAATTATTGTGAGGAGGATGCTATTGATAAAGGTGCTGATTTCGTATTACCCCTCTCAAGTATTGATTTATGTGAACCCACTAAATTGCTAGTTGATTCTTGTGAGTTAACAAGCATAGATAGTCCAACTACATGTGATAATGTATTAATTTCGAAATTTAATCATGTGGTTTTGATTTCACATAAAGAAGTACTTGCTAAAATACCACCTAATGATATTGTGGATTACATCATGTTAAATGAATCAATTAATGTGCAAAGTGCTATGAAAAAGGTTGCTGAAATTTCATATGTCAATTCTAGCAATTATGTTTCTTCTTTCACTTTTAACTTGATTGGTGACTATAACATGAGTGAAATTTTTATGGTGGATCACATATGCATAACTTGTGATAAAGTGGCCGAATTGAACATTGTTTTACCTTGGGTAAATAAGCTAGAACTTCCTACATATGAGCATGATTTTACACATATGTTTGGTTTGCCACAATACTTGTCACATACATGTGCTAATAAATTGCTCTTCACTTATATTTGCAAATTAAGTTGCAATTTTCATGATGAAAATAATAAGCATGTTCCCACCTTTGAGTGTATTAATAAACATAAATTTGATCATAGATCTTCGGTGAGAACAACTGAATTGATACTAAACAATAAAAATATATACACATATGATTCTCATTTTGATCCTGATTTATTGAGCTTCACTTATATTTGCAATTGTGATTGCTATTTTATGGAGTGCTATGACAATTATGTGATGTTTTTAAGCAAAATTCGTGGTCACATGTCTAGGGCACAATTTTATGATATGATTACAACTAATGCACCTCATTATAGATATTTGTATTGTGCATACACGTTGTTCTTTTTGTTTCTTCCACTTTCAGCTTACTACAAGCCGAGGACGGCTTGTCTTGAAGAAAGAGAGGATGATATGGACATAATAGAGGTCCATGAGGTTTATTCATGCTTGAGTTGGAAGGAAATATTGAGTCTCACTGATGTTTATTATAAGGTGAATTCTTTCCTAGTAATAAATAATGTTTGTGTTTGTGAGAACGTTATACTACCTAAGCCTATGATATGTATGATTAGGTTTATTGATAACACAAACATGGATGGAGAAGAGGAAGCAAGGAGCAAAGGAAGGAGGCATGGAAAACAACTACAAGGAAATGATGTTTCAGTTCGGACTGCCAGGAGTCCCGAATTTGAAATAGTCATGGATTCTTCATACGGGCTCCAAATACAGCAAACGAGCACAATACGGATAGGGAATTTGATGGGCTTTCCAATGGATCCGGCCCCATCAAGAAATTCGACTCGTGCAAGCCGTGGTGACCAAAACAAGCCACGAATAGTTTTCTGCCAGTTTCCAAAACGAGTCCAATTGGTCTGTATACCAATATGGCCGCACCCCTTTGTGTGTGGGGTCGGTTTGTATCCATATGTGTTAGGAAATAGGAGTCCTACTCGAGTAGGAGAGGGATTGCTTGCGCAAGGAGCTTGTGGCCGCACCCCTCCCTCATATATAGCTACCACCTGCGTGTGGAATAGATCAGACTACCTTAAAACCAAAAACCCTAGACCTCTAGATTGAAACTGCTTGTAAGCCTTTCATCTGGAAGTTCATCTGCAAACCTTACGTGATACATGCTGTTCCACTGGGAATAAGACGGTACAGTACCACTTGTAGTCGGTGGATTACTTGTGCAAGAGTGTGGAGTTGAGAATATCCATTGGGTTGTTATCTTTTGCATTGGCATCAGGGATCAGCCGGAGAGTTCTTAGTGGCGCACTAGTTATCAATTCAGAAGTTATCTGTGAGTTCACTGAGAAGATTGGGCCACCCCTTATCACGAAGACAGGGTCAGGCAAGTCCCACTGGGCGTCATGGCTGACTGTAATCGTAAGCGAACAAATCATGCCACTTTATTGCGAGTCACATCAAGCTTAAGTAAGAATAGTCAAGAACATTTGGCTCCTTCGTCCGGTTATAAGATTGCAGCCGTACTCGTTTGCAAGTAATCGGCCCTTATAACTCATAGGCATCATGGCCGGGTCTTTGAGTTTGCAACTGTGCTATTCAAGCAACCAGCCCCCAAGACCTAAATATATGCATCATACTGAGAGTACAGAACATGATAATAATCACCTCTTTTCTTGATAATCACCTCTTTACTTGATATGAAAAAATTAGGTCAGCAAGCCGCCTCATTAAAAACCCGTCCAGTCCCCAAGGGTACCCTGGATAGGAAAAGAGTACATCTGAAAACCTGCTGCCTGTTACATCGTTCAATTCCACATGCCAACATAATTTTTGCTAAGTATAATATGGACGTAGCTGAGCCACGTTCCACGGTCTGTCTCTTTCTTGCATAGATGAAGTGGTATGAGCAGTGTCATTAACTGTGGTCGACTCTTCCCTTGCATCTATCAAGTAATATGACCCATTATGCAAATTCCGGCTTACGATAAATGGTCCTTCCCATGGTGGTGATAGCTTGTGTTTTCCTTCGTTCGACTGTACCAGGCGCAGAACCAGGTCTCCTTCCTGGAAGACCCGGGTTTTCACGCGCCGGCTATGATACCTTCGTAAATCCTGCTGATATATGGCTGATCTTTCCAGGGCTTGTTCCCTTTGTTCTTCTAACATATCCACGGCGTCTTGCCGGGTCTTTTCATTCTCCACTTCCACGTATGCTGATACTCGTGGTGAATCATGAATAATATCACTCGGCAGTACTGCCTCCGCGCCATAGACCATGAAGAAGGGCGTCATCTGAGTAGATCTGTTAGGCGTAGTATTGATACCCCAAACCACGGCAGGAAGCTCTTCGACCCACGCACCAGCGGCCCTAACACAGGGAACTCGCAGTCGCGGTTTTAGTCCGCGAAGCAATTCTTGATTTGCCCTTTCCACTTGTCCATTGGCCTGTGGATGAGCCACTGATGCTACATCAAGCCGGATTCCATTGTTTCCACAGAACTTTTCCATCTCACCAAGGGACATGTTGGTTCCGTTGTCGGTAATTATGCTGTGAGGATACCCGAACCGGTAGATTATTCTTTTCAGGAACTTGACTGTTGTAGCTGCTTCACAGTTGGTAACTGGCATGACCTCTACCCACTTGGTAAACTTATCAACAGCCACTAAAAGGTGTGTCTTTTTGCAAGGTGACATATGAAAGGGGCCAACCATGTCCAAACCCCAGACAGCGAACGGCCAAGTTAACGGGATGGTACGTAATTCCATAGCCCGCACGTGGGTTTGGCGAGCGTACCTTTGACATCTGTCACACCTTGCTACTAATCGTTCTGCATCTGCTAGAGCCGTGAGCCAGAAAAATCCGTGTCGATAAGCTTTGGCCACAAGGGTACTTGTAGACGCATGATGCCCGCAATCACCTTCATGGATTTCCTTGAGAATCTGTCGGCCTTCTTCTGGTGCTACGCAGCGCAAAAAGACTCCCGTGGCACTTCTCTTGTATAACTCCCCATTGATGATAGAATACCCCTTTGCTCGCCGCAAAATTTGCCTTGCTAACACCTCTTGTTGTGGTAACTCGCCTCGTGATAGGTAGGCCAAAAACGGTTCTGTCCACTCGGGAATAGCGCGTATAGTGGCCACGAGCTCCATATCCGGGTCTTTACTTGCCAGTTCCTCCTCAGACTCGGTTTTAACTGATGGTCGCCATAATTCATCCAGGAAAACGTTAGGTGGAACCGGCTCTCTGCGCGAGCCAAGTCTAGCGAGGGCGTCTGCTGCCTCATTCTTTCTCCTGTCTATATGCTCCACCTCATACCCGGAAAAACATCCTGCAACCCTATCGACCTCCCTGCGGTATGCTGCCATAGTTGTGTCCTTTCTATCCCAAGTTCCTGATACCTGCTGTACCACTAGGTCCGAATCTCCAAAGCATCGTATCCTTTTAATATTCATCTCCTTGGCTACCTTTAAGCCGTGCAATAGGGCCTCATACTCGGCCACGTTGTTGGAACAGTCAAAGTGAATCTGTAGTACATAACTCAATTTGTCTCCTTTGGGCGATGTTAGCACCACTCCAGCTTCTGACCCCTCGTATTGCTTTGACCCATCGAAGTGCATGATCCATGACTCGGAATTTGGAACTATGGTGGCCATGCCTGTGTGTGTCCAATCGTTAACAAAATCGATCAAAGCCTAAGATTTGATTGCTGACCTGGGCTCGTAGCTGATGTGATAATCCCCCATCTCTATCGCCCATTTGGTTATTCTTCCAGTTGCATCCGAGTTTCTGATGATATCCGACATTGGTATTGAGCTAACTACTGTTATAGGGTGTTCCTGGAAGTACGGCTTCAGTTTCCGGCTGGCCATGGACCCCGAAAACCAGCTTTTGCCAATGCGGATAACGCTGCTTTGCCTCTGATAATACTTCACTGACATAATAAACCGGCCTCTGGACTAGATGACCTTTCCCATCCTCTTTACGCTCCACAACCACTACTGCACTGACGGCTCGGGGGCCTGCTGCCACGTATAGCAACATAGGCTCTTTAGGACCCGGGGCCGCTAGTACTGGTGCTTCAGATAACTGCTTTTTTAGTGCCTTGAACGCCTCATCCGCCTCCTGATCCCATACGAATTTGTCGGACTTCCTCAAGAGCCGGTACAATGGTATTGCCTTTTCTCCGAGTCTTGAGATAAATCGCTCAAGGCTGCTACGCAGCCCGTGAGTTTTTGAACGTGCTTCAAATTTTCCGGCTTTTTCAGATTTTGGATAGCTTTGATTTTATCCGGGTTTGCTTCAATTCCTCTCTCGGAGACGATAAAGCCGAGTAATTTCCCGGCTGGAACTCCAAACACGCACTTTGTCGGGTTAAGCTTCATCTGGTACCTTCTTAAGTTCTTGAACGTTTCCTTTAGATCATCGATAAACGTCTCTGCCTTCCTAGTCTTGATAACCACATCATCCACATAAGCATGGACGTTACGTCCGATTTGGTCCTCGAAGCACTTCTGAATACACCGTTGATAAGTTGCGCCAGCGTTCTTCAATCCAAACGTCATGGTTTTATAGCAAAAGGCCCCAAAAGGGGTTATAAACGATGTTTTCTCCCAATCCTCCCTCTTGAGCTTAATCTGATGATACCCGGAATATGCGTCCAGAAAACATAATAGGTCACTTCCAGCTACTGCGTCTATAATCTGATCTATCCTTGGTAGTGCGAACGGATCCTTTGGGCAATGTTTGGTGAGACTCGTAAAATCAATGCACATCCTCCACTCGTTGGTCTTTTTCATCACTAGAACCGGATTTGCTAACCAATCCGGGTGAAATACTTCCATGATAAAGCCGGCTGTCAGTAGCCGAGCAATTTCTTCACCTATAGCTTTCCTTCTTTCCTCATTCATCTTCCTCAAGCCCTGCTTCACAGGCCTGGACTTGGGATCTACGTGCAAACTGTGCTCTGCCAATTCTGTAGGGATACCCGGCATGTCGCTAGGTGTCCAGGCGAATACGTCCGCATTTGAACGAATAAACTCCACAAGTGCCTTCTCCTGCTCTTTTCCCAAGTTAGACCCTATAGTGAATTTCTTAGTGGAATCACCTTCAACAAAATCTATCTTCTTGGTGTCCTGTGTTGCCTTGAAATTTTGCTCTTTCGTCCTCGGTATTCGGTGTTTTCAGTGCTGTTCTATCATCCGGATCTACTTGAGACCGGTAATACTTGAGTTCCTCTTTTCTGCAAGCTTATTCGGCCATCACTGAATCTCCTTCGTCGCACTCCGCCGCTATATCCCGGCTTCCATGTATGGTGATGGTCTGCTTCGGACCCGGAATCTTTAGCTGCAAATACACATAACACGGCCTAGCCATGAATTTAGCATAAGCCGGTCTTCCGAACAGCGCGTGATAAGGACTGCGCAATTTGACCACCTCGAACGTGAGCCACTCAACTCGATAATTATCCGTTGATTCTCCGAAAGCAACTTCCAATGTGATCTTTCCCTCGGGGCACGCTGAGTGACCCGGCACAACCCCATGAAAAACTGTTGAACTTTTCTGTAGCTGGGACTCTTTGAGACTCATGCGTAAGAAGGTTTCCCAATATAAGATATTGATGCTACTTCCACCGTCCATTAGGACCCTTTTCAACTCGTAACCATTGACCTGCGGTGCAACTACCAATGCCAAGACTCCTGGGCGCTCTATTCTTTCCGGGTGATCTCTTCTGCTCCACGTTACCTCTTGTTCCACCCATCTCAGGTATCCCGGAACGGCCGAGGAAACCGAGTTTACCGCTTGCTTTAATGTCTCTTTGTCCCTGCTAGGAGTTCCTGTAGTATGCACATGATATTGTCCTTCTAAATTAGACGTACGTACCATACCGATGAAGATGTTGATCTGGCCGATCGTCACAGTAGATCCGGATTCGAGGTGGTCCGACTCTGGCCCCCAGCCGGAATCGTCCACCGTCTTCTCTCCTTTGTGTTCGATGTAGATCTCACCGACGACAAGATTCTCCATGTTCTTCCGAGCTTCTCCCGTGATGTAAACACCTTTGGACGCAGGCCCCACGGTGGGCGCCAACTGTCGTGGGATAATCACGGCAGACGTTACCGGGGGTAACTGATCTTGGGGCAAGACGACACAGGCGTTTGGGAGAGGGTTTAGCTCAGAGGAAAACATGATGATGAACTTTGATCTGGTAGCCGGCAATCAAGTCGCCGAGTCTCCGATCCCGAAATAATAACTCAACTCTCGGGTTACACTGGATGCTCGATATCAAGCGATATTGCTAGGGTTCTTGGATCTCCTTAAACTAGACTTAGGGGTCGGTTTATAAAGCACCATACCCCCCTGACTTGCCCTCCAAGGCGCACCCTGAATCCTACCCGGACACCGCTTACAAACCCTAGCTTTCCTTACCGCAACCCACAATCCAGGTTACGAGGCCTACAAACTTTGGGCCTTCCAGAAGTTTCGTTATCCTTAGCCGGATCCTGCGCCGTGTCCCTTGGGCCGGGTTACACCTTGGAGTTGGCCTACCGGGTTATTATCCCTCCATCAACAATTCCTTCATTAACCATAAAATGGCATTTCTCCCAGTTAAGAACAAGATTAGTCTCCTCACATATCTGTAAAACTTTATCAGGATTCTGCAAACAATTGTCAAAAGAAGTTCCATAGACGGAGAAATCGTCCATGAAGACTTCCACAATTTCTTCACAAAAACCATGAAAGATAGCAGACATGCATCTTTGAAAAGTAGCATGAGCATTACATAAGCCAAAAGGCATACGTCTATAAGCATAGGTTCCATAATGACAAGTGAAAGTTGTTTTCTCTTGATCAAGCTTTTCAACAGCAATTTGAGAAAACCCAGAATAACCATCAAGAAAGCAGAAATGAGTTTTCTTAGACAACCTTTCTAACATTTTATCAATAAAAGGCAAAGGATAATGATCTTTCTTAGTAACTTTGTTAACCTTCCTAAAATCAATGCACATCCTATAACCAACTACTACTCTTTGAGGAATAAGTTCATTATTTTCATTTGGCACAAGAGTCATCCCTCCTTTCTTAGGGACACGATGCACATGACTAACCCATCTACTATCAGCAATAGGATACGAGCATCAAGGAGTTTCAATACCTCATTTCTTACCACATTCTTCATCTTAGGATTTAAACGGCGTTGATGCTCAACAACTGGCTTTGCATCAGGTTCAATATTAATAGCATGCTGATAAATAGTAGGAGAAATCCCTTTCAAATCATCAAGAGTATAACCAATAGCACCTCTATGTTTCTTCAATATCCCCAATAATCTCTCCTCTTATTTATCAGAAAGTTGAGAACTAATAATAACAAGATATAATTTCTTATCATCAATATGAGCATATTAAAGATTATCAGGCAAAGGCTTTAAATCAAAAACAAGATCTTCCTTGGGTGTTAATATTGTACCCAAGTCTTCCACGGGTAAATTATGTTTCAGCATTGCTGGCTGATGTAGGAAAATCTCATAAATTTCATTCCTTTCTTCCATAAAGACATCACTTTCGTGGTCTTCTATGTATTGCTGCAAAGGATTGTTAGGAGCAAGAGCAATAGCAGCCAACTGTTCAACTCTATAATTTTCATTAGGCAGTTCAGCTTCATAAGGTGCTTTAGAAAATTTGTAGAAATTAAATTCATAAGACTCTCCATCAAACTTTGTAAGAATTTTCTCCTTTTTACAATCAATAACAGCACCACAAGTATTTAAGAAAGGTCTACCAAATATAATAGGACAAGTATCACTAGAAGAAGTGCCTAGTACTAGAAAATCAGCAGGATACTTAGTTTTACCACACAAGACCTCCACATATCTAATAATACCAATTGGAGAAATAGTTTCCTTATTAGCAAGTTGAATAATCACATCAATGTATTCAAGATCACAAGAACCAATTTCATGCATGATTTCTTTATAAAGCTCATAAGGAATAGCACTAGAACTAGCATCAATATCACATAAACCACAATAACAATGATCACCTATCCTAACAGATAGCACACGAACACTGGGTTTCCTAGGTTTACTAGGATGAGAGACAATATTAGAAGCATCTTCACAAAATATAATGTGTCCCTCTTCTACATTTTCAGAAACAATGTCCTTTACATTTTCAGAAGCATCTACATTTTCTACAGTTATTTGTTCCTCGGGTTCTACGGGTTTCCTTGCACTTTTATTAACAACACTAGCTAACATATAATGTTCTTTTACCTTAGCAAGGAAAGGCATTTTATCAATATAAGGTTCAGGCACAATTGAATCAATAGTATGAACTTCTATATCTCTAGCACGAACACAATTAACAGTATATTTATAAGGTGCATGGTACTTGTCCCATTCCTTTTTAGGAATCTCAAAATAAGAAGCAAAAGCCTTATATAAGTTTTCAACAACTTGAGAATCAAGACCATAAACAACACTAACATTATGAAAATCCTCAGATGACATAAAAGTTTTAATGCATTCATAATCATAATTTATACCTGACTTTCTACCTTTGTCATTCTCCCATGCTTCAGTGTTTTTATGAATACGGTCAAGAAGATCCCATTTAGCTTCGTCCTTCATACGTGTAAATGATCCAGAACAAGAAGCATCCAATAAATCCTTATCATTAAGAGGAAGCCTTGCATAGAAATTATTAATAACAATATTACTGGGGAGCTCATGAATCGGGCATTTGAGCATTAGTAACTTCAATCTCCCCCATGCTTGGGCAATACTCTCTCCATCATGAGGCCAAATATTATATATATAATTCCGATCTCTATGGATTTCACTTGGAGGATAAAATTTAGAATAAAAGAGACGTACAATTTCCTCCCATTCAATAGTCTAGCTATTTTTCAGCAGCTTGAACCATTCAGAGGCTCGGCCTGTCAATGATATAGAGAATAATTTCCTATTCTCTTGGCTCATTGTAATACCTGCACACTTGAACAACTCGCATAATTCATGTAAAAAGAGCAAATGATCACCAGGATGGACATTTCCATCACCTGAATAGCAGTTATCCATAACATGTTTAACAATCTTTATAGGTATTTTATAAAGATCCAAATCATCATGCAGTGGGTCACTTACTACCCTAGTAGTGGCAGCAGTGCCCGCAAATAGGGACTCAAAAGGAGTTCCAAACATAGTGTAATAAAGCAGTAGACAGAAATAAAAACAGCACTTACAGCAGAAGCTTCCTTTATCAATTCCACTTCCCAATAGCGCTTCACTCCTCGGCAACAGCGCCAGAAAATAGTCTTGATTACCCAAAAGTATAGGGGGTGTATCATAGTACTTTTGATAAATAAGAGTGTCGAACCCAACGAGGAGCAGAAGGTGTTGACAAGCAGTTTCGATGAAGGAATAACTGTAAATACTGGAAAATAGATTTGTAGGGGTTTTTGATATTGCAGATAAATAAAGTGCGAGTAAATAAAATGCAGTAGTAATAATTGCAGCAAGTGGCCCAATCCTTTATTCAACAAAGGACAAGCCGGTAGGTTTACTTATGATTAACAAACGTTCTCGAGGACACACGGGAGGTTTCTGTCAAGTGCTTTTGTTCCATGCAGCTGAATAATGTTAGGTGTGTTGATAAATGTTGTGTGTGTGAACCTATGCTAATGTACCGTCCCATCCAATACTAATATATACTTGTGATTAGACCCCTTGCAAGCATCCGCAACTACAAGAAAGTAATTAAGAAATAAATCTAACCACAGCTTTAAACTCTGGGATCCTACGCTCCCTCGTGTAATGGTTTCCTAACGGGGTTTAGGTTTCTGTCACTCCGGAAACCCCACAATTAGTATCAAAATACACGATGCATTCCCCTAGGACCATAAATGGTGAAGTGTCATGTAGTCGACATTCACATGACACCATTAGAAGAATAACACCACAACTTAAATATCAAACATTAAATATTATTCAACATTACTTCACTACTAACAATTTGACTTCTCCCATGTCCTCAAGAACAACACGAACTACTCACAACACATCATATGGATCATAATCAGAGGTGATATAATGGATGATAACAATCTGGTCATAAAGTGCAAACACCGATAAATCTCACAAGCATCAACTACTAACAAGTAATCCACACCGGGAGAGAGATCTAATGCAAAACTACGATAGAGGCCCCTAATTGTTACAGCGGGATTAAGGTGGATGATGAGGGTGATGGTGCTGGTGGTGATGATGATGATCATGACGATCTTGATGATGCCCGGAGCGATGACGGTGACGATGGCAGTGATTTCCCCTCTCCGAAGAGGAATTTCCCCGGCAGATTTCTCCCTGCCAGAGAGCTTTTATCTCTCGGGTGTTTTCCGCCCCGCAGCAGCGGCGGGATAATTCTTCGAGGATGGAATGAGGCTTAGGGTTCCCTCGATGTCAGGGGAAAAGATGACCCCAGAGGTGGGCCACACCCCTAGGTGGCGCGGCCAAGGGGCGCGCCACCCCTAGGTGTGGGCCCCTGGTGGCCCCCCTCTAGCTCTCCTTCTGGCTGTGTTCCTCCTCGGGACCTTTAGGAACCCCCGGATGTCCCCCCCCTTCTTCTTCTGATCTTCTGAAATATGGTATCTCGACGGTGCTTTTTTTATCAAATTTCTGGTCCCGGTGTTTATTCTCCAAAAATTATAAAGCATGCAAAATAAGATAAAATAACATAAGGGATGCATCATAACATGAAATATATCGATGAATAACAGAAAATTATGTATAAAATAGTGATGCAAAATGGACGTATCATCGTCTAAGGATCTCTAGCTCGGATCCTAGGTTTATAAGAGGGGGTATGGGTGCGGCCACAAGAGGCTTGCGCAAGCACCCCTACTCCAACTCGGTTTGGACTCAATGGTTTGGATTGGACTCAACCAACATGACTAGAACTGATACAAACCGACCCCAAAGGGGTTCGGCCACTTTGGAAACGCAGGCCCACCTATCTATTGTGCAATAACATGGCGTTATGCGCCCTCTCTTCCCCCATGTGTTGCCTCCCTCTCCTCCCTCAAGCACATGTTGTTCTCCAACTCTTGTGTCTTTTTTTCTCCAAGTGTAGAGGTGTTTTCCAACAGCTCCTCTCTTGTTTTCAACTTGTACATGTTGTTTTCTCGAAGTATAATCTTGTTTTCCACCTTATCTTCCTTGTTTTCTAGCTCCTCTTGATGTTCTCCTCCACGTATGTTTGTGTTATCAATAAACCTGATCATACATAAATGCATAGATTTAGGTAGTATAAAATTCTCACAATTATAAACATCATATTCTAATAGGAGTGAATTCACATGTTGTTCTAATAACTTGGCCCTTGATCTTGTGATTGGTCCAATCCTCACTCCATCATTGTTATCTTGAACAGGAGCACCATCATGTGTATTTATGTGAAGAACTAGGGATGTCCTCATCATCCTCTCTCCCCCCCCCCCCCTTGAAAAGGCGTCGACCTCGACGTAGCAAGGTCATCTCCATAGTATGGTGTCAAATCAGCCACATTAAAAGAATTACTAACACCAAACTCATTAGCTGGGAGGTCTATCTTGTATGCATTATCATTGATCTTCGAAATTGCTCTATATGGACCAGCAGTTCTAGGCATCAACTTGGACTTGTGCAATGTGGGGAACCTATCCTTGCGAAAATGAACCCACACCATGTCTCCTGGCCGAAATATTACCTCTTTCCTCTTCTTGTAAACTCTTTCAGCCACATGTCTTCCCTTCTTCTCTATTGCTTCTTTTGTTTGGATTTTTCTCACAAAATCAGCTCTTTTTTATGCCTCCATGTTAACTCTCTCTTATACGGGTCGTGGCAGCAAATCAAATGGTGTTATTGGTTTGAAACCATACACCACCTCAAACATGCATAACTGAGTAGTGGAGTGCACAGCCCTATTGTAAGAAAACTTAACATGGGGCAATCACTCTTCCCACTCCCGTAGATTTTTCTTGATCATGGCTCGCAACAATGTAGATAATGTGTGATTCACCACCTCCGTTTGTCCATCAGTTTGGGGGTGGCAAGTAGTAGAAAACAACAACTTTGTCCCCAGCTTCCCCAATAGTGTCTTCTAGAAATAGCTCATAAACTCGACATCACGTTCAGAAACAATAGTCTTGGGTACTCCATGCAATCTCACTATGTCCCTAAAAAACAGATTAGCAATATGCGATGCATCGTCGCTCTTGTGGCATGCAATAAAGTGTGAAATTTTAGAAAACCTATCCACTACCACAAATATAGAGTCATGTCCTCTTTTAGTCCTCGGCAAACCGAACACATAATCCATACTAATATCTTCCCATGGTGTAGTAGGTGCAGGCAGAGGAGTATACAAACCATGAGGCTTCAATTTTTATTTTGCTTTGTTGCAAGTGATGCAACGCTGCACAAACCGATACACATCACGCCTCATGTGTGCCCAATAAAAATTGTCCGCTAACATAAGCAATGTTTTCTCTCGTCCAAAGTGTCCCATCAATCATCCACTATGAGATACCTGCAATAAGAACAAACACAAAGAACACTTGGGAATACACAATTTATTAGCTCGAAACAAAAACCCATCATGTATGTCATATTTTTTTCCATGCCCTAACATTAGTAAATTTAGCAAATGGCATAGAAAATTCATTATCTTCATCATATAATTCTTTGATACCCTCCAAACCCGAAACATCAGCAACTATGTTATCCAATCCCTTTTTATGTTTAATTATGTATGGAAAAGATTCTATGAACTCAACCCATTTAGCATGCCTTTTATTCAATTAGATTGGCTCTTTAAGAATTTTAAAGCTTCATGATCGAAATGTATAATGAACTCTTTAGGCCACAAATAGTGTTTCCACACTTTTAAAACTCTCACAAGTGCATATAATTCCTTATCATAGACTGAATAATTTAATTGAGCACCATGCAATTCTTCAGAAAAGTAAGCAATAGGTTTCTTCTCTTGCATCAATACACCTCCAATACCCACTAGCATCACATTCAATCTCAAATTGCTTATTAAAATTTGGAAGCATTAAGAAAGGTGTTCAAATCAATTTATTCTTTAGTGTATTAAAAGCAATATCTTGGGCTACCCCCCACTCGAAATCCACTCCCTTTTTAGTCAAATCATTCAATAGAGTAGCAATTGTACTAAAGTCTTTAACAAATATTCTATAAAATCCCGCAAGTCCATTGAAACTACGTACTTGACTCACATTACTAGGGGTAGGCCAATTTCGAATTGCATCAATTTTAGAAGTATCCACCTCAATTCCATCTTTAGATACAACATATCAGAAATATGACCTTCTCTTTGCAAAAAGTGCACTTCTCAAGATTACCAACCAATTTATTTTCTCTTAACACATGTAAGACTTGTCTAATATGATCAATATGTTCATTTTCATTGTGGCTATATATGAGAATGTCATCAAAATATACTATCACAAACTTGCCAATAAAATCTCTCAAAACATGGTTCATTAATCTCATGAATGTACTAGGTGCATTAGTTAAACCAAAAGGCATCACTAACCATTCATATAAACCAAATTTTGTTTTAAAGGTTGTTTTCCACTCATCCCCCTCTTTTTCATCCTAATTTTATGGTAACCACTACGCAAATCAGTTTTAGAGAAAATAGCAGCACCACTTAATTCATCTAACTTGTCTTCCAAACGTGGTATCGGATGACGATAACGAATAGTGATGTTGTTAATTGATCTACAATCTACAAACATGTGCCAAGTACCATCTTTCTTAGGAACTAAAATAACAGGAACAACACAAGGAGAAAGACTGATTCGAATATACCCTTTGTCTACTAGCTCTTGCACTTGCTTATGTATCTCCTTTGTTTCTTGGGGATTGGTTCTATAAGGAGCTCGATTTGGTAACGATGATCTAGGAATCAAGTCATTTTGATGTTCTATCCCTCTCAATGGTGGCAGCCCCGAGGGAATTTCTTCTGGAAAAACATCATCAAACTCCCGCAAAACATGAGAAACGCCAAGAGAAATAGGGGTCATGTCATTAGAAACCAAGATCTCTCCCTTGTGAATAAGCATAATAGGTACTAGTGTAGGATCCTCTCTAAATTCCCTCAAATCCTCTTTAGTGGCTAACATGCATAATAGGCTCTCTCTCTCTTATTTTGACCACTCGAATTGTTTTTGCTACTATTACCCACGGGTTTTGTATTTTCTTTTCTCTCGTCTCTCTCACTCTCCCTCTCAAGATTCACTTCAATTTTTTGGCGAGATTCATTTACAATTTTTTATGGTGTCATAGGCCTCAAGATAATAGTCCTCCCATGGTAATTCAACTCATAAGTATTTTCTCTCCCATCATGCTTCACACTTCTGTCAAATTTCCATGGCCTTCCCAATAATAAGTGGCAAATAGTCATAGGAACCACATCAAACTCAATAGTATCCTTGTATGGACCAATATGATATTCCACACGCATCATATAGCTCACTTTCATCTCCCACAGTGCTACTTAACCACTGAATATAATAAGAATTGGGGTGTGGTAAATATTTCAGATTCAGCTTTGCACATAGATCTTTGCTAGCTAAATTTCTGCAAATCCCTCCATCAATAATAACTTTGCAAGCCATATTAGGACCAATAATAGCTTTAGTTTGAAATAAGTTGCAGCGTTGGGTTTCTCGACTTGGAATCACACTCAAAGATTTCTGTGTGCACACAATAGATGGCATAGAATTAGCATAAGCATCCAATGGAGTATCACTAATATATCCATCATCATCATCATTAGGATCATCATTATCTTATATCTCATACTCATTGTTTTCATTCACTCTCATGATTTTTGCATTAGGGAAATCTCTCTTAAAATGGCCTTTACCTACACACGTGTGACATGACATATCCATGTTTCTTTCTGTAGAGGCACTAGAACCTGTGGTACTTACTGTTGGTTGGGAATTACTCCTTGCATTGGATGCACTAGGCTTAGCCTTGGAAAAATAATTACCACTAATTGATGATTGTGGAGGTGGAGTACTAGAAATAGTAGGTGTTCTCAATGGAAAACGACTCCTTGCACGTGCTGTAATTTTGGCCTCGTCATTTAAGTGTGCTTCGGCCTCTCTAGCATGGTGTAGTAGCCGGTGCATAGCATGGTATTGATGGTGTCATACAATGCCCTTAATCTTGTAGTTCAAACCTGAAAGAAAATGTTGCATTGTTTGCTCCAATTGCTCACTCACACGTGTCATTTGCATGATCATCTCCATCTCCTGATAATAAGAATCAACTGTCATTGTACCTTGTCTCAATTGCTGCAATTGATCATATTGGGAACGAATATAATTAGGAGGCACAAATCTGTCCCTCATAACTCTCTTCATGGGTGCCTCCATTATTAGAATCACTATGAACACTAGCATTATCATCATCAATAGCAGGAAGTCTTTGATCAAGGAATGTCTTGAAATCAGTAAGTTCAGTAGTCAATGTTGCAATAGAGTCTTGAATAGTGGTCACTTGAGCTTGATTGCCCGTACCCAATTTAGTGATATCCCCCACTTTAGTATCCATTGCTTGCATCTCCACATAAAGAGGATCACAAGCATCAGCAACATAAGCTCTCAGTTCTTTAGTAGATGTCTCAATTCGGTTGGTCAACACATCACGCAGTGCCTCATACTCCCTCCAATTCACTCCCTCCCCATGGTCCTTCTTTTGCTGCACAAGATCACCACTAAAAGAATCCATGATTAATAGGTTAGTCAAAACAAAAAAGCAAGTATATATATGTGGTGTTCTCTCCCAACTCACTCAAAACCAGCAATAAAAAAGGTGCACCTTACCATTCCAAAGTAAATAGAAATACTTACAAACAAGTAGAGGCAACTAGTGTGCTTGATGTGAAGTAGAGAATACCCGGGGTTTTAACTATCACAAGGCAAAACAAGGTATATGGTGGAGCTTGGTTGGGAGTCCTAACAACACCAAATTAACACCTCATATATGCTATCAAATGAGATGTAAAAGCACGGGAAAACACACACCAATGGAGACAAATGTGGCTTAACAACTATATATTAGAATTGTTGCAAGCACTAGAAAGTCACTAGCTATGGCTCAAATTTAACGGGCACAAGATTGCTCAATAGTAGAAACCAAGTGTCACAATTTATATATAGCAAGCTCCACTAGTAAGCAATAGTATCAACTCGCCCTCTTTTGAATTTTCTGTTTTCTCTTTTTTTATATACTTTTACTCTTTTTTCTATTTTTTGTATTTTTCCAATGGCCTTAAGAACAACTAGGAGCAATATGAACCAAAACAGTAAGTGAACACAATGGTATATGGAAATTTGAGCAGCCTGTCAGAGCACAAAAATAGCTATACTTGTAGGCAAGGTACCTATTAGAATGTTCTAGATAGGTTGTGGCTATGATTCACAAGGTTTAGATATGAAAATCCTAAGAAAATAGAAAGTAAAAACAAAAGAAAACAAGCTAAAACCTACTAGATACCCACGGCAGAAAACGGGAGCAAATGGTACCGTGGCAGCAGAGAAAACCGGCAAAAACGGTGCCCGGCAGCAAGTGGAACACGGCTACGGTAGCGTATGCGTGCGTGGTAGCAAAAACGTCGAAATCGGTATCGTGCCAGCGCGCGTGTGCGAGAGAAACAGTAGCCAGCAGCACCTTATACGCGCGGCAGGAAAAACTGCGAATCCGTGCCGTAGCAGGATAGGGATTTCGAGTCCAACTAGTACCAGGGCAAAGTGCGACAGAGATTTGTGTTGATTTTGTGCCGCGGTAGGAATCCAAACTCGACTAGAGGAAAGGTGCGGCAGCGATTTTGTGCTGAAAAAGAACCCACGACGGCAACTCGATTGCGAGTAGGATGGAACCTGTGTGCAACAAGGAGATCCCCGGCAGGAAAAACAGCAAATTTGTGTCGTGGTAGGAATCGACCCAAGTTGCAAAAACATCTTGGTTAACCATTATTTTTGGAGATTTTTCGATATAAACTCAAAACATAAATTTAACAACTCGACACAACTAAACCCGAAGAACCCTAAACCTAGCAAGACTCAAGACACAAAAAGAAAAAGTGGAACACAAAATCAACAAATAACAGCAAACAGATATGCAATTAGGTGTTGATCTAGGTTATGGCAATGATCTAAACTATATTTTTGTGGGGCTTTTTCTTTATAGGAAATAAACACACTCGAAACTAGGGTTAGAACAACAGCTCACCGAGGCAACCTGTAAATATGATACCAATATGATAAGGGGTGGCACAATCTTCTCGATGAACTCACTTATAACTTTGTTGGATAACTCGTGTCTCGCTGAAAAACTCTCCGGCTAATCCCTGATGTCAATGCAATAGTTTGCAACCCAATGGATATTCTCAAATCCACACGCTTGCACAACGTAGCCACCGACTACGAGGTGGTCCTGTATTGTCTTATTCCCAGTGGAACAACATTTAACACGCAATTTTGCAATGGTAACAATACTTTCAGATGAATGCTTACAAGGAGCAATTTGAATCCAAAGGTCTAGGGTTTATGTTTAACATCGTCTAAGGAGCTCTAGCTCGGATCCTAGGTATATAAGAGGGGTTATGGGTGCGTCCACAAGAGGCTTGCGCAAGCACCCCTACTCCAAATCGGTTTGGACTCAATGGTTCGGGTTGGACTCAACCAACATGACTAGAACTGATACAAACCGACCCCAAAGGGGTTCGGCCACTTTGGACACGCATGCCCACCTATCTATTGCGCAATAACATGGTGTTATGCGCCCTCTCTTCCCCCATGTGTTGCCTCCCTCTCCTCCCTCAAGCATATGTTGTTTTCCAACTCGTGTGTCTTGTTTTCTCCAAGTGTAGACTTGTTTTCCATCAGCTCCTCTCTTGTTTTCAACTTGTACATGTTGTTTTCTCCAAGTATAATCTTGTTTTCCACCTTCTCTTCCTTGTTTTCCAGCTCCTCTTGATGTTCTCCTCCAAGTATGTTTGTGTTATCAATAAACATGATCATACATAAATGCATAGATTTAGGTAGTATAAAATTCTCACAATTATAAACATCATATTCTAATAGAAGTGAATTCACCTATTGTTCTAATAACTTGGCCCTTGATCTTGTGATTGGTCCAAGACTCACTCCATCATTGTTATCTTGAATAGGAGCATCATCATGTGTATTAATATGTGAAGAACAAGGGATGTCCTCATCACCCGCCTACTCCATGGTCAAAAACGGACGGAGATGTCAATCCAAAAAAAGGTTTGGACTCATCTCGGCCGAGTGCAGCAAGTTCACTGGCTTCTTCGAGCATGCGGCGGCCAGGTCACAAAGTGGAGTTGGCATCGCCGACTTGGTGAGTCCCTGGTTCATGCCTACCGTTTGTCCCCGACCTCCTGTTTCATGATTGTTGTTTGTCCCATTTTGTGTAGGCGTTCCAGGCGTTGGTGGTGTTCAAGGCCGAGCATGGGTACAAGTCCTTCAACTTCATATATTGCTACAAGGTGCTCAAGGACAACCATAAGTGGAAGGAGCTTCACAACATCCTCAAAAGAGTCTGGGGACAGCTACCGGTCCCAGGGATGACTCCCAACAATGGGGACGACACGACAACGAAAAGGTCAAGGGGCCGGACCAACTCCAAGCTTGACTTGAAGCGCGATGCCAGGACGATCGCGATGCAAGAGACCCTCAAGGGCTTCACCAGCCAGAAGGACAAGACCAGCGAGAAGAAGGACGAGAGGGAGTAGAAGAAGCGTCGGGAGCGAGAGGAATTGACGAAGAACTTCTTCATTGTACAATCCAAGAAACTCGAGATAGAGGAGTAGAACGCGAGGACAAGGGCCAAGGAAGCTGAGACAAGGGCCAAGGAGGCCGAGATCAAGCAGACGGAGGTCAATATCAAGAAGAAGGAGGTCGAGCTGGCGCTGGCCGCCCAAGAAGCCCAGATCATGGCCATGGAACTGAGCACGCTGACCCCGAGGAAGAAGGCCTACTTCGAGAGGAAGCAGCAGCGCTACATGGACGGCAAGGAGTGAACCATGGCATCGTGCCCTTTTGTATGCCGACCGGCATGGCCTGAGCCTTGGCCGGCATGGCCTGACCCTTGGCCGTCATGGCCTGAGCCGTGGCCGACATGGCCTGAGCCGTGGCCGGCATGGCCTTGAACCGTGGTCTTCTTTTGTTAATATTGCTGGCAGGGCAATATTCTTTTGGGACAATGTTGATTTTTCAGTTTCGCATTTTTTGGGGGGCCACCAAGTGAGCAGCCCCGTAGGGTGTACTGCCCAGAAACGGCCGGACAATGGCCCGGACCGCTGCTCATATGGACAAAACCGGGACACATCCAGTCCGGATTCGAGCAGTCCGTAGGAGATGTCCTGATCGGCCAAATGGACAGGCCCGGTCTTGGGCAACTACAACAATGACTCTCATTTTTATGTCCGCATGCGTATGGTTTTTTGTCAGTTTAGAGGTGTGTGACATTTTATACGCGGATTGTGATGCAGCACACCCCATTCCACCAAGCCCGACATCGATACTAGACAAGGTGAACTCGCCCCTATCTCTATATGCCTTTGGTGTCTTGGTGAATGGTGCGCTACCTCATGGATTACCCCTATACGTGCCTAGGCTTGATCCCACCATGGAGCCCAAGACGATGCCCAAGATGCTCAAGAACATGCTCAAGAACATGCTCAAGATCATGCCTAAGACGGTGTCCAAGAAGCTATGGAAGAACTCTGAGAAGATGGCATCGATAAGGAAGAGAAGGAGGAAGAAGGAGATGGGAGACATGGAACCCGGCCTCAAAGCCCAGCCAGGCCGGGCCTCCTGCCCTCCAGGCCGGCCTCCACCCCGGCCTCGGGCCGGTCTTCCTGCAGCTCAGGTCGGGAGGGCTTTCGAACGACCCGGCCTCCATCCCGGCCCCAGGTCGGCTGCCCTGCGCCCACCCCGGCCTCAAGACCCGGCCAGGTCGGCTGCCCTGCTGCGCAAAGAGAGGGGAAAACCCCCTTTTCCTCCTCCACCTACCCCCTTGGCTATAAAAGGATCCCCCGGGGCTAGATCTAGGGTTAGAGATGAATTTAGACATTTGAGTTTTGCTCTTATACCCCTCTTTTGAGGCTACTCCTATGATTTCTATCTAGGACCATCAAGGCTACTCCTATGATGTGTATCTAGGATCGTATCAAGATTCATAGGGTTTCTTATCCTTTCCCTTTGGGATTCAGTTAGGGACCGGCCACGGGTGTGAAGCGGTTTCCGATAAGGTGAGTTCGGTTGGATCGATTGTTCCGTAGGCGGCCGTCGCGGCTTAGTTGACAGGTGATCGGGTCTTTCAGTTCTTACTAGTTATCTTCTCTCCCTGATCCCCCTCGCGTTCCCCTTGTGTTCTTCGTGTTCTTGGTCAATTCGTGAAGATCGGGCCACCCAAGAGGGTAACTTCTCCATCAGATTGTCTCTATGGTGCCCCCAATTTAGGTTCAAACTGATAGCACCTAGACATATTTTCTATTTGGAATAATCTATTGGTGAGTTTTTTTCTTAACCTGAACAGAAACAAACATATGTCAAGAAAATAGAGTAGACCGAGTTTGAGAATAGGGTTTAGGGTTTTTCCGTGGGGATCTGCTTCCACGTCTCCTCTTTTTATATATACATGACAGGTACAATTAGTAGTACAACACGTATAGGACTTGCCTAAATACAAGCACCGTGACCGATTCTAACACACCCCCTCAATCTAAACTACTACATACAAGGTTTAGATTGGACTTGAATCGGTCTAACATTTGTCGAGTTGCCGGCTTCGTAAACACATTGGCCAACTGATCATTGGAGGAGATAAACCGAACCTCAAGTGCACCCGCTGCAACACGCTCCCGCACGAAGTGAAAATCAATCTCAATGTGCTTAGTACGAGCATGGAAGACGGGATTTGCTGTGAGATAGGTGGCCCCTAGGTTGTCACACCAAAGTATGGGTGTGCGCTGTTGGACAGCGCCGAGCTCCTTGAGCAGTGAGTCAACCCAGATAGCTTCAGCCGCGCCATTGGCAAGTGCCTTGTATTCAGCCTCTGTACTCGATCTAGAGACTGTAGGTTGTTTCTTCAAACTCCAAGAAATCAAGTTCGGTCCAACAAACACAGCAAATCCACTCGTGGATCGACGATCGTCCACACATCCAGCCCAGTCAGCATCAGTGAATATGCTAATACCGGTAGAGGGAGACTTGCGGAACCGTAATCCTTTATGCATCGTTCCCTTGACATATCGCAAAATACGCTTAACTGCCTCCCAATGCACATTAGTGGGCTGTGAAAGAAACTGACACACCTTGTTCACAGCAAACGAGATATCTGGTCTGGTGAGTGTCAAATACTGTAGACCACCAACAATGCTTCGGTATCTGAAAGAATCCTCGGTACCAAGCAACATACCAGTGTTTCGCGACAGGCTCTCTGACGTCGATAGTGGTGTGGGAGTGGACTTACAATTCTCCATGTTAACTCTATGAAGAAGATCCAATGCGTACTTGCGTTGAGTGACAATGATCCCCCCTGAATTGTAGGACGCTTCCAATCCAAGAAAACATTCCAACCTGCCCATGTCCTTAATAGGAAAAGCAGCAGCCATCGATTTCACCAGACAGTCAACAGCAGCTGAAGTTGAACTGGCAATAACAATGTCATCAACATATACTAGCATATAGATCTGAACTCCATGACGTGAGAAAATGAACAAGGACGTATCAGCTTTGGAGGCCACAAAACCAAGCTAAAGGAGGAGTTGACTCAGGCGCGCGTACCATGCGCGAGGCGACTGCTTCAGACCGTATAAGGACCGTTGAAGCTTACAGACATGAGAAGGATATTGTTCATCCTCGAACCCCGGCGGTTGTTGCATGTAGACATCCTCCGACAAGAACCCATGGAGGAATGCATTACTGACGTCGATCTGGCGAAGACACCAATCTCGAGATACTGCCAGAGAGAGAACCAGACGCACAGTGGCAGGCTTCACCACTGGACTGAACGTGTCGCCGTAGTCAATGCCATGTTGCTGTGTAAAACCACGAGCAACCAAACACGCCTTGTGCTTGTCGGTGCTACCATCAGGATGATGTTTAGTTTTGAAGATCCATTTACTTCCAACAATGTTCACCCCAGAAGGACGAGGAACAAGAGCCCATGTTTGCGTTGCACGAAGAGCAGCAATCTCATCGGCCATGGCCGCGCGCCACGCAGGCTCGTGCAAGGCCTCACGATGAGACGACAGAGCAGCAAAGAACGCGCGTCGATGAGGATCATACTTCACGGTACCGTCCTTGAACTCCTTCTCCTTCCACGTATTATCGCGGAGACGCGTCACCATCTGGTGAGTAGTGGTCGTGGCGGGGACGTCGAGTGGCCCAGCCGTAGGTGTCGCGGCCGGTGAAAACACGGCAGAAGGCGACACGGGCTGGGCCGAAACCGGGGACGACGCAGAAGCAGGCGCGGGCGACGGCACGCCCACGTGGGAGATCATGGGCCGACCCAGCGCAGGTGAGGCGACGACGTCAGGGGACGCAGGATCGGGCGACGCCGGTTCTGGCGCGTGCCCCGAGGCATGCACGCCATGCACGTCGATCGGCCGAGAGCTGGCCGCGTCAGGGACATCAACCACCTGCACAGGAAGAACTTCGCCTAGCACAGGCGGATCAGAGGACAGGTAGGTTAAGTCATAATTTCGCATAGGTACACTCGTAACCGGTTCACTAGAGGGAAAAGTGATGGAATCTGCAAGAGTGGACACATCTACTGAAACACCAGGAGTAGCACAGGGGAACACGGACTCATCGAAGATGACGTCACGTGAGATGTATATTCTACCCGTAGTGCGATCTAAACACTTGTACCCCTTATGCATTGGACTATAGCCGAGAAAAACACACATCTTAGAACGAAAATCTAATTTGTGAGAGCTATATTTGCGGAGACTCGGCCAACACGTGCAACCAAAGACGCGAAGAAAATCGTAGTTCGGCTGAACACGAAGCAAACGATGAAGTGGTGTTTCTTTATCCAGAACAAGAGTGGGCATGCGATTTATCAAATAGCAAGCCGTCAAGAACGCTTCATCCCAATAGTGAAGAGGAAGCGAGGAGTGTGCAAGCAGGGCAAGCCCTGTCTCAACCAGATGATGGTGTTTACGCTCAGCAATCCCATTCTGCTGAGACGTATGAGGGCACGAAACACGGTGAACAACCCCCGTGCGTTGAAAGTACCGATTGAGACGATGGTACTCACCCCCCCCCCCCCAATCAGACTGGACGGCCTTGATTTTAGTGTCTAGAAGACGGTCAACATAAGCCTGGAAAGCATAAAATACTTGTTCAACATCAGACTTATGCTTAAGAAGATATATCCAAGTAAAACGAGAATAATCATCTATGAAACTGACATAGTATTGATACCCCCCGGAGGACGTACGCGCCTTTCCCCAAACATCAGAATGAACAAGTTCAAGAGGGGCAGTGGAAACACGAGAAGAAGTAATATAAGATAGTTGGCGGCTCTTGGCACGCTGACAAGCATCACAGACTAAAGATGATTTGTCTGGAGTACACGAAAGCTCATGAGTTTTAACTATGGACTGGACTATATTATTTGTAGGATGACCAAGACTCGATGCCACTGAGATGTAGTGACGGCACTAGCAGAGGCAGGACGGGACGATGACGACGCGCGAGCGGACGGGATGGGGTAGAGACCTCCCTGACTTCTACCGGCTAGCAGAATTCTCCTCGTTACTTTGTCCTTAACACAGAAAAAATGACGGTGAAACTCAACAAACACGTCATTATCCCAGACAAGACGATAAACAGAAAGGAGATTTTTGCTAAGATTGGGAACATGGAGGATATTGTTCAGTTTTAGAGATGAACCGGCTAAAGTCGAATGACCAATATGCGAAATTGACAAACCTGCACCATTGGCCACCTGGACCTGATCTTTTCCTCCATATCGCTCGTGAAAGTGAAGACGCTCGAGGTCGCTCGTCAGATGATCCGTAGCCCCGGAGTCCATGAGCCAGGGAGGGATCGAGTTGGAGGACGTAGTGACGGCGTTACCCGCGCGTGAGTTATCCGCGCGGTAGTCCTGGTCAAAACGACTGCGGCAGTCGTACGCTTCGTGGCCCCAATTGGAACATATCTGGCAACGGGGCCTCCACTTCTTGCCGTTGCCGCCGTAGTTGTTGCGACCGTTGCCGCCGTTGCGGCCGTTGCCACCGTTACCGCTATTGCGGCCATCCTGGCGGCCTCCTCCGCCAGTGTTGCCTCCATAGTTGCCGCCATTAGGACGGCCCTGCCCTTGCTGACCATTGCCAGGAGGGCGATTCCCTCCACCTTGATTCGGTGGAGAATACTATGGCGCACGTTGGTGGCCAGGATTGCCGTATGGGGTGCCATAAGGAGCGCCGTAACCACGCTGGGCGGCGTTGGCGGAAGAAGACCATCCTCCTTCGGCCTGAGCCTGCTGAGCCTGGAGAGACTCGTACGAGAGGATGGCGGAGTAGAACTCATCGTATGGTATCGACTTGTTGTCGAAGGTGAGCGTAGCAGCGATGGAGTTGTACGCCGATCCTAGCCCGATGACGATGTAATCGACAAGCTCGTCGTCGGTGATGGGGCACCCGGCCGCGGCCATAGCATCCGCGAAAGACTTCATCTTGTGCATGTATGCGGCAGCGGAGAGATCCTCCTTGCGCGTGGAGGATAGTTGGCGACGGATGTGACGAACATTGGCGCGACTCTGAGCACCGTTCATGTTATGGATGCTGCTCCATATCGCAGCAGCGGTCTTGCAACCGAGGAGCTGGTTGGCGATGTCGGGCTCCATGGATCCAAGAAGATAGCCGATGACGTTCTGATCGGCGGACCACCAGCGCTCATACTCGACGTTGGCGATGGTGATGGCCTTGTCCCCTTCTCCCTGGGTGATGGTCTTCTCGGGCGCCACGATGCTTCCGTCGAGATGACGGTGAAGGCCGGTGACGGCTAGGTTGGGGAGGAGGAGCCCCTTCCATAGGGCAAAGTTGCCCGCCTCCAGGCGGACGGAAACTGCCGGGAACACCACGTGGGATCCGACGGAGGTGGAGGCAGTCGACGGCGAGGTGATTGCGCCGACGGACTGGGAGAGGGAGAGCGCGGAGGAAGTCATCGCGGTCGTGGAGGAAGAATCCTCGGCGACGGCGGAAGGATCTCGCGGCGGCGGCGGCTGACCTCGCTCTGATACCAAGTTTGAGAATAGGGTTTAGGGTTTTTCCGTGGGGCTCTGCCTCCACGTCTCCTCTTTTTATATATATATATACATGTCAGGTACAATTAGTAGTACAACACGTATAGGACTTGCCTAAATACAAGCACCGTGACCGATTCTAACAGACCGTTGGAGATGCCTTGAATCACGATAATCATGCTAGCCGGTAGTAGTCATTTCGATCATCTTAATGTCAATTTATGCGCCAAAGTGTATATTTCTATCAATGCTTCTTAGAGAAAATGCAAATAAATGCCCTGCTTTAAGGGCATGTACAACTCACGGACGCCTAAACGGGCGCTTAAAAAATAAAAAATAAAGCTTAATTACGTGTTAGCGTCTTGGTCTCCAACGCCAATTACCGACGCGAAGATTTTTAGTCTAAGCGCAGAAGAAAAAGGGACTAAGCGTCCGACGCAAGCCAAAATCCTGGTCTCCACCGGGAATCGAGGGAAAATACTGGGATTTTCTTCCCTAGCGTCATGGCTTAAGGAAAACAGCAAGCTCAATATACAGAAGGGCAAAGCCCAGGCACCAACCCAAAACACAGAGTCGCAAACATCTCTGACCCAGGGGCGAGTTGTTATCAATGCTTTGGTATGGTCTGTTGTTGTTTTCCGTAGCGGCACATT
The DNA here is from genome assembly GCA_028641055.1 of Alopecurus myosuroides. Taxonomy (NCBI): domain Eukaryota; kingdom Viridiplantae; phylum Streptophyta; class Magnoliopsida; order Poales; family Poaceae; genus Alopecurus; species Alopecurus myosuroides. Next base: position 242,870,208 of record CM054061.1, read on the forward strand.
TCCTAGTATACTTGTACGTATTTGATATTTCACACGTTAGAGAAGGTAACATTATCTAGATCCAAAATATTTTTCAGATTTATTTCAAACTCCAAAATAATATATTTTTTATTTATATAAAGGGCTGCATCTAGGCCGAACTACACATGGCCGAGTAGTCAAAACAATGCATGATGAGCGACGCACTCATCTCAATAAAACGTGTAGTAAGGAAAATAATGGAGGTAGGCAAAACTTGTGAGCTCGTTGTCCGGAAAATTGAAGTGATACGCTAGCTCAAAACTCCGTCTTGCAAGAAACGGAGAGCGAAATACACAAGTCACCTCAGAAGAAGAAGAAAAAAACATCGTCCAATGTGCTCTACAAGAGGAGAGGAAAAACAGCATCAGACACAAGAGCAGTAGGAGTGAGGAGTAAACTTGATCAACACCGACATGGCGAGCAAATGCGCATCGCCGCGCTGTCTCGTAGCTCTCGTGGCATTGATGCTTGTACGTCAGTCCAGCTGCATTGCTTCCCCGGTGACGCAGCCGACTGCTTGGTCGACGCGGCCGCCGGCACTGATCCTGTTCGGGGACTCCATCGTGGACTCGGGCAACAACAATGGCCTCACCACGACGGTGCGCGCCAACTTCGCGCCCTACGGCCAGGACTTCGCCGGCCACAACGCGACCGGCAGGTTTAGCAACGGCAAGATCGTCGGCGACATCCTCGGTACGCTACTGATTCTCGCATGCCCCTCTGGAATGAATTCTGGAGTTTGACCGTTGGACATTCCAGCCACTCGGATGGGCCTGAAACAGTACGTGCCGGCTTACCTCGGCACCCAGCTCAGCGACTGGGATCTCCTCACGGGCGTCAGCTTCGCGTCCGGCGGCTGTGGCTTCGATCCCCTCACGGCCGAGCTCGTGGTGAGCATCAACACTAATTTTCTCTTGTCGCCTTGTGAATCCTACTCCTATATTGCCCAATCCGTTGTTTCAGTCGGTTCTCACCATGGACGACCAGCTGGAGCTGTTCAAGGAGTACAAGGGTAAGCTCAACAGCATCGCCGGCGCATCGCGAGCCGCCTACATCGTGTCGACGAGCCTGTACCTGGTGGTCACCGGCACGGACGACCTCGCTAACACCTATTTCACCACGCCGTTCCGGCGAGACTACGACCTCGAGTCTTACATCGAGTACATTGTCCAGTGCGGCACAGACTTCATCAAGGTAACCGACCGATCAAACATGTACTCGGGAGTAGTATGGTAGACGTACGGTCGCTCACAAGGGAAGGGTCGATTTGGGCAGAAACTGTACGGCATGGGCGCGCGGCGGCTGAGCATCGCCGGCGCGCCACCCATCGGGTGCGTGCCGTCGCAGCGAACCATAGCCGGCGGCGACGACAGGGAGTGCGTCTCCCTCTACAACCAGGCGTCCGTGCTGTACAACGCGGCACTGGAGAAGGAGATCAAGCTGCTCAACGGCTCGGCGGAGCTCCCGGGGTCGGTGCTCAAGTACATCGACCTCTACACGCCGCTGCTGGACATAACGCAGCGCCCGGCAGCCTACGGTAGGCAGCACAATTAGTTTTCGCGTCGTCAATTTATTTTTAGACTAAAAGGGACGACGTCCCCGGTTCCATTGAAAGCTCAACGAAACCCCGCCGAGCAGAGCGTCGTCGTCAATTTATTGATGGATTTGGGTCTGTTCTTGCCAGGATTCGAGGTGTCCAACCGAGGGTGCTGCGGCACAGGGCTGTTCGAGGTGACGCTGACGTGCAACAGGTACACCGCGGACGCCTGCAGAGATCCAAGCAAGTTCCTCTTCTGGGACACCTACCATCTCACGGAGAGAGGCTACAACATCCTCATGGCTCAGATCATAAACCGTTACGGATTGTGGTAATTAAGAATCTCTTGGCGATACAATGGCAAGGTTAATAATACCCATGTACCTGTCTACGATCTAGTCTAGGAGTTGTTCTGAAATCATCTCAACTATTTTGATTTTGTGCAACTATGTCTGTTTGGTAGCACTGTGGCAATCTGTGCTGTGAAGATTTTGTGGGCATACATGTACTATGTGAATGTGATACCCTTTTCAACCAGATACCTGCAACTTTCACTACTGGATGGACCTAATTTTACTGACACAGCTCCAAAAAATATCAACATTCACCCAGGCTGTGTCAAACTTTACAATCTGTACGTAAACACACAAATTAAATACCGCTTGGGAGTTTCAGGCATAAGACACAACTCTTACAGCATCCAACTCAATTCCGACTAGACTAACGGCAGCCACATAACAACCAGAGCAATGTCTCCAGGAACCTGATAAGCACACCGCAATTTTGCAGGAAAATAATTCTTATCCAAGAAACTTTACCGCTACATTTATGTGGACCATATAGTATATACATAACCAGAGAATGAAACAAACTTGGTACTTATGAGCATAAGAGTATATGATAGACTAATGACTAACCTAAAACTGCCTAACCTGCCCATGATTACCCAAGATGGCAGACAGGTGCCACCAGGCAAAAATATCATACATGGCACAGATAATATACTGTACATTATGAGATGAGATGGAAGGGATACTAATCCATCACACCCAGCAGACTTCTGGAGCTTCAGAGAAGTTTATTCTGTGCCACCGCTTCGCAAAGCTCTTCCTCATATAGTAAAACTCTAGGAGAGGCTACGACTTTTGGTACAGGCCTTGGCAATCCTGGTGGAATCGAACGGCGCATACGCTTTGAAGGCAATGAATCCGGGAAAAGAACAGCTGTGATTGGCTTCGCATCAAGCAGTTTGAAACGTGAATGCCGACGACCATGTCTTGGAGCCTTTGGGGTTCTAGGGGTGGCGACCCTCACATCCTTGCCGTCTATTCTACTGACATTTCAGTAGTTTTCAACAGATTAGAGTTTATTCAGGCAGATATATTCTTTTAGGGGAACAAAAATGATATAACAAACCTCATGAAAGGCCAATGCTCAGTCGGGAGAGGGGTCTTGTTCTGGAGCAGTTCCTGCCTGCTGCGATCTGGAGTAGTGTAGTTGAAATGGTACTGCCTTGCCAGTTCAACCTAGTTTACATGACTAAGATGAGTATGAGAGTAAGGAGATAAACAGCTAATTCAACAAGGAAAAATTGGGCACTCAATCTAGAAACACTGAACCAATTGACAAGTATGAAAATGACTAGGCACGCTACAAGATTTGGGACAATAAATAATCCATACACGTCTATGTAAGTAAGCAGTGGAAGAAGAAACAACTTTTTGACATGGTAGGTAGCTGGTATGCAAGGGACGTGTGTACTATTCACACGATGCACAAAAAAGATGTAGCCTGACAGGGCTGAGCACAGCTACACTGTACCAAAACATCACCTAGTTCATATTTTCGTGAGCAATGAGCTTGCCAAGGGTACTAGAAGTGCTAAAGTAAGATAAAACCATTTAACTGGACTAATAAAGGATGCACAGTGTAAAACATGATACTTTTAATTGGTGCTATTAAGTGTAGGATTTGTGCTTCATAGTGGAAGTCGGTCCTAAGCATTTTGTTTTTCTTTTGCTTGTAATTTTGGAGACATCTGAGTTGTAATACTTTGAATGTTTTTTGCTTTAATAAAAGCCGTATGCATCAATCCGATGCAGAGGCTGGGGCTATGCTCCCTTTTCTAAAAAAAAAAAAGGATGCACAGTGTAAAACATGATACTTACTGCCTTTCGGATCCTTGTTGAAACATGGAAAACAGCCTTCAGCTGGTCATGGTGCAGATAACACACGATCTTGATCTTTTCAATAAAAATGGAAGTCAGGTTTAATACAATATAATGCACATGGAAGTTGACAGGAAAGTGGTTTCAGTTCCATACCAGCAGATCAAGTGGAAGCGATTCAAGTCTTGAATGGCCATCACATTCAGCTGCCTGAGGAGTCCTCGGAGATCTTGGCAAAAATAGCCCCTTAATAGCACTAAACGGCTCAAAATTGAGCCTTATCGGGGACATAATTGGTGTAGTGCTTTCAAAGACGACCTCGGCATGTGGTGATATCTCCAGGTCATCTGGCTCCACATTTAACAGAATCCGCTTCTTCCCTATATCCCTGCTCGTGCTCCTACTATAACGAATCTGAGCCAGGGCACCAGGCTTCAAGTACTTGTTTTTTGTGTGCTTCACTCGTTTCTTTTGCTTCAGAGTCACAGATGCCGACCCCATAATGACTGCTGTCCGCAAGAAAATTACAAGCAGCAGATATTGCAAAACTTCGATTATCTTCCACGTTCATCTCCCAGCTTCATTACAAGGGAGCACAAATTAAGCAACAAGGACAACAATAAAGTTACTATAACAGGAAAAGCAAGTTGGTATAAACATCCAAGGTCATGTCAGACTGTCAGATTTGTGATATCGGCAGTTGATGCAAAAAATAATTGTAACTACAGGTAGAGCTTTCATAGGCTGTAAAAGGCTGAAATAATAACTCACGGTAGATAAACAATAGGCAGCAGCATCCACGTCTCCCTAGATTGGGTCGGAATCAGGACAATATGATAGTTATATTGGAAAGAATGGGCAAGCTAACACCTTGTCTTTTATCCTTTTAGGTAATCCCTCACTTCGAACAAACTATAAGTACAGGTAGAGCACAAATGCTATATGTTCACACCTATATCCATAACTTGAAAATAATAAATATACAAAAAAAATGTTCTTAATAATACAAGCACTACAAATGGTCTCCCTAAGTGCCATTATGTGGTTCTCCAGATGAAATCATTCTTTGAATTATTGAACAGAAATTGGTTAAATTGAAATTACCAGACTAAACATGCCACTAAATAAGCCCATGCCCGCTATTCAGATGTATTAATTTTTGTTTGATAAGAAGCAAGAACACTAGCTGTCCATTGAAGAAGGTGATAGTTTAGTTTATCCAGACTGACATCAGGACAACTGAACAAATTTGCAATGTATTAGTGATAGCAATGCCATGTTTCAGGTAGAATGCATTATGAATGGTAAGCAACTAAGCCAAACATCAAGTTCAACAAATGAACATGATAACACCACATGCAGGCAATTCAGGATTGGGAATAATGCAGACCCTTTACACTGGAAAAAAAAAGTCGACATGATAAGATTGGCTCTAGAAATGAAGATTCCAAAGATTTTACATGTTAACAGAAGCTTATCAGGACAACTGTTTTGAGACAAGTCTGGACATTACTGATCAACTTTTTCTCACTTTCCTAATTACTGCATGAACATATTATACACTACAACAAAATAGAAGACTAGGAAAGAGAAGCACATTCCATTTTGATCTGCAGAAGGCTTAAATAACACTAGTATGCCTGATATGCAATTGTGATTATCGAAAAGGGGGCTTGCCCATTTGACATGCTGATACATGGCTGCTACAAATATGATGATGTTAAAGTGCTAGTAATGCTAACTTGACCAATAGTACTACTAACTATCGACAGCGATGCTAATGTTTCCCCAGGAAGCTAACTGCTACTTGGAGATGCCAGTATGCCACTAGTTATGAATGACCGCATTAACAAAGTTATGGCTCGTTATTGAACACATTAACAGAATAACAGCTCGCCTAGCACCAAAGGGGATAACTTCAGCGAGTAATTGCACAGGGAAATCGTATTACGGGGTACCCCAAATTTTGCACTAGTAAGGGTTAACGGTGGGATACACTTCATACAATGTCCCCGTGCGAATATCTCTATCGAATCAAATCACAAGAGCGCGTACTGCGTTGAAGATCCCCACTGTACAGTAAATCTAAAAGATGGGGAAGGATGAGACGAAAAGATGTCCGTTGACGGCAAGATTCGGCCCCGTCGTACAGTAACCTAGAGCTAGAGGCCCCGTCCTTGTCCCAATTCCTCTCTACCAATGCTATCCCGAGACGACCTCACCAACAAAAACTGAACCCCCAATGTATAGCACAAGAATTCGCATGGATAGACGGAACTAAAAGAGCGGCTTTTAGAAGCAGGTACCTCCAGTCTCCAGATACGCCCGCCGCCGCCGCCGCCGCCGCAGCTCAGGAAGTTCCCATGCTTTTGCTCGATTCAACTCCTCCCTGCAACAGACCCAACCCCAATCCCAATCCCAACCCCAATCCCAACCGCAAAACAGCCCGGCAACCAGAACAAGCAGATAGGTAGGGAACGCGCACCCACTGCTCCCTCTCCTCTTTCTCTCTCTCTTCACCCGATGAATGAACGAATGGCTGGGAGGAGAGAGAAAGTAAGGAAGAAAATCATTTGTACGAGCGGAGAACACGAGAGGGAGGGAAACCGAAAATTTTCGTGGGCGTTTGGCGCCAAGGCGGCTGGACTCAAAGTGAGGACATCTCGAGCGGGGCTGCTCATTTGCCCCGGACAGGCCGGATTTGAGCAGCCCCGGACAAAACAAGGCCCCAGCGGGGCTGCTCATCTCAAATCTCGGTCCGTGTTTTGTCCGTGCATGCTCAAATTCAGACCAAATTTGGTCTGGAAATGAGCATCCGTCGGACACGATATTTGTCTGTTTGGTCCGCTTGGTCCCACCACTTTCCTCTCCCCTGGCGTTCTCTCTCTCCTCCATTATTTTGCAGAGCGCCTCGATGTCATCTCCGTGCGCCCTCTCTTCTTGGCCGCGCGACCTCACCAGGCCGCCTCTCCTCACCGCGCTCGGCGACCTCGCAGAAACGGAGCGGCGACACCGTGGCCTGGACGGCAGCCTGCTCTGCGGGCGCCCACAGGCGCGGCGGCGGGAGAGCAGCGGGCGGCACGCGCGCGCGGTGTAGGCGGGCGAGCGCGCGCGGTGGGCGGCGCGCGGGCGCGCGGTGCGGGCGGCGGGCGAGCGCGAGCGCGCGGCGGGCCAGCGCGCGCGGGGACGGCGGGCGAGCGCGTGCTGCGGGCGAGCGCGCGCGCGTTGGGCGCGGGCGGCGGCGGGCGTGCGCGCGGCGGGCCAGCGCGCGCGGGGGCGGCGTGCGGTCAAGCTCGCGCGGGCGGCGGCGGTCTAGCTCGCGCGGGCGGCGGGCGAGCTGCGGGCGACCTGGGGCGGGGCGGGCGAGCTGCGGGCGACCTGGGGCGGCGGCGAGCGCGGGCCGCTCCCGGCCGTCTGCCGCCGCTTCGCCGACCTCCTTGCGGTTGTGGGCGCGGGCGCGGTTCACCTGGTACTCGAGCGAGCAGAGGAGAGGCGCCGACCTCCTTGCGGTTGTGGACTCTTTGACTGCTACCGCACTCCGAACGCCACGGACGGCATCGAGCTTTCAGCTGTCCGTTCTAAAGTAGGCACTCCCGCTGGGTGCATCTCCAAAAACGTGTGTCCGGCGCCCCCGGACGGCTGCTCAAACGGACACATTTGTCCCTTTTTGTCTGCGAATTGAGCACCCCCGCTGGAGATGCCCTGAGCCCGCTAGAAAGAGGGCTGCCAGGGCGATGATTTTGTTAAAGTTTTTCCCGTTTCCCATGCACTGAGATGGGTCCCACTCGCGCGTGACTCTGTCTGGAAGGCTGGACCACCCGTACGTGTGCACGCTGCGGAGGGCAGAATCCCAACGACGCTGTCGGATAGAGATAAACGTCGCCGTTCTTCCGTCGGTTGGTCCATGCGGACGGCGTTAGAGCATCTCTATCGCGGCGTCCGGATCAGCACCCGGGGCGATTCTTGGCCTCGTCCGGACGGCGCCGCGTCCATGGGGTCGTCGTGTGTCCCCACTCGGCGCCCTCAACCTAAATCTTCAAAAAAAAAAATCTCAAGTTTGCACAAAAATAACTAAAGTCTTATATAATTATATTTTTTTGGCCATAATTTAAAGGTTGGCATTACAAAACCATACGAATTCGTTACGCGCTAGTGTCAATCGACGTTGACGACGTCGTTGGAGCCGAGGAATCCGGAGTCGGGGGTGTAGCTGTGGAACTCGTCGCTGGCGGGCTCGACGCCATGGGTGTCGCCGGCGGGCTTGGTGCCCTGGGTCTCGTCCGGCGGTTCGTTGATGCCGCCGCTCGGGGCCGCTTCGTGCCGCTCCGTTGGCGCCGAGGATGCCGCCCCGTTGGTCGCCGTGGTCGTCGTGGACGTCGGACCGAGGCCCATCTCGGCGTAGATTTGAGCACGCAGACGGTCACACGCCACCCTCACACGCGAATCAAGGTTGGATGTATCCGTGGTGAGAATCATGAAATCCCATTGCCTCTTCTTGGACGCCGCCTTGCCGGCCTCGATCTCAACCTTCTTGTCCGTCTTTTTGGAGAACTCCGCACACTTGGCCTCGGTTGCAGCACGTCTCTCGACCGAGTTCTTCGTGACGTTCTCCATGTCCTTGTCAATGGCGGCGTGCACTCGCTTCGAGCTCTCCGCCGACGCCGCCGTCTTTGCTTTCTTGTTTCCCGTTGGCCTTTCCGAGTTGAGCACCACCTCCTCAATTTGAGCATCGTCGGGCTTTCTCATTGTTTTGCCCCTTCTTGGACGCCGCCTTGCCGGCATCGATCTCAAGCTTCTTGTCCGTCTTTTTGGAGAACTCCGCCCACTTGGCCTTGGTTGCGGCATGTCTCTCGGCCGATTTCTTCGTGATGTTCTCCATGACCTTGTCAATGGCCGCGTGCACTCGCTCCAAGCTCTCCGCCACTGCCACCGCCTTTGCTTTCTTGTTTCCCATTGGCCTTTCCGAGTTGAGCACCACCTCCTCAATTTGAGCATCGTCGGGCTTTTGCTTTAGTCGGAGTCTATGATTCTTCCATTTCTCATTGTTTTGCAACTTGTTGAATCAATGTAGAAGCACAAAGTCCTTGCCCCCGTTGATAGCCTTGTACAAGGTGATAGCATCAATAATCTAGCAACAAGAGAAGTCAACATTAGGAGATGCATGAATGTTGTGATAGGATAGGAGAAGATAAGACACACAAACTTACTTGGTCTTTTGCACTCTTGCCACTCTCCGTTCTCACCGTGGTGTTCTCAAAGACTCCTTGAAACTTGTTCACCGATTTTTGGACTGTGGCCCATCTATGAGCTAGCGCATTTTGATTGCGATCCATGACGTACTCCACATATGGCATTTGGTACTTGCGCTCATCAAACTCCGAGAGGGTCCGCTTCCAATACGAGTCGCCTGTTTGGTTGGCACCCGTGATCACGTGTTGGGTAATGGCACTCCATGAGTCAATCAAGCACTCGTCCTCTTTCACCGTCCAAGCTATGCCACGGCTTCCATCCTTCTTCTTCTTTTTCTTCCCATCCTTGTCGACTTCTTCCACATCGTCGTCGGCGCCATCACCATCTTGGTCGTCGTCCTCATCAGCGTTGTCGATGTCTTGCTCTTCGTCGACAACGGCGCTCTCGCCACCATCTTGTGTCTGCGTGCCGAAGTCGTAGCCGCCGGAGGGCGCCTGGTCGGCGAAAAGAGCGCGGGGACCGGCGTCGAACATGTTGTGGGTGGCGCGTCCTCGAACGACGGGTTGCGCCTGGACTAGGCCTGCCCAGACGTCGCGACGTCCCGGCGCAATCACGGGGACACCTTATTCAGGTCGAGTCTCGTCCCAGCACCGTTGGGCGCGCCGCCGCTGAACACGGCGTTTGGGTCAAAGCCGCCGTAGTTGCCGCCGTAGCCGTACGCGTAGCCGGCATAGCTGCCGGGCTCATTGAAGTTGGGGGCAAGACCCGGGCTAGGACAGAGCCTCGACTGCGAACGTGGCGTGCTCGCGGCGTCCACACGGAACGGCGACGCCGAAACCGACGAGCTCGATCCACCTCTCGGGCTGCCTCCTCCGACGGCGCCGACCGGCAGCTCCAGGTTCGTTGTCGCGTTCCGGGCCTCTGACTTCTCGCGCCGCAGCCGGCGCTCCGTCGTGGAGACGTCGCACCGGTGTTGGTCGGCCGCCCACTCGGCGTCGGTCATGCCCTCCGGACGCTCCTTCTGGGGGTGCGGCTGCAGCACGTGGCGCTTGACGCCAAGCGTGCCGGCCTTCGCATTCTTTCGGCGGCGGTCTCGGCGGCCCTTTCGGAGGCATGGCGCCTGAAAGTGCACTATGGTCAACTAGAGGGGGTGAATAGGTTGACTATCAATTTTTCTTTTATTTTCCTTTTAGTGGGGCTAAGCAAGATAAGATAAGATAAGATTCTCTAGATGTGCATCTAGGTGAGCAACCTATGTGGACAAGATAATATACGCAACGGAAGTAAAACGAAAGGTAGCAAGATAAACCACAAGTGTAAACAAGGAGACAAGGATATGATTCCCGTAGTTCCTTCTCAATGAGAAGTACGTCTACGTTGGAGAGGTGGGGAGCCACATAGGCACTCCTCAATAGCACGGTTTTGCACACCTTATTCTCCTTGAGCTTCTCCGGTGAGGGATATTCTCGTTTCCACTATGAGGTCGACTTGATGGCGTTGACCAAACCTTTGCACTTAAGGGGTCGTTGCATATAAAACAAAAAATTTCCTACGCGAGAGACACCCAAAAGGCCAAGATCTAATCTAGGAGACGAAGTGTAACGGGCAAATAGAGGGTTAAGAAGAACACATACCCTCGAAGACACAAAGCGTTACGAGATCAAATCTCGTTGTTGGCGTAGTCGTACTCACACCAATCCCGATAGCGAGAAGATGAGCACCGCAATCCGGCGGTGCATTCGTGATCGGTCACACGTACGGTTGATGACGACCTCCGTTCCCTCGATCCAGCGGGGCGTGGAAGTAGAGGATCCCTCGGAACTCCAGCAGCACGACGGCGTGGTGTGGTGGAGAAAACTTCGTTCAGGTCTTCGCCAAGCGCATGAACAAGTGGTGGAGCAGCGGGAGGAGGGAGGAAGAGATGACACAAGTGTGTGTGTGGGAGAGGGAGCTCCCACCCCTCCTTTTATAGGAGGGGATGGCAGCCACGAATTTTTGGCTGTCTCCACCTCTCCCTCATCATGTGAGTGGAGTCTCCACTCAACCCACTCATTCTTCCATTAATTCCCACTCAAAATCCCAAGGGTTTTCTTTAATAAATAAATAAAACAATTTTATTTCTTTATTTTAATATTTGTTAATTCCATTAACAAACATTAACATATAACCCCTTGAGTTAGTTGTTAAATCTATTAACAAACATTTGATAAGAATCCCCTTGAACTATTTCAAAATTACCCGAAACAATTTCGGTGATTAGTTCAATATTCCGCGAAACAATTTCGGTGGTGTCCAAACTTTTCTCCGATATTCCGTATCCTCTCAAAATGCGTAATCGAACCTTAAGTGTGTCACCCTACGGTTCGCGAATAAGATAGACATGATCGAGACTCCTCTCCGATCAATAATCAACAGCGGGATCTGGAGATCCGTGATGACTCCTATATATTCAACGATGACTCTCGTGATCGTGTGAACCAACAATGCCGTGAACTATTCCCTTTGTCTCGCGATATTTTACTTGTCCGAGATTCGATCACTGGTATCAACCATACCTTGTTCAATCTCGTTACCGACAAGTATTCTTTTCTCGTTCCCGTGATATAACATCCTTGTGATCATATCACGTGCTTGCAAGCGGTTTCGATGTGATATCACCGAGAGGGCCCAGAGTATATCTCTCCGTCATTTGGATGGACAAATCCCACTCTTGATCCATGATCCTCAACTAATACTTTTCGAATACTTAACGACACATTTATAGTCACCCTGTTACGGTGTGACGTTTGATGCCATCAAAGCACTCTTCCGGTATCAGCGATTGACATGATCTCATGGTCTAAGGAATTAGTTACTTCGTATGTTTGATATAACAATGTAAACTAAATGACTTGATCGCATTGCTATATTCTCTTTGGGTATATGTTCATCACATCATTCTTCTAATGACATGACCCCGTTATTAATAACATCCAATGTTCATGATCAGGAAACCTTGATCATCTACTAATCAACGAGCTAGTTAAAAGAGAGCCTTTACTAGGAACCATTGTTTGTTTATTAAGCACACATGTATCAACGTTTCCGGTTAATACAATTCTAGCATGAGAAATAAACATCCATCATAAACAAGGAATAAGATAATAACCATTTTATTATTGCCTCTCGGGCATATTCCCTCCAGTCTCCCACTTGCACTAGAGTCAATAATCTAGTCTGTAAGCACTTTAACACATATGGCGTACCGGTGTTATTACCATGCTTCGCATGCGGTAAACATCATCAAAAAGATCTGAACTGTTCAGGTCCTATTGTATTTGCATGTTCTTTGCGTCTACACGCATCACTCATTCTCTAATGAGATGGCTTTGTATATATATGGTCAATCGGTGAAAACTTAATTCCTCAGCTTAAACTGATGTCGCTAACATTGTGAAAATGTAGCTTCATAGTGTTAGCATTCTTGGAAATTCACCAAGTTCCGGTGATACCTTAATTCCTCAGCTTAAACTGATGTTACTAACATTGTGAAAATGTAGCTTCATAGTGTCAGCATTCTTGGAATTTCACCAAGTTCAATAAAGAACTCCTTGACGCAAAATACGCTTATTATCAGTTGTCAACACAACGATATACTTTAGCCTTTGTTGTAGTATCTGTCACAATATTTTAATTTTTAAACTCTTTCAAATCCAACATGGAACTTTCTTCCATCCTATTGTGCTACCCTTCATCACATATTTTAATTGAGATAAAATTACTTGAATAAATGACAAGACTATTAGTGTAACATGTTACAACTAATATTTCGTCATTGCTATATAGGAAAACATATCCTTAGCATTTCTAAAATGACACAAGGATCTCTCCCACTGTCGTCTAATCATCATATGAATTATCCTTATGTAATATTTTATAGCATAGGACTCATCTGGTTGTGTACATAGCATGGAAACATGACTTAGAAATCTCAATTTCAATGATGCTCATCATGTGTCAAAACACTTGAATCTTGCTCAATTATTTTCCATGTGACAAGAACTCCTTGTCATTTCGATATTGACTTACTTCAATATTTCATCTATGTAATTTGGCTTCAAACATATCAGGCGATTCAATCCATCTCTTATAGATATCGATGCCCAATATCTTCTAAGCCTTTCATCAATATGAAATCGAAAATCTTAACCGTGTTAATTTAAAATACATATTTTCCAATCAACCATATGTCATCTACATAAAGTATTGGAAATATGTCACAGCGCTCCCACTTAATTTCTTGTAACTCTACAACCATCTTTATCATTCATGATGGAATCAAACTCTTTTGATAACTTCATTAAGCTAAAGATTTCAACTTCGCTATGCTCACTTCAACCATTGAAGTGTGCATACCTTTCTAGCAACCTTTTGAATTTTACAAAACCCTCAGACTGTGTCAAGTACACATCCTTGATCAAAATTCCTCGAGAGGGGAGTTGGTTTTGTTATTCAACTGCCATATCATAATATGTAACTTTTTGCTAGAACTATCCGCAAAGACTAAAGCATCACTACGGAAGATCAAAATCTTGTAGTAGTCAACTCTTTGAACTTCGTCGAAAACTACTTTTCGATAAGTACAACTTTCAAAAGATGTAAAATCCATGTCTTTGTCGCTATATAGACCCTTTTGCTATCGTTAGGCATCATGCCTATCAAAAGGACTACCAAGTCACATACTTGATATTCATACAAGGATACTATGGAGGATATAATGACTCATAGTCAATTTTACGAAGTCAGGGCCCATCATTTGCTTCCTTTATAAGGTCTAGGTCCTTTTGTTGTCAAAACAACACTTTACATTAAACCACAAGTTGTTCTAAGTACAAAGTTTTTGGACTTTTCTGGTACAGTTCGCAAACTCATTTGAAGTATCTACAACATTTGTAGTGTCTTCTACTTAGTCAAAATAGTAAACCCCAGAACAACTTCCAGTACTGCGCTACTCTTCACATGATAACGAAGATTCTCTAATCTCGTTGAGTTTGTACTATGCTCCCACTCACTTGTTTCGCAAGAACTACTTTCTCGTGATATCAACCCTTTCTGACAAACAACATTTGTCTTTTGGTTCGGTGATAGGAGAAATACCCAATGTTTTATTTGGGATAACCTTATAAACATATATTTATCCTATTTTGGTTGTAAACATTTTACACATGCTATGCATACCAAAACTTAAGAAAAAATGACAATTCGGGTCACTACCCAAACCATATCTTATATGTTGTCAATTTCAACGGATCATGATGGTGCTCTTTTCAGTGTAAAAGCGGTTGTCCTTAATGTATAAACTACAAAATTATAATGGCAATTTTATTAATCTTACCATGTCAAACAAGGTTTGATTTTGTCTTTTGAATACTCCAATCTAATGTGGGATATTCGAGAAGTATAAGTTGTAGAACAATTCTGCAACTTCTCAGATGTTTTGCTAAACTTGTAACTCAAACTTTATCCTTTATGATCCAATGATAAATACTTGATTATCTTGTTACATTGATTTTAACTTCATGTTAACAACCTTTTGAACCAATTCAAAATGTCAAACTCCGTTCCCTTTAAATAGATATACTCACATATCTACTCAAGTCATCGACAGAATTTTATGAAGGAAAAATTAATCCACCATACATGACTACACATAATGGACTATATACATCAATATGTATAATCTCCACTAAATTAGTCGTCCATTCTACTTTGGCCTAAGAACGGAATTCTAGTCATCTTTTGGAAGAGGTCTCACAAGCGTCAATTTATTCAAAATAAAATGACTCCGGAGGTCCATCAAAATGGAGTTCCTTCATGTTTTCTTTCCGATATGAACTAAAATGGCGGTGTCACAATTTAAGTGAAACTCTTCTACGTCTTGCAACGTTTAGCATTTAGTCTTATAGATGTTTACTTCACCAACATGATTTATATTAACATATCCATCAATTATGGAATATTGTCATAGTTTGAACAATCTCATTTGTTCTCACAAAAGACTAGAACAAAATAACAACTTATTAAGTTCTTAAAATAAATCTTGAATGTTTGGTTCGACACTACAGTGAACACAATAACACTTTATTTATGTTCTTGTCATAATCGATTCCACATCTATTACTAGTTCCTTTTAGGCCCTTCTATTTCTTGCATTGCGTTGCTTTATATGACAACTCATACCAACCAATGTGGTATCAAAATACCCAAAAATACTTTGTTAACTAGTAACACATCTATAACTTGTATATCAAGCATATACTCCTGAGCTGGACTTTCCAGTTATCTTCTTTTTCTGCCATATATCTTTTTGTAATTCTATTTTCAATATTCCCTTTCCTTTATAGAAGAATCATTCAACATCAAACAATGCTAGTCTTACTAGCTCATTTTCTTTGGCGTGTTAGTCATATACTATCACCCATTGAGTCATACTTTGAGTTTGATTGTTCTACTAATATCACCATATTAATAGCATTCTTCTAGATTCCACTCTTAGCAATCTCCAAGTAAGGACAACGACTTTACCCATACTTTTAATCCATCCTATCATAACAATTTTATGATTAAGCTACTATAGCTCGAAGGAATGAATTTAGAGGATACTTTTTAGCGTCCAACTTCTTGGAATATTCAAACGCTCAGCGTCTTCAATGATTGCATATGTTCAGATAATATAAGAAAATATTTTCACGCTAAATTATACTCAGTCATGTTGCCACAAATAAGTTTCTAGATATCAATATATCTTTCACTTGATTGTTTCTGAAAACAACTCTTTTTAGTTCCTAAATCACCTTGATCAACAAAACATTCTTTTGAAGATAAAGTAATACGGAAGCATCCATGACTCTTGATTCTAAGTAGGAATTATTTGCTCTCTAGATCAATCAATCATTAACCATGTGGAGCTAGGTAGGAAATACCAAAAATCTACAATAGGACTCAATTTTAAATTTCACTAATACGGTACCAATCTTAAATAGTATTTACAAGATCATAACAGTTATATCTCCATTAACAATCTAAGTGTAAGGTAGTTATGTGGATGCCAATGACTACTACAAGTTGTGCAAATTCACTTTGATTTGTTGTTCATGATAAATAAGTTCAAGTTAATTCAAAATTAAACCATTAACTCCCACTCAAAAACAACATCCCCCTTAGTTGTCTTTAGTGATTACACGAACCAAATTCACTACACCAAAACCGATCATCACATGAGATGATGTAGTTTCAAAGGCGAACATCGACATGTTCATCATATCATCCATATGACTCATGCTTTACCTTTCAGTTACGTGTTCCGAGGCCATGTCTGTACATGCTAGGCTCGCCAAGTAGAACCGTAGTATTGCGTGTGTTTCAAGGCCATGTCTATAAATGCTAGGCTTGAAAACACCCGTTGTATGCGAACGTTGAGTCTATCACACCCGATCATCACGTGGTGTCTCGAAACGACGAACTTTCTTAACGGTGCATACTTAAGGAAGAACACATTATTATCTTGATATTAAGTGACAGGGATCATCTTGTAATTCCACCGTCGCTATCTAAGCAAAACAAGATGCATAAAAGGATTAACATCACAAACATCACATGTAAGGATAACGTGATATGATATGGTCCTCCTTGCACTTGATCTCCATCATGTGCATCATGGTATGATCTCCATCATTCCACCGGCGTGGTACCAAGTACCATGGCACCCCAATCTTGATTGTCCATCAATAAGAAGACAATTATATGGATACCTTCCGGTATATCAATAATTTACAAAATAGATCATCTCATAATCAAATTTGTAATATTGACCATATCACATCACATGCCTAGCAAAAACTAGTTAGATGCCTCTAATTTATTTTTGCATATTTTACGTGGCTTAGGGCTTTCGATGATAGAACCGTTCATACCTATGAACATGAACCACAACGTTGATAAACACATTTTTAACAACCCTTCGTAGATTAGATCTTAACTATAGTAGGAGAAACGGACACCCCCTTAGCCACAAGTGAGACAACTCTCACGTACATAGTACACGTAAACTTAGTCTGGGGCAGCTTCATCCTACTATGCCACTAAGATCATAAAATACTCAAGGAGGCAATAACATGATCATCAACGCCCACATACTCATATGTGTTCTACCCGTACAAAACATCTACGCATAGATCCGGCTCTGATACCACTGAAGGGGTCGTTGCATAGAAAACAAAAAATTTCCTACGCGAGAGACACCCAAAAGGCCAAGATCTAATCTAGGAGACGAAGTGTAACGGGCAAATAGAGGGTTAAGAAGAACACATACCCTCGAAGACACAAAGCGTTACGAGATCAAATCTCGTTGTTGGCGTAGTCGTACTCACACCAATCCCGATAGCGAGAAGATGAGCATCGCAATCCGGCGGTGCATCCGTGATCGGTCACACGTACGGTTGATGACAACCTCCGTTCCCTCGATCCAGCGGGGCGTGGAAGTAGAGGATCCCTCGGAACTCCAGCATCACGACAGCGTGGTGTGGTGGATAAAACTTCGTTCAGGGCTTCGCCAAGCGCATGAACAAGTGGTGGAGCAGCGGGAGGAGGGAGGAGGAGATGACACAAGTGTGTGTGTGTGTGTGGGAGAGGGAGCTCCCACCCCTCCTTTTATAGGAGGGGATGGCAGCCACGAATTTTTGGCTGTCTCCACCTCTCCCTCATCATGTGAGTGGAGTCTCCACTCAACCCACTCATTCTTCCATTAATTCCCACTCAAAATCCCAAGGGTTTTCTTTAATAAATAAATATAACAATTTTATTTCTTTATTTTAATATTTGTTAATTCCATTAACAAACATTAACATATAACCCCTTGAGTTAGTTGTTAAATCTATTAACAAACATTTGATAAGAATCCCCTTGAACTATTTCAAAATTACCCGAAACAATTTCGGTGATTAGTTCAATATTCCGCGAAACAATTTCGGTGCTGTCCAAACTTTTCTCCGATATTCCGTATCCTCTCAAAATGCATAATCGAACCTTAAGTGTGTCACCCTACGGTTCGCGAATAATATAGACATGATCGAGACTCCTCTCCGATCAATAATCAACAGTGGGATCTGGAGATCCATGATGACTCCTATATATTCAACGATGACTCTCGTGATCGTGTGAACCAACAATGCCGTGAACTATTCCCTTTGTCTCGCGATATTTTACTTGTCCGAGATTCGATCACTGGTATCAACCATACCTTGTTCAATCTCGTTACCGACAAGTACTCTTTTCTCGTTCCCGTGATATAACATCCTTGTGATCATATCACGTGCTTGCAAGCGGTTTCGATGTGATATCACAGAGAGGGCCCAGAGTATATCTCTCCGTCATTTGGATGGACAAATCCCACTCTTGATCCATGATCCTCAACTAATACTTTCCTAATACTTAACGACACATTTATAGTCACCCTGTTACGGTGTGACGTTTGATGCCATCAAAGCACTCTTCCGGTATCAGCGATTGACATGATCTCATGGTCTAAGGAATTAGTTACTTCGTATGTTTGATATAACAATGTAAACTAAATGACTTGATCGCATTGCTATATTCTCTTTGGGTATATGTTCATCACATCATTCTTCTACTGACATGACCCCGTTATTAATAACATCCAATGTTCATGATCAGGAAACCTTGATCATCTACTAATCAACGAGCTAGTTAAAAGAAAGACTTTACTAGGAACCATTGTTTGTTTATTAAGCACACATGTATCAACGTTTCCGGTTAATACAATTCTAGCATGAGAAATAAACATTCATCATAAACAAGGAATAAGATAATAACCATTTTATTATTGCCTCTCGTGCATATTCCCTTCATGCACGGTCTCGAGGTCACTCCACAAGATGGATGGAGGCTCTCAAGCAATCCGAAGCTTCTTGCAACAAGGTGGAAGCTACAAGCACAAGATCTACTAAGGTTTCTAGGCCTCAAGTAGGATTCTAGATCTACTAGGTTGTGGTGGATGGATTCGAAATTCCTTTGGTGGAAGTGTGGATCTAGGTCTCCTCTAGCTCTCCACAAAGTATGGGAGTGAGTGGGTGGACGGAGAGGGAGATCTAGGTGGGTGAAGCTTTCATTAATGGCTAGGAGAGAGAGTGGGAAAAAGCTTAGAATTTATGAGGTAGGGGAAGGGGTATTTATAGCCCTTCCCACAAGTGGCTGTTGAGCAGTCCCAGCAGCACCGGAGGCTACGGTGGTCTTCTTATGTGCGCAGGCGCGCAGCCCAGATCCTTTTTCGCTTGGGCCAAAGGGGCGGAGGGTCCGGTGGATTTGGCGGAGGCTCCGCCCACCGGAGCTGCACCGGAGGTTCCGGTGGGGCCTCCGACTTATCCAACAGAACCCTGTTTTAGCGGAGCCACCACCGGAAGCCCACCAGATGCCAGCCCCCTAGCACGCCGGTTGAGAGGGAGGAGCCTCCGGTGGTTTCACAGGAACCTCCGCCCACCGAAAGCGCACCGGAGGTTCCGCTGGAGGGTCTGCTCTTATCCAACAGAGCACTATTTTAGCGGACCCTCCACCGGAGGCGCCATCGGAGGCCAACCCCCCAGTGAGCCAGTGGAGAGGGCGGAGGCTCCGGTGGTTTCACCGGAGGTCCGCCCACCGGAGGTCCACCAGAGGCTCCGCTCCGGCCTTCGCTCGTATGCACCAGAGGGTAGTTTGGGCGGACCCCGCACCGGAGGCCCGCGCTGGAGGAAGACCGGGGCGGAGGTTCCGGTGGTTTCACCAGAGCCTCCGCTGCATATAAAATTGCCTTCTCAGCTTTGTCTCTTCTAGCTCTTTTCATTCCAAACAAACTTGTAGCCCATAGATATTGTGTACTTGATGAACCTGGGCATTTCCATGTATCAAATAAACATTAGTCCAATAGGTATGTTGTCATTTAATTATCAAAACGGAAGATGATCTTTCATTCTCCCCCTTTTTGGTAATTGATGACAACATCCCTATTTGCGTAATTAAATACACGACATGAACGGAGCTCCCCCTAAAGGTATCCTCCCTTCATGTTGAGATAATTTAGACACAATGGTTATATGAACATATGAATAATAGTGAGCACACAACACATAATATAATAAGATCATAAGCTCACAAAGCATAATACGAGGTTCACGACACATAAGAATTTAAACAACCAAAGTTTCCAAATGAAAAACCAAACTCCCTCAAGCAAGAGAAAGATGCAAATCGAAAAACATGCTTGAGGGAGAACCATGCCAATACCCGCTCCTAATAGATAGATGTCTCTCCCCCTTTGGCATCAAGATACCAAAAGAGGGAGAAACCGATGCCAAAAGTTGGTGATGCTAGGAAGAACCGGGGAATCCACGGATTCGCCACCATCACGACGAAGCTGACGAGCTGCCTGGGCTGCATTGCGGTTCTTGAGCTCCTTATCATAGTGGGCTACCCATTGACACTGCTCAATCTTTTTGTTCAATTCGAACACCTTCTTGAGTGTCCTAGCCGTCCACTTGAAGGCATTGTCAGAAGGAGGAGGGCGAGAGGGACCGGCCTCTTCTTCTTCCTCCTCATCAATGATGACACGAGGTTTGGCCTTGTTTTTGCGAGGAGCAGGGGTAGGATGCACAGGGGGCTCGGTGTGGTCCTTGATGAGGAGTTTCTTCTCCATGTGAGGAATCCAATTAGCATCATCAAATGGTTCATTCGGGAACTTGTCCTCCCACACATGCAAGATGATCTTCGTAATAAAGGGCCCAAAGCAAGCATTCTTGCGGTTGATAACCACGTGCCAAAGCTCATTCCACACATAGTCTAGCACATCGAGCTTCTGAGTTGAACCAGCAAGCCGCTTCTCATGAGTGCAAAGCATAAGATTCTTGAGGAAGCCTTGGATCTCATCGACATTCCCCGCCTTTGGGTTGATGGTCTCGCGATAGATACGAAGCATGATATCATAAGTGGGGTAGAGACCCTTGACGACCCCAACTGCAAATTTCTTCCAGTGACACAGAGGGGTGAGTTGATCCTTGGAGAGAGATTGTGTGTTGATGGCATGAATACGGAACCAACCATTGTCGAACTCCTCACCACCTGCAAATGGTCCAAAATCCGTGTATCCTCCAAGAATAGTTCCAACGTCATACCACTTGATTGTCAGTTGTCTTCCCTGGGTCATCCAAATAAGATTACGCTCGGTCTCATTGGCGAGATGCACTGTGGCCAAGAACTGACAAACTAGATCTTCTGATATGGATATTATAGGGGTACATGATGATTGTTCATGCTTGAGTTGGAAGGAAATATTGAAGTTAATTTATGATTACTATAAGGTGAATTCCTTCTTAATGGATTGTGTTGTTTGTGCTTATAAGAATGTTATACTACCTAAATCCCTGCATTTATGTATGATTCAGGTTATTTATAACACAAACATTATTGGAGGCAAGGAGCATGGAATCATGGAGCAAAGCATTGGAGAATTCATGGAAGAAGATGATCATGCAAGTCCAAGGGAGAAGGAGGAGGCAGAATAATTGTTTTCTGTTCTCTCCAAACATAAGAGGCTGTCTATGGTTAGGAGAGAAGCCCCTGCGCTCAAGGATGGTTCCCTCCAAACATAAGAGACTGTCTATGGTTAGGAGAGAGTCCCACCTGAGTCTAATAAGGCCCTGTGTGGCTGTTTGGGCCGCACCCCCTCAATGGGTCGGTGTGTATTGGTTTGGGTGCACCAAACCGTGTAGGTTTAGGTTAGGGGGCGCACCTTCCCCTCTCTTAGCCGCCACCCCCTCATAAATACCTCTTCCCACGAAATTAGAGGTTAGACCAAGTTAAAATTAAACCCTAGATTCCAGAATTGAACTATGTTCATCTGAATTTATCCCCACCGGTTTGGTGGAGTTACCCTTGCAAATTCTGCGTGTTATCTGTTGTTCCATTGGGAATCAGTAGATACAGGACCACTCGTGGTCTTTGATTACGTTGTGCAAGTGTGTGGAGTTGAGAATATCCAAAGGGATTGAGAGCTGTTGCATTGGCATCAGGGATCAGCCGGAGAGGTTTCAGCAAGACACAATTTATCCATCAAGTTATCGTGAGTGTTCATCGAGAAGATCGGGCAACCCCTTATCATCTTCACCATAGTCTTGTTGGACACTCATGATGGGAGCAAGTCCAAAAGTCTCAACAAGCTCAAGTGCCTCCCCAAAATACTTGGGATTCCTCTCCAAATGCCCAAAATTAATAGCATGTTGAGGAGCAACATTATCCTTGGGCTTCCTCATCAAGATCTCATTGTAGATTTGGCTCTGAAATTTAGTGTGGAATCGAGGATCCTTACCCCGGAACTGTGGCATCAAGCGGTCGCGGTCAATGAAATATGGATTCTCGCGGCGTTCTTTCACGAATGCCGCCTCAGACATCTGGGAAGCAGACATCTCCCTTTGTGGCAATCTCTTTCGGGAGCCGGGAACCTCTTGCGCTTGGGCTGGTATGGGTCAAGGGTTTCCTCAATTTCATCGACCCTAGGAGCCTTGCGACGAGCCACACTCTTTTGACGAGGGCCCTTGCCTTTGGAGCCGGATGCATCTAAGAAGGAAATAGGAAGAATAGCATGAAGGAAAGGTAATGCTCAAGTCTTAGGAGACGCACAAATCCAAGGAACAAAGATATAAATGGTATTAGGGTTGAATAGCAAGGGTTAGGGCATATGACAAATCCACCGTACGAACCGTAGCGATTAGAGCCTAATACTCACTATCCAGGTTGCTAGGGTTTGTACTCATGATCTTCTACTCCGAAAACTCCAAGTCCACACATCTAGATGTTAAGAACATGGAACTCCTATGCATCCCCGTCCATCAACTAGATGAGAGAGACAGAGCACATACATGCACCATCCATGGTGGGGAAAGGAAGGAGGAAGAAGATCTCGGGGTGGTCCAAGGCAAGGAGGAGGGCTCCCGACGGTGGAGACCTTGGGGTGGTGGCAGTTGAGAGGGAGAAGAGGGAGGGCGAGTGGAGGGAAATAAGGTTGGATCTTAGTTGATCCCTGCTCGCCCTAGATCTTATCCCGTAGAAACGCCTCGGGCGGAGCCTCCGGTGGTTTCACTGGAGCCTCCGCCCCTTGTCCACACAGTGCACCAAAAGTGCGGTTCACTGAGCAATTTGCACTAGCGGAACCTCCGGTGGGATCCGGTAGACATGGGCAGCGGAGCCTCCGGTGGTTTCACTGGAGCCTCCGCCCCCTGTCCACACAGTGCACCAAAAGTGCGGTTCCCTGAGCAATTTGCACCAACGGAACCTCCAGTGGACATGGGTAGCGGAGCCTCCGGTGGTTTCACCGGAGCCTCCGCCAAACCAAGTTTACGCACGCCGAAATCATAAAAACAAGAGCATTAAGAACGGAATAAAATCTTGGGTAGAGGAAGCTTGGGTTGGAAATTAGTCACTGATGTACGAGAGACATTACTCGAAGGGGTTCGCAAGATGCAAAAGAGATAGAAAACCGAACCCGCAGGAGTTTTCAAGGGGGGAGTATGATACGCGTGAAAGAGCCAAAAATACCAAAGGTCGGTGGCCGAAGACACCATGTTTGAGTGTGTACTTTGGCACCGCGAAGATATATATTGGGTCCAAAAATAATACTCACAATTAAGCACAATAAGTCACAAATTGACTA
Source organism: Alopecurus myosuroides (assembly GCA_028641055.1). NCBI lineage: Eukaryota > Viridiplantae > Streptophyta > Magnoliopsida > Poales > Poaceae > Alopecurus > Alopecurus myosuroides. Next base: position 242,893,855 of record CM054061.1, read on the forward strand.
GATATGCAATGATGAATTGATATTCGCATAATAAGAGGAGTGTATACTCATGAGTTGAGTAATGCTCCTCCTATATCCATGCCTACATCCAAACCTAATAGCATGCATAATGAAGGTACATATGCAAGGTTTCAAGTGAAGTTGGAAAAATCTATGTGATGTAGACGTTTGCCCGATCTTTCACCGCAAGAACCACCGAGATAACTATTCTCCCAATCACGTGAGCGATACACGTAACCTGAAGAACATGGATAGATTTAGGCGAGAAACGCACGAACCCTCTTGGCAGATCCAAGAACACTCGCACCTTTATTTCACACCAAGCTCGACAACTCAAGGCAGATCCAAGAGCCCCCGACCAACGAACGAACCCTCTTGGCAGATCCAAGAACACTCGCACCTTTATTTGCAAAGATAACTGACGAACGTTCGAGACGCCGCCTACACGCCGATCCCCTAGGGACGGTGGTAACCTGGAACTTTTAGTTCTACATAATTTTCAACCTGTCTAAAACCCTAGGGTTTGGCTCTCTTTATATAAGAGGCCAAACCCTAGTCGGTTGGACAGACCCAAACCGACTCCTAACCTAATTGGACTCAAACTGGATACAAACCGGCCCATTTAGAGGGCTCGGCCACAATATGCGGCTCGCATGCCTTAGATATTATACATCGTGGTTTATTGTCCTAGCATGCTAACCTATAGATGCCCGTATCATCCCCCCTTTCTTCAAAAGGCGTTGTCCTCAACGCCAGAAGGTCTTCTCCGGCGCTTGTGGCGTCAAATTATCATATCGCCACGCTTCTACATCCTCAAGTCATGCTGGCATACCACACGACATTCTCCCTCTCAGCTAGCTAGACTTGTTCTTGGCGTCATCCATGTTTGGCACCACCAACATGATTTAGACACATAATCTGTCAAATTGCATTTGTGAACGCACCATGCAAACCACCCCTGACACAGCAGGACAGACTCCTGTACCCCAAGGGTCCAAATAAGCTGAATACATCCACGAATGCAATCTGAAATAGTGGAGATCAACTGAGTGCATCACCCAAGACAAACAGGACAAATTCCTGCATCCCTTGAATCCAAATGAACCAAGTTCACCACCTGTGAAAATATAAACTAGTGTCTCTTTTTATTTTGTCTCCCTATCCGACGCGAACTGTACCAAAAATTTGGGCCAAATAAACCGATGCACTTGAGACCAACTCCGGTACCAATGTTTTTTTTCTACTACCAAGGAAACAACCAATCATATCCGGTCCACTATTCCTATTTTTTTAATCCTGACAAAACAACACCACGTTGGCTCTTCTTTTTCCACTTTTTGTACTTTCCGATCATGTGCATGTACGTGACCAAGATTTTGACCCGTACAGCCAATAGAATCTGCACTTAACTTTTTTTTATAACGAATCCCAACCGAAGGAAACCACCTTTCCCACGTATATATCTGATGCAATCTTCTCACGTACTGTGCCAAGGAACACCTTGCGTAGGTGACTGAACCGATCGCTGTTTTTTTTTAATTGCTGCACCACACGCATCGGGACTCCTCCAAACGGAAATAATTTCCCAGCGGCAAGGCATGTTTTTACTCCGCATCCTTCACTGCCTTTTCCTATGCTCCAAGCGCAGAATTTTTTGTTGTTGTCAATCGCTGCTAGCATGCCCGATCTGCATGCGCAAGACTCCACGCACGCTAGGCTGCTCCGATGCGCTTCCACGATCGCCAATCGCCTCACGCTCGATACTCGACGCGTGACGTGCTTCAAGCTTGCATGCGCCGAACTCGTAGCACTTCCTCCAACAATCCCAGAAAAAGCAAATCTATCAAATATTTGCAAACCTGCAGATCAACCTTTAATTGGACGAACCTCGCGGTGATCAACCTGGCGCTCTGATACCACATGATGTAGACGTTTGCCCGATCTTTCACCGCAAGAACCACCGAGATAACTATTCTCCCAATCACGTGAGCGATACACGTAACCTGAAGAACATGGATAGATTTAGGCGAGAAACGCACGAACCCTCTTGGCAGATCCAAGAACACTCGCACGTTTATTTCACACCAAGCTCGACAACTCAAGGCAGATCCAAGAGCCCCCGACCAACGAACGAACCCTCTTGGCAGATCCAAGAACACTCGCACCTTTATTTGCAAAGATAACTGACGAACGTCCGAGACGCCGCCTACACGCCGATCCCCTAGGGACGGTGGTAACCTGGAACTTTTAGTTCTACATAATTTTCAACCTGTCTAAAACCCTAGGGTTTGGCTCTCTTTATATAAGAGGCCAAACCCTAGTCGGTTGGACAGACCCAAACCGACTCCTAACCTAATTGGACTCAAACTGGATACAAACCGGCCCATTTAGAGGGCTCGGCCACAATATGCGGCTCGCATGCCTTAGACATTATACATCGTGGTTTATTGTCCTAGCGTGCTAACCTGTAGATGCCCGTATCACTATGACATTTAGTTCATTCCTCAAAGCTCGAAATCTTGGTTCATTAAGGGCCTTCGTGAAGATATCGGCAAGTTGATCCTTGGTGGGAACATATGAGAGATCAATATCACCTTTCTCAACATGATCCCGAATGAAATGATGACGGATCTCAATGTGCTTCGTCTTGGAGTGAAGAACAGGGTTGTAGGCGATCTTGATAGCACTCTCATTATCACAAAGAAGAGGAACCTTGTCAAAATGAATACCATAATCCTTCAAGGTTTGCCTCATCCAAAGAAATTGGGCACAACATCTTGCCGCGGAGATATACTCGGCCTCGGTGGTGGAGAGAGAAATGCGGTTCTGCTTCTTTGAAGACCAACATACCAAGGAGCGGCCAAGGAATTGGCAACCCCCGGACGTGGACTTCCTATCCGTCTTCTCTCCCGCATAATCCGCATCCAAATAACCAATGAGCTGAAAGCTTGAACCCTTGGGATACCAAAGACCAAAATCTCACCGCTTGCAAATGACTTTGCCTCGGGGAGGGTTGAAACCTTGCATGTTTACCTACGCTATACATGATATCCGGTCTAGACGCACAAAGGTATAGCAAAGAGCCAATCATGGAGTGGTATACCTTTTGATCTACCTCTTTACCGTTGGGGTCGGGCTTTAAGTCAGTGGTTGTGGACATGGGAGTCTTCATAGGCTTGGCATCATGCATATTAAATCTATTGAGCATGTCTTGAGTGTATTTGGATTGTTTGATGAAGGTTCCTTCATGATATTGATTCACTTCGAAGCCAAGGAAGAACTCCAACTCTCCCATCATAGACATCTCAAACCTATCGGTCATAAGTTTGCAAAATTACTCATTGAACAAGGTGTTAGTAGACCCAAAAATGATGTCATCCACATAGAGTTGGCATATGAACAGGTCACCTCCAACCGTCTTGGTAAAGAGGGTGGGATCGATTAAACCAACATTAAACCCACGATCCACTAGAAACTCTTTAAGGTGCTCGTACCACGCACGTGGAACTTGTTTAAGTCCATAGGGCGCCTTGTCAAGTTTATAGACATGATCGGGGTGGTTGGGATCCTCGAAACCCGGAGGTTTCTTGACATATACTAACTCATTAATGGGACCATTGAGGAAAGCACTCTTAACATCCATTTGTTGTAACTTGAAATTATGATGAGATGCATAAGCAAGTAAGATGCGAATGGATTCAAGACGAGCTACGTGGGCAAAGGTTTCACCAAAGTCAATACCTTCGACTTGAGAAAAACCTTGAGCCACCAATCTTGCCTTGTTGCGAATGAAAATACCATCTTTTTCTTGCTTGTTCTTGAACACCCATTTGGTGCCAATAACATTTTTGCAATCCTTGGGTCTTGGCACTAGTTTCCACACTTTGTTGCGCTCGAAGTTATTGAGTTCATCATGCATGGCTTCAAGCCAATCTTGATCTTCGAGTGCTTCATAGACCTTCTTGGGTTCAATGAAAGAGATAAAATCATGAGCCTTGCTAAAGTCCGCCAATTGCCTCCTAGTGACCACTCTTCCACGGACTTGCCAAAGAATTTTGTCCTCCGTGTGACCCGCTCGTTCAAGATTCTCTACCCTTCTCTTTGCTCTACGTGCTAGCATCTCCTCCAAAGATTCCTTGGATATAGATTGAGAATCACCTTCTTCATCGGAGACGTGTCCATCTTCATTTCGTCCTTGATCAATAATGGGTAATGGATCACCACTTGGTTGAGCTCTCTCAACAATGATAGAACCTTGATCATGATTAAGATGAGTAGCTTGGCCTTGATCATTAGCTTGGCCTCGATTGCTTGTTTGACCTTGATCATTAGCTTGAGGGATTGGTGCATCTTGTTGAGTAGCTTGATCATCAATAGGTGTAGTAAATGGCTCCACTTGAGTGGGGCATAGTTCTTCTCCCTCCGTCATCCGGTAACCCTCAATGGGGATTATTTCACCAATCCCCATTCTTCTTATGACGATGGGAGGAATTGCATCTCCTACAACACCATGATCAATACGCCCCCCCTTGGGAGCCATTATCCTCATCAAACACCACGTCTATAGCTTCTTCAACTTGTCCGGTGGACTTGTTGTAGACTCTATAGACGTGAGCATTTGTGGCATAGCCAACAAAGATACCCTCATAAGATTTGGTCTCAAATTTTGACAACCGTTTACCTTTCTTGCGAATGAAGCACTTTCAACCGAAGACCTTGAAATAAGATACATTCGGTTTCTTGCTCGTGAGAATCTCATAGGGAGTCTTGTTCAAGATCTTGCAAAGATATAACCGGTTGGTAGCATGATATGCGGTGGAGACGGCTTCGGCCCAAAATTTATCGGGAGAAGGGAACTCCGCAATCATGGTCCTAGCCGCATCCATCAAAGTCCGGCTCTTTCTCTCTACAACACCCTTTTGTTGAGGGGTATAAGGAGTGGAATATTGATGAGAAATGCCCTCTTCACTAAGAAATCCCTCAACGGTGTAGTTCTTGAACTCCGAGCCATTATCACTCCGGATGGCCAATATGGAAGCATTGTGTTGGCGCTCCACTAGAGTGATAAACTCGATGACTCTCTTTTGAGTTTCACTTTTCCTCTTGAAAAAATACATCCAACAATATCTTGAATAATCATCCACAGTCACTAAGAAATACTTCTTTCCTCCGAGACTATCATAAGATAGTGGACCAAAGAGATCTAAGTGAATGCGCTCGAGAATTCTTGTGGTGGAGATAGTGGTCTTGGTTGGGTGAAGTTCTCCGTGTTGCTTTCCAAAGGCACAAGAGCGACACACACAATCTTTAGCAAACTTAGCCTTGGTTAGTCCTAGAACATGATTGCCACTTTGAAGGTCATGCAACATTCTCATATTGGTGTGGGCTAACCGGCGATGCCAAAGCCAACCCACATCAACTTTAGCCATTAGGCATGTCGCGGCACACGTGTCTCCTCTAGAGAAGTCCACTACATACATGTCGTTCTCGACAAACCCAACAAAGGCTACTTTAAGAGTTTTTTTCCCAGTGACAATCACATTCTCTTTATTAAAGAAAGAGGTAAAGCCCAAATTTGCAAGTTGAAGAACGGGCATCAAGTTATAGCCAAGGGATTTAACAAGGAGAACATTCTCAATTGATAAATCATTTGAGATAGCCACCTTGCCTCGTCCCAATACCTTAAGCTCGGACTTGTCACCAATAGTAACGCAATTGAGATGAGGTAATGGAGGTTCAATATTACTCATTGCGTCATAGCTTCCGGTCATATGTTGGGATGCACCACTATCCACTGTCCATCTACCTGACCCGGAAGCACTTCCCTACAAGAGATCAATTTCTTCATTTAGGTACCCATCTTCAATGGGTCCTCTTTTGTTAGTAACAAGGGTCTTAGGAACCCAAATAGTCCAATGATAATCATCACCATAAGAAGTACCAACATATTTAGCATAAACATGTCCATCTCTAGATTTCATAAGAACATAAGATGGGTTATATTTTCCGGCGAAGTCATTGTGAGTGATGCTCCCCCTAGAGGTATCACCACCCATAATGGCGTTGGTCTCCTTCTCCTTGGTCACCTCTCCCTCTTATACAAAGACAACATTTTGAGAGGGAGAAGTGACATTCTTGGATTTCTTCTTTGACTTGGAAACAAAGCCAAGTCCTTCTTTCCCTTTCTTGGCTCCTTGAGAGCTTATGGCATCATGATAAGGACATGCCTAAGGATTATGTTCTCACAAGCTTGGATGGAGAATTGATAGAAGACCACATTCAAGATGGTGAAAACAATAAAGCAAGATGGTGAAAACAATAAAATAACAATTGTTATTCCATGAAAACAATTGTTATTCATCAAGACAAGGGGATAGGTGCCTCCACCAAGTCAAATGCGCCTCCTAAAATCCTATTCCATATAGGTTTGGTTTGTATACCAATTGGGCCGAATTCCTTTGTGTGTGGAATCGGTTTGTATCCCTAGTTGTGTCCTAGTTGGACTCCTAGTCCTAATAGGAGTCCTAGTCCTAGTAGGAGGTGGGTTGCTTGCGCAAGGAAGCCCTTGTGGCCGCACCCCCCACCTATATATTCATGCCACCTGCGTGTGGATTAGGGGAGAACAATTTAGACAACAGAAACCCTAGCCTTGAGATTGTATTGCTGCTAAGCATTCATCTTGAAGTATACCAAGTCAAAGTTTGCGTGATATCTTGCTATTTCATTGGGAATTAGGGGGATACAGGACCACTTGTGATCATTGATTGCTTGTGCAAGAGTGTGTAGTTGAGAATATCCAAAGGGCTTGATTGTTGTTGCATTGGCAACAAGGGTCATCCAAGTGAGAGGTCTCAGTGTAGCACTAGTTATCCACATATATTCAGAAAATACAAAAAGAGAGAGAGAGAAGCTCATTGAGAAGATTGGGCCACCCCTTATCATCTTGGTATCAGATTCTCCAGGTTTACTCGGTGAGCAAATTTATCCCTAGTTTAGTTGTTTTTATTTCCTATCCAGAAAAAGCCCCACAAAAATATTAGGTTTTAGTTTTGCCAGAGCCTAGATCAACACCAATTTGCATCTACCTAGTTGCTGCTTTTTGTTGATTTGCGTTTCTGTTTTTCTGTTTTTAGGTTTTCATCTTTTAGGGTTCATCTAGTTCCTTTTTATTCCTATCCGAAAAGCTCCACAAAAAAATAGTTGTGCTTGGATCTTTGTTGCCTCGGGAAAGTCTAGACCTACACTTTGTTCTCAAGGTGATCTAGTTTTTCGAGTTGCCTTTGTTGCGGAAAAAGTTTGTTCTAATTGTGCTTAGGGTTCTAGCCATCTTCGGATTGCAATCCTATTTCAAATCGCATCAAAAAATTCCTACTGCAACCACTTATACACCCCCACCAATCCGATCCCTATCGCTACCGCACCACCCTTACCAAACCCACCCACGGTGTCGTTTTTCCCTTACCAGTGCCCGCAAAATTCTAACCGCAGTCGGTCTCCTAAGCCCACTCGGATTTCTCTGCCGCGAACGCAAAAGCAGCAAAAAGCGCTGCCGCCGCTGCCGCCACTAGCGCGCGCCCCCCCACTCGGTATCGGTTTCGGCTTACCCGCGGCCGTGTTTTCCTTACCGCGCGCACCCACCCCGCAGCACACCACCACGATACGCCACACCCCTGCCGTGAGCTCTGCCGTGAGGCCAAATTGGCTCGTTTTCTCTGCCGTACGGCCCAAAAACAGCAGTTTTTCTGCCGTGAGCTATAAGTGCTGCCGTGAGCTCGTTTATCATCTGTTTTTCTTAGATTTTCTTTTGTTTTACCCCTGTTTTCTCTAGGATTTCGTTCTGATCTTTGATAAGCCTTAGACAAAGCCATTCTACAGCTATATTTAGGTTCCCAAAACCCAAAGACTAGCTATTTTATTGCTCTACAGGCTGCTCATTTGATCTAATCTGTCCACTAATTTTGTTTTCCATCTACTTATTGCTCCTAGTTGATTCAAAGGCCATTAAAAAATCAAAAAAAAATAGAAAAAGGAAAAAGTATAAAAAAAAATAGAAAGAAAGAAAAAGCAAAAGAGGCCGAGCTACATATCACTAGTGGAAGCTATTTCATATTGGAATTTTTGTGGACATATTGAGCAATCTTGTGCCTGTTTCATTGAGTATTTGCTAGTGTCTTTCTAGTGCTTGCAAAATCTCTACCATATATTTGCTAAGCCACAATTGTCTCCAAGTGTGAGTGTGTTTCCTTTAGTTATTTTTATCACATTGAGCAGTGCATTGGAGTTGTTATTTTGGTGTTGTTAGGAATCCCAACCAAGCCCCACCAAATACCTTGTTTTGCATTGTAACACTTGAGAGCCTGGGTATTCTCTTCTCACACTTGACACAGTTTTCATTGGTACTTGTTGGTAAGTTGATCCTTATTCACTTTGGAACAGTAAGTGAACCTTTCTTTGCTGGTTTGAGTGAGTTTGAGAGGCACCACAACCCATTGATTATTTGTTTTCACTAACCCATTAATCATGAGTTTTGCTAGTGAATCTTCTGTGCAGGGTGAAAAGGAGAAAGCTGATTTGATGCCCAAAACAAAGACTGCTGATGATACATGTACATGGGCAGATTTTAATCTCTTTAGAGAAGGAGTTGCTAATCGGATTGAGCAAAGAGTTGAGAAGAAAATTGAGGAATATGATGATATCCTAAGGAAGGATTTGAAAGTGGTTATTGAGAAGCAAACTGAGGCTACAAATTCAATTCATGTTCTTCAAGAGGCCATGAATAATCTCACAAGGGAAGTTGCAAATATCTCCACACAGCTACAAAGAGCTAATCTTGGTGGTAATCATGAAGAAGGCTGAGCCATTGCTTATGGAGGCCGTGGCAATTTTCCACCTAGAAGAATTCCATTGGATGATAATAGAGAAGAGGATGGCCTTGGGAAACCAAAATTCTTTGTGCCTACTCTCACATGTGATAATGATGATGCCGAGGAGTTCTTGATGTGGGAATTGAAGATAGAAAAGCTATGGAGAATGCATAATTACACTGATGAGAGGAAAATCAAGCTAGCATCTTCTGGATTTGATGGTTATGCTCTCTTGTGGTGGGATGGCATCATAAGATTGAGGGAAACACAAAATCAACCAGAAATTACTACATGGGCTGAGATGAAACAACTTATGACTGAGAGGTTTGTTCCAACAAATTATTTGAGGACTCTCTATGACAAGTTGCAAAATTTGAAACAAGGAACAAATTCAGTGGATCAATATTACAAGGAGATGGAATTAGTGCTACAAAGAGCTCGAGTTGTTGAAGCAAAAGAGCAAACAATGCAAAGATTTCTGTCAGGATTATCTTTTCAAATTAGATGCATTGTGAGGCATGTGCAATATAACAATATGACAGAATTGTTACATCAATCAAGGGAGGCAGAAAAGAGGTTGGCCGAGGAGGTTACTTTGGCTCCAAGGAAAATTTGGCCCTCGAGATCCTCTTCCTTTTCACCACCTACACCTACAATTACTCAACTCGAGATAGTACACCATCCAAACCCGAGCCAAGCATCTCCAATACAAGGAAAACACCACAACCCGCAGCTAGTGGAAGTGGTTCTACTCAATCAACAGCTAGACATAGAGACATGACATGCCATACTTGTGGAGGAAGAGGGCATTTTAAGAGAGATTGTCCTAATAAGAAAGTCATGGTGATCAATGCTAATGAGGAGTATGAGAGTGGAGATGATGCTGATCCTAATGGAGAGGATACATGTGATGATGATGATGATGGTCCCCTTAATGCTTTTGCTACCAATTATCCAACCATTGTTTGCACCAAGGCTTTGAGTGTTATTCCTAGCAATGATGAGAGCCAAAGATGCAATTTATTTCAAACCAAGGCAATTGTTGGACCCAATATGGCTTGCAAAGTGATCATTGATGGAGGGAGTTGTAGAAATCTAGCAAGCAAGGAGCTATGTGCAAAGCTAAGGTTGCATTACAATCCACACCCACAACCATATTATATTCAATGGTTAAATAACAAGGAAGAAATCAAGGTATGCCATATGGTGAGAGTGAATTTTCAAATTGGACCATACAAAGATACAATTGAGTGTGATGTGGTTCCCATGACAGTTTGTCACTTGTTATTTGGAAGACCTTGGCAATTTGATAAAAAGGTTACACATATGGGAAGAGCTAACACATATCACTTGAATTGGAACAATAAGGATATTATTTTGAGGCCTATGACACCACAACAGATTGTGAATGAATCAAGACACAAAATTGAGATGCTTCAAGAGAAGGAGAGTGGAAACACCAACTCTATGGAGGAAGACAAGTCTAGGCTGAGTGGAAAGAGCCTTTTAACTAATGACATAATTTTTCCTAGTATTGTTTCTTGTGTACAGGTTGCTATTGAAGAAAGGGAGCACAAAGAAACATCACAATCATCACACATATTGGAGAATTATGCCACGGATACAAGTGTTCTTGCTTGTGATATGAAGGTTATTTTTGAAGAAAGGGAGCTACAACCTTCAAATTCACAAGAGATTGATGATTTCATACCTACTACACATGAGGAGGTTAGTATTGATAAAGGTATTGATTTCGGGTTGGTAACAACAAGTAGTGCATTATGTGATAATTTACAACCATATAATATAATGATGAATGTGGTTCTTATTACACATAAAGAAGTACTTGCTAAGATACCATATAGAGATATTATATATTATGACATGTTAAAAGAACCAATTGATGTGCAATGTGCTATGAATAAATTTGGTTATGATAATTCTAGCACATATGATAATAGTTTCAAATTTTATTTGATTGGTGATTATAACTTGGATAAAATGTTCATGGTACATTACATATGTATAACCAATAATAATGTGGCCGAATTATATGATAAGTTACCTCGGGATGAATTACAAATTTTTACATATGGGCATAATATTACACATATGTTTGGTTTATCACAATATTTATTGGATGCATGTGCTATTCAAATAAACTTCACTTATATATGCAATTATGATTGCTATGGATTGAAAATTTATGACTTTTATGTGTTGTTTTCATACAAATTTCGTGATCCTAATTCATTTGCACTATATTATGTTTTACTAACGACTAATGAGTGCCATTATAGATACATATATTGTGCATATACTTTGTTCTTTTTGTTTCTTCCACTTTCAGATTATCACAAGCCGAGGACGTCTTGTCTTGAAGAAAGGGAGGATGATAAGGACATGCCTAAGGATTATGTTCTCACAAGCTTGGATGGAGAATTGATAGAAGACCACATTCAAGATGGTGAAAACAATAAAGCAAGATGGTGAAAACAATAAAATAACAATTGTTATTCCATGAAAACAATTGTTATTCATCAAGACAAGGGGATAGGTGCCTCCACCAAGTCAAATGCGCCTCCTAAAATCCTATTCCATATAGGTTTGGTTTGTATACCAATTGGGCCGAATTCCTTTGTGTGTGGAATCGGTTTGTATCCCTAGTTGTGTCCTAGTTGGACTCCTAGTCCTAATAGGAGTCCTAGTCCTAGTAGGAGGTGGGTTGCTTGCGCAAGGAAGCCCTTGTAGCCGCACCCCCCACCTATATATTCATGCCACCTGCGTGTGGATTAGGGGAGAACAATTTAGACAACAGAAACCCTAGCCTTGAGATTGTATTGCTGCTAAGCATTCATCTTGAAGTATACCAAGTCAAAGTTTGCGTGATATCTTGCTATTCCATTGGGAATTAGGGGGATACAGGACCACTTGTGATCATTGATTGCTTGTGCAAGAGTGTGTAGTTGAGAATATCCAAAGGGCTTGATTGTTGTTGCATTGGCAACAAGGGTCATCCAAGTGAGAGGTCTCAGTGTAGCACTAGTTATCCACATATATTCAGAAAATACAAAAAGAGAGAGAGAGAGAAGCTCATTGAGAAGATTGGGCCACCCCTTATCACATCATTGATAATTTTCTCTCTTCCTACAATGTTAGTAGTAGTGCAATAGGTAGGCATGATAACAATGCTATTAGATGAAGATGTAACTTGCTTATTAGATTGAGCTAGAAGCTTATTTCGGGACTTGGTGAGTTTTTCATGAATTTCTTTAAGAGACATGAACTCCTTTTCTAGTTTTTCATGATTCTCAACAAGTTTCTCATGAGTTATTCCTAGCTTCAACTCTTCTTCAAATATCTTAAGTAAAGCTAGAGTTTTTTCATTATATTTCCTAAGCTTGGAAACACTAATAGCATAAGTCTCTTGTAGACAAGATAGTCTCTCTTAGAGAGAGGCTCTCATGGATTTCTCTTTCTCAAGAGCTTTGACAAGCTCATCGTCATGATTGTCGTGGCTACCACCATGGCTTTCCAAGGTTATGATGATTTCCTCCTTCTCATCTATGAGGGAGTTAGAATCATCAAGTTGCCTTAAGAGGGCCTTTACTTTTTCTTTAGTTTCACCTTCAAGACTACATAACCAAGAGCCTAGATTCTTAGCCTCCTCATCATCAACAATATTTTCAACACAATCCAATAGTGAGGGGTAACTAGTGGTAATAGACTTGGAGGTGGAAGATATTACCACAGTGGCTTTTGCCATGAGACATGTAGGTCGGATCGATGCCTTCTCATTGGGGGATTCAAATAGATAGACCGATGAAGAGGAAGTCGTAGCTATGGCGACATGGGCAACACCTACGACTTCATATTCTCCTTCATCTCCGGAGTAGTAAGTTTCCAATGTGGGGCCTTCTTGAACATATAGAGCCCTTGGGACTCTCCTCGCGAGATTCTTGTTTTGTGGAGCTTTGTTCTTGTCCTTGCGAACAAGCTTCCCTTCATTTTCTTCTCTTGGCTCAAAAGGACACTCCTTGACAAAATGGTTCGCACTTGCACAATTGAAGCATGTCCTTGACAGCTCCCCCTTTGTAATGCCCAGGGTTTCCCCAATTAGTTTTGCTTGTTTTCTTTTGCATAGTCATGCATCATGCCATCATGTCATATGTATTGTAAAACTCACCAAACAATTAAAATTTTGCCAATCCTATTGTCATAAAATCTAAGTTGCGCTTGTGGCCTAAAAAATTATTTTCAACAGTGCAAAAACAATCTCTGTAAATTAATTAAAGAAACCAAACAAAAAAAATGTTTGAGTGAGAGAGAGAGCAACCCACCAGGCCAAAACCAGCCCAGCCTTTCAGCCCACTTCTTTTCCCTTCCTCTTCGTCCGTACACGAAAGCACACGCATGAGGCGTGACCGCTGTCGCTGTCCACCAGCAACTCCTCCCATGGTCCCCTCTCCCTTCCTCCATATGCCCCGAGGCTGGCCTCCCCTCTTCCCCAAACCCTAGCCCCTATCCCCCTCTCCTTCCGCCGCCACCTCTCCTTTCCCCTTTGTGTTCTTTTATTTTTCCTCTGAATTTTCTGGTAGAGAGACAGAACACCGGAGGTTCTCGCAACACCCCCGTCGCCATGATCTCCTTCGACCTCATCTATGTGTGGGAACGGAACTACCTCGACCTCCCCTTCCTCTACGCTGCAGATCAGGAGCCGGAGCTGCCCAGGACGTCGCCGGCATGGTCGTCTTCCTCTCTGGTTCGTGTGCCGTCTGCTCCGCTTCATCGACACTTCGGTCCGCCTCCGATCATCTCCGGCCGCCACCAACCTTCGCCACGGTGAGCACCCCTCTGGAACATCTCCCCTACCCCTCCTCGTGCTCTCGGAGCGTCACCATCGAGCGGCACTGTTGCAGGACGTAATTGTCCATGTTCTGTTCCGTCCTGCTCCCTGAATCTTTCGTGTTCGAAATTCAGTTAACCCCGGTGAGTCGAGTCTTAAACAGTCGGATCTGTATCCTGCCACTTGAGAGCACGTAGCCCAGTGGCTTGTGCTCCGATTCGCACCGTGGAGACCCGGGTTCGATTCCCTTCCGAGGCAATTGCCTCCCCTTTTTCTCCTTTTACTGCGCGCAGTGCGACGGACCCCACCTGTCATTGACTTAGCGCGCCACCTCCGCTTCCCGGTCGCCTCGTCAGCGCCGCGTGGACGTCGGTCCCGCTTGTCATACTCTCGAGCTAGCGAGCAGCTGTGTGGAAGTTGTCCCAGATCCAGATCTTGCGCGCAGTGCGACGGACCCCACCTGTCATTGACTTAGCGCGCCACCTCCGCTTCCCGGTCGCCTCGTCAGCGCCGCGTGGACGTCGGTCCCGCTTGTCATACTCTCGAGCTAGCGAGCAGCTGTGTGGAAGTTGTCCTAGATCCAGATCTAGATCTGAAATCTTGCACCTAGGCCCTTGCTGTCCTCTGTTTTGCATTGGAGCCCTTCCACACTCTGTTTCCATCACGAACAAGTCCCAGTTTTTACAGAAAACACCGAAATATTCAAATGCTCATAACTTTTGTTTTATTAATCCAAACCACACAAACTTTATGTCTATTTCGATCAGAAAAATGCAAGGAATACTAATATGCCATCCATGCTCATGTTTTCATCTCTCATCTTGCATTTTAGTAGTGTTATGCATGTCCACCTAAATAATAAACATGGAATGTGTTGGGCATTTAATTAATTGGTGCCCTATTCCATTTAATTTTGTGTCACTCACCTATGAATTGTTTTCCATGCTACACAACATTTAATATTGATGGTTAGATAAATAACTTGAACATTCTAAATTAATTGTTGGGACTCCGGTTCCACTTAAATTGGTTAAGTTGCATTCTCGCATGTCATGCATCCATATCTTGATCATGCTGGATATTTTGCCGTAGAAGTAATTGTTGCATCCGTTGATTCTTTTAGTGCTTTGCTTCTTCGCGGATAGGACGTTGAGATGATGTGAGCATCGACAAGTTCTACGGATGTACCTCTACCTTGCTGGATCTCAGGCAAATATACTCACTTGCTACCTATGTTGCCTTTCCTCACTTGTTACCGATTCTTTCCGTTGTCTTTATGCTAGCCTAGTATTTTCGATGCTTGTGTTCCGATCCCATCACATGTTTACCCTGCTGCCACGATATTGCCTTACCTCCACACCTATAACCCTGTTGTTTGTTGGCCTGTGTCGTACTAGCATGCTTAGTGTTGTTTGCGCTCAAGTCCCTATTGTCCGTCTTATCACCTGTTTAGTTTGATAGTTGGGTTTCAACTTAATCAACAACATGTTAATGTTTTGGGTAATAATAATTTGATGATAAGGCACCGGCAGGAGGCCCGGCGTGGTTTTGAGGCCTGCTAGTGTCGAACTTAATTAGGAAAAGGGTCTTGTCCTCCGATCCATGATGAGCGCACTAACCGCATGTGGGAAGCGTGTATGGGTGCACCCCGCAATTCTGATTCGATTCACATCTCGTCCAAATCGCCACACTTAGTTTGGGCTTTCCATTTGATGCATGCATATGCAGGTGCGAACCCTTGGCGCCAGGGTGGAACTTTTGTAGTCGGCATTTAGGGCGGCGTGGTCTTAGAGTGCTATGAGGGTCCCCCTTTTCTTCGTGGGGGCTCGATTAGCCGCGCACGCACAGCACGTGGTTCTTTGGGCTTGATGCGAAGAAGAGTTGGGTTGTGTTGAGTGCCTAGCTTGGTGGAAGTGCATTTCCATCTGGCGGGTCATTCTTACGTGTACGACCAAATTGGTGCATCCCTGCAGGGTTAATCTTCTCGAGAAGCCGTGTTGTCCGCGGTTATGGATGACTTGGTGAAAGTGCTGGCTAACAAGTACTCAGACAACTTACACTTAACGATGATAACTTGACTAGTAATATAGATTACCTCCACCATAAAAATGAATGTCACCTTAATCAACAGTGTGAGTTTCCTTGGGTTGCTTCCTTAGTAGGGGGTAACACTGGATGGGTATTGTTTGGTGAGTAGTTATAGTTGGTTTTGTCGCGCTATCTTATCCCTTTCTTTTAGCCGGATGTTGTAGCGCGTCTCTGTAGTTAGTTAGTGCAGCCCGCTGCCGCTTCGTTGCAATAATCCCTTCCTTCCGTTGTACCCAAAGTATTTGTATCTTGTGATGATTGGTTACGTTGGTATCTTGTGAGTATGGTTTATCCACTTGCCAGTACTCAATAGTACTGACCCACGAACCCATTTCGTGGCTGCATATTCCACATTGCAGTCAACAGGTTTGAAGTCTAACGACGTTAGCTTGGGAATCCCTCCGGCTTGGCCTGGGCAGGGATTGGACGCCATCGGTTATCTTCAGGACTCTTAGTCCAATTTGTATCTTGCCCGTAGTCGGACACTATGTTGTTTCTTCCGCTGTTATTTGGATCTTTGTATTGTATCAGTTGTATCCTTGACTCGTTTGAGTCGTCTTGTATATACCTCTTCTGTTGTTGTTGTGGATTATTCGTGAACTGTTGTAATGGTATCAGAAATGACAACTCGGGATCGGTTATTATGCGGATTTGGGTGGAAATGCCGAAATCTGCATAGTGCCCGATCCCGGGGCTTCCTTCTTCCTAAATATCTTGTTTCTTGAAGGTCTAGGGGCACCGGCCTTGTGAGCCTCCCATCTATTCCAATAACCATGCATGGCAAGAGCTATGCACTTATGAGCACCTTTGTATGTGTCTTCATAGTCCTCATCATCTTCATCATCCTCATCCACTTCTTCTATCTTAGCAATCGCCTTAGACTTCAAGGCGAGGTTTGGAGAGTTTCCAACTCCTCTTGAGAGAGCAAGAGCATCATCCGCGCTCTTGTGAGATAGGGATATGGCTATGAACTCACTAAGAACACCAATGGAGTTGAGGGATTTGTAGTCGGATCTTGTTCGAATGCTAGTGGCGAGGTTCTTCTCGAATGGAGTTATTGCCTTGAAAAACTTCCTCTTGATCCACTCATCGGAGATTTCCCCTTTTCCAAAGTCCCTTAATTGATTACCAAGGGTGACAACTCTTCTATATATCTTCTCGGGACTTTCGTCTTCAAGCATAATGAAGTTCTCGGACTTGTCAAGAGCAACATCATACTTGGATGATTGGATGCTAGAATTGCCTTGGAACAAGGTGTCAAGTTTATCCCAAGCCTCCTTGGCGGTCTTGATATCGCGGATGTGTTCAAGATGTTCTCTTGGGAGAGCCTTTTGGATAGTGACAAGAGCGGTCCTGTTGAGTTGAAATTCCACATCTTCTCTTGAATCAAGTTGCTTGGATCATGAGGGTGGAATCCATGGAGAATGCGTCTCCACAAAGCGGTGCAAGATCCTGAAATATGGGACTCCATATCGAACTTCCAAGATGAAAATTCATTAGTGTTAAGCATGGGAGGAACTCCAACATTAACCATGTGTGGCATTGTGGCAATGGGATGGATAGAATCATAATTGGGAGGTGGTGGAACTTTAGAGTGAGACCCCGAATCGTTAGCCGATTGAGACTTGGAGCCTTCGGAGATCCCACCACTCTTAACCTTTTTATCGGCTTTTGCTTTGGCTCTCGCCTTAGCTAAAGCAATGTTAGCTTCCATTTCGGGGATGTCCGGAAGGGACTCTTCATCCGAGCTAACATCATTGGCGGTGAGAGGTGGTTCCTCGGACTCCTTGGTTTTCCCCATCAAGGCCTCCATCATTTTCTTTATGCTAGAAACCTCCAAACTAACACTAGAGCTAACCTTGGACAATTCGGTTTGGATGGTTCCAACCGTTTCTTGTAGGTTAGATATAGTGTCGGCCATTTTGGCGATTTCCGCACTAGAACTTTCATGGGCATTTTCATTGACCATTATACTCTTGGGCGGTTAAGCCCTTAGCAAGAGCCGATGCTCTGATACCAATTGAAAGTGCACTGTGGTCAACTAGAGGGGGGGTGAATAGGTTGACTACCAATTTTTATTTTCTTTTTCTTTTAGTGGGGCTAAGCAAGATAAGATAAGGTTCTCTAGATGTGCATCTAGGTGAGCAACCTATGTGGACAAGATAATATACGCAACGGAAGTAAAACAAAAGGTAGCAAGATAAACCACACGTGTAAACAAGGAGACAAGGATATGATTCCCGTAGTTCCTTCTCAATGAGAAGTACGTCTATGTTGGAGAGGTGGAGAGCCACCTAGGCACTCCTCGATAGCACGATTGTGCACACCTTATTCTCCTTGAGCTTCTCCGGTGAGGGAGATTCTCGTTTCCACTATGAGGTCGACTTGAAGGCGTTGACCAAACCTTTACACGAGCTCGAGGACACTCCAGAAGATGGATGGAGGCTCTCAAGCAATCCGAAGCTTCTTGCAACAAGGTGGAAGCTACAAGCATAAGATCTACTAAGGTTTCTAGGCCTCAAGTAGGATTCTAGATCTAGTAGGTTGTGGTGGATGGATTCGAAATTACTTTGGTGGAAGTGTGGATCTAGGTCTCCTCTAGATCTCCACAAAGTATGGGAGTGAGTGGGTGGACGGAGAGGGAGACCTAGGTGGGTGAAGCTTTCATTAATGGCTAGGAGAGAGAGTGGGAAAAAGCTTAGCATTTATGAGGTAGGGGAAGGGGTATTTATAGCCCTTCCCACAAGTGGCCGTTGAGCAGTCCCAGCAGCACCGGAGGCGCCGGTGGTCTTCTTATGTGCGCAGGCGCGCATCCCAGATCCTTTTTCGCTTGGGGCAAAGGGGCGGAGGGTCCGGTGGATTTGGCGGAGGCTCCGCCCACCGGAGCTGCACCAGAGGTTCCGGTGGGGCCTCCACCCTTATCTAACAGAACCCTGTTTTAGCGGAGCCACCACTCGAAGCCCACCGGATGCCAGCCCCCTAGCGCGCCGGTTGAGAGGGCGGAGCCTCCGGTGGTTTCACCGGAACCTCCGCCCACCGGAAGCGCACCGAAGCTTCCGCTGGAGGGTCCGCTCATATCCAACATAGCACTTTAGGGGACCATTCACCGGAGGCCAACCCCCTAGTGAGCCAGTGGAGAGGGCGGAGGCTCCGGTGGTTTCACCGGAGGCTCCGCTCTGGCCTCCACTCGTATGCACCAGAGGGTAGTTTGGGCGGACCCCACAACAGACCTGCACAAGAGCCCCGCGCTGGAGGAAGATTGGGGCGGAGGTTCCGGTGGTTTCACCGGAGCCTCCGCTGCATATAAAATTGCCTTTCCAGATTTGTCTCTTCTAGCTCTTTTCATTCCAAACAAATTTGTAGCCCATAGATATTGTATACTTGATGAACCTGGGCATTTTCATGTATCAAATAAACATTAGTCCAATAGGTATGTTGTCATTTAATTATAAAAACGTAAGATGATCTTTCAGCGCCGACGACGGGAGAGAGGCGGGAAGGGGAAGGAAAGATGGGTGGCGGCGGGGAGGGAAATGGCAGGCGTCGGGGGACGGAAAGGGTTTTTGGTGGGTGCTTGTGTCGCTGGCAGGACGGGCCCGCGGCACGGAACGACTCGTCCGGCGCCCCCACAGGAGCCCCTGGGAGGCGGGGTTGGGCTGGGTTTGCCGGACGGGAACAAGGGGGCGTCCGTACGGGAAGACCCAATGGGGGCGCGACTGGGCGTGCTGGGGGCTCGTCCTGACGGGAAGGCGCTTGGGGGCGGCCTTTGAGGGGCAGGTGGAGATGCTTTTATCGAGTCGAAATTGACAAATAGGACTCTTGGACGCAAAAATTCCGTCCTCTAACCTTCCGACGCAAAAAATAACGAATCTAACATTGAAAAATTGCTCATTGCGCATCTCGCCGACGAGTACGAGACTGGTGGGAAGAGGAAGAGAGTGGGCTCAAAGATCGGCCGTCTGTGCATTCCGTGGAACCGGGCTTTCGGACGCGCGTTGTTGATGAAGGACTACTTTGCCGAGGTATCGACATATCTGGCTCATCTCTTCTGTAGGCGCTATCAGATGTGTAGATCGTTATTTGTTCGCATGGTCGAATCTTGCGAGAAAAAATCTCGTTATTTTGTTCAACAGAGAAGTGCCGCCGGTTTGATAGGTTTTAGTTATTACCAAAATATGTCGGCGGCAATGAGAGTGATAGCATATGGTGTGCCGGCCAACTACACCAATGAATATCTTCGCATCGGCGAAGATACTACGACCAAATCCGTTAGTGTATTCGCTAAAACTTTGATTAAAGTTTTCGGCGTCGAGCACCTCCAAACTCCCAACGAGGAGGACACGATAAAACTTATGGCTAGCAATGAAGCAAGAGGTTGGCCGGGCATGCTCTAACTTGTGTTCAAACGAATTTGTAATATTCTAACTTGTTTTTCTTCAGGTATTTGCACCGCTTTGTGTCAGGTCTCATGAGGCCTCAAGCAAGAAGAGGATGCCATATGATGAGCGGTATACTATGTTCATCGAGAAGTTAGGTCTTTTACTATGGATCGGCGCACTCCCCAGCGAGGGTAATCCTCTATGTATGGACACATATTCTAAAAGATGGCAGGGGCAGATGGTGGATTTTATCGGCATGTCTCCCCCATTGCCTAAAGACCCCAAGAAGACCATAGTCATATTAATTTTGTGGGATTTAAATAGGGCAGATCCCCCGTAGCATACGCTACCCTCGTCCTTTTCATTTTTTTCCTCCCCTCTCCTGCAGCCCTCTTAGTTACTCTAGGGTAGCTCTTGGGAGCAAAAAATTAAAAGGGTCACCCCCTCACATGACCGGAGGTACCCAATAGAGGGTAGCTCCCTTGCCCTAGCACTACCCTCTTCCCTTGTCACTTTTTCGCCTCCCTTATCCTAGAGCCCTCTTGGTTGCTCTCGGGCGGCTCGTGGCAGACCCGCCGGACTCTTAACCCTCTCAGGAGGGTAACGCCCCCGACGAGGGAGCTACCATGAGTAGGGTAGCAACATCGACGAGGGAGCTACCGTTTTGATCTGTGGAGCCTTGCGTGGTCCAATGTTGCCATGCTGGCAAGGGGGTAGCGCCCCGAGTGTTAGAGTTACCATATCTAGGGTAGCGTCTTTAGTGCAGGCGCTACCCTAAATTGTTAGATTCGTGTATTTTTTTGCGTTGGAGGGTCAGAGGATGAATTTTTTGTGTCCAAGGGTTAGATTTGTCAATTTTGACCGTTATTGAAGGTGTGGGGCCGACCGTATGTGGGAGTTTCAGCTAGCTTGTTGTAGTTGTGGCGTGGGAGCGCAGATGGTAGCAAGGCGGAAGCCGCAGAGCCGACTCCGGCGTAGTCATCGGGACTGGCGTACTTGTTTTTCTCGCATCGGTTCTATTGATAGAGTAGTTCAATGTCTCGTATGAATAGTGAGTTGCAGAAACAATTTGATTGTACGTGCGCGTATGATATGATTGTTGCACTCATGGCCCATGTACCAGATTTAGGCCAAGACTGAATGTTATGAGATAAATAAATGCTCCATGTTCATGTAACATGGCAGCGAACATATAATCAAGATGTTTGGTTATGGTACAATGTTTGAGACTCGGAGGTTTCTAATGTCAGTTGAGCTAAATACAGATTTGTTGTAATTTCACTCTCTCCGTATTACAACGGTTTTATCATGAATTACAACATGAATGGGACGGAGAAAACATCAAATGAGCTTCTTACTTTGCTAAAAATTGCTCAGCCTCGTGTAAGAAGGGAAAACAATCAAGTATCGATTGCTAAAGTATTTTTTTTGTATTCAATATAGGAGCTACGAGAAGTAAGGAGACGAAATAAATAAAAGGTCTTTATGTGCGTGAAACTTGGTGCATGAAGGTTCATCCGAGAATGAAAACATCTCCAGTTTTATTTTTATAGTTCAAAAGATATATGAGATTTGGCTCAACTTATTGTAATAAGGTCACATGTTTATTGATGTAATACTCATGTGGATTCATAGGAAAATTGTCCTGGTTATCTTATGAGAATATTATGGATCTCATAAATATCATTTGTTCTGAAATATTTTGTGATTGTGTTGACACCACCATCCAGTGTCACTATCATTTCAAACACATCATATACATGATGGAGAAAGTTTGAAATATCGGACGAAAGACTTGATGAATTAAACAAGAGAAAAAAATCTTGGATTATTGATGATACTCCCGTCAATAAACAAAACTTCACAATGAAATTTTAGAAATTATATCTCAGTGATGTTTTAAAAGTTTTCAAGGCATGATCTGACTAACTGAGACAAATTTAGCATTAAGAAGAATTCTGTTGCAAAAGTATTTTATATTACTCATTATACAATATAGTAACTTAAGTTAGAATTTTGACACAAATTATATTATCTTTACTTTGTGTCATTGTTTTGAAAGATAAACTATAAAGAGACAATTTTTTCTTAGATTTTAAAAGTTTCTAAAAATTTGAAATTTGATCTTAAGATACTAAGATAGAGAAACAAATTAATACTTTGTTGATTGTTCCAATTTTATATTGGAAATCCTCTTATAAAACCACCACATAAATAATAATGTTTTATTACTAAGAGATATGTGATTCTTAAGAAAATCGTTTTTTGTTGAATTGAGTAGGAGAATAGTGATTCTTGAACGGATTATTGAATCTTCAGAAATACTTGTCAGAATTGTGCAGACGGAAGCAATTTCAATTGATAATTATTTTAGACTAGTACCAAGAGTCATTGCGGTTAGGACATGACTGCTTATAAATAAAAACACTTAACCAAGAATGCACATAACAGTTTTCAGGACAACTTGAATAAAGGGTGTGCATGGAATAAGTAAAGATAATAAAGAGCTTAAATATCCAAATGACTTGAAGTGAAAAGTGTTTTTATACCATCAAGTTTAACTTGAAAACGTGAAGGAATTCCTGTTGGAATAAGATGATCATAAAACTTATTTTGTCTTAAATGGTTTTCTGACAAATGCAAGAATTGACTACTAAACATCCCGTGACATATAGCAAAACTTTATCGATCCACATAATAAGTCTGTGTGAGATATTATGATGAGGACATCCCTAGTTCTTTACCACACAAGGAGGTTGTTATCCAAGAGAAGCATGATGAAATAAGACTTGGACCAATAACAAGATCAAGGGCCAAGTTACTACAACAACATGTGAATTCTCCTTATTGAATATGATGTTTGTGGTAGTGAGAATTTTATACTGCCTAAGTCTATGCATTTATGTATGATCAGGGTTATTGATAACACAAACATAGAGGTGGAAAAGAACAAGGAGGAGCTGGAAAACAAGATGGAGATGATGGAAAACAACATTACAAGTGGTGGAAACAACAATACAAATGTTGAAAACAATAGTACAAGTGGTGAAAACAAATGTACTAGTTTGGAAAACAAGTCCAAGAATTTTTTCCACCAATGAGCAATTAAGGAAACAAGAGGAGGCGCGCCATTGAAGATCAATGCGCCATAGTAATTAGTCCTATTGTATTAGGAGATGGCTTGTATGCCATATGTGGCCAAACTCCCTAAAGTGAGTCGGTTTGTATCTTTCCTAGTCCTTCTAGGAGTCCTAGTCCTAGTAGGAGTAGTGGTGCTTGTGCAAGGGCCTTGTGGCTGCACCCCTTCTCCTTTAAATACATACCACCCATGTGTGGTTTAGGTAGAACAAGTCTAAACCAAAGAAACCCTAGCCTCTGGATTGTATTGCTGCTAAGCATTCATCTTGAAGTAACCATTGCAAAGTTGCGTGATATCTTGTTGTTCCACTGGGAGTAAGGGGATACAAGACCACTGGTGATCTTTGATTGTGTGTGCAAGAGTGTGTAGTTGAGAATATCCAAAGGGGTTGATTGCTGTTGCACTGGAAACAGGGATTATCCAAGGACAGTTCTTAGTGTAGAACTAGTTATCTATCATCCACAAAACATTCACCATATTATCAGGGAGAGCTCATTGAGAAGATCGGGCCACCCCATATCATTTTGGTATCAGATTCTCGGGTTTACTCGGTGAGTAAATTTCATCCATAGTCTAGTTGTTTTTATTTCCTATCCGAAAAAGCCACACAAAAATATTAGGTTTTAGTTTTGCCAGAGCCTAGATCAACACCAATTAGATGCTACTAATTGTTGTTTCTTGTTGATTTGTGTTCCTGTTTTCTGTTTTTAGTTTTTATCTATTAGGGTTAGGTTCATCTAGTTCATCTTTTTGTTTCCATCTATATAAAAAATCTCACAAAAAATATTGGATATGAGTTGCTCTTGTGTGATAGGTTTGATTTTCACCGTGGCATTGTTTCTACAAATATTGCCATGGATCGCCTAGTCCTACTCGAGTTCCTAGTGCCTATCGGATTGAGCAAGGAATCTCACCAAGTTGCTGCCGCGCGCAAACCTCCTAGTGCTACTCGGATTCAAATCCGTGTTGTACCGTGCACACATTTGCACGCGTTTTGCTTTTGCGCGCACGTCCTAGCTCCTATCGGAAACGAGTCTGAGCGCTGTGGGGCACAAAAATCACCCATTTTCGCTGCCGTGACCGCGAGTTCCTAGTCCAACTTGGACTTCCCCTGCTGCGGTATAAAATCCATGCGTTGTTTCCGGACTCCACTCCACCGCAACAAACACCTGCGCCTTGCCGGACAGATTTTTTTGTCCGATTTCACTGCCGGCACAGTACAAAACCGTTTGTTTCTCTGTCGTGAGTCTGTGCTCTCGTTTTCTCTCTGTTTTTCATAGTCTTTTTTTTTTGTTTTCTCCTGTTTTCTCTCTAGGTATTCCTGATCCGATCTTTGTTAAGCCTAGCCACAACCATTCTACAACAAAGTTATTAGGTTTGGGAACAAAAAAAGAGGTTTGGGAGCCTTTGAATCAACTAGGAGCAATAAGTAGAAGAAAACAAAAATTATGGACTAGAATTGATCAAATTGAGCAGCCTGTTAGAGCAATAAAACAACTAGTCTTATGGAGTGGAGTTCTTTCGGACGAGCTCCCAAACCTTTTTTTTCGACTTTTGCTCTCCGAAGGTGAACCCGATACGGACTCTAGTTAGAGAGGAGACACGGAACTACAAAGCAAAACAAAATAGAATAGCAAAACCCTCACCCGAATAGGAAGAGTGCTGTGGCAGGGATGTAAGCGTGGGGGTATATGCGGTGAAGCGGAAGGCGGCGGGTATATGGATGGTGGTGGATATATGGATGGTAGCGGTGGAAGTTTGCTGGATGACGATGGTGATCTGCAAGCGTGCAAGTCGATGCGGCAGCGACAATGACTATATGTGAACAGAACTCGAAACTCTACAAGAACTAGACGCTAAGACCAGAAACTCGACATGACAATGCAGACGAAGACTCAAAGATGCAATACACTGAAAGGAAAATGCGACAGGCCCGGATTGGTTGTAGGACGGGATGATCTAACCCTAAATATTTTTGGATTTTTCGTGGACGGTAGGTATGAAGATGCAATCTAATCTATGAAAACAGTAAAATCTCACTGATCAACCTGAAATCTGATACCACTTGATAGGGCAAGGGAGTCCGATCTTTCGATGAGATGGATATACGTCGATTATGGTGGAGTTCGACCTTGGCGATCCGACTACTACGCACATATACGCAACGCCAATGCAATCGCTAAACCAATCTCTGTGAGTTACCGATCCCGCGGAAGCACGATCAGCCTGACCAGTCGGTCTGGTTCTACCTGCAATCGAGGAACAAGTAAGAACCAATAATGCAATCGGAATTGCGGATCAAAGATGAGCTTTATTGAATGGCGGGATTCTACAAGTGCATAGTACATGAGGTCTAGCCGACACTTGTGCCTATGGCGAAAACTAGCAATGGATGAGTTCTTTTTTAACTAAACAAAATCTGAGTATAAACGAAGCCCTAGGGGCGGTATTATGGGGGAAAAGAGGGGAAATTCATGCTCCCATGGGTGGGGCCACGAATTCTAGTCTATCTCCCTTTTCCCTATCAATACGGACTCTAAAAACTACCCATAAAGGTGTATGACGAAATTACATCGGTCTAGCCCAAAAATAGAGGTGTCGCAGCACCATATAAGGCTATGGACGAATTTCTAAAATATCAATATGAATATTTTGTCCAATTATTCATTCATTATTATGGTGGCCTCATGTCGCGGTCATCTCCATCCGTGGAATCATCCTCTCCATCACTAGAACTCCTGCTTCCATCTCCCTCTACGAGCAGGGTCCAAAGCTTGTCCTTCTCATCCATGCTTGGTCCATCATTCCTGAGAGTCATAAACACATTTGATTTAGGCAGCGTCATATTCTCATGTATATTAGGAACATCTCGTAGAAACAAAAGTATCCGACGATTAATTTGACGGGCATGAGCTCTAGTCATAGGTACTTGTATGTGTGGTGGTGTAGTGGCTGCGGTTGCATCCATAGTAGGGATGGCCTAATCAATAGCTGTGGAGGAGCCTACAAAGAGAAGAATAGCTCTAGAGACCTCATTTTTTAGCCTTCCAATCCAATGATTAAATTAATCAACCAATTAAGAACAAACTACGTGAAGCCGCGTGCCAGCTATAAAAGTGTTATACATTCTATAATTAAACAAACGTACCAACATGAGTACGTAATGCATGTACGTGACATTACAAATCACGATTTCTCGATTAATCCTGGTCATAAATTCTAGATCTAATTGTCTTAATTACTTTGATGATGTGGATTAATGTGGTGTCTCATAGGAAGGCTCCAATTAGTAAATGTAAGATGACTTACAGCCATTTCTCGGACTTAGGTCCATCTTCGTTTCTTCGTAGTTCGTAGGTTTGTCATATTTCATTAACATGATGGTCGTAACAAGGTTGTCTTACCACTTAGTGTAGAACACATTATCGCACGCCTACAATCTTAGTATGAGCTTTGATCAGAGCTTCGTGATCATTATCACTAGGTTCCTTCCAGAGGACGGTTCCGGAACAACTTCCGTTGCGCCACTCGGTGTCCGTAAGGAAAGTTCACTAACTCCGTCTTGCTCTACTTTCTTTCCCACTTATACCTTTGGCAAGATACAACTTCTTGAGTAAGGTACGTTCCAACAAAGATTTTTCTTTGTGAAAGATGTATCCAATTGATTTATCAGATACTCTACAAAGATGAATTCATAATGGGTGGCCCAATCTTCTCAGTGAACTCACAGACAATTCCAGTATGATAACTAGTGCGCCACTAAGAACTCTCCCGGCTGATCCCTGATGCCAATGCAAAAGATAGCAACCCCAAGGATATTGTCAACTCCACACTCTTGCACAAGTAATCTACCGACTACAAGTGGTCCTGTACCGTCTTATTCCCAGTGGAACAGTAGGTAACACGTAAAGTTTGCAGATGAACTTCCAAATGAAAGACTTACAAGCAGTTTCAATCTAGAGGTCTAGGGTTTTTGGGTTTAACGTAGTCTCATCTATTCCACACGCAGGTGGTAGCTATATATGAGGGAGGGGGTGATTCCCCACGAAATTGACCTATTCCTACTTGTTTGGACTCAACCAACTCGGATACAAACTGACCCAACATGGGTGCAGCCAATTGGACTCGATTTGGAAACTGGCAGAAAACTATTCGTAGATTGTGTCGGTCACCACGGCTTGCACGAGTCGAATTTCTTTATGGGGCCAGATCCATTGGAAAGCCCATCAAATTTCCGAATCGGATTGTACTCGTTTGCTGTATTTGGAGGCTGTATGAAGAATCCATGACTATTTCAAATTCGGGACTTCTGGCAGTCCGAACTGAAACATCATTTCCTTGTTGTTGTTTTCCACGCCTCCTTCTCTTGCTCCTTGCTTCCTCTTCTCCATTCATGTTTGTGTTATTAATAAACCTAATCATACATAAATTCATAGGCTTAGGTAGTATAACATTCTCATAACCACAAACATTATTTGTTACAAGGAAAGAATTCACCTTATAATAAATATCAGTGAGGCTCAATATTTCCTTCCAACTCAAGCATGAATAAACCTCATGGTCCTCTATGATATCCCTATCATCTTCCCTTTCTTCAAAAAAATTCCTATGACTCTCCTCCCTTTCTTCAAGAGAAGACGTCCTCGGCTTCTGGTAAGCTGAAAGTGGAAGAAACAAAAAGAACAACGTGTATGCACAATACAAATATCTATAATGGGATGCATTGGTTGTTAGCAGCTCATAAAAATTTTCACATGACATGTGACCACGAAATTGGCACGAAAACATCACATAAATGTCATAGCATCTCATAAAATAGCAATCATAATTGCAAATATAAGTGAAGCTCATAAAATCATGAGCAAAAGGAGAGACATTCATGTATAAATTCTTATTGTTTAGTATCAAACCAATTGTCTTCACAGACGATCTATGATCAAAAGTGGTGGTAGTAAAGTCAAAACAATCCAAACAAATTAACTCATTATATAGTGGATACCATACTTCAACTGCGCTACTCTGATATGTATAACAAAGTAATGGCCGAATAGTAGTACACATAATTTTCTTCTCATGTTTAGTATAATCATCATGTAAATTGCAACTCATTTTGCAAATATAAGTGAAGTATAAATCAGTAACATATGTACTTATCAAGTTTTGTTGCAAATCAAACATATGTGGAGAATCATGCTTAGATTTAGCAAATTGTACACAATCCAAACGAGGTAACACAATGTTCAGTTCAGCAATTTTATCACAAGTAATACATATGTGATCCACCATAAAAATTTCATTCATGTTATAGTCACCAACCAAATTAAAAGTGAAGCAAGTAGCATGAGTGCTAGAATTGATATATAAAATTTCAGCAATCCTATTCATAGCACATTGCACATTAATTGGTTCATGTAACATGATGGAATACACAATATCAATAGGTGGTATTTTAGCAAGCACTTCTTTATGTGTAATCAAGACCACATGATCAAAATTCGAAATATTCAAAATATCACATGATGGTGGACTATATGTTACTATCAACTCAGAAGAATTAACTAGCACATTAGTAGACTCCCAAAATGTTGTACTTGTAAGTGGTAGCTCCAAATCAGTACCAATGTCAATGACATCCTCCTCAGATATAGTAGGCACTGATTCATCTCTCTCAAGTGTTGATGCAGGTTGTACTATTGATGGCTCCCTTTCTTCAAGAGTAATCTGCATATCACAAAAAATAATACTAGGCACAATGGTACGCTCCTCCAATGGATGTGATGATGGTGGTGGTGCAGGTTGTACTATAGGCTCCCTTTCTTCAAAAGCAACCTGCACATCACAAGACACAACACTAGGAGTAGACATAGTTACATTAGTAGAAATAGCCTCATAGGTCTTCTCAACCTCTACAAATCTCATAACCAATGGTTGATGTCTAATTCTTTTAAATGTTGTAGGACTTTCATGTATTATCCAATCTCTCTTATTATTCCAAAAGAATTGTAAATCAGGATAATTGCTATCAAAATTAACCTTATAGCTACTGCACCAAAATGCACTCAACAAAAGGTGACAGCAAGTAAATGATCTAGGAAGCACATGACATCTAATTTGTACTGTATGATCATGAATAGTTAACGGAGTCCAAGTAGCATGAGTAATGTGAAGTGTAGCATCATTAGTTTTTAACATAAATGAACTGCGAGTTGCATAAGATGTCAACTGTAATGCTTCAACAACCTCAATACTAACAAAATTAAACCGTGTACCCTTATCAAGAGTAATATCAACAGTACTACCATTGATGTCTCCTCTGAAGTGGAACAAATTTGCTGCAGGTATTCCACTAGAATCCTCCTCCCAGAAAGTATCACTGCACATAGAAGAACTACAAAACTCCATTGATTAATTTGTTAGTAACAAAATAACAATGGGATGTGGTGTTCTCTCACAACTCACTCAAAAATCTAGCAAGACAATAGATTATCTTACCGTTCTAAAGTGAATAGAAATTGATGAGGACATCCCTAGCTCTTCACCTATTGTTGAACATGAAGATCCTCCTATCAAAGCTAATGAAGTTAGAATTGGTCCAATGACAAGATCAAGAACCAAGCTATTACAACAACAGGTGAATTCACTCCTACTTGAATATAATGTTTATAATTGTGAGAGCTTTATACTACCTAAATCTTTGCATTTATGTATTCTTAGGTTTGTTGATAACACAAACATGAATGGAGATCATGGAGAGGAGCTACACAAGGATGAGCATGGACTTCAAGAGGAGATGGAAAACAAGTGCTAGCATGGTGAAAACAACAAATAACAATTGTTATCATGATAAGGGGATGGTGCCTCCACAAGATCAAATGCACTAAGTGTGGAAAACAATGCTATTATGTTATTCCACACTCATACATGGACAAATGCAAGAGGAGGGCGCCCACCTGGAAGATCAATGCGCCATAGCAATTCTAGTAGTGTTAGGTTTGGTTTCCATACCAATGTGGCCGAATTCCTTGTGTATGGAATCGGTTTGTATCCATATATGTGAGTCCTAGTCCTAGTAGGAGTCCTAGTCCTAGTAGGGGAGGGTTGCTTGCGCAAGGGAGCCTTGTGGCCGCACCCCTCCACCTATATATGTGTCCCACCTGCGTGTGGTTGAGGTAGATTACGATTGAATCAAACAAACCCCATAACCTCTAGTTGAAACTGCTTGTTAGCCTTTCATACTGGAAGTTCATCTGCAAACTTTACGTGTTACCTGCTGTTCCACTGGGAATAAGACGGTACAGGACCACTTGTAGTCGGTGGATTACTTGTGCAAGAGTGTGGAGTTAAGAATATCCATTGGGTTGCTATCTGTTGCATTGGCTTCAGGGATCAGCCGGAGAGTTCTTAGTGGCGCACTAGTTATCAATACAGAAGTTATCTGTGAGTTCACTGAGAGATTGGGCCACCCCTTATCATCTTGGTATCAGATTTACAGGTTGCCTCGGTGAGCTATCAATTTTCCCTTTAGTTTTGAGTGTTTTTATTCCTATCCAGAAAATTGCCCCACAAAAATAGTTCTAGTCATTGCCATAGCCTAGATATCACCTTAGTTTCATTACTTTTTGCTGTCATTGTGTTAGATTTGTGTTGCTTTTTCTCGTTTTTAGTTTCATATTTTTCGGCTAGGTTTAGGGTTCTTGTTCATCTAGCCGAGTTCATATCCAAAAATACCAAAAACAATCGCAGCACATCACCATATCCACCACCAATCCGATTCCCTCTAGATTTCCTGCCGTGGCACAAAACTTACCAAAACGCTGCCGCCAATCCCCCCTAGTTGCAATCGGATTCCACCCACCCACCCGCAACCTTTCCTTCCGCTGCCACCCCCCTAGTCACTATCGGATTCAACCTCCCATCGCACGCTTACAAAACCCCCCCGCGTGCCCGCATCATCCTTACCAAATCGCTTCCGCGCAATCCACCCCGCGGCAGAAAAACTCTGCCGCCGCTGCCGTACGCGTGCGCTACACGTAACACCCGCGCGCTCCAAAATCCACCGTAACGCGCTTACCCGCAGCTGTTTCGCGCGCGCGCGCTGCCGCGGCACAGGAACGGTGATTTTCGCTGCCGCGCGTTCTGCTCACTGCTGTTTGCTGCCGCGGTACGGTTTTCACTCGTTTTTCCGCCGTAACGTTCTGCCGCGGTGCGGTTTTGATCGTTTTCTCTGCCGTGAGTGCTGCCGTGAGTCAAAAACAGCCTGTTTTCCTGCCGTGAGTGGTTTGTGCTGCCGTGAGCCATCTAGTGCTCGTTTTTCACATAGATTTTTCTGTTTTCTTTTGTTTTTCCTGTTTTTCATCACTAGGAACATCACATCCATACCTTGTGAACCTTAGCCACAGCCTTTCTACAGAATATTGATAGGAACTTTCCCACAAGTATAGCTATTTTGTGCTCTGACAGGCTGCTCGTTTTTCATCACCACAATTGTGTTCACTTGTGTTTGGTTAATTGTTGCTCCTAGCTTAGTGTAAGGCCATTGAAAAATTCAAAAAAAAATAGAAAAAGCAAAAAGTATAAAAAAAAAGAGAAAAGAGAAAAGAGAAAAGAGAAAGTGCAAAAAGGCCATATCATTGCTATTGTTTACTAGTTGAGCTTGCCATTGTGACACTTGGTTTTTCAGTGAGCAATCTTGTGCCTGTCAAAGAGCCTAGCTAGTGACTTTCTAGTGCATTGCAAATTTCCATCCACATATTGCTTTGCCACATTTGTCTCCATTGTGTGAGTTTCCTTGGGTATTTTATATCTTCACTAAGACAGCAAATAGGATTGTTACTTTGGTGATTGTTAGGTATCCATACCAAGACCCACTAAATAACCTTGTTTGCCATTGTGAGAGTTAAAAACCTGGGTATTCTTTTCTTCACACCAAAGCACTTTAATTGCCTCTACTTGTGGTAAGTATCTCTATTCACTTTGGAGTGGTAAGATATCCTATTGTTTTGCTAGATTCTTGAGTGAGTTGTGAGAGGCACCACAACCTATACTTGTTTTATTTTCACTAACCTCTAATGGATCTTTCTAGTAGTGATCTTGTGCAGCAAAAGAAGGATCAATCCGAGGGAGTGAATTGGAGGGAGTATGAGGCATTAAGGGATGTGTTGACAAAGAAATTGGATGACAATGAGGAACATTACAAGAAATATGTGAATGAAGCTGTTGATCCTGTTTATGAGTTAGTTGATGCCACAAAGAAGAATGTGGAGAGCACCAATAAATTGGCCGAAACCAATAGTGCTCAATTGAGAACAATACAAGATGCTATTGATGCTATCAACAACAATATGAATGATCTTCAAACTTTTCTTCAAGCTCGGTTGCCACCTATTGATGATGACAATGCTAGTATCCATAGTGATGCCAATAATGGAGAAGAGCTTAATTTTGGCCGTGGAGCTAGAGGAGAAAGAGGAAGAGGAGGTTTTCAAGGTCGTGCTAGGCGTGTTCCTTTGCCCAATGCTAATGATAATAGAGAAGATATATTGGGTAAACCAAAATTTTCTATTCCATCTTTCAGCTTTGATACTATGGATGTGGAAGAATTTTTGCTATGGGAGTTGAAAATTGAGAAGCTTTGGAGATTGCATGATTATAATGAGGATAGAAAGATCAAGTTGGCATGTTCTGAGTTTGATGGATATGCTCTTAGATGGTGGGACAATCTAGTAAGAAAGAGACATAATGATGGTGAGTTACCCATTGCTACTTGGAACACCATGAAGAGGCTCATGAGGGAAAGATTTGTACCTCCCAATTACATAAGGCAACAATTTGACAAGCTACAACAATTGAAGCAAGGTACCAAGACAGTTGATGCTTATTATCAAGAGATGGAGATGATCATGCAAAGAGGCCGTGTGGAAGAACAAGAGGAGCAAACAATGCAAAGATTTCTTTCTGGATTACATTATAGAATCAAGGGCATTGTGAGGCATTATCAACACACTAATATGCATGATCTCTTACATCATGCTAGAGAGGCCGAATCACATCTATTGGAGGAAGCACAAAATTTGGCTAGAACAAAGAGTCGATTTCCTGTGAGATCATCTATTACTCCTAGTACTCCAACACCACCACCTCCATCATCAAATTTTTGAGGTGCTACATCATCCAAATCCGAGCCTAGTGTGGCTAATACAAGGAAAACATCACAACCAACAGCAAGTGCTTCAGGTTCTAGTGCTCCTACTACAAGGAATAGAGATATTACATGCCATACATGTGGAGGAAAAGGGCACTTCAAGAAGGATTGTCCAAATTCAAAAGTGATGATTATCAATGAGAACAATGAATATGAGACAGGTGATGATGTTGATCCTAATGATCTTGATGATGATGATGGATATTTGAGTGATTCTCCTTTGTATGCTTATGCTACTACTATGCCTTCTATTGTTTGCACCCAAAATTCATTGAGTGTGGTGCCTAGTCCTGAAAATCAAAGGTGCAATTTATTCCAAACAAAGGCTGTTATTGGTCCCAACATGGCTTGCAAAGTCATTATTGATGGAGGGAGTTGTAGAAACTTGGCAATCAAGGATTTATGTGCCAAGTTGAACCTAAAATACTTACCTCATCCGAACCCTTATCATATACAATGGTTGAGTAGCACTGGACAAATGAAGGTATCTCGTATGGTGAGAGTGGAGTTTCAAATTGGACCTTATAAGGATGCTACTGAGTTTGATGTGGTTCCTATGACAGTGTGTCACCTATTATTGGGAAGACCTTGGCAATTTGATAGAAGTGTGAAGCATGAAGGAAGAGCTAATACTTATGAGTTGAATCATCATGGGAGGACTATTATCTTGAGGCCTATGACTCCACAACAAATTATAAATGAGTCCCAATCCAAAGTTGCTATGAAAGAGGAAAAAGAGAGAGAGAGGGATGAGGGAACACCAAAAATACAAGCCATGGGGAGTGATAGCAAAACCAATTCGAGTGGTAAAAAGAGAGAGAACCTATTATGCATGTTAGCCACTAAAGAGGATTTGAGGGAATTTAAGGATGATCCTTCACTAGTCCCTATTGTGCTTATTCACAAGGGAGAGATTTTGGTTTCTAATGACATGACCCCTATTCCTCTTGGTGTTTCTAATGTTTTGCAGGACTTTGAGGATGTTTTTCCACAAGATGTGCCCTCGGGATTGCCACCATTGAGAGGAATTGAACATCAAATTGATTTGATCCCGGGAGCATCTCTCCCAAACCGAGCCCCTTATAGAACCAATCCACAAGAAACAAAGGAGATCCAAAAGCAAGTACAAGAACTATTGGACAAAGGTTATATTCGGGTTAGTTTATCTCCTTGTGCCGTTCCCGTTATTTTGGTTCCTAAGAAAGATGGTACTTGGCGCATGTGTGTAGATTGTAGAGCAATTAATAACATCACTATTCGTTATTGTCATCCTATACCACGTTTAGATGACATGTTAGATGAATTAAGTGGTGCTACTCTTTTCTCTAAATGAGAATGAAAGAGGGAGATGAATGGAAAACTGCTTTTAAGACAAAATTTGGTTTATATGAGTGGTTAGTAATGCCCTTTGGTTTAACTAATGCACCTAGTACTTTCATGAGATTAATGAACCATATTTTGAGAGACTTTATTGGTAGATTTGTGGTAGTTTATTTGATGATATTCTCATATATAGCCACAATGAACATGACCACATGGATCATATTAGACAAGTTTTGCAAGTGCTAAGAACTAATAAATTATATGGTAATCTTGAGAAGTGCACTTTTTGCAAAGATAAGGTTATATTTCTTGGTTATGTTGTTTCTAAGCATGGAATTGAGGTTGATCAATCTAAAATTGAAGCTATTCGAAATTGGCCAATTCCCACTAATGTGAGTCAAGTTAGAAGTTTTAATGGGCTTGCTAGTTTCTATAGAAGATTTGTGCCTAATTTTAGTACAATTGCTGCCCCTTTAAATGATCTAACTAAAAAGGGTGTTAATTTTGAATGGGGTGTTTCTCAAGACATTGCTTTTGATACTTTGAAAGAGAAGTTGATTTCGGCCCCATTACTTATGCTTCCAAATTTTGATAAACAATTGGAGATTGAGTGTGATGCTAGTGGCATAGGTATTGGAGGTGTGCTCATGCAAGAAAAGAAACCTATTGCTTATTTTTCTGAAAAATTGAATGGTGCACAATTGAATTATTCTGTTTATGATAAGGAATTATATGCACTTGTGAGAGTTTTAGAAGTATGGAAACATTATTTGTGGCCTAAAGAATTTATTATACATAGTGATCATGAAGCATTGAAATTTTTAAAGTGCCAAAATAATTTGAATAAGAGACATGCTAAGTGGGTTGAGTTCATTGAATCTTTTCCATACATTATAAAACATAAAAAGGGATTGGATAATGTAGTTGCTGATGCTTTGTCAAGGAAAAATATGTTACTCTCAAATTTAGAAATCAAGGTTTCGGGTTTGGAGGGTATTAGAGATTTATATGATGAAGATAATGAATTTTCCATGCCATTTAATAAATGTGTTAACACTAAAGCATGGGAAAAATTTCATATACATGATGGGTACTTGTTTAGAGCTAACAAATTGTGTATTCCCGAGTGTTCTTTGCGTTTATTTTTGATCCAGGAATCTCATAGTGGAGGATTGATGGGACACTTTGGAAGAGAGAAAACATTGTTGATGTTGGCAGAAAATTTCTATTGGGCACATATGAGAAGAGATGTGTATAGATTGGTGCAAAGATGCATTACTTGCAACAAATCCAAATCAAAATTGAAGCCCCATGGATTATATACACCATTGCCATCACCAAGTACACCATGGGAAGATATTAGCATGGATTTCGTGTTGGGATTGCCAAGAACAAAAAGAGGACATGATTCTATCTTTGTGGTTGTGGAGAGATTTTCAAAGATGGCTCATTTTATTCCATGCCACAAGAGTGATGATGCTTCTCACATTGCCAATTTGTTCTTTAGAGAGATTGTGAGATTGCATGGAGTTCCAAGGACTATAGTTTCAGATAGAGATGTCAAGTTCATGAGTTACTTTTGGAAGACACTTTGGGGTAAGCTTGGCACCAAGCTATTATTTTCTACTACTTGCCACCCCAAAGTGATGGACAAACCGAGGTGGTTAATAGAACATTGTCCACATTGCTGAGAGGTATGATCAAGAAGAATTTGAAGGAGTGGGAGGAGTGTTTGCCCCATGTGGAATTTGCATACAATAGAGCTGTGCATTCAACTACTCAATTATGTCCTTTTGAGGTGGTGTATGGTTTCAAGCCAATTACTCCTCTTGATTTATTACCACTTCCTTTACATGAGAGAGTTAATATGGAGGCATCAAAGAGGGCTGATTTTGTGAAGAAGATTCATGAGAAAACAAAAGAGGCCATTGAGAAGAAAGGAAAACATGTGGCTGAAAGAGTAAACAAGAAGAGGAAGGAGCTTATATTTCGGCCAGGAGACATGGTGTGGGTACACTTTAGAAAAGATAGATTTCCCACATTAAGAAAGTACAAGTTGATGCCTAGAGGAGCTGGTCCTTACAAAGTTATTTCAAGGATCAATGATAATGCATACAAGATTGACCTCCCAATTGATGAGTTTGGTGTTAGTAATTCTTTTAATGTGGCTGATTTGACACCTTACCATGGAGATGATTTAGCATCGAGGTCGATGCCTTTTCAAGAGGGGGAGGATGATGAGGACATCCCTAGCTCTTCACCTATTGTTGAACATGAAGATCCTCCTATCAAAGCTAATGAAGTTAGAATTGGTCCAATGACAAGATCAAGAACCAAGCTATTACAACAACAGGTGAATTCACTCCTACTTGAATATAATGTTTATAATTGTGAGAGCTTTATACTACCTAAATCTTTGCATTTATGTATTCTTAGGTTTGTTGATAACACAAACATGAATGGAGATCATGGAGAGGAGCTACACAAGGATGAGCATGGACTTCAAGAGGAGATGGAAAACAAGTGCTAGCATGGTGAAAACAACAAATAACAATTGTTATCATGATAAGGGGATGGTGCCTCCACAAGATCAAATGCACTAAGTGTGGTGTGTGGAAAACAATGCTATTATGTTATTCCACACTCATACATGGACAAATGCAAGAGGAGGGCGCCCACCTGGAAGATCAATGCGCCATAGCAATTCTAGTAGTGTTAGGTTTGGTTTCCATACCAATGTGGCCGAATTCCTTGTGTATGGAATCGGTTTGTATCCATATATGTGAGTCCTAGTCCTAGTAGGAGTCCTAGTCCTAGTAGGGGAGGGTTGCTTGCGCAAGGGAGCCTTGTGGCCGCACCCCTCCACCTATATATGTGTCCCACCTGCGTGTGGTTGAGGTAGACTACGATTGAATCAAACAAACCCCATAACCTCTAGTTGAAACTGCTTGTTAGCCTTTCATACTGGAAGTTCATCTGCAAACTTTACGTGTTACCTGCTGTTCCACTGGGAATAAGACGGTACAGGACCACTTGTAGTCGGTGGATTACTTGTGCAAGAGTGTGGAGTTAAGAATATCCATTGGGTTGCTATCTGTTGCATTGGCTTCAAGGATCAGCCGGAGAGTTCTTAGTGGCGCACTAGTTATCAATACAGAAGTTATCTGTGAGTTCACTGAGAAGATTGGGCCACCCCTTATCAGAAATACTTACCAACAAGTAGTGGCAACTAATATGCTTTGATGTGAAGAAGAGAATACCCAGGGTGTTAACAATCACATGACAAACAAGGTATATGGTGGGGCTTGGTATGGATACCTAACAACACCAAAATAACAATCCTATTTGCTGTCCAATGTGATATAAAAAGCACAGGAAACACACACCAAGTATGGAGACAAATGTGGCATTGCAAATATATGGAGGAAATTTTGTAATGCACTGGAAAGACACTAGCCAAGCTCAAGTAATATTCAGGCACAAGATTGCTCAATGGTGTGTCAATATAGCAATGATGAAAACAGCTCTACAAATATATCAACGTATCTCAAGGCCTTTTTGCTTTTTCTCAATTCTATTTTCTCTCTCTTTTTTTTTATACTTTTTCTCTTTTCTCTATTTTTTTATACTTTTTACTGGCCAAATAACAACACTAGGAGCAATACTATCAAGTGATAACAATGATATGAACAATGTGACACAAATATGTGATAAAGAGCAGCCTGAAAAAGAGCAAAAAAATAGCTAGTCTTGTGGGTAAGGTACCTATTTATTGCTGTAGAAAGGCTCTGGCTAAGGCTCACAAAGATCAGCACAAGAATATATGGAGAAAACAGGAGAAAAACGCGTTATAGCAGCACACGGTAGCGGCTGCTATATAACAGAGAGAAAACAGGTGCGAACACTGCGGCCATGTTGTTTCTGTTGGCTCCTCCCGAGCGCGCGTGGTTGGCGCGGTACCGAGCCCGACAATATAGGAACAAGCGCGCGCTTTTTGGTAGCTGTGCGGGCAGGGATCGATTCCGGGTGGAAAACGACACCAGCGGACGCGCGCGGTGTTTTGGCGGTTAGCTGATTCCCGGTGCGATCGGATCCGAGCGCGTGCGCGTATGGTACGGTGGACTGATTCCACGAACGAAACCTGAAAGGGAGCAGCGAGCGGTTTGGCTGGTAGCGGAAAAAGAAAGCGCGCGTGTGAATCGCTGGGCCCGAATCCTGGTTGGCTGGTCGCGGTCGGAGAGCCAATACGGAACGGAGAGGCGCGTGCACGCGTTTTCGTGCGCAGGTGGTTTCACCAGTAGCGGTCGGTGGGCAACCGGTCGGTTGGATCGGCGCGCGAATCGGGAAACAAGCAGTGGGCGCGAGTTCCGCGGCTCGGGTGGGTGGCGGTATGCGCGCGGTTGGTGGGCGGCTGATAGCGGATTTGGTGGAGGACGCTGACGCGCCTGGTGGTTCTGATTCCAACGCTCGGTATTATGGACAAAAACCGAGCAATGGGCAATTATTGCAAACAACGCGGCAGCGGATCTGCAGGTGAAAATTGTTGCCAATCCGATCCCAGCAAGGAATCTGATGGCGGCTAGGGCAATGCGCAGCAGATTTGGCAAATATTTTTGGTGGGATTTTCTGGTATAGATCTAAAACAAAAGATGAACACGATGAACCCTAACCCTAATAGAAAAAACTAAAAACAGAAAAAAAAAGGGAACACAAATCAACAAGAAACAACAACTTGTAGATGCAAATTGGTGTTGATCTAGGCTCGGGCAATGAACTACTCTATTTTTGTGGAGCAATTTTCTGGATAGGTAATAAAAACACTCAAAGTAAAGGGAAATTTGATAGCTCACCGAGGCAACCTGTAAATCTGATACCAAGATGATAAGGGGTGGCCCAATCTTCTCAGTGAACTCACAGACAACTCCAGTATGATAACTAGTGCGCCACTAAGAACTCTCCCGGCTGATCCCTGATGCCAATGCAAAAGATAGCAACCCCAAAGATATTCTCAACTCCACACTCTTGCACAAGTAATCTACCGACTACAAGTGGTCCTGTACCGTCTTATTCCCAGTGGAACAACAGGTAACACGTAAAGTTTGCAGATGAACTTCCAGATGAAAGGCTTACAAGCAGTTTCAATCTAGAGGTCTAGGGTTTTTGGGTTTAACGTAGTCTCATCTATTCCACACGCAGGTGGTAGCTATATATGAGGGAGGGGGTGATTCCCCACGAAATTGACCTATTCCTACTTGTTTGGACTCAACCAACTCGGATACAAACTGACCCAACATGGGTGCAGCCAATTGGACTCGATTTGGAAACTGGCAGAAAACTATTCATGGATTGTTTCGGTCACCACGGCTTGCACGAGTCGAATTTCTTTATGGGGCCGGATCCATTGGAAAGCCCATCAAATTTCTTAATCGGATTGTGCTCGTTTGCTGTATTTGGAGCCCGTATGAAGAATCCATGACTATTTCAAATTCGGGACTTCTGGTAGTCCGAACTGAACATCATTTCCTTGTTGTTGTTTTCCACGCCTCCTTCTCTTGCTCCCTGCTTCCTTTTCTCCATCCATGTTTGTGTTATTAATAAACCTAATCATACATAAATTCATAGGCTTAGGTAGTATAACATTCTCATAACCACAAACATTATTTGTTACTAGGAAAGAATTCACCTTATAATAAACATCAGTGAGTCTTAATATTTCGTTCAAACTCAAGCATGAATAAACCTCATGGTCCTCTATGATATCCCTATCATGAATTTATCCGTTTTTAGGTTCGAACCCATTGAAACACAAAATTACATAAACTACAATCTAGGATAAAAGCCATGCCATAAATCATATAGTATTGTCACCATTGATTTAGACGGTTTCCCTATAATTTAAAGTGAATGCTTTTATTCTAACATATAACTCTAATGATAACAATAATTCGTTAAGAGATATTATTGACCACACATGATCCAATGGAGTGTGGTTACGACGTGCAAACACACCATAGCACTATAGTGTTCCATGCGGCATAATTTGTGAAACTCTTTTCACAAGTCCTCCAATGATATGCCAGAATCCATAACTCAAATTCTTATCTCCTCGATTAGAATCGTAGGAAATTGATCTTCTTGTTGATTTTTTTTTCTACTTCACTCTGAACTTGTGTGAACTCATCAAACTTTTTAGACCAGTGTTTCATTAAGTGGATATACACATATCTACTCAAATCATCGGTGAAGTTTATTAAATAATGATTTTCACTACTTGTTTGAAGTACTCATTGATTTGCACACATCAACATGTATGATTCTCAACAAGTTAGAAGCCCATTTCCTTAAACAAAAAACAGAGTCTTTAGTTATCTTGTCCATGGAGGATGGTTTGCATATGTCAAAAGATCAAAATCTAAGGAATGAAAAGTCCATCAGAATGGAGCTCCCTCACACATATACATTGACATTAATTCAAACGGTACTGCCACAAGAATGCGATGTCGTTATTAAATATGTGTCCTTTCGCACTAATGTTATGAATGTAGGAGCTACTACTATCCGATTCAAAAAAGAAAAATATCTTCATAACCAGTGTATGACCATTAAAAGATAATACTCATAAATATAGGACAACAATTTGTGACTAACATATATTAATATTTGTCTCGTCAGAGGCAAGACACACTTATAGTGATCACGGTAACAAGTGATTACAAAAGAACTTATTCAAACGGCAGATGCAGAGCGAGAGTGTCGATGGTCATCACAACATATTGTTTGCCATTACCGACACACATCGTATCCTCGTCCTTCCAAGCAACTCAAGTAGAAAATATTGTTTCATAAAACATGAGTAATATCAAAAACTCAGTCTCTGAAGTGAGCACTTGTCTAGGTAAAACATCCATAATACATATATCATATATACTACCATCATTGCTGACTTCCCGATGATGTGTTTCATCTTAATGATTTTTCAATACAACCAAGAATTCATGAAGGTTATTGATTCCCCTTGCATGGCATAGTCTATGACAAACCATTTGCAGCCGAGGTGGGCAGCAAGTGCAGCACATCATCAT
The DNA here is from genome assembly GCA_028641055.1 of Alopecurus myosuroides. Lineage (NCBI taxonomy): Eukaryota > Viridiplantae > Streptophyta > Magnoliopsida > Poales > Poaceae > Alopecurus > Alopecurus myosuroides. The sequence continues at coordinate 242,935,777 of CM054061.1, forward strand.
AAGAAAAATGTATGTCATCCAATAATCGAGTTGAGCGAGGCGTTCTAGTGTCATCAAGCATGACTGCCACACGTTCTATTAACGCTTGTGTTCACTTCCATTTTGGCCAAGAGAAAACTGCCAAAAAGATGAAAAACTTCATCAACCTAATTTGCAATGTATACAACGCATCGAGTTCCACGAGTATATAGTGTGTTTGCGATCTTTCAGCACACACCTTGAGTTCATACTCTATGGTAGAGATCAAGGCACACTTGACTATGATGGAATTATCCTTGCGAGCTTGATAATTAAAATTATCTCTTCATCGACGAAACCTCCGTATTTATCTCCTCATAGATTTTGTATAACATAGAGCTAAAAGTTTGAGCATGGAGTATCCTCAAGCTATAGTTAAAAATATATGAAGTTGGACCCATCTTTTAAGTTTCTCAATCGCAAGAATGTGCTTATATTTAGAGAGGGCTATTGATATGGATATAATAGGGGTCCATGAGGATTTGTCATGCTTGAGTTGGAAGGAAATATTAAGCCTCACTGTTGTTCATGATAAGGTTAATTCCTTCTTAATGGATTGTGTTGTTTGTGCTTATAAGAATGTTATACTACCTAAGCCATTGCATTATGTATTAGCAGGGTTATTGTTAACACAAACATGGATGGAGGGAGACATCAAAACTTGCTGGAAAACAACATGGAGATGATGAAAAAAAAGCTTACAAGTGTTGAAAACAAAGGTGCCATGGTGAAACAATCATGCAAGTGGTGAAAACAATCATGCAAGTGGCGAAAACAAATGTGCTATAGGGTCCCCCCCAGAACCACTGTTCAAGGACACCCCCGATATGCATACATTCACGATCCCAGGAATTCAGTCGTGAACAACATATCAAGTTGGTACACAGATACAATATCCATTACACGGTTGCATAAAACACTTACAAAAGGGACATGGTCACTTGACCACGTCTACACGGTTGCCACGCAGGGCAACTCACAACGCACACAGCGGAATACTAAACACACACAAACGCGGTAGAGCCCAAGTCACGCCTTAACCTACAGGCTGCTGACCCGGAGACGATCCTAGTTCGCAAAGCCATCAGCTCCGTACTCCTCTTCATAGATCGCCTTCTGAGACTCCTTCTCAATGTATGGCAAGTAAATACCAGGGGCGAAACCATATGAGTACGTTTGAATGTACTCAGCAAGACATCCATCATGTATCTTACCAAAATGCAAGTATGCTTATTAAGTGGAATAGGTAGGCTATAAATAGGGTTCACTATCAATGGTGTTCATATAGGATCACCACAGTTGCATTCAGGTTAATCTGTATCTTCTTTGAAGAAGATACTTCAGAAGAAAATAATATAGTTTTTCTTCCTCTTGTAGATATCACATGTACAAGAGGTTTTGTAAAACTTTGTTAAAAGAAAGTTTTCTCTTTGTAAAACTTCTTGGAATCAATTTCCAGAATTCTTGCTTAGAGGAGAAAGGGTTTTCTTTACAAACATTTTGTGTGTAAAACAACTTCTGGCTTTCCATCATCGGTACCTCCACGGTACAAGGTTTCTTCCTTTCCGAACTTCTCAAGTTCAACACCTTTTGAAAACTCCTTTTTTTGAAAACATTGACACAATGCTAGCTACATGGCCATTCAATTGTACATATCCGAGGACGCGGCTTCTTCGAAAAAGTTGTACTCTGCAGAGGTGTACACATCCACCAGATCCAGTACAGCTGCCGTGAACAACCACAGACTGTAACAACAGTATGTGAACATCAGATAACTGATCATAACCATCCACTATGTTCAAGCTAGAATATGCCTATCTCTCAGTTGAGTGGAATCTCCCCGGCATCAAGTCCCACTCTGCCTAGACGGGAGCCTCAACGAATGCGTCCGGAGGGAAACTTAATCCCACACTTTATATATCTCAACATTGGGGGTTTTGACGACACTCGGTTCGAGGGTACGGCATCCCTTATAGCAATTGAGATAGAACACACACTAACAAGAACAAACTTCCAGTTAAGCCCTGTGTCCATGTTGGGGTAGGGTGGCAGTACGGTAAAGGTTGTTTGGCGAAGACTAGGTTATGTGTCATTTTTGAAAAAACGTTTTTCCCAAAAATGACCACTTCCACAATCCTCCGGTGAATAAGGCTCAGCCTTTTCTCCGGGTTTTTCCATAAAGCCTTTGTTTTGTAAAAACACAATTTTAAGGTGTCCACTTAGGGACTAGTATTTGTGATGGTAATAAATACCATATGGTGGCTATGGGCTTGGTAACTCCAAGTAGAAACTTGATGAGGACATCCCTGACACATTTGTTATTCCTCCTATTGATGATGATGTTGCTGTTCAAGAGAAACATGATGAAGTTAGAATTGGTCCAATGACAAGATCAAGAACCAAACTATTAGAACAGCAGGTGAACTCACTCCTTTTAAATTATGATGTTTGTTCTTATGAGAATTTTATACTACCTAAATCTCTACACTTATGTATGATTCAGGTTATTGATAACACAAACATTAATGGAGGCAAGGAGCATGGAGTCATGGAGCAAGGCATAGGAGCAATCATGGAGGAAGAAGATCACACAAGCTCAAGGAAGAAGGAGAAGGCATAAACCAAACTATTAGAACAGCAGGTGAACTCACTCCTTTTAAATTATGATGTTTGTTCTTATGAGAATTTTATACTACCTAAATCTCTACACTTATGTATGATTCAGGTTATTGATAACACAAACATTAATGGAGGCAAGGAGCATGGAGTCATGGAGCAAGGCATAGGAGCAATCATGGAGGAAGAAGATCACACAAGCTCAAGGAAGAAGGAGAAGGCATAATGAGGAGAAGAGGGAATTGAGACCACTAGGGACATGTCCTTACTTGTCTCAACCCATTTATTAATTGATGCGTTTTGGCTTATGGGGGCACCAAGGACATGTCCTATGTCCTCCCATAAGGGGCCAATTGTTATGTGGTGCGTTTGGGGTTTATGGGAGCACCAAGGACAAGTCTTAGGTCCTCCCATACAACTTAATAAAGCCCTGTGAGGCTGGTTTGGCCGCACCCCCCTTGGGGTCGATTTGTATCCCTAGTCCGAGTCCAAACATGATTGGTTCGAGTCCTAGTTGGTTTAGGGCTGGTGCTTGCGCATCCAAGGTGTGGCCGCACCCCCTAGCCCTCTTATATACCTCTTCACCTGCGTGTGAGAGGTTAGACTACCTTTATTCATAAAACCCTAGAAACTCCATTGTTGATTGCTTGTAGCATTCATCAGGAATTCATATTGCAAGTTTTGCGTGTTATCCACTATTCCACTGGGAATTAGTTGATACAGGACCACTAGTAGTCAGTGGCTGCTCGTGCAAGTGTGTGGATTTACGAATATCCAAGGGATTGGTTGCTGCTGCAATTGGCATCAGGAATTAGCCGGAGAGTTCGTGGAGAGACACAAGTTATCAGATCCTTGTTATCGTGTGAGTTCATCGAGAAGATCGGGCAACCCCTTATCATCTTGGTATCAGATTTACAGGTTGACTCGGTGAGCTATCGTGTTCTTGTAGATTAGTTTGTTTTCATTACCTATCCACCAAAAAACAGCCACAAAAAACAGGAGTAGTTGTTTCCTAGCCGTAGATCATCACCAATTTCATCCACTAGTTGCTGTTTGTGTTTGATTTTTGCGTTTCTTTTCCTTTTTGTTTCGGTCTAGTTTTAGGGTTCTAGGTGTTCTTCAAGTTCTTCCACGGGTGTCCACCAAATTCCATCCAAAAACCCCTATCCGATCCACCCCTACATCCAATTCGAGTCGGTTTTGGTTTTGTACCGCGGCAGAAAAAGTGCCAATTCCCTGCCGCCGCCGGAGTCCTACCCGCACTCGAATTCGGCCCGCAGCGCGCTTACAAATCCGGCCGCTAGCCCCGTAGCGCGCTTACCACGCGAGCCCCCGCGCGCTGCCGCGGCACGCGTTTGGCGCGTTTTCCTGCCGCGGCCACTCTGCGCCCGCCTGCTGCCGTACGGCACAGCTTTGGCGCGTTTTGCTGCCACGGCAGGCTGCCGCCGCTACAAAACCGCCCCAATCTCTGCCGTGAGTGCTGTTTTTGCCCTAGCTCCTTTTCTTTGTAGTTTTTGTTTCCAATTTCTTTAGGTTTTCGTTTCCAAACTTTGTGAACTATAGCTACTGCCTGTCTACAGCAAATTTTAGGTACCTTTCCCAAAAGAATAGCTACTTTTTGCTCCCTCCAGGCTGCTCAATTTCATATCATTTGTGTCACATTGTTACATTGTGTGCATAATTTTTGCTCCTAGCTATTTTCGGCCAGTGTTAAAGTATCAAAAAAAAAAGAGAAAACAGAAAATAGAAAAAGAGAAAAACAGAATTGTGAAAAGAGAAAAGGCCTTGTGATCTATTGCTATATTGTTCTTGGAGCTGTTTCACACTACTATATTGACATCTTCCTTTGAGAAATCTTGTGCCTGTGATAATTTGGAGCATAGCTATTGTCTTTCCAGAGCATTGCAATATTTCCATACATATAATTGCTTTGCCACAATTGTCTCCACTTTGGTGTGTGTTTCCTAGGTGCTATTTTTCAGTCATCACAAACAGCAAATAGGACTTGTTTTTGGTGTTGTTAGGTACCCATACCAAGCTCCACTATATATCCTGCTTTGCCTTGTGTTAGCTAAAATCCCTGGGTATTATTTTTTTCACACCAAGCCATAGTACTACTGTTTGCTTGTGGTAAGTATTGCTATTCACTTTGGAACAGTAAGTTAACCTCATTGCTTTGCTGTTTTGAGTGAGTTGTGAGAGAACACCACATCCCATATTTTTATTTTCACTAACACATTAATCTATGGAGTCTTCTGTGGCTAGTGATGTGCAGGTGGATAAACATGGTGGGAAAGCTACTGAGGTTGCTGCTAAGAAGACTTTTGATGATCCTCTTACTTGGGGAGATCTCTCCAAATTTAGAGATATGATCAGCTCAAGAATTGATAAAAAACTTGATGAATATGATGAAGTGGTAGCCACCCGAATGGATAAAAAGCTTGATGCCTATGATGAGAATTTGAGGAGGGATTTACAGCAAATGGATATTAAAATTGAGAAAGCTGCCTCTCAAGAATCTGTTGATATTATGCAAGAATCTCTCACCAATTTGACTAGGCAAATAACACAGTTGACTACTCAATTAGAGCAAAGAGATCATGATGATTGGGAACCAGGCCGAGTGCAAGCTTATAATGGCCGTGGTGATTTTCATGCTAGAAGAGTACAAGCTCCAAATAATGCTAGAGAAGATGATGGTTTGGGCAAGCCAAAATTTTCTATTCCTCCTTTCTCTTTTGATTCTGATGATGTGGAGGAATATTTGATGTGGGAGCTTAAAATTGAGAAGCTATGGAGATTACATGAGTATACCGAGGATAGGAAGATTAAATTGGCTTCTTCTAGTTTTGATGGTTATGCTCTATTGTGGTGGGATAATATTACCAAACTGAGGGCAGAAAATGGTGATCCTGAAGTGGTTACTTGGGCTACTATGAAGCAACTCATGAGGGGCAGATTTGTGCCAAAGAATTATGTGAGAACATTATATGATAAATTGCAGCAATTGAAGCAAGGTACATTATCTGTTGATGCTTATTATAGAGAGATGGAGTTGATTCTTCAAAGGGCTAAAGTGAGAGAAGAACCAGAACATACTATGCAACGTTTTCTCTCAGGTTTGCAATTTAAAATCAGAAGCATTGTGAGGCACCTCCAATATAATGATAGGAATGAATTGTTAGATCATGCAAATGAGGCAGAAGCACAGCTAGCTGAAGAGGCAAAATTGAGTGCTAGAAGGCTGTTTCCACCTCGAAATAGCAATTTTTCTTCTCCATCATCATAGCCAGCACCTAGCCGTGGGGTATCTACACCCAAGGCCGAGAGCACACCCTCCACCTCTAGGAGGCAAGTGCAACCAGCAGCAAGTGCTAGTGGATCCACATCTTCCACAGCTCGAAATAGAGATATGTCTTGTCATACTTGTGGTGGAAAAGGCCACTTTAAGAGGGAATGCCCAAATAAAAAGATCATGCTTGTTAATGAAGAAAATGAGTATGAAACTGGAGATGATGCTGATCCTAATGAGGAGGATGATTGTGATGAGCAAGGAGGTCCATTGGATGCTTATGCTACACATTACCCAACTATGTTTGCTCCCAAAAAGCTGCTGCTTTGAGTGTTATTCCTTCTCCAGAAAATCAGAGGTGCAATCTTTTCCAAACCAAGGCAATTGTAGGTCCTAAAATGGCTTGCAAAGTTATTATTGATGGAGGGAGTTGCAGAAATCTTGCTAGTAAAGACCTCTGTGCAAAGATGAAATTGAAATATATTCCACACCCTCATCCTTATTATATACAGTGGCTGAGTGATAAAGGAGAGATGAAGGTGAGCTACATGGTGAGAGTTGAGTTTCAGATTGGGCCTTATACTGACACCATTGAGTGTGATGTTGTGCCAATGTCTGTTTGTCACATGTTGCTTGGAAGACCATGGCAGTTTGACAGGAATGTTACACATAATGGGAGAGCAAACACTTACCAGTTGAATTGGCATGGGAAGGATATTATTTTGAGACCTATGACACCACAGCAAATTGTAAATGAGTCTCGTCAAAAAACTGAAGTGAATTTAGAGACTGAGAGTGAGAGAGAAAAACAAGAGAGTACTCCTTCTATGAGTGAAAAAAATAAGATGAGTGGTAAAAATAAAAGTGAGGGAGTGAGCCTATTATGTATGCTAGCCACCAAAGAGGATTTGAGAGAGTTTGGAGAGGACCGTACTATGCTTCCTATAGTGCTCATGCACAAGGGAGAAATTTTGGTTTCTTCTGACATGACCCCTATTCCTCTTGGTGTCTCTCATGTGTTGCAGGATTTTGATGATGTTTTTCCAGAGGAGGTACCAGCAGGACTGCCACCATTGCGTGGCATTGAGCATCAGATTGATTTGATCCCTGGAGCAACATTACCAAATAGAGCCCCTTACAGGACTAATCCCCAAGAAACCAAGGAAATTCAGAAACAAGTGCAGGAGCTACTCGACAAAGGTTACATTCGTATTAGCTTATCTCCATGTGCTGTTCCTGTTATTTTAGTGCCTAAGAAAGATGGTACTTGGCGCATGTGTGTTGATTGTAGAGCCATTAACAACATCACTATTCGGTATCGTCATCCTATACCTCGTTTGGAGGACATGTTAGATGAATTAAGTGGTGCTGTTATGTTCTCTAAAATTGATTTGCGTAGTGGTTACCATCAAATAAGAATGAAAGAAGGGGATGAATGGAAAACTGCTTTCAAAACTAAATTTGGTTTATATGAATGGTTAGTGATGCCTTTTGGTTTAACTAATGCACCTAGTACTTTCATGAGACTTATGAACCATGTTTTGAGAGAGTTCATTGGAAAATTTGTGGTGGTTTATTTTGATGATATTCTCATATATAGCCACAATGAAACTGAGCATGTTGATCACATTAGACAAGTCTTGCATGTTTTAAGAGCAAATCAATTATATGGTAATCTTGCTAAATGTTCTTTTTGCAAAGACAAGGTCATTTTTCTGGTATATGTTGTATCTAAACATGGCATTGAAGTTGATGAATCTAAAATTGAAGCTATTAAAAATTGGCCTATTCCAACTAATGTTAGTCAAGTAAGAAGTTTTAATGGATTGGCTGGTTTCTATAGAAGATTTGTCAAGGATTTTAGTACTCTTGCTGCACCATTAAATGATTTAACTAAGAAGGGTGTTGATTTTACATGGGGGGTAGAACAAGATATTGCTTTTGATGAGATTAAGAACAAGTTGATTTCGGCCCCATTGTTAATATTGCCTAATTTCAACAAACAATTCGAAATTGAGTGTGATGCAAGTGGTATTGGTATTGGTGGTGTGCTTATGCAAGAAAACAAACCTGTTGCTTATTTTTCTGAGAAGTTGCATGGTGCCCAATTGAACTATTCTATTTATGATAAAGAATTGTATGCACTTGTTAGAGTTCTTGAGGTTTGGAAACATTATTTGTGGCCAAAAGAATTTATCATACATTCTGATCATGAAGCATTGAGATTTTTAAAGACCCAATCTAGCCTTAATAAAAGACATGCTAAGTGGGTTGAATTCATTGAGTCATTCCCATACATCATTAAATATAAGAAAGGCAAAGATAATGTTGTTGCTGATGCTCTCTCTAGGAAAAGTATGCTATTAACTCAATTGGATGTGAAAGTTCCTGGTTTGGAGAGTGTTAAAGATTTGTATGCTCAAGATAATGATTTTAAACATGCATATGCGAATTGTACTACTGTGAAAGCATGGGATAAATTTCATTTGCATGATGGATATTTGTTTAGAGCTCACAAATTATGTGTGCCCGAGTCGTCCTTGCGTTTGTTATTGTTGCAGGAATCACATAGTGGTGGTTTAATGGGACACTTTGGGAGGGAGAAAACATTGATGATGTTGGCTGATCACTTTTATTGGCCACGTATGAGAAGAGATGTTGAGAGGTTTGTGAGACGTTGCATCACATGCAACAAGGCTAAGTCAAAACTGAAACCTCATGGTTTATATAGTCCTCTTCCTGCACCTACTACACCTTGGCAAGACATTAGTATGGATTTTGTGTTAGGATTGCCTAGGACTAAAAGAGGACATGATTCAATATTTGTGGTAGTTGATAGATTCTCTAAAATGTCACACTTTATTGCATGCCACAAGAGCGACGATGCGTCGCATGTTGCTAATCTGTTTTTCAGGGACATAGTGAGATTACATGGAGTACCCAAGACTATTGTTTCTGATCGTGATGTCAAGTTCATGAGCTATTTCTGGAAGACACTTTGGGGGAAGCTAGGGACAAAGCTGCTGTTTTTCACTACTTGTCACCCCCAAACTGATGGACAAACGGAGGTGGTCAATCGCACATTATCCACATTGCTGCGAGCCATGATTAAAAAGAACCTGCGGGAGTGGGAGGAGTGTTTGCCTCATGTTGAGTTTGCATACAACAGGGCTGTGCATTCTACCACTCAGCTATGCCCGTTTGAGGTGGTGTATGGTTTCAAACCCATAACACCGCTTGATTTATTGCCACTTCCTATGGATGAGAGAGTTAATATGGAGGCTTCAAAACGAGCTGATTATGTTAAGAAGATCCATGAGAAGACCAAAGAAGCCATTCAGAAGACCGGAAGACATGTGGCTGAGAAGAGAAACAAGAAGAGGAAGGAGGTACTTTTTCAGCCCGGGGATTTGGTGTGGGTACATTTTCGTAAGGATAGATTTCCCAAGTTGCGCAAGTCCAAGTTGATGCCCCGTGGTGCTGGTCCTTATAAAGTGCTTCACAAGATTAATGATAATGCATACACCATTGATCTTCCTGGTGATGAGTTTGGTGTGAGTAATTCGTTCAATGTTGTTGATCTTTCACCATACCATGGAGATGACCTTGATGCGTCGAGGTCGACGCCTTTTCAAGGGGGAGGATGATGAGGACATCCCTGACACATTTGTTATTCCTCCTATTGATGATTATGTTGCTGTTCAAGAGAAACATGATGAAGTTAGAATTGGTCCAATGACAAGATCAAGAACCAAACTATTAGAACAGCAGGTGAACTCACTCCTTTTAAATTATGATGTTTGTTCTTATGAGAATTTTATACTACCTAAATCTCTACACTTATGTATGATTTAGGTTATTGATAACACAAACATTAATGGAGGCAAGGAGCATGGAGTCATGGAGCAAGGCATAGGAGCAATCATGGAGGAAGAAGATCACACAAGCTCAAGGAAGAAGGAGAAGGCATAATGAGGAGAAGAGGGAATTGAGACCACTAGGGACATGTCCTTACTTGTCTCAACCCATTTATTAATTGATGCGTTTTGGCTTATGGGGGCACCAAGGACATGTCCTATGTCCTCCCATAAGGGGCCAATTGTTATGTGGTGCGTTTGGGGTTTATGGGAGCACCAAGGACAAGTCTTAGGTCCTCCCATACAACTTAATAAAGCCCTGTGAGGCTGGTTTGGCCGCACCCCCCCTTGGGGTCGGTTTGTATCCCTAGTCCGAGTCCAAACATGATTGGTTCGAGTCCTAGTTGGTTTAGGGCTGGTGCTTGCGCATCCAAGGTGTGGCCGCACCCCCTAGCCCTCTTATATACCTCTTCACCTGCGTGTGAGAGGTTAGACTACCTTTATTCATAAAACCCTAGAAACTCCATTGTTGATTGCTTGTAGCATTCATCAGGAATTCATATTGCAAGTTTTGCGTGTTATCCACTATTCCACTGGGAATTAGTTGATACAAGACCACTAGTAGTCAGTGGCTGCTCGTGCAAGTGTGTGGATTTACGAATATCCAAGGGATTGGTTGCTGCTGCAATTGGCATCAGGAATTAGCCGGAGAGTTCGTGGAGAGACACAAGTTATCAGATCCTTGTTATCGTGTGAGTTCATCGAGAAGATCGGGCAACCCCTTATCAAAACTACTGGCATAGTAGTAGTGTATATATAATATTAATAGTATCTCAAAAATAGTTTTTGGAAATCAAAGTTTTGGAAAACTTTAAGAAGTAAAACATGCATGATAGATAATGATAAGTGTAATATCAGCAAGCATCAGGATGGCTTGCCTTAAGTCTCCTAATGTCCCTGGCTTTGAAGTAACTTGAACTTGACGCACAACTCCACAACTGCTTCTTCTTCTTCTTCTTCGTTTTCTAGCGTCGTAAACGAATAAAAGACACACACTCAGGTCTAAAGGGCAAACAACTAAGCTAAACAACACATACAGCAAACAAAGTACACTCGCGAATCCTCTCAAAACGTTATCGCGAAAACTATCTCACATAACTCTCACGGTCCAAACTATTGTCAGACACTATGTATGGTTTAGAAAACCATATCCCACATCTTACATACCATATATGGAGTGTTGTACCACTCTCATAACAATATATACAAGAAGCTAAAATATATCTTGTGGGTGCAAAAGGTTAGGTTACTACGATACTAACAGGCAAACAGAACAATACCCAGGGCAGTGGGTATTAGCAACTCACAAACAAATGTCACTTAATGTGTTCATGATTTAAGTTGGATGTTTTAGTTTCATAAGATATTCCTAAGCACAGCAAATAACACAAGCATAACACTCATGCTAAGGTAATTCACTCAAACAAAATCCAAACAATAAGCAAAACACACAACAAAAAAATGGACTATTTGTTTACTACATTAATGTTTACTTGAAGTTATGGAATCCATCAATCATGAAAATTTACCAAACAACCAGTAGCTAAAAATAAATGAATCAAGTCAAAAGAATAATCCAAAACACAACATCACTCAAGATAAAACTCCTATAAAAACTCACAAATTATAAGAGCAATAATACTAGAGCAAAAACCATGATTCTAGTGGAGACACTAGTTCAACACTAGAGAAACAAATAATACTACAATGATGCTTAAATCTAAACAAGCAAGTCATGAACATGAATGAACCTACTAACAGTACACAAATCTTACACATGCTAGTAAGCACATTCATAAAAATAATTCTATGAAACAACCACTAAGCATGCATATACCAATTCTAGCAATTTCTGTTTGTCCTAATTAATTACTAGCAAGCAAGCATGGTATAAGCTACACAACCAGTGGCTATGCACTTAATGAAAAGTTATCTAATCCTTTAAAAAAATACAAACACTAAATTTTAGATTATTCATAAACAACTTATCAATCACAAGGATTTATTTTATTTGCAAACAATTTAATTTAGCACACACTAGTGAAGCATTTCTTAACATGATACTCCTAAGGAATATTATGCTAACAAATAGATCACATCTAAGCATACTAGTATTTACAAATAAGAAAATAAACTCCTCACTTGCATAAGTGAAACAAGCAATCCATTTTCCATGGTGGAAAATATCCTATCAATCACATAATAAACATGATATTTTCCTACATGTGTATGGTTGGGGATTTTCATCCTCAACCAAGATGCAATGGAAACAGTGGGTTATGGGCCCACTAATACCAAGAAAAAAGAGGTATTGAGCCTCTACTTACTTATGAAAAACATTAGTATACAAGATAAATAACACAAGGCTTAATGATTCTAGTGAAAACAATACTAGTGCACATGCATAACAAATCCTACACATGATTTACTATAAAATTTTATGCAAGCTAATAGAGACAACATCATCAAAATATCAGTAACAAAATGGTACTGGACTCAAAGCAAACCTAGCACAAAATTTACTAAAGCAAGCACACAAAGATCTAGCTCACACAAAAATTCCAAAAATAAAACTAGAAAACAACCAATGCTATTTCCATTTTTATTTGGGTTTCCAAACATGCACACACTTTTTAAGGTAGATGTATTGCAATAAAACAACTTAATAACAAGTCCTAACAACTTTATACAATCTAGGAAACAAAATGAAATCAACCACACATTTGATTCCAAACAAAAACACACAAAGAAACAAAAACAGAAAAGCTACTGTTTCTAGTTCTGCCCATAAAAATTAATATAGGGCTCCAAAAATTAATCTAAGCTAGGATTAGATATATCTAGTCAATATCAAACTCATCTAGTTGGATTTACTTCAAAATTCATTTTTGAACTCATTCTAAAAATCACATAAGAGCCTACTAGTCTTTTATTAAAATGGATGGCATTTTCATTTAGTATCTCACCTTGATGTGAGGCCAAGTTATATGGATAGATATTTTCAATATCTAACCAGAACATTTTAGTTTGTTCATTTTGGTTATGTACTTTAAAAGTTATGGCCCAAACATTCTCACAGACACTCTGTGCCAAAACATTCTTTGTGTCCAAAATAATAGTCCAAACTTGGATCCACAAATTTTTATGGTTAAGAATTCATATGGTTAGGTTCATGAATTTTATCAGATTTTATTTCGCAAGTTTTATATTTTTCAAACGTCCAAAGCAAACGTACAAGTTTCTGTTAAAAACTTAAATGAATAAAAGCAAACAGCCCACGGCTGGCTTTCGCACAGGCGCGGCCCACGCGCAGCGCGCGCGCGCGGCTAGCACGGGAGATGGGCGCGTTCAAGCGTGGCCGTGGATCGTCGATCCAACGGCGCACGCGTTGTCTTCTACCTTTCTTCACTCATCTCTCTCTCTCTCACGTACGACCGGCGGCGAAAGTGCTCGGGGAGCTCACCTAGGGGCTCGTGGAGGGGCTGGCGCGGCTCAGGGGAGGTGCTGGAGGGCATGGGCGTCAAGGGGCGGTGACGGTGGCGTTCGGTGCGGCTCCAGGCGACGGCGTGATGCTGGTGTCCGTGGTGGCGTCCACGGACGGCAGCTACGATTCCGACGGGCAGAAGGCACGGGATCTTGCCAGGGAGGTTCAGGGGGATGTGGGGAGTGGATCTAGGGCAGTGGAGGGAGTGGGGATGGAGGGGATTGAGCAGAGCCATGCCGTGGTCGTGGTGGTCACCGGCGGCAAGGGCACGGCCCGTGCTCGCTCCAGGGGCTAGGGCTCGGCTCCTAAACGACTTGGGGAGGCAGGGGGTATGAGGGAGGGAAGAGGCGCAAGGGCACGGCTCTGGATACTTATACCCGTGGTGAAAAGCAAAAGGGCATAAATTGGGCTCGGGTTGATGCAATCCAATGTCATGAGCTAGCCAGGGGGGTTCCTTGGTCATTTCTCCACGAGCTCTGGGTGTCCTAGTCATAGCTCACATGGTTTCTGGTCTTATCCTGGCTCTTGGGTGCAAGTGGAGGCAAGGAGTAAGCCAAGTGGTCAAAGGCATGGGCATGCCCATACCTGCCACATCACCACTTCTCTCTCCTTATTTCTTCTTGCCTAAGGCGTCTAGAAGACTACTAGTGTATCCTGGCTCGAGTCCATAGGTTAGTCAACAAGTTAGATCAGGTTATAACTCAAAATATGCAAAGAAACATCAAAAAACCATTTGTGCAAAAGTGTATCTCTTACTGTTCACTGCAAATTCAGAAAATTCAGTTTTAGGACTTAGAAATTTTCTAAGTGTTGAAAACTGATAAAATCATCAAAAAGTTGAGTTTGTTTTCAGGGTTCAAATGCTTTCCAAAATTGGTTTTCAAAGTATGGACTTGTTAACCATGTTATAAAATTTCAGAAACATCTTTTGAAAACAATTTTGAAATATTATAACGCCATGAAAACAATGTGGAAAAAGGTATACTTTCTGTTTTTATCTGTTTTTTCAAAAAATGCCTTTTTCTGCCTTAATTTTATACCACAAAAACAACAAGCAAAAGATATTTTTTATTTGTCCAAAAATAAAACTAAGCTTATGGTTTTGTAGTACATATATCAAGGATTAATTAAAAGTCAAGAAATCATAAATAACAATTTATAGCCTAGTGAAAACAAGAGTAGAAAATAGGTACTTGGCTTTATTTTCAGGAATTGTTTTCCATAGAAAACTTAAAAGAAAAACTTTCATAAATCATTTTGAAAACTTGTTTTCTTGGATCCAACAAAGTTAAAAGTTTGTTTTAAGATGCAAACAAGAATGATCCAAGTCTTGGAATAAAAATCCACTCAAGTAAATATGGGAAAACATCGGGGAAGAAATATCAGGAAAAATAATAGGAATGTTTTCAGAAACATTTGGTATTGGTTTTATAAAGAAACAAAACTTGTGTTGCAAATATTATTAAGATCATAAACACATGTTAGTTCAAACAATCATGTTGTTAAAAAAAATTGTTGGCCCTAATTTTTGTCTTCTTAAGCACAGTACAAGAATCCAAAAACTGGGGTGTGACATGTGCAAGGATGAAAACAAGGGGAGGACGCTTCCATAGGGTTAAATGCGCCATAGTGAAAGTCCTAATTAATTTAGGTATGGCTTGTATGCCATATTGGCCCGAATCCCTTAATGTGGGTCGGTTTGTATCTCTCTAGTTCGAGTCCAAGTTGTGTTCGAGTCCAAACCCAAGTTAGGTCTTAGGGGTGGTGCAAATTGGCCCTTGGACGCACCCCCTCTCCCTTATAACCCTTCAACCCGCGAGTTGAATAGGTTAGACCAAGTTTAATATAAACCCTAGATTTTCAAGATTGAACCATGCTCATCTGAAATTTATCAACCACCAAGTCCGTATCGATAGGGTGGTGTTACCAATGCAAAGTTTACATGTTATCCGCTGTTCCACTATGAATAAGAGGGTACAGGACCACTCGTAGTCTTTTGATTACGTTGTGCAAGAGTGTGGAGTTGAGAATATCCAAAGGGATCGAGGGTTGTTGCATTGGCATCAGGGTTCATCCAAGGAGAGTTTTCAGTGGCGCACTAGTTATCTATCAAGATATCGTGAGAGTTCATCGAGAAGATCGGGCTACCCCTTATCATATGGTATCAGATTCATTTTATTTTCTTACCTATCCACGAAAAAGCCCCAAAAAACAGGAGTAGTTCATTGTCATCGCCTTAGATCAACACCGTAATCGAGTTTTAGTTGTTGTTTGTGTTTGGTTTTGTGTTTCTTTTCTCCTTTTGTGTCTTGTTTTAGTTCGGTCTATGGTTAGGGTTCTTGTGTTCTTTGTATTGTTCCTGATGCGTCCACAAAAAACCTTCCAAAAACCCCAATCCGATCGGTGGATTTCTTCCAATTCGAGTTGGTTTCGGGTTCCTACCGTGGCAGAAAGTTTCACCGATTCGCTGCCGTGGTTCGTTTTCCCTGTCGCGGTCGAACTCGGTTTCATCCGCGTGTTACAAATCCCCATCGCACCGCTGCTCCGCGCTTACCTGCAGCACACCGCGCGCTACCGCGGCAGACACCCGCGCAATTCTCCTGGCGTGCACCCGTTTCGCTGTCGCGCCCGCTGCTGCCACCGCGTGTTGTTACGCGCGTTACGCGCATAGAGCAAACCTGCCCGCGCACTGGTGTTTTGACCGTTCTATACTGAGCGCGCGCTGCCGCGGCACAGAAACGGCGCAAATAGCTGTTGTGCGACAGAACTTCTGCTGTGAGCCTCTAGCTCCCGTAGTTTGTTTTCGGTGCTGTTTTCATTGCCCTTTCGTTTTGATTCCACTCCCTATCTTTGTGAACCATAGCCATGGCATATCCAAATATATTTTTAGGAGCATACCCACATAAGACTAGCTCTATTTTGTGCTCACATGCTGCTCAATTGATCGTTGCATCGTGTTGTTTTTCTGGAAAATTTTGCTCCGCGGTGCGACATATTGTGGCCAAAAGAGGAGGGAGAAAAAAAAACAGTTCCCGTACAGTACGTACAGATTGGACATTTTGGGCCAAAAGAGTGGAAAAATCAGAGAGAAAAAACAGAAAAATAAGAGAGAAAAGGAGGCCTGAAAATTGGTGATATTTGCCAGAAGTTTGGAGATGTTTACATTGTTGTTTGCACTAGTACTTTGAGAAATCTTGTGCCTGTTTATAAGATCTGTAGCTAGTGTCTTTCGACTGCATTGCAACAATTCCATACATATAGTTTATTTCCACATTATTCTCCACGTGTGTGTTTCATGTGCTTTTTATATCATCACAAGCAGCAAATAGGACTTGTTATTGGCGTGGTTAGGTATCCATACCAAGGCCCACCATATCCCTTGTTTGTCTTGTGATAGCTAAACTTCCGGGTATTCTCATCTTCACATCCATACACGTGTTAATACTACTTGTGGTGAGTGTTTTCTATTCTCTTTGGAGCGGTAAGATACAGTTTCTTTGCTGTTTTGAGAGAGTTGTGAGAGAACACCACAACCCATTGTTATTTTGTTACTAACAAGTTAATCAATGGAGCTTTGTAGTTTTTTTATGTGCAATGATGCTTTTTGGGAGGAGGATTCTAGTGGAATGCCTGCAACAAATTTGTTCCATTTTGTTGCAGATGTCAAAGGTTGCCCTGTTGCTATTACTCTTGATAAGGATGCTCACACTAACTTTGTTAGTCTTGATGTGGTTGAGCAATTGAAACTTTTCAAGCAAATCCATACATGTTAATTACTAATGATGATAAAATTCGAATTACTCTACGTACTTTTGTTCCATTAACCATTAATGGTCATACAGAGCAAATTTATTGTCATGTGATTCCCAGAGCATTTACTAGTTGTCATCTCTTGTTGGGTGCATCATGTTTTGTCAAATTTAGGTTTGATTTTTCTAGGTATTATCCTGACATAAAATTACTTTGGAATCATAAATATCATCGAAGAATACATGCTTCACTTGAAAATTGTATGGAGATTAGAAGGCAACCATCATGTTATCATCAAGTCATGGGATCCGAAGTTGAGAAGGCATGTGAGGATGTGTCTGCTAATGTAACCATGTCTACTCCTAGTGTTGTTTCTTGTGATGTGCAGGTTGCTTTTGAAGAAAGGGAGCCTATAGTACAACCTACACCACAACCACCACATCCATTGGAGGAGCATACCATGGTGCCTACTATTAGTTCTTGTGATATGCAGGTTACTCTTGAAGAAAGGGAGCCATCACTAGTACAACCTGCATCACCACTTGAGAAAGATGAATATGTGCCTTCTATGTCCGAGGAGGATGTTATTGCTATTAGTGCTGATTTGGAGCTACCACTTCCAAGTACGACTTTTTGTGAGTCTACTAATGTGTTAGTTAATTCTTCTGAGTTGATAACCACATATAGTTCACCACCATGTGATAGTTTGATTTCAAATTTTGAGCATCTGGTTTTGATTTCACATAAAGAAGTGCTTGCTAAAATATTGTATATTCCATCATGTTACATGAACCAATTAATGTGCAATGTGCTATGAAGAGGATTGCTGAAATTTCATATATAAATTCTAGCACCTATGCTACTTGTTTCACTTCTAATTTAGTTGGTGACTATAACATGAATGAAATTTTTATGGTGGATTACATATGTATTACTTGTGCTACAATTGCTGATTTAAACATTGTGTTACCTTGGAATTGTTCTACACATATGTTTGATTTTCAACAACATTTGATAAGTACATGTGCGAATGATTTATACTTCACTTATATTTGCAAAATGCGTTGCAATTTACATAATGGTTATACTATGCATGATAAGGCAATTGAATACACTGCTATAACCAATTTTGATTATAGATCTTCTGTGAGAACACTTGTTTTGATAATAACCAATAAGAATTTATACATAGATGTTTCTCCTTATGATCATAATTTTCTGAGCTTCACTTATATTTGTAATTGTGATTGTTATGAGATGAGATGATATTTGTTTTCTTGTGAAAATTTTGTGATACATACATGCAAATTTCGTTGCATCCTGTCATATGAAAATGTCTATCATGTCCACAACACTAATGCACCCCATTATAGATATATGTATTGTGCATACACGTTGTTCTTTTTGTTTCTTCCTCGTTCAGGTTACCATAAGCCGAGGACGTCTTGTTTTGAAGAAAGGGAGGATGATATGGACATAATAGGGGTCCATGAGGTTTTTTCATGCTTGAGTTGGAAGGAAATATTAAGCCTCATTGTTGTTCATGATAAGTTGAATTCCTTCTTAATGGATTGTGTTGTTTGTGCTTATAAGAATGTTATACTACCTAAGCTATTGAATTATGTATTAGCAGGGGTATTGTTAACACAAACATGGATGGAGGGAGACATCAAGACTTGCTAGAAAACAACATGGAGAGTTTACAAGTATTGAAACAATCATGCAAGTGGTGAAAACAATCCTGCAAGTGGTGAAAACAAATGTGCAAGGATGAAAACAAGGGGAGGGCGCCTCCATAGGGTTAAATGCGCCATAGTGAAAGTCCTAATTAATTTAGGCATGGCTTGTATGCCATATTGGGACGAATCCCTTAATGTGGGTCGGTTTGTATCTCTCTAGTTCGAGTCCAAGTTGTGTTCGAGTCCAAACCCAAGTTAGGTCTTAGGGCTGGTGCGCATTGGCCCTTGGCCGCACCCCCTCTCCCTTATAACCCTTCAACCTGCGAGTTGAATAGGTTAGACCAAGTTTAAGATAAACCCTAGATTTCCAAGATTGAACCGTGTTCATCTGAAATTTATCAACCACCAAGTTCGTATTAATAGGGTGGAGTTACCAATCCAAAGTTTACGTGTTATCCGCTGTTCCACTGGGAATAAGAGTGTACATGACCACTCGTAGTCTTTTGATTATGTTGTGCAAGAGTGTGGAGTTGAGAATATCCAAAGGGATCGAGGGTTGTTGCACTGGCATCAGGGTTCATCCGAGGAGATTTTTGAGTGGCGCACTAGTTATCTATCAAGTTATCGTGAGAGTTCATAGAGAAGATCAGGCTAGAGCTATCAAATAGGTTATTATCTAGAAAGATTTTTGCAAAGTCATTCAGACTATGTTCATAATATGTGTTCATGTTTATCTAAATAAACTATAAGAACTCCCACTTAAACAAACATCCTTCACTCCATTTAAGTTATTACACGATCCTAATCCATTATACCACCCCCGATCTTCATGGCTGATAGCATAACTTTAAAGGTAGACATCACCATGTCAATCACATCATCCATGTGAATCATGCTTAACCTTTCAGTCACCTGTGTTCCGAGGTCATGTATTTACATTATAGGCTCGTCAGAGTAACCTTTAGCATAAATGAAGTGTCACATGGCTTACACCTAATGTATGCGAACGCTGAAATGGATAGCACCCGATCGTCACAACCTGCCCCATAACGAAGAACTTTCTTGGTGGTGCATGCTAAAGGGAGAACACTAATGCTGGAATTGATTTGAGGGGTTATCTTATACGGCTATCACTGTATATCTGATACAAACAATATAATATGCACACACAACATCAAATATGTTGTGCAATGTGATATGGTCCTTGCGTCTCCATGTTGACATCTTGACCAATTCATAAAACTTACAATGACCATATCACATGCTCCTGCAAAATAAAGTTAGATACCTCTACTTTATCTTTTGCATGTTTTAAGTGTCTTATGGGGCTTTCGCAGAAGAACCGTTTCTACTTATGAACCTGCAACCACAATACCGATCAAACAATCATCTCTATTACACCCCTTTTGGGGCCCTCCTTTGCAAATGCCATACAAACTATTGAAGGAGAGACAGACACCTGCCAACTGCTTACATGGTACAAGCCATGTGTCAGTTGCGGAACTAGTCTTGCGTAAGTGTGCAAGTAAAGATGGTCCATGCCGCTTCATCCGACAATGCCACGGTATGAACAAGTACACGCAAGAGGATAACAATTGTAGGACCGATTCCCATATTCAACATGTGTTCTAATCGTACTACTATATCTACGCCTAGATCAGCTCTGATACCACTTTAGGGTTACGAAGCAGAAAACAAAAAAATTCTAACAACGATAACCAATAAAGCCAAGATCTATTACTATGCAGATATAAAGTAACAGAGAGAATCGGTCTTCATACCCTTGAAGACTAAAACACGGGGATTAAGCTCTCGCACAAGCGTTGTTGAGGAAGACGAAAGTAGCCGAACTCATGGTCGTGTAGTCGTATCGGCGACTAGTACCACAAAAGGCAGCACCTCGTAGCTCTACACATATGACGTAGACGACGACTCATGGTCTCCGGTCTAGCAAAGCAGCGAAAGTTGGCGATTTGGACCAAAGATTCGATAAACTTCGCATAAGAATCATTCTTGTTCCTGAACATGTCTTCATGTAGGGTTGACATCCTTATGACTTCATGCTTCTCAGACTATTCTTTCTTTGAGTTTCATGGCACGTTCCTCCTTTGTGGGACGTTGTTTGAACAATGCCCCATGTTCTTGCATTTATAGCATTTTAGATGGCTGAGGTCCTTCTTACCTTCGTAATGATGCTGACCATTACCATTGTCACTATTATTGGGTTGTCCATTGTTTCCTCTCCATTATGGTTATGGCCATGATGGTTGTGGCCATTTCCACCATGATGATGGTCCATTCTTGTGAAAGACATGACCACCATTGTCCTCAGAGAAATGGTGCCTCTTGTGTATTTCTCCAGAGTGAGTCTTACTATTACTGAATTTCCTCTTCCCGTTTTCTTCCTTCCTCATGTTGTTGTCCAGAGTGATTGTGATAAGGACATCTCTAGTTATTTACCACACAAAGATGTTGTTATCCAGAAGAAGCCTGATGAAATAAGACTTTAACCAATAAAAAAGATCAAGGGCCAAGTTATTACAGCAACAGAGGAGTTGGAAAACAAGACGGAGATGCTGGAAAACAAAAGTACCAATGGTGAAAACAATTGTACAAGTGGTGAAAACAAATGTGCAAGTGTGGAAAACAACTCCAGGAATGTTATTCCACACTAGACAGAAAAGAAAACAAGAGGAGGGCGCCCCATTGAAGATCAATGCGCCATATAGAAATCCTATTCCAGATAGGGAGGGCTTTTATGCCATAATTAGCCACACCCTATAACGTGGGTCTGTTTGTATCCCTTCCTAGTCCAAGTAGAAGTCCTAGTTGAGTCCTAGTCCTAGTAGGAGAGGTTTCTTGCGCAGGGAGCCCTTGTGGTTGCACCCCCTCCTTTATATACCGCCCACCTGCGTGTGGATTAGATAAAACAAGTTTAAAACCAAAAACCCTAGCCTCTAGTTTGTATTCCGCTAAGCATCCATCTTGAAGTATACCTACAAAGTTGCGTGATGTCTTGTTGTTCCACTGGGAATAAGGGTATACAAGACCACTCATGATCTTTGATTACGTGTGCAAGAGTGTGTAATTGAGAATATCCAAAGGGATTGATTGTTGTTGCACTCGCAACATGGGTTATCCAAGTGAGAGTTCTTAGTGTAGCACTAGTTATCAATCATCCACAAATCATCCACCATATTATCAGAGAGAGCTCATTGAGAAGATTGGGCCACCCCATATCATCTTGGTATCAAATTCTCTGGTTTACTCGGTGAGCAAATTTCATCCCTAGTATAGTTGTTTTTATTTCCTATCCAGAAAAAGGCCCACAAAATTATTAGGTTTAGATTTACTAGAGACTAGATCAACACCAATTAACTGCTACTAGTTGTTGTTTTCCGTTAGCCTGCGTATCTATTTTCCGTTTTTAGTTTTCCTATATTAGGGTTAGGGTTCATCTAGTTGTTCTTCTTTTTTATCTACTCGAAAATCTCACAAAAATATTGTGCTTGGATCTTATTCTCTCGGGAAAACTATACCTACAACTTGCTTGCAAGTTGATCGTGTTCCTCGAGTTCATATTGCTATGGTGGAAGTTGTTCTTTTTATACTCGGGTTCCTACCCATAGTCGGATTCCAATCCGTCATGCCGTGGCACGCATTTTGATAATTCCCTGCCGCACGCCCTTCCTTGTGCTACTCGGACTCCACTCCACGCACTTGCAACACCATGCGTTTCACGCGTTTTCCTTGCGCCGGCCCACATCCTTGCCCATATCGGGTTGCTATCCGAGCTGCTGTCGGCACCAAAAACGCGCCAAAGCGCTGCCGCACGCTCGCTCACCTAATTCTACTCGGATTTGACCGTGGGGGCATAAAACCCACATCGTGCATACCACAACACACCCGCAGCGCACCACCCGCAATACCACACACCCGTGCGTGTTTCTCTGTTGGGTAGAATTTCTCGCGTCGTTGCGCTGTCGTACGGTACAAAACCGTATATTTCTATGCCGTGCGCGTTTTCCATCCATTTTCTTCTGTTTTTCTTTAGTTTTCCTTTGTTTTTCTCATGATTTCTCCCTAGGTTGATAAGGGGTGGCCCAATCTTCTCAGTGAACTCACAGATAACTCCTGTATGATAACTAGTGCACCACTAAGAACTCTCCCGGCTGATCCCTGATGCCAATGCAAAAGATAGCAACCCCAAGGATATTCTCAACTCCACACTCTTGCACAAGTAATCCACCGACTACAAGTGGTCCTGTACCGTCTTATTCCCAGTGGAACAGCAGGTAACACTTAAAGTTTGCAGATGAACTTCCAGATGAAGGCTTACAAGCTGGTTCAATCTAGAGGTCTAGGGTTTAATGTTTTTAACGTCGTCTACCTCTCTTATGCGCCCCAAGGGGGTATATATGAGAGGGGGTGCGGCCACAAGGCTCTCCCTTGCGCAAGCACAACCCTAATAGGACTAGGACTCCTATACCTAACACAATTGGATACAAACCGACCCCACACACAAAGGGGTGCGGCCACATTGGTATACAAACCAATCCTAATACTACTAGAACTCATATGGCGCATAGATGCTTCCTTGTGGGCGCCCTCCTCTGATGTAGCCCACCGTATTCCACCAAGCACAACATCGATACGCAACAAGGTGAACTCACTCCTACCTCCGTACGTTTCCGGTGACTTGGTGAACGGTGCTCTACCTCATGAAATACCCCTCTACATGCATAGGT
The DNA here is from genome assembly GCA_028641055.1 of Alopecurus myosuroides. Classification (NCBI taxonomy): domain Eukaryota; kingdom Viridiplantae; phylum Streptophyta; class Magnoliopsida; order Poales; family Poaceae; genus Alopecurus; species Alopecurus myosuroides. Next base: position 242,959,281 of record CM054061.1, read on the forward strand.
GGGATCACCACATGGATACCCAAGATGGTGCCCAAGATGCTCAAGAACACATCCAAGAAGGTGCGCATGAAGCTAGGAAGAACGTGGGTGAAGACGGCGTCAAGATCGGAGTTCCAAGGAGGAAGAACGGAGGGAAAAGGAGGCTCCCGGCCTCACCCTGGCCCCAGGCCGGGCCCCAGGCCGGCCTACCCTGGCCCCAGGCCGGCCTCCTCATCCCACCCTGGCCCCAGGCCGGGCACCAGGCCGGGCACCAGCCCGAGGGGGCCGGTCTCCCACCCTGGCCCCAGGCCGGGCACCAGGCCGGGCACCAGGCCTCTGCGCCCCACCCTGGCCCCAGGCCGGGTTCCAGGCCGGCCAGGCCGGCTCCCAGGCCGGGGTGGCCCCGAAATGCACGGGAATTGACCGTTTTGGCACCGTTTCAACCCCCGTTTCGACCCCGACTATATAAAGGACTCCGGTGGCTAGATCTAGGAAAAGGAATAGTTTTGAGCATTGTTTTCGAGAGTTTAGGGCTTTGCCCTTGTATCCCTCTTTTGAGGTGACTCCTCTTACGAGGCTACTCCTATGTTGATGATGTTCATCTAGGATTGTATCAAGATCTCTCCAAGGAGCTACTCTCTCACATAGTGATTCTAGTAGCGCTTGCCAACCTTCCCCTTTTGGGCTTCTGTTGGATCGGTGGACCGGCCGGTAAGAGAAACGGTTTCAATTAGCGTGTTGTTGACTTGGGTTTGCGATCCCTCGTAGGCTTCACGAGTTATCTTCCCCGATTTGTGTTTCCCCGCGTTTTCCCCTCGATTCCCCCCTCTCGTGTTCATCGCGTTCTTCGTGTTCTTCGTGTGTTCTTCGTGCGTTCTTGTCGATTCGTGAAGATCGGGCCAACTTAGAGGTCAACACCTTCATCATCTGGTATCCAGAGCTAGATTGACACGAATCCGACACCCCACCCCCTCCCCTACCACCAATTTTTCTTCTATCCAGCATAAATTCGAAAATTTGACAAAAAATAGCCGAAAGGGATTTCGACCGATCTCTTGATTCGTTGAGTTTTTCGTGGTTTTGTTTCATAGATTTGTTGCCAAAAACCATTCCCCACCTTTCTATTCAGCCACAATTCTTGAATTTGTCCAAAATTTTTCTTGATTTGGGAGAAATTTCGAATTTGAGCAAAAATTTCAGAAAAATCCTGCTCTTCGATTCTTGGACAGATTTTGTATCTTGTTTTTCTTTGTCGTCGTTGCTCCGATTTGAGTAAGGCAAGTTCCTACGCATCGCCATCGACATCGCCTACGCATCTACATCATCGGATCCACACGACATCGACATCCACCGGCCGCAAGTCCGAGATCATCCACCGCATAGGTATAACTTGCTTCCGCTTGAACTAACCCTTTCCTTTGTGTACCTTACCTACTTGGACTAGTTCTTTTGCACCGCTTGGCATCGCATTGTGGCACCGAGAGTGCGAGTTTTGCGCTTGTGAGAGTCTAGCTACGAGTAGGCATTGGCATTTGGGAATCATCTCCGCATCATCATCATCAAAAAGCGAAAAATCAAAAAAAAAGAGTGGAGAAAGAGCAAGAAGCAAAAAGAGCCAAAAGGAGCAAAGATCGATGCCAATAGCTATCATTTGTAGGAACGCCTAGCTTTGAGTTGCAAGAGAGAAGAGAGTGACCGGTTGCCACATTGCGAATCTTGTTGCCTCTTGTTAATTGCGGTTCGAGCTAGCGTCCTCCTTGCGTTGGTGTGGCATTGAGCTTAGTCTTCGATAGGTACATTTCGTCTCCGCTCGTCCATTGGCCACACTAACCCCATTTATCACTTGTGTGTGTGTGTTTTTCTTTTCCACCATATCATTTTCCTCCACTAGGTTTGGTTTTCGTGCTAACTTTTCTTTGATTCTTCTCCACGTTTTACAACATACTTTTCTTTTGATTTGTCGTTTTCTCGCCACATTTCTAACCCATTGCCATCCACCCATAAGCCGTGTGTGTTTTGGAGCGTGTTTTTGGGATCGTTCGAACTCAAGTCACTTCATTCTTTTTGTTGTCGGTTTCTCTTGGCTTGGTCCACTAGTTTCCAACATTTGCTAAAAGGTGAGGGTTGAGCTCTTAGGTCCTCACACTCTATATATACACTTGCGCTTGTCACTAACCATGTATAGCGAGAGCGAAGACTTTGGAGGCCATGATGATCATGATGAGTCCATGATGGACCACTACGACTACAACGAGCTAGACATGGACCTCCACTCCTACGAGCATGACGTGGTGGACGACCACTACTCCGAGCACGACATCGTGGATGACCCCTACTACGAGCATGACATGGTGGATCACCACCACTACTACAACCACGACGTCGAGCTCTACACCGACTACTCCTCCCCAAGCGTCATCGACATGGAGGAGTACCACAACCACCACGCCAACTTCGACTCCATGAGCTCCACCGACATGAACCACTACCACAACTACGACATCGCAAGCTTGGATGACGAGATAGAGCCCTACTACACCGACAACGCATCCTCGACCATGGCGGAGTTCTACACCGACAATGACTCCGACATGGACGAGCTCACCTACAAGCGTTTCCTCACCAAGCTTCGACTGTCAAGAAACTCCGATGGTTCATGCTCGCCACCAAGGAACTCCTCGGAGATTGCCAAGGCCAAGACACGACAACGACCTTCAACCTCAAGATGGCGCCACGACAAGAAATCCGACAAGTTGGCAACGTCAAGATGGTATCCTTCAACATCAAGACGGCGCCACAAGAAGGACATCATCGAGGCTCCATAAAGCGAGAAGGCCAAGAAGCCAAGGCATCCGAATGACTTGCGGAGTCATCCTACACATGAAGTGCGGGAGCGCCGCAAGCTTCGTCATCAACCCCGCTATCATCACCAAGATCGTCGCCATGATCACCATATGGAAGAGAGTGGTACACCCACCTCACCGCATCTTCCACCACAAGCTCCACGACGACATTGGTTTGAGCATCGCTCGCCATCACCACTACCTCGACCTCGACACCGACAAGGCCGTGGTGACCCTCTTCAAGATCACCCTCTACGACCGGATATTCTTCATCACCCACCTTCTCCAAGCTCGACTCATGACATTGGTCTAAATGGCTTCGTGGATGGTGCTTGCCCACATTCAAGGCTTGCAAGGCAAAATGTGTGTCACCACCACAATGACCACCAAGACCAAGTCCATTCTCAAGAAGGTGCCTTCGACATGGCTTCTAGTGAATGCCTCCCTCGACTCCACCACAATGACCACCGGCGCCATCCTCTCCATCATAACCGCCATCGCCAAACCAATGAGGATGACCCAATTGAGCTTCCACCGCCTATCTTTGATGAGGACCCAAATGAGACACCTTCTCAACATCAAGCGAGTGCGAATGCTCCCTATGGCTTGTCTTTTCCCATCTTCGAGGAAGACTCCTTTGAGCGCCACCATCAACAACAATCAAGTGGGATTGCTCAACATGCTACTTCACTTCCCATCTTTGATGAGGACCCCTATGAGCGCCCACTTCGACCACCACTAGGCAAGGATGCTATGAGCCTACTTTCCCCTCTCCTTCAACATGAAGACCTCTTATGCCCCATTTGCAAGGGCCATGGTCACATAATGTGGGATTGCCAAGGCGGCGACCAAGATGGTGCGTCCAATGGAGATGCTATCCATCAAGCTTCTTCTCCCATATTGGATGAAGCACCACATCACCTAGGCCATGAAGACAATAACTTGAGCGCCATTTGCCTCAATGTTACAAGGTGCAAGGACCATGAGCGTCATCATCCATATGAGGAATGGGAGCCTCCACCTCATCTTCACCAAGATTGTGCTTTCTATTCGCACCCCGCCTTCGACAAGGATCAAGATCATCCTCGCCATGGACACTATGATACCACTACTTCATCAAGGCAAGAGGCAAGAGACACTTCATCACCGACACCCATCCACAACTTCCATGAGCGACATTCTATGAGGATGAACAATGACCTTCATGATCAAGGCCATGAGCTTCTTTCATCGCCACAAGCGCAACACCAACATCAAGAGTGCGACGCTATTCCTCCCATGACACAAGATCGACATCACCATGCGCATGAGGATACCACTCTACCACTCTATGATGAAGACGTTGATGCATGTGCCATTGTCAATGAGGCTCAACCCTTGCCATCATCTCTAAGGCATTCTTCTTCTTCGTCTCCAATGACACAAGTGACCACTCCTACCATCGACAAGAGAGCTCCCAATGCTATCAACGAGATGATCTTGGTTGCCAACCAAAATGGTGACCATGCCTACATGAGTGAAGGCCAATACTATGCCTTGCACCAACTAGCTCTCAATTCCTTGGACATGACCAATGGCGACGAAAGCGTCTATTGCAATGAGGCCGTGAACTCATCGCGAGTGTTGACACGAGTTCTTCAAGCCTATCCTCAAGATAAGGACCAACGATGCAACCTCTCTAGAGCCGGCGTCAATGGCCCATCTATCATTGATGGAGGTAACGACGAATTGGGTGACACTCTCCGCTTGACTTCAAAGCTTCTCATGCCAACCTCCACAAGGCCATGCTCAAGCCACCATTCTAGCCAAGGAAATCTTCATCATCATCATCATCGACCATTTGAGGATGCTACAAGGCATGGCTTACACTACCACATCACGGAGATGTTGGAGCTTCCTTCGACACAAGCCATGACCCTACCTCCTCCTCCAAGAAAGCCACCCTTTCCACACTTGGAGATCAACCCAAGAGATGAGATGATCGAGTCCTCCTCGCCACATGCTATGACACTACCGACTCCAAGCAATGCAACGACCTCGACAAACCCGCACACCTCTTGTGCCAAGACTTTGGAGCCTTCTAGTGTCCCCTATCAAGCTTCTAGTGAGATGAGTGGTGAGAGAGAGATCCACCATCACGTGAGTGAGAGCCACAAGCCCATAATGAGTGGAAAAAGCATGAGTGTTCATAGAGGCCTTGCCTTGTTAGCCACCAAAAGTGAGATGAGAGTTGAGAGCAAAACCCCATTTGTGCTTATTGACACTAACGGCTTACCAACTTTCTCTCCATCTTTGTTGTCTATTTTGCAGAGATTTGGTGACCCTATCAAGCATCCTCGACATCATCGCCTTCTCCACATACAAGGCTCTCCACATCGCATGAACATCGACACCGACTTGAAGGGTTGGAAGGAGCACTTTCCGCTCATCATGATCCACATGGAGATTGACAAGAGCTTCTATGACAAAGCATCCTCCATCCACATTCCTCAAGTCAAGATCTACACGGCGCGTCACAAGAACTTCGACATCAACGCCTTCGACGCCTACATACCACATGTCAAGATGTGCATGGAGTTCAACAAGCACCTCCACGACAACGACTTCTCCATCTACATCCCCTACGTCAAGATGTACTTGGAGTTCGACAAGCGCGTCAACGACAATGACTACCACGTCTACATCCCCTTCGTCGAGATGCACTTGGAGTTCGACAAGCGCGTCAAGGACAATGATCGCCACGACTACACTCTACCGCTTCCGCAAGCTCATCCTCATCCACCCATGGAGGATCATGTGAAGATCGTCATCGTCTTTGGACTACACCCTCCACGAGCATGCCTTGGCATGATCTTCGATAAGAGGCTCAACTTCAACGACTACACCGCTTCGCAAGATCTTCCTCAACCATCCACGGGGGGCCATTTCATGATCTTCATCACCTTTGGACCGCCCCCACTACGAGCCTACCGTCACATGGACTTCGACAAGCGGCTCAACTTCAACGACATCTTCGTCGTCAAGATTCCTTCTCCCGCTCACATATGGATGGAACGAGAGTCGAGGACGACTCTTTTTCAAGGGGGGGGGGGATGATGTAGCCCACCGTATTCCACCAAGCACAACATCGATACGCAACAAGGTGAACTCACTCCTACCTCCGTACGTTTCCGGTGACTTGGTGAACGGTGCTCTACCTCATGAAATACCCCTCTACATGCATAGGTGGGATCACCACATGGATACCCAAGATGGTGCCCAAGATGCTCAAGAACACATCCAAGAAGGTGCGCATGAAGCTAGGAAGAACGTGGGTGAAGACGACGTCAAGATCGGAGTTCCAAGGAGGAAGAACGGAGGGAAAAGGAGGCTCCCGGCCTCACCCTGGCCCCAGGCCGGCCTCCTCATCCCACCCTGGCCCCAGGCCGGGCACCAGGCCGGGCACCAGCCCGAGGGGGCCGGCCTCCCACCCTGGCCCCAGGCCGGGCACCAGGCCGGGCACCAGGCCTCTGCGCCCCACCCTGGCCCCAGGCCGGGTTCCAGGCCGGCCAGGCCGGCTCCCAGGCCGGGGTGGCCCCGAAATGCACGGGAATTGACCGTTTTGGCACCGTTTCGACCCCCGTTTCGACCCCGACTATATAAAGGACTCCGGTGGCTAGATCTAGGAAAAGGAATAGTTTTGAGCATTGTTTTCGAGAGTTTAGGGCTTTGCCCTTGTATCCCTCTTTTGAGGTGACTCCTCTTACGAGGCTACTCCTATGTTGATGATGTTCATCTAGGATTGTATCAAGATCTCTCCAAGGAGCTACTCTCTCACATAGTGATTCTAGTAGCGCTTGCCAACCTTCCCCTTTTGGGCTTCTGTTGGATCGGTGGACCGGCCGGTAAGAGAAACGGTTTCAATTAGCGTGTTGTTGACTTGGGTTTGCGATCCCTCGTAGGCTTCACGAGTTATCTTCCCCGATTTGTGTTTCCCCGCGTTTTCCCATCGATTCCCCCCTCTCGTGTTCATCGCGTTCTTCGTGTTCTTCTTGTGTTCTTCGTGCGTTCTTGTCGATTCGTGAAGATCGGGCCAACTTAGAGGTCAACACCTTCATCATCCTCTTGCCTTGTCCATCCATGAGTGTGAAATAACAATATGGCATTGTTTTCCACACTTAGTGCATTTGACCTTGTGGAGGCACCATCCCCTTGTCATGATAACATTTGTTATTGGTTGTTTTCACCATGCTAGCACTTGTTTTCCATCTCCTCTTGTAGTCCTCCTTCATCCATGTGTATCTCCTCTCCATGATCTCCATTCATGTTTGTGTTATCAATAAACCTGAGAATACATACATGCAATGATTTAGGTAGTATAAAGTTCTCACAATTATAAGCATTATACTCAAGTAGGAGTGAATTCACCTGTTGTTGTAATAGCTTGGTTCTTGATCTTGTCATTGGACCAATCCTCACTTCATTAGCTTGTATAGGAGCATCCTCATGTGTAACAATAGGTGAAGAGCTAGGGATGTCCTCATCATCCTCCCCCTCTTGAAAAGGCATCGACCTCGATGCTAAATCATCTCCATGGTAATGTGTCATATCAGCCATATTAAAAGAATTACTAACACCAAACTCATCAATTGGGAGGTCAATCTTGTATGCATTATCATTGATCCTTGAAAACTTTGTAAGGAACAGCTCCTCTAGGCATCAACTTGGACTTTCTCAATGTGGGAAATCTATCTTTTCTAAAGTGCACCCACACCATATCTCCTGGCCGAAATATAAGCTCCTTCCTCTTCTTGTTTACTCTTTCAGCCACATGTTTTCCTTTCTTCTCAATGGCTTCTTTTGTTTTCTCATGAATCTTCTTCACAAAATCAGCCCTCTTTGATGCCTCCATATTAACTCTCTCATGTAAAGGAAGTGGTAATAAATCAAGAGGGGTAATAGGCTTGAAACCATACACCACCTCAAAAGGACATAATTGAGTAGTTGAATGCACAACTCTATTGTATGCAAATTCCACATGGGGCAAACACTCCTCCCACTCCTTCAAATTCTTCTTGATCATACCTCTTAGCAATGTGGACAATGTTCTATTAACCACCTCGGTTTGTCCATCAGTTTGGGGGTGGCAAGTAGTGGAAAATAATAGCTTAGTGCCAAGCTTACCCCAAAGTGTCTTCCAAAAGTAACTCATGAACTTGACATCTCTATCTGAAACTATAGTCCTTGGAACTCCATGCAATCTCACAATCTCTCTAAAGAACAAATTGGCAATGTGAGAAGCATCATCACTCTTGTGGCATGGAATAAAATGAGCCATCTTTGAAAATATATCCACAACCACAAAGATAGAGTCATGTCCTCTTTTTGTTCTTGGCAATCCCAACACGAAATCCATGCTAATATTTTCCCATGGTGTACTTGGTGATGGCAATGGTGTATACGATCCGTGGGGCTTCAATTTTGATTTGGACTTGTTGCAAGTAATACATCTTTGCACCAATCTATACACATCTCTTCTCATATGTGCCCAATAGAAATTTTCTGCCAACATCAACAATGTTTTCTCTCTTCCAAAGTGTCCCATCAATCCTCCACTATGAGTGACGAAGACATAGATCTTGGACCCTGCGGGTAAGGACACCCCCTCTCAGGCCCAATGTCAAGGCCCAAGAAGAGGCGCCCTTGGAAGACTCCAGAAGGCCTACCAGAAGCCCACCCGCACAAAACTTGCGGGTTAAGTTAGGTAGTTTTGTAACCGACTTAAGCTAGGGTTTGAATCCTCTCCGGGTAGGACTCGAGACCTGGCCATCTATATAAGGCCAGGAGAGCCCTCAGGGAGAGGGACAAGCAATACCGCACGACCAAAAAGCCTCGGAACTCGAGATCTACTCTCGATTCGAGCAACCTGTAACCGATCTAATCATCCAATACAGATCGACACGAGGCAGGAGTAAGGGTTTTACCTCTACGAGGGCCCCGAACCTGGGTAAATCTTGCCTTCTGTCTAGCCGACGATCTCACTAGCGCCCATGACTTCTCCTAATCGAAACCCGATAGGGTCACCTAAGGGACTTGTCGAGTCAGGGATTCGATAATTGGCGCCGTCTGTGGGAATCGCGGGCGCTGGATCACCGGCATCTTCGGCTTCATCGACATCCAACTCCCGTTGGAAACCAACGACTACGGCTCCGAACAATCCTATACGGATCGGATCTGTCGTGGTCACGCCTCACTCGCCGGAATCTCGCCCGGCGTTCGAGGAACTGGAAAAGAGCGTCACCCTGACGTTCGGGAGCTTCAACTTCATGGCGAACAGAGACGGGATCCTCCACTTCTCAGATGAATCTGAAACCGAATCTGGAACCGCCAACTCGCGCTTCCCTACAGGGAAAAGCAGCGAGTCCATCCGCTACAATGCAGTCGACTACCACACCCTCTCGACAGAGGAACCCTCTCGGGTGCGGAGAGCTTTTCGATCTACGCCTAGGACGCACGTACCACAACTGGCCCAAGTCTGCATGGCAGGGTCGGAACAGCCCTCGGAAACTGAATATACCGCGAGTGAGCGCGATATAATCGGCGTTTCGCGGGAAGCCTGGAAAAGAGACAAGGAATCCATGCGAAAGAGCCAGCCGCCTGCGGCGGGAGCCACGCAGGAAGACCTAACCGCCTACCACTATCACCTAGTAAGGGCGGCCTCAAACATCAAGGATGCCCGAGCGGATCTAGCCCGTCGTAGGAGAGCGGCGGATGAATCAAGCCAACGTCGAGCCGAACTATCCCACGCACCTTCAGTCGGTACCCGACCTAGGGGGAAGGGACCCGCAACGTCGACGAGGGACCACGAATCTATGGCTGGAACCAACAGGTCTACCACGTCTTCTTTCATGAGGGTCGACGACGGTGGCAACGTCTACCCGCAAACCCCAGCCGCTGCGATCCTAGCCGTAGCAACCTACATGCAGATGAATCAGCCAACAGATAGCGATCCCCGGGTGGAACAATACAAGCACATTCGCAAAGGTCTAGGGCTGGCGGCCGCGAGGCTCGCCTCTCACGATCGCAAAGAACAATTGGAGAAGGAGCGACTGGAGAAGGAAAAGGACAAGGAAACGCCCCGCAGGCACAGAAGCTCTTCCCCGAGAAAAGACAAGTCGCCACGCCGTGGCCGAGGGAAAGAAGCCCGCCGCCGTGATGACAGTCGAAGCAGCGGCGACGACAGCCCGAGAGATAAAAGCCCGCGACACCGCGGCAGCCGTTCACGCAAACGAAGCAAGGAACCACGGAAGAACTCCGATCGCGATCAACCCGGACGGGACGCGCGATCAGACATCGCGCAAAACAAAGTGGATAGAGCGAGGGCGTCAAGATATCGCGATCGATCATCGTCCGGCTCTTCGGATGACGAAACTTGCGGCGCACTATGTTTCGCCCGTAGCATCCGCGAGGCGCCCCTACCCAAGCGATTCAAGCTCAGCACGGAAGTGACGAAGTACGATGGCTCACTCGAGCCCTCTCAATGGTTGAGCGACTACCTCACGGCAGTGAAATGCCAACGTGGTAACAAGAACACGGCCATGCAATACCTCAATTTGCACCTAGCCGGAGCAGCTCGCAGCTGGCTGGAGAGGAGACCGCGATCTTGCTACGCATCGTGGGATGATTTGCACCGTGATTTCTGCAAAAACTTCCAGTCGACCTACAAGAGACCGGCTACAATCGAAGAACTACGAGCCTGCAAACAGAAAAGCGGTGAATCCACCCGAGAGTACATCCAGCGGTGGAACACGCTCAGGAACACCGCAGGGACAATCTCTGAAGAAGTGGCGATCGAGGCCTTCGCCAAAGGAGCAAGAAGAACCGCGTTTCGAGAAGAGCTCGGCAGAGCCGCGCCCAAAACCATCGGGGAGCTCATGGTCATAGCCGAAAAATGGGCCAATGGAGAAGACGCAGTACGCAACGAAAGAGGATCATCACCTGCACACGAGGACGACCGCCACGGACGAAGGAAGAGAAGAAAATATTACGACCACGATGATAGAGAAGAACTAGTGGCAGCAGAATTCACGCGAAGTCGCGACTCCGGTCGTCGCGGAAGTCGCGAGTGGAAACCAAAAGCAGAAGAAAAATCACCCGAGGAAGACCTCGATGCGTACTGCTCGCTACATCTGTTCACAGACAAGCGCACGGGCAAGACCAAGGCAACACACCTTCTCAAGGATTGCCGAAAGTTCATCGAAATCTCGGACGCGCTCGCCAAGAAAAGATTCGCTTCCACCCAAAACTATCCACCACTACCAGGAGGGGGACAACAATTCCAGCTACCACCGCCTCCACCTCCACCGACCAACCCAAACATGGCGCTCGCTGCATTGCCAGCGCCACCACAACAAAACACGGGAGCAAATACATACCCGACTCCGCACGGACAACTCCTCGGGATGATACAGAAGGTATGCCCCTCTCGCAGAGCTCAAAAGACTAACTCGAGACAAATATGCATGGCAGTGCAGACGCCACCAACAAAGCCCGAGTACCTGAAGATGGCCGATCAGCCAATCACGTTCTCGAAAGAAGACCACCCGCCACGAGTCTATCGGCCGGGACACGCCGCCCTCGTCATTCAAGCTCAAATTGGCAATTATGACCTGGCCCGCGTGTTCATGGACGGTGGCAGCGGCATCAACATCATCTACGCGGATACACTCCGTCGAATGAACAAAAATCTGGACGGTCCAAGGGAATCAGAAACATACTTCCACGGGATAGTCCCGGGCAAAGCAATCCGTCCACTCGGAACAATCAACCTAGAAGTTGTACTGGGCTCCCCACGCAACTACAGAAGGGAATTCCTGGACTTCGAAGTCGTCGACTGGCCCTCACAGTACCACGCCATTCTTGGTCGAACAGCGTTCGCCAGATTCATGGCCGTGCCACATTACGCATACTTGAAGCTCAAGCTACCTGGCGAATACGGTGTGATCACCATCGACGGAGACTTCCAGAAATCGGACAAGTGCGACATAGAATTTAATGAGATCGCAAAATCTTTCGGGATGCAAGAAGAACTTCAAGAGTTAGCAAAAACAACGGACCACTCCGTTATGCCCCTCACGAAGAAAAACGCACCCGAACTGGAATTCAGTGCCAACAGCGATACTCGCAAGCACCAAGTACACCCGACAGACTCCGCGAAGACGGCGATGGTTTCCACAACCCTCTCGCCAGCATAGGAAGGCGCGCTCGTCAAACTCCTCCGTGAGTACTGGGAGATTTTCGCCTGGCAGCCCTCAGATATGCCAGGAATACCCAGGGAGTTTGCCGAGCACTCACTCGAAATCTTTCCTGACGCCAAACCTATCAAACAGTCGACTCGACGATTTTCAGAACCTAAGCAGAAAGCGCTTGGAGAAGAAGTAAACAGATTGCTAGCCGCAAACTTCATCAGGGAGATCAAAATATCCACCTGGTTAGCAAACCCGGTGTTGGTCCCCAAGAAAAACACGGATATCCTTCGGGTGTGCATCGACTACACGTCGCTAAATAAACACTGCCCCAAGGACAACTTTCCTCTACCACGAATCGACCAGATCGTGGACTCTATGGCAGGTTGCCAGCGTCTCTCCTTTCTAGACGCCTATTCAGGATATAATCAAATCCGCATGAAAAAGGAAGACGAGGAGAAGACGGCTTTCATCACACCACACGGTGTATACTGCTATACGACAATGCCCTTCGGGCTGAAGAACGCAGGCGCAACATATCAGTGCTGCATGCAAAGATGCCTCGCCAATCTCATTGGCAAAAACGTACAAGTGTACGTCGACGACATTGTCATCAAAACTCGAGTGGAGGACACACTCCTCGAGGATATTAAAGAAACATTCGACGCCCTTAACGCATATCGGATCAAGCTCAACCCGACCAAATGCGTTTTCGGTGTCCCCGCAGGCAAACTTCTCGGGTACCTGGTATCCGCCAGAGGCATCGAAGCCAACCCGGAGAAAATACAAGCCATATTGACTATGAAGGAGCCAACCAATCTACGCGGAGTACAGCAGCTCGCAGGACGACTAGCAGCCCTGAGCAGATTCATCGCACGATTGGGAGAGCAGGCACTACCCTTCTACAAATTACTGAAGAAGACGGACAAATTCGAATGGACGCCCGAAGCTAAAAAAGCGTTCGCAGATCTGAAGTGGTCCTTGCAAAGCAGGCGCATCCTTGCGACACCGCAAGAAAGGGAGCCACTTTTCCTATACTTAGCCGCCACAAACCAGGTCATCAGCACAGCGATCGTAGTCGAAAGACCTGAAGACGGCAAAACATACGGAGTTCAAAGACCAATATATTACATCAGCGAAGTACTTTCGCCATGCAAACAACGCTACCCTCACTATCAGAAGCTCGCATACGGGGTTGTTCTCACAGCTCGAAAGCTCAAACATTATTTCCAGGAACACGCCATCACAGTGGTTAATGATGCGTCACTCGGGACAATCATGAACAACCCTATGGCATCCGGAAGAATAGCAAAGTGGAGCATCGAGCTGGGCGCCTGGGACATCACCTACGCTGGACGCAACGCAGTCAAATCACAAGTTCTCGTGGAATTCATCAGCGAATGGACAGAGCTGCAAACACCCGGGCCACCCGAGTATACGAGCAATTGGATAATGTACTTCGATGGATCCAAGAGAAACGAAGGAGCAGGAGCAGGAATCGTCCTCATCTCACCTAGCGGAGACAAACTGCAGTACGTCTTGCGACTGGATTTTCCACCCGATGACCCAGCATCGAACAATGACGCAGAATATGAAGCACTATTGCACGGGATGAAGATGACAATCGCCTGTGGAGCTACCCGATTAATGATCTACGACGATTCCAACCTCATAGTGCAGCAAACAATGAAAGAATGCGACGCCATTGCCGAAAACATGGTTGCATATCGCGACATGTATAACCTACTCGAAGGAAGCTTTAAAGGGTGCGAGCTAAAGCACATTGCAAGATCTAGCAACGAAGAAGCAGACAGACTGGCCAACATGGGTTCCACGAACACACCCATACCGCCAGGGATATATTTCGAGCGGATGATTAAGAGATCGATCAAACTGAAGAAACCCGCAGAACCACCCGCAGCAATGGAAACAGAGGTCAGCCCGCAAATCGCGCTTCTCGAGCTTACTCGTAACATATCACGGCAGGTTTTCCTGGTCGAACCAGTCTGGACGCAGAAATATCTCGACTACCTGCTAAACAAACAGCTCCCGGCCGATCCACGTGAGGCTCGACAGCTAATCAGGCGTAGCAAATCCTTTCGGGTGGTTAACGGAGAATTATACAAACAAAGCATCTCGGGAATACTTCAGCGTTGCATCGCACCCGAAGACGGCAAGGAATTACTTCGAGACATACATCAGGGTGATTGCGGACATCATGCTAGCTGGAAAGCGATATTGGGGAAAGCCTTTCGAGCAGGATTCTACTGGCTTACAGCAGCCACCGATGCAAAAAACCTGGTCGATAGATGCGACGCCTGCCAGCGATTCGCACCAAAGCCGCACGCACCCGCCACGGAGTTGCACATGATACCCATCGCCTGGCCCTTTGCACAATGGGGGCTAGACATGGTTGGACCATTACGCAGATCCACACCCGATGGATATACACATCTGCTGGTCGCAGTCGACAAATTCACCAAATGGATAGAGGCAAGACCAGTAACTTCGGCTAGCGCCCAATGCGCCGTGGAGTTCCTTGATTCCATCATATGCAGATTTGGTGTGCCACACGACATCATTACAGATAACGGCACAAACTTTACGGCAAAGGAAACACATCAGTTCTGCGAAGAGAAAGGCATCAATTTCAAGTTCGCTTCGGTTGCCCACCCGCAAACGAACGGACAAGTCGAAAGATCCAACGGCTTAGTTTCGGCTGGGATCAAGAAACGACTACTCGACCGTCTGCACCCCGCAGCAGGGCATTGGGCAGAGGAGCTACCCTCCGTACTCTGGAGCCTCCGGACAACCCCAAACAGGTCTACAAAATACACACCATTTTTTATGGTATACGGGGCGGAAGCAGTCCTTCCCGAGGAAGTTCGATTCAGCGCCCCACGGATTGTGGCCTACAGCGAAGAAACCTCCAACAAAGCACTCGCAGCAGATATGGATGCACTCGACGAAATGCGGGACATCGCACTCACAAGATCCGCAGTTTATCAACAATCGCTACGCAACTATCACAGCCGCCGCATACGCCATAGGTCATTCGTGGTAGGTGACTTAGTATTGCGGCTCAAGCAGAAGGAAGGACACAAACTCGAACCACCTTGGGAAGGACCCTTCATTGTACACGAAGTTATCCCAGGAGGAGCCTACAGGCTCAAAAATCCAGCGACCGGAGGAATCTATTCCAATCCATGGAATATTGCACAACTCCGCAAATTCTACCCCTAGGTTTACTTGTTTCTACAACAATAAGGCTATACTAGCCAATTTTGTAGCTCGAATACATGACTTCTCAGTCATTGCAATAAAAATACATGATTTCCTCATCATATTTACCCGAAGCTTCTTGTTTACTGCATGCTAAAAGTGACAGGTACACACCCCATTGCATACACGGGGGCTACACCTAAGAACTTAGCATCCCAAAGAAATATCATCCAATACAAGGTTACACACCTTACAACGATTTTTACAAACTATAAACAGTTTACAGGATATTCACATCCGACAGATCAGTCAAAACGCTGAGCATTCTCAGTCGCTAAGACCCTATCTACCTCTTCAGAGGTCATTCGGATAATCTTCTCGGCTGCAGGGCGTACAGCATCATAAAAAGGTGTGATGTCCTCGATTGCATAATCTGGGCGCCGAGCTGCGGAGTTCAAATCTATCTCAGGATGCCATATTCGGACAAAGGAGAGAGCCACAACCGCGCCGCACGTCATCTGTTTGCGTACGCACGTGCGAATCTCCCCTTCCCGACTAAACAGCCTGAGTAGATAGCTCCAGTCTTCGGGACCCCTTTCGAGTGGATAAAAAGCTGCATTCATCGCGATCAAGACCTCGTGAAAAGAACCCACGAGAATTCTCGCCTGCAGCACTCGGAATTTCAAGGTGGCCATCACAAACCCTCGACTGCGATCAGACCAGAAGTTATTCGCATGAGGTTTTGGGCTGTTAGCCTCTTGGTGAATGTGGTTTTCCACCCACTGCTTTTCCTCCCTGTCATTCGGTCTAACAACTGAAGGGCAGATGCACTTAGTCAGCTGAAGAATACAAAAGGAGAAAAAATGCACGGGGGCTGCACCACTTACATAGCAACTCCCTCGCAACTGAAGATAGCTCGTCCATCAGAAATTGCTCGCGCTCAGCCGCCAATTTCTGTTTGGATATCGCCACATCAGCCACCCCGCGCAAAGCTTTCAGCCTACGCTCACCCTCCTGAACCTTATCACGAAGGCCAGCAAAAGTGCCCACGGCGGCCACAAGTGGATTTACTGGATTACCACGTCCACCAGAAGTTTCCGCGGCAAACACAGTAGCCTGGAAGAAGCACAAGGAAAGAAGTGAGATGCCCTACTCGAGTGGTTTCTAGTTGCACATCTGACTAAACACGCTTGGGGGCTACTCCCATCGGGAGACAAAGGTACAAACAGGAAGAATAAAAACTCCAAAGGATAAATGCTTCGATCAAGGACAACAAAAGTACGGGAATACATCCCAAGGTTCATTACATTCAAAGAAGGAAATAAAAAAAACTACGAGGCTACATTGGTGCTCCCACTAGCAGCAGTCGACCCTCCCTTCTTCCGAGCAAAAATCTCAGAAAGCTTCCGAGCAAGAATGGCGGCTTGCTCGCCAAAACGAGAGAGCCGTACCTTTTTGCCCGTGGAAGGATCGACTGGAATGGACGAGTAAGCCTCCTCCAACCCTTCGACTCCGTGCGCCAGAGCAAATTGGATCGCAGTCTTCGCGCCAGCCTCCGATTGAGCGACTGCAAAGGCATCCAGAAGTTTTCCTTCTGAGAAGACCTTCAACATATCATCGAGCGCAGGTGCAGGAGTGGCGTTGGCGAGGAGGCGACCGTACAGTTGCCCCAGCACTTGGGTAGCATCACTGACCATGGAAGAAACTCCATCAGCGTGCCTTTTAAGCTGGGCAAGCGTATCAGTTACCACATCCACCCGCTGGAGTCCAGGGATTTCTAGAGGAACATCCAGAATACCTGCGAAGGGAGAAAATAATACTTAGCAAACTACAGCCAAGTGAAGAATCAGAATCGCGAAATTCCAGCAAGCTTACCCGCGAAGCGCTCAGCAAGGGGACGGAGGAACCCGACAAGCTCGCTGTCGGCCTTACTGCCGGTTTTCTCTAACTCCTTCAAGGACTTCCGCGCGTCCGCAAGCTGTCGACTGAAGTCTTCCGACTGCATACGGGAAGCCTCTAGCTCTTGTCGAATGGCCGTCAAGTCAGCTTCTCGAGCAGTTACCTGTTCAGAGAATTTGACCTTTTCGGATTCTGCAAATTCAAGTCGAGCTGCAAAGAGACGCTTGTCAAAAACTCTAGAATGAATGGAGTGTGGAAGACAGGGAAACGATAAAGCTCACCCTTGAGAAGATCGTTTTCAGTCCGGAGTCGGTTGCGGTCCGCTCGAAGAGACTTGCAATCCGAATCAGCGAGAACGACGCGGCGACCAATCGCCGCAAGAGAATCAACGAGTGACTGCAAAAGCGCGAAGACGGAAGAGTTAAAAGGATCAAATTTGATCCTGTACCCGATTATTTACAATCGACTACAGCCTCGGGGGCTACTCCCATCGGGAGCACTGCCGTGCACCCGATAAAAATTAAAAGCATGAAGAGGAATTAAACTAGACTTTGAGCCTGTGGCCGATCGCATGCGATCGACTACAGCCTCGGGGCTACTCCCATCGGGAGCACTGTCGTGCACCCGATAAAAATAAAACTATGGTTTCAAGGCGAAAGACGAAGCTTACCTGGCCAGAGGCGCGAGACAGCGCATCCGCAGAGCTATCCGTCACTTCCTTAGAAGCAGAAGCCCTGGCGGCAAAGCTTGGAGCTTCACGCACCATTGTCACGACTTCGGGGGCTGCTCTAGGGGAGTTTTGGACGGTGCCCGTGGTGGGAGTTTCACCCGCATCCTTGCCCTTATTCCTCTTCTCGGGAGGAACGGCTGCGGCGTACCTGCGAGGACTGATCATCTGTAGACTGCACCGAAAGATAGAAACAATCGATATTGAAGCACAGAAAATGTTCGACCAAGATTAAGGAAAAAAACACTTACTCGTCATCCTCGTCGTCATCCAGCAAGTCCGCGTTCCAAGCGGGCGTCATCACTGGGATCGAAGGGGAAGGAGCCAGGGAGCGCAGTGGAGTCGCATGGATAGGAGCTTGACCGGGCGACGCTTCCAAAGATTTGTCTTTGGAGGTAGCTTCGTCCTCATCTACCCGACGACGTTTCGTCGGGGCGCCATTCGAGTCCGCAGCGTCATCCGAAGAATCGTGCTCTGAACTCGAAGAGGCATTGGCGACGCTGGTGTCAATCGGGCCGTCTTGATGGCTCGACACTTGTTCTGAGGCAGCTTCCCCCGTGGTTGGCGGGTAGCAGTCCGCCATGGCTAGGCTCTGCAAATGCAAGAAGAAGACAAGAAAAATCTTATCGACTAAGACTCTGAACGGAGAAAAGAGGAACAACTCAAAAACGAAAGAAGAGAAAGAAGCTAACCTCGGCCGGGGGAGGATTCGAGGCGGCGAAGGCTTCAACGGAGCAATCGGGGAACTTCTCTCCCACCTTCAGTCGGGTGATGCCTGCGATTTTCTTCTCGAATTCTACATTCGAAAGTTCCTCGCGGCTTACTCGACTGGGATCTTCCGAGCCTTGGTACTCCCACATGGCGGATGGCCTCTGTTGGAGTGGCTGGATCCTGCGCTTCAAGAAGATGCTCACCAAGTGCATCCCGTTGAGCACAACTCCCGCGGTCTGATCTCGAAGAGCAGCTACTCTCGCGATTAGAGGCGCAACAGTCTGGGTTTCTTCGGCTGACATCTTGTGCCCCCAAGACTTGCGCCTGGTCAAAACAGCGAACGGGTGGAACTCTACAATCCCACCCGAGCTGTTGTCGACGACGTAGAACCACCTTTTCCGCCAGCTTTGGGCAGAGTCGACGAAGTGCATGTTGAAGTAGCTGTTTTCTTGTCGAGCTTGGATCCCGAAGCCGCCGGTGCGAAGCGGTTCGCCAAGCTCGGACTCCACCCGCGACTTCTCGCGGAAGATCCGAACCTTGAAAAGCGCCTTCCACAGCGCCCAGTGCGGGCGAATGCCAAGATAGCACTCGCCGAACACGATGAAGCACGTGATGTGCTGCACCGCGTTCGGGGGGAGATCGTGAAGCTGTATGCCATAGGCACACAGCAACCTGAGGAAGAAGGGATGAAGGGGAAAAGAGAGGCCCCGAGTCACGTGGTCCCCAAAGACCACGCGCTCGTTCGACTGGGGATTAGGTACCTCTTCCTTTTTCCCGAGGCGGACGCGCTTCTCCGCCTCCGCCGGCAGCAACCCCTCCCGCTGCATCTCCTTGATGCATTTTGCGGTGGTGTTGGGAGAACGCCAGTCGCCGGCGCGGGGCGCGGGTTGCGCGGAAGGTTCGCCGGACGCAGAAACGGCAGCGCCGCGCTTCTTTCCGCCAGCCATTGTTTGCAGCAAGAGCTCGAGCACTGGGAAGATGAAGATGGGCGCGAGGAAGAAGATGAAGACAGAGAGCGGGGAAAATTTTACTGCGGCGCTAACACCCCTATTTATACACGGGGCAAAGCAATCTCAGCCGTACGATGCGCTACGTGGCAACTATTACGGCTGCCACGCGTAAGGATGAAATGAAGCGGCGGTCCGCGCTGTTTCGTGCCACGATCTTAACAGAAGATCGTGCGCATTTACTGCGTGTTTCGCGTAAAAAACGGGAGCGACGTCTCGTTTCCCGGTCAAAAAACTGACAAAGTGGGCCACCATCTGCTACCACTCCGTCACGTCCCATCGGGAGAAGAGGAGTGCGCCATGACGTCATGGCAGGCGTCATTCAAAATTGAGATCTTTTCGACTGGAAGTTCAAACGCGAAATTATCTTCGTATGAATATCAATTCCTTCGGATAAAAGCAACTTTTCCATGAACAGTTCATAAAGCAAGACCTCTTCGAACAGAGAGGAAAATACCCTATGCACGAAAACTCTTTCGTATGGGCACAGCATCCCGAACATGAAAACTCTTTCATGCGGACTTGGTTTTTCCCAACACGAAACTTCTTTCGTATGGAGTTCAAACAAATTCATCGGGTGGAAAAAACCTACCTCTCCTACACGTGATAATTATACATCATAAAAACCTGGATTGTTCAGCCGACTAGGCACATCTGGATGCCATATTCTTCGAATACGAAGGTAAGACCAGGAAAGATCTCTCTTTTGGGCCTGGAATCGCACTCGAAAGCTGCGTCCTCCGGCATAGTTCCGTGTCAACAACACGAAGAAAAATCCTAGCGGACGCGCCAGGTACCCTCATAGGTTAAGTTCGACTCGATAAGTCCACAACGGCCCAGTCGCAACAATCACCTCATCGGGTTCGAGTCGGAGGTCTCGAATCTGTGTAGGCCAGGAATGTTTTTGCCCTAGTCGCAATTAATTGGCCCTGATCTCTCGGGAGAGCCAAGCTACTGTGTCACATCCTTCTGCAAATAAAGCCGCAAAAACTGGCACCTATGCTGCTCGATACTCGAGCGTTTTAGCTCACAAAACAGGGAACACACCCTTCGTAGACAACAACTGTCGAGCTGAACTTCCAGGAGGAGATCAAAAAAGGTCTGACCGTCTACCCGACTGGAAATAAATCCCAATCGAGCACACGCTCGGGGACTACTGACGAAGACATAGATCTTGGACCCTGCGGGTAAGGACACCCCCTCTCAGGCCCAATGTCAAGGCCCAAGAAGAGGCGCCCTTGGAAGACTCCAGAAGGCCTACCAGAAGCCCACCCGCACCAAACTTGCGGGTTAAGTTAGGTAGTTTTGTAACCGACTTAAGCTAGGGTTTGAATCCTCTCCGGGTAGGACTCGAGACCTGGCCATCTATATAAGGTCAGGAGAGCCCTCAGGGAGAGGGACAAGCAATACCGCACGACCAAAAAGCCTCGGAACTCGAGATCTACTCTCGATTCGAGCAACCTGTAACCGATCTAATCATCCAATACAGATCGACACGAGGCAGGAGTAAGGGTTTTACCTCTACGAGGGCCCCGAACCTGGGTAAATCTTGCCTTCTGTCTAGCCGACGATCTCACCAGCGCCCATGACTTCTCCTAATCGAAACCCGATAGGGTCACCTAAGGGACTTGTCGAGTCAGGGATTCGACAATGAGATTCCTGGATCAAAAATAAACGCAAGGAACACTCGGGAATACACAATTTGTTAGCTCTAAACAAGTACCCATCATGTATATGAAATTTTTCCCATGCTTTAGCATTAACACATTTATTAAATGGCATAGAAAACTCATTATCTTCATCATATAAATCTCTAATACCCTCCAAACCCGAAACCTTGATTTCTAAATTTGAGAGTAACATATTTTTCCTTGACAAAGCATCAGCAACTACATTATCCAATCCCTTTTTATGTTTTATGATTTATGGAAAAGATTCAATGAACTCAACCCACTTAGCATGTCTCTTATTCAAATTATT
Source organism: Alopecurus myosuroides (assembly GCA_028641055.1). Lineage (NCBI taxonomy): Eukaryota > Viridiplantae > Streptophyta > Magnoliopsida > Poales > Poaceae > Alopecurus > Alopecurus myosuroides. The sequence continues at coordinate 242,980,873 of CM054061.1, forward strand.
TTGGCACTTTAAAAATTTCAATGCTTCATGATCACTATGTATAATAAATTCTTTAGGCCACAAATAATGTTTCCATACCTCTAAAACTCTCACAAGTGCATATAATTCCTTATCATAAACAGAATAATTCAATTGTGCACCATTCAATTTTTCAGAAAAATAGGCAATAGGTTTCTTTTCTTGCATGAACACACCTCCAATACCTATGCCACTAGCATCACATTCAATCTCAAATTGTTTATCAAAATTTGGAAGCATAAGCAATGGGGCCGAAATCAACTTCTCTTTCAAAGTATCAAAAGCAATATCTTGAGAAACACCCCATTCAAAATTAACACCCTTTTTAGTTAGATCATTTAAAGGGGCAGCAATTGTACTAAAATTAGGCACAAATCTTCTATAGAAACTAGCAAGCCCATTAAAACTTCTAACTTGACTCACATTAGTTGGAATTGGCCAATTTCGAATAGCTTCAGTTTTAGATTGATCAACCTCAATTCCATGCTTAGAAACAACATAACCAAGAAATATAACCTTATCTTTGCAAAAAGTGCACTTCTCAAGATTACCATACAATTTATTAGTTCTTAGCACTTGCAAAACTTGTCTAATATGATCCATGTGGTCATGTTCATTGTGGCTATATATGAGAATATCATCAAAATAAACTACCACAAATCTACCAATAAAGTCTCTCAAAATATGGTTCATTAATCTCATGAAAGTACTAGGTGCATTAGTTAATCCAAAGGGCATTACTAACCACTCATATAAACCAAATTTTGTCTTAAAAGCAGTTTTCCATTCATCTCCCTCTTTCATTCTTATTTGATGGTATCCACTACGCAAATCAATTTTAGAGAAAAGAGTAGCACCACTTAATTCATCTAACATGTCATCTAAACGTGGTATAGGATGACGATAACGAATAGTGATGTTATTAATTTCTCTACAATCTACACACATGCGCCAAGTACCATCTTTCTTAGGAACCAAAATAACGGGAACGGCACAAGGAGAAAGACTAACCCGAATATAACCTTTGTCCAATAGTTCTTGTACTTGCTTTTGGATCTCCTTTGTTTCTTGTGGATTGGTTCTATAAGGGGCTCGGTTTGGGAGAGATGCTCCGGGGATCAAATCAATTTGATGTTCAATGCCTCTCAATGGTGGCAATCCCGAAGGTACATCTTGTGGAAAAACATCCTCAAAGTCCTGCAAAACATTAGAAACACTAAGAGGAATAGGGGTCATGTCATTAGAAACCAAAATTTCTCCCTTGTGAATAAGCACAATAGGGACTAATGAAGGATCATCCCTAAATTCCCTCAAATCCTCTTTGGTGGCTAACATGCATAATAGGTTCTCTCTCTTTTTACCACTCGAATTGTTTGTACTATCACTCCCCATGGCTTGTATTTTTGGTGTTCCCTCATCCCTCTCTCTCTCTTTTTCCACTTTCATAGCAACTTTGGATTGGGACTCATTTACAATTTGTTGTGGAGTCATAGGCCTCAAAATAATAGTCCTCCTGATGAGGACATGCCTAAGGATTATGTGATTACAAGAGAGTTGATAGAAGACCACATGAACATGGTGAAAACAATAAAGCAAGATGGTGAAAACAGTTCATAACAATTGTTATTTCAATAGAACAATTGTTATTCATCAAGATATGGGGATGGTGCCTCCACAAGATCAAATGCACTAAAGTGTGGAAAACAATGCTACATTGTTGTTTCACATTCATGGATGGACAAGGAAGGAGGAGGGCGCCCACAAGGAAGCATCAATGCGCCACATTGAGTTCTAGTAGTAGTAGGTTTGGTTTCCAAACCAATTTGGCCGCACCCTTTGTGTTTGGGTCGGTTTGTATCCAGTTGGTGTCCTAGTAGGAGTCCTAGTCCAATTAGGTTAGGTGCTTGCGCAAGGAGAGCCTTGTGGCCGCACCCCCCCCTCATATATCCTCCCCTTGGGGCGCATAGGAAGGTAGACTACGATTGAATCAAACAAACCCCATAACCTCTAGTTGAAACTGCTTGTTAGCCTTTCATACTGGAAGTTCATCTGCAAACTTTACGTGTTACCTGCTGTTCCACTGGGAATAAGACGGTACAGGACCACTTGTAGTCGGTGGATTACTTGTGCAAGAGTGTGGAGTTAAGAATATCCATTGGGTTGCTATCTGTTGCATTGGCTTCAGGGATCAGCCGGAGAGTTCTTAGTGGCGCACTAGTTATCAATACAGAAGTTATCTGTGAGTTCACTGAGAAGATTGGGCCACCCCTTATCATCTTGGTATCAGATTTACAGGTTGCCTCGGTGAGCTATCAAATTTCCCTTTAGATTTGAGTGTTTTTATTTCCTATCCAGAAAATTGCCCCACAAAAATAGTTCTAGTCATTGCCATAGCCTAGATATCACCTTAGTTTCTTTACTTTTGCTGTCATTGTGTTAGATTTTGTGTTACTTTTTCTCCTTTTTTAGATCTTTAATTTTCGGCTAGGGTTAGGGTTTCCTGTTTCCCCTGGTCGAAACCTATCAAAAACCACAAAAAAATCCGCTGCTCATTGCTTAAATCCATCACAAATCCGAGTTAATCCCTTATTCCTACCGCGGCAGAGATTTGGCAAATTCCCTGCCGTACGGCAACCCACCCGCACTCGGATTCCCCCTACCAATCGGTTACCAAACCCGCCCCTCACCCCACCGCGCGCTTACCATATTTTCATCCGTGTTCTGCCGCGGCACGGATTCACCGCAAAACCCTGCCGCCATCCCACCGATCCGTGTCCTAGGCGCGTTCGGATTCGCGTGTAACGCGCTTACAAAACGCCGCCCGCGCCCGTCTCACAGCCCACCAACGCCAACACCGCGCGCTGCCGCGGCACAATTTCGCGCAAAACGCTGCCGTCGCCTGTCTGCTGCTGCCGTGTGTGCGGTAACCTGCGCGCGCTAGTTTTCTGCTGTAACACCGTTACCAAACGCTGTAACGCGAGCGTCCGCGCTGCCGTGGCAGAGAAAAGTAACAGTTTTGCTGCCGTGGACTGTTTTTGCTGCCGTGAGAGTTTGGAGGTAGTTTTTCACATAGAATCTTTTGCTCTTGTTTTTATTTTCCTGTTTTCATCTCTAGGACCAATACATCCGTACCCTTGTGAACCTTAGCCACAGCCTTTCTACAGCATTCAAATAGGAACTTTCCCACAAGTATAGCTTTTTTTGTGCTCTGACAGGCTGCTCATATTTCATCACCACCATTGTGTTCACTTGTGTTTGGTTCATTGTTGCTCCTAGCTTAGTGTAAGGCCATTGAAAAATTTAAAAAAAAATAGAAAAAGCAAAAAGTATAAAAAAAAAGAGAGAAAAGAGAAAAGAGAAAAGAGAAAGTGCAAAAAGGCCATATCATTGCTATTGTTTACTAGTTGAGCTTGCCATTGTGACACTTGGTTTTTCATTGAGCAATCTTGTGCCTGTCAATTAAGAGCCTAGCTAGTGACTTTCTAGTGCATTGCAAATTTCCATCCACATATTGCTTTGCCACATTTGTCTCCATTGTGTGAGTTTCCTTGGGTATTTTATATCTTCACTAAGACAGCAAATAGGATTGTTACTTTGGTGATTGTTAGGTATCCATACCAAGCCCCACTAAATAACCTTGTTTGCCATTGTGAGAGTTAAAAACCTGGGTATTCTTTTCTTCACACCAAAGCACTTTAATTACCTCTACTTGTGGTAAGTATCTCTATTCACTTTGGAGTGGTAAGATATCCTATTGTTTTGCTAGATTCTTGAGTGAGTTGTGAGAGGCACCACAACCTATACTTGTTTTATTTTCACTAACCTTCTAATGGATCCTTCTAGTGATGAACTTGTGCAGCAAAAGAAGGACCAAACCGAGGTGGTGAAGTGGAGGGAGTATGAGGCATTAAGGGATGTGTGTAGCAAGAACTTGGATGATGCTGTTGGCCCTCTTTATGAGCAAGTTGATGATGTCAAGAAGGATGTGGCAACCACCAAGAAGTTGGCCGAAACCAATAGTGCACAATTGAGAACAATGCAAGATTCTATTGATGCTATCAACAATAAAATGACTGATCTTACAACTTTGCTTGAAGCTCGGTTACCACCCCTTGATGATGACAATGCAAGTATCCATAGTGATGCCAATAATGGGGATGATGTTATTCTTGGCCGTGGAGCAAGAGAAGGAAGAGGCCGAGATCAAATAGGCCAAGCTAGACGTGTGCCTTTAGCCAATGCTAATGAAAATAGAGAGGATATCTTGGGTAAGCCAAAATTCTCAATTCCAGCTTTCAGTTTTGATGCTATGGATGTGGAAGAATATTTGCTATGGGAATTGAAGATAGAGAAACTTTGGAGATTGCATGATTACAATGAGGATAGAAAGATTAAGTTGGCATCTTCTGAGTTTGATGGTTATGCTCTTAGATGGTGGGATAATCTTGTGAGAAAGAGACATAATGATGGAGAATTGCCCATTGTTACTTGGAACACCATGAAGAGGCTTATGAGAGAGAGATTTGTTCCTCCAAATTACATAAGGCAACAATTTGACAAATTACAACAATTGAAACAAGGTACCAAGACAGTTGATGCTTATTATCAAGAGATGGAGATGATTATGCAAAGAGGCCGTGTGGAAGAACAAATTGAGCAAACTATGCAAAGATTTCTTTCAGGTTTACACTATAAAATCAAGGGCATTGTGAGGCATTATCAATACACTAATATGCATGATCTATTACATCATGCTAGGGAGGCCGAATCACATCTCCTTGATGAAGCACAAAATTCAAAGCCATGGAATAGATTTCCATTGAGATCATCTACTACTCCTAGTACACCAACTCCACCAATTCCATCTTCAAATTTTCGAGGTGATCCATCATCCAAACCCGAGCCTAGTGTGTCTAATACAAAGAGATCATCACATCCAGCAGCAAGTGCTTCAGGTTCTAGTGCTCCTACTACAAGGAATAGAGATATGACATGCCACACATGTGGAGGAAAAGGGCACTTCAAGAGGGATTGTCCAAATACAAAAGTGATGGTGATCAATGAGAATAATGAGTATGAAACAGGTGATGATGTTGATCCCAATGACCTTGATGATGATGATGGTTCTTTGAGTGATACTCCTTTGGATGCTTATGCTACTACTTTGCCATCTATTATATGCACACAAAATTCATTGAGTGTGGTGCCTAGTCCTGAAAATCAAAGGTGCACTCTATTTCAAACAAAGGCTGTTATTGGTCCCAACATGGCTTGCAAAGTCATTATTGATGGAGGAAGTTGCAGAAATTTGGCTAGCAAAGAGCTATGTGCAAAACTCAATTTGAAATATATGCCACACCCTTCTCCTTATCATATCCAATGGTTGAGTAGCACGGGACAAATGAAGGTTTCTTTTATGGTGAGAGTGGAGTTCCAAATTGGACCTTACAAGGATGTCATTGAGTTTGATGAGGTGCCCATGACAGTTTGCCATCTTTTATTGGGAAGACCTTGGCAATTTGATAGAAGTGTGAAGCATGAAGGAAGAGCAAATACTTATGAGCTATATCACCATGGGAAGACTATTGTTTTGAGGCCCATGACTCCACAACAAATAATACAAGAGTCCCAATCCAAAATTGATATGAGAGTGGGAAAAGAAAGAGAGAAGGATGAGGGAACACCAAAAATTCAAGCCATGGAGAAGGAGAGCAACACCAATTCGAGTGGAAAGAGCCTTTTAACTAATGCCATAATTTTTCCTAGTGTTGTTTCTTGTGCACATGTTGCTATTGAAGAAAGGGAGCACAAAGAAACATCACACAGTTTGGAGGAATATGCCACGGATACAAGTATTTTTGCTTGTGATATGAAGGTTATTTTTGAAGAAAGGGAGACACAACCTTCAAATTCACAAGATATTGTGGAGATCATACCTACTACACATGAGAAGGTTAGTATTGATAAGGGTATGGATTTCGGTTTGGTAACTACAAGTAGTGAATTATGTGATAATTTTCAACCATATAAACTTATAAATTCGAAATTTCACAATGTGGTTTTTATTACACATAAAGAAGTACTTGCTATGATACCTTCTAGTGATATTATATATTATGACATGTTAAAAGAACCAATTAATATGAAATATGCTATGGATAAATTTGGTTATGATGATTCTAGCACATATGATAATAGTTTCAAAATTTACTTGATTGGTGATTATAATGTGGATAAAAATTTTATGATACATCACATGTGTGTTACTTATGATAAAGTGGCCGAATTACATCATGTGTTCTCTTGGATAGATGATTATAGAGATGATATTATACCTATGTTTCTTTCACCACACTATTGGTTGGATACATGTACTAGTAAATCAAACTACACTTATATTTGCAATTTTGATTGCCATGAGATGAAAGAATATGATTTTTATATGTGGTTTTCATACAAATTTCGTGGTCATATGATAAATACACTATATTGTGTTTTGCTAACAATTAATGAGTACCATTATATATACATATATGGTGCATACACTTTGTTCTTTTTGTTTCTTCCACTTTCAGATTATCACAAGACGAGGACGTCTTGTCTTGAAGAAAGGGAGGATGATGAGGACATGCCTAAGGATTATGTGATTACAAGAGAGTTGATAGAAGACCACATGAACATGGTGAAAACAATAAAGCAAGATGGTGAAAACAGTTCATAACAATTGTTATTTCAATAGAACAATTGTTATTCATCAAGATATGGGGATGGTGCCTCCACAAGATCAAATGCACTAAAGTGTGGAAAACAATGCTACATTGTTGTTTCACATTCATGGATGGACAAGGAAGGAGGAGGGCGCCCACAAGGAAGCATCAATGCGCCACATTGAGTTCTAGTAGTAGTAGGTTTGGTTTCCAAACCAATTTGGCCGCACCCTTTGTGTTTGGGTCGGTTTGTATCCAGTTGGTGTCCTAGTAGGAGTCCTAGTCCAATTAGGTTAGGTGCTTGCGCAAGGAGAGCCTTGTGGCCGCACCCCCCCTCATATATCCTCCCCTTGGGGCGCATAGGAAGGTAGACTACGATTGAATCAAACAAACCCCATAACCTCTAGTTGAAACTGCTTGTTAGCCTTTCATACTGGAAGTTCATCTGCAAACTTTACGTGTTACCTGCTGTTCCACTGGGAATAAGACGGTACAGGACCACTTGTAGTCGGTGGATTACTTGTGCAAGAGTGTGGAGTTAAGAATATCCATTGGGTTGCTATCTGTTGCATTGGCTTCAGGGATCAGCCGGAGAGTTCTTAGTGGCGCACTAGTTATCAATACAGAAGTTATCTGTGAGTTCACTGAGAAGATTGGGCCACCCCTTATCACCTCCCATGATGATGCAACTCATAAGTATTAGCTCTTCCTTCATGCTTCACACTTCTACCAAATTGCCAAGGTCTTCCCAATAATAGGTGACACACTGTCATAGGAACCACATCAAACTCAATAGTATCCTTGTAAGGTCCAATTTGAAACTCCACTCTCACCATATGAGATACCTTCATTTGTCCCATGCTACTCAACCATTGTATATGATAAGGACTCGGATGTGGTAAGTATTTTAGATTCAACTTGGCACATAAATCCTTGCTTGCCAAGTTTCTACAACTTCCTCCATCAATAATGACTTTGCAAGCCATGTTGGGACCAATAACAGCTTTTGTTTGGAATAGATTGCACCTTTGATTTTAAGGACTAGGCACCACACTCAATGAATTTTGGGTGCAAATAATAGAAGGCATAGTAGTAGCATAAGCATCCAAAGGAGAATCACTCAAATATCCATCATCATCATCAAGATCATTGGGATCAACATCATCACCTGTCTCATACTCATTGTTCTCATTGATAATCATCACTTTTGAATTTGGACAATCCCTCTTGAAGTGCCCTTTTCCTCCACATGTGTGGCATGTAATATATCTATTCCTTGTAGTAGGAGCACTAGAACCCGAGGCACTTGCTGCTGGTTGTGATGTTTTCCTTGTATTAGCCACACTAGGCTCAGATTTGGATGATGGAGCACCTCGAAAACTTGATGATGGAGGTGGTGGTGGTGGCACACTAGGAGTAGTAGATGATCTCAATGGGAATCTACTCCTTGTTCTAGCTGAATTTTGTGCTTCCTCAAGTAGATGAGATTCGACCTCCCTAGCATGATGTAAGAGATCATGCATATTAGTATATTGATAATGCCTCACAATGCCCTTGATTCTATAATGTAATCCTGAAAGAAATCTTTGCATTGTTTGCTCTTCTTGCTCTACCACACGGCCTCTTTGCATAATTAATTCCATCTCTTGATAATAAGCATCAACTGTCTTGATTCCTTGCTTCAATTGTTGTAATTTGTCAAATTGTTGCCTTATGTAATTGGGTGGTACAAATCTTTCCCTCATGAGCCTCTTCATGGTGTTCCAAGTAGCAATGGGTAACTCACCATCATTATGTCTCTTTCTCACTAGATTATCCCACCATCTAAGAGCACATCCATTAAACTCAGAAGATGCCAATTTGATCTTTCTATCCTCATTGTAATCATGTAATCTCCATAGCTTCTCTATTTTCAATTCCCATAGCAAGAATTTTTCCACATCCATAGTATCAAAGCTGAAAGATGGAATAGAAAATTTGGGCTTTCCCAATATGTCTTCTCTATGATCATTGGCATTAGGTAAAGGAACACGCCTAGCTCGGCCTTGAAATACTCCTCGGCCTCTTTCTCCTCTAGCTCCACGGCCAAAATTAGGCTCCTCCTCATTATTTGCATCACTATGGACACTAGCATTGTCATCATCAATAGGTGGCAACCGAGTTTGAATTAATCTTTGAAGATCAGTCATGGCATTGTTGATGGCATCAATAGAATCTTGCATTGTTCTCAATTGAGCAGTATTGGTCTCGGCCACTTTATTGGTTTCCTCCACTTTCTTATCCATGGTATTAACCATCTCATAGAGGGGATCACAAGCTTCATTAACATATTTCTTGTAGTGTTCCTCATTGTCATCCAATTTTTGTGTCAACACATCCCTTAATGCCTCATACTCCTTCCAATTCACTCCCTCGGATTGGTCCTTCTTTTGCTGCACAAGATCACCACTAGAAAGATCCATTAGAAGGTTAGTGAAAATAAAACAAGTATAGGTTGTGGTGCCTCTCACAACTCACTCAAAAATCTAGCAAGACAATAGGATATCTTACCACTCCAAAGTGAATAGAGTTACTTACCACAAGTAGAGGCAATTAAAGTGCTTTGGTGTGAAAGAGAGAATACCCAGGTTTTTAACTCTCACAAAGGCAAACAAGGTTATTTAGTGGGGCTTGGTGTGGATACCTAACAATCACCAAAGTAACAATCCTATTTGCTGTCTTAGTGAAGATATAAAAATACCCAAGGAAACTCACACAATGGAGACAAATGTGGCAAAGCAATATGTGGATGAATTTTGCAATGCACTAGAAAGTCACTAGCTAGGCTCTTAATTGACAGGAACAAGATTGCTCAATGAAAAACCAAGTGTCACAATGGCAAGCTCAACTAGTAAACAATAGTAATGATATGGCCTTTTGCACTTTGTTCTTTTTCTCTTTTCTCTTTTTTTTTATACTTTTGCTTTTTCTATTTTTTTTTGTATTTTTCAATGGCCTTACACTAAGCTAGGAGCAACAATTAACCAAACACAAGTGAACACAATGGTGGTGATGAAAAATGAGCAACCTGTCAGAGCACAAAATAGCTATACTTGTGGGCAAGTTCCTATTATAATGCTGTAGAAAGGCTGTGGCTAAGGTTCACAAGGTATGGATGTATTGGTCCTAGTGAGAAAACAAGGAAAAACAAAGAAAAACAGAAAAAATCTAGGTGAAAAACAGCTTACGGCAGGAAACAGCACTCACGGCAGAGAATCAGGTGGTTTTTGTACCATGGCAGAGCTCACGGCAGAGAAAACGAGGGTTTTTCGTACCGCGGCAGAAAAACAGCAGCAGCAGGCGCGCACGGCAGAGAAACTCTGCCGTCTGTGCCGTGGGTGTGTGCGCGCGACAGCGGGCTGTAGAGCGCGGCAGCGGCGGCAGAGATTTGCTGCCGCGGGTTCGTGTGTGTGGGCGCGCACGGCAGCAGCTTATGAGCACGGCAGAAAAACGCACGAATCCGTGCCGTGGTAGGGTAGCAATCCGAGAGGGACTAGGGATCGATTTTTGTAGGAATTTTGCGGATGAAAACCCAACCCTCCTCGAATCCGATTGTAGCTAGGAACCCAAACCAACCTAGTAGCTCCCGAATAGCAATCCGAGTAGGGCTAGACTAGGAAGATTAGAGAGGAACCCGTGGTGCTTTTAGGGCAAGTGGCAGCGGATTTTTTTTTTGATGTTTTTTGATAGGATCTCGGCTAGATGAACAAGAACCCTAAACCTAGCCGAAAAAATATGAATCTAAAAACGAGAAAAAGCAACACAAATCTAACACAAAGACAGCACTAGTAATTGAAAACTAAGATGATATCTAAGCTATGGCAAGAACTAAAACTATTTTTGTGGGGCAATTTTCTGGATAGGAAATAAAAACACTCAAACTAAAGGGAAATTTGATAGCTCACCGAGGAAACCTGTAAATCTGATACCAAGATGATAAGGGGTGGCCCAATCTTCTCAGTAAACTCACAGATAACTCATGTATGATAACTAGTGCGCCACTAAGAACTCTTCCGACTGATCCGTGATGCCAATGCAAAAGATAGCAACCCCAAGGATATTCTCAACTCCACACTCTTGCACAAGTAATCCACTGACTACAAGTGGTCCTGTACCGTCTTATTCCCAGTGGAACAGCAGGTAACACGTAAAGTTTGCAGATGAACTTCCAGATGAAGGCTTACAAGCTGGTTCAATCTAGAGGTCTAGGGTTTAATGTTTTTAACGTCGTCTATCTCTCCTATGCGCCCCAAGGGGGTATATATGAGAGGGGGGGTGCGGCCACAAGGCTCTCCCTTGCGCAAGCACAACCCTAATAGGACTAGGACTCCTATACCTAACACAATTGGATACAAACCGACCCCACACACAAAGGGGTGCGGCCACATTGGTATACAAACCAATCCTAATACTACTAGAACTCATATGGCGCATAGATGCTTCCTTGTGGGCGCCCTCCTCTTACCTTGTCCATCCATGAGTGTGAAATAACAATATGGCATTGTTTTCCACACTTAGTGCATTTGACCTTGTGGAGGCACCATCCCCTTGTCATGATAACATTTGTTATTGGTTGTTTTCACCATGCTAGCACTTGTTTTCCATCTCCTCTTGTAGTCCTCCTTCATCCATGTGTATCTCCTCTCCATGATCTCCATTCATGTTTGTGTTATCAATAAACCTGAGAATACATACATGCAATGATTTAGGTAGTATAAAGTTCTCACAATTATAAGCATTATACTCAAGTAGGAGTGAATTCACCTGTTGTTGTGATAGCTTGGTTCTTGATCTTGTCATTGGACCAATCCTCACTTCATTAGCTTGTATAGGAGCATCCTCATGTGTAACAATAGGTGAAGAGCTAGGGATGTCCTCATCATAGGTTCTCTAGTCTGATCTTTTATAAGCCTTAGCCACATCCACTCTACAGCAAATTTTAGGTACACAACCCATAAGACTGGACGTTTTATTGCTCACACAGGCTGCTCAATTTGATCTATTCTTGTCCATATTTTTTTTCACTTACATATTGCTCCTAGTTGATTCAAAGGCCATTGAAAAAGTATAAAATAATAGAAAAGAGACGAAAGTATAAAAAATAGAAAGAGAGAAAAAAAAAAGAGGCCGAGCCATACATTATCACTAGTGGAGCTTGATACATCATATCTTGGAAATTTTTGTGGACAATTTTTGAGCAATCTTGTGCTTGTTTTATTGAGTATTTGCTATTGTATTTCTAGTGCTTGCAATAACTCTACCATATAATTGCTAAGCCACATTTGTCTCCCAGAGTGAGTGTGTTCCTTTAGTGAAATTTCATCACATTATACAGTAAATCGGAGTTTCTATTTTTGTGTTGTTAGGATTCCCAACCAAGCCCCACCAAATACCCTGTTTTGTCTTGTGACATTTGATATCCTGGTTATTTTCTTCTCACACTTGGTACACTCTTCATTGATAACTTGTTGGCAAGTAAATCCTATTCACTTTGGAACGGTAAGATAAAAAATTCTTTGCTGGTTTTGAGTGAGTTGTGAGAGAACACCACAACCCATTGATTTTTTTCACTAACATATTAATCATGAGTACTTCTAGTGAAGTTGATGGTTTGCAGGGAAAGAAGGGTGAGGATGTGTTGCCTACCAAGAAGACTGCTGATGATGTGCTTACATGGAGATTTCAACAAATTTCGAGATGGGCTTGCTAGAAGAATTGAGCAGAAAATTGAGGAGTATGATGAGATAGTAAGCAAAGATTTACAAGAGGTGCACAAGCAATTTGAGAAAGCTGCTACTCAAGAATCTCTTGTTGTTTTGCAAGAGGCTGTGAACGAAATGCCAAGACAATTTGCAACTTTGACCACAACCTTACAACAAAGAGCCCCCAATGCTAATTTAGGTGCTGATTTTCATGCTGGACGAGCCAATGCACATGGAGGTTGTGGAGGATATGCTGCTAGGAGAGTGGCTATGGGAGAAAACAATAGAGAGGATGATGGCCTTGGGAAGCCAAAATTTTCTATTCCACCTCTCACATGTGATTATGAGGATGTGGAGGAGTATTTGATGTCGGAGTTGAAGATGGAGAAGCTATGGAGATTGCATGATTACACCGAGGAGAGGAAAATTAGACGTTCATCTTCTGCATTTGATAGCTATGCTCTCTTGTGGTGGGATGGCATCACACTATTGAGAGAAAGAGATGGTGAAACATAAATTTCTACTTGGGCAGAAATGAAGCAAGCCATGAGGGATAGATTTGTTCCTAAAAATTATGTGAGGACTTTCTGTGATAAATTGCAGCAATTGAAGCAAGGTACACATTTTTTGGATCAATATTACAAGGAGATGGAGTTGATACTACAAAGGGATCGGGTTAGAGAAGAACTAGAACAAACAATGCAAAGATTTCTTTCAGGTTTGCAATTCAATATTAGATGCATTGTGAGGCATGTTCCATATAATGACATGACTGATTTGTTGCACCAAGCAAGAGAGGAACAAAATAGGTTGGCCGAGGAGGTTTCTATGGCTCCTAAAATAAGTTTTCCATCAAGAACTTCTATTTTCTCACCACCTACACCTCAAGCTTCAAATATTCGAGCTAATACTTCTTCCAAACCCGAGACAAGCAATGCTAATTCGAAGAAATCAATTCAACCAGCAGCTAGTGCAAGTGGTTGTACTCAATCAACAACAAGAAATAGAGACATGACATGCCATACTTGTGGAGGACGAGGGCACTTCAAGAGAGATTGTCCTAACAAAAAGATCATGGTTATCAATGCCGATGAGGAGTATGAGGCTGGAGATGATGCTGCTCCTAATGAGGAGGATACATATGATGATGATGATGGTCCTATTGATGCCTATGCTACCAATTATCCAACTATTGTTTGCACACAACCTTTGAGTGTTGTTTCAAGTGGTGAGAGCCAAAGATGCAAATTTTTTCAAACCAAAGCAATTGTGGGTCCACAAATGGCTTGCAAGGTGATCATTGATGGATGGAGTTGCCGATATTTAGCAAGCAAGGATTTATGTGCAAAGATCAAGTTGAGATATATTCCACATCCACACCCATATTATATTCAATGGTTGAGTGGTAAAGAAGAAATCAAGGTGTGCCATATTGTGAGAGTGCAATTCCATATTAGACCATATAAGGATAAAATTGAGTGTGATGTGGTTCCCATGAAAGTTTGCCACATGCTCCTTGGGAGGCCATGGCAATTTGACAAGAAGGCTATACACAATGTGAGAGAAAACACATACCAATTGAATTGGAATAACAAGGATATTATCTTGAAGACTATGACACCACAACAGATTGTGAATGATTCTAGACAGAAAACCTAACTGAATCTAGAAAGAGAGAGTGAGAGAGATGAAAAGAGTGAAAACACAAATTCTGTTGGTGAAAACAAACCTAGGCTGAGTGAGAAAATAAGGGAGTGAGCCTTTCAACCATGTTAGCCACCAAAGATGACTTGAGAGAGTTTAAAGAGGATCCTAGTTTAGTACCTATAGTGCTCATGCACAAGGGGGAAATTTTAGTTTCTAATGACATGACTCCTCTTTCTGTTGGTGTTTCTGATGTTTTACAGGAATTTGATGATGTTTTTCTAGACGAAATACCCTCGGGGCTGCCACCATTGAGAGGGATTGAGCATCAAATTGATTTGATTCTTGGATCATCATTTCCAAACCAAGCTCCCTATAGGACAAATCCCTAAGAGACAAAGGAAATTCAGAAACAAGTACAAGAGCATCTTGATAAAGGTTATATTCGAATAAGCCTCTCCCCTTTTGTTGTTCCTGTTATTTTAGTTCCTGAGAAAGATGGTACTTGGCGCATGTGTGTATATTGTAGAGCAATTAGCAACATCACTATTCATTATCGTCATCCTATACCACGTTTGGAAGACATGTTAGATGAATTAAGTGGTGCTGCTTGTCTAAAATTTATATGCGTAGTGGTTATCATCAAATTAGAATGAAAGAGGGGGATGAGTGGGAAACAACCTTTTAAACAAAAAATTGATTTATATGAGTGGTTAGTGATGCCTTTTGGATTAACTAATGCACCTAGTACTTTCATGAGATTAATGAACCATGTTTTGAGAGATTTTATTGGCAAGTTTGTGGTAGTTTATTTTGATGATATTCTCATATATAGCCACAATGAACATGAACACATTGATCATATTAGACAAGTCTTGCATGTGCCAAGAGAAAACAAATTGTATGGTAATTTAGAGAAGTGCACTTTTTGCAAAGATAAGGTCATATTTCGTGGATATGTTGTTTCTAAACATGGGATTGAAGTAGATGAATCTAAAATTGAGGCAATTAAAAATTGTCCAATTCCCATGAATGTGAGTCAAATAAGAAGTTTTAATGGACTTGTTGGATTTTATAGAAGATTTGTGAAGGACTTTAGTACTATTCTTGACCCTTTAAATGATCTGACTAAGAAATGTGTGAATTTAGAGTCAGGGTTGCTCAAGATATTGCTTTTGATACTTTGAAAAACAAGCTGATTTCAGCCCCATTATTGATGCTACCAAAATTTCATAGACAATTTGAGATTGAATGTGATGCTAGTGGCATAGGTATTGGAGGTGTGTTAATGCAAGATAAGAAACATATTGCTTATTTTTCTGAAAAATTGCATGGTGCTCAATTGAATTATTCTGTCTATGATAAGGAATTATATGCACTTGTGAGATTTTTTAGAAGTGTGGAAACATTATTTGTGGCTGAAAGAGTTCATTATACATTCTGATCATGAGGCTCAAATTTTTTAAATAATCAATCTAATTTTAATAAGAGACATGCAAAATGGGTAGAATTTGTAGAATCTTTCCCATAAATTATTAAAGATAAGAAGGGATTAGATAATGTGGTTGTTGATGCTTTGTCTAAAAAAAACATGTTACTCACTAAATTGGATGTCCAAGTTTCTGGTTTGGAGAGTTTGAAACCACTATATGCTGAAGATAAAGAGTTTTCTACACCTTATGATAATTTTTCTAATGTGAAGGCTTGGAATAAATATCATATACATGATGGATTTTTGTTTAGAGCTAACAAATTATGTATTTCTGAGTGTTCTTTGTGTTTGATGTTATTGCAGGAATCTCATAGTGGTGGAATTATGGGACACTTTGGAAGTGACAAAAAATTACTTATATTGGCTGACAATTTTTATTGGGCATATGAGATGTGATGTTGAAAGGTTTGTGCAATGTTGCATCACTTGCAATAAGGCTAAATCAAAATTGAAGCCCCACGGTTTGTATACTCCTCTACCTGCACCTACTACCCCATGGGAAGATATCATTATGGATTTTGTACTAGGTTTACCGAGGACTAAAAGAGGGAATGATTCTATATTTGTGGTAGTGGATAGATTCTCAAAAGATGTCACACTTTATTGCTTGCCACAAAAGCGACGATGCATCGCATATTGCTAATCTGTTTTTCAGGGACATAGTTAGACTACATGGAGTATCAAGGACTATTGTATTTTATCGTGACGTGAAGTTTATGAGCTACTTTTGGAAGATGTTATGGGGGAAGATAGGAACAAAGCTGCTATTTTCAACAACATGTCACGCCCAAACTGATGGACAAATGGAGGTGGTTAATCGCACGTTATCAACATTGTTTCGAATCATGATCAAGAAAAATCCGCGGGAGTGGGAGGAGTGTTTGCCACATGTGGAATTAACATACAATAGGGTTGTCCACTCTACTACTCAGCTTTTCCCATTTGAAGTGGTCTATGGATTCAAGACCATTACACCACTTGATTTGTTACCACTTCCCATACAAGAGATAATTAATATGGAGGCATCAAAGAGAGATGGTTTTGTGAAGAAGAAGATATATGAGAAGACAAAGGATGCCATAGAGAAGAAGGGGAAGTATGTGGCTGAAAGAGTAAATAAGAAAAGAAAGGAGGTTCTATTTCAACCAGGAGACTTGGTATGGTTGCACTTTAGAAAAGATAGATTTCCAAAGTTGAGAAAGTCCAAGTTGTTACCTCGAGGTGTTGGTCCCTACAAAGTGCTTGAGAAAAATCAATGACAATGCTTACAAGATTGATCTACCAGTTAATGTGTTTGGTGTGAGTAATTCATTCAATGTGGATGATTTGACACCATACCATGGAGATCACCTTGCTGCGTTGAGGTCGACGCCTTTTAAAGGGGGGGGGATGATGAGTACATCCCTAGTTCTTTACCACACAAGGAGATTGTTATCCAAGTGAAGCCTGATGAAACAAGACTTGGACCAATAACAAGATCAAGGGCCAAGTTATTACATCAACAGAGGAGCTGGAAAACAAGATGGAGATGCTAGAAAACATTAGTACCAATGGTGAAACAATTTTACAAGTGGTGAGAACAAATGTGCAAGTGTGGAAAACAACTCCAGGAAAGTTATTCCACACTAGGCAGCAAAGAAAACAAGAGGAGTTCGCCCCATTGAAGATCAATGTGCCATATATAAATCATATTCCAGATAGGTATGGATTGTATGCCATAATTGGCCCCACCCCCTAAAGTGGGCCGGTTTGTATCCCTTCTTAGTCCAAGTAGGAGTCCTAGTCCTAGTAGGAGAGGTTTCTTGCGCAAGGAGCCCTTGTGGCCGCACCCCCCTCTTTTATATACCTCCCACCTGTGTAGGGAGATAGAACAAGTTTAAAACAAAAAACCCTTGCCTCTAGATTGTATTGCTGCTAAGCATTCATCTTGAAGTATACCTGCAAAGTTGCATGATATCATCACTACAACACGAATAGGCCTACAGCTACACATAGATTGCAACGATCACAATATATGTATCTGCGATCCATCCGCACGATCAGGTTTATGTATGACACCTAGATCGACATCCCCGTGTTAACTGCCAAAACCTGACCCCAAAGAAACCCAATACTGATACCCATTCTCCTCTAAGCCCACGTTAACCCTAGGAGCAGCCGCCACAAATCAATCCGCCCCATACCTTCTTCTCCGGCTCCCCTTCCGTTTCCCATCCAATGCCAGCAGCATGGTCGCCTCATCACTTTCGGCCTGATCCCCACCCTCACAATCCTCCAAGTCGCAGCACACGACCTCGCCTACGTCTCCTTCCCAAGGCAGGGCGGGGACTACGCACCTCCGTGGTGCTCAGGGTCGTCGAGCGCAGGGGTCCGGTGGTCAGCTGGGGTTCATACTGTCGCTGCCGCCACCGCTGTCTACGGGTCTATCTGACACGATTGGGACGACCGCTGCGACTCTATGTCTTCAGCGGAGACAGGCGCAGATGCGTCAGCAGATTCAGAGAGGTCCATTCGTCGCCCAAGGTTTACCAATTTCGGCTCCATTCATCTTAATCTTTGTTTAAGGGACGGTTCTGTCATTTCATTCCATCCTAGTTCTAGCTAAATAAATAAATGGGTGTCATGGAACCTTCTTTCATTGCAAGGGGGGAGACGCCATGTAGAGTTTTGGTCTAATCTTCGGGGTTCACATGTTTGTAGATAGGTCGTGAGCAGAGAGATCAGTTCGTAGTATATCTTGAGCATAGATAAAAAATTGTGTGGTATATGCTTTGCTTGTACATGCAGGAATGTTTCTGAAGAAAGAAGAATCAACTTTTTTATAGGAAATTTGTCAGCTTACTCTTCTTATTGTGATGTTCCCTGGTATGAATTTCACTGTTAATTCAAATTTCACAGTTGAATGTTACTAATTTGACAATCTGAGATCCTCTAGATGGTTAGTGATGAACTTAATTAAACAAAAGCATGTCATTTACAACAAGTTTCATGTTACAATAAAGGACTTATTTTCTTATTGCATCTACTACTATTAAATTTAGAATTGCATAGATGTGATAAGTTTCTTTACGAGCTCAATGCGACCGCCTTTCCTAGTTTAGATGTTCCACTGTTGTGTACCTTGTGGTCATGTACATAAAAAGTTTATCATCATGTAGCAGCACTTGTTGTTGCTTCTATTTGCACTTGCAACTGTATCAACATTGGTAGACAACCATAGGTTTTTTCTTTTGAATATTAATTATCTATGTACAAACACTAATGCAGTGCCCTGCATTTTACGATATTTCTTATGATGCTAAATTACCAGGTTTGGCCAGCCAAACAAAGTTAACTGTGCGTACACAAGACCCAATGAGAGGATGCATCAGGTTTTGAACTAAAAGATCGTCTAAATGTTCCATTGTATTCAATGCAAAGGTTCCTTCAGTTGTCCATAGTTATTATTTCCAATAGTGTTGATATACAGTGGCGATGGATAATATTAATATAGTAACACACATTTCTATCAGTCTTCTGAAGAACATACTTTGATGATTTTCTCAACTTATGCATCCGAAGATTTGACCTAGGTAAATGGCCCTCAAGGGAACGGTATGATCTATTATACAACATGTTTTTTCATACCCTCATTGATATTTTAGTACTCATCATGGGACTTCTAATTTCTCCAGAAATTGTTGATTTTGTTGTAGACATCTTATGACAAATCTCAAATCGTACCTGCTGTTTTCTTGGGTAAGTAACAAAAACAAATCTATGGCAGGTCAGCATGCTCATTCGCTTGTTATATCTTGTCCAAATATGTTTGTGATATTCATTTGTGCAAGACAAGTCTAAATGCGCATTTACTGGACGGGGTACACTGGGGAATAGGCACAAACCAACAGTACAGAAGGAATTGAGGAATAAGGAAGAACCAGCTAGCCTGGGAGGAGGGAGAATTTTCACCATGTTAACTGGAACGGAAATTCATTGGGTATGCCTTTGCCCTTCGCCGCTTCATGTACAATTACTTACTTAGTTACCTCTTATACTAGTACAACCTATTGATGCATACAGTCCCTTGTGTGCCTGAATATCACCATATGAAGGAAGGTAGTCCAGTAATTTAGCCACTCGATATACCTTAGTGTGTTCATAGTATACCTTTGTTCCAACTAATTTTGCTGTAGGTTACATGAAAAGTTAGTTTGCTGCATAATTTTTAAATCTTGTTTTCCTGCCACATTGGTTATAAAATACATTGTTTTTGCAGGTCGAGAAGACTAGCGAGGATTGCTATATTTGAATTCTGCATTAGAAGGAATGTATAGGATTAGCTAGTATATTTTGAAGCAAGATTATAAGCTGTGTACTCTTAAGATATTTTCCATGTAATGGATAATTATTTCAATATCAATATATAAAATCATTTCTCCATGCATTCAAATTCTCGAAGTGTATGTGCTTTCACATTTACCTTACAAAGTTTATTTTCTCGTGGAGGAAAAAAAATACGACCATCACACATGTCACTCTGTCTTGAAAATAATATATACTTTTAATTAAAATTACTCAATACGTTCTGTTCCAACAAATATAATTGTTGGTCAACATCTGTTGCCACTTTGCAACGCCTTATTCAATGGTAACCAACGCACACATATCCGTTGCCTTATATCTTTGCAACGCCCTATATCGTGTCGCATACTAAATCCGTTGATAAGAGAGCTAGCAACGCATATATGAGCATTTAGATACGGATGGGTGCGTTGCTATAGGGGGGTTCTTGTTGTAGTGCTTGTTGTTCCACTGAGAATAAGGGGATACAGGACCACTCGTGATCTTTGATTATTTGTGCAAGAGTGAGTAGATGAGAATATCCAAAGGGATTGATTGTTGTTGCACTGTCAATAGGGGTTATCCAAGTGAGAGTTCTTAGTGTATCCTAGTTATCAATCATCCACAAATCATCCACCATATTATCAGAGAGGGTTCATTGAGAAGATTGGGCCACCCATATCATATTGCTTGGTCTAGTAGAGCTTGATAGTTTGGAGCATAAGCTACGGACAAAGGTATCTTCAGTTCTCCCTTGAGTCCACTAAGGAATTTATCCTTCCTCTTAGCATCATTATCAATATCCTCTGGTGCATACCTTGAAAATGTGGAGAAGTAATCCATGTACTCTTTCAGAGTTCTACCTCCCTTTTTCAGACTGCACAACTCATCCCTCTTCAGATTCATTATGCTAGAGGAAATATGAGCATTGCGGAATCCCTCCTTGAAAGCCTCCCAGGTCATTCCTTCCGTTGAGAATGGAGGAGACGGTGGCGTGGCTCTCGGGAAAGGACGACGATGGAGCTCTAGTGGTCCTCGAGCTCAATGGAGAACACGAAGCAGCGCGAGAGATCATAGTGAGGAAGATGGCGACGAGGCACGGTCTCGGGCCGGAACGACGTCATGACACGGATGGGGACGGAGCTGCTCCGGCGATCCTCGGGTGCGCACGACATGACATTTTCTGGGCACAGAAGCATGAACCACGAGCATCAATGGGAGCGCTAGGTTACGGGGAATCAAATGGAGCTAGTCTCTCGCTCCCGCTTGGGCTCACCTGGTCGGGATCGACGACACACGGCGGCGGGAACAAAGAACTCCCTCAAGCTATTTCTATGGATGGGTGGTGATGCAGCACACCCCATTCCACCAAGCCCAACACCAAGTAGACATATGACAAGATCAAGAGCACAGGCGATGCACGATAAGCTGATATGGATATTATAGGGGTATATGATGATTGTTCATGCTTGAGTTGGAAGGAAATATTGAAGTTAATTGAGGATTACTATAAGGTCAATTCCTTCTTAATTGATTGTGTTGTTTGTGTTTATAAGAATGTTATACTACCTAAGCATATGTATTTATGTATGATAGGCTTATTGATAACACAAACATGGATGGAGGAGAGCATCAAGAGGAGCTGGAAAACAAGCAGGCAATGGTGGAAAACAAGTGTGCACACATGGAGGAAGTCATGGAGATTGTTTCCCACAAGAGCTAAAGGAGCCATCCACACAATAGGCACATTTGAGGCTGATATGGGAGCAACAAGGACATGTCCTAGGCTATCACAAACGTTTTTACTAGAGGATCTGCGAGTCCATATGGATGAGCCCATGTTGGGTTCGGTTTGTAAAGGTTTGGTTGCACCGAACCGAGTAGGAGTAGGTTAGGGGGCGCACCCCCTGTCTTGGACGCACCCCCTCCTTCATATATACCTATTAGACACGAAATTAGAGGTAGATCCAGTTAAAACATAAACCATAGATTCTAGACTTGAACAATGTTCGTCTGAATTTATCCCCACTGGTTTGGTGGCGTTACCATTGCAAATTCGGCGTGCTATCCACTGTTCCATTGGGAATTAGTTGACACATGACCACTCTAGTCATTGATTACGTTGTGCAAGTGTGTGGAGTTGAGAATATCCAAAGGGATTTAGAGCTGTTGCATTGGCATAAGGGATCAGCCGGAGAGGTTTCAGCAAGATACATATTATCTATCATCAAGTTATCGAGTGCTCAACGAGAAGATCGTGCCTCCCCTTATCATAAGGTGAACTCACTCCTCTCTCACTACGCCATCGATGACTTGGTGAATGTTTTGCTACCTCATGGAACGACCCTATGCGTTCTCAGTTTGGATCCCACCATGGAGCCCCAAGATGATGCCTAAGATGCCCAAGAACGTGCCCAAGATGATGCCCAAGAAGCTACATAATAAGTCGGAGAAAACAACATCGAAGAAGAAGAGAAAAAGAAGGAAGGAGGAAAACAGGGAGCCCGACCTCAAAGCCCGGCCAGGCCGGCTCCCCTGTCCCTCCAGGTCGGACCCCCAATAGAGGGAGCCGCCTCCACCCTGGCCTCGGGCCAGCCCTCCTGCGCGCCAGGCCGGGTGTCCTCCCGAAGCGGCCTACCTCCACCCCGACCTCAGGCCGGTTCCCCTGCGTCTTCATGCCGGCCTCCCAGCTGCAGTGCCCACCCCGGACTAACTGCCCGGCCATGCCGGCCTTCCAAGCAGGCTGCCCTGTTGCTACGCAAAAGAGGGGAAAAGCCCCCTTTTCCACCTCCACCTATCCCCTTGGCTATTAAAGGACCCCCTCGGGCTAGATCTAGGGTTAGAGATGAATTAGAATTTGAGATTTGGTCTTGTATCCCTCTTGTGAGGCTACTCCTATGGTTAGTACCTAGGACAGTATCAAGGCCACTCCTATGATGTGTATCTAGGATCGTATCAAGATTCATCGGGTTTTCAATCCTTTTCCCTTGGGATTCAGTTAGGGACTTTCCAATCTTCCTCAACCAACCCTTGAGGTTCTATTGGCGTGGTGGACCGGCCATGGGTGTGAAGCGGTTTCCGAAAAGGTGAGTTCGGTTGGATCGATTGTTCCGTAGGCGGCCGTCGCGGCTTAGTTGACGGGAGATCGGGTCTTTTAATTCTTGCTAGTTATCTCCCCTCCTCGACCCCCCTCTCGTTCCCCTTGTGTTCTTCGTGTTGTTCGTTCGTTCTTGGTCGATTCGTGAAGATCGGGCCACCCAAGAGGTTAAGCCCTCCTTCATCTGGTACCAAAAGCTAGATTGACACGAATTTGACCCCCGCTATCCCCCTTTCCACCAAATATTTTCTTCCCCAGCCATAAATTCGAAAATTTCACCAAAAATAGCCAACAAGGGGCTCGACCGATCTGTTGATTTGTTGATTTTTTCGTGGATTTGATCTGTGGATTTGTTTCTTAAGACCATTCCCCACCTTTCAATTCAGCCACTTTTCTCAAATTTGTCCAAAAGTTTTCTTGGATTTCAAGGAATTTCGAAATTGGGCGAAAATCCCTGAAAAATCCTGCTCTTCGATTCCTGGACAGATTTTCAAACGGGTTTTTCTTTGTCGTTGTTGGTCCGATTTCAGTGATTCAAGTTTCCACGCGAAGCCCTGATGAGGATATAATAGGGGTCCATTGTGATTATACATGCTCAAGTTGGAAGGAAATATTAAGCCTCACCGATGTTCATGATAAGGTGAATTCTTTCCTAGTAATAAATATTGTTTGTGTTTACAAGAATATTATACTACCTAATCCTATGCATTATGTATTAGCAGGGTTATTGATAACACAAACATGAATGGAGGAAGACCTCAAGGCATAGTGGAAAACAAGATGGAGATGCTGGAAAGCAAGAGTATAAATGGTGAAAACAACTATTCAAGTGTTGAAAACAAATGTGCAAGTGTGGAAAACAACTCTAGGAATGCTCTTCCACACTAAGGAATGGTGAAAACAAGAGGAGGGCGCCCTATTGAACATCAATGCGCCATATAGAAGTCCTAATTCAATTAGGCAAGGCATGTATGCCATAATGGCCGAACCCCCTAAAGTTGGCTCGGTTTGTATCCCTTCCTAGTCAAAGTAGGAGTCCTAGTAGAGTCCTCCTAGTCCAAGTAGGAGTCCTAGTTGAGTCCTAGTACTAGTAGGAGAGGTGCTTGTGCAAGGATCCCTCCACCTATATATACTCCCCACCTGCGTGTGGAAGAGGGAGAACAAGTTTAAACCAAACAAAAACCTAGGCTCTAGATTGTATTTCTGCTAAGCATTCATCTTGAAGTATACCTGCAAAGTTGCGTGATATCTTGTTATTCCATTTGGAATAGGGGGATACATGACCACTCGTGATCTTTGATTACGTGTGCAAGAGTGTGTAGTTGAGAATATCCAAAGGGATTGATTGATGTTGCATTGGCAACAGGGGTTATCCAAGTGAGAGGTCTCAGTGTAGCACTAGTTATCAGAAAATCTACAAAATATCCACAAAAATAGAGAGAGCTCAATGAGAAGATCGAGCCACCATATATCATCTTGGTATCAGATTCTCGGGTTTACTCAGTGAGCAAATTTATCCATAGTCTAGTTGTTATTATTTCCTATCCAAAAAAATGCCCACAAAAATATTAGGTTTAGTTTGTGCCAGAGCCTAGATCAACACCAAATTGCTACTCTCATTGCTGTTTTCTGTTGATTTGTGTTCCTCTTTTTATTTTTTTAGTTTTTGTCTATTAGGTTTAGGGTTCATCGTGTTCATCTTTTGTTTCAATCTATACCGAAAATGTAACATCCCAAATTTTGCTAACAAAAGGGTTGTGGTGCTGTGTTCATCCCATATACATGCATTAAAACAAAAATTTAAACCATGTTGAAACAATTTAAATTGTGAATTTAAATGGTTTGAGAAAAATCCCACAAATAGTACTTAAAATGAGTTCCACAATTTTGTACTGAAAAATAATTCAAATACACCAAAGAAACACATGGTTTTGTTGGAAATTTTGTGAGGATTCTAAAAAGTATTTTTTGCCAATTTTTATCCTTGCAAAAAGGTCCTCAAAAGCTAATTTTCTGTTCTGTTTTAGTTGGAAAAGGGCTCTTCTGTAATGTTTCCAAAACCTCAGGGAGTTTTCCGAAATCCGCCATTTTTATTTTCTTTCTCCTTCCTCTCCGGCCAGAAGGACGAGGGCGACGATACGGTGGCCCTGCCACCTCCTGCTTCCGCGACGTGGAGGAGATGACGACGCTCGGGAGCCGTCCGGATTGCTCGCACCCCCGCATAACTCCCTCCCTCGGACGCCCTCCTCTCTCTCTGCCCGGACGAACCCGAAACCCTTGCCCCGCCGTGTTTCATCGCTGCCGGCGATACAGCCACCCCCGGGCTTCACCGAGCACTCCACGAGGACCGCATCGACTTTCTCTCCGTCCTCGAGCATCCGCGCGGGCCGGGATGCCGTAGAACGCGCGAATCGCGCCATTCCATTCCTCTCCGGCCGTCGGTCTCCGCCGCCTACCGCAGACGATTCCGGCGACTCTCCGCCTCGCCGTCCTCTCCAACACAACCACTGTGAGCTCTGCTATCTTCTGGCACCTCCCACGCTTCCTCCCGAGGCCGGGAGCAACGTTTCGCCGGAGACCCGTGGCCGCCGTCGCTTCTCGAGCATGGCGTCTCGCTGTCGTCGACCTTTTCCGGGCGGCGCCTCCTCCAGTAGCTAGGCCTCGTTGCGGTGAGTCGAACGCCCCCTCCCGTTTGGTCCAACTCGGCCGGAATCGCCGCCGGCAACCGCGGGTGTGCCCCTGCCGGCCAGCGTTGACGTCATGATGACGTCAGCGTGACGTCGCCGCGGGCCTGCCCTATCAGCTTCAAAAGCAATTTAATGAGAAGGTTTCTATAAATGATCTGTATGACAGGTGGGCCCCACTGTGTAACAACTACAGAAAATACTTTAATCTTTAATAATGAATATCTTTTAATGTGTAAATCAAAAAAAATAAAATGGAAGTATCAAAATGTTCAGAAAATTATTCTCTACCCAAATATGTCATTTTCAGTTATGTTTGATAAAGTTCAAAATGAGCATTATTTAATGTGTTTAATTCATTTAAAATGGAAAAAAGGTTTTTACTACCTCCGTTCCGATGAATAAGGCGCACACGCATTTCAAGACAAACTTTGATCGAAAGATTTGAGTAACAAAATCTTGACTATTGATAAGGGGTTGCCCGATCTTCTCGATGAACTCACACGATAACTTGTGTCTAGTTGAAACCTCTCCGGCTGATCCCTGATGCCAATGCAACATCTCTCAATCCCTTTGGATATTCTCAACTCCACACACTTGCACAACGTAATCAATGACTACGAGTGGTCCTGTATCTACTAATTCCCGATGGAACAACAGATAACACGCAGAATTTGCAAGGGGTAACTCCACCAAACTGGTGGGGATAAATTCAGATGAACATAGTTCAATTCTGGAATCTAGGGTTTAATTTTAACTGGGTCTACACTATAAATTCGTGGCAAGAGGTATATATGAGGGGGGTGCGGCCACAACCATCCCTAATGCGCCCCCTAGCCCACTCCAACTCGGTTTGGTGCAACCAAACCATTACAGACCGAACCCAACATGGGTTCAGCCCATTGGACTCGCAGATCCTCCACTAAAAACGTTTGGGACAGCTTAGGACATGTCCTTGCTGCTCCCATATCATCCCCAATGCATGGATGGCTCCTTTAGCTCCTTTAGGTCTTGTGGGAAACAATCTACATGTCTTCCTCCATGTGTGCACCATTGTTTTCCACCATTGCATGCTTGTTTTCCATCTCCTCTTGATGCTTTCCTCCATCCATGTTTTTGTTATCAATACACCTATCAGACATAAATACATATGCTTAGGTAGTATAACATTCTTATAAACACAAACAACACAATCCATTAAGAAGGAATTCACCTTATAGTAATCATAAATTAACTTCAATATTTCCTTCCAACTCAAGCATGAACAATCATCATGTACCCCTATAATATCCATATCATATTGGAAATATGTCATAGCAATCCCACTTAATTTCTTGTAACTCTACAAGCATCTTTATTGTTCATGATGGAATCAAACTCTTTTGATAACTTCATTAAGGTAAAGATTTCAAATTCGTTATGCTCACTTCAACCATTGAAGTGTGTATACCTTTCTAGCAACCTTTTGAATTTTACAAAACTCTCAGACTGATAAGGGGTGGCCCGATCTTCTCGATGAACTAACTCTCTCTTTTTGTGGTTTTCTGATATATTGGATAACTAGTGCTACACTGAGACCTCTCACTTGGATGATCCTCGTTGCCAATGCAACAACTACCAATCCCTTTGGATATTCTCAACTACACACTCTTGCACACGCAATCAAAGATCACGAGTGGTGCTGTATCCCCTTATTCTCAGATAGAATAACAAGATATCACGCTGCTTTGCAATGGTAACACCACCCTATCGATACGAACTTGGTGGTTGAATAACTTTCAGATGAACATGGTTCAATCTAGAATAGCTAGGGTTTATGTTTTAACTGGGTCTCCCCTACCTCAACTCGCAGGAGGGGTATAAGAGAGGGGGTGGTGCGGCCACAAAGGAACCCCTTGCGCAAGCACCCTATTCCTATTGGACTAGGACTCCTAATTGGACACAAAGATGGATACAAACCGACCCACACATCATGGATTCGGCCCAATATGGCATACAAGCCATACCTATTCGAAAATAGGATTTCTATGGTGCATTTGACTTGGTGGAGGCACCTATCCCCATGTCTTGATAAATAATAATTGTTTTCACCATGGCTTGATTGTTTATCAACACTTGTAAGCTTGTTTCCCATCAGCCACCTTATTGTTTTCCAGCTCATCTTGAGATCATCCTCCCTCCATGTTTGTGTTAACAATAACCCTGCTAGTAAATAATAACATAGCTTAGGTAGTATAACATTCTTATAACCACAAACAATATTTAATAATAAGAAAGAATTCACCTTTAGATAATCATCAATGAGACTTAGTATTTCCTTCCAATTCAAGCATAAATAATCTTCATGGACCTCTATTATGTCCATATCATCCTCCCTTTCTTCAAGACAAGACGTCCTCGGCTTGTTGTATGCTGAAAGTGGAATAAACAAAAAGAACAACGTGTATGCACTATACATATATTTATAATTTGGTGCATTAGTTGTTATTATGTCATAAAATTGTGCCCAATACATGTGACCACGAAATTTGCTTGAAAACATCACATTATTGTCATAGCACTCCATACAATAGCAATCATAATTGCAAATATAAGTGAAGCTCAATAAATCATGATCAAAAAGAGAATCATATGTGTATATATTCTTATTGTTTAGTATCAATGCAAGAGTTCTCACAGAAGATCTATGATCAAATTCATGTTTATTATTACACTCAAAGGTGGGAACATGCTTATTATTTTCATCATGAAAATTGCAACTCATTTTGCAAATATAAGTGAAGAACAAATTAATAGCACATGTATGTGACAAGTATTGTGGCAAACCAAACATATGTGTAAAATCATGCTCACATGTAGGCAATTGTAACCTATGTACCCAAGGCAAAACATTGTTTAATTCGGCCACTTTATCACAAGTTATGCATATGTGATCCACCATAAAAATTTCACTCATGTTATAATCACCAATCAAGTTAAAAGTGAAAGAAGAAACATAATTGCTAGAATTTACATAAGAAATTTCAGCAATCTTTTCCATAGCACTTTGCACACTAATTGATTCATTTAACATGATGTAATCCACAATATCATTAGGTGGTATTTTAGCAAGTACTTCTTTATGTGAAATCAACACCACATGATTAAATTTCGAAATTATCACATCATCACATGTAGGTGGACTATGTATGCTTGTTAACTCACAAGAATCAACTAGCAATTTTGTAGGTTCACATAAATCAATACATGAGAGGGGTAACACGAAATTAGTACCTTTATCAATGACATCCTCCTCAGAATTAATAGGCACCAATTCATCTACCTCAAGTTGTGATGCAGGTTCTACTTGTTGTGGCTCCCTTTCTTCAAAAGTAACCTGCAAATCACAAGAAACAATACTAGGAACAATGACATGCTCCTCCAATGGTGGTGGTGATGATGTTACTATGGGCTCCCTTTCTTCAAAAGTCTGCACATGAGAAGAAACAACACTAGGAATAGATATTATTTCATTAGTGGTAATGCTAGACTTTTGTTTGTATTGTAAAATTAATCTTGTTAGGTCCATAGCATCCTCTTCGGCCATCCTCTTTTCTTCCTCCCTTGCGAGACTCAATACTTCATCCAAAGTACTATATCCAACACGCTTCACATGTGGTCTAATTGAATATCTTAATCCGGAATAAAACCTTTGCATTGTGATTTGTGGATCCTCTAGAACCCGAGATGCTTGTAGCAATGTAATCATCTCTTTGTAATATTCATCCACGGATTTTTCTCTTTGTCTCAATTGCTTCAACTTTGTATAGTGCTCCTCATCAACTATAACACCATTAACTAGTCTATGATGTATGTTATGAACCATTGTGGAGACATAGGAGATTTGTGCTTGTATATCTTTCATCACTTCTTGAGTTCCCTTAGAAACCTGCACATACTCATCAACACTAAAAACACCCATTATGTTAGTGAAAACAAAAATCAATGGGATGTGGTGTTCTCTCACAACTCACTCAAAACCAAGCAAAGAGGCTTCACTTGATGTTCCAAGAGAGAAAAGGATCAACTTACCACAAGTTCCAATGAAAGGTGTACCAAGTGTGAGAAGAGAATACCCAGGATATGATAGTATCACAAAAACAACCAAGGAATATGGTGGAGCTCGGCTTGGGATTCCTAACAACACCAAATACAAGTCCTATTTGCTGCTTGTGATGATAAAAGAACACCTAGGGAAACACACACCAAATATGGAGACAAATGTGGCAATGCAAATATGTGGTAGAGATTTTGCAATGCACTGGAAAGACAATAGCCAAGCTCAAATAAAATTCAGGCACAAGATTGCTCAAAGGTGTGTCAATATAGCAATAGTGAAAACAGCTCCACAAAATATATGAATGTATCTCAAGGCCTTTTGCTTTTTCTCAATTCTTTTTCTCTTTTTCTCTTTTCTCTTTTCTCTTTTTTTTTTTTATACTTTTTCCTGGCCAAATAACAACACTAGGAGCACAACTATGATGTAATAACAAAGCTATGAACAATGTGACACAATGTATGATAAAGAGCAGCCTGAAAAACGAGCAAAAGATAGCTATTCTTATGGGTAAGGTACCTATTTGTTGCTGTAGAAAGGCTGTGTCTAAGGCTCACAAAGTTCGGACTTGAAACCCTAAAGAAAGTGGAAAAGAAAAATAAAACCGAAAACTAACTAGACTACAAGAATTGCCCACGGCAGGATTTTTGCACCACGGCAGAGAAACTGCAACTTTTGGTACCGCGGCAGCACACTGTGGCTCGATTGGTAAGGAAAACGGCCTCACGGTGAAGAAATTTTCGGTGGTGATGTGGGCGCGCGGCAGCTGCGTAGCTCACGGCAGGAAACAGACCACGGCAGCGTTTTGGCGCGAATTGGTGCCGCGGCAGCGCGCGGGTGCTGCGGATGGTAATGGTGATGCGGGCGCGCGGGGCGGTTTGGTAAGCGTGAGACGGACCGATTCCGACTGCGGGTAGGGTGGGGCGCGGCAGCGATATGGATGTTTTCTGTGCCACGGCAGGGAATATGAATCCAACTCGAAAACAAAGAATACTACCACCACTCGGATTGGATTTGGAAGGTACGCTTTGAGGGCAGTTCGGATAGCAACTAGGGTAGGTTCACGGCAGCGAATTGGTAAGAAAATCTGCCACGGCAGGAGAATCAAAACCAACTCGAAAACAACTATGCCCACTACTCGGATTGCAAATTAGAGGATATTTTCGGTGGACACCAAAGGCAAGACTCGAAACTCAAGAACCCTAACCCTAACTCGAAACAAAATAAGACACAAAAGGAGAAAAAGTAACACGAAAATCAAACACAAGACAGCAACTAGACACTTGACAATGGTGATCTAAAGCTATGGCAATGACTAGACCTAAAAATTTTGTGTGGCTTTTTCTGGATAGGAAATAAAAACAACTAGACTAGGGATAACTTTGCTCACCGAGTAAACCTGGAGAATCTGATACCAAGATGATAAGGGGTGGCCCGATCTTCTCGATGAACTAACTCTCTCTTTTTGTGGTTTTCTGATATATTGGATAACTAGTGCTACACTGAGACCTCTCACTTGGATGATCCTCGTTGCCAATGCAACAACTACCAATCCCTTTGGATATTCTCAACTACACACTCTTGCACACGCAATCAAAGATCACGAGTGGTGCTGTATCCCCTTATTCTCAGATAGAATAACAAGATATCACGCTGCTTTGCAATGGTAACACCACCCTATCGATACGAACTTGGTGGTTGAATAACTTTCAGATGAACATGGTTCAATCTAGAATAGCTAGGGTTTATGTTTTAACTGGGTCTCCCCTACCTCAACTCGCAGGAGGGGTATAAGAGAGGGGGTGGTGCGGCCACAAAGGAACCCCTTGCGCAAGCACCCTATTCCTATTGGACTAGGACTCCTAATTGGACACAAAGATGGATACAAACCGACCCACACATCATGGATTCGGCCCAATATGGCATACAAGCCATACCTATTTGATAAGGACATGCTTAAGGATTATGTTCTCACAAGCTTGGATGGAGAGTTGATAGAAGACCACATGATCATGGTGAAAACAATCATTCAAGATGGTGAAAACAAGATTACAATGGTGAAAACAATAAAGCAAGATGGTGAAAACAATAAATAACAATTGTTATTCCATGAAAACAATTGTCATTCATCAAG
This sequence comes from Alopecurus myosuroides, assembly GCA_028641055.1. Lineage (NCBI taxonomy): Eukaryota > Viridiplantae > Streptophyta > Magnoliopsida > Poales > Poaceae > Alopecurus > Alopecurus myosuroides. The sequence continues at coordinate 243,012,809 of CM054061.1, forward strand.
ACAAGGGGATAGGTGCCTCCACCAAGTCAAATGCGCCTCCTAAAATCCTATTCCATATAGGTTTGGTTTGTATACCAATTGGGCCGAATTCCTTTGTGTGTGGAATCGGTTTGTATCCCTAGTTGTGTCCTAGTTGGACTCCTAGTCCTAATAGGAGTCCTAGTCCTAGTAGGAGGTGGGTTGCTTGCGCAAGGAAGCCCTTGTGGCCGCACCCTCCACCTATATATTCATGCCACCTGCGTGTGGATTAAGGGAGAACAATTTAGACAACAGAAACCCTAGCCTTGAGATTGTATTGCTGCTAAGCATTCATCTTGAAGTATACCAAGTCAAAGTTTGCGTGATATCTTGCTATTCCATTGGGAATTAGGGGGATACAGGACCACTTGTGATCATTGATTGCTTGTGCAAGAGTGTGTAGTTGAGAATATCCAAAGGGCTTGATTGTTGTTGCATTGGCAACGAGGGTCATCCAAGTGAGAGGTCTCAGTGTAGCACTAGTTATCCACATATATTCAGAAAATACAAAAAGAGAGAGAGAAGCTCATTGAGAAGATTGGGCCACCCCATATCATCTTGGTATCAGATTCTCCAGGTTTACTCGGTGAGAAAAGTTATCCCTAGTTTTAGTTGTTTTTATTCCTATCCAGAAAAAGCCACACAAAAATAGTTGTTTAGATCATTGCCAGAGCCTAGATCAACACCAATTTGCATCTACCTAGTTGCTGCTTTTTGTTGATTTGCGTTCCTGTTTTTCTGTTTTTAGGTTTTCATATTTTAGGGTTCATCTAGTTCCTTTTGTTTCTATACCGAAAATTCTCACCAAAAATAGTTGTGCTTGGATCTTGTTGCTCTCGGGAAAGTCTAGACCTACACTTTGTTCTCAAGGTGATCTAGTTTTTCGAGTTGCTTTGTTGCGGGAAAAGTTGGTTCTAATTGTGCTTAGGGTTCTAGCTATCTTCGGATTGCTATCCTATTTCAAACCGCATCAAAAATCCCTACCGCAAACCACATATACACCCCACCAATCCGATCCCTTCCGCTACCGCACCACGCATACCATACCCGCTCACGGTGTCAAATTTCCCTTACCAGTGCTCCCGATTCCTTACCGAACTCGGTGTCCCACTCCCACTCGGATTCTTCTGCCGCGAGCGCAAAACCAGCACAAAACGCTGCCGCCGCTGCCGTCACTAGCGCGCGCCCACCTCGACTCGGTAACGGATTCCACCCCACCAGTGCCCTCAAATTCTTACCGCGCGCACACCCCCGCAGCACCCACCGCAACACGCACTCCGCACTCTGCCGTGAGCTCTGCCGTGAGCCAAAAACGCTCTGTTTTGCTGCCGTACGGCACAAAAACAACAGTTTTCCTGCCGTGGGCTAGAGTTGCTGCCGTGAGCTCAATTAACATCAGATTTTCATAGTTTTTCTTTTGTTTACCCCCTGTTATCTCTAGGATTTCGTGCTGATCTTTGACAAGCCTTAGACAAAGCCATTCTACAGCTATATTTAGGTTTCCAAAACCCAAAGACTAGCTATTTTATTGCTCTACAGGCTGCTCATTTGATCTAATCTGTCCACTAATTTTTGTTTTCCATCTACATATTGCTCCTAGTTGATTCAAAGGCCATTGAAAAATCAAAAAAAAAAAAAAATAGAAAAAGGAAAAAGTATAAAAAAAAAAAGAAGAGAAAACGCAAAAGAGGCCGAGCTACATATCACTAGTGGAAGCTATTTCATATTGGAATTTTTGTGGACATATTGAGCAATCTTGTGCCTGTTTCATTGAGTATTTGCTAGTGTCTTTCTAGTGCTTGCAAAATCTCTACCATATATTTGCTAAGCCACAATTGTCTCCAAGTGTGAGTGTGTTTCCTTTAGTTATTTTTATCACATTGAGCAGTGCATTGGAGTTGTTATTTTGGTGTTGTTAGGAATCCCAACCAAGCCCCACCAAATACCTTGTTTTGCATTGTAACACTTGAGAGCCTGGGTATTCTCTTCTCACACTTGACACAGTTTTCATTGGTACTTGTTGGTAAGTTGATCCTTATTCACTTTGGAACAGTAAGTGAACCTTTCTTTGCTGGTTTGAGTGAGTTTGAGAGGCACCACAACCCATTGATTATTTGTTTTCACTAACCCATTAATCATGAGTTTTGCTAGTGAATCTTCTGTGCAGGGTGAAAAGGAGAAGGCTGATTTGATGCCCAAAACAAAGACTGCTGCTGATACATGTACATGGGCAGATTTTAATCTCTTTAGAGAAGGAGTTGCCAATCGGATTGAGCAAAGAGTTGAGAAGAAAATTGAGGAATATGATGATATCCTAAGGAAGGATTTGACAGTGGTTATTGAGAAACAAACTGAGGCTACAAATTCAATTCGTGTTCTTCAAGAGGCCATGAATAATCTTACAAGGGAAGTTGCAAATATCTCCACACAGCTACAAAGAGCTAATCTTGGTGGTAATCATGAAGAAGGCCGAGCCATTGCTTATGGAGGCCGTGGCAATTTTCCACCTAGAAGAATTCCATTGGATGATAATAGAGAAGAGGATGGCCTTGGGAAGCCAAAATTCTTTGTGCCTACTCTCACATGTGATAATGATGATGCTGAGGAGTTCTTGATGTGGGAATTGAAGATAGAAAAGCTATGGAGAATGCATAATTACACTGATGAGAGGAAAATCAAGCTAGCATCTTCTGGATTTGATGGTTATGCTCTCTTGTGGTGGGATGGCATCATAAGATTGAGGGAAACACAAAATCAACCAGAAATTACTACATGGGCTGAGATGAAACAACTTATGACTGAGAGGTTTGTTCCAACAAATTATTTGAGGACTCTCTATGACAAATTGCAAAATTTGAAACAAGGAACAAATTCAGTAGATCAGTATTACAAGGAGATGGAATTAGTGCTACAAAGAGCTCGAGTTGTTGAAGCAAAAGAGCAAACAATGCAAAGATTTCTGTCAGGATTATCTTTTCAAATTAGATGCATTGTGAGGCATGTGCAATATAGCAATATGACAGAATTGTTGCATCAATCAAGGGAGGCAGAAAAGAGGTTGGCCGAGGAGGTTACTTTGGCTCCAAGGAAAATTTGGCCCTCGAGATCCTCTTCCTTTTCACCACCTACACCTACAATTACTCCAACTCGAGATAGTACACCATCCAAACCCGAGTCTAGCATCTCCAATACAAGGAAAACACCACAACTTGCAGCTAGTGGAAGTGGTTCTACTCAATCAACAGCTAGACATAGAGACATGACATGCCATACTTGTGGAGGAAGAGGGCACTTTAAGAGAGATTGTCCTAATAAGAAAGTCATGGTGATCAATGCTAATGAGGAGTATGAGAGTGGAGATGATGCTGATCCTAATGGAGAGGATACATGTGATGATGATGATGATGGTCCCCTTAATGCTTTTGCTACCAATTATCCAACCATTGTTTGCACCAAGGCTTTGAGTGTTATTCCTAGCAATGATGAGAGCCAAAGATGCAATTTATTTCAAACCAAGGCAATTGTTGGACCCAATATGGCTTGCAAGGTGATCATTGATGGAGGGAGTTGTAGAAATCTAGCAAGCAAGGAGCTATGTGCAAAGCTAAGGTTGCATTACAGTCCACACCCACAACCATATTATATTCAATGGTTAAATAACAAGGAAGAAATCAAGGTATGCCATATGGTGAGAGTGGATTTTCAAATTGGACCATACAAAGATACAATTGAGTGTGATGTGGTTCCCATGACAGTTTGTCACTTGTTATTTGGAAGACCTTGGCAATTTGATAAAAAGGTTACACATATGGGAAGAGCTAACACATATCACTTGAATTGGAACAATAAGGATATTATTTTGAGGCCTATGACACCACAACAGATTGTGAATGAATCAAGACACAAAATTGAGATGCTTCAAGAGAAGGAGAGTGGAAATACCAATTCTATGGAGGAAGACAAGTCTAGGCCGAGTGGAAAGAGCCTTTTAACCAATAACATAATTTTTCCTAGTGTTGTTTCTTGTGTACAGGTTGCCATTGAAGAAAGGGAGCACAAAGAAACATCACAATCATCACAAAAATTGGAGGATTATGCCACGGATACAAGAACTCTTACTTGTGATATGAAGGTTATTTTTGAAAGGGAGCTACAACCTTCAAATTCACAAGAGATTGATGATTTCATACCTACTACACATGAGGAGGTTAGTATTGATAAAGGTATTGATTTCGGGTTGGTAACAACAAGTAGTGAATTATGTGATAATTTACAACCATATAATATTATGAGGAATTCGAAATTTCACAATGTGGTTCTTATTTCACATAAAGAAGTACTTGCTAAGATACCATCTAGAGATATTATATATTATGACATGTTAAAAGACCCAATTGATGTGCAATGTGCTATGAATAAATTTGGTTATGATGATTCTAGTACATATGATAATAATTTCAAATTTTATTTGATTGGTGATTATAACTTGGCTAAAATTTTCATGGTACATTACATATGTATAACCAATAATAATGTGGCCGAATTACATGATATGTTACCTCGGGATAGATTACAAATTTTTACATATGGGCATAATATTACACATATGTTTGGTTTCCCACAATATTTATTGGATACATGTGCTATTCAAATAAACTTCACTTATATATGCAATTATGATTGCTATGGATTGACAAGTTATGACTTTTATGTGTGGTTTTCATCCAAATTTCGTGATCCTAAATCATTTGCACCATATTATGTTTTACTAACGACTAATGAGTGCCATTATAGATACATATATTGTGCATACACTTTGTTCTTTTTGTTTCTTCCACTTTCAGATTATCACAAGCCGAGACGTCTTGTCTTGAAGAAAGGGAGGATGATAAGGACATGCTTAAGGATTATGTTCTCACAAGCTTGGATGGAGAGTTGATAGAAGACCACATGATCATGGTGAAAACAATCATTCAAGATGGTGAAAACAAGATTACAATGGTGAAAACAATAAAGCAAGATGGTGAAAACAATAAATAACAATTGTTATTCCATGAAAACAATTGTCATTCATCAAGACAAGGGGATAGGTGCCTCCACCAAGTCAAATGCGCCTCCTAAAATCCTATTCCATATAGGTTTGGTTTGTATACCAATTGGGCCGAATTCCTTTGTGTGTGGAATCGGTTTGTATCCCTAGTTGTGTCCTAGTTGGACTCCTAGTCCTAATAGGAGTCCTAGTCCTAGTAGGAGGTGGGTTGCTTGCGCAAGGAAGCCCTTGTGGCCGCACCCTCCACCTATATATTCATGCCACCTGCGTGTGGATTAAGGGAGAACAATTTAGACAACAGAAACCCTAGCCTTGAGATTGTATTGCTGCTAAGCATTCATCTTGAAGTATACCAAGTCAAAGTTTGCGTGATATCTTGCTATTCCATTGGGAATTAGGGGGATACAGGACCACTTGTGATCATTGATTGCTTGTGCAAGAGTGTGTAGTTGAGAATATCCAAAGGGCTTGATTGTTGTTGCATTGGCAACGAGGGTCATCCAAGTGAGAGGTCTCAGTGTAGCACTAGTTATCCACATATATTCAGAAAATACAAAAAGAGAGAGAGAAGCTCATTGAGAAGATTGGGCCACCCCATATCACTATTCGAAAATAGGATTTCTATGGTGCATTTGACTTGGTGGAGGCACCTATCCCCATGTCTTGATAAATAATAATTGTTTTCACCATGGCTTGATTGTTTATCAACACTTGTAAGCTTGTTTCCCATCAGCCACCTTATTGTTTTCCAGCTCATCTTGAGATCATCCTCCCTCCATGTTTGTGTTAACAATAACCCTGCTAGTAAATAATAACATAGCTTAGGTAGTATAACATTCTTATAACCACAAACAATATTTAATAATAAGAAAGAATTCACCTTTAGATAATCATCAATGAGACTTAGTATTTCCTTCCAATTCAAGCATAAATAATCTTCATGGACCTCTATTATGTCCATATCACAGACTGTGTCAAGTACACATCCTTGATCAAACTTCCTCGAGAGGAGAGTTGGTTTTGTTATTCAACATCCATATCATAATATGTAACTTTGATAGAACTATCCGCAAAGACTAAGCATCACTACGGAAGATCAAAATCTCGTAGTAGTCAACTCTTTGATCTTCGTTGAAAACAACTTTTCGATAAGTACAACTTTCAAAGGATGTAAAATCCATGTCTTTGTCGCTATATAGACCCTTTTTGCTATCGTTAGGCGTCATGCCTATCGAAAGGACTACCAAGTCACATACTTGATATTCATACAAGCATACTATGGAGGATATAATGACTCATAGTCAATTTTACGAAGTCAGGGCCCATCATTTGCTTCCTTTATAAGGTCTAGGTCCTTTGTTGTCAAAACAACACTTTATTCTTAAACCACAAGTTGGTCTAAGTACAAAGTTTTAGGACTTTTGTGGTTCAGTACGCAAACTCATCCGAAGTATCTACAACACATGTAGTGTCTTCTACTTTGTCAAAATAGCAACCCCCGGAACAACTTCCAGTGTTGCGCTACTCTTGACATGATAACGAACATTCTCTAATCTGAAGGGGAACGTAGCATAGAAAACAAAAATTTTCCTACGCGCGATAAACCCGAAAGGCCAAGATCTAATCTATGAGATGAAAGGCAACGGAGAGAAAGAGAGTCTTGAGATAACATACCCTCGAAGACTCAAAGTGGTACGAGAAAAGATCTCGTTGTTGGCGTAGTCATTCTCACGCCGATCCCGAGCGAGAAGAAGAGCACCGCAATCCGGCGGTGCCTCCGTAATCGGTCACACGTTCAGCTCGATGAAGACTTCCGTTCCCTCGTTCCAGCAGGTTGCGGAAGTAGAGGATCCCTCCGGAATTCTAGCAGCACGACGGCGTGGTGGTGGTGAAGAATCCCACGGTCAGGGCTTCGCCAAGCCAGAGACCATGGAATGGAGCAGCGGGTGGAAGGGAAAATGTGTGGGCAAGTGTGTAGAGAAGAGAGAGCCCTCACCCTCCTTTTATAGGGGAGGGGGAGGCATCCCAAAGGGGGGGTGCGGCCAGCCATGGGTGCCCCCGCCCCTTCCTCTCTTCATGTGAGTGGAAGCTCCACTCAAACCCACTCAAAAATTCCTTAATTTCCCACTTGGAAAATCCAAAGGTTTTTCTTTAATAAATAAATAAAACATTTTTATTTCTTTATTTATATTTGTTAATTCCATTAACAAACATTTGCATGCAGCACCTCGAACCATTTGTTAATTCTATTAACAACCGTTCGATGAAAAACCCCTTGAACTATTTCAATTTTCCCCGAAACAATTCCGGAGCTGCCCAAAATATTCTTCGGCATTCCGTATCCTCTCTAACGCTTCATCAAACCTTAAGTGTGTCTCCCTACGGTTCGTGAATATTATAGACATGATCGAGACTCCTCTCCGATCAATAATCAACAGCGGGGTCTGGAAAACCGTGATGACTCCTATATATTCAACGATGACTCTCGTGATCGTGTGAACCTTTCAACGTCGTAACGATTTCCCTTTGTCTCGCGATATATTACTTGTCCGAGATCCGATCATTGGTATCCACTATACCTTGTTCGATCTCGTTATCCGACAAGTACTCTTTTCTCGTTCCCGTGATATAACATCCTTGTGATCATATCACTTGCTTGCAAGCGGTGTCGATGTGATATCACCGAGAGGGCCCTGAGTATATCTATCCGTCATATTGGATGGACAAATCCCATTCTCGATCCATGAGCTTCAACCAACACTTTCCGAATATCCAATGCCACCTTTATAGTCACCCTTTTACGGTGTGACGTTTGATGTCATCAAAGTATTCTTTCGGTATTAGTGATTAACATGATCTCATGGTCTAAGGAATAATGTTACTTCGAATGTAAGATATAACAACAAAACTAAATGACTTGATCGTATTGTTATACTTAGTTAGGGTTTAAGTTCATCATGTCATTCTCCTAATGACATGACCCCGTTATTAACAACATCCAATGTTCATGATCAGGAAACCTTGATCATCTGTTTAATCAACGAGCTAGTTAAAAGAGAGGCTTCACTAGGAACGTCGGTTTGTTTATTAATCAAACATGTATCAACGTTTCCGGTTAATACAATTCTAGCATGAGAAATAAACATCTATCATAAACAAGGAATAATATATAATAAACACTTTATTATTGCCTCTCGGGCATATTCCCTTCAGTCTCCCACTTGCACTAGGGGCAATAATCTATATTACATAGTGATGAATCTAACACCCATTGAGTTCTGGTGTTGATCATGTTTTACCCTTGAGAGAGTTTTAGTCAACGGATCTGCCACATTCAGATCCGTATGTACTTTGCAAATCTTCACATCCCCATCTGCGACATGCTCACGGATGGAGTGAAAACGGCGCTTGATATGTTTGGAATTCTTGTGAGACCTTGGTTCCTTAGCATTGGCTATGGCACCATTGTTGTCACAATAGATAACCATTGGATCCAACGCACTCGGAACCACGCCTAGTTCGGATATGAACTCCTTCATCCAAACTGCTTCCTGTGTTGCCTCCGAAGCAGCAACATATTCCGCTTCTGTTGATGATCCCGCCACCACGGATTGCTTGGAACTCCTCCAGCTTACAGCTCCTCCATTCATAACAAATACGTACCCGGACTGAGACTTAGAGTCATCCGGATCAGTGTCGAAGCTAGCATCGACGTAACATCTTGCGACGAGCTCTTCTTCACCGCCATATACGAGAAACATATCCTTAGTTCTTCTCAAGTATTTTAGGATATTCTTGACCGTAGTCCAGTGTTCCAAACCTGGATTGGATTGGTACCTACTAGTCAAACTAATAGCATGTGCCACATCCGGTCTTGTACATAGCATAGCATACATGATAGAACCTATGGCTGAAGCATAGGGAGTCTTATTCATCTTTTCTCTATCTTCTGCTGTAGCTGGACATTGAGTCTTACTCAACGTCTTGCCTTGCAACATAGGTAGGAACCATTTCCTACTATCTTCCATTTTGAACTTCTTCAAAATCTTGTCAAGGTATGTACTTTGCGAAAGTCCAACTAAGCGTCTTGATCTATCCCTGTAGATTTTGATGCCTAATATATAAGCTGCTTCACCGAGGCCTTTCATCGAAAAACTATTGTTCAAATAACCTTTTACGCTTTTTAAAAGTTCTATATCATTTCCAATCAACAATATGTCATCCACATATAGTACCAGAAATGCTATAGAGCTCCCACTCACTTTCTTGTAAATACAAGCTTCTCCGTATGTTTGGACAAATCCAAAAGCTTTGATCACCTTATCAAAACGGAGTTTCCAACTTCGGGATGCTTGCTTCAGTCCATAAATGGAACGTTGAAGCTTACACACCTTGTCAGCATCTTTAGGATCAACAAAACCTTTGGGTTGCATCATATACAACTCTTCCTCAATGTCACCATTAAGGAACGCCGTTTTGATATCCATCTGCCATATTTCATAATCGAAAAATGCAGCAACTGCTAACATAATCCTAACTGACTTAAGCATCGCTACTGGTGAGAAAGTCTCATCATAGTCAACTCCTTGAATTTGTCGGAAACCTTTTGCGACAAGTCGAGCTTTATAGACGGTCACATTACCATCAGCGTCAGTTTTCCTTTTAAAGATCCATTTGTTCTCAACGGCCTTGCGGTCATTGGGTAAATCCACCAAAGTCCAAACTTGGTTTTCGTACATGGATCCTATTTCGGATTTCATGGCTTCAAGCCATTTGTTGGAATCTGGGCTCATCATCGCTTCCTCATATGTCGCAGGGTCATCACCTCCATCTACCATGAAGTTTAATACGGGATCTCCGTACAGTTCAGGAGCTGTACGTTCCCTAGTTGACCTGCGAGGTGCGGTAGTTTCCTCTACTGGAGTTTCATGATCTAGATCATTATCTCTCTCTTCAACTGACGGGGTCAGCTCCGGAACAACTTCCGCGCTGCGCTACTCGCCATTCCAAGAAGAGAAGGTTCAATAACCTCGTCGAGTTCTACCTTCCTACTATTCACACCTTTCGAGAGAAACTCCTTCTCCAAAAAGGATCCATTCTTGGCAACGAAAATCTTGCCTTTGGATATGTGATAGAAGGTGTACCCTATTGTTTCTTTAGGGTATCCTATGAAGACGCATTTTTCCGCTTTGGGTTCGAGTTTATCAGGTTGAAGCTTCTTCACATAAACATCGCATCCCCAAACTTTTAGAAATGACAGCTTAGGTTTGTTTCCAAACCATAATTCATACGGTGTTATTTCAACGGATTTAGATGGTGCCCTATTTAAAGTGAATGCAGCGGTCTCTAGTGCATAACTCCAAAACGATAGTGGCAAATCTGTAAGAGACATCATAGATCGAACCATATCTAATAAAGTACGATTACGACGTTCGGAAACACCATTACGCTGTGGTGTTCCGGCAGGTGTGAGTTGTGAAACTATTCCACATTGTTTCATATGCATGCCAAACTCGTAACTCAGATATTCACCTCCACGATCAGACCGTAGAAATTTAATCTTTCTGTTACGATGATTTTCAACTTCACACTGAAATTCTTTGAACTTTTCAAACGTTTCAGATTTGTGTTTCATTAAGTAAATATACCCATATCTACTCAAATCATCTCTGAAAGTGACAAAACAACGATATCCACCGTGCGCCGATACACTCATTCGTCCACATACATCAGTATGTATGATTTCCAGTAAGTCTGTCGCCCGTTCCATAGATCCGGAAAACGGGGTTCTAGTCATCTTGCCCATAAGGCATGGTTCACATGTTTCAAATGATTCATAATCAAGTGATTCTAAGAGTCCATCAGAATGGAGCTTCTTCATGCGTTTAACACCAATATGACCTAAACGGCAATGCCACAAATAAGTAGCAATATCATCATTTAACTTAATTCTTTTGGCATTCACATTATGAATATGTGTATCAACATTATCAAGATTCAAAAGAAATAAACCATTCTTCTCAGGTGCATGACCATAAAAGATATTATTCATATAAATCGAACAACCATTGTTCTCGGACTTAAAGGAATAACCGTCCCGCATTAAGCAAGATCCAGAAACGATATTCATGCTTAATGCGGGCACCAAATAACATTTATTGAGGTTTATAACTAATCCCGATGGTAGACGTAGAGGTAGCGTCCCGACGGCGATCACGTCAACTCTTGATCCATTGCCGACGCGCATCGTCCCCTCATCCTTTGCTAGTGGTCGCTTATTCTGCAGCTCCTGTTTCGAGTTACATATGTGAGCAACCGAACCAGTATCAAATACCCAGGTGCTACTGCGAGTACTAGTAAGGTACACATCAATAAAAAGTATATCATATATACCTTTGTTCACTTTGCCGGCCTTCTTATCTGCCAGATACTTGGGGCAATTGCGCTTCAAGTGGCCAGTACCCTTGCAATAGAAACACTCAGTCTCAGGCTTAGGGCCATGCCTGGTTTTCTTCTCAGCAGTAGCAACAGATTTGCCACCCTTCTTGAAGTTTACCCTTGGCTTGCCTTTCTTGCCTTTCTTGAAACTAGTGGTCTTATTGATCATCAACACTTGATGTTCTTTCTTGATCTCCACTTCAGCAGTTTTAAGCATCGAGAGAAGATCAGGAAGAGACTTCTTCATGCTCTGCATATTATAGTTCATCACGAAGTTCTTGTAACTAGGTGGCAGAGATTGGAGAACACGATGTATCCCTAGCTCAATGGGAATCGATATTCCCAAGGCTATGAGCTTATCAGCGTACGTAGACATTTTGAGTATGTGCTCACTAACGGAGCTGTTCTCTTCCATCATGCAGCTAAAGAACTTTTCTGAAGCGTCATAACTCTCAACTGCGGCATGGGTATCGAAAATCATTTTCAATTCTCCCATTGTGGCATAAGCAGTGCTGTTCTCGAAACATTTTCGCAGCTCTGGCTCTAATCCATAGAGGATGCCACAGTGAACTATACTGTGGTCTTCTTGTTGAGTCAGATAAACATTTTTATCCTCATCAGAAGCATCATCAGCGGGCTGGTCACCTAGAGGTGCATCAAGCACATAGAGCTTCTTGCAAGCGGTGAGGAGAATCCTCAGGTTAAGTGCCCAGTTGGTAAAGTTGCTTCCATTGTTCGCTAATTTCTCTTTCTCCATGAACATATTGAAATTCAAGGTAGGTGGTGCCATGATCTACAACATATTTGCAAAGACTATTTAGACTATGTTTATGATAAATTAAGTTCAAGTTAATTCTAAAATTATCCCATGAACTCCCACTCAAAAACAACATCCCTCTTAGTTGTCTTTAGTGATTACACGAACCAAATTCACTACACCGAAACCGATCATCACGTGAGACGGTGCAGTTGCAAAGGCGAACATCAACATGTTCATCATATCATTCATATGACTCATGCTTTACCTTTCAGTTACGTGTTCCGAGGCCATGTCTGTACATGCTAGGCTCGCCAAGTAGAACAGTTGTATTGCATGTGTTTCAAGGCCATGTCTGTACATGCTAGGCTTGAAAACACCTGTTGTATGCGAATGTTGAGTCTATCACACCCGATCATCACGTGGTGTCTCGAAACGACGAACTTTCTTAACGGTATATACTTAAGGAAGAACACATAATTATCTTGATATTAAGTGAGAGGGATCATCTTATAATGCTACCGTCGCGATCTAAGCAAAATAAGATGCATAAAAGGATAAACATCACATGCATGGATAATGTGATATGATATGGTCCTTCTTGCACTTGATCTCCATCTTGTGCATCATGGTATGATCTCCATCATTCCACCGGCGTGGCACCAAGGTCCGTGGCACCTCCATCTTGATTGTCCATTACAACATATCACATGGATATGACATACAGCACGCAAGCCATAAAATAAGACAACCAAATGGCTCCAGCCGGTATGTCAATAATTTACAAAAGATATCATCTCATACATAACGTTTGTAGCATTGACCATATCACATCACATGCCCTGCAAAACAAGTTAGACGACTCTAATTTATTTTTGCATATTTTACGTGGCTTTGGGCTTACGAGGATAGAACCGTTCATACCTACGTACAAGAACCACAACGTTGATAAAACATATTTTTAACAACCCTTTGTAGATTAGATCTTAACTATAGTAGGAGAAACGGACACCCCCTCAGTCACAAGTGAGACAATTCTCGCGTACATGGTACACGTAAACTTAGTCCGGGGCATCTTCATCCTACTTTGCCACTAAGATCATAAAATACTCAAAGAGACAAAAACATGATCATCAACGCCCACATACTCCTATGTGTTCTACCCGTACAATTCATCTACGCATAGATCCGGCTCTGATACCACTGAAGGGGAACGTAGCATAGAAAACAAAAATTTTCCTACGCGCGATAAACCCGAAAGGCCAAGATCTAATCTATGAGATGAAAGGCAACGGAGAGAAAGAGAGTCTTGAGATAACATACCCTCGAAGACTCAAAGTGGTACGAGAAAAGATCTCGTTGTTGGCGTAGTCGTTCTCACGCCGATCCCAAGCGAGAAGAAGAGCACCGCAATCCGGCGGTGCCTCCGTAATCGGTCACACGTTCAGCTCGATGAAGACTTCCGTTCCCTCGTTCCAGCGGGTTGCGGAAGTAGAGGATCCCTCCGGAATTCCAGCAGCACGACGGCGTGGTGGTGGTGAAGAATCCCACGGTCAGGGCTTCGCCAAGCCGGAGACCATGGAATGGAGCAGCGGGTGGAAGGGAAAATGTGTGGGCAAGTGTGTAGAGAAGAGAGAGCCCTCACCCTCCTTTTATAGGGGAGGGGGAGGCAGCCCAAAGGGGGGGTGCGGCCAGCCATGGGTGCCCCCACCCCTTCCTCTCTTCATGTGAGTGGAAGCTCCACTCAAACCCACTCAAAAATTCCTTAATTTCCCACTTGGAAAATCCAAAGGTTTTTCTTTAATAAATAAATAAAACATTTTTATTTCTTTATTTATATTTGTTAATTCCATTAACAAACATTTGCATGCAGCACCTCGAACCATTTGTTAATTCTATTAACAACCATTCGATGAAAAACCCCTTGAACTATTTCAATTTTCCCCGAAACAATTCCGGAGCTGCCCAAAATATACTTCGGCATTCCGTATGCTCTCTAACGCTTCATCGAACCTTAAGTGTGTCTCCCTACGGTTCGTGAATATTATAGACATGATCGAGACTCCTCTCCGATCAATAATCAACAGCGGGGTCTGGAATACCGTGATGACTCCTATATATTCAACGATGACTCTCGTGATCGTGTGAACCTTTCAACGTCGTAACGATTTCCCTTTGTCTCGCGATATATTACTTGTCCGAGATCCGATCATCGGTATCCACTATACCTTGTTCGATCTCGTTATCCGACAAGTACTCTTTTCCGTTCCCGTGATATAACATCCGTGTGATCATATCACTTGCTTGCAGGCGGTGTCGATGTGATATCACCGAGAGGGCCCTGAGTATATCTATCCGTCATATTGGATGGACAAATCCCATTCTCGATCCATGAGCTTCAACCAACACTTTCCGAATATCCAATGCCACCTTTATAGTCACCCTTTTATGGTGTGACGTTTGATGTCATCAAAGTATTCTTTCGGTATTAGTGATTAACATGATCTCATGGTCTAAGGAATAATGTTACTTCGAATGTAAGATATAACAACAAAACTAAATGACTTGATCGTATTGTTATACTTAGTTAGGGTTTAAGTTCATCATGTCATTCTCCTAATGACATGACCCCGTTATTAACAACATCCAATGTTCATGATCAGGAAACCTTGATCATCTGTTTAATCAACGAGCTAGTTAAAAGAGAGGCTTCACTAGGAACGTCGGTTTGTTTATTAATCACACATGTATCAACGTTTCCGGTTAATACAATTCTAGCATGAGAAATAAACATCTATCATAAACAAGGAATAATATATAATAAACACTTTATTATTTCCTCTCGGGCGTATTCCCTTCATAATCTCGTTGAGTTTGTACCGTGCTCCCACTCACTTATTTTGCAAGAACTAATTTCTCGAGAAATCAACCCTTTCGGACAAATAACATTTTGTCTTTGGTCGGTGATAGGACAAATACCCAATGGATTCGTTGGGATAACCTTATAAACATATATGTATCCCATTTTGGTTGTAAACATTTTACATATGCTATGCATACCAAAACTTAAGAAAATGACAATTCGGGTCATTACCCAAACCACATCTTATATGTTGTCAATTTCAACGGATCATGATGGTGCTCTTTTCAGTGGAAAAACGGTTGTCACTAATGTATAAACTACAAAATTATAATGGCATTTTTATTTATCTTACCATGTAAAACAAGGTTTGATTTTGTATCTCGAACACTCCAAACTAATGTGGGGTAATGTCAGATATATACCGAATAGGGGTATATCAGATGGCAGTCTAAAGTGCCGGATTACCAGAACGGTCCATTGGGCGGCCCAGTAAGCTGACGCGCAGAAGCCGGATTCTAGAAGAACCCGGATCACGGCCCACGTGATCTGGCTTGGAGTAGAAGGCGGATTCCTTACTTTCCAAGTTAATAGTTACCGTAGTCTTCTAGGTTTCCTTCTCTGTATTCCCTAATCCGGCTATTATATAAAGCCGGGCGGGAGACAAGATATATAGACAAGAAGCTAAAGGCCAACTCGCCGAGAGGTGGATCCTTGACGAGCAGCTAATAGAACCTCACATTGTACTCTGTATTTCCAGGCTTTAGTCCTGAATAGTGAGATGGCAGGAGTAGGAATGTCGCATTATTGCGTCGTACCGAACCTGGGTAAAAACCCTGTGTCATTGTCCATCGTACAATCACGTCCCCCCACATCTCTATCAGTAGTCTCATGGCACCCCCGTCTATGAATTCTACTATGATGTCTCGACAGTTGGCGCCCACCGTGGGGCCGGTGACGTCAGACGTTAAGTTTCGATCAGGGATACTCGGCGGAATCGGCAGTACCATAACCGTCGGAAGCTTGGAATTCGACAACGGCGTTGGACGCTTCCTCGACAATGGATCATACATGCCGGCGCGGAATCATCTGGTAAGTGCCTGCGTATTACCGATTGGATCTGCAAATATCTTTATAGGATTAACTGCAGAGGCAATGGGGTTCTGCGGTGGAAGTAAATTTATCACATCCGCCCTATACCCAGTCGAAGATGACTATGATGCTGGGTTTTGCTCAGATCGCCGACATACAAGTGAATCACACTTTATCGGAAGAAGCACAATGATATGGGGTGGCCCAATCTTCTCAATGAGCTTCTCTCTCTCTTTTTGTATTTTCTGAATATATGTGGATAACTAGTGCTACACTGAGACCTCTCACTTGGTTGACCCTCGTTGCCAATGCAACAACAATCAAGCCCTTTGGATATTCTCAACTACACACTCTTGCACAAGCAATCAATGATCACAAGTGGTCCTGTATCCCCCTAATTCCCAATGGAATAGCAAGATATCACGCAAACTTTGACTTGGTATACTTCAAGATGAATGCTTAGCAGCAATACAATCTCAAGGCTAGGGTTTCTGTTGTCTAAATTGTTCTCCCCTAATCCACACGCAGGTGGCATGAATATATAGGTGGAGGGTGCGGCCACAAGGGCTTCCTTGCGCAAGCAACCCACCTCCTACTAGGACTAGGACTCCTATTAGGACTAGGAGTCCAACTAGGACACAACTAGGGATACAAACCGATTCCACACACAAAGGAATTCGGCCCAATTGGTATACAAACCAAACCTATATGGAATAGGATTTTAGGAGGCGCATTTGACTTGGTGGAGGCACCTATCCCCTTGTCTTGATGAATGACAATTGTTTTCATGGAATAACAATTGTTATTTATTGTTTTCACCATCTTGCTTTATTGTTTTCACCATTGTAATCTTGTTTTCACCATCTTGAATGATTGTTTTCACCATGATCATGTGGTCCTCTATCAACTCTCCATCCAAGCTTGTGAGAACATAATCCTTAAGCATGTCCTTATCATCCTCCCTTTCTTCAAGACAAGACGTCCTCGGCTTGTGATAATCTGAAAGTGGAAGAAACAAAAAGAACAAAGTGTATGCACAATATATGTATCTATAATGGCACTCATTAGTCGTTAGTAAAACATAATATAGTGCAAATGATTTAGGATTACGAAATTTGGATGAAAACAACACATAAAAGTCATAACTTTTCAATCCATAGCAATCATAATTGCATATATAAGTGAAGTTTATTTGAATAGCACATGTATCCAATAAATATTGTGGGAAACCAAACATATGTGTAATATTATGCCCATATGTAAAAATTTGTAATCTATCCCAAGGTAACATATCATGTAATTCGGCCACATTATTATTGGTTATACATATGTAATGTACCATGAAAATTTTAGCCAAGTTATAATCACCAATCAAATAAAATTTGAAATTATTATCATATGTACTAGAATCATCATAACCAAATTTATTCATAGCACATTGCACATCAATTGGGTCTTTTAACATGTCATAATATATAATATCTCTAGATGGTATCTTAGCAAGTACTTCTTTATGTGTAATAAGAACCACATTGTGAAATTTCGAATTCCTCATAATATTATATGGTTGTAAATTATCACATAATTCACTACTTGTTGTTACCAACCCGAAATCAATACCTTTATCAATACTAACCTCCTCATGTGTAGTAGGTATAAAATCATCAATCTCTTGTGAATTTGAAGGTTGTAGCTCCCTTTCTTCAAAAATAACCTTCATATCACAAGTAAGAGCTCTTGTATCCGTGGCATAATCCTCCAATTTTTGTGATGATTGTGATGTTTCTTTGTGCTCCCTTTCTTCAATGGCAACCTGTACACAAGAAACAACACTAGGAAAAATATTATCATTAGTTAAAAGGCTTTTTCCACTCGGCCTAGGCTTGTCTTCCTCCATGGATTTGGTGTTTCCACTCTCCTTCTCTTGAAGCATCTCAATTTTGTGTCTTGATTCATTCACAATCTGTTGTGGTGTCATAGGCCTCAAAATAATATCCTTATTGTTCCAATTCAAGTGATATGTGTTAGCTCTTCCCATATGTGTAACCTTTTTATCAAATTGCCAAGGTCTTCCAAATAACAAGTGACAAACTGTCATGGGAACCACATCACACTCAATTGTATCTTTGTATGGTCCAATTTGAAAATCCACTCTCACCATATGGCATACCTTGATTTCTTCCTTGTTATTTAACCATTGAATATAATATGGTTGTGGGTGTGGATTGTAATGCAACCTTAGCTTTGCACATAGCTCCTTGCTTGCTAGATTTCTACAACTCCCTCCATCAATGATCACCTTGCAAGCCATATTGGGTCCAACAATTGCCTTGGTTTGAAATAAATTGCATCTTTGGCTCTCATCATTGCTAGGAATAACACTCAAAGCCTTGGTGCAAACAATGGTTGGATAATTGGTAGCAAAAGCATTAAGGGGACCATCATCATCATCATCACATGTATCCTCTCCATTAGGATCAGCATCATCTCCACTCTCATACTCCTCATTAGCATTGATCACCATGACTTTCTTATTAGGACAATCTCTCTTAAAGTGCCCTCTTCCTCCACAAGTATGGCATGTCATGTCTCTATGTCTAGCTGTTGATTGAGTAGAACCACTTCCACTAGCTGCAGGTTGTGGTGTTTTCCTTGTATTGGAGATGCTAGTCTCGGGTTTGGATGGTGTACTATCTCGAGTTGGAGTAATTGTAGGTGTAGGTGGTGAAAAGGAAGAGGATCTCGAGGGCCAAATTTTCCTTGGAGCCAAAGTAACCTCCTCGGCCAACCTCTTTTCTGCCTCCCTTGATTGATGTAACAATTCTGTCATATTGTTATATGGCACATGCCTCACAATGCATCTAATTTGAAAAGATAATCCTGACAGAAATCTTTGCATTGTTTGCTCTTTTGCTTCAACAACTCGAGCTCTTTGTAGCACTAATTCCATCTCTTTGTAATATTGATCCACTGAATTTGTTCCTTGCTTCAAATTTTGCAACTTGTCATAGAGAGTCCTCAAATAATTTGTTGGAACAAACCTCTCAGTCATAAGTTGTTTCATCTCAGCCCATGTAGTAATTTCTGGTTGATTTTGTGTTTCCCTCAATCTTATGATGCCATCCCACCACAAGAGAGCATAACCATCAAATCCAGAAGATGCTAGCTTGATTTTCCTCTCATCAGTGTAATTATGCATTCTCCATAGCTTTTCTATCTTCAATTCCCACATCAAGAACTCCTCAGCATCATCATTATCACATGTGAGAGTAGGCACAAAGAATTTTGGTTTCCCAAGGCCATCCTCTTCTCTATTATCATCCAATGGAATTCTTCTAGGTGGAAAATTGCCACGACCTCCATAAGCAATGGCTCGGCCTTCTTCATGATTACCACCAAGATTAGCTCTTTGTAATTGTGTGGAGATATTTGCAACTTCCCTTGTGAGATTATTCATGGCCTCTTGAAGAACACGAATTGAATTTGTAGCCTCAGTTTGTTTCTCAATAACCACTGTCAAATCCTTCCTTAGGATATCATCATATTCCTCAATTTTCTTCTCTACTCTTTGCTCAATCCGATTAGCAACTCCTTCTCTAAAGAGATTAAAATCTGCCCATGTACATGTATCAGCAGCAGTCTTTGTTTTGGGCATCAAATCAGCTTTCTCCTTTTCACCCTGCACAGAAGATTCACTAGCAAAACTCATGATTAATGGGTTAGTGAAAACAAATAATCAATGGGTTGTGGTGCCTCTCAAACTCACTCAAACCAGCAAAGAAAGGTTCACTTACTGTTCCAAAGTGAATAAGGATCAACTTACCAACAAGTACCAATGAAAACTGTGTCAAGTGTGAGAAGAGAATACCCAGGCTCTCAAGTGTTACAATGCAAAACAAGGTATTTGGTGGGGCTTGGTTGGGATTCCTAACAACACCAAAATAACAACTCCAATGCACTACTTAATGTGATAAAAATAACTAAAGGAAACACACTCACACTTGGAGACAATTGTGGCTTAGCAAATATATGGTAGAGATTTTGCAAGCACTAGAAAGACACTAGCAAATACTCAATGAAACAGGCACAAGATTGCTCAATATGTCCACAAAAATTCCAATATGAAATAGCTTCCACTAGTGATATGTAGCTCGGCCTCTTTTGCTTTTTCTTTCTATTTTTTTTTTTTTTATACTTTTTCCTTTTTCTATTTTTTTTTTGATTTTTCAATGGCCTTTGAATCAACTAGGAGCAACAAGTAGATGGAAAAACAAAATGAGTGGACAGATTAGATCAAATGAGCAGCCTGTAGAGCAATAAAATAGCTAGTCTTTGGGTTTTGGGAACCTAAATATAGCTGTAGAATGGCTTTGTCTAAGGCTTATCAAAGATCAGAACGAAATCCTAGAGAAAAACAGGGGTAAAACAAAAGAAAATCTATGAAAAACTATGAGAAAGCGAGCTCACGGCAGCACTTTTGGCTCACGGCAGAGAAATCCACGGTTTTTGTACCGTACGGCAGAGAAAACGAACCAAAACAGGCCCACGGCAGAGCTCACGGCAGCAACGGGTGGTGATGTGCGGGTGGATGCGTGGAGTAGTGGATGGCGGCAGCGGCGGCAGCGTTTGCGCGCGGTTTTGAGCCCGCGGCAGCGAATCCGAGCGCGGCAGGGAGTCCGACTGCGGCTAGGGTGAGGCGCGCGCTGGTAAGGGAATATGGGCACCGCGAGGCGGTTTGGTAAGGGTGTTACGGTGCGAAACCGAGTACGGGTAGGAGCGGCTGGCGGCAGCGATTTGGGCAGTTTTTGTGCCACGGCAGGATTCCGAAAACCACTAGGGCTCGGATATGAATACTTGCGGCTCAACACGAGTTGAAAACAGCACCAATGCAACACGATGAACTCAAGGAACTAGATCAACTTGTAAAACAAATTGTAGGTCTAAAATTCCCGAGAACAACAAGATCCACAATATTTTTGGTGGGGATTTTCGGATAGAAAAACAAGGAAACTAGATGAACCCTAAAAGTTGAAAACCTAAAAACAGAAAAACAGGAACGCAAATCAACAAAAAGCAGCAACTAGGTAGATGCAAATTGGTGTTGATCTAGGCTCTGGCAATGATCTAAACCTAATATTTTTGTGTGGCTTTTTCTGGATAGGAATAAAAAAACAACTAAAACTAGGGATAACTTTGCTCACCGAGTAAACCTGGAGAATCTGATACCAAGATGATATGGGGTGGCCCAATCTTCTCAATGAGCTTCTCTCTCTCTTTTTGTATTTTCTGAATATATGTGGATAACTAGTGCTACACTGAGACCTCTCACTTGGTTGACCCTCGTTGCCAATGCAACAACAATCAAGCCCTTTGGATATTCTCAACTACACACTCTTGCACAAGCAATCAATGATCACAAGTGGTCCTGTATCCCCCTAATTCCCAATGGAATAGCAAGATATCACGCAAACTTTGACTTGGTATACTTCAAGATGAATGCTTAGCAGCAATACAATCTCAAGGCTAGGGTTTCTGTTGTCTAAATTGTTCTCCCCTAATCCACACGCAGGTGGCATGAATATATAGGTGGAGGGTGCGGCCACAAGGGCTTCCTTGCGCAAGCAACCCACCTCCTACTAGGACTAGGACTCCTATTAGGACTAGGAGTCCAACTAGGACACAACTAGGGATACAAACCGATTCCACACACAAAGGAATTCGGCCCAATTGGTATACAAACCAAACCTATATGGAATAGGATTTTAGGAGGCGCATTTGACTTGGTGGAGGCACCTATCCCCTTGTCTTGATGAATGACAATTGTTTTCATGGAATAACAATTGTTATTTATTGTTTTCACCATCTTGCTTTATTGTTTTCACCATTGTAATCTTGTTTTCACCATCTTGAATGATTGTTTTCACCATGATCATGTGGTCCTCTATCAACTCTCCATCCAAGCTTGTGAGAACATAATCCTTAAGCATGTCCTTATCACACAAAGCCGCTAAGAAACTCCAGTATAAACTCCCTCTTCCAAGAAGAAGCACAAACCCGCTAAGAAACTCTAGTATAAACTCCGGAAGAAGAAATCGGCTGATCCAGCCAATGAAAGCACGGAACTAGGAGATGCCAGCGGAGTAAAGCCTGCGGAGAAGAAAACAAAAGAAATCCTTGTTCCGCCAATGACAGAACAAGACGAACAGGAGTTACTCCAAACACCAGTGGGACCTCACGAACCCCCTGAAGTGCTAGAAGCCAGGAGACGAGCTCTCCAGAGGCAGCAGCAACATATGTTTCGAACTCGAGAACACCTCCAAAAAACCAAGGATGACATCAAGCTCATGAAGGAAGAAATTGAGGAATACGAGAAAAATAATAGATATGGCATTAAACCTACAAGGTTACCCGGAATCGTAAGACCGAAAGTACTGCCGCCAAAAGAAAGGTTTCACAACCCATGTTGGCAAAAGCAGGTAAACGGCAAAGATGCCAGAGGCGAACCAATATACAAAACCGTAGCAGAAAACGCGGAAGCAGCGTTCGCCATCCTCAACAATGATATGTACTCCAACGGTGAAAAAGTTCAAGGGGTGTATGCTTTCCTAGGAAAAGCATTGCAACAACAACAGCGGGCGCAGTGGCAATCAGGGAAGTTGCACGACGACTCTGCCCTATGCAAAATAGCTACGTGCGCCGCTGGAGCACCTGGACCGGAAGAACCTTGAGATTCAAACAATTCAAAAGAGAAGAAATCAGATCCGAGAAAAGAAAAGAAAAATCCCGACAATAAGGATGAAGCGTCTAGAACCGGATCCCATCTCCCGAAAGATGGAGTTAATCCTCGTGATCGGGAAGAAAAGAACCGGAATGACGGAAAAGCAATACCGCCTCCGAGACGCCCCGAGGAAAAACCTGGAAGACATGATGTACCTCCCAGGAATAAGGAAAGACACAGGAGCAGAACTCCACCTTATCCCAAAGGGCATGATCTCGGAAGAAATAGAGAAGATCCCCGAAAAGAGCGTTCGCGCCACAATGGAAAAGAAAGGAGCACATCCCCTTCTGTCCATTCAGCCGGCAGATACTCCGCACACATGGATAGAGCGGAAAGAGACGATTTATACTTCGGACCTAAGTGCTTCACAGATAGGATCCGAAGAATAACTCTGCATTCTGGCTTCGCCAAAGTTGGTCCAACGTACCAAAAATACACCGGTATCACAAACCCGGATACCTGGCTTTCCAACTATTACACAGCCGTCCAAATTAACAATGGGACAGACTTGGAAGCTGTAAAGTTTCTCCCCCTAATGTTACTGTATGGAGCTAGAGACTGGATCAATGGACTACCCTCCAGACCTGTCGATAGCTGGGATGACATGTGTGAGATCCTGGCGCAAGGCTCAGTAGGATTAATAGGATACTCATATCAACAACTTGCAACTTCTTTTCCGGAAGCTCATCCTGAAAGAACTCCAGTGTTAAGCGTGCTTGGCCTGGAGCAATTTGAGGATGGGTGGCCGACCGGGAAGTTCTTCCCGGGTGCACATGAGTGAGGACAAAGTGCGCAGGAAAGACTAGTGTTGGTCTGTGGGGCCAGTCTAGAGATTCTAGAGAGCTACCAGGGGTGACAGCCGCCGGCTACGAGGTGGCCGGGGTGTTACATTTGGTATCAGAGCCGACCCTCGCGGTTACTCGGGCGTGTGCGGGTCAGTGGGTGGACATGTGGGACATGTGCCGACACTGGGCGCACAGACGAGTGCCAAGAGGGGAAGTTCCTGGATTGTAGGTTGACCGACGAGGGCGTCGGTCTTCTAAGGGGGGAGGGATGTGAGATCCTGGTGCAGGGCTCAATAGGATTAATAGGATACTCATATCAACAAGTTGCAACTTATTTTCCGGAAGCTCATCCTGAAAGAACTCCAGTGTTAAGCGTGCTTGGCCTGGATGATGTAGCCCACCGTATTCCACCAAGCACAACATCGATACGCAACAAGGTGAACTCACTCCTATCTCCGTACGTTTCCGGTGACTTGGTGAACGGTGCTCTACCTCATGAAATACCCCTCTACATGCATAGGTGGGATCACCACATGGAGACCCAAGATGGTGCCCAAGATGCTCAAGAACACATCCAAGAAGGTGCGCATGAAGCTAGGAAGAACGTGGGTGAAGACGGCGTCAAGATCGGAGTTCCGAGGAGGAAGAACGGGGGAAAATGGTGCCTCCCGGCCTCACCCCCGGCCAGGCCGGCCTCCCCCTCCACCTCAGGCCGGACCCCTGGCCGAACGGGACGGCCTCAAGGCCGGCCTGGCTCCCCACAGAGGGGGCCGGCCTCAAGGCCGGCCTGGCCCCTTCCCACCCCGGCCCCAGGCCGGCCTGGGCCTCCAGGCCAGCCTCTGCGCCCCACCCTGGCCCCAGGCCGGCCAGGCCGGCTCCCAGGCCGGGGTGGCCCCGAAATGCCCGGAATTGGTCCGTTTTTGCACCGTTTTGACCCCCGTTTCGACCCCGAGCTATATAAGGGACCCCGGTGGCTAGATCTAGGGTTTAGGGATGATTTGAGAACTTCGGGCTATGCCCTTGTATCCCTCTTGTGAGGTGACTCCTCTTACGAGGCTACTCCTTAGATGTGTATCTAGGACCGTATCAAGATCTCTACAAGGAGCTACTCTTTCACCTTGTGATTCTAGTAGTGCTTGCCAACCTTCCCCTTTGGGCTTCTGTTGGATCGGTGGACCGACCGGTGAGAGAAATCGGTTTCAATTAGCGTGTTGTTGACTTGGGTTTGCGATCCCTCGTAGGCTTCACGAGTTATCTTCCCCCTTTTGTGTTTCCGCGCGTTTTCCCCTCGATTCCCCTCTCGTGTTCATCGCGTTCTTCGTGCGTTCTTCGTTCGTTCTTGTCGATTCGTGAAGATCGGGCCAACTTAGAGGTCAACACCTCATCATCTGGTATCCAGATCTAGATTGACACGAATCCGACACCCCACCCCCTCCCCTACCACCAATTTTTCTTCTATCCACCATAAATTCGAAAATTTGACCAAAAATAGCCGAAAGGGATTTCGACCGATCTCTTGATTCGTTGAGTTTTTCGTGGTTTTGTTTCATAGATTTGTTGCAAAAAACCATTCTCCTATTCAGCCACAATTCTTGAATTTGTCCAAAAATTTTCTTGATTTGGGAGAAATTTCGAATTTGAGCAAAAATTTCAGAAAAATCCTGCTCTTCGATTCTTGGACAGATTTTGTATCTTGTTTTTCTTTGTCGTCGTTGCTCCGATTTGAGTGAGGCAAGTTCCTACGCGTCGCCATCGACATCGCCTACGCATCTACATCATCGGATCCACACGACATCGACATCCACCGGCCGCAAGTCCGAGATCATCCACCGCATAGGTATAACTTGCTTCCGCTTGAACTAACCCTTTCCTTTGTGTACCTTACCTACTTGGACTAGTTCTTTTACATCGCTTGGCATCGCATTGTGGCACCGAGAGTGCGAGTTTTGCGCTTGTGAGAGAATAGCTTCGAGTAGGCATGGGCATTTGGGAATCATCATCTCCGCATCATCATCATCAAAAAGCGAAAAATCAAAAAAAAAAAGTGGAGAAAGAGCAAGAAGCAAAAAGAGCCAAAAAGAAGCAAAGATCGATGCCAATTGCTATCATTTGTAGGAACGCATAGCTTCGAGTTGCGAGAGAGAAGAGAGTGACCGGTTGCCACATTGTGAATCTTGTTGCCTCTTGTTAATTGCGGTTCGAGCTAGCGTCCTCCTTGCGTTGGTGTGGCATTGAGCTTAGTCTTCGATAGGTACATTTCGTCTCCGCTCGTCCATTGGCCGCACTAACCCCATTTATCACTTGTGTGTGTGTGTGTTTTTTTTTTCGTTTCCACCATAGCATTTTCCTCCACTAGGTTTGGTTTTCGTGCTAACTTTTCTTTGATTCTTCTCCACGTTTGACAACAAAATTTTCTTTGGATTTGTCGTTTTCTCGCCACATTTCTAACCCATTGCCATCCACCCATAAGCCGTGTGTGTTTTGGAGCGTGTTTTTGGGATCTTTCGAACTCAAGTCACTTCATTCTTTTTGTTATTGGTTTCTCTTGGCTTGGTCCACTAGTTTCCAACATTTGCTAAAAGGTGAGGTTTGAGCTCTTAGGTCCTCACACTCTATATATATACACTTGTGCTTGTTGACTAACCATGTATAGCGAGAGCGGATCATATGGAGGCCATGATGACCATGATGAGTCCATGATGGACCACTACGACTATAACGAGCTAGACATGGACCTCCATTCCTACGACAACGACGTGGTGGACGACCACTACTCCGAGCACGACATCGTGGATGACCCCTACTACGAGCATGACATGGTGGATCACCACCACTACTACAACCACGACGTCGAGCTCTACACCGACTACTCCTCCCCAAGCGTCATCGACATGGAGGAGTACCACAACCACCACGCCAGCTTCGACTCCATGAGCTCCACCGACATGAACCACTACTACAACTACGACATCGCAAGCTTGGATGACGAGATGGAGCCATGCTACACCGACAACGCATCCACAACCATGACGGAGTACGACACCAACAACGACTCCCCAAGCTACTTCGACTCCGACATGGATGAGCTCACTTACAAGAAATTCCTCGCCAAGCTTCGATTGTCAAGAAACTCCGATGGTTCATGCTCACCACCAAGGAACTCCTCGGAGATTGCCAAGGCCAAGACACGACAACGACCTTCAACCTCAAGATGGCGCCACGACAAGAAATCCGACAAGTTGGCAACGTCAAGATGGTCTCCTTCAACATCAAGACGGAGCCACAAGAAGGACATCATCGAGGCTCCATCAAGCGAGAAGGCCAAGAAGCCAAGGCATCCGAATGACTTGCGGAGTCATCCCACACATGAAGTGCGGGAGCGCCGCAAGCTTCGTCATCAACCACGCCATCATCACCAAGCTCATCACCAAGATCGCCGCCATGATCATCATCGACATATGGAAGAGAGTGGTACACCCACCTCACCGCATCTTCCGCCACAAGTTCCGCGACGACATTGGTTTGAGCATCGCTCGCCATCACCACTACCTCGACCTCGACACCGACAAGGCCGTGGTGACCCTCTTCAAGATCACCCTCTACGACCGGATATTCTTCATCACCCACCTTTTCCAAGCTCGACTCATGACATTGGTCTAAATGGCTTCATGGATGGTGCTCGCCCACATTCAAGGCTTCCAAGGCAAAATGTGTGTCACCACCACAATGACCACCAAGACCAAGGCCATTATCAAGAAGGTGCTCCCGACATGGCTTCTAGCGAATGCCTCCCTCGACTCCACCACAATGACCATCGGCGCCATCCTCTCCATCATGATCGCCATCGCCAAACCAACGAGGATGACCCACATGAGCTTCCACCGCCTATCTTTGATGAAGACCCACATGAGAGAACTTCTCAACATCAAGCGAGTGCGAATGCTCCCTATGGCTTGTTTTTCCCCATCTTCGAGGAAGACCCCATTGAGCGCCACCATCATCAACAACCAAGTGGGCTTGCTACAAATGATCTCTCACTTCCTCTCTTTGATGAAGACCCTTATGAGTGCCCACTTCGACCACCACTAGGCACGGATGCTATGAGCCTACTTTCCCCTCTCCTTCAAGATGAAGACCTCTTATGCCCCATTTGCAAGGGCCATGGTCACATAATGTGGGATTGCCAAGGCGGCGACCAAGATGGTGCGTCAAATGGAGATGCCATCCATGATTCTTCTCCTACCATACTGGATGAAGCACCGCATCACCTTGACCACGGATTTCCATCGCATCATCAAGGCCATGAAGACAACGACTTGAGCGCCGTTGGCCTCAATGTTACAAGGTGCAAGGACCATAAGCGTCATCATCCATATGAGGAATGGGAGCCGCCACCTCATCTTCATCAAGATTGTGCTTTCTATTCGCACCCCACCTTCGACAAGGATCCTCCTCCTTCTTCATCACATGAGGCAAGATTCACTTCATCATCACCACTACATCTACATCATGTGCGACATTCTTTGAGGATGAACAATGACCTCCATGATCAAGAGCATGAGCTTCCCTCATCTCCACAAGCGCAACACCAACATCAAGAGTGTGAAGCTATTCCTCCCATGACACAAGATCAACATCACCATATGCATGAGGAGACCACTCTACCACTCTATGATGAAGACGTTGATGCATGTGACTTTGTCAATGAGGCTCATCCATTGCCATCATCTCTAAGGCATTATTCTTCTTCGTCTCCAATGACACAAGTGACAACTCCGACCATCGACAAGAGAGCTTCCAATGCTACCAATGATATGATCTTGGTTGCCAACCAAAATGGTGACCATGCATACATGAGTGAAGGCCAATACTATGCCTTGCACCAACTAGCTCTCAATTCCTTGGACATGCCGACCAATGGTGACGAAAGCGTCTATAGCAATGAGGCCGCGAACTCATCGCGAGTGTTGACACGAGTTCTTCAAGCCTATCCTCAAGATGGAGGTAGCGATGAATTGGGTGACACACTCCCCTTGACTTCAAAGCATCTCATTCCAACCTCCACAAGGCCACGCTCAAGCCACCATTCTAGCCAAGGAAATCTTCATCATCATCATCATCGACCATTTGAGGATGCTACAAGGCATGGCTTACACTACCACATCACGGATATGATGGAGCTTCTTTCGAAACAAGCCATGACCCTACCTCCTCCTCCAAGAAAGCCACCCTTTCCACACTTGGAGATCAACCCAAGAGATGAGATGATTGAGCCCTCCTCGCCACATGCTATGACACTACCGACTCCAAGCAATGCAACGACTTCGACAAACCCGCACACCTCTTGTGCCAAGACTTTGGAGCCTTCTAGTGTCCCCTCTCAGGCTTCTAGTGAGATGAGTGGTGAGAGAGAGATCCACCATCACGTGAGTGAGAGCCACAAGCCCATAATGAGTGGAAAAAGCATGAGTGTTCATAGAGGCCTCGCCTTGTTAGCCACCCAAAGTGAGATGAGAGTTGAGAGCAAAATCCCATGTGTGCTTATCGACACTAACGGCTTACCAACTTTCTCTCCATCTTTGTTGTCTATTTTGCAGAGATTTGGTGACCCTATCAAGCATCCTCGACATCCTCGCCTTCTCCACATACAAGGCTCTCCACATCGCATGAACATCGACACCGACTTGAAGGGTTGGAAGGAGCACATTCCGCTCATCATGATCCACATGGAGATGGACAAGAGCTTCTACGACAAAGCATCCTCCATCCACACTCCTCAAGTCAAGATCTACACGGCGTGTCACAAGCACTTCGACATCAACACCTTCTACGCCTACATACCACATGTCACGATGTGCATGGAGTTCGACAAGCGCATCCACGACAACGACTTCTACGCCTACAACCCTCATGTCAAGATGCACTTGGAGTTCCACATGCGCATCCCCGACAACGACTTCTTCATCTACATCCCCTACGTCAAGATGTACTTGGAGTTCGACAAGCGCGTCAACGACAATGACTCCCACGACTACATACCAATTGTCAAGATGCACTTGGAGTTCGACAAGCGCGTCAACGACAATGACCACCACGACTACATGCCAACCGCCACGATGTACATGGACTTCGACACGAGCATCAACAACAACCAATACGTCAAGTTCATCTACACTCTACCGCTTCCGCAACCCATGGAGCAACACCCTCTTGAGCTCTTCGACGACGACTACATCTCATGTCAAGCTCATCCTCATCCACCCATGGAGGATCATGTCAAGATCGTCATCGTCTTTGGACTACACCCTCCACGAGCATACCTTGGCATGATCTTCGATAAGAGGCTCAACTTCAACGACTACACCGCTTCGCAAGATCTTCCTCAACCATCCACGGGGGGCCATTTCATGATCTTCATCACCTTTGGACCGCCCCCACTACGAGCCTACCGTCACATGGACTTCGACAAGCGGCTCAACTTCAACGACATCTTCGTCGTCAAGATTCCTTCTCCCGCTCACATATGGATGGAACGAGAGTCGAGGACGACTCTTTTTCAAGGGGGGGGAGATGATGTAGCCCACCGTATTCCACCAAGCACAACATCGATACGCAACAAGGTGAACTCACTCCTATCTCCGTACGTTTCCGGTGACTTGGTGAACGGTGCTCTACCTCATGAAATACCCCTCTACATGCATAGGTGGGATCACCACATGGAGACCCAAGATGGTGCCTAAGATGCTCAAGAACACATCCAAGAAGGTGCGCATGAAGCTAGGAAGAACGTGGGTGAAGACGGCGTCAAGATCGGAGTTCCGAGGAGGAAGAACGGGGGAAAATGGTGCCTCCCGGCCTCACCCCCGGCCAGGCCGGCCTCCCCCTCCACCTCAGGCCGGACCCCTGGCCGAACGGGCCGGCCTCAAGGCCGGCCTGGCTCCCCACAGAGGGGGCCGGCCTCAAGGCCGGCCTGGCCCCTTCCCACCCCGGCCCCAGGCCGGCCAGGCCGGCTCCCAGGCCGGGGTGGCCCCGAAATGCCCAAAATTGGTCCGTTTTTGCACCGTTTTGACCCCCGTTTCGACCCCGAGCTATATAAGGGACCCCGGTGGCTAGATCTAGGGTTTAGGGATGATTTGAGAACTTCGGGCTATGCCCTTGTATCCCTCTTGTGAGGTGACTCCTCTTACGAGGCTACTCCTTAGATGTGTATCTAGGACCGTATCAAGATCTCTACAAGGAGCTACTCTTTCACCTTGTGATTCTAGTAGTGCTTGCCAACCTTCCCCTTTGGGCTTCTGTTGGATCGGTGGACCGACCGGTGAGAGAAATCGGTTTCAATTAGCGTGTTGTTGACTTGGGTTTGCGATCCCTCGTAGGCTTCACGAGTTATCTTCCCCCTTTTGTGTTTCCGCGCGTTTGCCCTCGATTTCCCCTCGATTCCCCTCTCGTGTTCATCGTGTTCATCGCGTTCTTCGTGCGTTCTTCGTTCGTTCTTGTCGATTCGTGAAGATCGGGCCAACTTAGAGGTCAACACCTCATCACTGGAGCAATTTGAGGATGGGTGACCGACCGGGAAGTTCTTCCCGGATGCACATGAGTGAGGACAAAGTGCGCAGGAAAGACTAGTGTTGGTCTGTGGGGCCAGTCTAAAGATCCTAGAGAGCTACCAGGGGTGACAGCCGCCGGCTACGAGGTGGCCGGGGTGTTACAACATGGCTCGAGTATTTACTCAGCATTTCTGAGGAACCTATAAGCGCCCGAACAACATCAACCAGCTAAACCGTTGCACCCAATTTGAAGACGAACCATACGTGGAATTCATCTCAAGATGGACGGCAATGAAGAATAGTTGATCGGGAGTAACTGATGTTCAAGCAATGCATGCTTTTGTCAATGGCTTAAAACCCGGACTTGTACCCTTCATGATCGGTTCCAAAAAGCACAAAGATCTCGGATCAATGCTTACAACCGCTAATGAACATGCAGCAGCCAAAGACGACATCAGAGCAAGAGGAGGCAATATCGATACCCTGATACAGGCCAAAAAGACCCCTCGCCCTGAGAAAAAAGGAACTCCAAATGCAACACAAAATCCCAAAGAAGTTAACATAGCCTTTGGAAGAGCAAATGGGAACAAGTGGAAAGGACGCAGTACAGAACCGATTAACTACACCAAGGAAGAGTGGGAAAAGATAAAGTCGGAAAACTGCGTCCACCACTCGCAATTTGGGAAACCCACCCACACCAACGCACAATGCCGGCTGAACAAGCATATGAAAGGCAGTGCAGGATCCGGAAACAAAGGGAAGAATCCCAAGAGGAAATTTTCTAAGCAAAAGCCAGAAGCTGAAAAAGAAGACAGTGAATCGGACACTGACGAAAAATCCAGGAACAACAGCGAAAAAGTGAGCCCAAGTTTCCGAGAGTTAATGGAGAATGTAACCTAACTTTCCTGGCAACTCCCTCAGCAAAGGTTGCAAAGAGAACGCTTCGAGAAATAAACGCGATTGTTCCTGCAACCCCAAAATTCTTGAAGTACTCAAATACACCAATTACCTCGGATCAGTCTGATCATCCCGGAAACATCCCTGAACCCGGCACGCAAGCTCTTGTCGTAAGCCCTATTGTCCAGAACACTAGGCTAAAAAGAGTGCTGATGGATGGAGGATCCAGCATGCATTAACATAATGTACCTGGATACAGTGAAGCATCTGAAAATTTACGAGACCCAGCTCAATCACAGCAACATACGTTTTCATGGCATCGTCCCTGGCAGACAAGCACGATCCCTAGAGAAATTTCCCTAGATGTCACTTTCGGAGAAAAAGATCACTTCCGTCAGGAAAAAGTATCCTTCGAAGTGGTGCCGTTCGAAAGCGTGTATCATGCGATACTCGGACGTCCAGCTTTCGCCAAATTCATGGCATGATCATGTTATATTTATAACAAGCTGAAGATGCCAGGGCCCAAAGGAGGAGTAATCATCATAACATGAGACTTCAAGTTGGCAAACGAGCTGGAAAAAGAAAGCGCCCTTTGCGCTGAGAAAGTGATAGCAAAGGAAGAACTGAAGGAGCTGGCCAAAGAGGTATCGCCGAGAGAAATGCCGGCAGGAAAAGAAAGCCAGAAGCCAGCAGATAGCTTCAAAGCTTCCGAGAACACAAGACAGGTAATCCTAGATCCTAAAGATCCGACAAAATTTGTCGTGGTAGGAACTGGGATGACCGACAAATAGGAAAGCGAGCTCATCAAGTTCCTCCGTGAGAACTGGGACATTTTCGCTTGGTGTCCAGCGGACATGCCAGGCATACCCAGGGAACTTGCTGAGCATCAACTCAAGGTGATTCCAGGATCTAAACCTGTCAAACAAGGTCTCTGTCGATTTGACAGAAGAAGACGAAAGGCTATTGGCAAGGAGATTATCCGGATTTTGGTAGCAGATTTTATCCGGGAAGTTATACATACTGAATGGTCAGCAAACCCAGTATTAGTCCCAAAGAAAGACAGTACTGCCGTTAGGATGTGTATAGATTATACTGGTTTGAAGAAGTTGTGTCCAAAAGATAGATTTGCGTTACCGCGAATCGATCAAATAATAGATGCCACTGCTGGCTCCGAGCTTTTATGCTTTTTGGATGCATATTCCGGGTATCATCAAATACGCATGAAGGAAGAAGATTGATGGAGGGATGATAACCCGGTAGGCTAACGCCAAGGTGTAACATGGCCCAAAGGGAACCGCGCAAGACCCGGCTCAAGGAATAGGAGTTTCTAGAAGGCCCAAGAAGTAGCGTAGGCCTTGTAACCCGGCTTTTTGGGGTTACTATTAGGAAACTTAGGGTTTGTATGCGGTTACTAGTTAGGACTTCGAGTGTGCCTTGGATAGGAAGCCAGGGAGCCGGGTAAGATATAAACCGGCTCCTAGGGTCAGGAAAACAGAGCTTCACCGGATATTCGAGTATCCCCTGTAATACGAGAGTTGATATTGTAACCCTAGATCGGAGACTCGGCGACTTGATTGCCAGAGCTACCAGTTCAATTGATAGCATGATTTCCCCTGAGCTAAACCCTCTCCCAAACACCAGAGTCGAATTTCCCCAAGATAAGTTACCCCCGGTAACGTCTGCAGTGATTATCCCACAACAGTTGGCGCCCACCGTGGGGCCTACGTCCAAGGGTGTTACATCACGGGAGAAGCTCGGGAAAGCATGAAGAACCTCATCATCGGCGAGATCTACACCAACCCCGAAGGAGAGAAGATGGTGGACGACTTTGGTTGGGGACCAGAGTCGGATCTGCTTGAAGCCGGGTCTATCGTCACGATCGGCCGAGTCAACGTCTTCGTCGGCATGGTACGTACGCCCGGTTCAATCCCTGATGATTTTGGATATGATTCTGTGTCAGGGGAAGCGACCTACGTTCAGTCGGACGGAGAAGAATCGGTCGGGACGATCAATCCGATAGAAGAGCCCAACACGAAGAGGGAACATCCGGAGGAGCCGGCATGGACCCCGCGTGGCCGGGTCATGAGAGAAGATGATACCGAGTCTATCCTGCACCTGCTGGAGGACCGGTACTGATGAGGATGGACCTAAGGACATTGTTCTCACAAGCATGAATGAAGAGTTGATAGAAGACATCAAGATCATGGTGAAAACAAATATTCAAGAAGGTGAAAACAAGAGAAGAAACAATTCATAACAATTGTTATTCAATAGAAACAATTGTTATTCATCAATATCAACAAGGGGATGAGTGCCTCCACAAGGTTAAATGCACTCTATGATGGACAACCAAGAAGGAGGGCCCACATGGAAGACCAATGCGCCCAAGATATGTCCTAGTTGTGTTAGGATTGGTTTGTATACCAATTGTGGCCGCACCCCTTTGTGTGTGGGGTCGGTTTGTATCCTACCTTAGTTGTGTTAGGTTTCCTAGTCCTAGTAGGAGTTGTGCTTGCGCAAGGAGACCCTTGTGGCCGCACCCCTCCTCCCATATAAGCCCATGGGGCGCATAGCAATAGGGGAGAACAAGTTTAAACCAAAAACCAGAAACCCTAGCCTCTAGATTGTATTGCTTGTAAAGCATTCATCTTGAAGTTTACCCATTGCAAAGCAGCGTGATATCTTGTTATTCCATCTGGGAATAAAGGGATACAGCACCACTTGTGATCATTGATCATTTGTGCAAGAGTGTGTAGTTGAGAATATCTAAGGAGCTTGATTGTTGTTGCATTGGCAACGGGGATTAGCTGTGAGAGGTCTCAGTGTAGCACTAGTTATCCAAGTTATCAGAAAATACAAAAAGAGAGAGTTAGTTCATCGAGAAGATCGGGCCACCCCATATCATCTTGGTATCAGATTCTCCAGGTTGCCTCGGTGAGCAAAGTTATCTTTAGTTTTTACTGTTTTTATTCCTATCCAGAAAAAGCCCCACAAAAATATTACTAGTCATTGCCATAGCCTAGATATCACCATAGTAGTTTTACTTTTGCTGTCATTGTGTTAGATTTTGTGTCACTCTTTTTCTGTTTTTAGTTATCTTTGTATCGGCCAAGATCTAGGTTCATTGTTTGTTCTTGGCGAAAACCTCAAAAATCCCAAAAATATCCGCAACATAACCACCACCCACCTCCAATTCGAGTTGCCCTAGCTCATACCCGCAAAAATCCACCCATATACCCACCAATCCGAGTCCATCTAGGGTTCCTATCCGTGCCATCATACCACCGCACCACACCCTTGCCATACTCGGAAACATCCACCAAAACCCGCAGCATACCTTCCATATACATCCCATACCCGCGCACAACCAATCGCTTCCCTATCCTACTCGCAATCGAACTTGCATCCCATCGCTGCCGTGGCCTAGTCGAACTCGGAATCGAGCCGTAACACGCTTACAAATCCGCCCCCAAGCCCGTATCACAGCTTACCAAGCCGAGCCCTGTGCGCTGCCGCGGCACAGAAAAGCGATCGTTTCGCTGCCGCCTCTGCTGTAACGCGCGAACACAGGAAAACCACCGCATCAGCCTTACCGATCCGTGTAACACGCGTAGGTGCGCTGCCGCGGTACAGAAAATCGTCGTTTCTCTGCCGTGAGACTGGAATCTCTGCCGCGGTACGAAAACGTTCGAAATTGCTGCCGTGAGCTCTGCCGTGAGTCAAAAACAGTGAGATTTGCTGCCGTGGGTCTGTTTCTCTGCCGTGAGCTGTTTCATCCATATTTTCACCTAGTTTCTTTTGTGCTTCTTTGTTATTCCCTGTTTTCTTCACTAGGATCATTCCACTCCATACTTTGTGAACCATAGACACAGCCTATCTACAGCATATTTATAGGAACTTGCCCACAAGTATAGCTATTTTGTGCTCTGACAGGTTGCTCTAATTTCATCACCACCATTGTGTATCACTTATGTTTTTTGTTGCTCCTAGCTTAGTGTAAGGCCATTGAAAATTCAAAAAAATAGAAAAAGCAAAAAGTATAAAAAAAAAAGAGAAAAGAGAAAAGAGAAAAGAGAAAGTGCAAAGAGGCCATATTATTACTATTGTTTACTAGTTGAGCTTGCCATTGTGACACTTGGTTTTTCATTGAGCAATCTTGTGCCTGTCAATAAGAGCCTAGCTAGTGACTTTCTAGTGCATTGCAAAACTCCTCCATATATTGCATTGCCACATTTGTCTCCATATTGTGTGAGTTTCCGTGGATCTTTTATATCTTCACAAGAACAGCAAATAGGATTATTACTTTGGTGATTGTTAGGTATCCATACCAAGCCCCACCATAAGCCCTGTTTGCATTGTGATACTTGATAGCTCAGATATTCTCTTCTCACACCAAAGTACATTGATCATTGCTCCTTGTTGGTAAGTTGATCTTTTTCTCTCTTGGAACATCAAGTGAAGCCTCTTTGCTTGGTTTTGAGTGAGTTGAGAGAGGCACCACAAACCCATTGTTTATTTTGTTATAACAAATTAATCATGAGTTCTTCTAGTGATGTTGATGTGCAGGCAAAGAAGAAACCCGAGGAGATTGTCCAATGGAATGAGTATGAAGCATTGAGAGATCACTTGTCCAGAAAAATCAAGAATGATATTGAAAGAAGTGATGACCAATTAAGAGAAGATTTGAATGTGATTGATTTGAAGATAAGGGAGTGTGCATCTCAAGATTCTGTTAATGAGATCAAGGAATCTATAAGGACTATGCAACTCCAAATGACTACAATCACCAATACATTGCAACAACTTCAACAAGCACCACACGCCATTGCTCCAATTGATGATGGGAGAAGAAATTTCAATGATGGCCGTGGGCATATTGCAAGGAGAGTTCCTTTGGAAAATAATAGAGAGAATGATGGCTTGGGAAAACCTAAATTCACTATGCCTAATCTTTCTTGTGATTCTGAAGATGTGGAAGAGTACTTGATGTGGGAGCTCAAAATTGAAAAATTATGGAGATTACATGAGTACCCCGAGGAGAGAAAGGTGAACCTTGCATCTTCTTCTTTTGATGGCTATGCTCTTTTGTGGTGGGATGGCATTACAAAGGATAGAGAGGAGAAAGAAGAGGAAGAGGTGAACACATGGAGAGAGATGAAGCAATTGTTAAGAGATAGATTTGTTCCCAAGAATTATATTAGAACTCTCTATGACAAATTGCAACAATTGAAGCAAGGATCAAAGACAGTTGATGCCTATTACAAGGAGATGGAGTTGATTATTCAAAGGGCTAGAATTAGAGAGGCTCCTGAACAAACAATGCAAAGATTCTTGAGTGGATTGCAATTTAAAATAAGAAGCATTGTGAGGCATGTTACTTACAACAATATGAGTGAATTACTACATCAAGCAAGGGAGGCCGAAAAGAGATTGCAAGAGGAGCTTCAAGTGAGTGCAAGGAGAAGTTTTTCTTCTCAACAATCCAATTTTGCAACCCCTACACCTCCAACCCGTGGACTTCCTAGTACCAAACCCGAGCCAATTTCATCAAATTCAAAGAAACCAATTGCTTCTACTTCGGGTTCTAGTGGTGCTACACCTCCTACAAGGAATAGAGACATGACATGCCATACATGTGGAGGAAAAGGACACTTTAAGAAGGATTGCCCCAACAAGAAAGTTATGCTCCTTAATGCTAATGATGAGTATGAGACTGGAGATGATGTTGATCCTAATGATGAGGATCCATATGATGATAATGATGATGATGGTCCTATTGATGCCTTTGCTACAAATTATCCAACTATTGTGTGCACCAAAGCATTGACTATTGCTCCTAACAAAGATGAGAGCCAAAGGTGCAATTTATTTCAAACCAAAGCAATTGTTGGACCTAGTATGGCTTGCAAGGTGATCATAGATGGAGGAAGTTGTAGAAATCTAGCAAGCAAAGAATTATGTGCAAAGCTAAGGTTGAAGTATATTCCACACCCCAATCCATACTATATTCAATGGATCACTGACAAAGAGGAGATGAAAGTATGTCATATGGTGAGAGTGGAATTTCAAATTGGACCATACAAGGATACAATTGAGTGTGATGTTGTTCCCATGTCGGTTTGCCACCTATTACTTGGAAGACCATGGCAATTTGATAGAAAGGTGCTACATGATGGGAGAGCAAACACCTACCACTTGAATTGGAACAATAAGGATATCATATTGAGGCCTATGTCACCCCAACAAATCATGCATGAATCAAGGCAAAAGTTTGAAGTGATAGAGAAGGGGAGTGAAAACAACAAATCCATGGAGGAAGACAAGCCTAGGCCGAGTGGAAAAAGTCTTTTAACTAATGCCATAATTTTTCCTAGTGATGTTTCTTATGTACAGGTTTCTTTTGAAGAAAGGGAGGGCAAGGAAACATTACAATCATCACATAAATTGGAGGATACAAGAAAGCTAGCTTGTGATATGAAGGTTATTTTTGAAGAAAGGGAGCTACAACCTTCAAATTCACAAGATATTGAGGAGATCATACCTACTACACATGAGGAGGTTAGTAATGATAATGGTATAGATTTCGGGTTGGTACCTAGTAGTAATGAATTATGTGATAATTTTCAACAATACAAACCTATGAATTCGAAATTCCACAACATGGTTTTGATTACACATAAAGAAGTACTTGCTATGATACCTTCTAGTGATATTATTTATGATGACATGCTTAAAGAACCAATTGATATACAATGTGCTATGGATAATTTTGTTTGTGATAATCTAAGTACATATGATACTAGTTTCAAATTTTATTTGATTGGTGACTATAATTTGGATAAAATTTTAATAATACATCATATATGTGTTACATATAATGAAGTGGCCGAAATAAATAATGTGTTATTTGGGATAGATATTGATAAACATGATGAAGTAGCCGAAACACATATGTTTAGTTCACCACATTATTTGTTGGATACATGTTCTATTAAATCAAACTATACTTATATTTGCAATTTTGATTGCTATGAGATGAAAGAATATGACTATTATGTGTTGTTTGCATACAAATTTCGTGATCATATGATATATTCACTATATTGTGTTTTGCTAACAACTAATGAGTACCAATATATCTATATATATGGTGCATACACTTTGTTTTTCTTGTTTATTCCACTTTCAGATAATCACAAGACGAGGACGTCTTGTCTTGAAGAAAGGGAGGATGATGAGGATGGACCTAAGGACATTGTTCTCACAAGCATGAATGAAGAGTTGATAGAAGACATCAAGATCATGGTGAAAACAAATATTCAAGAAGGTGAAAACAAGAGAAGAAACAATTCATAACAATTGTTATTCAATAGAAACAATTGTTATTCATCAATATCAACAAGGGGATGAGTGCCTCCACAAGGTTAAATGCACTCTATGATGGACAACCAAGAAGGAGGGCCCACATGGAAGACCAATGCGCCCAAGATATGTCCTAGTTGTGTTAGGATTGGTTTGTATACCAATTGTGGCCGCACCCCTTTGTGTGTGGGGTCGGTTTGTATCCTACCTTAGTTGTGTTAGGTTTCCTAGTCCTAGTAGGAGTTGTGCTTGCGCAAGGAGACCCTTGTGGCCGCACCCCTCCTCCCATATAAGCCCATGGGGCGCATAGCAATAGGGGAGAACAAGTTTAAACCAAAAACCAGAAACCCTAGCCTCTAGATTGTATTGCTTGTAAAGCATTCATCTTGAAGTTTACCCATTGCAAAGCAGCGTGATATCTTGTTATTCCATCTGGGAATAAAGGGATACAGCACCACTTGTGATCATTGATCATTTGTGCAAGAGTGTGTAGTTGAGAATATCTAAGGAGCTTGATTGTTGTTGCATTGGCAACGGGGATTAGCTGTGAGAGGTCTCAGTGTAGCACTAGTTATCCAAGTTATCAGAAAATACAAAAAGAGAGAGTTAGTTCATCGAGAAGATCGGGCCACCCCATATCAGGTACGAAGAGGGTAGCTGTGATGAGGAAGAATATGAGTCTTCACCAGGCATCGTGCGCCAGGTCGCGGTCTACGCGGCCCCTGCAACTAATCTCCATCAGGGGGACGTGACTACGGCTGCGGTCGGAGCGGCGCGAGCGCTGGCCCAGCAGCAAAATCCGGTTGACGGAAACCCGGTTCTGGCCCGGGTTGACGGAGAGTCGGCTTCAGTCACCAGCCGTACGGAGGAGAGCGAGATGCGGAGGAATATGTTCGGTTTTATGGCGAACAGAACGCCAGGTGCGGGTCCTTCAAACCCACCAAATCCGGCTCTGTTCAACAACAACCTGATCTTGGATCCCACGGTGTTAGCTATGGTGATAACCCCGGAAAACGCAGCGGCACGTACTGCAGATTTGGATGTGGCCCGCCGCGCATTGGATCAACAGAGGAGAGATGTGGAAGCTGAGAAGCAAGGGATATCCGCGCGCCAGCGTGAGCTGGAGGCAATGGAGAACTGGCTCCAGGTTCAGTCGACCAGGATGCATCATCAGAGATACCAAACAAGATTACCGGCAACGGGTGGAACTTCACATCCGGCCGCGCTATTCATCACGCCTCAGGATCAACCAATACCGGCTGTGAATCAGGAAACCGGACATCAGCCTGCGACCGAGGGAGCACAACCGGCAAACGTGCAAGCCGGGTTACCCGCGTTGCAGACAGGGATTGCTGTTGGCAATACAGTACCACCACCACCACCATCACGATTTCGTACGCCACCAGGTCATTTTAACAACCCCATGGATAATGTGTATGCGGCAACGTTGGCATTAGATCGCATCCCCGTAAGAGAGTCACCCCATGCGGAGGAGACCTGGCGGGCGATAGATCTATTGCGCACAGCAGTGGCTCAGCAGGCCAATTACCCGGATAATAGGAGTGGAATGCACGGAACACCGTATGTTAGCCGGCAGAACGGTAATACCGGCAATATTCAGACAAGTTCAGCACGACGGAGGGCAGAGCAGCAGCAAATGCCGCCTCCTCCCCGTGCTCCAGCAGCACCCGCGGCATCAGCAACACAAGCTAGGCGAGCCGCGGCCGGGTCTGCGGTGCAAGGGCCAGTAGCACTTGCACGCCCCGCCGTGCCCGCCGCGGGATCACATGTTTCCCGGGTGAGGCCAGTGCCGGCTAATCTTGCCGGGCCTAAGTGTTTGTCGGATATCATCAGAGCTGAGTCTTACCCGGATAAATTCAAGGAACCGGGTAAAGTGGTTAACTATGAGCCGACCATGGATCCA
Source organism: Alopecurus myosuroides (assembly GCA_028641055.1). NCBI lineage: Eukaryota > Viridiplantae > Streptophyta > Magnoliopsida > Poales > Poaceae > Alopecurus > Alopecurus myosuroides. The sequence goes on from CM054061.1 coordinate 243,054,317, forward strand.
TTAAACCTGGTTGAGCAGCTATGAGATGGCCATGTCAATTCGCAACGCATCTGAAAATCTTCAAGCCAAGTTCATGTACTTAATGATGTCAGAGAGATCAGCAAAGTTGTGGTTCAACAATTTACCCGAAAAGTCTATAAATTCATGGAGTGAGTTGAAAACTGCATTTATCAAGCACTTTCATGGAACATGCAGGAAGTTATTTACGATCGATGATCTAGAACGATGTGTCCAGAAGAAGGGAGAATCGGCGCGCAGTTGGGTGCGCCGGGTTATGGAAATACTCCACTCGTCTACGGATATTCAGCCAAAGGATGCATTACAGGCTATGGCAAAAACGTGCAAGTATATACCCTTAGTTCAAAAGCTAACGCGCATGAAATCTAGTCGGAATGCTTCAGAGGTTATGATGGGAGAGTTGATGGACGCGTGCAACAAGCACGCCGCCACGGATACCACAGAGGAAGATGCTGATGATAAGAAAGCAAAAGCCAACACAAGCAACAACGGAAGACCCGGCAATGGATCCGCGCCGTGTAACAATGGAGGAAATAATGGAAACAACCAGAACAAGCGCCCGTATGAGGGAGGTTCCGAGTTTGTCGCCAACACAGAAGCCGGGTTTTCAAGACCCAGAGCAGAGGGAAATTTCAACGGAGGAAACTTTAATGGAGGAAATTACCAGGGACCACCAAGGCCGGCTAATCATCTAGAGGCCTTCAGAATGTCGTGTCCGCGACACAGTAGGAACGGCAGGCCGGCTAATCATTTATTGGAGCAGTGCGTGGATCTACAAAGATGGAAGAATGAGGAAATAAACAAGTCTATGCGAGGTGCAGGCCGGGGAGGAGGACCGGGTCCGGGTGGAAACCCGGGCAACGGCCCACCCCCAGCAGGCAACCCAGGAGGTGGTAATCCGGGTAATAACGAGGGAGGTGCTGGAGGTTTCCAAGATAACCCCAAGCAGTTGGGACAGTACCACGTGCATACTACAGGAACTTCCAACAAAGATAGAAAGATACTTAAACGAGTAGTGAACGCGGTTTCTTCAGCTGTTCCGAGATACTTGAGATGGTCGGATCAAGAGGTGATATGGAGCAGAAGGGATCACCCGGAAACAATAGAGCATCCGGGTGTGTTAGCATTGCTGGTTGCGCCACAGGTTAATGGTTACAAGCTGAATAAGGTTCTGATGGATGGCGGAAGTAGCATCAATATCTTATATTGGGAAACTTTCTTACGCATGGGTCTCAAGGAGTTCCAGCCGCAGAAAAGTTCTACAGTTTTTCACGGGATTGTGCCGGGTCACTCGGCGTGCCCCGAAGGAAAGATCACATTGGAGGTTGCTTTTGGAGAATCAAAGGACAATTTCCGAGTGGAGTGGATCATGTTCGAGGTGGTGAAATTGGGCAGCCCTTACCACGTGCTGTTTGGAAGGCCGACGTACGCTAAGTTCATGGCCAGGCCGTGTTACGTATACCTACAGCTAAAAATCCCGGGTCCTAAGCAAACCATTACTATACATGGAAACCAGGTTATAGCGGCTGAGTGTGGCGAAGGAGACGCGGCAATGGTGGAACAGGCTTGCAGGAAGGAAGAGCTCAAGTATTACCGGTCCCAAGTAGACCCGAATGACAGAACAACATTGAAGAGGCCAAATACGGAGGATGAGAGAGCAAAATTCAAAGCAGCACAAGATACCAAGATGGTGGCTTTTGTCGAAGGTGATCCCTCCAAGCAATTTGCTATAGGATCTAACCTGGACAATGAGCAGGAAAAAGCACTCGTAGAGTTTATTCGTGCAAATCAAGATGTTTTTGCTTGGACGCCTAGCGATATGCCGAGTATCCCTACCGAGTTAGCTGAGCACAGCTTGCATGTTGATCCCAAGTCTAGGCCCGTGAAGCAGGTCCTGAGAAAAATGAATGAGGAAAGAAGAAAAGCTATAGGAGAAGAAATTGCTCGGCTACTGACAGCCGGCTTTATCATGGAGGTATTTCACCCGGATTGGTTGGCAAATCTGGTTCTAGTGATGAAAAAGAGTAACGAGTGGAGAATGTGCATAGATTACACGAGCCTCAACAAGCATTGTCCAAAGGATCCGTTTGCTCTTCCAATGATAGATCAGATTATAGATGCAGCGGCTAGAAGTGACCTATTATGTTTCCTGGATGCGTATTCCGGGTATCATCAGATCAAGCTCAAGAAGGAAGATTGGGAGAAAACATCGTTCATAACCCCCTTTGGGGCTTTCTGTTACAAAACCATGACTTTTGGGCTAAAGAACGCTGGTGCAACTTACCAGCGGTGTATTCAGAAGTGTTTTGAGGATCAGATTGGACGCAATGTTCACGCCTATGTTGATGATGTGGTGATCAAGACTAGGAAGGCAGAAACATTCATTGATGACCTAAAGGAAACATTCAGGAACCTGAGAAGATATCAGATGAAGCTTAACCCCACAAAGTGTGTGTTTGGAGTTCCAACAGGAAAATTACTCGGTTTCATCGTCTCCGAGAGAGGAATTGAGCTAAACCCGGACAAAATCAAAGCTATCCAGAGTCTGAAAAAGCCGGAAAGCCTGAAGCATGTTCAAAAACTTACAGGGTGCGTAGCAGCATTGAGCCGGTTTATATCCAGACTCGGAGAGAAGGCGAGTTTGGGACCATTATACTGGCTCTTGAGGAAATCCGACAAATTTGTTTGGGACGAAGAGGCGGATGAGGCGTTCGAGGCACTAAAAAAGCAGTTATCTGAGGCACCGGTCTTAGCAGCCCCGGGTCCTAAAGAGCCCATGTTACTATACGTTGCAGCCGGGCCCCGGGCGGTTAGTGCAGTGGTTGTTGTTGAGCGCAAAGAGGATGGAAAAGATCACCCGGTTTAGAGGCCGGTTTATTACGTAAGTGAGGTACTATCGGATGCAAAGCAGCGTTACCCACATTGGCAGAAGTTGGTTTTCGGGGTCTTTATGGCCAGCCGGAAATTGAAACCCTATTTTCAGGAACACCCCATAACAGTAGTTAGCTCTATACCAGTGTCGGATATTATCAGAAACTCAGATGCAATAGGCAGAATAGCCAAGTGGGCCATTGAGATGGGAGATTATCACATCAACTACGAGCCGAGGTCAGCAATCAAATCCCAAGCTTTAGTTGATTTCATCAATGATTGGACTCACACTAGCATGCCCACAATGACACCAAGTTCCGAGTCTTGGGTGATGCAGTTCGATGGTTCTAAACAGTACGAGGGATCAGGAGCTGGGGTGGTACTTACATCACCCAAAGGAGACAAACTGAGCTACGTGTTGCAAATCCACTTCGATTGCTCCAACAACGTGGCCGAATATGAGGCATTATTGCATGGATTGAAAGTAGCCAAGGAGATGAACATAAGGCGGATACGGTGCGATGGAGATTCGGATCTTGTGGTACAGCAGGTCTCAGGAACTTGGGATAGAAAAGATGCAACTATGGCAGCATATCGCAGAGAGGTGGACAGGGTTGCCGGGTGTTTTTCCGGATATGAGGTGGAGCATATTGACCGGCGAAAGAACGAGGCAGTAGATGCGCTCGCAAGACTCGGCTCGCTCAGAGAGCCTGTTCCACCCAACGTTTTCCTGGACGAATTATGGCGGCCATCTGTTAAAACCGAGTCTGAGGAAGAGGTGGCTAACCAAGACCCAGATTTGGAGCTCGTGGCCACAATACGTGTTGTTCCCGAGTGGACAGAAGTGTTTTTGGCTTACCTATCACGGGGTGAGTTACCACCACAGGAAGTTCTAGCAAGGAAAATTCTGAGGCGAGCAAAGGGCTATTCTATTATCAATGGGGAGCTGTATAAAAGAAGTGCAGCGAGAGTCTTTTTACGCTGTGTAGCACCAGAAGAAGGCCGACAGATTTTGAAGGAGATCCATGAAGGTGATTGTGGGCATCATGCATCCACAAGATCCCTCATGGCCAAAGCATATCGACACGGTTTCTTCTGGCTCACGGCCCTAGCAGATGCGGAGCGCTTGGTGGCAAGGTACGATGGATGTCAAAGGTACGCTCGCCAAACCCATGTGCCGGCTATGGAATTGCGAACAATCCCGCTAACCTGGCCGTTTGCTGTTTGGGGTATGGATATGGTCGGCCCCTTTCACATGTCAACTTGCAAAAAGACACATCTCTTTGTGGCTATTGATAAGTTTACCAAGTGGGTTGAAGTTATGCCAGTTACCAATTGTAAAGCAATCACATCAGTCAAGTTCCTGAAAAGGATTATCTACCGGTTTGGGTATCCTCACAGCATAATAACAGACAATGGAACCAATATGTCCTTGGGCGAGATGGAGAAATTATGTGGAAACAATGGCATCCGCCTGGACATAGCCTCGGTGGCCCATCCACAAGCTAATGGACATGTGGAGAGAGCAAATAAGGAGTTACTTCGTGGGTTAAAACCACAGCTGCGAGTCCCGTGCATCAGAGCTGCTGGAGCATGGGTTGAGGAGTTACCATCAGTGGTTTGGGAATTAACACTACACCTAACAGATCTACTCAGATGACCCCGTTTTTCATGGTTTATGGTGCAGAAGCAGTATTGCCGAGTGATATTATTGACGATTTGCCTCGAGTGTCGGCTTACGTCGAGGTAGAGAACGAGAAGACCCGGCAGGATGCCGTGGATATGCTAGAAGAGCACGGAGAACAAGCTTTGGAGAGATCAGCCATATATCAGCAGGATCTGAGGAGATATCATAGTCGGCGAGTCAAAACCCGGGTCTTCCAGGAAGGGGACCTGGTATTGCGCTTGGTACAATCAAAGGAAGGAAAACATAAATTATCTCCACCATGGGAAGGACCATTTATCATAAGCCGGAATCTGCACAATGGATCATATTACTTGATAGATGCAAGGGAAGAGTCGGATACTGTCAATGACACCGCTCACACCACTTCATCTATGCAAGAAAGGGAAAGACCATGGAACGTGGCTCAGCTACGTCCCTACTACACCTAGAATAGGCTAGATTCACAAGTGGAACTACACGATGTAACAGGCAGCAGGTTTCAGACGCACTCATTTCCCATCCAGGGTACCTAAGGGGACTGGATGGTTTTTAATGAGGCGGCTTGCTGACCTAACTTTTCTCATATCAATAAAGAGATGGTTAAACAATGATATTGTTTCTTTCTTGTGTGTTCTTTGTTAAGTTTTTATATTCCTGTTTTTACCTTTGGTTTCTTATTTTCCGTCAGGTAAGTATTATTTGTTTATTCGTAGTACATTAGTTTTTCTAAAGGTTATATATATAGGTCTTGGGGGCTGATTGCTTGAATAGCACAGTTGCAAACTCAAAGACCCAGCCACGATGCCATTAAGTTATAAGGACCGATTACTTGCAATAAGTACGGTTACAATCTTATAACCGGACAATAGAGCCAAATTTTCTTGATTTCTCTTGTTTAAGCTTGATGTGACTCGCAAAATGTGGCATGCTTTGCTAGCGTATAATTACAATCAGTCATGATGCCCAATGGGACTTGCCTGACCCTGTTTTTATACAGTTGTAGCAGCACTGAATATCCACGCGAAAGTCGTCTTACAGCAAAGAGGATCAATAGGGTCATCCAAACCACAAGTTATGCAGAGTACAAGGTTAACAGCCGGAAACTCGCAGTATATTAAGCATAACTTCAAACCTATGTGAGTAACTCTAGGTTTTGGGCCTTAGCAGAAACAATTTGCTCCTTTGATAATTCCAAACCTCCAGACTCGGAAATTCGGACCTTGGGGACTTGAGAATTTGAAAAAAAGCAACAAATTGTCTAGCTATTAAGCCTAAAAACCCAAGTGTCCGAGTCTTGGGGACTTAGAAAAAATCCGCTTGTCAAAACCCCCGAGACCCGGAAACCGAGTCTCACAAAAGGAAAAATAGCGAAAGTCGGTAAGCCAGCAACAAAAAGTTCAAAGCTAGGAAATAACAAATCCATGCGAAAGGCCAGAAGGGCCACAAAAGCTATTAAGGTTTTAGCGTATTACAAACCGAGGGAGTTGTATCGAAAAGTTCACAGGCGCACTATTAAAAGAATAATTGTTTTAGACATATTGCAAAATGCCCATTGGCCGAATAAAGTGTTAGAGGCAGTAAAAGGTGAAACTTTACTCGGCATCCTTGGCCGAGTCATCGACGTTGTCCTTGGCAGTCGGGTCTTGGACTTGCTCTTCGGTGGTCTTCCCAGCTCTTGTATCCGGATTAGCAGCAGAGTCGGCACGAGCTGGTGGACGGACAGCCGGCGCAGAGGAGGAAGGCGCAGTATCGGCCTCAACTTTTCTCTTGGCAGCTTCCTCTTACCTCTTGGCAGCTTCCTCCTTGTACCGTTCCAGCATGTCAAAAGGCTTGGGGAAGTCCGAGGGCACCGGCTTGTCGTTTGCATCATATGGCGGAGTGATCCGGCTCACGTCCAGTTTGTCAGCAATTAAGCTGGACGGGTGACGCACCTGAGCGTGGATGGACTTGTAATCTTTGCCGGAGAACTTGGAGCCATCGTTGTTGAATTCGGGAAACCCGCCCACGAGCTTTGCCGACTCAATCCCAGTGAAATAGGCCTTGGCCAAAGCAAGCCCGCGGGTTACCCCAATCAGGCATGCTGAGCGCTTCCAATGCTCGATCCAGGCGGGATGGTGTATAATCCATCAAGCATAGCATCCAAGACGCAAACGCCATCACTCGGCCACTTCAGCGCCTCCAAGGTCCACTTGGTGCCGACTGTGATCTGCCGGATTACAGCCTTCAACGTCTTCAGCTTTTCAACATCATTTGCATCCGGGGCTTCCTCACCCGGAACTGCAGTAAAACAGAAAAAAGTTAAAGCAGTACTATCCGGGTATCTTGCGGAATGGAAAACCCGGGTCATAATTAGCAAGTTATAGATTTTTACCAAGCAGAGTGCGATAAGTATCGGCAATCTGAATCGAGATCTTCTTCAGCATACTTTCGGCATTGTGGTATTTCTTCTTGTACTTCTTCACATCCTTGTCGAGATTTTGCACTTCAGCTTCTAGCTCTACACGCAGCTTTGTCTCGGCCTGAAGGAGCTGGTTGGTTTTGGCCAACACCTCCTCGGACCGGGTCACTTGTGCCTGTGGAGGAAGGAAAGGGAAAAATTAGTCGGATGTAAGAAAAAGCCGGATATGAAATGAAGTACCGAGTAAACTTTGCCTAGTTAAACTCGGAACTTGGGGACAAGGTGAGTATATACACAATGTTGATCAGGATTACCTGGTGCTCAGCAGCCATGGCCTCAAGGATATCTCTCTCGGTGGTCTTCAAAGCGAAGAGCTCATCTAGCATTTCTTCATAGGAGAGATTGCCGAGCTTCAGCTTGGAAGAGCCGGGCTTCTGGTTACCCGGAGGCGGGGTTCTCTCCTTCTTGGGGGTGGACACCCGGGTCGTCTGGGTGTTGGGAGTGGGATCACCCCTCCCTGTGCCCAGGATCTCGATGTCGTCATCCCCGGGTGTGTGTGAGGGAATCAGATACTCGGCCCCCTGCTCGGCCGGGTCTTTCAGCAGGACTTCTTCTTCTTCAACGCCGCCAGCCGCGGCCTTCAGAGTGTCTTCCGGATCCTCCATCACCGGGTTATCCATGTCCATATCATCCGGGTGACTGGTTGTGACCTTGGCTCTGAGGAAAATAAAAGGAGCAGTTAGTACATGATGAATGAAAATTATGGAAAGAGTTAGTATATCGAATAGCAAGAAAGGTAACTTACCCGGTATTCACCACAAAATCTGGTGGAAGATCGTTGCTAGTCCCGGAGGAAGCTGATAAAGGGTCCGAAAGTGAGTCCCGGAATTGCCCAGCTAGTGGATGATTTGGAGAAGGATATTTTTGGGGAGAGTTGGAAGAATGGGTTTGGGGAATACCGGCTCGGCGAGCTGGGGACGAAGGGATACCCGAGTGAAGAGGATCATCACCCGGAGAGTTCCGGGTTACCCTGCGCTTGACTGGAGCGGGTTCCTTAAAGTGTGACGAATCCATCAAATGTTGGTTAAGCTCGCACATGTTAGCTAATGAATAGGGTTTGGAGGCAATAGAGGAGTAAGGAACCTTGAATACAACCCCCCGGGGCTTCCTCTTAGCTCCAACCTCAACGTCCGGCTCAGCTTCGCTCTCGTCCGACTGAGTCTCCTCCTTATCCTCCAACCCTGGAAAGCGTAGCGTATTGTCGGAAAAAGGAAAACAAGTTGGAAATATAAGATAACGGAAAGGGGAGTAGGTGAGACTCGGATGTTACCTTCGTCCGAGTCAGCCGGCTCCTCGTCCTCTTCCGAGTTTTTGGAAGGAGGTAGGGTATCAATCTTCCAGAAAGCGCTGTCCTCCTGAGAGAAAAATGCAGTGATGCAAGTTAGTAATTGTGCAATAAAAGTTCCAGTCGGGTAAAAAAGTGGTAGCTGGTTCTTATAGCTGGGGCCGGGTTATCGCGGGTGAAAGGATCCAAGCCGGCTATGGTCCGGATCACCTCCAGCTTCTCGGTCAAGAAGTTTTTCATTATCTTGTTCGCGTCCGAGGCCGGGTAATTCCTCAGTGAGTAGCGAAGGGAATCAGTGACGTGCCCAGAGTAGCCGCACATGAGTTTGGGCCGGACAACATTGGGTTGGATCCGGAAGGTTACCCAAGTTTTGACTAAATTAAGCCCAAGAAGGCCTTGGGCCGAGAGTACGGCTAGCTTGGTGAGGAGGGGCTGGATAGATTGCCGATCTGACTCAGAGGCGTAGGAGCTGAGATTGTCAGAAAGAGTGAGGAGATCTTTGGTGAAACCCGGCAATGGATTTTCACCGGCTGAGGAGGTGTCCTGGCAATAAAAATAAGTCTTTTGCCAGTGTTTGACGTGGGAGTTGAGGCTTAGAGTTGGCATTAGGGAGTTCTTCCGCGTCTGGATAGAAACTCCTCCGCAAACCAGTAGGGCCCCATCGCCGCTCTCTCGGCACGGCTTGCATTGGAATAATTCAAGGAAGAGTGCAAGATTCGGTGGAATGCATAAATACGACTCACACAAGACAATAAAGTGAGTAATGTTCAGCATATAATTAGGGCCAATATCAAACACTCGGAGCTTGTAATGGTCTAGTAGTTCGCGGAAGAAAGGGTGACCCGGGGGGCGGAAACCCCGGATCACGTGTTCAACGAAAACTACTACCTCGTCTATACCCGGAGAGGGCCGGGTCTCCTCCCCAGGTACCCTCCAATGGATATCCTCCCGGGCGGGGAGGACACCCGACTCTGCAAGCTCGTCTAGCTTGGCCTTGGTCACGGTCGATCTCACCCAGTTGGCGGAGATCGATTGACTCGGCTTGGCCTTGCTGGTCGGCTGTTTCCCCTTCGTTTTCGCACTAGCCTTAGGTGCTGTGGGCGTAATCTAAAAAGAAGACAAAGTGCAGAGTATAAACAATCTGAGACCCGGAAAATGATCATTATCCGACTTAGAGAATAATGCTAACAAGAAATTTTAGCTGATTGGATCTAGGCGGAAACATTTACGGGAAAAATCGTGATTACGAATGGTGGAGATGCATTGTGAGGTGTGTTATTGAATCTAAATCAAGCATTGGTTATGGAGGTGCAAAGCATGGAGTGAACAATCAAGGGGAATAAGAAGGACATCTAGGGGCGGAGCTAGATCCAATCTACTAACAAGAAAATGGAAGTTCAAATCAAAGCAAGTGAAGGATCTTACCGGCGAGATCTAGGAGGAGAACGCGTCGGCGGCGGATGGCCCGACGGCGGCGATTCCTAGGGGCCCCCAATGAGCTGCTCGAAGGCGTGGTGGCTGAAGTCAACGGCGGCGTCGCGGGCACGGGCGCAGCAAGCGGACGGCGGCGGCTCGATTCCGGTGATGAGCTCGCGGGAGGCGCGGTGATGCAGGCTTGGATTAGGGCTCGTGCGCGCAGGAGGGAAATGGAGAGAGGAAGAAGAAGAATGAGTATTGGGTCTAGGGTTGCCCCTTGGACACCTATTTATAGGCGCAGAGCGGGAAAGTGCCTAGGGTTGGGCGGCAAAGGTCAAAAATTTCGGAGAAAGGATACTTAGCCGGATTTTTTGGGATAAGCATTGAAGGCGATCGTTACGAGATATCCAGAAGAGATTGGAACAGATTGCCACCGCGATATTTGGACTAACTAACGAACGGTGTGAGCCGGGTCTTAGGTGTTTTCTTGGAGTGTTGACCCGGGAAAACAATGTTAGACTCGGGGAAAGCCGGGTTACTATATGGACCACCTACAGAGTTAGGCCTAGCTATTATCAAAGCATTCTAACCCGGAACCCTATGAACTTGTATGTTTATTGTTTTGCAGGGAATAGCGTGCGCTTCATGGTTGATCCCGCAAAGCCCAAGCTATTCTGGGGACTACTGATGGAGGGATGATAACCTGGTAGGCTAATGCCAAGGTGTAACTCGGCCGAAAGGGAACCGCGCAAGACCCGGCTCAAGGAAGAGGAGTTTCTAGAAGGCCCAATAAGTAGCATAGGCCTTGTAACCCGGCTTTTTGGGGTTACTATTAGGAAACTTAGGGTTTGCATGCGGTTACTAGTTAGGACTCCGAGTGTGCCTTGGATAGGAAGCCAGGGAGCCGGGTAAGATATAAACCGGCTCCTAGGGTCAGGAAAACAGAGCTTCACCGGATATTCGAGTATCCCCTGTAATACGAGAGTTGATATTGTAACCCTAGATCGGAGACTCGGTGACTTGATTGCCAGAGCTACCAGATCGATTGATAGCATGATTTCCCCTGAGCTAAACCCTCTCCCAAACACCAGAGTCGAATTGCCCCGAGATAAGTTACCCCCGGCAACGTCTGCCGTGATTATCCCACGACAAAGATCAAATCAAAACTTCCTTCATAACCCCATATGGGACGTACTATTACATAACCCTGCCATTCGGCCTGAAGAACGCAGATGCAACCTACCAGCGTTGTATGCAACGATGTTTGCATAGTCAGATTGGAAAAAATGTCCATGTTTACGTGGACGACATTGCTGTCGTTTCCAAGGAAAAAGACACGCCCCTTGAAGATTTGCGAGAAACCTTCAAAAATTTGCGCACTTATAAAATGAAGTTAAATCCATTAAAGTGCGTATTCGGGGTTTCCTCACGAAAACTTCTGGGTTTCATTGTTTCTCACAGAGGAATAGAAGTAAACCTAGAAAAAATCAAAGCAATCTTAAACATCTCCAAGCCAACGTGCGTAAAAGATGTACAAAGATTGACGGGTTCTGCCGCAGCCGTTAGCAGGTTTATTAGCCGGCTAGGGGACAAAGCCCTGCCACTGTACAAGTTGTTGAAAAAATCCGACAAATTTGAGTGGACAGAAGAAGAAGATGCAGCATTAACTGTCGCACCCGGACTTCTAGAGGATACTCACAGTCCGCTAAACAGTAGAAGAAATGGCTTACGGGGCATACCGGCACCCGCATCTCAATATGAGCAGGCCAACACGTAAACGTGTGACAACCATTCTCTACTATCCATCATCTGCGTAAACCATCCCATAGAAATCCGACTACTTCCATTGACGTACTTCATAACATACACACATGGTACGTCAACGGCATTTGAACAAGTGATATCACAACATATCTCTAAGACACAAAAGATTGAAATAAGTTGCGAATAGCTCTCACTAGAGCAGAGATAGCAAATACAATCATCCAGAGGACACATGTCCCAACAATTCATCATTACATCACAGCGGAAGCATCCAAAGTGTCTGGGTACAGACAAGATCCAAATAGGCCTAAGAGGCCGGAAACGAAAAGACGGAGCCCATCCACGATGTCTCGGATCCTGCCCGGGTCCGCTATCTACTCGTCAGCAGCCTCGTCATACTCCACGTAGTAGCCACCATGGGGATCCTCGGAAACGTAGTCTGCGGAAACCACAGCCCCAAAGGGGTCAGTACAGACAAGTACTGGCAAGCAAGACTCACAAGATACCATAGTGTACACGACAACACCAAGTACAGATGCTTTGGGTTCAACGGAAGAATAAGTGATACAAAAGTGCGGCAGCAGGCTGCTCTAACCAACTACAGAAACACGCTACAACTTCCGGCTAAAAGAAGGGGATAAGATAGCGTATCGTCACCAACTATAACTATCCTCAAGCAAACCCATCCTGGATCTCGCCCCTTATCCAAAGAAGCAATCTGAGGATAACTCACACAGTTGGATTAATGATGGTTCAAGTTATTGTGTTAACAAGACTATTACTAGTCAAATTGTTAGTCATTAGGTGTAAGTTGTCTGAGTACTTGTTAGCCAGTACTTTCACCAAGTCATCCATAACCGCGGACAACACGGCTTCTCGAGAAGATTTAACCCTGCAGGGATGCACCAATTTGGCCGTACACGTAAGAATAACCCGCCAGATGGAATGGCCCTTCCACCACGCGGGGCACTCAACACAACTCAACTCTTCTTCGCATCAAGCCCAAAGAACCCCGTGCAATTGAGCGCACGACTAATCAAGCCCCACGAAGAAAAGGGGACCCTCATAGCACTCTAAGAACGTGTCTCCCTAAATGCCGACTACAAAAGTTTCCACCCTGGCCTCGGGTTCGTACCTGCATATGCGTGCGGCAAATGGAAAACCCGAACTAAATGAGGCGATTTGGACGAGATGCGAATCGAATCAAATTGAGGGGGGCGCCCATACACGCTTCCCACATGCGGATAGTGCGCTCATCATGGATCAGTAGACAAGACCCTTTTCCTAATTAGGGTCGACACTAGCAGGCCTCAAAACCACGCCGGGCCTCCTGCCGGTCCTTATCATCAAATTATTATTACCCAAAACATTAACATGATAGTTGTTTAAACATCGAGCCCCAGAACATGATAAATAAGGTAACAGAAAGTAACGGACAACAGACTCGAGCATAAACAACCCTAAGCATGCTAGTAAGACACAGGCATCAAACAACAGGGTATAGGTGTGGAGGATAGGCTATATCAGGGTTACATGATAACATGTGATAGGACCGGAACACAAGCAACGAATCTTAAGGCTAGCAGAAATAGACAACAGAAAGTATCGATATCCAGTGTGGAAAGGACACAATGGTTCATGTGAGTGAATACTTGCCTGCAAACTCAGCAGCCTGGTACTGAGCTAACTCCTCAGAAGTAGTGTCGTAAACCTCGTCTGTCTCAACGTCGTCGTCTATTCGAGAAGAAGCAAACAAACAACGTAGAGGGACAAACAATCAATATCATGGCATAATGCACAATCATGGGATGATGCATGACAATTTAATTGATGCATTCAAAGTAAGCTAGTTGACATGGTAACATAATTAAATGGACCCATATGCAATTTGGATTGCATATGGAAAGTCCATGAATTAAGGTTGGATTAAATGATCTACAAATAACCAACATGTGAAAATGGATTAGCATGATACAAGGATGAGGAAAACAAAAATAAAACAACCATATATTCAATTTGAAAAGGTGTTTACCAAGTTTGAAATTTTATTTATTAAGTTATGAAATTTTGGGCTTCTTAAAGGAGTTACACAATCATTTGTTGTTTTCACCAATTTTAATTGTTCAAAATAAATAACAAAGTTCATATTTAGAAAGAACACAAAATTTTAGGTGGAATACATGTTTCATTTGTGGAAAAAGGAATTAAGATGAATTAATTATGAATTAATCAAGTTTAAACAAGATTTAAATGAATTTAAATCAAGTATGAAATTTATTTGAATTTTTATTTGTTCAAAACATTTAATAAAATTCATATTTGAAAAGATTATATTTTTCTGGTTTGAAAACATATTTTTTATGTTCAAGAAGAAATTAAATTGACCAAGTTATGAATTTAGCAAATTTAAATGATTTAAACAAGGTTTAAATTATTTAACCAAATTTAATTATTGCAAAACATGAAACAAAGTTTATATTTGAAAAGGTGGTTCAATTTGGCATGGAAAACATATTCCATATGTGCCATTTGAATTAAGTTTGAATTAGTTATAAATTTAACCAAATTTGTATTAGTAGTTTGAATTTGAATTTTGAAATCATTTGAAATGTTCAAAACAGAAAACACGTGAGTTAAACATGTAGAGAATTAAATTTGGTTCAGAAAACATATTTTATTTATTTAATTTAGATTTGAAATACAAAAGTTATTCAAATTTGAAATTTGTGGGCTAATCTGTAATTTTAAAACATTTGGATTTGGTCCAGGGACTTGGATGCAAAAGAATTCTCGCAGAAAGGGCCCTAGTACCCTTTTTCACGCGGCAGAACGACCCCTGGGTCACTGGCCTGTGGGCCAGTGCCCAGCTGGCGCTGCGTGGCGCGCTTGCGTGGCCACCACTGCCTATGGCAGGTGGGACCAGCGTGCACGCGTGGCATAGCGCAAAAACGTGGGTTTTATTCCGCGAGGCAAGGGATCGATCCCTGGCCGCGGGCGCGCGCGGGGGGTTGAGGTTCAGTTCGCTGTCTGACGAAACTGAACTTCTTCAGTTAACTGAACCACGACAGGACGGTGCTCGCCGGCGGCGATATGCTCGCTGTGCTGCCGCTGCTCGCTGTGGACCAGGTGCAGGGGGGTGCAGGACGTGCGCATCGTGCGTGCAGGAGGAGAACAGAGAGAGGGAGCGATGCTCACCGCCGTGGAAGAGGAGGCAGAGGCTCGACGGCGACTGTCGATGGCGGCGACAGCGACCGGGATGGCGGCGACGATCCGGTGGCTCTCAGCCACCGAGGAGGTGTCGAGGAGGAAGAGGGGAGTACGGGGAATCGATTCCCGTACCTAGCCTGCGTGGGGGTGGCCCATGTCGACGTCGATCACCGGAGATTCAGAGCGGTGGTGGTGCGGTGGCGGTGCAGAAAGAGGAGAAACAGGGCAGCGAGGGAGAGAGGAGGGAAAAACGGCGGCGCTGCGAGGAGAAAGGGAGGTGGAGGTCTAGGGCACGGGAGGAGCTCGCGGTGGAGCTATAAGGAGGAGGGGAACGCGCTGTGGCCGTTCCCTCTGCCGTACCGTCGACGTGGGCGCCTGCGATGCGCGCCGTACAGGGGGAAGAGAGCGAAGAGGTAAGCAGGCCGTGCTGGTGGGCTGGGCTCAGCCCACTGGCCTGCCCTCTCTCCTCTCTGTTACTTTTTTTTATTTTGTTTTTCTGTTTAATGAAACTGTTTTTTTTTTGCAGAAATAGAAAAGGAAGAAAAGGAAGGTTTTTAGGGGGTTTAAAATTTGGTGATAAATTTTTATATCTTGTTATTTACAAAACCCAACTGTGCCAAGTTTGTTTTTTTCAAAATTTGAATTTTTGGTTGCTGTTTGTATTTTATTTGAAATTGAGTGAATTTGATGTTAAATGAATAATTGAAACTTAAGCAATTTAAAGTTTTTAATTTCAAGTTTATTTGAAACACATGATTGGAGTGTTTTGTAATTTTCATAAATTTCAAAATGGTTGCTGTTTGGAAATTTAATTGAATTTTGAATGAAATTTGAATTAATTAGATTATTTAACTTAAGCAAGTTAATGGTTTGATCTTCCAACTTTAATGGAAACAAAAAGATGTTTGGGTTTGAAATTTTCATTTGAAAATTTGTAACAGAACAAGTATGAAACAAAATTTGAAATTTGGTTTGAAATTCAAATAGAAAAACAAGGGAAAACAAAGGAAAACAAAGGAAAACAAATGCAAAACTTAAGATGCCATGATGCAAAACATAAATTAACAAAGAGCAAACATTCTAAAGGTTGTTTTCATACTTGGGATGTTACAAAACGCCCCCCCTTGAAGGAATCGCGCCCCGAGATTCCTACTGAGAAGAGAAAAGGTCCGGATACTTCTTGCGAAGATCCTCTTCGGTCTCCCACGTTGCCTCTTTATCGGAATGATGGGACCACTACACTTTCAAGAACTTGGTGCTCTTGTTGCGAGTCTTACGCACGGTCTCATCGAGAATTCGAACAGGGTGCTCCTCATAAGATAGATCTTCTTGCAGTTCAATGGAATCATGATCAACCGCACGATCTGGATCTTTGGAGCACCTCTTGAGCTGTGACACGTGAAACACATCGTGCACCTTGGATAGCTTTTCTGGAAGTTCAAGACGATAGGCATTTTCTGCACGCCTTGAGAGAATGTTGAAAGGACCAATGTATCTTGGTGCAAGCTTTCCTTTGACACCAAAACGATGAGTGCCTCTGAGGGGAGTTACACGGAGATATGCTTTGTCACCAGGTGCATAGATCATATCCCTGTGCTTGTTGTCATAGTAGCTTTTCTGACGAGACTGAGCAATCTTGAGATTGTCACGAATGATGCGAACTTTCTCTTCGACTTCCTTAACAATGTCAGGGCCTAAGAGTGAACGTTCACCAGCTCCAGAGCAATTGATTGGACTCCTGCATCTGCGGCCATAGAGAGCTTCAAATGGTGCCATGCCTAGGCTTGCCTGGAAGCTGTTGTTGTAGGAGAATTCAGCATATGGAAGGCATTCCTCCCATTTCACGCCAAAGGAGAGACCACATGCTCTGAGCATATCCTCGAGAATCTGATTGACTCTTTCGACTTGCCCTTGAGACTGAGGATCGTAGGCTGTGCTGAACAGAAGTTTGGTGCCCAATGCTTCCTGAAAGCTTTTCCAGAAATGAGAAGTGAAAATGCTTCCACGGTCTGAGCTTATTTCCAATGGAACACCGTGAAGAGGAACAATCTTTGCGGTGTAGAGCTCTGCTAACTGGCTAGCTGAGATTGTTTCTTTGACAGCAAAGAAGTGAGCTACTTTAGTGAGACGATCAATGACAAAGAAGATTGCATCGTTGCCCTTCTTGGACTTTCGGAAACCCGTGACGAAGTCCATTTCAATCATGTCCCACTTCCACTCAGGGATTTTCAGAGGTTGGAGAAGACCGGTTGTTTTCTGATGGACTGCCTTAACACGTTGACAAACGTCGCATTCAGAAACGTATTGAGCAATTTCACGTTTCATGCCAGGCCACCAATACAGTGTCTTGAGATCCTGGTACATCTTTGTACTTCCAGGGTGTATGGAGAGAGGAGTTTCATGAGCCTCCTTGAGAATGACATCTTTGAGACTTTGAACTTGAGGAACTGCAATGCGTCCTTCGAAGAACATAGTTCCCTTGTCATCAATTGAGAATGACTTAAATTTCTCCTTGCCTTCTTTGATGTGTTCTACCATCTTCTTGATTTCAGCATCACGAAGTTGTTCAGAACGAATCTTGTCCTCGAGAGTTGGACTGGCTGTCAAGTTTGCAAGATAGCCTTGAGGAACAAGACCAAGGTTCAGCTTCTGGAATTCTTCATGAAGAGGAGGTTGGCTTTCCATGATCATGAGATTATTGCAGTACGACTTGCGACTGAGAGCATCGGCCATAACATTAGCCTTGCCTGGAGTGTAAGAAATGGTAAGATCAAAGTCCTTAATCTTTTCAATCCATCTCCTTTGCCTGAGGTTTAGATCTGGTTGAGTGAAGATATACTTTAGACTCTTATGATCGGAAAAGATTTCAGTGCGATTACCCAACAAGTATTATCTCCATTTCTTGAGGGCAAACACCACTGCTGCAAGTTCAAGATCATGAATGGGATAATTGAGCTCATGTGCGTTCAACTGACGTGAAGCATAAGCCACAACTTGACGTTCTTGCATAAGAACTGCACCTAGACCTTGGAGAGAAGCGTCACAGAATATTTGGAAAGGTTTGGAAGGATCTGGGCCAACCAGAACTGGTGTAGAAGTGAGTTTAGTCTTCAGGAGATTGAAACTTTCATCACACTGTGGAGACCAGACGAACTTCTTGTCCTTCTTTGTGAGATCAGTGAGAGGTTTGGCAATCTTGGAAAAGTTTTGGACGAAACGACGGCAATAGCTAGCCAAGCCAAGAAAATTTCTTACTTGCTTCAAGGTCTTTGGAGGTTTCCAATCAACAATTGCTTTAACCTTTTCTGGATCAATGGCTATGCCCTTGGCAGAGATTACATGACCAAGGTAAGTAACTTCTGAAATCCAGAACTCACATTTGGAGAACTTGGCATAAAGACGATGCTCGCGAAGCTTCATGAGGGTTAGACGAAGATGTTCTTCATGCTCTTCCTCGGATTTTGAGTACACAAGAATGTCATCGAGATATACCACAACGAACTTGTCGAGGTATTCATGGAAGACAGAATTCATGAGTCGAGAGAAAGTCGCCGGTGCATTGGTGAGACCAAAGGACATGACGGTGAATTCATATAGACCGTAGCGAGTGGTGAAGGCTGTCTTTGGAATATCCTCTTTTCTGATCTTTATTTGATGGTAACCCATTATCAAGTCCAACTTTGAGAATATTGAGGCTCCAGCAAGTTGATCAAAAAGATCATCAATACGAGGAATTGGATACTTGTTTTTGATGGTTTTCTCGTTAAGAGGACGATAGTCAACAACGAGTCTCTTTGTGTGATCCTTCTTCGCAACGAACAGAGTTGGGCAACCCCAAGCCGAGGAACTAGGTTGAATGTAACCTTTTTCCATGTACATATCAATTTGTTCCTTTAACAACTTCAGCTCGGGAGTTCCTATCTTGTAGGGATGCTTAGAGATTGGAGAAGTACCTGGCTCAAGCTCGATCACGAACTCAACAGCTCTGTCCGGAGGCATCCCTGGCAACTCTTCTGGAAAGACGTCAGGGAATTCGCAAACCACCGGAACATTTTCAAGTGAAGGTAGAGGTTTTGCATCGAGGGTGCATAGGTGAATGGAACTTGATTCATGTGGAGAATAGACTATCTGGCCAGAAGGGTGGAACAGAGTTATTGACTTTTGAGCACAGTCAATCCTTGCTTTATTAGCTTTCAGCCAATCCATACCAAGAATGATATCAATGTCAGAATTTCCCAGCAACATAAGAGAAGCAAGGAATATGTGGCCTCCAATTAGGATTTGATTGTCCTTGCTTATCTTGGAAGTCAACATTTGAGATCCCGGGGAGTGAACAGTGATTTGATTGCTTAGTGGAACCACAATTTGGTTGTTTGTTGCGGCAAAGGTCTTTGACACAAAAGAATGCGATGCTCCGGTATCAAACAACACTTTAGCTGGAAAAGAGTTTATGGGTAATATACCGAGAACGACGTCAGGAGCTTCCTCAGCTTTGTCGATCTTGACATGATTCACCCTTGCTGTCCTCCCGACAGGCATGTTGTTGGAGTTGAAGGCCTTAGGCGGGGGAGCGCGCACCATTGCCTGGTTTGTGTTGGGACGAGGTGGTGGTGGAGGTAGCTGCCTCTGCGTGCACTTGTTGGCGTAGTGCCCCGTCTGCTTGCACTTGTAGCAAGTGACGACACGAGGAGGCCCTGGCCTTGGCTGCCCCATCGAAGCCCTTTGATCATGCATCTGAGCAGGGTTGGGTGGGCCGGGAGCGAAGCCAGGAGAAGCTTGGGCGTATGGAGCCCGAGTGACAGAACCATTTGGCACCCAGATGCGGCGCTTCTGCGGAGGGGTGGTCATGTTGGAGGAGGAACCACCCTCACGCGAGTGCTTGCGAGACTCCTCGAACGCCTTGCGCCCATTTTCTTCATTGAGCGCGGTGTTAACGAGATCCTCGAAGCTGTTGGCCTTGACGTTTGTGAGGGCATACTTGAGTTCCGGGTTAAAACCTCTGCGGAACCTTGCCATCTTCTTAGCCTCAGTGGACACCTCATCACCAGCGTAACGAGCGAGGCGGTTGAACTCACTCTGATAGCCGATGACGTCCAGCTTGCCCTGCTTGAGTGAGCAGAACTCTTCACGCATCCTTTCCATGAGACCATCTGGAATGTGGTGCTTCAGGAAAGCTTCCTTGAAACAACCCCACGTGATTGGAAAGCCAGCTCTCATGGCCTGGTAGTTTTCCCACCAAGTAGCTGCCTGACCCTTCAGCAGATAGGAGGCATACTTGACCTTGTCTTCCTCAGCAACGTGAGCAATCTCCAGAGCCTTAGCTATCTCACGGATCCAGTCATCAACGTCCAGAGGCTGCGTGTGGCCACGAAAGCTCTCGGACCCAGACTGAGGAACTCCTTGATGCTGACTCGTGGAGCCGTCTGGTTGTTGTGCTGATTAGTCTGAAACTGGGCCATCTGTGCCACGACTTGGGTCATCTGAGTCAACAGCTCCGTGATTGGCGGTGGCTCAGGCGGGTTGTTCCTTGTTGGCGGCATCCTGAATGGAAATGCATTTTAGCACAACAATAGAAAAGGATAGACTTGGAAACCGAAAGAGAGATTATTCCGACGCATGAATAGATAACCAACAGGTACACATGTTCAAATACATCAGAATATCCAACACACCATAAATGGTTCGAATGCCAAAGGATAACTAAACATAGCTAAGAATGGATACATCGGTACTCCCATGCTCATCACGCAGGACGGCGACTAGGAGTACAGCGAGAGGTACGGTGAGGAGCACGCCCACGAAAGTAGGTAGAACAACGATCCACGTAGATCTGACGTGGTCTGAGAGCGACTCTAGGTGTGGTGAAGTACATAGCGTCGACTCCCTGTGCTCCAAAGCGTGGAATCCCAGTGTAACCAGCACCGAGGTTAAGGAGTGGACCTCTGATCGGCTCGTAACCTCCAGCATCTAGCAGACGACGACCAACTGGCTGATCGAAACGTGCAAAGCGCTCGTCTCCAACAAAGTCTGTGGTGTAAGTCGCCAGACGAGTCAAAGCAAGGTAGAGCTGCTCTCTGACTGCAGCCAACTCCTGAG
Source organism: Alopecurus myosuroides (assembly GCA_028641055.1). Taxonomy (NCBI): domain Eukaryota; kingdom Viridiplantae; phylum Streptophyta; class Magnoliopsida; order Poales; family Poaceae; genus Alopecurus; species Alopecurus myosuroides. The sequence continues at coordinate 243,075,098 of CM054061.1, forward strand.
ATAGTGTGCTGGCAACTGCGTCACTGTGCCTCACAAACTGAGCGGTGGTGTGCAGCCTGGAATTATCATGCTCGTAAACATCCAAGTTGTCGTAGAGAGTGAAGTGAGCTCCCTCCGAAGTGATGTAACCACGGGGAATGTGGCGATAGATAGAATCGTCAACTCCCCAGTAGTCAGCACGAAGGACGGTGAGACTCACATAAGCTGCCTGCTGCACAGCCATATCCACTGTGGAACCTACTGCCTCGTAGCGGTGGACTACGCTCATGCCATCATCTGACAGAATGTAGACGATAGCCTGGTAGTAGGTCTGGTCAAACTCTCGCTGCTGCTCGTAGACCTGGTACTCTGGTGCCCAACGGAATCCCAGAAAAGTGACCATGTCTCTCAGCATCTCCGGATAACCGGCAGTGCTCTCGCAACGAGTCATATGAACCACCTGCGGGTAGAACCTGAGATCCATCTGCAGATGATGGGGAAGTTTTGATTAGACGCCGGTAGAAGAACTGAAGTGCCAAGCAACAACAAGGTTTCAACGGACGAAAAGGATGTTGAGAAGAACAGGATATTGAAGCAACATTGGGGAAACACGAGACCAAACACTCCTGAGGTACTACGGAAGAACCCATCCGGGCTTCTAAAGGATCAATATCTACTGCTTAAGGAATAGAGGATCTGCTTCCGGGGCTTACACGCCTCCGTTCTCAATCATGAGTAGGCAACATGATAAATCATGTCACAACCACCTCCATTCCTATGGTCTAGTAGATATAACTATCCTAGAGAAACCAGGATACGTGAAACCCTAACTTGAAAGTTTAGGTGAGGAGATAAAACAACGTTGCACTTCCTTACCAGAAAAGGGAGGGTGGGTGGGGAAAGAAATAAAAGAACAGAATTCCTACTCTCACGTTTCATTTTTCCTATATAGCTACAAAATAGTTTCTAGACTCAACTGCGACCAATAAAAGGGATCCTACAGGCAGACAGGCTCTGATACCATTTGTCGCACCCGGACTTCTAGAGGATACTCATAGTCCGCTAAACAGTAAAACAAATGGCTTACGGGGCATACCGGCACCCGCATCTCAATATGAGCAGGCCAACACGTAAACGTGTGACAACCATTCTCTACTATCCATCGTCTGCGTAAACCATCCCATAGAAATCCGACTACTTCCATTGACGTACTTCATAACATACACACATGGTACATCAACGGCATTTGAACAAGTGATATCACAACATATCTCTAAGACACAAAAGATTGAAATAAGTTGCGAATAGCTCTCACTAGAGCAGAGATAGCAAATACAATCATCCAGAGGACACATGTCCCAACAATTCATCATTACATCACAGCGGAAGCATCCAAAGTGTCTGGGTACAGACAAGATCCAAATAGGCCTAAGAGGCCGGAAACGAAAAGACGGAGCCCATCCACGATATCTCGGATCCTGCCCGGGTCCGCTATCTACTCGTCAGCAGCCTCGTCATACTCCACGTAGTAGCCACCATGGGGATCCTCGGAAACATAGTCTGCGGAAACCACAGCCCCAAAGGGGTTAGTACAGACAAGTACTGGCAAGCAAGACTCACAAGATACCATAGTGTACCCGGAAACACCAAGTACAGATGCTTTGGGTTCAACGGAAGAATAAGTGATACAAAAGTGCGGCAGCAGGCTGCTCTAACCAACTACAGAAACACGCTACAACTTCCGGCTAAAAGAAGGGGATAAGATAGCGTATCGTCACCAACTATAAATATCCTCAAACAAACACATCCTGGATCTCGCCCCTTATCCAAAGAAGCAATCCGAGGATAACTCACACAGTTGGATTAATGATGGTTCAAGTTATTGTGTTAACAAGACTATTACTAGTCAAATTGTTAGTCATTAGGTGTAAGTTGTCTGAGTACTTGTTAGCCAGTACTTTCACCAAGTCATCCATAACCACGGACAACACGACTTCTCGAGAAGATTTAACCCTGCAGGGATGCACCAATTTGGCCGTACACGTAAGAATAACCCGCCAGATGGAATGGCCCTTCCACCAAGCGGGGCACTCAACACAACTCAACTCTTCTTCGCATCAAGCCCAAAGAACCCCGTGCAATTGAGCGCACGGCTAATCAAGCCCCACGAAGAAAAGGGGACCCTCATAGCACTCTAAGAACGTGTCTCCCTAAATGCCGACTACAAAAGTTTCCACCCTGGCCTCGGGTTCGTACCTGCATATGCGTGCGGCAAATGGAAAACCCGAACTAAATGATCCGATTTGGACGAGATGCGAATCGAATCAAATTGAGGGGGGCGCCCATACACGCTTCCCACATGCGGATAGTGCGCTCATCATGGATCAGTAGACAAGACCCTTTTCCTAATTAGGGTCGACACTAGCAGGCCTCAAAACCACGCTGGGCCTCCTGCCGGTGTCTTATCATCAAATTATTATTACCCAAAACATTAACATGATAGTTGTTTAAACATCGAGCCCCAGAACATGATAAATAAGGTAACAGAAAGTAACGGACAACAGACTCGAGCATAAACAACCCTAAGCATGCTAGTAAGACACAGGCATCAAACAACAGGGTATAGGTGTGGAGGATAGGCTATATCAGGGTTACAGGATAACATGTGATAGGATCGGAACACAAGCAACGAATCTTAAGGCTAGCAGAAATAGACAACGGAAAGTATCGATATCCAGTGTGGAAAGGACACAATGGTTCATGTGAGTGAATACTTGCCTGCAAACTCAGCAGCCTGGTACTGAGCTAACTCCTCAGAAGTAGTGTCGTAAACCTCGTCTGTCTCAACGTCGTCGTCTATTCGAGAAGAAGCAAACAAACAACACAGAGGGACAAACAATCAATATCATGGCATAATGCACAATCATGGGATGATGCATGACAATTTAATTGATGCATTCAAAGTAAGCTAGTTGACATGGTAACATAATTAAATGGACCCATATGCAATTTGGATTGCATATGGAAAGTCCATGAATTAAGGTTGGATTAAATGATCTACAAATAACCAACATGTGAAAATGGATTAGCATGATGCAAGGATGAGGAAAACAAAAATAAAACAACCATATATTCAATTTGAAAAGGTGTTTACCAAGTTTGAAATTTTATTTATTAAGTTATAAATTTTGGGCTTCTTAAAGGAGTTACACAATCATTTGTTGTTTTCACCCATTTTAATTGTTCAAAATAAATAACAAAGTTCATATTTATAAAGAACACAAAATTTTAGGTGGAATACATGTTTCATTTGTGGAAAAAGGAATTAAGATAAATTAATTATGAATTGAACAAGTTTAAACAAGATTTAAATGAATTTAAATCAAGTATGAAATTTATTTGAATTTTTATTTGTTAAAAACATTTAATAAAATTCATATTTGAAAATATTATATTTTTCTGGTTTGAAAACATATTTTTTATGTTCAAGAAGAAATTAAATTGACCAAGTTATGAATTTAGCAAATTTAAATGATTTAAACAAGGTTTAAATTATTTAACCAAATTTAATTATTCCAAAACATGAAATAAAGTTTATATTTGAAAAGGTGGTTCAATTTGGCATGGAAAACATATTCCATATGTGCCATTTGAATTAAGTTTGAATTAGTTATAAATTTAACCAAATTTGTATTAGTAGTTTGAATTTGAATTTTGAAATCATTTGAAATGTTCAAAACAGAAAACACATGAGTTAAACATGTAGAGAATTAAATTTGGTTCAGAAAACATATTTTATTTATTTAATTTGGATTTGAAATACAAAAGTTATTCAAATTTGAAATTTGTGGGCTAATCTGTAATTTTAAAACATTTGGATTTGGTCCAGGGACTTGGATGCAAAAGAATTCTCGCAGAAAGGGCCCTGGTACCCTTTTTCACGCGGCAGAACGACCCCTGGGTCACTGGCCTGTGGGCCAGTGCCCAGCTGGCGCTGCGTGGCGCGCCTGCATGGCCACCACTGCCTATGGCAGGTGGGACCAGCGTGCACGCGTGGCATAGCGCAAAAAGGTGGGTTTTATTCCGCGAGGCGAGGGATCGATCCCTGGCCGCGGGCGCGCGTGCGCAGTGCACTGCCACTGCGCTACTGAAACGTTTTGTGACAGTAAGGGAACGCGCGGGGGGTTGAGGTTCAGTTCGCTGTCTGACGAAACTGAACTTCTTCAGTTAACTGAACCACGACAGGACGGTGCTCGCCGGCGGCGATATGCTCGCTGTGCTGCCGCTGTCGCCGTGGACCATGTGCAGGGGGGGTGCAGGACGTGCGCATCATGCGTGCAGGGGGAGAACAGAGAGAGGGAGCGATGCTCACTGCCGTGGAAGAGGAAGCAGAGGCTCGACGGCGACTGTCGACGGCGGCGACAGCGACCGGGATGGCGGCGACGATTCGGTGGCTCTCAGCCACCGAGGTGGTGTCGAGGAGGAAGAGGGGAGTACGGGGAATTGATTCCCGTACCTAGCCTGCGTGGAGATTCAGAGCGGTGGTGGTGCGGTGGCGGTGCAGAAAGAGGAGAAACAGGGCAGCGAGGGAGAGAGGAGGGGAAAACGGCGGCGCTGCGAGGAGAAAGGGAGGTGGAGGTCTAGGGCACGGGAGGAGCTCGCGGTGGAGCTATAAGGAGGAGGGGAACGCGCTGTGGCCGTTCCCTCCACCGTACCGTCGACGTGGGCGCCTCCGATGCGCGCCGTACAGGGGGAAGAGAGCGAAGAGGTAAGCAGGTCGTGCTGGTGGGCTGGGCTCAGCCCACTGGCCTGCCCTCTCTCCTCTCTGTTACTTTTTTTTATTTTGTTTTTCTGTTTAATGAAACTGTTTTTTTTTTTTTGCAGAAATAGAAAAGGAAGAAAAGGAAGGTTTTTAGGGGGTTTAAAATTTGGTGATAATTTTTATATCTTGTTATTTACAAAACCCAACTGTGCCAAGTTTGTTTTTTTCAAAATTTGAATTTTTGGTTGCTGTTTGTATTTTATTTGAAATTGAGTGAATTTGATGTTAAATGAATAATTGAAACTTAAGCAATTTAAAGTTTTTAATTTCAAGTTTATTTGAAACACATGATTGGAGTGTTTTGTAATTTTCATAAATTTCAAAATGGTTGCTGTTTGGAAATTTAATTGAATTTTGAATGAAATTTGAATTAATTAGATTATTTAACTTAAGCAAGTTAATGGTTTGATCTTCCAACTTTAATGGAAACAAAAAGATGTTTGGGTTTGAAATTTTCATTTGAAAATTTGTAACAGAACAAGTATGAAACAAAATTTGAAATTTGGTTTGAAATTCAAATAGAAAAACAAGGGAAAACAAAGGAAAACAAAGGAAAACAAATGCAAAACTTAAGATGCCATGATGCAAAACATAAATTAACAAAGAGCAAACATTCTAAAGGTTGTTTTCATACTTGGGATGTTACAAAACGCCCCCCCTTGAAGGAATCGCGCCCCGAGATTCCTACTGAGAAGAGAAAAGGTCCGGATACTTCTTGCGAAGATCCTCTTCGGTCTCCCACGTTGCCTCTTTATCGGAATGATGGGACCACTACACTTTCAAGAACTTGGTGCTCTTGTTGCGATTTTGTCGCCGACTGGACAGAAGCAATGGAAAAAACACCAATGCCGGAGTCCGAGTACTGGATCATGCACTTTGACGGATCCAAGATGAAGGAGGGTGCTGGAGATGGTGTAGTCCTAAAACCCCCTAAAGGAGATACAATGGAGTATGTATTACAAATACACTTCAACGCCAGTAATAACGTGGCAGAATAAGAAGCTCTGCTTCACGGATTGCATATCACAAAGAAAATAGGTGTCAAACGCATCTTGTGCTTTGGCGACGCAGATTTGGTACAGCACCAGCTCAACCAAACTTGGGATGCCAAAAGCCCCATTGATGCGGAGGGTTACTCCTAGATTGGCCCGATCTTCACGAATCGATGGAGAACACGAAGAACACGAGGAACTCGATGAACACACGAGGGGGAAACGAGGGGGAGATCGAGGGCAACGCAAACAAACGCAAGGATAAATAGTAAGAACCGAAGAACCCCAAATCTTCCGTCAACTAACCCCGAGGGCCGCCTACGGAACGATCGATTCAACTGAGCTCACCTTGATTGAAACCGCTTTACACCCGTAGCCGGTCCACTACGCCAATAGAACCTCAAGATAATCGAGAGGAAGATTGGACAATTCCTTGATAGAAACCCAAAGGGAGAGATCAAGTAATTGGATGATCCTTGATACGATCCTCGACGAAGTCGGAGGAGTAGCTTTGATACGTTCCTCGGTACACACCGGAGGAGTAGTTCCTCAAAGAGGGATACAAGAGAGCTGAGCTCCAAATGTTCTAAATTCAACTCTAAACCCTAGATCTAGCTTGGGGGTCCTTATATAGCCGGGGGTCGAAGTAGGTGGAAACGGGAGCAAAAACGGGTCTTTTCCGGGCATTTTCGGGTCCACCTCGGCCTAGGGGCCGGCCTGGCCGGCCTGGAACCCGGCCTGGGGCCAGGGTGGGCGCCTGGAGGAGGAGGCCGGCCTGGGGCCGGGGTGGGAAGGAGGCAGGCCGGCCCCCAGGCCGGCTGTCTCTGTTGGGTGCCCGGCCTGGGGCCGGGGTGGGGAGGAGGGAGGCCGGCCTCTAGGCCGGCTGCCTCTGTTGGGGGTCCGGCCTAGGGGGGGGATGAGGCCGGCCTGGCCGGCCCCCGAGGCCGGGAGGGGCTCCTTTCCCCCTATCTTCTCCGCCGGGACTCCGATTGCGATGCCGTTTCTTCCGCCCTCCTTCATAGCTTCTTGCGCATCATTTTGGGTGCTTTCCGGGGCCTCCGTGGTGGGTTTGAACCTGAGTACGCAAAGTGTGGAACCATGAGGTAGCGCACCATTCTCCACATGACCGAAAGCATAGAACGAGAGGAGCGAGTTCACCTTATCTTGGATGGCTTTCGCGCGTGATCTTGTCATCGGTGCACTTGGTGGAGTTGGGTGGGCTACATCATCTCCCCCCTTGAAAAAGAGTCGACCTCGACTCGGCGTCGTCTTCATCACTTGGGTATCCATGGAAGGGAGAGAGGTCCTTGACATTGAAGGAGTTGTGGACGAGGTACTTGGATTGCGGTAAGTCGAGCTTGTAGGCGTTGTTGTTGATGCGCTTGATGACCTTGAAGGGACCGTCACCTCTTGGCTTGAGCTTGGAGTTGCGCTCTTCGGGGAACCGGTCCTTGCGCAAGTGTAGCCACACGAGGTCACCTTCTTGTAACACCATGGGTTTCTTGTTCTTGTTCATGACAGAGGCTCGGTGCTCGGAATGCTTCTCAAGTGTAGCTCTTGTGGAGTCGTGTAGCTTCTTGATGTAGTCGGTGCGCTTGTCGATGTCCATGTTTGCTCGCTCGCGTAGAGGCAAATGGAGTATTTCGAGGGCGGTGTTGGGGTTGAAGCCGTAGACGATCTCGAAAGGACTCTTCTTGGTAGCTTGATGGAGAGCACGGTTGTAGGCAAACTCGGCGTGTGGGATGCATTCCTCCCAATTCTTCAAGTTGGGCTTGATCAATGCTCGAAGTAGTGAAGAGAGTGTGCGGTTGACGACCTCGGTTTGTCCATCCGTTTGTGGGTGATAGGCGGTGGAGAAGAGTAGCTTGACGCCGAGCTTGGCCATCAACGTCTTCCAAAAGTAGGAGGTGAACTTGACGTCACGGTCCGAGACAATGGAAGTAGGTACACCATGTAAACGCACAATTTCCCTGAAAAACAAAGTAGCAACATGTGAAGCATCGTCGGTTCGGTTGCAAGGAATGAAATGTGCCATCTTAGAGAAACGATCCACAACTACAAAGATTGAATCCATGTTGGTTTTAGTTCGTGGGAGGCCTAACACAAAGTCCATGCTAATATCACTCCAAGGTGCATGTGGGATAGGTAACGGCATGTAAAGACCATGGGGGTTGGAAGTGGACTTAGCTCGGAGGCATGTAGAACATCTCTTGACGTGTCTCTCAACGTGATGCTTCATCTTGGGCCAATAGTAGTTGGTGGAGAGCATGGCATAGGTCTTGTCGCGTCCAAAGTGTCCCATGAGACCTCCTTCATGTGATTCCTTCAATAACAACAAACGAAGAGAGGACTCGGGGATACACAATTTGTTAGCCTTAAACAAGAAACCTTTGTGAAGATAGTAATCATCGAAACCTCGGGTAGGCAAGCATTTCTCAAATATAGGACCCAAGAAAGCATCGGAAGCATATAAGTCTTTGATCTCATCCAAACCAATCACATTGATGTCAAGACGTGTAAGAAGGCATTCTTTCCTAGACAAGGCATCGGCTACCACATTCTCTTTACCTTTCTTGTACTTAATGACATAAGGAAAAGATTCAATGAATTCAACCCATTTAGCATGCCTCTTGTTCAAATTGGTTTGGCTTGTCAAGTATTTCAATGATTCGTGATCGGAATGAATGACAAATTCTTTTGGCCAAAGGTAGTGTTGCCAAACTTCTAGCACTCTAACTAAAGCAAAAAGTTCCTTATCATAGATGGGGTAATTGAGTTTAGCACCATCAAGTTTTTCACTATGGTAAGCAACGGGGCGTCCGTTTTGCATGAGAACGCCACCAATTCCTATACCACTAGCATCACATTCAATCTCAAAATTTTTCTCAAAATCCGGTAAGACAAGCAAAGGGGCTTCGGTTAAGCATTTCTTAAGTGTGTCGAAAGCTTTTTGTTGCGCATTGCCCCAAACAAAAGGTACATTCTTTTTGGTAAGTTCATTCAAAGGGCAAGCAATAGTTGAAAAATCTTTGACAAAGCGGCGATAGAAACCGGCAAGGCCATGAAAGCGCCTTATCTCACCCACGGAGGTAGGGTTAGGCCAATTCCTAATTGCCTCAATCTTCTTGTTATCTACTTCAATACCATTGGAAGAGATCACAAAACCCAAGAAAACAAGCTTGTTGGTGCAAAAATTGCATTTGGAAAGATTGGCGAAAAGTTTTGCGTTGCGAAGAGCCAACAATACTTGTGAAACATGATCAAGGTGATCTTCCAAAGATTTGCTATAAATGAGAATATCGTCGAAGTAAACCACAACAAATTTGCCAATGAAAGGACGTAGAACTTCATTCATGAGACGCTTGAAGGTAGATGGGGCATTCGAAAGACCAAAGGGCATAACAAGCCATTCATACAAACCAAGTTTTGTTTTGAAAGCCGTTTTCCATTCATCACCTATACTCATACGAATTTGATGATAACCACTTTTAAGATCAATTTTGGAAAAGATAGTAGCACCACTCAATTCATCAAGCATGTCATCGAGCCTCGGAATAGGATGTCTATAGCTAACGGTGATAGCATTGATAGGGCGACAATCCATACACATGCGGGAAGTAGAATCTTGCTTTGGAATAAGGATAACCGGCACGGCACAAGGGCTAAGGGATTCGCGAATAAAACCTTTTTCGAGTAGCTCTTGGATTTGGCGCTCAATCTCCTTAGTCTCCTCGGGGTTGGTGCGGTAAGGAGCGCGGTTTGGAAGGGGCGCGCCCGGAATGAGGTCAATGCGGTGCTCGATTCCTCGAAGGGGAGGAAGGCCCGGAGGGAGCTCATCGGGAAAGACGTCTTCAAATTCCTGCAACAAAGGCAACAAAGATGGAGGAAGATTTGTCATGTCGTTAGTTTCAATTGCTTCCCCTTTGCACAATAGGACAAAGTGAAGTATGGTTGGGTCATCTCTTAGCTCTCGCATCTCTCTTTTGGTGGCAAGTAAGGCAAAGCCTTTGGCATCACTCGGAATTTTTCCACTCATATTTGGCTTGTGGCTCTCACTCACTTTTTGGTGGATCACTCTCTCACCACTCATCTCACGAGATTTGAGCTCTTCTTGTCTACGTGCAAGAGTCTTGGCATTGTCGGCGATCACTTGGCTAGGAGACATGGGATGAAGAACAAATGTCTTGTTATTCCACTTGAAGCTATAGTGATTGGTACGCCCATCATGGATAGCACTCTTGTCGTATTGCCAAGGTCGACCAAGAAGAAGATGACACACGGTCATAGGAACAACGTCACAATCTACCGTGTCTTCATAGGGACCAATCTTGAAAGTCACGGTGACCATGTGTTGAATCTTGAAGGTGCCGGAGTCACTAAGCCATTGGACATGGTATGGATGAGGATGTTGCTTGTAAGGCAATTTGAGTTTGTCGCAAAGCTCTTTGCTAGCCAAGTTGTGGCAACTTCCACCATCGATGATGACCTTGATTGACTTGCCATCAATACCGGCTCTTGTTTGAAAGATATTGCACCGTTGATCTTGCTCATCTTGAGGAGAAGAAGTGAGGACTCTTGTGACCACTAGTGATGGGTTCTTGTCCTCATCGCAATACACACTTTCTTCATCATCGTTGGGGACGTCCAAAGAGTTGAGAGAAATTTGATGCAAGGCATAGTATTCGCCTTCGCTCATAGAATCACGTCCACCGTCTTGGTTGACAATCATGATCATCTTGTTGGAACATTCAAAGGACTTGTGTCCACTACCACCACACTTGAAGCAAGTAATAGTGCTTGACTTGACTTGAGGAGCACTTGAGGATGATGTGGGAGGCACTTGCTTCTTGAATGGTTGGGAAGACTTGTTGGGAGCGCTAGAGGCTCGAGTGTTGCTCTTGGTGGTAGTTGGAGGAGGAACTTGTGTCATTGGAGTTGAGGATGATGGTCTTGAGTTGAAGAAAGCCTTTTGCTTGCTATACTTGAGATCTTCCGCAATTTGGCGTTCCGCCTTGAGAGCTTGGTGGACAAGGGCCACAATGTTGTCATACGGTTGATACTCGACGATCTTCCTTATAGGATAGTTGAGGCCATTGAGGAAGCGGGCCATTGTTTTCTCTTGAGATTCTATCACATGAGCTCGAATCAAAGATGTCTCCATTTCCTTGTAGTACTCATCAACGGACTTCACACCTTGACGAAGTTCTTGGAGCTTCTTGAAGAGGTCACGCTTGTAGTGAGGAGGAACGAATCGAGCATGCATGAATTGCTTCATCTCATTCCAAGTGGCAATGGGAGCCATGCGATTGCGGACTCGTTCGGCTTGTAGACGATCCCACCATAAGAGTGCATAGCCTTCGAATTCCAAAGATGCTAGAGCAACCATCTTCTTGTCGGTGAAGTTGTGAATGCCGAAGATCTTGTAAACCTTGAGAGCCCAAGCAAGATAGTCTTCGGGATCATTCTCACCATTGAACTTGGGGACATTGAAACGAAGAGCACTCATGTTGTTGTCCTCTTGCGGACGATGGGGACGCTCATGTTGGCGCTCATGGGGGTCTTCATCATAAATGGGAGGTGAATCATCATAGGGGTCATCCTCATTGTCTTGGCGGTGGCGATCATGATAGGGAGGATGACGCCGGTGGTCATTAGGTGGTGGTGGTTGGTGGTGACGAAGCCTAGCTTCACGGCGTTCACTATCATCATGGCCATTGTGATGTTGTCGAGGACGCTCTTGTTCTTGGCGATCATTGTTGTTGGGACGCGCATGGCGCCTAGGTGGCCTTCGATGTTGACGAGCATCTTCCACGAAATCATTGTGGCCATAGTCTTGAGCGTGGCCTTGTGGAGGTGGAGGATGATGGTGTTGTCGAAGGTCCGGGCGTTGCGGTTGTTGAAGAGGGTCACCACGGCCTTGGCGATGTCGAGGTGGTGGTGATGGCGAGCTATCCTCATACCAATTGCGTCGCGGAGGTTGTTGAGGTTGTCCACCCTCCTCCATGTTGTGGCGATCATGGCGATCGTGGCGATCATGGCGACGAGGTTGGTGAGGATCTTGATTGCGGTGGCTTGAGCGACGAGACCTTGAGGACGATGAAGAATGACGGCGATTGGCAAGATTAGCCAAGTTGATGTTGATGCACGTCATTTGATCATTCAATCGAGCCTCTTGCTCTTGTAGTCGACGCTCATAGCGTTGCAACCCGTCCTTGACGAGTTCGCGGAGTTGAAAGTGGTCATTGTGGGTGACAAAGTTGGCGTAAGCATTGTCGTTGTAGAATGGATTGCCTTCGTCTTCCGAGCTCGGACTTGTGAATACTCCTTCCCTAGCCATCTCAAAAACACACACAAGGGTGATATTGAAGAAATGGACGCCTCACTTACCCAACGTTACCTTTCTTGGTCGTATTGAGGCTAGTGGACGAGCCTAGGTGTAGGGCGGTATGTCAAGAGAGAATCCAAAAGATCGAAAGAAACCGCAAACGGCAACACACACACTTTATATGGAAGGCAAATAGGTTAGGAAAGTGGCGAGGAAAAATCGACAAAACCGAAGAAAAGTTTGTTGTCAATCGTGGAGAAAATTCAAAGAAAAGTTAGCACAAAACCCAAACCTATAGGATGGAAATATGGTGGAACACACACACGCAAGGGAAAAATGGGGTTAGTGCGACCAATGGACGAGCGAAGAACGAAATGGCCCTAACATAGACTAATGCTCAATGCCACACTAACTCAAAGAGGACGCTAGCTCAAACCGCAAATTTGAATAGGCAACAAGATTCGCACCGTGGCAATCGGTCACTCTTTCTCTTTTGCGACGCAATGCTACACGTTCCTACAATGGAAAGCAATTGGCACCGATCCTTTTGCTTCTTTTTCTATTTTCTCTTTTTCTCTTTTTTTTTTTGATTTTCTCTTTTTGATGGATTCCAAAGTGCCAATGCCTACTCGGTAGCTAATCTATCACAAGCGCTAACCTCGCACTCTCGATGCCACAAATGCGATGCCAAGCGGTGTAAAAAGAACTAGTCCGATAGGTAAGTAACACAATGGGGTGGGGTGGTGCAAGCGGAAGCAAGTTATACCTCTCTTATTTGATGATCACGGACTTGCGGCCGTGGGGGAGTCGATGTCGTGGCGATCCGTTGATGTGGAAGCGTAGGTGATGTCGTGGGCGTCGCGTAGCACTTTGTTGCACTCAATTCGGATCAAAAACGACAAAGAAAAACAAGTTTCAAAATCTGTCGGAGAATCGAAGAGCTGAAATTTTCTGAGTTTTTGGCTCAAATTCAAAATTCCCACAAAATCAAGAAAAAATTTGGACGAAATTAGAAAAATTGGCTGAATAGAAAGGTGTGGAATGGTGTTTGGCAACAAATCTATGAAGAAAAACCACGAAAAACTCAACGAATCAACAGATCGGTCAAATTCCCTTTTGGCTATTTTTTGAGGATTTTTGAAATTCTTGGTGGAAAAAGAAAAATTGGTGGATGGAAAGTGTTGGGGGGGTCGGATTCGTGTCAATCTAGCTCTGGATACCAGATGATGCGGAGGGTTACTCCTAGATTGGCCCAATCTTCACGAATCGACGGAGAACACGAAGAACACGAGGAACTCGATGAACACACGAGGGGGAAACGAGGGGGAGATCGAGGGCAACGCAAACAAACGCAAGGATAAATAGTAAGAACCGAAGAACCCCAAATCTTCCGTCAACTAACCCCGAGGGCCGCCTACGGAACGATCGATTCAACTGAGCTCACCTTGATTGAAACCGCTTTACACCCGTAGCCGGTCCACTACGCCAATAGAACCTCAAGATAATCGAGAGGAAGATTGGACAATTCCTTGATAGAAACCCAAAGGGAGAGATCAAGTAATTGGATGATCCTTGATACGATCCTCGACGAAGTCGGAGGAGTAGCCTTGATACGTTCCTCGGTACACACCGGAGGAGTAGTTCCTCAAAGAGGGATACAAGAGAGCTGAGCTCCAAATGTTCTAAATTCAACTCTAAACCCTAGATCTAGCTTGGGGGAGTCCTTATATAGCCGGGGGTCGAAGTAGGTGGAAACGGGAGCGAAAACGGGTCTTTTCCGGGCATTTTCGGGTCCACCTCGGCCTAGGGGCCGGCCTGGCCGGCCTGGAACCTGGCCTGGGGCCAGGGTGGGCGCCTGGAGGAGGAGGCCGGCCTGGGGCCGGGGTGGGAAGGAGGCAGGCCAGCCCCCAGGCCGGCTGGCTCTGTTGGGTGCCCGGCCTGGGGCCGGGGTGGGGAGGAGGGAGGCCGGCCTCCAGGCCGGCTGCCTCTGTTGGGGGTCCGGCCTAGGGGGGGATGAGGCCGGCCTGGCCGGCCCCCGAGGCCGGGAGGGGCTCCTTTCCCCCTATCTTCTCCGCCGGGACTCCGATTGCGATGCCGTTTCTTCCGCCCTCCTTCATATCTTCTTGCGCATCATTTTGGGTGCTTTCCGGGGCCTCCGTGCTGGGTTTGAACCTGAGTACGCAAAGTGTGGAACCATGAGGTAGCGCACCATTCTCCACATGACCGAAAGCATAGAACGAGAGGAGCGAGTTCACCTTATCTTGGATGGCTTTTGCGCGTGATCTTGTCATCGGTGCACTTGGTGGAGTTGGGTGGGCTACATCACCCATCATGGCCGAAGATCGGAGAATGGTGGACGAGTTTGCAATCTGTTTCTCTGGATTTGAAGTGCTTCACGTAAAAAGGGAGGAAAATTGGAACGCGGACGCATTAGCCCGCATGGGATCAGAAAGGGTAAAAACCTACGACCAGGTGTGTTCGTCCAACATTTGTATGAACCATCGATAAAAGGTGGAGATGTTGATTATCCTCTGGCTTCCGAGTCGATTGAAGTCATGCTCGTTAACCCAGATTGGACAATTCCATATCTAAACTTCTTAGTTGATCAGAAGTATCCGGATGGAGCAGACGAAGTCTTGCAGAGACAGATTCAGCGTTGATGCAAAGGATACACGGTAATTAATAATTGCCTGTATAAACGCAGTACTACCGGAATCTTTCTGCGATGTATTTCACCAGAAGAAGGACGAGAAATCCTGCAAGAAATCCATGCCGGAGATTGCGGATATCATGCTCAATCAAAAAGCATAGTCAAAAAACCATTCCGCCCAGTGTTTTTCTGGCTAACTGCCAAGACAGATGCTGAGCACATAGTAAATACATGTGCAGGGTGTCAATATTACGCCAAGCAGACAAACATGCCAGCCCAAGCACTCAAAACTATCCCCATTACATGGTCGTATGCGGTCTGGGGGCTAGATATGATGGGACCATTCAAAACTGCAAGAGGCGGACTTACACATCTACTCGTAGAAGTGGATAAATATACCAAGTGGGTGGAGGCTAAACCCATCAAAAAGCTTGACGGTGTAACTGCCAGAAATTTCATCATTGACGTAGTCATGAGATACGGCGTTCCACACAGCATAATAACCGACAACGGGACAAATTTCTCTATTGGAGAGTTGGCAAAATATTGCCGACAAACGGGAATTCTCCTAGATCTTGCATCTGTGGCACACCCGCAATCCAATGGACAGGTTGAAAGAATGAATAGCTCAATATTGCAAGGAATACGCTCAAGACTCGAATCTCCTCTTCATAGAACAGCTGGAGCATGGGTAGAAGAGTTACCCTCCGTGCTTTGGAGTATTCGAACAACACCAAATAGGTCAACTGGACAAACCCCAGTTTTCCTAGTTTATGGTGCCGAAGCAATTCTTCCAACGGACATGATCCATGACAGCCCAAGAGTGCAGGATTTCGATGACTCAGATGCCGAAAACGCAGGACAGGATGCCGTCGATCTCTTAGAAAAGGAACGACAGCTTGTGCTTCAAAGATCCGCCATTTATCAGCAAGGTTTACGACGTTACCATAGTCGGAAAATCAGGCATCGTTCTTAGTGCTAAGATTGGTACAGCAAAGAAAGCACAAATTGGCCCCAGTATGGGAAGGACCATTCGTCATCAGCAAAGCTATGAAAAATGGATCATACTATCTTGTAGACATTCGAGACACGGAAGACCATCCCGAAAAGCCGAATCGCAAAAGAAAGAGAAAGATAGATGATGAACTAGGAGAGACAAAGAGGCCCTGGAGTATCCAGCAGTTACGTGCCTTCTATACTTAGTTCAATTTCTATGTAAACATCTTTGAGATCATGAAATAAAGTTGTCGGAATTCATACATCTATGATTTTTACAAGTTTATTATAGTACAAAGCATGATTCTGTCTTATCTATTTCCCAATGATCTTACGAAAAACTCAATGTTAACCCGAATTGTGCCTGCGTGCTCGGCGTTTAAAACTGAATGATTTTCAGCCTACTAAGGGCTAAAGGAAACTCAGATTGTGCCTGCGTGCCTGAGTTTCATTCAAAAAGTTCCTTACTATTCTCTAAAGTATTATCGGATTGTTTATGTGCTGGGTCAATGGAGTTAGTAAGTAAAAAATGCCTTTAGTATGATTCGTGTTTCCGAGTTTGAACTGATCGGTTTTACCCAGTCACTTGGCATGAAGATTAAAATACTACTGAGCCATTTCAAACACTAAGGACAGTTAAAGCACATAAACCAGAGAACTTAGAAGATAAAGGAATATAAAACCCGGAAAACTTGCAAAGGATTTAATAATATTAACTACAAAAGGCGGAGTACTTGTTCATACAAATGAATAGAAGCATTACAATAAAGATTACATTGTAAAGTGCAGTAATGCTCCTATTTCCTATTTCTCCTATCAAGGGCAAGGAAAATTCTTAAAGCATCCGAGTCTTCTTCGCTGCTGGACTCCTCGGGGGCTTCTGAAATTTCTTCTTTCGGATAGGTGATGGAGACATTCACCATAGAAGCAATCTTGGTAGCGTGACCTTTGACCTCATCAAACATGGTGGTCCGCTGGGTTTCCGTATATCCTTGAGGGATGCCGGATGCCACGCGCTAAGATTTGGCAGTGGGATAATGCATACGCATAAGCCCTAAAGCCATGCGTGCACCACCCCGGGCCGCGGAGCGCAAAGTGGACTTCTTGGCCTCCGCAATTTCTATGATAGCTCCCGGAAGTTTGTCAACTTCCGAGAGATCCCCAGACTTTGCGGGAAGATATTTGTTGATGAGCAACATCCCCGCAGCTTTGATCGTGGTGAATACCTTCCCAAAAGCTCGGATTTTCTCAATCCGAGAAAGTGTTGGGTTATCTCCTGTTTTTTCAGACAAACAACCAAAGGGTTAGTGAAAAAGCAGAGAAAGAAATCAAAAACATGGAAAATCCGGTAAAAGTAAATGACTTACCGAGGATCTTATCCATCTCAGACCCTTCCTCCAAGCGCAGGGTCAAGACATTCTCCAAATCTCAGATGGTTGCCTTGTCCTTGTCAGCTTGCTGGGAGGCATTGGACTGAGCAATGCTAACAGCCAATTGGTTGGCCTCCAACTCCTTCTGAACGGTCCAAGTTCTCCCGGCGGAGGTTCTCGGCGTTGCCGGCATCTTCAGCAACTTGCTTGGCTCGCGCCAAAGCAGATGAAAAGCGAGAAAAAATTCCAGGTTAGAAAACTCGGAAAAAGAGTTCGAAAAAAGATATGGACAAGAAACCTCAGAGAACAAAAATACCTGTTGTTTCCTCCAGCTGATGGTGGGACGATGCCAGCTCCGCTTCCTTAACGTCAAGAATAGATAGAAGGTTTCTAAGCATGAGAGTGATAAAAGCATTAAGTTAAAAGCATGCATTAGACTTATTTCTTGGGGGCTAGAGATATTACCTTGCTCATCCACTGTAAACCTGACAAATTTTCGGTGAACTCCTTTGCATATTCAGCAAAAAGAGTCCCGGCAACAGTAAGGTCCTCGTTGATGTTCTTGAAATCCTTGTCAAAGGTGGCAATTTCCTCCTCAGATGTTCGAGAAGGACCCCCCACCTCCGGGACCGCCCTTTCCCTCGTGTCCATTTCCGGCACAATGGGCTGGCTAGTCTGTTGGGTTTCGACGTTTGGGGGCAGCAGCATGCTCTTCTATAGCTACTACTGGGGTATCCAAAAAGCAGTAGCAGGGGAAGGGTGTGGGCCTCTGCTGGCCACAGATTTGTGCCTCTTTAGCTTTTTAGGCTTCAGAGTTGTGGGGGCCAAGCTAAAAAAGATAAATGCCGAAAAGTTAAAACTCCGAGACAAAGGAAAATTTTCCGATAAAGAAGAATAACCTAGACGCACAAACCTGGAAGTTGCGACGGGAACCCCGTCAAGATCAATAATTTCCTGTGAAGTGGAAATCTTGTTGCGCTTACGTCCGCCAGCGAAGTTGGAGCGCACTGCCTCCAGCTCGGCGTCAGAGGCAAGTTCCGACTCAGGAAGTTCGGTGATGTGTTAAAAAGGCAAAAGCCGGGTTAAAAGCACGAAACCGAGAAAATGAAAAGAATCTAAACCCGAAAGGCAAAGAATTGTACCTTGGGAGCCGGATTCGAAGCTGTATACATTGGCCGGCTTTCTTCATATTGGTCGCGTGAAGCGACCAATTGATTCACGCGTTTCCGCAAATCTTTTGCCGACCAAGTCTTGCTCGTTGTCCGCATGGCATCGCCGGTTCCAGTGTAATCACAGAGGAGGCGAGTGGCGTGATTAGCCAAAGGATGAATCCGCCTTTCCAACCAGCATAGGACAGTGTCAATGCCAGGCAGAGGCGGATCAGAGGCGACGAGTTTCGCGATGCGCCGCTTAATCCTAAGAAGATCCGGCGGCAGGGATTGTACTGCTTCAGTTGCGCAATTCTCTTGGGGGACAGCAGCAGTATTTGAAAAAGGTGGAACCCCGGTGGTTTTCCGAGGAAAGGGAACGTTGGGATGGTAGAAGAAGGAACCCGTCCAGAATTTGACGGATTCTGATGTCTTAATCTTGGGGAACCAATCCTCCCTGAATCTGCGCAGGGTGAAGGATATGGTTCCACAAGTTGGGAGTGCGCCCTCCGAGGAGTTCCTATTAACCCCCAAACAATACAGCCAGAAATCTAACCTAGGAGCTAAACCTAGATATCCCTCGAAAAGGGCCTGAAACCCGGCAAAGTAAAGGATGGAGTTTGGAGGCAGATTGTGGGGTTGAATGTTATAGTGAGCCAGGACTTGGAGGAAAAAGGCGGACGGCGGAAAACCCATACCTCTGACAATGTGGGAGGTAAGGAGAGCGCGTTCCCCGTCTTTTGGCGTTGGCTCGGACTCGTCCTCCGGGCTCCGCCATTTGCCCTTCAGCAGCAGCCCCTCCTTTTCCATTGTCGGAAGGAGGGAAGGCGGAATACTGCTCTGGCTCCAATTGCCGGCAATCTCCCCTTCGTCTTCCGCCCCGGTGGCGGCGGACGCCGCGGCGGACGCGGCCGCAAGATCCTCTCCGACGAGGATGATTTTTTCCTCCGCCGTTTCGGGCGGGGATGGCGCGGAGGAAGACCCCGCAAGATCTGTGGCGGCGAGAGGAATTTCCTCGCCCGCTGCGCCGCTGGCAGGTTTCTCCGGCTCGTTTCCAGTTGTATGCAGTGGGGAATCCACCAGGGGATCCATAGTGTTGATGATCTCGTCGATTTCTGCCACGACGGAGCGTGCCGGAGAAGAGCTCGGAGATGCCATCTATGGGCGGCGCAAAGAGACTTCCGGCTGCTCCGGTGAGGTTACGGGCGGCGTTTCGTTTGGGCGTGTGCTCTGGAGTGGTTTTGCTTACGAGCTTGGGCGCTGATAATGGCGTTGCGAGTGAGAGTGGAAGGTTTGCCGGAGAGGACGTAGACGGATATTTATAGCAGGAAACCCGTCGCGATGCGTGCTAACGGCTCTTTTGACCGTTGGATGATCAACGCGTGTCACTCGCCGGAAATTCCGGGAAATGAAACGACGGGTGATTATTGCTATCTCCTCGTTTCCCCCGAGAATCTGTCAGAGATATGTTTCAGGGTTTCCCGCTCAAAACCCAAATGTCCCTTACGTGATAGGGATATAATAGAGGTCCATGAGGTCTATCCATGCTTGAGTTGAAAAGAAATATTGAGCCTCACTGATGTTTATTATAAGGTGAATTCTTTCCTAACAAATAATGTTTGTGTTCATGAGAATGTTATACTACCTAAGCCTATGAATTTATGTATGATTAGGTTTATTAATAACACAAACATGGATGGAGAAGAGGAAGCAAGGAGCAAGAGAAGGAGGCGTGGAAAACAACAACAAGGAAATGATGTTTCAGTTCGGACTGTCAGAAGTCCCGAATTTGAAATAGTCATGGATTCTTCATACGGGCTCCAAATACAGCAAATGAGCACAATTAGGATAGGAAATTTGATGGGTTTCCAATGGATCCGGCCCCATCAACAAATTCAACTCGTGCAAGCCGTGGTGACCGAAACAAGCCACGAATAGTTTTCTGCCAGTTTCCAAATCGATTCCAATTGGCTGCACCCGTGTTGGGTCAGTTTGTATCCGAGTTGGTTGAGTCCAAACAAGTAGGAATAGGTCAATTTCGTGGGGAATCACCCCCTCCCTCATATATAGCTACCACCTGCGTGTGGAATAGATCAGACTACGTTAAACCCAAAAACCCTAGACCTCTAGATTGAAACTGCTTGTAAGCCTTTCATCTGGAAGTTCATCTGCAAACTTTACGTGATACCTGTTGTTCCACTGGGAATAAGACGGTACAGAACCACTTGTAGTCGGTGGATTACTTGTGCAAGAGTGTGGAGTTGAGAATATCCTTGGGGTTGCTATCTTTTGCATTGGCATCAGGGATCAGCCGGGAGAGTTCTTAGTGGCGCACTAGTTATCATACTGGAGTCGTCTTTGAGTTTACTGAGAAGATTGGGCCACCCCTTATCATCTTGGTATCAGATTTACAGGTTGCCTCGGTGAGCTATCAAATTTCCCTTTACTTGAGTGTTTTTATTACCTATCCAGAAATTTGCCCCACAAAAACAGAGTAGTTCATTGCCAGAGCCTAGATCAACACCAATTTGCATCTACTAGTTGTTGTTTCTTGTTGATTTGCGTTCCCTTTTTCTGTTTTTAGTTTTTGTCTATTAGGGTTAGGGTTCCTCGTGTTCGTCTTTTGTCTAGATCTCTACCAAAAATCTCTGTTAGGTCTTTGATCCGCTGCCGCGCGCCGTTACTGGTCATTATCGGGTCGCTTTTTGTCCTTTTCGCAGCAATCCCACCGATCCGCTTTGTCTGTTTCGCCGCACTATGCGCGCGCCCGCCGTTCCTGGAAAAGCAAACCGCAAAACGCGTAACGTGTCGATCTGCCGACGCTACGCAGCAAATCCGCTACCCACCAAATCCCTATCCGCGCGCTGCACGCAAACCCACTACGCGCCAATCATCACGCACACCTCCAGCGTCGGAATCAGCGCGCCGATCCATCCGCTGCCGGCCACAAATCTTGCTACGTTGTCGTGGTCGAGAGACCTGAGCCGCCCCGCGCTCTGCTTTATTCTCCTGGTCGAGACCTGAGCGCCGGAATCTGTGACGCCCCGAGATCGGGCACTATGCAGATTTCAGCATTCCCGCCAAAATCCACATAATAACCGATTCCAGGTTGCCACTTGTGATAACATTACAATAGTTCACGAATATTCCACAATTACAACAGAAACAGATAGATACAAGATGACTCAGACGAGCCAGGGATACAACTGATACAATACAAAGATCCAAACAACAGCGGAAGAAACAACATATCGTCCGTCTACGGACAAGATCCAAATTGGACTAAGAGTCCTGAAGATAACCGAAGGCGTCCAATCCCTGCCCAGGCCAAGCCGGAGGGATTCCCAAGCTAACGTCATCAGACTTCAAACCTGTTGACTGCAATATTGAATATGCAGCCACGAAAGAGATTCGTGGGTCAGTACGGTTAAGTACTGGCAAGTGGATAAACCATACTCACAAGTTACCGGCGTAGCCAGTCATCACAAGATACAAATACTTTAGGATCAACGGAAAGGAAGGGGTTATTGCAAATAAGCGACAGCAGGCTGCACTAACCAACTACAGAGAGATACTACAACTTCCGGCTAACAGAAAGAAGATAAGATCGAGTATTGTAACCAACTGAAAGATAAATTCAAACAAACCCATCCTGGATCTCGCCCCTTATCCAAAGAAGCAATCACACAGTTGGATTAATGATGGTTCAGGTTATTGTGTCAATAAGCCTATTACTAGTCAAGTTGTTAATCATGGGGTGAAAGATTGTTAATCATTAGGTTTAAGTTGTCCTGAGTACTTGTTAGCCAGTACTTTCACCAAGTAATCCATAACCGCGGAAAACACGGCTTCTCGAGAAGATTATCCCTGCAGGGTTGCACCAATTTAGCCGTACACGCAAGAATAACCCGCCAGATGGGGAGCTAACCCACCAAGCGAGGTACTCTACACAACTCAACTCTTCTTCGCATCAAGCCCAAAGAACCTTGGGCGCACGGCTAATCGAGCCCCGAAGAAAAGGGACCCTCATAGCACTCTAAGACCGTGTCCCCCTATATGCCGACTACGAAAGTTCCACCCGGGATCCAAGGGCTCGCAAGATCATGCATGCAGCAAATGGAAAGCCCGAACTAAATGAGGCGATTTGGACGAGATGCGAATCGAGTCAAATTGAGGGGGCGCCCATACTCGCTTCCCACA
Source organism: Alopecurus myosuroides (assembly GCA_028641055.1). Lineage (NCBI taxonomy): Eukaryota > Viridiplantae > Streptophyta > Magnoliopsida > Poales > Poaceae > Alopecurus > Alopecurus myosuroides. Next base: position 243,097,580 of record CM054061.1, read on the forward strand.
TGCGGGTAGTGCGCTCATCATGGATCAGTAGACAAGACCCTTTTCCTATTAGGGTCGACACTAGCAGGCCTCAAAACCACAAGGGCCTCCTGCCGGTGCCTTATCATCAAATTATTATTTAACAATAACAGTAGCATGATTGATTGATTAAACATCGAGCCCCCCAGAACATAATAGAGTAGTAACAGAAAGTAACGGGTAACAGACTCGAGCAAAACAACCCTAAGCGTGATAGTAAGACACGGGCAACAAGCAATGGTTATAGGTGTGGAGGTGAGGCAATATCAGGGTTAAAGGATTCATGTGATAGGTTCGTAACAGAAACAACTACTACTAAGGCTAGCAGAACAGAACAACGGAAAGTATCGGTACCAAGTGATGAAAGGCAGCCATTTGGCAGCAAGTGAGTATACTTGCCTGAGATCCCGCAAGGTAGCAGAACTTGTCGTTGCTCACATCATCTCAACGTCCTATCCGGGAAGAAGCAACGAACCTCGAACAAACACCGGATGCAACAATTACTACTACGGCAAAAGATCCAGCATGATCAAGATATGGATGCATGACAATTTAATGGATGCATAGAAATAATCTAGTTGACAAGATAAACAGATTTAAATGGACCCATATGCAATTTGAGTTGCATATGAAAAGCCCATGAATTTTGGTTAGATTATTTGTTTTCCAACTAATCATCAGGTGAAAGTGGTTTAGTATGATGCATGGATGAGGAAAACAGCAAAATAACAACAATAGAACTAATTGAGATAAGGTGTAACAATTTTAGGAATTTATTTATTAAGTTAGAAAATTTTGGTTCCTTAAGGGTGTCACACAAACAATTGTTGTTTTCAGCAAGTTAAATTGTTCAAAACAGATAACAAAGTTCATATTTGATTAGAACACAAAATTTTAGGTGGATTACATGTTTCAAATATTGAAATTGGAATTAGGGTAATTTAATTATGAATTAAACAATATTAAACAAGTTTTAAATGGATTTAAAACAATTTTGAATTTAATTGAAGTTTTATTTGTTCAAAACATAAATTCAAACTCACATTTGAAAAGTTCACACTTTGATGGTTTGAAAACATATTTTGCATGTTCAAAATTATTTTATTTTTAGCAAGTTATGATTTTATCAAATTTAAATGAATTAAACAAGTATTAAATTATTTAGGCAATTTAAATTATTCAAACCATGAAACAAAATTTATATTTGAAAAGGTTATTCAAAATGGTATGGAAAACATATTTTATTTGCCTTATTTGGAAATAGTATGAATTATTTATGAATTGTTGCAAATTACAATTGAATTATTTGAATTCAAATTTAAATTGCATTTTGAAAATTCAAAACAGAAAACAATTGATACCAAAAGATAGAGATTTGAATTTGGACCAGTGCACATATTTTATTTTTGTAATTTGGAATTATAAAACTAAAGTTATTGGCATTTTATGTCCAGGGACCAATCTGCAATTTATTGGACCTAGGTTTAAAACAGAACTTTGGAAAAAACGTTTTCTACACACAGAAACGTACCCAGGGCGCTGCCAGGTGGGCCCTGGGCATGCGCGTGCCTGCGTGGCACGGGAGTGGCTGACGGGTGGGGCCGTGGCGCTGCGCAGCAGAGTAAAAAAATTTGGGGTTAATTGCGCTGTCCAGGGATCGAACCCTGGACCTGCCCCGCGCGCGCTGTGCCTGTAACCAATGTGCTGTTCGAGTGTTTCTGTCAGATAGTAGGATGGGAACAGGTTGAGGTTCAGTAAGGCTGCGACTTTAACTGAATCAAAATTCAGTCAGTCGAAACATCGACAGAGGGGATGGCTGCCACCGGCCGATGGCTGCTGGGCTCGCCGTGGGGTTCCGTCCGTGCTGCGACGTGCGTTGTGCTGGCGCGGGCGTGTGTGCGGAGGCAGACAACAAGAAGGGGACGGGGAGAGGATAGGAGGCGCTGCTCACCTCGTTTCTGTCTGTCGACGATCTGTCGAGGTGCAGCGGCGAGGGGCAGTCCCCGGCGACGGCGTGGGCACTCCGGTTGCTCCCAGCAACCGGCGAGGGGACGAGGAGCCTCCGGGGACCGCCCCGGTTCCATTCCCGCCCTCAGGTGCTCCTCGAGGTGGATGTGGTGACCGGCGATGAGGGGAGGCGGTGGTCTGACGGTGAGCTCACGGTGGTGTGGGTTCAGAAGGAACAGAGGACCAGCAGAGAGGGGATGGAGGATGGCGGCGATGGAAGGGGGGCGCTAGGGTTTCTGAGAGCAGAGGGGGGGAAGGGGATACTTAAGGAGGGGGGAAACCATGGTACGGCAAGCATCCGGAGGGGGAGGAGGTGATCGGAGGGTTCTGTGGTGGTCGTACAGCGAGATAGCGACAGGAGGGAGAAGGACGACAGAGAAAAGGGGGTGGGCCAGAAAGATAAGTGGGCTTAGGGGGGAAGAAAAAGGAGAGGATGGGGTGGGCTGGCTCTTCTCCTTGGCTTTTATTTTTATTTTTTCTAGTAGTTGATTTTTTTTTGTAAAGAATAAAAGAGGGAAATAGAGAAGGGTTAGGGTTCTCTTTTAGGCCTTATTTGTGATAATTTTTCCAAAACAAATAATTAAAGCAAAAGTTAATCATTGTTTCACAATTTTGAATATTTAATTTGGTTTAAAGGTTTTAGGTGAAATTCAAACAATGTTTGATTTTGGAAATTTTGGAAATAGGCAAATTCCATTTAATAAGTTCAAACCCTTATGCAAACATTATTGAAAAAATTGTTTTGCAAGAATTTAATTGTTAAACCTCAATTTTGGATCATATCAACTATGATTTTATTTGAAATTCAATTTGCCATTAGGGTTTTGATAACAGAGAAAATTTTATTAACAAGCAATTGGATTAAAACAAATTCAACCAGTGAAAAAAACAATTGAGTGGTTTAGTTTGAAATTTTGAAATGGGAAATTTTGAACAGGGGGTGAAAGTTTAAATTGTTTTGAATTTTGATTTGTTTTGAGAACAGAATGCAATGCTCATGTGATGCATGTGATGCAAGCAAAAGTAACAAACAATTTCCTATTAGGGTAACACCCCAGGTGTTACAGACGACACCACTAACAAGGGATTGCGCCCTCGCAATCCACCTGCTAACCCGGGAGGGGAAGAAGTTCGACTATCGATTCTTCGTGCTTCCGGTTGATCTCCTCGACACCACTAACAAGGGATTCTTGCTCGGAGTGACGACGATGTTCTTCCACCAGGAACCTTCGGATGATCGAACCTATTAGGTTAAGGGCTCAGAAAAACGTCCACCCACGTAGGATCCTAACACTTTGAAAGATAGACAAGGGGGAGACTCCAAAACAAATAAGATGGGAGGGGAAATAGAATAGGGGTAAGGAGAAAAATCCAGAATCCTATTGAGATGCTTTCCAAAATAATTTAGCAGAAGTAGTTTTTGACATTCTAGAAACAACGACCGTTAGCTAGGTTATCCTACAGGCTTTGCGGACCCGTTGCTTCGATAACCATAAATATCGAAACAATCTCGGGAATCGGAACCATGCTCTGATACCATTTGTGACGCCCCGAGATCGGGCACTATGCAGATTTCAGCATTCCCGCCAAAATCCACATAATAACCGATTCCAGGTTGCCACTTGTGATAACATTACAATAGTTCACGAATATTACACAATTACAACAGAAACAGATAGATACAAGATGACTCAGACGAGCCAGGGATACAACTGATACAATACAAAGATCCAAATAACAGCGGAAGAAACAACATATCCAAATTGGACTAAGAGTCCTGAAGATAACCGAAGGCGTCCAATCCCTGCCCAGGCCAAGCCGGAGGGATTCCCAAGCTAACGTCGTCAGACTTCAAACCTGTTGACTGCAATATTGAATATGCAGCCACGAAAGAGATTCGTGGGTCAGTACGGTTAAGTACTGGCAAGTGGATAAACCATACTCACAAGTTACCGGCGTAGCCAGTCATCACAAGATACAAATACTTTAGGATCAACGGAAAGGATGGGGTTATTGCAAATAAGCGACAGCAGGCTGCACTAACCAACTACAGAGAGATACTACAACTTCCGGGTAACAGAAAGAAGATAAGATCGATTATTGTAACCAACTGAAAGATAAATTCAAACAAACCCATCCTGGATCTCGCCCCTTATCCAAAGAAGCAATCCGAGGATAACTGACACAGTTGGATTAATGATGGTTCAGGTTATTGTGTCAATAAGCCTATTACTAGTCAAGTTGTTAATCATGGGGTGAAAGATTGTTAATCATTAGGTTTAAGTTGTCCTGAGTACTTGTTAGCCAGTACTTTCACCAAGTAATCCATAACCGCGGAAAACACGGCTTCTCGAAAGATTATCCCTGCAGGGTTGCACCAATTTAGCCGCACACGCAAGAATAACCCGCCAGATGGGGAGCTAACCCACCAAGCGAGGTACTCTACACAACTCAACTCTTCTTCGCATCAAGCCCAAAGAACCTTGGGCGCACGGCTAATCGAGCCCCGAAGAAAAGGGACCCTCATAGCACTCTAAGACCGTGTCCCCCTATATGCCGACTACGAAAGTTCCACCCGGGATCCAAGGGCTCGCAAGATCATGCATGCAGCAAATGGAAAGCCCGAACTAAATGAGGCGATTTGGACGAGATGCGAATCGAGTCAAATTGAGGGGGGCGCCCATACTCGCTTCCCACATGCGGGTAGTGCGCTCATCATGGATCAGTAGACAAGACCCTTTTCCTATTAGGGTCGACACTAGCAGGCCTCAAAACCACAAGGGCCTCCTGCCGGTGCCTTATCATCAAATTATTATTTAACAATAACAGTAGCATGATTGATTGATTAAACATCGAGCCCCCCAGAACATAATAGAGTAGTAACAGAAAGTAACGGGTAACAGACTCAAGCAAAACAACCCTAAGCGTGATAGTAAGACACGGGCAACAAGCAATGGTTATAGGTGTGGAGGTGAGGCAATATCAGGGTTAAAGGATTCATGTGATAGGTTCGTAACAGAAACAACTACTACTAAGGCTAGCAGAACAGAACAACGGAAAGTATCGGTACCAAGTGATGAAAGGCAGCCATTTGGCAGCAAGTGAGTATACTTGCCTGAGATCCCGCAAGGTAGCAGAACTTGTCGTTGCTCACATCATCTCAACGTCCTATCCGGGAAGAAGCAACGAACCTCGAACAAACACCGGATGCAACAATTACTACTACGGCAAAAGATCCAGCATGATCAAGATATGGATGCATGACAATTTAATGGATGCATAGAAATAATCTAGTTGACAAGATAAACAGATTTAAATGGACCCATATGCAATTTGAGTTGCATATGAAAAGCCCATGAATTTTGGTTAGATTATTTGTTTTCCAACTAATCATCAGGTGAAAGTGGTTTAGTATGATGCATGGATGAGGAAAACAGCAAAATAACAACAATAGAACTAATTGAGATAAGGTGTAACAATTTTAGGAATTTATTTATTAAGTTAGAAAATTTTGGTTCCTTAAGGGTGTCACACAAACAATTGTTGTTTTCAGCAAGTTAAATTGTTCAAAACAGATAAAAAAGTTCATATTTGATTAGAACACAAAATTTTAGGTGGATTACATGTTTCAAATATTGAAATTGGAATTAGGGTAATTTAATTATGAATTAAACAATATTAAACAAGTTTTAAATGGATTTAAAACAAGTTTGAATTTAATTGAAGTTTTATTTGTTCAAAACATAAATTCAAACTCACATTTGAAAAGTTCACACTTTGATGGTTTGAAAACATATTTTCCATGTTCAAAATTATTTTATTTTGAGCAAGTTATGATTTTATCAAATTTAAATGAATTAAACAAGTATTAAATTATTTAGGCAATTTAAATTATTCAAACCATGAAACAAAATTTATATTTGAAAAGGTTATTCAAAATGGTATGGAAAACATATTTTATTTGCCTTATTTGGAAATAGTATGAATTATTTATGAATTGTTGCAAATTACAATTGAATTATTTGAATTCAAATTTAAATTGCATTTTGAAAATTCAAAACAGAAAACAATTGATACCAAAAGATAGAGATTTGAATTTGGACCAGTGCACATATTTTATTTTTGTAATTTGGAATTATAAAACTAAAGTTATTGGCATTTTATGTCCAGGGACCAATCTGCAATTTATTGGACCTAGGTTTAAAACAGAACTTTGGAAAAAACGTTTTCTACACACAGAAACGTACCCAGGGCGCTGCCAGGTGGGCCCTGGGCCTGCGCGTGCCTGCGTGGCACGGGAGTGGCTGACGGGTGGGGCCGTGGCGCTGCGCAGCAGAGTAAAAAAATTTGGGGTTAATTGCGCTGTCCAGGGATCGAACCCTGGACCTGCCCCGCGCGCGTTGTGCCTGTAACCAATGTGTTGTTCGAGTGTTTCTGTCAGATAGTAGGATGGGAACAGGTTGAGGTTCAGTAAGGCTGCGACTTTAACTGAATCAAAATTCAGTCAGTCGAAACATCGACAGAGGGGATGGCTGCCACCGGCCGATGGCTGCTGGGCTCGCCGTGGGGTTCCGTCCGTGCTGCGACGTGCGTTGTGCTGGCGCGGGCGTGTGTGCGGAGGCAGACAACAAGAAGGGGACGGGGAGAGGATAGGAGGCGCTGCTCACCTCGTTTCTGTCTGTCGACGATCTGTCGAGGTGCAGCGGCGAGGGGCAGTCCCCGGCGACGGCGTGGGCACTCCGGTTGCTCCCAGCAACCGGCGAGGGGACGAGGAGCCTCCGGGGACCGCCCCGGTTCCATTCCCGCCCTCAGGTGCTCCTCGAGGTGGATGTGGTGACCGGCGATGAGGGGAGGCGGTGGTCTGACGGTGAGCTCACGGTGGTGTGGGTTCAGAAGGAACAGAGGACCAGCAGAGAGGGGATGGAGGATGGCGGTGATGGAAGGGGGCGCTAGGGTTTCTGAGAGCAGAGGGGGGGAAGGGGATACTTAAGGAGGGGGAAAACCATGGTACGGCAAGCATCCGGAGGGGGAGGAGGTGATCGGAGGGTTCTGTGGTGGTCGTACAGCGAGATAGCGACAGGAGGGAGAAGGACGACAGAGAAAAGGGGGTGGGCCAGAAAGATAAGTGGGCTTAGGGGGGAAGAAAAAGGAGAGGATGGGGTGGGATGGCTCTTCTCCTTGGCTTTTATTTTTATTTTTTCTAGTAGTTGATTTTTTTTTGTAAAGAATAAAAGAGGGAAATAGAGAAGGGTTAGGGTTCTCTTTTAGGCCTTATTTGTGATAATTTTTCCAAAACAAATAATTAAAGCAAAAGTTAATCATTGTTTCACAATTTTGAATATTTAATTTGGTTTAAAGGTTTTAGGTGAAATTCAAACAATGTTTGATTTGGGAAATTTTGGAAATAGGCAAATTCCATTTAATAAGTTCAAACCCTTATGCAAACATTATTGAAAATTTTGTTTTGCAAGAATTTAATTGTTAAACCTCAATTTTGGATCATATCAACTATGATTTTATTTGAAATTCAATTTGCCATTAGGGTTTTGATAACAGAGAAAATTTTATTAACAAGCAATTGGATTAAAACAAATTCAACCAGTGAAAAAAACAATTGAGTGGTTTAGTTTGAAATTTTGAAATGGGAAATTTTGAGCAGGGGGTGAAAGTTTAAATTGTTTTGAATTTTGATTTGTTTTGAGAACAGAATGCAATGCTCATGTGATGCATGTGATGCAAGCAAAAGTAACAAACAATTTCCTATTAGGGTAACACCCCAGGTGTTACAGAATCCACGCGCTATTTTTTCCGTGCCGTGTCGGAATCAGCTAACCGCTTCCAGCCGATTGCCCACCAGCCAAATCGCGTCAAACACGCACTACCGGACAAAGGAGCAGCGCCAATCGCTGGGTCCAATCATTATCCTAGCGTTGTCTGTTCCGGTGGGAATCCGCACTCCGCGCTGAATCAGAAATAGCGCCACCGGCCCCGATTTTTATTGCTGCTCGCGCGCACTGGCTGGACTCGGTCCTCCTCTTTTTGCGCTACCGGCCAATCTTCGTGTCAGAGGAAAACGCGTCCTGGTCCCAATCACTGAACCGCGTCGGCGTGAAATCCAAGCCCAGCCCACTGTGCGCCAAAACGTCACGCACAGCCGCTGTACCGCGCGCAGACTTGTTTTCTTTAGTTTTTTTTTCTTTTCTTTTATTCCCCTGTTTTATTCCTAGATTTCTGTGCTGAACTTTGTGAGCCTTAGCCACAGCCATTCTATAGCAAAATTTAGGTACCATAACCCATAAGACTAGCTATCTTTTGCTCGTTTTCAGGCTGCTCTTTATCTCATATTTGTGTCACATTGTTCATAGCATTGGTACCACTTGATAGTATTGCTCCTTGTATTGTTATTTGGCCAGTAAAAAGTATTAAAAAAAAGAGAAAAGAGAAAAAAAAAGAATTGAGAAAAAGCAAAAAGGCCTTAAGATACATTGATATATTTGTGGAGCTATTTTTCATCATTGCTATATTGACACACCATTGAGCAATCTTGTGCCTGAATATTATTTGAGCTTGGCTAGTGTCTTTCGAGTGCATTGCAAAAAATTTCTCCATATATTTGCATTGCCACATTTGTCTCCATATTTGGTGTGTGTTTCCCTAGGTGTTCTTTTATCACATTGGACAGCAAATAGGAATTATTATTTTGGTGTTGTTAGGTATCCATACCAAGCCCCACCATATACCTTGTTTTGTCATGTGATTGTTAACACCCTGGGTATTCTCTTCTTCACATCAAAGCATATTAGTTGCCACTACTTGTTGGTAAGTATTTTCTATTCACTTTGGAACGGTAAGATAATCTATTGTCTTGCTAGATTTTTGAGTGAGTTGTGAGAGAACACCACATCCCATTGTTATTTTGTTACTAACAAATTAATCAATGGAGCTTCGTAGTTTTTCTATGTGCAGTGATGCTTTCTGGGAGGAGGATTCTTGTGGAATGCCTGCAACAAATTTATTCCACTTGATTTTAGACATCAAAGGTTGCCCTGCTGCTATTACTCTTGATAAGGGTACTCAATATAACTTTGTTAGTCTTGATGTGGTTGAACAATTGCAATTGGAAACTTATTCAGCAAATCCATACATGTTAATTATTAATGATCATAAAATTCGAATTACTCAACGTACTTTTGTTCCATTAACCATTTATGGTCATACAGAGCAAATTTATTGTAATGTGATTCCTAGAGCATTTACTAGTTGTCATCTTTTGTTGGGTAAATCATGTATTGTCAAATTTCAGTTTGTTTTTGCTAGAAACCATGTTTCACTTGAAAATTGTATGGAAGTTAGAAAACAACCATTATGTTATCCTCAAGTCATGGGATCCGAAATTGAGAAGATATGTGAGGTGGTGTCTACTAATGTAACCATGTCTACTCCTAGTGTTGTGTCTTGTGATGTGCAGGTTGCTTTTGAAGAAAGGGAGCCTATAGTACAACCTGCACCACAACCATTGGAGGAACATGCCATTGTGCCTAGTTTTGTTTCTTGTGATATGCAGGTTACTTTTGAAGAAATGGAGCCATAACAAGTAGAACCTGCATCACCACTTGAGATAGTTGAATTGGTACCTAATTATTCCGAGGAGGATGCTATTGATAAAGGTGCTGATTTTGTATTACCCCTCTTAAGTATTGAATTATGTGAACCCACTAAATTACTAGTTGATTCTTGTGAGTTAACAAGCATAGATGGTCCACCTACATGTGATAATATGCTAAATTCGAAATTTCATCATGTGGTTTTGATTTCACATAAGGAAGTACTTGCTAAAATACCACCTAATGATATTGTGGATTACATCATGTTAAATGAATCAATTAATGTGCAAAGTGCTATGAAAAAGGTTGCTGAAATTTCATATGTCAATTCTAGCAATTATGTTTCTTCTTTCACTTTTAACTTGATTGGTGACTATAACATGAGTGAAATTTTTATGGTGGATCATATATGCATAACTTGTGATAAAGTGGCCGAATTGAATATTGTTTTACCTTGGGTAGATAAGCTACAACTTCCTACATATGAGCATGATTTTACACATATGTTTGGTTTGCCACAATACTTGTGACATACATGTGCTAATAAATTTTTCTTCACTTATATTTGCAAACTAAGTTGCAATTTACATGATGATTATACTAAACATGAGAAGAAAATTATGTGTACTACTACTCCGCCATTACTTTCTTATATATATCAGAGTAGCACAGTTGAAACATGGTATCCACTATATAATGAGTTAATTTGTTTGGATTGCTTTGACTTTACTACCACCAATTTTAATCATAGATCTTCTGTGGAGACACTTGGTTTGATACTAAACGATAAGAATTTATACATGAATGTCTCTCATTTTGATCATGATTTATTGAGCTTCACTTATATTTGCAATTGTGATTGCTATTTTATGGAGTGCTATGACAATTATGTGATGTTTTTAAGCAAAATTCGTGGTCACATGTCTTGGGCACAATTTTATGATATGATAACAACTAATGCACCTCATTATAGATATTTGTATTGTGCATACACGTTGTTCTTTTTGTTTCTTCCACTTTCAGCTTACTACAAGCCGAGGACGGCTTGTCTTGAAGAAAGGGAGGATGATAGGGATATAATAGAGGTCCATGAGGTCTATTCATGCTTGAGTTGGAAAGAAATATTGAGCCTCGCTGATGTTTATTATAAGGTGAATTCTTTCCTAACAAATAATGTTTGTGTTCATGAGAATGTTATACTACCTAAGCCTATGAATTTATGTATGATTAGGTTTATTAATAACACAAACATGGATGGAGAAGAGAAAGCAAGGAGCAAAAGAAGGAGGCGTGGAAAACAACAATAAGGAAATGATGGTTCAGTTCGGACTGCCAGAAGTCCCGAATTTGAAATAGTCATGGATACTTCATACGGGCTCCAAATACAGCAAACGAGTACAATCCAGATAGGAAATTTGATGGGCTTTCCAATGGAGCCGGCCCCATCAACAAATTCGTCTCGTGCAAGCCGTGGTGACCGAAACAAGCCACGAATAGTTTTCTGCCAGTTTCCAAATCGAGTCCAATTGGCTGCACCCGTGTTGGGTCAGTTTGTATCCGAGTTGGTTGAGTCCAAACAAGTAGGAATAGATTAATTTCGTGGGGAATCACCCCCTCCCTCATATATAGCTACCACCTGCGTGTGGAATAGATGAGACTACGTTAAACCCAAAAACCCTAGACCTCTAGATTGAAACTGCTTGTAAGCCTTTCATCTGAAAGTTCATCTGCAAACTTTACGTGATATCTGCTGTTCCACTGGGAATAAGACGGTACAGTACCACTTGTAGTCGGTGGATTACTTGTGCAAGAGTGTGGAGTTGAGAATATCCATGGGGTTGCTATCTTTTGCATTGGCATCAGGGATCAGCCGGGAGAGTTCTTAGTGGCGCACTAGTTATCATACTGGAGTTGTCTGTGAGTTCACTGAGAAGATTGGGCCACCCCTTATCAGAGGGCCTCCTCTGCGCTGGAGATTTGAACTTCCTCTTCCACGTCCCTGGCAGTCTGGCTATCCCAGGGGTAGTAGTACCAGCCCCAACATATGAGGCGGACGGACATCCTCTACCCCGATTGACCACCAAGCCTGCCATGTTCCTGTTAAGCAGAATAGGGGACCGATGTCATCCCTCGCCGGAGGAGGGAAGGCCGGCCGCCGTCCATGGCAGTGAGGGAGAAGACGAGGGCGTGCCTAGGGAGGGAGGAGGACAGAGAGAAAGGCGCATGCCGGGATCGAAGAATGGCGGCGTCGAAGCGGTCCCTCTCTCCCGTCTCCCTTGCTCGTCGCCGTGTCTCTCGCCTCGGAGGACGTCACCCTTTCTCTCTCGCCTCGGACGCCGCCGTCGTTCCTCTTCCTATCGCTCGTTCGGGTCGCTCATGATGGGGGGATTTTAATATTTGCCACACTTTTCTTTTCACTTTTATAATTTGCCACAGCATGTGTCACTGACATGTGATAATCAGTGTGGCAAATTATAAAGGATTTGAGAAAAGTGTGGCAAATTGTAAATTATCCCCTCGGGATGGGGATGAAACACGAGGTAGGGCTCGCGTTTTCTGTCTCAGAAAGAAACGGGCCGGATCAGGGGGTTTCGGGGGGAAAGGAAGGGAATGGTGGGGATATTACCGGGCCAAAACTCCAGAAACAAACGGCCAAAAATTATTCTGCTGGGTTTCGGGATTAGGCCGGGAAAATACTCACCAAACACAGGAAATACCTGAGAAACAAACAAGGCCTAAGAGTGGACGGCGCGCATGGTTAAGTGCTATGTGGTCGGACTCCGACACAAGATGTGCGTTGACCACGCGTTATGGTCGGTTGTGGATCGGCGCAGATCGAAAAGAAAGGAAACCGAAGATATTTGTGCGCGGGTATAATCCGATCCCAGCAAGGAATCGATGGTGTCTAGGAAGTGTGCTCGCGCGGCGGCAATTTTTTTTTTTGTGTGTAACTTTTTCGGAATAGAATGAAACAAAAGATGTACACCATGAAGCCTAAAAAGATGAAAAAGAAAAACGTGAACGCAAATCAACAGAAAACAGCAACTAGAGTAGCAATTTGGTGTTGATCTAGGCTCTGGCAAAAACTTAACCTAATATTTTTGTACGGCTTTTTCTGCATAGGAAATAAAAACAACTAAACTGGGATAAATTTGCTCACCGAGTAAACCTGAGAATCTGATACCAAGATGATATGGGGTGGCCCGATCTTCTCGTTGAGCTTCTCTCTCTTTTTGTGGTTTTCTGATATATTGGATAACTAGTGCTACACTGAGACCTCTCACTTAGCAGACTCCTGTTGCCAGATGCAACAACAATCAAGCTCTTTGGATATTCTCAACTACACACTCTTGCACAAGTAATCAAAGATCACAAGTGGTCCTGTATCCCCCTATTCCTAGATGGAATAACAAGATATCACGCAACTTTGCAAGGGTAAACTTCAAGTAGTATGCTTAGCAGCAATACAAACTAGAGGTGATAGGGACATAATAGAGGTCCATGAGGTTTATTCATGCTTGAGTTGGAAGGAAATATTGAGTCTCACTGATGTTTATTATAAGGTGAATTTTTTCCTAACAAATAATGTTTGTGTTTATGAGAATGTTATACTACCTAAGCCTATGAATTTATGTATGATTAGGTTTATTAATAACACAAACATGGATGGAGAAGAGGAAGCAAGGAGCAAGAGAAGGAGGCGTGGAAAACGACAACAAGGAAATAATGTTTCAGTTCGGACTGCCAGAAGTCCCGAATTTGAAATAGTCATGGATACTTCATACGGGCTCCAAATACAGTAAACGAGCACAATCCGGATAGGAAATTTGATGGGCTTTCCAATGGATCCGGCCCCATAAACAAATTCGAATCGTGCAAGCCGTGGTGACCGAAACAATCCACGAAAAGTTTTCTGCCAGTTTCCAAATCGAGTCCAATTAGGAAATTTGATGGGCTTTCCAATGGATCCGGCCCCATCAACAAATTCGTCTCGTGCAAGCCGTGGTGACCGAAACAAGCCACGAATAGTTTTCTGCCAGTTTCCAAATCGAGTGCAATTCGCTGCACCCGTGTTGGGTCAGTTTGTATCCGAGTTGGTTGAGTCCAAACAAGTAGGAATAGGTTAATTTCGTGGGGAATCACCCCCTCCCTCATATATAGCTACCACCTGCGTGTGGAATAGATGAGACTACGTTAAACCCAAAAACCCTAGACCTCTAGATTGAAACTGCTTGTAAGCCTTTCATCTGGAAGTTCATCTGCAAACTTTACGTGATACCTGTTGTTCCACTGGGAATAAGACGGTACAGTACCACTTGTAGTCGGTGGATTACTTGTGCAAGAGTGTGGAGTTGAGAATATCCTTGGGGTTGCTATCTTTTGCATTGGCATCAGGGATCAGCCGGGAGAGTTCTTAGTGGCGCACTAGTTATCATACTGGAGTTGTCTGTGAGTTCACTGAGAAGATTTGGCCACCCCTTATCAGAGGGCCTCCTCTGCGCTGGAGATTTGAACTTCCTCTTCCACGTCCCTGGCAGTCTGGCTATCCCAGGGGTAGTAGTACCAGCCCCAACATATGAGGCGGACGGACATCCTCTACCCCGGTTGACCACCAAGCCTGCCATGTTCCTGTTAAGCAGAATAGGGGACCGATGTCATCCCTCGCCGGAGGAGGGAAGGCCGGCCGCCGTCCATGGCAGTGAGGGAGAAGACGAGGGCGTGCCTAGGGAGGGAGGGGGACAGAGAGAAAGGCGCATGCCGGGATCGAAGAACGGCGGCGTCGACGATTCGAAGCGGTCCCTCTCTCCCGTCTCCCTTGCTCGCCGCCGTCTCTCTCGCCTCGGAGGACGTCACCCTTTCTCTCTCGCCTCGGACGCCGCCGCCGTTCCTCTTCCTATCGCTCGTTCGGGTCGCTCGTGATGGGGGGATTTTAATATTTGCCACACTTTTCTTTTCACTTTTATAATTTGCCACAGCATGTGTCACTGACATGTGGTGGTCAGTTTGGCAAATTATAAAGGATTTGAGAAAAGTGTGGCAAATTGTAAATTATCCCCTCGGGATGGGGATGAAACACGAGGTAGGGCTCGCGTTTTCTGTCTCAGAAAGAAACGGGCCGGATCAGGGGGTTTCGGGGGGAAAGGAAGGGAATGGTGGGGATATTACCGGGCCAAAACTCCAGAAACAAACGCCAAAAATTATTCTGCTGGGTTTCGGGATTAGGCCGGGAAAATACTCACCAAACCCAGGAAATACCTGAGAAACAAACAAGGCCTAAGAGTGGACGGCGCGCATGGTTAAGTGCTATGTGGTCGGACTCCGACACAAGATGTGCGTTGACCACGCGTTATGGTCGGTTGTGGATCGGCGCAGATCGAAAAGAAAGGAAACCGAAGATATTTGTGCGCGGGTATAATCCGATCCCAGCAAGGAATCGATGGTGTCTAGGAAGTGTGCTCGCGCGGCGGCAATTTTTTTTTGTGTGTAACTTTTTCGGAATAGATTGAAACAAAAGATGTACACCATGAAGCCTAAAAAGATGAAAAAGAAAAACGTGAACGCAAATCAACAGAAAACAGCAACTAGAGTAGCAATTTGGTGTTGATCTAGGCTCTGGCAAAAACTTAACCTAATATTTTTGTACGCCTTTTTCTGCATAGGAAATAAAAACAACTAAACTGGGATAAATTTGCTCACCGAGTAAACCTGAGAATCTGATACCAAGATGATATGGGGTGGCCCGATCTTCTCGTTGAGCTTCTCTCTCTTTTTGTGGTTTTCTGATATATTGGATAACTAGTGCTACACTGAGACCTCTCACTTAGCAGACTCATGTTGCCAGATGCAACAACAATCAAGCTCTTTGGATATTCTCAACTACACACTCTTGCACAAGTAATCAAAGATCACAAGTGGTCCTGTATCCCCCTATTCCTAGATGGAATAACAAGATATCACGCAACTTTGCAAGGGTAAACTTCAAGTAGTATGCTTAGCAGCAATACAAACTAGAGGTGATAGGGACATAATAGAGGTCCATGAGGTTTATTCATGCTTGAGTTGGAAGGAAATATTGAGTCTCACTGATGTTTATTATAAGGTGAATTTTTTCCTAACAAATAATGTTTGTGTTTATGAGAATGTTATACTACCTAAGCCTATGAATTTATGTATGATTAGGTTTATTAATAACACAAACATGGATGTAGAAGAGGAAGCAAGGAGCAAGAGAAGGAGGCGTGGAAAACGACAACAAGGAAATAATGTTTCAGTTCGGACTGCCAGAAGTCCCGAATTTGAAATAGTCATGGATACTTCATACGGGCTCCAAATACAGCAAACGATCACAATCCGGATAGGAAATTTGATGGGTTTTCCAATGGATCCGGCCCCATAAACAAATTCGAATCGTGCAAGCCGTGGTGACCGAAACAATCCACGAAAAGTTTTCTGCCAGTTTCCAAATCGAGTCCAATTGGCTGCACCCATGTTGGGTCAGTTTGTATCTAAGTTGGTTGAGTCCAAACGAGTAGGGATAGGTTAATTTCGTGGGGAATCACCCCCTCCCTCATATATAGCTACCACCTGCGTGTGGAATAGGTTAGACTACGTTAAATCAAAAAACCCTAGACCTCTAGATTGAAACTGCTTGTAAGCCTTTCATCTGGAAGCTCATCTGCAAACTTTACGTGATACCTGCTGTTTTACTGGGAATAAGACGGTACAGTACCACTTGTAGTTGGTGGATTATTTGTGCAAGAGTGTGGAGTTGAGAATATCCTTGGGGTTGATATCTTTTGCGTTGGCATTAGGGATCAGCCGGGAGAGTTCTTAGTGGCGCACTAGTTATCATACTGGAGTTATCTGTGAGTTCACTGAGAAGATTGGGCCACCCCTTATCAAGAGGCTAGGGTTTCTGATGAGGACATCCCTAGCTCTTCACCTATTGTTGAACATGAAGATCCTCCAATTAAATCTAATGAAGTAAGGATTGGTCCAATGACAAGATCAAGAACCAAGCTACTACAACAACAGGTGAATTCACTCCTGCTTGAATATAATGTTTATAATAGTGAGAACTTTATACTACCTAAGTCCTTGCATTTGTGTGTTCTTAGGTTTATTGATAACACAAGCATGAATGAAGATCATGGAGAGGAGACACACAAGGATGAGCATGGACTAGAAGAGGAGATGTAGATCAAGTGCTAGTGTGGTGAAAACAATCATAATGATGACAAGGGCATGAGTGCCTCCACAAGGTCAAATGCACTCATGGAAGGACAAGGAAAGAGGAGGCGCCCACATGAAGTCCAATGCGCCCCCCAAGTCCTAATTGGAGTAGTATTGGTTTGTATACCAATGTGGCCGAATTCATTTGTGTGTGGAATCGGTTTGTATCCATAATTGTGAGTCCTAGTCCTAGTAGGAGTCCTAGTCCTAGTAGGGGGAGGGTTGCTTGCGCAAGGGATCCTTGTGGCCGCATCCCCTCCACCTATATAAGTGTTCCACCTGCGTGTGGATTAATCAGACTACGTTAAATCCAAAAACCCTAGACCTCTAGATTGAAACTACTTGTAAGCCTTTCATCTGGAAGTTCATCTGCAAACTTTACGTGATACCTGCTGTTCCACTGGGAATAAGACGGTACAGTACCACTTGTAGTCGGTGGATTACTTGTGCAAGAGTGTGGAGTTGAGAATATCCTTGGGGTCGCTATCTTTTGCATTGGCATCAGGGATCAGCCGGGAGAGTTCTTAGTGGCGCACTAGTTATCATACAGAAATTATATGTGAGTTCACTGAGAAGATCGGGCCACCCCATATCATCTTCGTATCAGATTTACAGGTTGCCTCGGTGAGCTATCATATTTTCCCTTTACTTTGAGTGTTTTTATTACCTATCCAGAAAAAGCCCCACAAAAATAGTGTTAGTCTTTGTCTTAGCCTAGATATCACCTTAGTTTCATTACTTTTGCTGTCATTGTGTTAGATTTCGTGTTACCTTTTCCTATTTTTAGATCTCTTTTGTTTCGGCTTGATCTAGGGTTCTTGTTCATCTCGCCGAAAACCTACTCAAAAACCACAAAAATATCCGCTGCCATCCACCAAATCCACCCCCAATCCGATCCACCCTAGGTTTCCTACCGTGCCACCAACACACACCGCACCCCTCCCCTAGTTGGACTCGGATTCCATCCATATACGGTTACCAAAACCCCCCACACACCCGCAGCAGACTTACCATATCCACCCACCCCCGCAGCCCACCGTATCCTCTTACCGCTACCGTGTGCGAGTCGAGCTCGGATTCCACCGTCTCACGCTTACAAATCCGCCCGCGCGCACCGTAACGATGTTACCAATCCGCCCCACTGCGCGCTGCCGCGGCACAGAAAAGCACCGTTTCGTTGCCGCCAGCTGCTGTAACGCGCGCGCTAGGTAATCCACCGTAACGCGCTTACCTTTCGCCGTTTCGCGCGCGCGCGCTCTGCCGCGGTACCGTTTTTCCTCGTTTTGCTGCCGCGCGTGCCGTAAGCTGCTGTTTCTCTGCCACGGTACGAAAAACACCGTTTCTGCTGCCGTGAGCTCTGCCGTGGATCAAAAACGCGCTGTTTTGCTGCCATGAGTGTTGATTGCTGCCGTGAGTGTTCCAAAGCCACAAATTCACCTAGAATCTTTTGTTTTCTCTTTTCTTTTCCTGTTTTCATCACTAGGACCAATATATCCGTACCTTGTGAACCTTAGCCACAGCCTTTCTACAGCATTGGAATAGGAACTTGCCCACAAGTATAGCTATTTTGTGCTCTGACAGGTTGCTCATATTTCATCACCACCATTGTCTTCACTTGTGTTTGGTTAATTGCTGCTCCTAGTTTAGTGTAAGGCCATTGGAAAAATACAAAAAATAGAAAAAGCAAAAAGTATAAAAAAAAGAGAAAAGAGAAAAGAGAGAAGCAAAAATTGCAAAGAGGCCATATCATTGCTATTGTTTACTAGTTGAGCTTGCCATTGTGACACTTGGTTTTTCTTTGAGCAATCTTGTGCCTGTCAATTAAGAGCCTAGCTAGTGACTTTCTAGTGCATTGCAAATTTCATCCATATATTGCATTGCCACATTTGTCTCCATATTGTGTGAGTTTCCTTGGGTATTTTTATATCTTCACAAGACAGCAAATAGGATTGTTACTTTGGTGATTGTTAGGTATCCATACCAAGCCCCACTAAATAACCTTGTTTGCCTTTGTGAGAGTTAAAAACCTGGGTATTCTCTTCTTCACACCAAAGTACATTAATTGCCTCTACTTGTGGTAAGTATCTCTATTCACTTTGGAGTGGTAAGATATCCTATTGTCTTGCACGATTTTGAGTGAGTTGTGAGAGAGCACCACAACCTATACTTGATTTTATTTTACTAACCTACTAATGGCTTCTTCTAGTAATGATCTTGTGCAGCAAAAGAAGGACCATAAGGAGGGAGTAAATTGGAGAGAGTATGAGGCTCTAAGAGATGTTTTGACCAATCAAATGGAAGACAATAATAAAGAATTCAAGGAGTATGTCAATGATGCATGTGATCCATTATACAGAATTGTCCAAGGGTTGGAGACCAAGATGGATGAGACACAAAAGTTGGCCGAAAGTAATAATGGGGAAGTGAGATCCATCAATGATTCTATTGCTCAATTAGCAACTACTCTTGCTGGCCTTCAAACAATGATTCAAGCAAGGCTTCCCATTGTTGATGGTGATAATGATAGTGTCCATAGTGATGCTAATAATGGAGTGGAAGCTAATATTGGAGTGGATCCAAATAGAGGCCGTGGAGCTAGAGGAGATAGAGGAAAAGAAGGAAATCAAGGCCGAGACAACAATTTTAGAGCAAGGAGAGTGCCCCTTAATGTTGCTCCTGAAAATCCAAGAGAGGATGGTTTGAGTAAGCCAAAATTTTCAATTCCTTCTTTCAGCTTTGATACTATGGATGTGGAAGAATACTTGCTATGGGAGTTGAAAATTGAGAAGCTATGGAGAATGCATGAGTACAATGAGGATAGAAAGATCAAGTTGGCATCTAGTGAGTTTGATGGATATGCTCTTAGATGGTGGGATAATCTTGTGAGAAAGAGGCAAGAAGATGGAGAATTACCCATTGTCACTTGGAACACCATGAAGAGGATCATGAGAGAGAGATTTGTTCCACCAAATTACATAAGGAAACAATTTGATCAATTGCAACAACTGAGGCAAGGAACTATGAGTGTTGATGCTTCTTATCAAGAGATGGAGCTAATTATGCAAAGGGCACGTGTGAGAGAACAATTGGAGCAAACTATGCAAAGATTTCTTTCGGGATTGAACTACAAAATCAAGGGGATTGTTAGGCATCACCAATACAATGATATCCATGATTTGCTACATCATGCAAGGGAGGCCGAAGCACATCTTATGGAGGAGGCTAAAATTACTACAAGGACAAGGGCAAGATTTCCCATGAGATCTTCATCTATGCCTAGTGCACCTCCACCACCACCACCATCATCCAATTTTCGAGGTGCTTCGTCTTCTAAACCCGAGCCTAGTGCTTCTATTTCCAAGAAATCACCTCAACCAACAACAAGTGCCTCGGGTTCTAGTGCTCCTACTACAAGGAATAGAGATATTACATGTCACACATGTGGAGGAAAGGGGCACTTCAAGAGGGATTGTCCAAATACAAAAGTGATGGTGATCAATGAGAACAATGAGTATGAGACAGGTGATGATGTTGATCCTAATGATATTGATGATGATGATGGCTATTTGAGTGATACTCCTTTGAATGCTTATGCTACTACTATGCCATCTATTATTTGCACACAAAATTCATTGAGTGTGGTGCCTAGTCCTGAAAAATCAAAGGTGCAATCTATTTCAAACAAAGGCTGTTATTGGTCCCAACATGGCTTGCAAAGTCATTATTGATGGAGGGAGTTGCAGAAATTTGGCTAGCAAAGATCTATGTGCAAAACTCAATTTGAAATATATGGCACACCCTTCTCCTTATCATATCCAATGGTTGAGTAGCACGGGACAAATGAAGGTTTCTCATATGGTGAGAGTGGAGTTTCAAATTGGACCTTACAAGGATATTATTGAGTTTGATGTGGTGCCCATTACAGTTTGCCACTTGTTATTGGGAAGACCTTGGAAATTTGATAGAAGTGTGAAGCATGAAGGAAGAGCAAATACTTATGAGCTATATCATCATGGGAAGACTATTATTTTGAGGCCTATGACTCCACAACAAATAGTACAAGAGTACCAATCCAAAATTGATATGAGAGTGGAAAAAGAAAGAGAGAGGGATGAGGGAACACCAAAAATACAAGCCATGGGGAGTGATAACAAAACCAATTCGAGTGGTAAAAAGAGAGAGAACCTATTATGCATGTTAGCCACTAAAGAGGATTTGAGGGAATTTCGAGATGATCCTACATTAGTCCCTATTGTGCTTATTCACAAGGGAGAGATTTTGGTTTCTAATGACATGACCCCTATTCCTCTTGGTGTTTCTAATGTTTTGCAGGATTTTGAGGATGTTTTTCCACAAGATGTACCTTCGGGATTACCACCATTGAGAGGCATTGAACATCAAATTGATTTAATCCCCGGAGCATCTCTCCCAAACCGAGCTCCATATAGAACCAATCCACAAGAGACAAAGGAGATACAAAGACAAGTGCAAGAATTATTGGACAAAGGTTATATTCGGGTTAGTCTTTCTCCTTGTGCCGTTCCCGTTATTTTGGTTCCTAAGAAAGATGGTACTTGGCGCATGTGTGTAGATTGTAGAGCAATTAATAACATCACTATTCGTTATCGTCATCCTATACCACGTTTAGATGACATGTTAGATGAATTAAGTGGTGCTACTCTTTTCTCTAAAATTGATTTGCGTGGTGGATACCATCAAATAAGAATGAAAGAGGGAGATGAATGGAAAACTACTTTTAAGACAAAATTTGGTTTATATGAGTGGTTAGTAATGCCCTTTGGTTTAACTAATGCACCTAGTACTTTTATGAGATTAATGAACCATATTTTGAGAGATTTTATTGGAAGATTTGTGGTAGTTTATTTTGATGATATTCTCATATATAGCCACAATGAACATGAACATATGGATCATATTAGACAAGTTTTGCAAGTGCTAAGAAATAATAAATTGTATGGTAATCTTGAGAAGTGCACTTTTTGCAAAGATAAGGTCATATTTCTTGGTTAAGTTGTTTCTAAGCATGGAACTGAGGTTGATCAATCTAAAATTGAAGCTATTCGAAATTGGCCAATTCCAACTAATGTGAGTCAAGTTAGAAGTTTTAATGGGCTTGCTAGTTTCTATAGAAGATTTGTGCCTAATTTTAGTACAATTGCTGCCCCTTTAAATGATCTAACTAAAAAGGGTGTAAATTTCGAGTGGGGTGTTGCTCAAGATATTGCTTTTGACACTTTGAAAGAGAAGTTGATTTCGGCCCCACTATTGATGCTACCAAATTTTGATAAACAATTTGAAATTGAGTGTGATGCTAGTGGCATAGGTATTGGAGGTGTGCTCATGCAAAATAAACAACCTATTGCCTATTTTTCTGAAAAATTGAATGGTGCACAATTGAATTACTCCATTTATGATAAAGAATTATATGCACTTGTGAGAGTTTTAGAGGTGTGGAAACATTATTTCTGGCCTAAAGAATTTATTATACATAGTGATCATGAAGCATTGAAATTCTTAAGGTGCCAATCTAATTTGAATAAGAGACATGCTAAATGGGTTGAATTTATTGAATCTTTTCCATACATCATAAAACATAAAAAGGGATTGGATAATGTAGTTTCCGATGCTTTGTCAAGAAAGAATATGTTACTCTCAAACATGGAGATTAAGGTTTCGGGTTTGGAGAATATTAGAGATTTATATGATGAAGATAATGAGTTTTCTATGCCATTTAATAAATGTACTAATGTTAAGGCATGGGAAAAATTTCACATACATGATGGGTACTTGTTTAGAGCTAACAAATTATGTATTCCCGAGTGTTCTTTGCGTTTGTTCTTAATCCAGGAATCTCATAGTGGAGGATTGATGGGACACTTTGGAAGAGAGAAGACATTGCTTATGTTAGCGGAGAATTTTTATTGGGCACATATGAGGAGAGATGTGTATAGATTGGTGCAAAGATGCATTACTTGCAACAAGTCCAAATCCAAGCTCAAGCCCCACGGTTTGTACACCCCATTGCCATCACCTAGTACACCATGGGAGGATATAAGTATGGATTTCATTTTGGGCTTGCCAATGACAAAAAGAGGACATGATTCTATCTTTGTGGTAGTGGATCGATTTTCAAAGATGGCTCACTTCATTGCTTGCCACAAGAGTGATGATGCTTCTCACATTGCAAATTTATTCTTTCGGGAAATTGTGAGAATACATGGAGATCCAAGAACAATTGTTTCCGATAGAGATGTCAAGTTCATGAGTTGGAAGACACTTTGGGGTAAGCTTGGCACGAAGCTATTATTTTCTACTACTTGCCACCCCCAAACCGATGGACAAACCGAGGTGGTTAATAGGACATTGTCTACATTGCTAAGAGGTATGATCAAGAAGAATTTGAAGGAGTGGGAGGAGTGTTTGCCCCATGTGGAATTTGCATATAATAGAGCCGTGCATTCAACTACTCAATTATGTCCTTTTTAGGTGGTTTATGGTTTCAAGCCAATTACTCCTCTTGATTTATTACCACTTCCGTTACATGAGAGAATTAATATGGAGGCATCCAAGAGGGCTAATTTTGTGAAGAAGATACATGAGAAGACAAAGGAAGCTATAGAAAAGAGAGGAAAGAATGTGGCCGAGAGGGTGAACAAGAAGAGGAAAGAAGTGATTTTTCACCCCGGAGATATGGTGTGGGTACACTTTAGAAAAGATAGATTTCCTACATTGCGAAAATCCAAGTTGATGCCTAGAGGAGCCGGTCCTTACAAAGTTATTTCAAGGATCAATGACAATGCATACAAGATTGACCTCCCAATTGATGAGTTTGGTGTTAGCAATTCTTTTAATGTGGCCGATTTGACACCTTACCATGGAGATGATTTAGCATCGAGGTCGATGCCTTTTCAAGAGGGGGAGGATGATGAGGACATCCCTAGCTCTTCACATATTGTTGAACATGAAGATCCTCCAATTAAAGCTAATGAAGTAAGGATTGGTCCAATGACAAGATCAAGAACCAAGCTACTACAACAACAGGTGAATTCACTCCTACTTGAATATAATGTTTATAATAGTGAGAACTTTATACTACCTAAGTCCTTGCATTTGTGTGTTCTTAGGTTTATTGATAACACAAGCATGAATGAAGATCATGGAGAGGAGACACACAAGGATGAGCATGGACTAGAAGAGGAGATGTAGATCAAGTGCTAGTGTGGTGAAAACAATCATAATGATGACAAGGGGATGAGTGCCTCCACAAGGTCAAATGCACTCATGGAAGGACAAGGAAAGAGGAGGCGCCCACATGAAGTCCAATGCGCCCCCCAAGTCCTAATTGGAGTAGTATTGGTTTGTATACCAATGTGGCCGAATTCCTTTGTGTGTGGAATCGGTTTGTATCCATAATTGTGAGTCCTAGTCCTAGTAGGAGTCCTAGTCCTAGTAGGGGGAGGGTTGCTTGCGCAAGGGATCCTTGTGGCCGCACCCCCTCCACCTATATATGTGTTCCACCTGCGTGTGGATTAATCAGACTACGTTAAATCCAAAAACCCTAGACCTCTAGATTGAATCTGCTTGTAAGCCTTTCATCTGGAAGTTCATCTGCAAACTTTACATGATACCTCTGTTCCACTGGGAATAAGACGGTACAGTACCACTTGTAGTCAGTGGATTACTTGTGCAAGAGTGTGGAGTTAAGAATATCCTTGGGGTTGCTATCTTTTGCATTGGCATCAGGGATCAGCCGGGAGAGTTCTTAGTGGCGCACTAGTTATCATACAGAAGTTGTCTGTGAGTTCACTGAGAAGATCGGGCCACCCCATATCAGTTTCATTGGTTTTGGTTTAAACTTGTTCTACCTCTTCCACACGCAGGTGGGGAGTATATATAGGTGGAGGGCTCCTTGCACAAGCACCTCTCCTACTAGGACTAGGACTCAACTAGGACTCCTACTTGGACTAGGAGGACTCTACTAGGACTCCTACTTGGACTAGGAAGGGATACAAACCGACCCAACTTTAGGGGGTTCGGCCATTATGGCATACAGGCCATGCCTAATTGAATTAGGACTTCTATATGGCGCATTTAACCCTATGGAGGCGCCATCCCCTTGTTTTCATCCTTGCAACAATTGTTTTCACCATTTGCAGGATTGTTTTCAACACTTGTAAGCTTTATTTTCCATCAGCCACATATTGTTTTCCAGCTCCTCTTGAAGTCATCATCCATCCATGTTTGTGTTAACAATAACCCTGCTAATAAATGATAACATAGCTTAGGTAGTATAACATTCTTATAACCACAAACAATATTTAATAATAGGAAAGAATTCACCTTAAAATAATCATCAGTGAGACTTAATATTTCTTTCCAACTTAAGCATGAATAAACCTCATGGACCTCTATTTTGTCCCTATCAGAAGGCAAATCAAAACACAAAGACAGCACTAGAAATTGAAACTAAGGTGATTATCTAGGGTGATGGCAAAACCTAAACTATTTTTGTGGGGCAATTTTCTGGATAGGTAATAAAAACACTCAAACTAAAGGGAAATTGATTGCTCACCGAGGCAACCTGTAAATCTGATGCCAAGATGATAAGGGGTGGCCCAATCTTCTCAGTGAACTCACAGATAACTTCTGAATTGATGACTAGTGCGCCACTAAGAATGCGCCACTAAGAACTCTCACGGCTGATCCCTGATGCCAATGCAAAAGATAGCAACCCCAAGGATATTCTCAACTCCACACTCTTGCTCAAGTAATCCACCGACTACAAGTGGTCCTGTACCGTCTTATTTCCGGTGGAACAGCAGGTAACACGTAAAGTTTGCAGATGAACTTCCAAATGAAGGCTTACAAGCTGATTCAATCTAGAGGTCTAGGGTTTAATATTTTAACGTAGTCTAAAGAGCACTTGGCTCGGATCCTATCTATTTAAGAGACGGGGTGTGGCCTCAAGGGGGGTTCCCTTGCGCAAGCACCAAACCTATTAGGACTAGGACTCCTGGTTTGGGTGGACACAACCCAAACCGACCCACAATGGATACAAACCGACCCACCATGAAGGGGTGCGGCCATGATTATATACAAACCATACCTAACATTGTTAGGAATTCTACTAAGTGCATTTGACCTTGTGGAGGAACCATCCCCTTGTCATCATCATAATAACAATTGTTTTCAATGCATAACAATTGTTATTTCTTGTTATTTCTTGTTTTCACCATGCTAGTACTTGTTCTCCATCTCCTCTTCTAGTCCATCCTCATCCATGTGCATCTCCTCTTCATGATCTCCACCATTCATGCTTGTGTTATCAATAAACCTGAGAATACATAAGTACATGGATTTAGGTAGTATAAAGTTCTCACAATTATAAACATTATACTCAAGTAGGAGTGAATTCACCTGTTGTTGTAATAGCTTGGTTCTTGATCTTGTCATTGGACCAATCCTTACTTCATTAGCTTGTATTGGAGCATCCTCATGTGTAACAATAGGTGAAGAGCTAGGGATGTCCTCATCAATAAAGCTCTCATAATCATAAATGATATACTCAAGTAGGAGTGAATTCACCTGTTGTTGTAATAATTTAGTCCTTGCTCTTGTCATAGGACCAATCCTCACTTCATCATTCTTTGTAGGAATATCATCATGTGCAACAATAGGTGAAGAGCTAGGGATGTCCTCATCAAGGACCCGCTATGCTGCAAGGAAAAAATGCGGGTGTGTGATCCCCGCAAATACCGCAACTCTATTACGATGTATGAACACATCACACAAGAAACCCGGGGTCGTTCGACCATCACAACACATCCGGATGCCGCATTCTTCGAGTGTGAAGGTAAGACCCAAGGATCTGTCATATGTGCCTGGAATCGCACTCAAGTTGCATCCTCCAGTAATTTTCCGTGTCAACAACACGAAGAGAAATCCTAGCGGACGCGCCGGATGCCCCTTTTGAGATTACATTCGACTCGATAAGTCCTCCACGACCCATTCGCAATGGTCACCTAACCGGATTCGAGCCGGAGGTCTCGAGCTCGTGTAGGCCTGACCTGTTTTTGTCCGAGAGCAATTAATTGGCCCTGATCCAACGGGTGAGCCAACCAACTGAGCCACATCCTTCTGTGAAAAAAGCCAAATCATGGCGCATTTATTGCTCGATACTCGAGTATCATCCTTACAGGGTTCACATCCTTCAATTCAAGACCTAGCCGCTCAGCCGCAAAATTCTGAAATAAGTCTTGAGTGCTTACCCGACTCCTTACAATCGAATAAACACTCGGGGGCTAATGACGTTGGGATGACTCTCGAGTCCCTTAAGTGAGCCTATCTGGTCTAAGGCCCGGCACTAAAGCACAGTATGATGAACCGCCCTTTCAACACTCTCAACGCATACAGAATCAAGCTCAACCCGACAAAATGCGCCTTCGGTGTACCTGCAGGCCAACTACTTGGCTACTTGGTCTCGACTCGAGGAATAGAAGCCAACCCGGGAAAAATTCAGGCCATCCAGACGATGAAGGATCCGACAAATCTCCACGGCGTCCAACAGCTGGTAGGGTGACTGGCGCCCCTCAGTAGGTTCATCGCAAGATTGGGTGAACGAGCCCTCCCCTTCTACAAGTTGCTGAAGAAAACAGATAAATTCGAGTGGACCGCAAAAGCAAAAAAGGTGTTCGTCAATCTGAAAAGAGCATTATAGAGCAGGAGAGTACTAGCCACACCTCAGGATGGAGAAC
Source organism: Alopecurus myosuroides (assembly GCA_028641055.1). Taxonomy (NCBI): domain Eukaryota; kingdom Viridiplantae; phylum Streptophyta; class Magnoliopsida; order Poales; family Poaceae; genus Alopecurus; species Alopecurus myosuroides. The sequence goes on from CM054061.1 coordinate 243,125,217, forward strand.
CTTTGTATCTATACCTAGACGCAACTAACCAGGTGGTCAGTACAGTAATCATGGTCGAGCGACCAGAGGACGGAAAGGCGCACGGCATACAGAGACCAATATACTACCTCAACGAGATACTCTCACCGTGCAAGAAACGATACCCCCATTACCAGAATCTCGCTTATGGGGTGGTCTTCACAGCTCGAAAGCTTAAGCACTACTTCCAGGAACATACCGTCACGGTGCTAAACGACGCATTACTAAGTGCAATCATGAACAATCCTATGGCATCCGGAATAATCGCCAAGTGGAGCATCGAGCTAGGCGCTTGGGACATAGTATATACAGGGCGAAACGCCCTCAAGTCACAGGTGATCGCGGACTTCCTCTCAATGTGGACGGAATTGAAAACTCCAGGATCTCCAGAATACTCGATTTCCTGGATAATGCACTTCGACGGGTCGAAAAGAAACAAAGAAACGTGAGCCGACGTAATCCTCATATCACCAAGAGGTGACAATCTCCAGTACGTCTTGTGACTCGACTTCCCATTAGATGATCCAGCATCCAACAACGACACCGAGTACGAGGCACTCCTGCACGACATGAAGATGGTGTTCGCCTGCGGCGCCACTCGATTGATGATCTACGAAGACTACAATCTCATCGTGCAGCAAACAATCAAAGAATGCGACGCAGTCACAGATAACATGATCGCTTATCGCGACATGTATAATATTCTTGAAGGAAGCTTTAAAGGGTGCAAACTGAAGCACATTGCACGATCGAGTAATGAAGAAGCTGACAGATTGGCAAACATCGGGTCAACAGACGCCCCATTGTGTGCTCTGGCTCCTCTCTAACATAGGGTCGACAAGCACATTGCAACCCTGAGAGAAAATGTTGCATTGTGTGCTCTGGCTCCTCTCTAACTCGAGCTCTTTGCAGAATCAGCTCCATCTCCCTATAGTAAGCATCAACTGACAATGAACCTTGCTTCAACTATTGGAGTTTATCATATAGTGTTCTAATGTAATTCTTGGGTACAAATATGTCCCTCATTACTTGTTTCATAGTTCTCCATGTAACAATTTCTAGATCACCAACTTCTGCCCTCAATTGGGTGATATTATCCCACCACAAAAGAGCATAGCCATCAAACCCAAAAGATGTCAGTTTTATTTTTCTATCCTCGGTGTAATCATGCAATATCCATAGCTTCTCTATTTTCAGCTCCCATAACAAATATTCCACATCATCATGATGAAATGTGAAAGAAGGGATAGAAAATTTAGGTTTTCCCAAACCATCATCTTCCCTATTGATATGGGGTGGCCCAATCTTCTCAATGAGCTTCTCTCTCTTTTTTTGTATTTTCTCATATATTGGATAACTAGTGCTACACTGAGACCTCTCACTTAGCAGACCCCTGTTGCCAGATGCAACAACAATCAAGCTCTTTGGATATTCTCAACTACACACTCTTGCACAAGTAATCAAAGATCACAAGTGATAAGGGGTGGCCCAATCTTCTCAGTGAACTCACAGATAACTTCTGAATTGATAACTAGTGCGCCACTAAGAACTCTCCGGCTGATCCCTGAAGCCAATGCAACAGATAGCAACCCAATGGATATTCTTAACTCCACACTCTTGCACAAGTAATCCACCGACTACAAGTGGTCCTGTACCGTCTTATTCCCAGTGGAACAGCAGGTAACACGTAAAGTTTGCAGATAAACTTCCAGTATGAAAGGCTAACAAGCAGTTTCAACTAGAGGTTATGGGGTTTGTTTGATTCAATCGTAGTCTAATCTATTCCACACGCAGGTGGTAGCTATATATGAGGGAGGGGTGCGGCCACAAGCTCCTTGCGCAAGCAATCCCTCTCCTACTCGACTAGGACTCCTATTTCCTAACACATATGGATACAAACCGACCCCACACACAAAGGGGTGCGGCCATATTGGTATACAGACCAATTGGACTCGTTTTGGAAACTGGCAGAAAACTATTTGTGGCTTGTTTCGGTCACCACGGTTTGCACGAGTCGAATTTCTTGATGGGGCCGGATCCATTGGAAAGCCCATCAAATTCCCTATCCGTATTGTGCTCGTTTGCTGTATTTGGAGCCCGTATGAAGAATCCATGACTATTTCAAATTCGGGACTCCTGGCAGTCCGAACTGAAACATTTATTCCTTGTTGTTGTTTTCCACGCTTCCTCCTCTTGCTCCTTGCTTCCTCGTCTCCATCCATGTTTGTGTTATTAATAAACCTAATCATACATAAGTTCATAGGCTTAGGTAGTATAACATTCTCATAAACACAAACACTATTTGTGAGGAAAGAATTCACCTTATCATAAACATCAGTGAGGCTTAATATTTCTTTCCAACTCAAGCATGAATGGACCTCATGGACCTCTATTATGTCCCTATCATCCTCCCTTTCTTCAAGACAAGCCGTCCTCGGCTTGTAGTAAGCTGAAAGTGGGAGAAACAAAAAGAACAACGTGTATGCACAATACAAATATCTATAATGAGGTGCATTAGTTGCTATCATATCATAAAATTGTGCCCAAGACATGTGACCACGAATTTTGTTTAAAAACATCACATAACTGTCATAGCACTCCATAAAATAGCAATCACAATTGCAAATATAAGTGAAGCTCAATAAATCATGATCAAAATGAGAATCATATGTGTATATATTTTTATTGTTTAGTATCAATTCAAGTGTTCTCAAAGAAGATCTATGATCAAATTTATGTTTATTAATACACTCAAAGGTGGGAACATGCTTATTATTTTCATCATAAAAATTGCAACTTAATTTGCAAATATAAGTGAAGAACAATTTATTAGCACATGTTTGTGAGAAGTATTGTGGCAAACCAAACATATGTGTAAAATCATGCTCATATGTAGGAAGTTCTAGCTTATTTACCCAAGGTAAAACAATGTTCAATTCAGCCACTTTATCACAAGTTATGCATATATGATCCACCATAAAAATTTCACTCATGTTATAGTCACCAATCAAGTTAAAAGTGAAAGAAGAAACATAATTGCTAGAATTGACATATGAAATTTCAGCAACCTTTTTCATAGCACTTTGCACATTAATTGATTCATTTAACATGATGTAATCCACAATATCATTAGGTGGTATTTTAGCAAGTACTTCTTTATGTGAAATCAAAACCACATGATTAAATTTCGAAATTAGCACATTATCACATGTAGTTGGACTATCTATGCTTGTTAACTCACAAGAATCAACTAGCAATTTATTGGGATCACATAAATCAATACTTGAGAGGGGTAATACGAAATCAGCACCTTTATAAATAGCATCCTCCTCAGAATAATTAGGTACCAATTCAACTATCTCAAGTGGTGATGCAGGTTCTACTTGTTGTGGCTCCCTTTCTTCAAAAGTAACCTGCATATCACAAGGAACAAAACTAGGCACAATGGCATGCTCCTCCAATGGTTGTGGTGATGGTGGTGGTGGTGCAGGTTGTACTATAGGCTCCCTTTCTTCAAAAGCAACCTGCACATCACAAGACACAACACTAGGAGTAGACATAGTTACATTAGTAGAAATAGCCTCATAGGTCTTCTTAACCTCTACAGATCTCATAACCAATGGTTGATGTCTAATTCTTTTAAATGTTGTAGGACTTTCATGTATTATCCAATCTCTCTTTTTATTCCAAAAGAATTGTAAATCAGGATAATGGCTATCAAAATTAACCTTATAGATAGTGCACCAAGAATCACTCAACAAAAGGTGACAACAAGTAAATGCTCTAGGAAACACATGACACCTAACTAGTATTCTATGATCATGAATAGTTAACGGAATGAAAGTAGCATGAGTAATGGGAAGTGGAGCACCATTAGTTTCTAACATAAATGAAGTGCGAGTTGCATAAGTTGTCAACTGTAATGCTTCAACAACCTCAATACTAACAAAACTATACCACCGTGTACCCTTATCAAGAGTAATAGCAACAGTACTACCATTGATGTCTCCGCTGAAGTGGAACAAATTTGGTGCAAGTATTCCACTAGAATCCTCCTCCCAGAAAGCATCACTGCACACAGAAGAACTAGAAAACTCCATTGATTAACTTGTTAGTAACAAAATAACAATGGGATGTGGTGTTCTCTCACAACTCACTCAAAAATCTAGCAAGACAATAGATTATCTTACCGTTCCAAAGTGAATAGAAATACTTACCAACAAGTAGTGGCAACTAATATGCTTTGATGTGAAGAAGAGAATACCCAGGGTGCTAACAATCACAAGACAAACAAGGTATATGGTAGGGCTTGGTATGGATACCTAACAACACCAAAATAACAATTCCAATTTGCTATCCAATGTGATATAAAAAGCACGGGAAACACACACCAAGTATGGAGACAAATGTGGCAATGCAAATATATGGAGGAAATTTTGCAATGCACTGGAAAGACACTAGCCAAGCTCAAATAATATTCAGGCACAAGATTGCTCAAAGGTGTGTCAATATAGCAATGAAGAAAAATAGCTCCACAAATATATCAATGTATCTCAAGGCCTTTTTGCTTTTTCTCTTTTTCTCTTTTCTCTTTTTTTTTTATACTTTTTACTGGCCAAATAACAACACTAGGAGCAACACTATCAAGTGATCACAATGCTATGAACAATGTGACACAAATATGAGATAAAGAGCAGCCTGAAAACGAGCAAAAAGATAGCTAGTCTTATGGGTTGTGGTACCTAAAGTTTGCTGTAGAATGGCTGTGGCTAAGTCTCACAAAGTTCAGCACATAACTAGTATAGCTTACGATATGTGGCCGGCAACACGTAACAAGTCCACAGGAAAATAGGAGGCGTGCCCAGGTGTTTTCTGCTAGTTATGGACGGAAACCACGGAAAAACTGCGCGCGTGGCAGGTGATTCCTGTCGGCAGCTATTGGCGCTGTATCGCCTGATGCTAATCACAGCGCGCGAGGCACGTGGACTGGCGCGGTTAGGTGCGACTGGATAAGAAATACGCGAGGACCCAGGAATAAAACAGCGCGCGCGGCCTGGGGAGCAGCAACAACCGAAACCGACAAGGATTGGGATGCGAGCGAGGCTGCTCCGTCTGCGAGTCCAGGAACAAAAACGCACGCGGTGGATTGGTCCAGCAACAAAAAGTGGCGGTTGCTTTTGGCGCGTAGCTCGGAACCAGGTGGACAGCGCGTTGAGCCCGCGCGTTTGACGCGATTGGCCTGGCAGCGCTCGGCGCGCCTGCGCGTACGACAACGCGAGGTGGCGCGCGATGGACTGGGCCCGGACGCGGTTTTGGAGTGCGAATCGGTAGGCGCGCGCGTGGTACGGAGTAGCTCCGACGGGACCTGCTGTTTGCTCGGAATACGAGGGTTGGCAGGTAGCGGAAAATGAGGCGCGCGGTGTGTGCGGCGGCAGTTACGTCGAATCGACGCGGGATTCTGGCAAAGCCAATGGGATACTCGCGGGATTCGTTCCACGCGTTTTGGCAGATATCGCTGGAAACAAAACGTGTGGATGTGGACCAAAAGGCGGAAAGTGGAAAACGATGCGATGGATGCGGAGCGGACAGCGATGGAAGTGTGCGCACGCGCGGTTCGAATAGGATAAGGCAACGGTGATGCGGTTTCCACGCGAAAAAGACAGGCAACGCGTAGCAGCTCTATGCAAATATTTTTGGTGGGATTTTCGGTATAAATCTAAGCAAAACACAAACTAGATGAACCCTAATTCTAATAGACAAAAACTAAAAACAGAAAAAAGGAACGCAAATCAACAAGAAACAGCAACTAGTAGATGCAAATTGGTGTTGATCTAGGCTCTGGCAATAAACTAAACAACTATTTTTGTGGGGCAATTTTCTGGATAGGTATGAAAAACACTCAAAACTAAAGGGAAATTGATAGCTCACCGAGGCAACCTGTAAATCTGATACCAAGATGATAAGGGGTGGCCCAATCTTCTCAGTGAACTCACAGATAACTTCTGAATTGATAACTAGTGCGCCACTAAGAACTCTCCGGCTGATCCCTGAAGCCAATGCAACAGATAGCAACCCAATGGATATTCTTAACTCCACACTCTTGCACAAGTAATCCACCGACTACAAGTGGTCCTGTACCGTCTTATTCCCAGTGGAACAGCAGGTAACACGTAAAGTTTGCAGATGAACTTCCAGTATGAAAGGCTAACAAGCAGTTTCAACTAGAGGTTATGGGGTTTGTTTGATTCAATCGTAGTCTAATCTATTCCACACGCAGGTGGTAGCTATATATGAGGGAGGGGTGCGGCCACAAGCTCCTTGCGCAAGCAATCCCTCTCCTACTCGACTAGGACTCCTATTTCCTAACACATATGGATACAAACCGACCCCACACACAAAGGGGTGCGGCCATATTGGTATACAGACCAATTGGACTCGTTTTGGAAACTGGCAGAAAACTATTTGTGGCTTGTTTCGGTCACCACGGTTTGCACGAGTCGAATTTCTTGATGGGGCCGGATCCATTGGAAAGCCCATCAAATTCCCTATCCGTATTGTGCTCGTTTGCTGTATTTGGAGCCCGTATGAAGAATCCATGACTATTTCAAATTCGGGACTCCTGGCAGTCCGAACTGAAACATTTATTCCTTGTTGTTGTTTTCCACGCTTCCTCCTCTTGCTCCTTGCTTCCTCGTCTCCATCCATGTTTGTGTTATTAATAAACCTAATCATACATAAGTTCATAGGCTTAGGTAGTATAACATTCTCATAAACACAAACACTATTTGTGAGGAAAGAATTCACCTTATCATAAACATCAGTGAGGCTTAATATTTCTTTCCAACTCAAGCATGAATGGACCTCATGGACCTCTATTATGTCCCTATCAACAAGTGGTCTTGTATCCCCCTATTCCCAGATGGAATAACAAGATATCATGCAACTTTGCAAAGGGTAAACTTTAAGATGAATGCTTAGCAGCAATACAATCTCAAGGCTAGGGTTGGTTGGTTTTGGTTTAAACTTGTTCTATCTAAACCACATGCAGGTGGTGGACATATATATGTGGAGGGTGCGGCCACAAGGGGCTCCTTGAGCCAGTCCCCTCCTCCTACTAGGACTAGGACTCCTACTAGGACTAGGAGTCCAACTATGACTCAAAGAGAGATACAAACCGATCCAGCATTAAGGGATTCGGCCAATTATGGTATACAAACCATACCTATTCAAAAATAGGATTTTCTATGGTGCATTTGACTTGGTGGATGCACCTATCCCCTTTTCTTGATGAATAACAATTGTTTTATTGAAATAACAATTGTTATGGATTGTTTTTACCATCTTGGAGCATTGTTTTCACCATGGCTCCTTTGTTTTCACCACTTGTATAGTTGTCTTCTAGCTCCTCTTGATTGATCTCCTCCATCATGTTTGTGTTATCAATAAACCTAATCATACATAAATGCATAGACTTAGGTAGTATAAAGTTCTCATAATCATGAATAGCATAATCAATAAGGAGTGAATTCACCTGTTGCTCTAGTAGCTTGGTCCTTGATCTTGTCATTGGTCCAAGTCTTACTTCATCTTTTTTAAGTGGTAATGTACTAGGGATGTCCTCATCATCCTCCCCCTCTTGAAAAGCCTTGATGTCCACATCAAGGTTCTCTCCATAATATGGTGTCAAATCCGAAACAATGAAAGAATTGCTCACTCCAAATTCATCAATTGGGAGATCTATCTTGTAAGCATTATCATTGATTCTTGCAATCACTTTGTAAGGACCAGCACCTCTTGGTAATAATTTTGATTTCCTTAGCTTAGGGAACCTATCCTTTCGAAAGTGTACCCATACCAAATCTCCTTATTGAAAAATCACCTCTTTTCTTTTATTATTTCTCCTTTGAGCAATATCCTTCCCTTTCTTCTCTATGGCATCCATTGTCTTCTCATGTATCTTCTTCACAAAATCAGCTCTCTTAGATGCCTCCATGTTGGTTCTCTCTTAAATAGGAAGTGGTAATAGATCAAGTGGTGTAGTAGGCCGATATCCATAAACCACCTCAAAAGGACATAATTGAGTAGTTGAATGCACAGCTCTATTGTAGGCAAACTCCACATGTGGCGAACAATCCTCCCACTCCTTCAAATTCTTTTTGATCATAGCTCTCAATAATGTGGACAAGGTTCTATTCACTACCTCGGTTTGTCCATCTGTTTGGGGGTGGCATGTTGTGGAAAATAATAACTTGGTTCCAAGCTTCCCCCATAATGTCTTGCAAAAGTAACTCATGAATTTCACATCTCTATCCGACACAATTGTCCTTGGTACTCCATGTAGTCTTACTATCTCTTTGAAAGGGAAGGATATTGCTTTTGTGGGAAGCATCATCACTTTTGTGGCAAGCAATGAAGTGTGACATCTTGGAGAATCTATCCACCACCACAAAAATTGAATCATGTCCCCTCTTTGTCCTTGGCAAGCCTAACACAAAATCCATGCTTATATCTTCCCCTGGTGTAGTTGGTGTAGGCAATGGAGCATATAATCCATGGGGCTTCAATTTGGACTTGGCTTTGTTGCAAGTGATACACCTTTGCACAAATCTATAGACATCTCTCCTCATATGTGCCCAATAAAAAATTTCAGCCAACATAAGCAATGTTTTCTCTCGTCCAAAGTGACCCATCAATCCACCACTATGAGATTCCTGTAATAACATCAAACGCAAAGAACACTCGGGAATACATAGTTTGTTAGCTCTAAACAAAAATCCATCATGTATATGATATTTATCCCAAGCCTTTACATTAGAACATTTACTATAGGGTGTAGAAAATTCTTTATCTTGAACATATAGTGGCTTTAATTCTTCTAAACCCGAAACTTGCACATCCAATTTAGTGAGTAGCATATTTTTCCTAGACAAAGCATCAGCTACCACATTATCTAATCCTTTCTTGTGTTTAATAATGTATGGAAAAGATTCAATAAATTCTACCCATTTAGCATGTCTCTTATTAAGATTGGATTGATTCTTTAAAAATTTCAATGCCTCATGATCAGAATGTATTATAAATTCCTTTGGCCACAAATAATGTTTCCAAACCTCAAGAACTCTAACAAGTGCATATAATTCTTTATCATAGACAGAATAATTCAATTGTGCTCCATGTAATTTTTCAGAAAAATAAGCAATTGGTTTCTTATCTTGCATTAACACTCCTCTAATACCTATACCACTAGCATCACAATCAATCTCAAATTGTTTATTAAAATTAGGTAGCATCAATAATGGAGCCGAAATTAGGTAGCATCAACAAGCAATTGGTTTCTTATCTTGCATTAACACTTGGATTTAGATAGTCCGCATAAAGTAATATACTGGTCAGATTAGCCACTTGGTTCCATTTAATTTCCTACATATATTTACATTTTCCTCATATCTTATTATGTTTCCTTTTGGCTCCCTTTTTACTAGGCGCATAGCATGTAAGTCATCGAAATACAGCTAGGAGGTATACTGGACGCCATGCTAGATGCGATGGAGCTTCCGAGATCAACTTCTGAGACGATTTTCGGTACGGACGGCATTGTCAATATCACTGTGACATTCTTTCCATCAGCAAGGAGGGTACACCAGAGGAATGGACAACACTCATGCAAGAGCAATCCATGTCCGTGATGCCGAGAATGAAGCGATGCATGAAGAAATTCAGTACATGGAGTGTTGCGAGAGGACACCGAGAGACTAATTATGCTAGGATGTTGAACATGCATTTTTCTCCAACTGACCAAGAAAGACCGAGAGATTGAACAACTTACAAAAACTGGGATTCCTTCATAGGTGGTCTGCGTGCTACTTCAGAGAAAATTGAGGAAATCATTCAAAAAATCCTGTGTGAGTTGAAAAACTATCAGGAACGCAAGATTGGTTATGTGTTTCTTGAACTTCAGAAGGCCACTTCTTACCTAGCAATTAGTCCTTCGGTCAGCTGATTTCAGGCAACAGGTACATTCCGTTGCTAGAATGAAACTGACTTCGGTACGAGTGAAGAGCTAACCAGCTAATATGAATCAGGGTTGGAGTGTCATGGAAATCGGTCATACAGTTATGAGTTCACTTACGAGACAAACAAGTGAACTGCATCACAACATTTTGATCTGCCACAAGGTACCATTGTGTTTTCTATTTCCTTCGTCGCCTAAGTTTATTTTAATATTGTATTGAGTCATGGCCTTCTCTATAGATGTACCCACCGTGGGCAATGTTGTTTTAGGTTATAAGAATGAACCCTGTCACTTAACTTGACTTTTTGTCACCTTATTTCACATTGTTGATTTATAGGTTGTCCAGATGTGCTTACTTCCAGGCTTCCAAGAATGATGCCTATGTACCTATAATGCCGTACCTACGCAAATAATATGTATCTACTGCTGGCGAAACATTTCTATGTGCACCGCTGAATCCGATGAACTGGTTGTCATGTGTTGTATTAGTATGGTCTAACTATCTTTGTGCCCGAAAGTTCCTGCATTTCGATTTTTGGTGTTTCCACATAGCTCGGGCCTATTGCAGCTACTTTCTTCTATACTTACACATGTAAGAATAGAATTACTGATAGAAAGAGAGGAGCTCGATGAGCATGGAGAAAAGTGGATAAATATGTTAACGATCGATTCTTCCCCAAGCCCTCTAATAGTTAGGGCATATCCAGCCGTTCGGCCCCCCAGGTTTCCGTTCGGCGCTTTTTAGCGATAATGCCGGCCCGCACCAAAACCTGGGGGGAGGCGATTTTACCAGCCGTTTGGTGACCCAGAAAAACAGAACGGCGATAACATTTGAAAGTTCCTCTTCCCGCCCCAAATAATAGAGCCCGAGTTCGGCGATCACGACAGCCATAGTTTGGGCAATCATATTACAAAAAACGCCACAGTTGGGCGATCAAATAGTCTAGATCGAATCACGGTCGGGCGCGCGCGGCGTGGGCACGGGTGGGCGATCAGGCAGAGGCGTCGGCCGGTGTCGGAGCAGGCGCCGAGCTCGGCGCAGCATCATCCAGGTCGATGACGGTAGATGCATCCTCCAGGTCGACGGCGGGCGCGGCATCCTTGTCGACGACGGGCGCGGAGTCCTCCAGGTCGACGATGGGCGCGGCATCCTCCAGGTCGATGTGCGTGCTCGGCGGCGCGGTGGCGTAGCTCGTGCCACCAGACGACGTAGTCGCGGCCGGAGTCGGGCTGATGTCGCTCAGGATGAGGGTGCACTGCGCCAGGAACCAAGCTCTCACCTCGGGGGTCATCGCGGCCGGGTCGCCCCCCGTGAGGAAGGCGAGGTCGTTGTTCCTTTTCTTTGCCGCGGTGCCAGTCCTGAGGAGGTCGATCTTGACCTGGGAGTTGGCCATGAGCGCCGCCCATCTCTGCTTGGCGATCTCCTCCCTCTTGCCGGCCTGGGTCTGGGCGTCGGCGATGCAGGTCTCGATGGACGCTTGGAGCTTTGCCGCTGCCGGCGCGTCGTCCCTTGCCAACTTGGCTTTCTTGTGGCCCATCGGCGGACGTCCTTCGGATGCACATGCAGCCACCGCGTCGGGGACGTACTCCTTGCCCTTGCCCATCGACCGCCGCACCTCCGCCCACTTCTTGCACCCCTCGATGACGACGAAGACATGGAGATACTTGAAGTCAGAGCCCTCGTTGTTCTTGTACACCTCGAGCATCCGGACGAGCTCTATCTCGCGGTTGGCGCCGCTCTGCGGCCTCGTCGCGATCTCCTCCTAGATGTCATGCCACTTGTTGCAGGCGGCCTGGATGTTCGCCCAATGGTTCGCCATGGCCTTCTGGCCGCGGTCGGTGACGCATGAGACAAAGTAGGGGTCGATCATCCGGCGCTCGTTGTACGCAGTCTTCACCCGCTTCCAGTAGTTGTCGACGTGCTGGTTGGCGCCGACGATCGGGTCCATGCTAATCGTCTTCCACGCCTCGGCGAGAAGAACATCCTACTTGTGCGCCCACTTGATGCGAGGCTCTTCGGGGGACGAGGGAACTTCCTTGGGTTCCTTGTGGGGACGGCCAGGACCACGGCGCTTTCGGCAATCCCCGGTCGGATCTGCTCCCTCTGGTGCTAGCGGCGTCTCGTCGATCTCGTCATCGCCGTCCTGCGACTCCGTCGCCTGCGTGCCAGTAGAGCATCCTTCGTCGTAGTCACCGCCTCCCTGCGCGAAAAACTCCCCGCTGTGCTTGAGGAAGCCCGGGCTCGCCGCCGCCGCCATCGAGCCGGCCACGATGATCTCGTCCATGTAGCCGATGTCCTGGGTCTGCAGCCCGGCCATGATCGCACGGCGGTGGGACGGGGAAGCTGTGTAGCCCGGCGAGGCGTCATACATCATCGGGGGATGGTAGGCGAAGGTGAGGTTGGGGTTGAAACCGCCCAGGGGGTCAGCTTCGACGAACCACGCAGGCGTCGGGTGCGGTGACGGACGTGGTGATGGCGATGGCGACTTCTTCCATCCGGCGAAGATGGGGCCGAAGCCGGTCTTTCGCTTGGCGAGCGGCGCCGCGGATGCGACCGGAGTAGGCGGCTCATCCAACGCCTCCACGTCCTCCTCCTCATCATCCTCCTCCTCTTCCTTGGCGGCGGCCTGCTCCTCCGCCTGCAGCTGCGCCATCAACTGCCTCTGCCGCTGGGCCGCCTCCCTCCCCCGGCGCATGACGTTGGCCGTTGCCAGGCGCGTCTTCTCGGCGATCCAGTCCTTGTTGGTCATGCCGGGCGGCTTCTCCTTCGGCGCTCTTGGCTTGTGCGGTTTCTTGCCGAGCTCGGAGGTCGCGGGAATGGCTACGGCGACGGCAGCGGCGCGGGGTCCTGTGAATCGGGCGGGACCGCGGGAGCCATGGCGTCTAGATCTCGGGATGGGGGCAAATGGCGGGAATGGAGTGGGGGAGAGGTACATGTGGGGGGAAAAGTGGGGGGAACCGCCGAAAAAATGGAGGGAAATCGCTACCAAAAAGCGCGCGCCTGTTCTAGTACTGATTGGGCTCGGGACTGCGCCAACCACGCGCGCTGGGAGGCGCCAACAGAAACCACCTGGCCGCACTATTTGGAGCCGTCTCCTCTCTGTTTTCAGTAGTTTCTGTTTGTTTTCTCCAGTTTTTATCTCTAGGATTTCTGTGCTGAACTTTGTGAGCCTTAGCCAAAGCCTTTCTACAGCAGTAAGTAGGTACCTTACCCAATAAGAATAGCTATCTTTTGCTCGTTTTCAGGCTGCTCTTTATCTCATATTTGTGTCACATTTTACATAGCATTGTTATCACTTGATAGTATTGCTCCTAGTGTTGTTATTTGGCCAGTAAAAAGTATCAAAAAAAAGAGAAAAAGAGAAAAAAATTTAGAGAAAAAGCAAAAAGGCCTTGAGATACGTTGATATATTTGTGGAGCTGTTTTCACTATTGCCGACACACCATTGAGCAATCTTGTGCCTGAATATTATTTGAGCTTGGCTAGTGTCTTTCCAGTGCATTGCAAAATTTCCTCCATATATTTGCATTGCCACATTTGTCTCCATACTTGGTGTGTGTTTCCCGTGCTTTTTGTATCACATTGGACAGCAAATAGGATTGTTATTTTGGTGTTGTTAGGTATCCATACACCATATACCTTGTTTGTCATGTGATTGTTAACACCCTGGGTATTCTCTTCTTCACATCAAAGCATATTAGTTGCCACTACTTGTTGGTAAGTATTTCTATTCACTTTGGAACGGTAAGATAATCTATTGTCTTGCTAGATTTTTGAGTGAGTTGTGAGAGAACACCACATCCCATTGTTATTTGTTACTAACAAATTAATCAATGGAGTTTTGTAGTTCTTCTGTGTGCAGTGATACTTTCTGGGAGGAGGATTCTAGTGGAATACTTGCAGCAAATCTGTTCCACTTCACATGAGACATCAATGGTAGTACTGTTGCTATTACCCTTGATAAGGGTACATGGTCTAATTTTGTTAGTATTGAGGTTATTGAAGCATTACAGTTGACATCTTATGCAACTCGCAGTTCATTTATGTTGAAAACTAATGATGCTACACTTCACATTACTCATGCTACCTGGATTCCGTTAACTATTCATGATCATACAGTACGAATTAGGTGTAATGTGCTTCCTAGAACATTTACTTGCTGTCACCTTTTGTTGAGTGCAATGTGGTGCAATAGCTATAAGGTTAATTTTGATAGCCATTATCCTGATTTACAATTCTTTTAGAATAATAAGAGAGATTGGATAATACATGAAAGTCCTACAACATTTAAAGGAATTAGACATCAACCGTTGATTATGAGATTGGTAGAGGTTGAGAAGACCTATGAGGCTGTTTCTACTAATGTAACTATGTCTACTCCTCGTGTTGTGTCTTGTGATGTGCAGGTTTCTTTTGAAGAAAGGGAGCCTATAGTACAACCTGCACCACCACCATCATCACATCCATTGGAGGAGCATACCATTGTGCCTAGTTTGTTTCTTGTGATATGCAGGTTACTTTTGAAGAAAGGGAGCCACAACAAGTAGAACCTGCATCACCACTTGAGATAGTTGAATTGGTACCTAATTATTCTGAGGAGGATGCTATTGATAAAGGTGCTGATTTCGTATTACCCCTCTTAAGTATTGAATTATGTGAACCCACTAAATTGCTAGTTGTTTCTTGTGAATCTACATGTGATAATGTGTTAATTTTGAAATTTAATCATGTGGTGTTGATTTCACATAAAGAAGTACTTGCTAAAATACCACCTAATGATATTGTGGATTACATCATGTTAAATGAATCAATTAATGTGCAAAGTGCTATGAAAAGATTGCTGAAATTTCATATGTCAATTCTAGCAATTATGTTTCTTCTTTCACTTTTAACTTGATTGGTGACTATAACATGAGTGAAATTTTTATGGTGGATCATATATGCATAACTTGTGATAAAGTGGCCGAATTGAACATTGTTTTACCTTGGGTAGATAAGCTACAACTTCCTACATATGAGCATGATTTTACACATATGTTTGGTTTGCCACAATACTTGTCACATACATGTGCTAATAAATTGTTCTTCACTTATATTTGCAAACTAAGTTGCAATTTACATGATGATTATACTAAACATGAGAAGAAAATTATGTGTACTACTACTCGGCCATTACTTTCTTATATATATCAGAGTACCACAGTTGAAGCATGGTATCCACTATATAATGAGTTAATTTGTTTGGATTGCTTTGACTTTACTACCACCAATTTTAATCATAGATCTTCTGTGGAGACACTTGGTTTGATACTAAACGATAAGAATTTATACATGAATGTCTCTCATTTTGATCATGATTTATTGAGCTTCACTTATATTTGCAATTGTGATTGCTATTTTATGGAGTGCTATGATAATTATGTGATGTTTTTAAGCAAAATTCGTGGTCACATGTCTTGGGCACAATTTTATGATATGATAACAACTAATGCACCTCATTATAGATATTTGTATTGTGCATACACGTTGTTCTTTTTGTTTCTTCCACTTTCAGCTTACTACAAGCCGAGGACGGCTTGTCTTGAAGAAAGGGAGGATGATAGGGACATAATAGAGGTCCATGAGGTTTATTCATGATTGAGTTGGAAGAAAATATTGAGTCTCACTGATGTTTATTATAAGGTGAATTATTTCCTAGTAATAAATAATGTTTGTGTTTGTGAGAACGTTATACTACCTAAGCCTATGATATGTATGATTAGGTTTATTAATAACACAAACATGGATGGAGAAGAGGAAGCAAGGAGCAAAAGAAGGAGGCATGGAAAACAACTACAAGGAAATGATGTTTCAGTTCGGACTGGCAGGAGTCTCGAATTTGAAATAGTCATGGATTCTTCATACGGGCTCCAAATACAGCAAACGAGTACAATCCGATTAGGAAATTTGATGGGCTTTCCAATGGATCCGGCCCCATCAACAAATTCGACTCGTGCAAGCCGTGGTGACCGAAACAAGCCACGAATAGTTTTCTGCCAATTTCCAAATAGAGTCCAATTGGCTGCACCCGTGTTGGGTCAGTTTGTATCCGAGTTGGTTGAGTCCAAACAAGTAGGAATAGGTAAATTTCGTGGGGAATCACCCCCTCCCTCATATATAGCTACCACCTGCGTGTGGAATAGATTAGACTACGTTAAATCCAAAAACCCTAGACCTCTAGATTGAAACTGTTTGTAAGCCTTTCATCTGGAAGTTCATCTGCAAACTTTACGTGATACCTGTTGTTCCACTGGGAATAAGACGGTACAGTACCACTTGTAGTCGGTGGATTACTTGTGCAAGAGTGTGGAGTTGAGAATATCCTTGGGGTTGCTATCTTTTGCATTGGCATCAGGGATCAGCCGGGAGAGTTCTTAGTGGCGCACTAGTTATCATACTGGAGTTATCTGTGAGTTCACTGAGAAGATTGGGCCACCCCTTATCAATGCCTATCCTCGGGCGAACTCTCCTGTAGGTGTAGGGTTTCCACCTGAGTTTAGTTTTCTCTCCTCTGGCGATCTGCGCGTCGTGAGTTCCCAGTGTTCGAGGTGCTCCTGATCCACCTTAGGCCTTGTTTGGTACTAGAGTATTTTAGAGGATTAGTGAGGATAATCCCTAAGGCCTTGTTTGTTTCTCAGGTATTTCCTGGGTTTGGTGAGTATTTTCCCGGCCCAATCCCGAAACCCAGCAGAATAATTTTTGGCCGTTTGTTTCTGGAGTTTTGTGATAAGGACACAATAGAGGTCCATGAAGATTATTTATGTTTGAATTGGAAAGAAATACTAAGTCTCATTGATGATTATTTTAAGGTGAATTCTTTCTTATTTTTAAATATTGTTTGTGGTTATAAGAATGTTATACTACCTAAGCTATGTTTATTAGCAGGGTTATTGTTAACACAAACATGGATGGAGGATGATCTCAAGAGGAGCTTGAAAACAATAGGTGGCTGATGGGAAACAAGCTTGCAAGTGTTGAAATCAATCAAGCCATGGTGAAAACAATTCATAACAATTTTTATTTCAATAAAACAATTGTTATTCATCAAGACAAGGGGATAGGTGCCTCCACCAAGTCAAATGCACCATAGAAATCCTATTTTTCGAATAGGTATGGTTTGTATACCATGTGTGGCCGAAATCCCATAGTGTGGGTCGGTTTGTATCCATATGTGAGTCCAATTAGGAGTCCTAGTCCAAGAGGGAAAGGTTGCTTGCGCAAGGGACCCCTTTGTGGCCGCACCCCTCCTCTCTTATACCCCTCCTGCGAGTTGAGGAAAGGGAGACCAAGTTTAAGATAAACCCTAGATTTTCTAGATTGAACCATGTTCATCTGAAAGTTATGCCCACCTTGTTGGTGGTGTTACTCAAGTCAAAGTTGCGTGATATCTTGTTATTCCATCTGGGAATAGGGGGATACAGGACCACTCGTGATCATTGATTACGTGTGCAAAAGTGTGTAGTTGAGAATATCCAAAGGGATTGGTTGTTGTTGCATTGGCAACAAGGGTCATCCAAGTGAGAGGTCTCAGTGTAGCACTAGTTATCACAAAATCCAGAAAACCACAAAAAGAGAGAGAGTTTATCGAGAAGATCGGGCCACCCCTTATCATTTTGGCCCGGTAATATCCCCACCATTCCCTTCCTTTCCCCCCGAAACCCCCTGGTCCGGCCCGTTTCTTTCTGAGACAGAAAACGCGAGCCCTACCTCGTGTTTCATCCCCATCCCGAGCGACCCGAACGAGCGATAGGAAGAGAAACGGCGGCGGCGTCCGAGGCGAGAGAGAAAGGGCGGCGTCCTCCGAGGCGAGAGAGACGGCGGCGAGCAAGGGAGACGGGAGAGAGAGACCGCTTCGAATCGTCGACGCTGCCGTTCTTCGATCCCGGTATGCGCCTTTCTCTCTGTCCCCCTCCCTCCCTAGGCACGCCCTCGTCTTCTCCCTCACGCCATGGACGGCGGCCGGCCTTCCCTCCTCCGGCGAGGGATGACATCGGTCCCCTATTCTGCTTAACAGAAACATGGCAGGCTTGGTGGTCAACCGGGGTAGAGGATGTCCGGCCGCCTCATATGTTGGGGCTGGTACTACTACCCCTGGGACAGCCAGACTGCCAGGGACGTGGAAGAGGAAGTTCAAATCTCCAGCGCAGAGGAGGCCCTCAACACCATCGACCTCATACTCTGGCCGACCAAGATTAAACCAGAGGACGTGCCCGGTAGTTGCAACGATTCAGTGTTACCGATACGTCCCTGAAAAGAGTTGTTGCACATCCAATAAAATATTTATCATTACTTTCTTCTGTAATCAGAGATACTCCATATGCAGTACTGAACCATGTTCGACTTATCCATATATGATAGTACTAATAAGCATCAAAACCTCTTGCCCTTTATATTTTTCAGTCCAAATTACCCACTATATATGCCACCACCAAGTAACGACAGCGTTGGTTGCATGGCTCGTATGCTAGCTTAGTTACGTTTTGTACAACCTAGCACCCTTGATGCAAACTGGTATATAGAGCTTCTTATCTGCATTTCAATCTTCAGGTCCAAGTGATCATGATGCATAACTGAAATCCTGCAGCTTGATTACTGGTTGCTTTCACAATTGACCACTAGCATCTATTTTATTTTCCTCTCTTCAGTTAAATTAGTTGGGAATCAGATACTTCGTATTGTTTATCAGTATTCTTTTTGCATTAAAATAAACTGGGATAGGACAGTAATTATAGATTTATCAGGCCGTGCGCTTGGTGCCCATTAATTCTATTGTAGGCTTGAGCTATTGTCAACTCTGTTTTTTTGTGTGGTCTGATATACAAATCTGATATATAAATATACATAATATTAGGAAATCCTTAGCTATTCTTTATACCTGAGAAAGCAATTAAGAACTTTGTGCCAGGGGCAAGAATCTTGTCTGCAGTTCCACGAAATGGTTGAGCCACTATAAATATATGTTCAGTTTCATTTAAAGAAACTCCCTAGCCTTGAAGGAATGCAACATCTTGCTTGCTTTTCTGTTCAACTCTTGTTTTGTTGCGCATTTCTGCATCCGGATGCAAGTTCATGGTGTAGCATGGAAATTTATTATTTCTGCAGATTTTGTGCTTCCTTTTCTTTTTAAACGAAGAGCTACATATTTTCTAAGTTAAGTTCTCATACTGGGAGTTAAGTTCTCATATCTTGTCTGACTATATAATTCTGGCTACATAATGCTTGGTCTGCACAAGTCCATTCATTTTATCATGATATAATTATTTTTCTACCCATTTTGTTGTCCATTGCCTTTGGTAGCAGTGTTGTTGCATTGAAACATTTTAATTCCTCCGTCACAAATTGAGCATTTTAATGTTGAGGTTTCTTAGAAAATTCCTCTGTCAGGATGCGTCTCATATTTTGAGTTGATAGATTATGTCTTATCAGAGTTCCATCGAGAAAAAAAAATAGATTAAATGATATAGGTGAAGAGAAAATCTGGTAGATTATGCCCTATCTTAGTTGCATTGAAACTATAGTTTCTACCACAAAACATGCCTGCTTGTGATGAGATTAGATTAGAGTACTGTTGCAGCAGTCCCATGCAAAATCTCTGTTTGATTAGATTAGATTAGACAAAATATGGAGGCGATGCATAGTAGTAGCTGATGGTTTGTACTTTGTAAAGGAAACAGGGGTTTTCTTTTCCTTTTCCTGGTAGCTATTACCGTTTTTCTGTTCCTCGGAGTCCTTGACAGCAGACTAAACAGGACTGATCTTTCTTTCTCCTGTCTTGCAAACAGATGGAGGTTCTTGATCTTGGTGCTTCTCACCATCCTCGGCTACATCCCCGGCATCATCTACGCGGTCTACGTGCTCGTCGCCCACGAGCGCCACGACGACAACCAGGGGGAATATGTTTCCGTCACTTGATTTGCCTTCCGCTGTAATAATAATTATATATGCTTTGCGACGAATCCGCCCCGAACCGTCATTATTCGTGCTTCATCCGGATTGTTTGGCATGGCTTTGGGCTTTACAAACTAGCCATCTGGGTGATGGTTTCGGTTGGGCCTTTATCATCATGCGGTGTGTTGACATGGTGGTCCAGTTTGTTTATATGTTGTGTAAATCTGAATAAATTTGAACATTTGGATGTCAAATATGGCAGCTTAACTTATTTGCATACTATTTTTTTTTTGGCTATCACATGAAAAAGATTGCATTTTTTGTCTCTCTACATGGGAAAAAAAAAACTGAGCAGTTGTACCGTGCATCTCCATGTGTGCCTGTCACGTACGATAAACTGATCGGGTAGTATATTGTGCTTGTCCATGTGTGCCTATCACGTACAATAAAACAATTTTTGTTTGTGTGTGTCACGTACTTACAAACCCCTAGGGGATTGAGCTTTGTGGGGATTAGGTGTGGGGAGGGGTTTCACCCAAACCCCTAGGGGATTATCCCCACTAATCCCCATAAAACCCCTAGAAACAAACATGGCCTAAAGGGTTTGGGTGAAACCCCCACCTTCACCCATCTCCTCAAATCCCTTCCCCCAATCCCACTTGTTAGAGGGAGTGGATTTGATATGGAGAAAACTACACTATAAGTTGAGGGAATTTTGGGGAAAAGTGGGAATAAACCCTGCTAATACACTTGCACCAAACGGATTTTCGGAGATTTGGGGTTAGACCGGGATAATCCTCTCCAATCCCCAAATATACACCCGTACCAAACAAGGTCTTATGGGGTGGAATGTTGTGTGTTATGTGTATATGAGCCGTGCCTTTCATGCCTATATACAGTTAGGCCCGGCCCAATCTCACGTTCAATACAGAAAATGAGGTCAATATCTATTCTTACCAACAGGTAAAAGCATCTACCGCAGATAGATGATGACCCCTCCTGGGTACTGCGCGCCTCACTCAAACATGTTCCTTCCAAACTGTTTGAGGAAATTGCATGAACCAGCAACTCTCGGGGTAATAGTTGCGTAGACCAGTCACTTGAGTTTGGTTTTGCGCAGACCAGCAACTCTAGGCGCAATTCATTACAAGAAGCTCTAATTATTTTATCAAACTATCTAACAGCATAGGTGTGGCAGCCACGGTGGCTTGGGCGTGTGCCTGCACCATGCAGAGACGTTCCATTGCCCCAGATTTGCTACATTCTACATGTAACAATGATCTAGAAAGGGAGAGAAAACATGCATAATTCTAGTACATATGGTTTGCTTGTGGAACAAAACTGGAGCATTATAGCATTATGTCTTTATAATATAATCACTTAGGAAAATTAGACAGCAACCTATTTTGAACACATCAATGGCACATACCAGTATGAACTAAGGTATTTATGCTGACCCTTAACCCCAACGAAAATTAAGAGTAATTGGAAAAAGGAGTGGTCTAAGCGGGGACTTACTATGTGAAGTAGATTGGATCGTCGGATTCAACCGCCGGCGTCCTAGTTACCTCGTGATGGCTCACCAATGGGGCCGTTGTCGCCTGAGAAGAAATGGAGCATACCAGGGTCTCCCTATCCGTCTCGGCCATGTTTAGCGGACCCATGGTGGACCGGACGTTGCCGCAACCATCGCCATCTCCATCACATCACAGATCGGTCGTGCGGAGAAAAACACCCGGCCACCGGCTCGGCTCTCGGCGGTCTCATCGAGCCGTCGCCATCCCCATCACATTACAGATCGGTCGTGCGGAGAAAAACACCCGACCACCGGCTCGGCTCTCGAGGGTCTCATCGAGCCGGTGCCGCAGCCTATGCTCGGCTTTTTCTCTCTAACTGGTATCGTTTTTCCATAGTTAAAGCAACTCCAATGCGCTCGCACGGTAAAAGTCGCCACACGCTCAGCACCGATGACACGGTGCACGAGGACGTTATCACCCCGAACATGTTTGTTGGCACCGTATTTTAGTGTGTCTTAAAGTGCGGTGTTATTTGGCGTCTCCGACGCCCACGTGCGCTAAAAATCTATACCAGCGCTGTAATATAGTTTTAGTGCGTCGTATTTCTGTGGGCATGTTGAAGTTGCTCTTACGCCATCGGCACACTCAACACCACATGTTAACAGCCAGGTCAGCTCATAAGGTGGGCCAGCTTTGTCAGATCGTTGTTAAACCATGTAATTTGTTCTTTAGAAGGTCCTTGCAATAGATTACACCTATAGTTGCTGGTCCGCGCAAAAACAAATTCGAGTGACTGGTTTGCGCAACGATTGCCCCGAGAGTTGCTCGTTTATGCAATTTCCTCAAACTGTTTCAACTTTGAACTAGAGAAGCGGGGGAGAGAAGGTCTTCCTAGAACAATACAAAAAACCTCTACACCCAGTTTTGCCACACTTAAATATTTGATAACAAATATTGATGGAAGAGGCCCAAGGCGACATACCTATTACTGTCACACAAAACTGCCAACGTATATACACCATTACCAGCAAACCGGATCATCTTCTCTTATCTGGTGATAAGGTTAACTCCTCCAGTGGCAGTACATGACAAATATATATAAGCAATATCCTCAAGTGTCCATCCTAACTAAAATGCTATTAACATTTTGAGAAGATAAAGCTACAGAGTTTTATCGTACCAAACCAGGCTTGTTTTTCCAAACCAGAAAAACAAAAGAAACCAGAACCAAATGTTAAAATCAGTTAGGGGCCTGGCGCTTTCACCATGCCAATCAACCTACCATCAGCTGGAAAGCTAAATTAGAACATCCTGCTCCCCCATGAGCATAAGTTACACAAGCCAGGGGATAATAAAGCAAGTAGCTCGCACAACATTAACAACCATATCGCTGCCTAATGTTCATGCTTGACACGCCCTTTTAGTATCCCCGGAATAGGAGGCGAGGTCCGTGGCCTAATTCCATTTGGCCTTGAAGGTTGGGGTGCTTGGTGCCCATAAATATTTGATGTGCTTGAGCATTCAACCCCGTTTGCAACCAAAGCCATGGCACCATCAGTTTCTTCCTTACCAGAGAACCCCATTGCTTTCAATATAAAGGAATCATCATGCAGCTCAAATGGAGTGCTGCATTTTCAGAAATATACATGTTAGTCATGGTTTCGAAAGATATTTCTTACATAGCTATAAGTTTCACAAGATTTCACGATCTCGAATATTCTGCATCATTAGTAGGTGAGCGCTGATCATGCCTAGTACGCATTCACTGATCTTTAAAAAGATAACAAACTAGGTATAGACTGGTCTTCACTGAATAATGGTGTTACTGGATATTAGCTTTGCCAATTGCCATCATATTGGACACCACAAGGCCCTCAACTGGTGTTAATGAACAGACTTTTACTGAGATTGGTAATACATGGTTACTTCTGGGTTAGCTGATTACTCTCATGGACTACTATATCAATCTACAGCAGGTTGACCTCCCGTGTTACATGAAGAACACAACTCCCTTCCTACCCCATCAACAATTGTAGCACTGCTGCCTCTGCATCCATTAGCTCCCGTGTTAGAAGTATACACCGGCCACTAGAAACAACCAATTGATCTGTCACGAGCCCAACTGAAAATAATATGTTGCCAAACTCAACACAAATCTTGCGATAAATTTTAATTTCTGGCATCAACAACGCTCAGTTTCTCGCTAGATTTTCATGTTCTTATTCCATGATTTGCCCAAAAAGACCCTTATGATTCATTTGCATTAGCCTTATCAGTTTTATTTACTAACATAGCTAATTGTGAAACTGCTGACTGAAATCCAAAGTTATGTTAAAAGTGAAAATATGGTAGTTAAATTTTTGCTCCGTTAAAGAAAAGCTTGCATTTAGCATTTTTGCTGGACTAAATACGGCATGGGATCTGCTAAGACCCATATAAATGTTTCATGACAACAGGTGAGGAGAAAATAAAGGCACAAAGAATGTGAGAATAATCCTTGCTTATGTAGAATGTTCTAGTAGGTACTACTAGTACTGGTTGTAAGCCTTAGGCTGCTTTGTCATTGTGGTTAGGAGCAACGAAAAAAATAGCGTGCTATCCAAAATAGCGTGGCCCTTCTCGAGAGGCTATAAAAGATATAGCGGGATATAGCGAAGTTACATTTAAAATAGCGTGATGAAAAAAATGGTGCAAAATAACCCAAATATTAAAGATTTTAGGCTAATCAACACTAAAAAATTTGTCCAAAAGCAATGCATGCATAACCAGGTAACCATTTCAAATGTCAAGGCCAAGTCCATGGCACAAATACAAATACGAGGTGAGATGTGAATCTATAGGTAGCTTGTTAGTCTCTTTGTGTGATATGCATATGGCAAGAAACATGCATACACTACCTAAAATTTAATTATATGAAAGAAACATGCATCAAGTTCAACTATTTAACTACAAGCAATGTTGTATAAGAAAAAAACTATAGGAAAACAACACAATTTGGACTATTGCATGATATAATAATATAGCGCGCTATAGCGTTACCTAGTTTAGCGTCATTTAGCCTTAGGAGTAGAAAGTTGTAGAAGGCTGTAGAAAGCTAGCTGTAGAAATCTGGTTGTGGAAGGTTGTAGAAGGTTGTAGTCACAGACCTATGTAGCCTATATATATGGCACTATGTAATACAAGTGAAGCAAGCATTTGCAGGACATAGCAATCAGAGAACACCTTCCCACACACACATTTGGTATCAGAGCCAGATTGGCAAGGAGAGGAGAGGATCCTGAGAGATGTCAGCCCCAGTTGAGCAGGGTGTTGCCCGCAGTGCGTCTCGCCCGTCACGGCGCCATTCCCCTTCACCACCACCGAGACGACCGCGCCACGGCGAGGCTGCAAGGCGCGAGGTTGTCGTCGAGCGCGTCGTGAAGGAAGTTGGCGATGGCAATTACCCGATGCTAACGCGGACGAACTACACCGAATGGAGCCTCCTCATGAAGGTGAAGCTGCAGGCTCGGGGCATTTGGGATGCTATCGAGCTCGGCACCGACGACTTCCACGAAGATCGGATGGCGCTGGAGGCCATCTTGCAAGCGGTGCCACGTGAAGTGATTCCTGGTTTGGCTGTCAAGCGGATAGCAAAGGAGGCGTGGGAGGCGAACCGAGCCATGCGTGTTGGTTCAGACGGCGTGCGGAAGGGCAAGGTGCAGCAGCTGAAGAAGGAATTTGAGATGATCTCGTTCCGCGACGGGGAGTCCGTTGATGATTTCGCGATGCGCCTCACCAACTTGGTTACAAGCCTCGTCACGCTCGGAGCACCTATCGACGAAGCTCAAGTCGTCGAGAAGTTCTTGCGGGTTGTGCCGCCTAGGCTGTCGCAGATAGCACTTGCAATCAAGACCCTCCTTGACACTTCTGATATGTCGTTGGAGGAGGTCACTCACCGGAGCCGCTGCGTGAGCAGCGCGAGCTTCTACTCACCGAGGAGCAGTGGCAACAAAAGATGAAGGAACGCCAAGGAGGCACCTCCTCCCGGCCTGCGCGTGGCATGGCATAGCAACGACGTCGGCCACCGCATAAGAAGAATGGAGAAGGCGGCAGCGATCGTGCAGCAGCTAGGGAGAGCCAGCGCGATGACACATGCCGCAACTGTGGCCGCCACGGTCATTGGGCCAAGGACTGCGGGCAGCCTAGGAGAAACGGAAACAGGGCATATTTGGCCCAAGCAGAGGAAGATGATGAGGAGCTCTTTTC
This sequence comes from Alopecurus myosuroides, assembly GCA_028641055.1. Classification (NCBI taxonomy): domain Eukaryota; kingdom Viridiplantae; phylum Streptophyta; class Magnoliopsida; order Poales; family Poaceae; genus Alopecurus; species Alopecurus myosuroides. Next base: position 243,150,937 of record CM054061.1, read on the forward strand.
ATGGCACAGGCTAGCGAAGCTCCTGCGCTAGCCTTGACGGTGCAGCAAAGAGAAGCTCCTGCCCATGTCATGAAGGCGCAGCAAAGCAACGCAGCCATGGTGGTGCAGCAAAGCGTCATTCCAGCCCCAGCCATAGTGCTGAAGGACAACATCACCACACCTCCAAAGCAAGCTCCACTTCACATTGACGAACCGAAGGCAAAAGCCTACCTTGGGACGAGCAGCGATGATGAGCGAATCGAGGGCTGGTACCTTGACACCGGTGCCACAAATCACATGACGGGCCGTGGCGATGCCTTCGCTGAAATTGACCGAACGGTCACCGGCACCGTTAAATTCAGCGATGGCTCAATTGTCGAAATCAGGGGTATCGGCACCATCATCTTCGCCGGCAAAAATGGCGAACACAAGGCTCTCAGCGACGTCTACTACATCCCACGCCAGAAGAACTCAATTATCAGCATTGGTCAGCTCGACGAGAGCGATGCAAGACTGCTGATCTGGAGAGGTGTGCTTCGCATATGGGACCAACAAGGTCGACTCCTTGTTCGGGTTAGGCGCGGCCAGAATCGTCTCTACGTCATCCACCTTGAGGTTGCCCGACCAATCTGTCTCACTGCCGGTCGTGATGATGTTGCTTGGCGCTGGCATGAGCGATTTGGGCATCTCAATTTTGATGCTTTGGAGAAAATGGGACGCCTCGACATGGCACGTGGGCTGCCACGGCTGGAGCATGTGGAGCAATTTTGCGACACGTGCGTCATCACCAAGCATCGCCGCAGAGCATTCCCTCAGCAAGCAAGGTACCGCGCACAGGAACTACTTGAGCTCGTCCATGGCGACCTTTGTGGTCCTATTTCACCAGCAACACCTCGAGGTCGGCGCTATTTCTTGCTGTTGGTGGATGACGCCACTCGCTACATGTGGGTGATGCTCCTGGCAGCCAAGAACAACGCGCCAGACGCCATCAAAAGAGTCCAGGCAACAGCAGAAGCTCAAAGCGGACGCAAACTGCGCGTTTTCCGCACTGATAATGGCGGCGAGTTCACTTCAACAGAGTTTGCCGCCTACTGTGTTGATGAAGGGATCCAACGCCACTTCTCCGCTCCATACGCCCCACAACAGAATGGAGTAGTCGAGCGGCGGAACCAGACGGTGGTTGCAATGGCGCATGCTTTGCTGAAACAAAGGAGTATGCCGGCTGGATTTTGGGGGGAGGCGGTGAGCACTGCCGTCTTCCTGCTGAACCGAGCTCCCACCAAATCCCTCACCGGAAAGACGCCCTATGAAGCATGGCATGGCCGAAAGCCGACTGTCCACTACCTTCGAACCTTTGGGTGCTTGGCATATGTTAAGGAACAGGGAAACCTACGCAAGCTTGATGACCGCAGCTCTCCTGTTGTCTTCATCGGCTACGAGGAAGGAGTAAAGGCATACAGGCTGCTGGACCCAGCAACAAGTTTTGTCCGCATCGCCCGTGATGTTATCTTTGATGAAGAGAGTGGTTGGGATTGGGCAGGAGAAGGCAACGGATACTCCGGCAACAACTTTGACATAGAGTACATCATCAGGGAGCCCAACCAGGTGTCCAGTTCAGGAGATGATGAACCCGTGTCATTGAGACATGCAGATCAAGGTGCCTCAGCCAGCGCACCACCATCACCGCCATCTGCTCCAGCAGCAAGTGCTGCACCCCCGACAACTCCAGAATTTGCCACGCCACTCGATGTTGCACATGGCGATACACCAGTTCGCTATCGCATGGTCGAGAATCTGATTGGAGGAGAAGAACCGGTGCCCGGCCTAGCACCGCGCAACCTCGACTCTGAGTTACACTTGGCCAGCACAGGGGAGCCATGCTCATTTGCAGAAGCTGAGCGTGACAAGGCTTGGCAGGCAGCCATGCGTGAGGAAATTGAGGCGGTGGAGCGAAACAAGACATGGGAGCTCGTGGATCTGCCACCAGGGCATCAACCAATAGGCCTCAAATGGGTCTATAAGTTGAAGAAAAATGAAACCGGCAGAGTAATCAAACATAAAGCACGGTTGGTCGCCCGCGGCTTCGTCCAACAAGTCGGCGTAGACTTTGATGAAGTTTTTGCTCCCGTGGCTCGCATGGATTCAATCCGTCTACTGCTTGCTCTAGCTGCCCGGAGGGGTGGCCTGTCCACCACATGGACGTAAAATCAGCCTTTCTCAATGGAGAACTGAAGGAGGAAGTCTATGTGAAGCAGCCACCAGGTTTTGTCGTCCAAAGAGAAGAAGGAAAGGTTTTGCGGCTGCGCAAGGCCCCCCTATATGGCCTGCGACAAGCACCACGAGCATGGAATGCAAAGCTTGATTGCACACTCAAAGAAATGGGCTTCAAACAGAGCGAGCACGAGCATGCAATCTACCTGCGCATCAACGGTGATACAACATTGCTTGTTGGAGTATATGTGGATGATTTGATCATCGCAGGTTCATCCAAGGGATCAATAGGGAGCTTCAAGGACGAGATGAAGAAAAAATTCGAGATGAGTGACCTTGGATTGCTTTCATTCTATCTCGGAATCGAAGTCCAGCAGCACGGTGACGGCATCACCCTATGTCAGGCACACTACGCCTCACGCATCCTTCAGCTAGGAGAAAAGGTGGACCCGACGGAGTACCGACGGATCGTTGGCAGCCTTCACTACCTCGTCCACACCAGGCCAGACCTAGCCTTTGCTGTTGGGTTCGTGAGTCGATTCACGGAACGACCCACGAAGGAGCACATGATGGTTGTGAAGAGAATTCTTCGCTACGTTGCCGGCACGACCAACTATGGTCTTCACTACAAGCGGAAGACAAAGGAGGCACGGCTGATTGGTTACAGCGACAGTGACCTCGCTGGAGACATTGACACCAGAAAGAGCACGAGTGGCACACTATTCTTCCTGGGCAATTGCTTGGTAAGTTGGCAATCTCTCAAGCAAAGAGTGGTTGCTATGTCTTCCTGTGAGGCAGAGTATGTGGCAGCCGCAAGTGCAGCAAACTTAGGAATTTGGCTAGCTCGACTGCCGGGGGAACTCCAAGGAAGAAAAGCTGAGACAGTTGAGCTAAAGGTGGACAACAAATCTGCCATAGCATTAGCCAAAAATTCAGTCTTACACGAACGCAGCAAGCATATCGATCTTCGGTATCACTTCATCAGAGGGTGCGTGGAAGATGGAAGTATCAGCACCAGTTTCATTGGTACATCAGATCAGCTTGCAGACATCTTGACAAAATCTTTGGGGCCAGTGAAGTTTAAGGAGCTGCGTGCTAGAATTGGAATGGTCCAGATTAAGTCAAGCTTGAAAAGCAAGGATTTGGGGGAGAATTGTGAGAATAATCCTTGCTTATGTAGAATGTTCTAGTAGGTACTACTAGTACTGGTTGTAAGCCTTAGGCTGCTTTGTCATTCTGGTTAGGAGTAGAAAGTTGTACAAGGCTGTAGAAAGCTAGCTGTAGAAATCTGGTTGTAGAAGGTTGTAGAAGGTTGTAGTCACAGACCTATGAAGCCTATATATGGCACTATGTAATACAAGTGAAGCAAGCATTTGCAGCACATAGCAATCAGAGAACACCTTCCCACACACACCTGTGTCTAACAAAGAATTCATCGTCTCACTGTCTCTAGGAACAAACCTTATCCAAACTTTGTTTGGGGAGAAAAGAGAAGATAGCCTACAGGTCCACTTTCTCAATCCTGTTTGATTCCGTCATATATTTGTATGACCAATTCCCTCTATACGTTGGAATTTTAATATTTGCTTCTTGAAATTAGATTTATTTTTTTCCTATTTAGCAAAAAAGCAATACACTGATAAATGGTGGCTATGGTGCTATCCCTATGCATATTAAAAAGGCATCAAATCGTGCAGGCATGCTGCATATTTATAGGCATATTGATCAATTAAAGGACAGTCACTAAAGTTATAATATTTATACCATATTGGAGTTTCCATACACCCGTTCCACAATTAATTATGTATTACACTTAATCTTTAACAGCTTCTTTTTCAGTTAGGCATTGTGAATGAAACCCAAACCCTTTCCCATTGTAACCGACAAATCAGCAGGATGGCAATAGGTATGGCAACTAAATGCATAGTTCTTTTGTCAGCTTTTTTTTAAGGAACTTGCACAGCTATTTTTCTGCAGGAAACGGCCTGATGCAACAAATAATATTCTACCCTCATTAAATCATTCGGCAAGAGAAACTGCTATTGTGGAGATGAAGAATACTACAAAACTGGCAATGTGTATAACTTTCAAAGGCAGTACTACACCCAAACACAACACCCCACAACTATCTGAGGATGATCCATTCAGAGCCGCCAAGTATATCGTGAGTACATCAAGAAAGGAACCCAACATGTACAAATTGTTCTCGATGAAGAAGTCACCCAATCCAACAACTGGAAATAAATTTAACACATATTATGCTATGTATTTTATTTACTGTAGATTTTATAATACTAGAAAATCTAATACATATTTGTTTCAGTTCATATTGTCTTTTTGACTTATCATATTGTTGAACCATAGATTCCTCCTCTATGCAACTAAATATGATTGAAATATAATGCAATCAATTCCCGCAACAACGTGTGGGGTATCATCTAGTTATTAAAGATTCATGTCCCACAGAAAAGATTGCAATGAAATTTATGAAATCTTGCAGCAGGGAAAATGCAAAATAAGATCAGACTTGTGCTTAGCAAAAGATTCACCAATTAACTGGGAAACTTACCTATTGAAGTCAAAATGCACCAACTGCATATCTTCTGATATCTCTACTTCTACAGTTGCATGAGGACGTGTCTGGTTGCACAACAAAAAGAGGTCCTTGTCACTGAGACTGTCATGAAAATAAATGCTGGTAGCATTCACAAACTGAAGTTGGGAAAGCATTTTGCAGGGTATATAATTGGCGGAAGAAAAAAGACAAATGCAGAGCTATGAGGGTTAGTACGGATAGTTTAAGCTTTTAAATTAATATATTTCAACAAAACAAAATCAATTCATGGCCATCTAAGAATGTATACACACTATGCAATACTGCTCTTACAATTATGAATATGTAGATCTGTTGGTCAAGGGTCTATTTAGGCCAGGTATGAAAAATAGGATCAGGATTTTAAGAACATAACCTGGAGTTACCATCCAAATGTGTAATCAAGAGCACTAAAACCTGACTGGATGAAAATCGCATACCTTAACCAGAGTCTGAGTGATTTTTGTTTTCTTACTATTTGTTTGTTGTCAAGGTTGGAAGTTAGCTCCACCTTATATTACTAACATCTATGCAGTCCAGCAAAGCAACAGCAAAGATCCCATTTCAGGATTTTACTAGTGCCACAAGGCTACAGGCCCCTGAGAAAACCATGAACCAGATGGTTTTGACTGGTTAACCCTACTCAGAATTCACCTCCTTGTTGCAGGCTCCTCGAACAAGATAATCTAATTCCAAATCTCAAAAAAAAAAAAAAAGATGCTCCTTACGGTTGAAACTTGGAGAAAATATCATTCAATCTACAAAATGCATGTTCCTTGGTGGAGAAGGGGGCATAGGACAAAAAAGGGTTATAAGTTACAACTTACAAAGGTGTGTTTGCCTGTTTTGTTGACAGCCGCAATTTACCAAGTTTAACTCAGAAAAATGTGGCAAGCCAAATCTCGTGTGATTAAGAAATTGTTTATGGCCACAAAACAACACATTTCAGATTCCTAAAGTTACTGTAGTGTGGCATGCTACAATTGTGGAACAAGCAGATGCCATAAGTAAAATGTGCCTTAACTTGAGTTTCACCATGTGAGCAACCAAAACATATTCTCTGATGTAAGCCAGAGTGACTCACTGACACGTGGGCCCTCCATCTGGTGGCCCCACATGTCGACGACTCAAAGATCCACGTCCTGTAGCAATGTACAAAACATGTCCATATTTCCAAAAGGGGAGTGGAATCTTTCTTGTTCAAGTTCACAGAAAATCAATATTCTGCTTCCCACAATAAAGCACCAAAGTGGCTTAAATGGACATTTTGAAATGTCAGCGCAAGTTAGCTAGACCATCAGCATTGGCATTTGAGTACAGTGACATGATTTACTTAATTTAAGCCTAGTTGGATAAACAAAAACAATTATGTTCACCTGAACCAGTATAAATGGCAGGGCCACTCCGCCTGAAGGAGCATCTCCCGAACTATATAGCTGCCCATTTCGGTCTACCAAATTTTGGAGGCCTACATACTTAAATGCAAAACATGTAGGAAGAACTTAAATGGTTAACAGCTAGATATTAATCAAACTGTCCATGTCATATACTCAAATCTTATTCTGATATTTGACAAGAAACGACAAACTTCGCATAGCATAACTTCAAAATAAGTCAGTTTAATTATAGCACTACAAGAACTTTGAAAACGAGTATTATGCTTGCTACGTGAAGCATTAAGCACTACGATAGTTCTAGCACCCCTACAGCAGTTGAACTAACATTCCTTTTATTGATTAAACATACACCGAGAGGTTGTTTTTGCATCCAACACAAACTATCGTAGTGCTTAAAGGACGAATAGAAGATTTGCTGTTTTCCAAATTCTGCATCCATGCTGTGGTACAGAAGCATATACCAAGAGATTTCCCATTGATATGGATAATATTTTACTATCCATGGTAGATTGTAAAAACTGAAAAATTTGCTGTCACGGAACAGCATCAACTATAATGTATTCAGAACTTAGGGTGTGTTTGTTTCAGGGGATGAGGATATCCCCAACCACCTGGTTAGGGATAGCCACTTTTCGTGTTTGGTTGGGAGAGTGAGAAGTGGTTATGGATAACCAATTTTTTGTTTGGTTAGAGGGATTAAAGTGGCTATGTGGTTGCGATGACTCTCTTTGCTTAAAGTGGTGAGACTACCCTCTATATTTCACATTTGAGAAACACAAATATTTTATAAGTTTGAAAAGGAATTTTTCAAGGTGTATGTACTCAAAATTATTACATGACCAACTTGTATATATATCATGTTCCTGTACATACATACACCCGATTTAGTGTACGTCACTACCAACTAGTATTCGATAGTATCAAGATACATCTAGAATTGAGTCTTAAGACTAATCTATCATACACAAACATCTGAATCTAAATACGGACGCTCAGTCAAGCTAGTGATGGAAGAGGGTCGTTGATTCAGTATTCAGCAATCCATGGTAGAGGCCTAGAGGGTAATTGATACAGTATTCAGATAACCGATTTAACATTCAAGATGGAATCAAGGAGTAGCCAGGACGCTAGGCAACATCGGACGACACCCTCGCTGGGATCCGCGAGGGAGGAAGCACGACCCGACGAATAGCACGCCACAGCTCCAGATTAGAGCCGCCTCCCCCTGTCCCCCACGCATGAGCCGCCTCCCCGCGCATGAGCCACGGCCTACGCATGGGATTAGATTGGATCCTCTTGCGGGCATCCGCCGCCAGCGCCTTGACGCACTACACCCGTGTGCTGCTGCCACCACTGCCCAACCATCAACGCGCTCGCCAAACCTCCATGGACCTCCGCCGCCTCGAACTAGGTGACTCCCAAGCTGAGCTCCACCCGCGCCGTAGCGAAAGGAGAGAGCCTAGCCTCCGCCGCCGGTGGATTTGGGCACCCCGAGGAGAAACGCGAGGATTGTGCCGTCTCTCTCCGTCGCAGCTATTATCGCACAAATGGAGAAGGGGACAATGAGATGTTTTTTCGGGAAGGTAGGGTGAGCGACGAAGAGGTGAGCCAGCTGAAAGTGGTTGCGCTCGTCCGCCACTTTTCGCCGGATGGACTCAACCACCGTTTCCGCCGAATATTCTCCAAATCTGGTTATCCATATCCTTTTAATCCTCTAAATCAAACGGACGGCAACCACCTAAAAAGTGGCTATCCCTAACCACTTGAGGGATAGCCACTAAACGAAACACACCCTTAGTGGTCTAGTATTTGAAACCGGAATCCCGTGTCACAATTTAAAAGATGGTGGGAATAATTCATATTATCAATTCAAGTAACAACTAAACAAATAAAATATATCCTTACCTGGTCTTGTAACTCCTGCAAATATGCACTTTTCTTGTCAATTCTACCTTTCAGTCCAATGAGCTCGGTCTGTAAAATGCACATGATCTTAAAGGAAACGACCAACAAAAAGTAGAATTATTGTTGAACCATGATCGTGATGAGGAACAAACTTACCTTGAATTTATCAATATCACTCAAATTTGTCCGAGGCAAGCCCTTCCACTGAATTTCCTTTTTATCTTTAGATATAATATCCATAGCCATCAGGACATTCAGTGCATCATAAACCCTTCTTCGTATATTTTTCTCATCATATTGTTGCTGCATTTTACATACAATCAGCACATTGCACTTAACAAATAACTTTCCCGAGGGAGAAGCCATATTCCTTAACTGTGTTGGGATTATCAGGATCTGGTGACCCAATATTACTATTCGGATCTGCAAACTCGGCTACAAGTTCATCTGCCACCTGAAAATAGAGGCCTTACATTGTATAAGAAATACATAAAAAAGGAAACCATCGCAGCTGCAGAATCATGCTACATTAGAGCTAGTTCGGATCCTCTCCACTCCACCAACTCCACTCCCTCCACGAAAATAAGCTACAGTCATTGCGCTCCGCTCTTTCGACTCCGCAGAGTTGCGCTCCAGGAGCGCTCTGGTGGAGTGGAGAGGATCCAAACAGAGCCTTAGTCAAGAGTTTTCTCTTACAAAACAATAATGGTACTTTGCAGTTCCCACACATTGCGAATGCACATTAAGGAAACAGGGCCGTAGTATCTCCAATGTTGACAAATTTTTTAACAAACCCCAACCAGAGTTACTCAAGAATGGAAACAAAACAGAGTACCTCTTCTAAACATTTGCATAGATAAATCTACGGCAGAAGGTTTCCTTACAACTGCCTAAGGAACCCGATGCTCAGCATGCTGAAGATGTGGTTTTTGCTTTACAAAATTGGTATGTCAGTTTTTTCAAGAAACCAGCTGGAGCTCTGCCTATTCATTGAGTAGAACTCAATTTGTTACAAACACTTCTTTTTTTATGGGCAAACAGGAAAGAAGTCCCTTATACGGCATGTGGACTACTCCCTAAATAGGAAACAACAAAACAACAGGACACGCTGCCCTGCACCCATTTACGTAAAATATTAAACGATACACTTGGTGTGCGTGTGTGGGTGTGGGCCTGTGGGGTGTTGGGGAATGAACTATGCTCCGTTATCTTTGATAGTGGAATCCGGAACCGGTTACTTGTATGGAGAAGCTCCATTTCTTCACGAGGCTCTCTATTACTAATACATCTTCAGTAACCACTAGAGTACATTATCACCAAACACAGTTCCCTCTAACATTTCAATAGCTGTGCTTTTCTTATATGAGATTATCATCTACTAAAATGCTACTGCATATAGATTTTGCTTTTAATCGGAGGGCTTTAATGATATTCAGCAGATGTATTATTTACTGAACGGCTACCTTAAAATATATGACGTTATATGAATCCAAAGTAAATGTTTATTTTTCCAATGATAGTTAACATCTATGGACCTTGGTGAACAAACTTAAGCAATTCCATAGAAAGAAGATCCATAATCCTTTCCAGAAACGTGAGTTATTGTGTTGTATCACAGATTCAGTGCTACCGATGTAAAAGCAGATCAAATATGGTGGTTCCGATATATGTTGTTCAGTTTTTAAAATGCAAATGTACATTTGCATGTTACATAGTGTACTTTACAATTTAAATATATTGTAGCATAGGAAGAAAAAAGAACAAATACCTCATTGTAGGTTGTTCTCCCTTTGCCTTCAACTTTCTCGCAGACTGAAAAGGACCAAACGGAACACTTCATGAGAACTTTTAACACTACATTTGGTTAAATACGACTCAGTAGACTGAACTTTCTTAAACAGAGTGAAAAGTACAGGAAAATTCAGCAGTGCTTTTACATCAGAAAATGTCCTGAACAGCATTTCAGCTGTTTTCTGCTTATGTGTCCTTTGAATCGGTATGGCTAAATGGCTTATATGATGATGAATAGACGACGACCACAGAGGCACTAGTGGAAAGAGAATTTCCACTCACCTTTCATACTGAATTGGCGCAATCCACGGTTACCTTTGTCAGGACCTACCACGCGTGTTCCTTTCTTTTTCTTCTTGCTGCATTGCAAAAACCAATACAGCTATGTCTCAAAAGTACAAAGCTACTTGTAAATTGTCACCGATAAAATAAGTAAGAAAAACGTACAAAGTATCTGTTTTGCAATAATAAAGAAGAACCGGTAATAACTGCCAGCTATTTCTCGCCAGGAAATGGAAACGTCCAAACTCAAGGGGGAAAGGAGATAACATCTAACTTAAGGAAAGTCAACAGGAAAGCAGCTAGACAAATCAAAATCAGCAAAATCTGCCATCGACTGATGTGATGTTCCATTTTTGTCCTGAGTGATATTATACACAATTACACAAGGGTGCTATCAATAGCTTGTAACATATTTGATGATTAGCATGAGTACTAATACTTATCTACTCCACGACAGAAGAAACAGATCTAGCACTAACATGACTATAATTCTGCATCCAATTTTGAATTACAGAAGTCTTAAGCAATTCATGAAATGACACATAAAAGGTCTTAGACGATGAACTTCAGAACGCATGGCGTGGCCCAAACAATAGTTACAGGAGCCTGTTTTTAACAATCTAATGCGAAGCAATCCCAGCATTTAAGTGAGGTTCATTAGTTCAGTGCTGCAACTCCTTAACACCCTCTTCTATGGACAATATGTACCAATTCGAACAAACACGAGCTGCAGGAACTATGCATCAACCGAATCTAGTGGACAGCGAAATGCAGTTCCACATGGTACAGCCAACGAGACCAACACCTATATCTCAGATCGCAAAACAACTCTACGCCTACCCCGCGGGAAATCCTTGGGAGCTCAGATGGCAATACACAGTCCCCGGGCGAAAGCAGGTGGTGGGCAACTCAACTTAAGCAGCAAAACAACAGCAGATTTCACGGACCTCGCGGCGGGCTGCGACGATGGCGCGTCGTCTCCCTGAATTTCGAGATCATTGAGGCGGCGAGCGACAGTGCTCCCGCTGGCCGGCGTGGAGACTGAGGCCGACGTCGTGGCGGCCGCCGCCGCAGCCCCTTTTCTGGGCCCGGGGCGGCCGGAGGGGGAACCGGTGCTTCCAGCGCTGTTGGAGGCCGAGTGAGCCACGTCGCCGGAACTACGGGCGCTGGAGACCATCGCGGGGATGGCACGGCCGCGGGGAGCAGAATTGCGAGGAGGAGAAAACCCTAGGAACGAAGCGCAAAATGGAGGGAGGGGCAGGAGCAGGAACCGACGGGAGCGCGCGGAGGAACGGGCATGAGAAATTTAAGTATATCTCCAGCGGCAGCGCTCATTTGCGGACACAAAAGTGTCCAATTTTGTCTATTTGAGCACCGTCCTGGAGGGCCGGACAGCCGGATTTGGGAGGTGCACCCAGTGGCCCTGCTTATTCTAGCTACATGTCCGGTATTTATTTATTTTTTTTCTCTGAACTGCCCCTGGATGAAGAATGGCACCAGCGCGAGTTCCTGGTGCTTCGCGATCGAGGTGCTGGTGGCCATGAACGCCCGCCCGCCGCCGGCAGCCCTCAGCTTCCCTCCCCGCGCCGCCGCGTGCTCCGCCCCGCCGCCCCGCCTCTTGCTCCGCTCCGCCCCGCCGTGGCGCGCCCCGTCCCTTGCTCCGCTCGCCGAAGCCGGCACGCCCCGCCTTGTGCTCCTCCGCCCCGCGCGCAGATTGGTGAGCTCGCGGCCACCCCGCGCCCGCTCGCGCCCACCTCCGCTCGCCGCTCGCGAGCCCGCCCGCGCCCACCCCGCGCTCGCGAACCTGATTAAGCACGCGGCACCGAAAACCAAGATCAAGATTCAAAGAAGGAAGAACGAGAGAGATCATCGATCGATGGCCATTGACGGTTATCCGAGGACCAGAAGGACGAGGCCGGTCGATGCCGAACACGGACACGGACTTGCGGCACACGGGCACGTTCAGCACCGGCGTCACGCGCACGTGCGCCGAGTAGGACCGCTCCATCCCGTCCCCGGACCCTGAGCCGGAGCGGTGGCGCCGCCCGCCCGCCCGCCCGCCCGCCGCGCCGCCTCGACGCGCCGCCCGCCCGCGCTGCCCGCCCGCCGCACCTCCAGCCCGCCCCGACGCACCTCCCGCCCGCCCCGACGACCGTCGCGCCGCCCGCCCGCCGCGCCGCCCGCCCGCCTCGACGCTGTCGACCGACGGCCACAGGGCTAGGCAGAGGCCGCGAAAGCTGGAGCGCGCGCACCCGAGCGCGGCCAGAGACGCGCCGTCGAGGCGGCAGAGCACGAGGGATAGCACGCCGGCCGGGAGGTCGTCCGTGTCGTCCATGGCGCCGCACGCCGGTCGCCTCCAGCTCACATCCGCAGGTGAAGTGTGGTGGTGAAATTAAAATGAGGAGAGAGAAAGAATGGGCAGGAGGGGAAAGAGAGGAGAGAGGGACCAGAGAGTGGGCTAGGTTGTGAAAATATTGGACACAAACGCGTCCGTTTTGTGTCCGTGGGCTGCTCATTTCCAGACCAAATTTGGTCTGGATTTGAGCATCCGTGGACAAAAAACGGACCAAGACCTGAGATGAGCAGCCCCGTTGGGGCCTCGTTTTGTCCGGGGCTGCTCAAATCCGGCCTGTCCGGGGCAAATGAGCAGCCCCGCTGGAGATGTCCTAAGGACTCTTTGATTCGTAGGGCAGGGAAACCGAAGGAAAAGGAAATTCAGAGGAAAGAACGACGTCTAGTCTGATCCTAGGCATAGGAATTCTCACAGGATTTTACATTTTCAGCAAAAACACCTGTACTAGTTCCTACAGGATTTATTCCTACAGGGTACACATCCAATGAATCAAACCTGAGTGAACGGAAAAATTCCGGATGAACTAAATCCTGTAGAAATTCCGAGGGAATCCTCTGAATCAAAGGAGGCCTTTTATTGCCTATTTTGTTCCCAGATCGGGTTCATTTGAGGATCAAAAGATCCAAAAAAACAACATCCTCTGAATATCTACTATAAAAAAGCGTAAGTTCTCTATTCCCCCTACCCCTAATTTTGGTGGTCATCAGCTATTTTCTTTGATCACCACTGTGATGGGATTGCTCCGATACGCCAGACTCAACACGTTGATGTGGTGTGTACCACGGGGAGTGGCCCGATTTCACGAATTGACCAAGAACACGAAAAACACGAGGGGAAGAACGAAGAACATAGGGAAAAACATGAGGGAAAAAACCGTGGGTAACGGGTAACCGGTAAATAGCAAACCCTACCGATCAAAGAACCCGTCAACAAACCCCGGGGTAGCCTACAGATCTTTCGGATCAAGTCAAATTTACTCTGATCGAAACCACTTCACCTTCACGGCGGGTCCCTCTAGCCAACATAATCTCAAGGTATAGTTGAAAAAGATTGGGATGAGAAATTTGATTTTTATTACCTATTTTGTTCCCGAATCGGGTTCATTTGAGGACCAAAAGTAAATAAAAAATCCGCTGAATATCTACTATTCAAAAAAGCGCAAGTTCTCTTTTTTTCCTAATGTTGGTGGTCGTCATCTTTTTGAAGGGAATATGCCCGAGAGGCAATAATAAAATGGTTATTATCTTATTCCTTGTTTATGATGAATGTTTATTTCTCATGCTAGAAATTGTATTAACCGGAAACGTTGATACATGTGTGCTTAATAAACAAACAATGGTTCCTAGTAAAGCCTCTCTTTTAACTAGCTCGTTGATTAATAGATGATCAAGGTTTCCTGATCATGAACATTGGATGTTATTAATAACGGGGTCATGTCATTAGAAGAATGATGTGAAGAACATATACCCAAAGATAATATAGCAATGCGATCAAGTCATTTAGTTTACATTGTTATATCAAACATACGAAGTAACTTATTCCTTAGACCATGAGATCATGTCAATCACTGATACCGGAAGAGTGCTTTGATGGCATCAAACGTCACACCGTAACAGGGTGACTATAAAGGTGTCGTTAAGTATTCGGAAAGTATTAGTTTAGGATCATGGATCAAGAGTGGGATTTGTCCATCCAAATGACGGAGAGATATACTCTGGGCCCTCTCGGTGATATCACATCGAAACCGCTTGCAAGCACGTGATATGATCACAAGGATGTTATATCACGGGAACGAGAAAAGAGTACTTGTCGGTAACGAGATTGAACAAGGTATGGTTGATACCAATGATCGAATCTCGGACAAGTAAAATATCACGAGACAAACGGAATAGTTCACGGCATTGTTGGTTCACACGATCACGAGAGTCATCGTTGAATATATAGGAGTCATCACGGATCTCCAGATCCCGCTGTTGATTATTGATCGGAGAGGAGTCTCGATCATGTCTATCTTATTCGCGAACCGTAGGGTAACACACTTAAGGTTCGATGACGCGTTTGAGAGGATACGGAATATCGAAGAATATTTTGGGCAGCACCGAAATTGTTTCGGGGAAATTGAAATAGTTCAAGGGTTTTTCGTCGAATGGTTGTTAATAGAATTAACAAATGATTCGAGGTGCTATATGCAAATGTTTGTTAAAACAAATATAAATAAAGAAATAAAAATGTTTTATTTATTTATTAAAAGAAAACCTTTGGATTTTCCAAGTGGAAAATTAAGGGAGCATGAGTGGGTGTGAGTGGAGCTTCCACTCACATGAAGAGGGAAGAGGTGGGGGCACACCATGGCTGGCCGCACCCCCCTCTTGGGCTGCCTCCCCCTCCCCTATAAAAGGAGGGTGAGAGCTCCTCTTCTCCACACACTTGCCCACTCCTTTTTCCCTCCACCCGCTGCTCCATTCCATGGTCTCCGGCTTGGCGAAGCCCTGACCGTGGGATTCTTCACCACCACCACGTCGTCGTGCTGCTGGAGTTCCGAGGGATCCTCTACTTCCGCACCCCGCTGGAACGAGGGAACGGAGGTCGTCATCAACCGTACGTGTGACCAATCACGGATGCACCGCCGGATTGCGGTGCTCATCTTCTCGCTATCGGGATCGGTGTGAGTACGACTACGCCAACAACAAGATTTGATCTCGTACCACTTTGAGTCTTCGAGGGTATGTGTTCTCCTTAACCCTCTCGTTGCCCGTTGCACTTCGTCTCCTAGATTAGATCTTGGCCTTTCGGGTGTCTCTCGCGTAGGAAATTTTTTGTTTTCTATGCAACGAACCCTTCAGTGGTATCAGAGCCGGATCTATGCGTAGATGTTTTGTACGGGTAGAACACATAGGTGTATGTGGGCGTTGATGATCATGTTATTACCTCCTTGATTATTTTATGATCTTAGTGGCATAGTGGGATGAAGCGGCCCGGACTAACCTTACATGTCCACGTACATGAGACTTGTTCCACAACTGACATGCAACTTGTATTGTATAAGTGGCTTGCGGGTGTCTGTTTCTCCTACTATAGTTAAGATCTAATCTACGAAGGGTTGTTAAAAATATGTTTATCAACGTTGTGGTTGATGTTCGTAGGTATGAACGGTTCTATCCTCGAAAGCGCTAAGCCACGTAAAATATGCAAAAAATAAATTAGAAGCGTCTAACTAGTTTTTGCTGGGCATGTGATGTGATATGGCCAATATTACAAATTTGATTATGAGATGATCTATTTTGTAAATTATTGATATACCGGAAGGTATCCATATGGTTGTCTTCTTATTGATGGACAATCAAGTTTGGGGTACCGTGGTACTTGGTACCACGCCGGTGGAATGATTGAGATCATACCATAATGCACGTGATGGAGATCAAGTGCAAGAAGGACCATATCATATCACGTTATCCTTTCATGTGATGTATGTGATGTTAATCCTTTTTATGCATCTTGTTTTGCTTAGATAACGATGGTAGCATTATAAGATGATCCCTCTCACTTAATATCAAGATAATAATGTGTTCTTCCTTAAGTATGCACCGTTAAGAAAATTCGTCGTTTCGAGACACCACGTGATGATCGGGTGTGATAGACTCAACGTTCGCATACAACGGGTGTTTTCAAGCCTAGCATGTACACACATGGCCTTGAAACACACGCAATACTACAGTTCTACTTGGCGAGCCTAGCATGTACAGACATGGCCTCGGAACACGTAACCGAAAGGTAAAGCATGAGTCATATGGATGATATGATGAACATGCCGATGTTCGCCTTTGAAACTACATCATCTCACGTGATGATCGGTTTTGGTGTAGTGAATTTGGTTCGTGTAATCACTAAAGACGACTAAGAGGGGTGTTGTTTTTGAGTGGGAGTTCATGGTATAACTTTGAATTAACTTGAACTTATTTATCATGAACAACAAATCAAAGTGATTTTGCACAAATTGTAGTATTCATTGGCATCCACATAACTACCTTACACTTATATTGTTAATTGAGATATAACTGTTATGATCTGGTAAATACCATTTAAGATTGGTACCGTATTAGTGAAATTTAAAATTGAATCCTATTGTAAATTTTCGATATTTCCTACCTAGCTCCATGTGATCAATGATTGATTGATCTAGAGAGCAACCAATTCCTACTTAGAATCCAGAGTCATGGTTGCTTCCTTATTACTTTATCTTCAAAAGAATGTTTTGTTGATCAAGGTGATTTAGGAACTGAAAAGAGTTGTTTTTAGAAACAATCAAGTGAAAGATATATTGATATCTAGAAACTTATTTGTGGCAACATGACTGAGTATAATTTAGCGTGACAATGTTTGCTTATATTATCTGAATATATGCAAATTTAGCGTGACAATGTTTGCTTATATTACCTGAATATATGCAAATTTAGCGTGACAATGTTTGCTTATATTATCTGAATATATGCAAATTAAGCGTGACAATGTTTGCTTATATTATCTGAATATATGCAATGATTGAAGACGATAGGCGTTTGAATATTCCAAGAAGTTGGGCGCTAAAAATTATCCTCTAAATCCCTTCATTCGAGCTATAGTAGCTTAATCATAAAATTGTTATGATGGGATGGATTAGAAGTATGGGTAAAGTAGTTTACCTTACTTGGAAATTGCTAAGAGTGGAATCTAGAAGAATGCTATTAATATGGTGATATTAGTAGAACAATCAAACTCAAAGTATGACTCAATGGGTGATAATATATAACTAACACGCCAAAGAAAATGAGCTAGTAAGACTAGCATTGTTTGATGTTGAATGATTCTTCTATAAAGGGAAGGGAATATTGAAAATAGAATTACAAAAAGATATATGGCAGAAAAAGAATATAACTGGAAAGTCCAGGTCAGGAGTATATGCTTGATATACAAGTTATATATGTATTACTAGTTAACAAAGTATTTTTGGGTATTTTGATACCACATTGGTTGGTATGAGTTGTCATACAAAGCAACACAATGCAAGAAATACAAGGGCCTAAAAGGAACTAGTAATAGATGTGGAATCGATTATGACAAGAACATAAATAAGGTGTTATCGTGTTCATTGTCGTATCGAACCAAACAGTCAAGATTTATTTGAAGAACTTAATAATTTGGTATTTTGTTCTAGTCTTTTGTGAGAACAAATGAGATTGTTCAAACTATGACCATATTCCATAATTGATGGATATGTTAATATAAATCATGTTGGTGAAGTAAACATCTATAAGACTAAATGCTAAACGTTGCAAGACTTAAATTATGACACCACCATTTTAGTTCATATCGGAAAGGAAAACATGAAGAAATTCCATATTGATGGACTTCCGGAGTCATTTTATTTTGAATAAATTGACGCTTGTGAGACCTCTTCCAAAAGATGACTAGAATTCCGTTCTTAGGCCAAAGTAGAATGGACGACTAATTTAATGGAGATTATACATATTGATGTATATAGTCCATTATGTGTAGTCATGTATGGTGGATTAATTTTTCCTTCATAAAATTATGTCGATGACTTGAGTAGATATGTGAGTATATCTATTTAAAGGGAACGGAGTTTGACATTTTGAATTGGTTCAAAAGGTTGTTAATATAAAGTTAAAAGCAATGTAACAAGATAATCAAGTATTTATGATTGGATCATAAAGGATAAAGTTTGAGTTACAAGTTTAGCAAAACATCTGAGAAGTTGCAGAATTGTTCTACAACTTATACTTCTCGAATACCCCACATTAGATTGGAGTATTCAAAAGACAAAATCAAACCTTGTTTGACATCGTAAGATTAATAAAATTGCCATTATAATTTTGTATTTTATACATTAAGGACAACCGATTTCACACTGAAAAGAGCACCATCATGATCCGTTGAAATTGACAACATATAAGATATGGTTTGGGTAGTGACCCGAATTGTCATTTTTCTTAAGTTTTGGTATGCATAGCATGTGTAAAATGTTTACAACCAAAATAGGATAAATATATGTTTATAAGGTTATCCCAAATAAAACATTGGATATTTCTCCTATCACCGAACCAAAAGACAAATGTTGTTTGTCAGAAAGGGTTGATTTCTCGAGAAAGTAGTTCTTGCGAAACAAGTGAGTGGGAGAACAATACAAACTCAACGAGATTAGAGAATCTTCGTTATCATGTCAAGAGTAGCGCAACACTGGAAGTTGTTCCGGGGTTTACTATTTTGACTAAGTAGAAGACACAACAAATGTTGTAGATACTTCAAATGAGTTTGCGAACTGTACCGGAAAAGTCCAAAAACTTTATACTTAGAACAACTTGTGGTTTAAGTGTAAAGTGTTGTTTTGACAACAAAAGGACCTGGACCTTATAAAGGAAGCAAATGATGGGCCCTGACTTCGTAAAATTGACTATGAGTCATTATATCCGCCATAGTATCCTTGTATGAATATCAAGTATGCGACTTGGTAGTCCTTTCGATAGGCATGATGCCTAACGATAGCAAAAGGGTCTATATAGCGACAAATACATGGATTTTACATCTTTTTGAAAGTTGTACTTATCGAAAAGTTGTTTTCGACGAAGTTCAAAGAGTTGACTACTACAAGATTTTGATCTTCCGTAGTGATGCTTTAGTCTTTGCGGATAGTTCTAGCAAAAACTTACATATTATGATATGGCAGTTGAATAACAAAACCAACTCTCCTCTCGAGGAAGTTTGATCAAGGATGTGTACTTGACACAGTCTGAGAGTTTTGTAAAATTCAAAAGGTTGCTAGAAAGGTATGCACACTTCAATGGTTGAAGTGGGCATAGCGAAGTTGAAATCTTTAGCTTAATGAAGTTATCAAAAGAGTTTGATTCCATCATGAATGATAAAGATGCTTGTAGAGTTACAAGAAATTAAGTGGGAGCGCTATGACATATTTCCAATACTTTATGTAGATGACATATGGTTGATTGGAAAATATGTATTTAAGTTAACACGGTTAAGATTTTCGATTTCATATTGATGAAAGGCTTAGAAGATATTGGGCATCGATATCTATAAAAGATGGATTGACACACCTGATATGATTGAAGCCAAATTACATAGATGAAATATTGAAGTAAGTCAATATCAAAATGACAAGAAGGAGTTCTTGTCACATGGAAAATAATTGAGCAAGATTCATGTGTTTGGACACATGATGAGCATCATTGAAATTGAGATTTCTAAGTCATGTTTCCATGCTATGTACACAACCAGATGAGTCCTATGCTATAAAATGTTATAGCAGGATAATTCATATGATGATTAGACAACAGTGGGAGAGATCCTTGTGTCATTTTAGAAATGCTAAGGATATGTTTTCCTATATAGTAATGACAAAATATTAGTTGTAATATGTTACACTAATAGTCTTGTCATTTTTATGAGGACATCCCTAACACATTTGTTATTCCTCCTATTGATGATGATGTTGCTGTTCAAGAGAAGCATGATGAAGTTAGAATTGGTCCAATGACAAGATCAAGAACTAAACTATTAGAACAGCAGGTGAACTCACTCCTTTTAAATTATGATGTTTGTTCTTATGAGAATTTTATACTACCTAAATCCCTACACTTATGTATGATTCAGGTTATTGATAACACAAACATTATGGGAGGCAAGGAGCATGGAGTCATGGAGCAAAACATTGGAGCACTCATGGAGGAAGATGATCATGCAAGCCCAAGGGAGAAGGAGGAGGAAGAATGAAGATTTTGGTCTGTTTATGTTCTCTCCAAACATAAGAGACTGTCTATGGTTAGGAGAGAAGCCCCCTGCGCCTAAGGATATTTCTCTCCAAACATAAGAGGCTGTCTATGGTTGGGAGAGAGTTCCCCCACGAGTCCAATAAAGGCCCTGCGTGGCTGGTTTGGCCGCACCCCCTTGTGGGTCGGTTTGTATCCCTTAGTCCGAGTCCAAACCTAGTCTGGTTCGAGTCCTAGTGGGTCTAGGTCTGTGCTTGCGCATCCAAAGGTGTGGTCGCACCCCCTAGCCCCTCTTATATACCTCTTCACCTGCGTGTGAAAGGTTAGACTACCTTTATTCATAAAACCCTAGAAACTCCATTGTTGATTGCTTGTAGCATTCATCAGGAATTCATATTGCAAGTTTTGCGTGTTATCCACTATTCCACTGGGAATTAGTTGATACAGGACCACTAGTAGTCAGTGGCTGCTCGTGCAAGTGTGTGGATCTACGAATATCCAAGGGATTGGTTGCTGCTGCAATTGGCATCAGGAATTAGCCGGAGAGTTCGCGGAGAGACACAAGTTATCAGATCCTTGTTATCGTGTGAGTTCATCGAGAAGATCGGGTAACCCCTTATCATCTTGGTACCAGATTTACAGGTTAACTCGGTGAGCTATCGTGATCTTGTAGATTAGTTTGTTTTCATTACCTATCCACCGAAAAACAGCCACAAAAAAAAAAAACAGGAGTAGTTGTTTCCTACCCATAGATCATCACCAATTTCATCCCTAGTTGCTGTTTTTGTGTTGATCTTTGTGTTCCTTTTTGTTCTTTTGAGTCTTTGTTTTCGGTTTAGGTTTAGGGTTCTAGGTGTTCTTGTTTTCATCCGTGGTGTCCACACAGATTCCCCCTAAAACCCCCATCCGATCTGTGGTTTCCATCAATTTCCACTCGGATTCGTTTTCCTGCCGCGGCACGGAAACGGCCGAAATCGCTGCCGCCACCAGCTCCTTATCGCATTCGGAATCGGGCCGTAACGCCCTTACCAATCCGCCCCCGAGCACCGCATCGCGCTTACCAAATCCGCGCACCGCGCGCTGCCGCGGCACGGAATCGGTGTTTTCTCTGCCGCGGGCGAAAACCCTGCCGCGCGCCCACGCTGCCCTCGCGCGAAACCACAGCAAGGCTCTGCCCTTGCGCGCGCACGCGGACTGCTGCCGTACGGCACAGTTTTCCGCCGTTTTGCTGCCGCGGCAGGCTGCCGTGGGCACCAAACTGCCCCAATCTCTGCCGTGAGTGCTGTTTTCGCCCTAGCTCCTTTTCTTTGTAGTTTTTGTTTACAATTTCTTTAGGTTTTCATTTCCAAACTTTGTGAACTCTAGCTACTGCCTGTCTACAGCAAATTTTAGGTACCTTTCCCAAAAGAATAGCTACTTTTTGCTCCCTCCAGGCTGCTCAATTTCATATAATTTGTGTCACATTGATAATTGTGTGCTTATTTTTGCTCCTAGTTATTTTTGGCCAGTTATAGAAGTACAAAAAAAAATAGAAAAACAGAAAAGAGAAAAAGAGAAAAACAGAATTGTGAAAAGAGAAAAAGGCCTAGTGATCTATTGCTATATTGTTCTTGGAGCTGTTTCACACTACTATATTGACATTTTCTTTTCCATTGAGCAATCTTGTGCCTGTGATAAATTGGAGCATAGCTATTGTCTTTCCAGAGCATTGCAATATTTCCATCCATATAATTGCATTGCCACAATTGTCTCCACTTTGGTGTGTGTTTCCTAGGTGCTATTGTTCAGTCATCACAAACAGCAAATAGGACTTGTTATTGGTGTTGTTAGGTATCCATACCAAGCCCCACTATATATCCTGCTTTGCCTTGTGTTAGCTAAAATCCCTGGGTATTCTTTTATTCACACCAAGCCATAGTACTATTGTTTGCTTGTGGTAAGTATTTCTATTCACTTTGGAACAGTAAGTTAACCTCATTGCTTTGCTGTTTTGAGTGAGTAGTGAGAGAACACCACATCCTATATTTTTGTTTTCACTAACACATTAAACCATGGACAGTTCCTCTTTGGCTAGTAATGTGCAGGTGGACAAGAATGCTGGGAAACCTACTGAGGCTGCTGTCGTGGTGGTGTCACGGCAGATGCCATGGGATGGCTAAAGATGTGGGGACGAAGGACGCTGGAGGTGCTCGGGGAGGGATCACGCGACGAGTAGCCGCGTGAGGTACGAAATAAACACTGCAGACAACACGATCTACCCAGGTTCAGGGCCCTCGTGAGGAGGTAAAACCCCTACTCCTGCCTTTCTTTGTGTATTTTGGTGTCTCACCGAGTAGCCACAGTACAATGTTCTTGCTACCGAGTAGCCACTCTCCTCTCTAGATGATGAACTAGGTCAAGAAACTAGGGTTTCCTCCGTTCTAGTATGCGATGCCTTATGCGATGCCTCACGCAGGAGGCGTCGGGGCACCTTATATACATGGTGCCCAGCCGGATACGTCCAAACATGGACAAGTGTCGACATAGTGTGCACATCGTCCTTCTTCCGGGTTCCCGCTGACAGCTTTGGTTCCTAATCTTGGCTGCATCTGGAAAGTCGTTGGGCAAAACAAGGGGACAGACTGGTATCACTGTACCTAAACACAGAGTAGGCCCCCCTTATCCTGCCACGGCCTGCTTCCATGCTGTCACTGTCAGGTAGGCCGGTCCCAGATGAACAGTAGTTCGAATAGTGCCAAGTACGGACCCAGGATACGCGGGATCCTGTGTCAGAACGGCTCCTTTGACTTTCTGGCCCGAGTAGGTTCCCGCCAATTGTACTCGGGCCAACTCTTCTACTCGAATGGAGAGAACTTGAATGGTTCTTCCTTCTGGTCATCTTGAGGTCAGACCGAGTAGCAGTCAACCGGGTAGCAAATACCGGGTAGGCGGCTACTCGACCAAACCTTTCTTCTGTAAGTCGCCTTTACCACTTGCCTTTACCCTACTCGGGGGTAACCCCCCGACAGCAGTCCCCGAAGCTGGTTGAGTCTTGCGAACTCGTTCACTAGGCTCTGCCAGCTTGAAACCAACTTTTGCAACATAGCCCTTGGACCTCAAGATGCCGAGTAAATAACTTCCGAGTAGTACTCTAGAAAGTACCTTGAGTTTCTTGTCTTCCGAATAGCAGCTGCTTTCTACTCTGCGCCCGAGTAAAAGGACTTAGAGAATTTCTCCTCTGGCGTCTCTGCAGCGCAGAGCACCATCCAGCCCTCCATGCTGCGACTGGACGCGTGTCACGCATCCGCGACCCCGTCGTTTCGCTGCCACGACACGACATGCCACGCGCCCAGTTTTCACGGGGCGGGCCCACTGGCTCGTTATGTCCCATCACGCGCAGTAATTGGCCACGATCTGGTAGTGGGATCTGCTGCGGCCGTTACACGCGCGCCTCGCGCGTACGTGCGTTTCTAGCCGGCCACAGGCCCCACCACACGCCACGATTGATCCCACTACCCCGATGGTAACGGTAGCCTGAGGCGAGGGTATAAATACCCCCACCGGTAACTTCCCCTTCTTCCTCCTCCGTGCTTTCCCTCTTTTCTCCCCTGTTTCTTCGCCGTCGAGCTCTCCGCCGCCGCGCAACTCCTTGCGCCGCATCGGATTCGTTTCCTCCACCCAAACTCTCCAACTTTCTGCTATCCGCGCTCCCCTTGCCATGGCTGCTCGCGCCGGCTGGGCTGGTTCGCACGTCACCGTTGATGACTGCGCCTGGCTCGTGAACACCCGGAGGGTTCCTCCCGGTGTTCAGTGCCGGCCGTCCGACGGTGAGCTCGTTCCGGCCCCGCGGGAGGGCGAGCGTGTCGTTTTCCTCGCGCACTTCGCGCGAGGATTCGGCTTGCCGGCATCGGACTTCCTGCGCTCCTTCCTGGATCACTTCGGTGTCCAGATGCACCACCTTCCACCAAACGCCATTGTCTTCCTAGCCTATCACACCGTGGTGTGCGAGGCCTTTCTAGGCGTCCGCCCCACGGTGGAGACTTGGCTGAAGTATTTTCACCTCCGTCAGCAGAGTAAGGGGAAAAAGGACAGCGCGGCCGGTAGCAGTTGGGTAACCGACACCGGCAGCGCCATGATGCTGCAGCGGGCGGGAACCAACCATCCTCGCATCAAGGGGTTGGATTCCGTCCGCATGTGGCAGAAATCGTTCCTCTACGTGAAGAACATCGCCGCCACGGAGGGGGGACCGATTGAAGATCGCATCAATCTGCCCGCGTGGAGCAACCGAGCTCCAACCGGGCAGAATTGGAAGACGAAGCCCTCCAACAACCGCAACGCGATACAGATGGAGGAGCAGCTCGCCTACCTCATCGGCCAAGGGCTTAGGAGCGACGATCCCGTCGCTTGCTGGATCAAGAATCGCGTGCTGCCGCTGCAGCGGCGCTCCCATCCAATGTGCTATCTGGGAGGCCCTCGTGACTGCACCCGCACGACCACGCTCGAGCTCAGCGACGCGGAGGTCGCCGACCACGCAAGGTCGATCCTGACCACAAGCCTCCCTGACGACTGGGAGTACGGGTTCACCCCTTTCAGTTGCACGAAGCCGATCCCCCGGGTACGTTCTACTTGTTCCGCTCTCAACATATGCCATCCGACTAGAAAATCTTCTCTCTTGGCAGTAACTAGCAATTGCCTTCTGTACCGAGTAGATTATTCTATCGACCTGCCTAGGCTTAGTATGCTTGATGTTTGCACGCCTTGTCGAGTAGGATACTCAGGAGACATACTTAGGCTTGATATGCTTGTTGCTTGCACGCCTTGCCGAGTAGGACACTTAGCAGATTTCCCTAGGGTTAGTGTGCTTTGTGTTTGCACGCCCATCCGGGTAGAGTGCTTTTCTCGCTACTCGGCTAATTTGCAATGTTTCTCTGTCTTTCAGCTCCTTGACCGCCAGCTAGCTGAGAGCTGTGAGCGTTTTGAGGATAATTGGTCCGATGACCGAGGAGAAGATGACCAGGCTTCCCTCGATGCCGTGGATCAGATCAATCTCCCTCACTCCCCCTCGACCGAGAAGCAGCCTGCCGAAACATCTCTTCGCGACTGGACTGAGGATGAACTCGAAGGTAACGGTGCGCTTACTTTACTTGTTTGCGACAAGCACTAATCCATTGTTTGTTGTTTCTGATTCGCTCCTCTTCTTTTCCTGAACCGCAGACGATGTTGATGAGGAGAACGAGAATGAGGACGAGGACGAGAATGAGGGCGATAGAGCCCTTGAGGTCAATCCTCTTTCTGTCGCTGCACCCGCTACTCGCAAGCGGACTGGCAGCGGCGCCGTAGAGCCCCCCGCGAAGAAGAAGAAGCTGACCGAGAAGGCGACCAAGAAGGTCGTGAAGAGACCAAGGCGAACACTTTCCTCCACCACTGCGTAAGTTTCTTCTCGGTTGCATGTTTCAGCTTATCCTGCTCTTCTCGGTTGCTTCCTAATTCTTTTGCTTCATTGTTTTCCTCTGCCCTTTTCTTATCTTTGATTCCAATTTCTCTTTCAGAGCCCCCTTGAACGCGGATGCCGCTCTGGCATCCAGTGAGACTCAGAAAAAGGCCACCATTGATGTCGACAAGCTAATCGACCTCGATGGCGACGAGAACAATGCCGCCAATGCATCAACAGAGGGCACTGATGCCCAGGACGCTGAGCCAAGGCCGCAGGATGCTGCTCATCAGGAGAAACCACCTTCCCCTCCGGCCGACACCGCCGAGGGGAACCAAGATCAGGATGCAGAGATGCACCACGATGCCGCCGTCGAGCGGCCTGAAGCAGAACATGAGCAGCCAGCCACAGGGGCTGCCGGACAAGAGAATCCCGCTGCCGAGCAGCGGGTAGAAGATACAGTGATGACCGAGGAGTATCCTCTGAGCAGCGCGCAACCGGGCGCTGCACAAAGTAGTGCGCAACCAGATGCTGCACAAAGCGGTGGGTCCGTGGTACCACCCATTGATCAAGGCTCTGCACCGCCAGATTCCTCCTTGGTGCCACAGACCAAGGATGCAGCCAGCCCTCCTGCCGGGCGAGTAACCAGGAAGCAAGCCCAAGCCCTAGACGCTCTGAAGGAGGCAGTCGAGAAGAGGGCAGCCGAGAAGAAGGACACCGAGACTCAGAAGTCCGAGAAGCCAACCTCCGGGAAGCCACCTGCTCAGAAAGAGACATCAAAGAAGAAGGCTGCCGACAAGCCGCCGTCGACATCAGCTGGCCAGTCCAAGCAACTGGTTATCCGCAACCCCAGTGCAGTTCCTGCCGCCGCTACTGTAGCCGATCAGGCCCTCTACCCGGATTATATGGTGAAGGTCAGCCAACAGCGCCAGATTGGCCTTTCCGTCGAGGACCGGAAGATTGCTCTCACAAGAGGAAGGAAGGCCGTGGCGACGGACTCCATGCCCCCGGCCCCCGTCTCCATTGCTTCTCGGGGAGCTCAAGACCAAGCAATAACATCCCAGAGCCTCGAGCAAGTGCTCGACCTCATTGGCTTCATCGACGCCAAATGGGATAGCAAGATTCTCGGCACCCCCAACTGGAACGGCACTGATTTAGGCGACATCGACCACATGCGCCAGGACTGGAATAAGGTGGACTTGGGTTACAAACCCATGACCGTCTCGACCACCTCTGCAACTCTGGCTGCCAAGATGTTCGTGCATCGCAAGAACGCGCTGCCAAGATGTTCGTGCATCGCAAGAACGCAGAAGATCTCGAGCAGTCCTACGCGGTAAGCCTTAACTTATCTTTTCCGAGTTGCATCTTCGCTTCTTTTCTTCTCTTCCTCTTTTCCTTATCCATCACCCAGTCCCCGAGATTCTGGCCGAGTAGGCAGACACTCCTCCGAGTAGCCGCCTTCTCGGGTGGAATCTCAAACACTTTGCCTGACACTTGTTTCTTTTGCTTTTCAGAATAGTGTACTGAAGCGGACCCATCTGCACCGCCAACTTCTTTGGAACCACGCCATTGCCAAGAGGCGTATTGCCGCCCTTGAGAAGGAGAAGGTGATCGCCGAGGAAGCCGACAAGGAGGTCATGAACAGTACCATGAGGCTGTCCGAGGTGGAAGGTGCGCTTCTCGCTTACGCGGTTCTTGCGTTTTTTGTTTACGCCCGCTATTGCTTTTTGCGTTAACCATCTCTACTCTGCAGGGAAACTGAAGGCCCTTGCTGACGAACACGACAACTGCCGTGCCTTTGTTGCGAATGCCGAGACCACCATCAAGAAGCTTGAAGGTAAACCTCTGTCTACTCGGTTTTCCTTTGCCTGTTTCTTCCTTTGCTTCTCTGCTAACCGTGCTTTGCTCTTTTCAGAAGATCATAAGAAGTTTGTCCTAGAGCATCAAGATTGCCTCAAACCTGCAGAGGTGGAGGTGCGACTAATAAGCCAGTCTGCAGCTCTGCAGAGTACACACACTACCGAGATGGAGACGCTGCAACTCCAGCTGCAGAAGGCACTTCAGGATGCGGTCAAGCTTGGTGACGATAGGGACAGAGCCATCGCCGAGAAGGCAAAAGCTGAGACAACTTTTAATGCCAAGATAAAAGCCCTCGAGCAGGAGTGCGAAACGCTGAAAAAAGCCAACGCCGGGTACTTCACTCAGCTGGATAGTCTACGCTTGCTTGAGGAGAAGCACATTTCTAACGAAGAAACATGGAAGATCCAGTTGCAGCAACTGCGCCACGAGCTCCATAATAAGTTTTCCTCCTTTCTGCCTTTCTTCTTCTCGGTTCTGCCTCTTCTCGGATCCTGTGACTGAATTTCTCACTTGCTCTTGTGCAGAAATCTTCCCTGATCTCGTGTCCGCTTGCGCGCCAGCTTTGGCCAAGGCCCGAGCAGCTCGTATTGAGAAGGGCGAGGACGCGGATACCAGAGCCGAGATCGAGGACAGCCTGCTGGTGATGCGAGGGCACTTTGAACGCCTAGCCGGCGTGGGCACCGACTTGGTGCGCGTCGGCTTCGAGCTCCACAAGCTATTCTGGCCTGAAGACTCCGCGCCGACAACCATTGATGGCCTTGCTCTGAAGCTGCGCAATGTGAAGGCCGAGTTGAAGAAGTGGCGCGCCTCGGGAGCTCGGGCAGGCGCTGATCTGATGCTGCTCTGCGTCGCCTCTTGGTACGAGAATCTGAACATGCAGGTCATCCGCGGGAAGCGCGCCAATTCCAAGTGGGAGATGGATCCCAGCTGCGTGACCACGCGCAAACTCATTGCGTATGAGGTTGCCGAGTGCGCGGATACGGCCGCCTTCATCGATGGCCTCCCTGAACCCGACACTGAGGTGGAGGAGGACGAGGACGCAGATGAAGAGACAGACTCCGAGCTGGCATCGGGCTTCTTCGATTCTCCCCAGAGCAAGGGGAAGGCTGCAGTCATCGCGAGTAGCGATGAAGAGACCGAGGAGGTCGACACCGCTGCCCTCGAGTTCGGCACCTCATCAGGAGCCGCTCTCGACGACACGGTACGCCCCCCAGGCCAAGCCTCTGGTCCATCCGAGATGGAGCAGTCCGCCACCGTCCACGCGGAAGCGGATGCGACCAACACAAGCGCCGAGGAGGCAGCCGCGAAGGCAGCTGCAGCCAGCTCGGAGGCGGAGGCCAACCAGACCGCCACCGAGAATGAAGCAGCCCAGGCCAGCACCGACAACATCGCCTCTTCAACATGATCTTATCCTGCAAGCTTTTTCACTCAAACACTTATCAGATCCCCGGGATGCCAGGTGCAGATGTATCAGACTCATTTACATTTTCTCTTGCTACTCAATTTTATTTTCACTTGTTATCTTTAATTTAATCATTTTGAGCAGCCCTGGCTCAATGCCGGGTTGCGTTTCCATGCGAGTCCCCGAGTTGCGTTTCTTATTCACCCTCTCTTTTCATCTCTGCTCTACCCGCAACTTGTTGCTTTTTTGGTATTCGAGTCACAAGAGTCACAGAGTAGAGCTGCAAATACTTAGCCACTAGAAACAATCATAGTAACGCAGCCCACCACCTAGCCGAAAAGACGAAACAGAGAACAAAAATAACGAACACTCTACTCGATTCCTGCACTTTTTCTTCCTTAGCGATTTTCTTGTGCTCATTGACCTTTTGCTTGTTCTCTTGCTTGCCATGAAGCCGGGTTTCGGACAACAGCAGAGTCGAAGAGTTGGCATATAGGTTTAGACACAGTACTCAATACGCTTATGAGTTCTGAAGTGAAGCAACCGAATAGACAAAAGGTAAAGCCGAGTAAAAACACTTGGAGCAATTTTGGACGAGGGCAGTCCCCGAGAACAATTTCAGATTGCAGAGTAGAATTTCAACTCGGATAAGAGGGTACATACACATCTTTGCTTACGAATGAAAACGACGGAGTAGAGCTACATTCCAAGGGCGCTTGGTTTCCTCTCCAGATTTATCAGCCATGTTCGCCTGTGGTGGGCGCACATCTACAAGATAGTAAGCATCATTGTGCAGCGCTTTGCTCACGATGAAAGGCCCTTCCCATGGAGGAGACAACTTGTGCATCCCGGCTGTGCGCTGCACAAGCCTAAGGACCATGTCTCCTTCTCGGAAAACCCTTGGGTTCACCTTTCGGCTATGATAACGCCGCAGGTTTTGCTGGTAGATAGCCGAACGTGACAGAGTCAGCTCTCTTGCTTCTTCAAGCAGGTCAACGTCGTCTTCTCGAGCTTCTCTCGCCTCCACCTCAGTGTAGAGGGCTACTCGGGGGGAGTCATGCTCTAAGTCTATTGGCAACACGGCCTCAGCCCCGTATACCAAGAAGAATGGCGTGTAGCCGGTTGACCGGTTAGGGGTAGTCCTTAGACTCCACAACACCGCTGGCAACTCGTCTAACCAACACCCAGGTGTTTTCAGCAGCGGCTCCATCAGCCTTGGCTTTATGCCTGCCAGTACCATGCCATTTGCTCTTTCAACTTGCCCATTGGAAGCAGGATGCGCGACTGACGCAACGTCTAGTCGGATATGCTTATCTCTGCAGAACCGCACCATTGCTCCCTCAGCAAAGTTTGTGCCGTTGTCGGTGATGATACTGTGCGGGTAGCCATATCTCAGGATTATATCCTTCACGAATTTCACAGCTGTGGCCCCATCACACCTCCGAATAGGTTTCACTTCAATCCACTTGGTGAACTTGTCCACCATGACCAAGATGTGAGTCATGTTGCCTCTAGCCGGCTGGAAAGGCCCAACCATGTCCAAACACCAAACAGCAAATGGCCAGGTGATAGGAATTGTTTTCAACTCGGAAGCAGGCATATGAATCTTACTTGCGAACATCTGGCAGCCAGTGCACTTCCTCACGATATCCTCAGCTTGCTGCAGTGCTGTGAGCCAGTAGAAGCCATGCCGGAAAGCTTTCTGGACCAGCGCCCGAGAAGAGGCATGGTGCCCGCATTCTCCTTGGTGTATCTCTATCAGGATTTCTTCTCCTTCTGCTGGATCCACACAACGTTGCAGCACGCCAGTGGCACTTCTCTTGTGCAGCACATCTCGGACAATAGTGTAGCCTTTGGATCTTCTCTGAATCTGCCTCGCAGTCACCTCATCTTCAGGTAGAGTGCCGTCCCTTAGAAAGGATAATATGGGCATAGCCCAACTCGGTGTCTCCCGTGTGGGAAACACTGGTTCGTCCAGTTCCATTGGGACAGGCTCTTGTGGTTGCTCAGGAGGAGTAGGAGCGCTTCTCTGTAGCCCTGATCGGTTGGCAAGGACCTCCTCAATGAACGCGACAGCCTCTGGATTAAGGACGGCAGTCCCCGAGTATGGAGTGGCAGTCCCCGAGTAAGGAGTGGCAGTCCCCGGGTAAGGAGCGGCAGTCCCCGAGTAAGGAGTGGCAGTCCCCGAGTAGAGGACGGCAGTCCCCGGGTTTCCTGTAGCACTCTCCCAGTCAATCTCCATGGGATCAGATTCCTCACTTGGCAGAGAAGGAACGAATATAGACTCCGAGTTGGGAGAAGGCTTCCTCAAATGTTCCAAGGCGATTCCCGCCGGGATGGATTGCCGAGAAGATCCCAACTTGGATAACTCATCTGCTGCTTCGTTCTCTGCTCGGTGAATGTGCTGGAACTCACAACCTTCGAAAAACCCAGTCATAGACTGTACCAGGAAGCGATACGATGCCATGTTGGCATCCAAAGCATCCCAAGTGCCCGAGACTTGCTGCACCACCAGATCTGAATCACCATAGCATATAATGCGCTGCACGCCAACCTCCTTTGTTACTCGCAAACCATGCACCACTGCCTCGTACTCTGCTACGTTGTTGGATGCCTTGAAGTGAATCTGCAACACGTACTTGAGCTGATCTCGCTTGGGTGACGTCAGCACCACACCAGCACCAAGGCCTTCCTTCACCTTCGAGCCATCGAAATGCATCTTCCAGTAGTTAGAAACTGGAGCAGGAGGTTCATACTGCACCTCGGCCCAGTCCACAAGAAATTCCGCCAGGATCTGAGACTTGATGGCGTCTCTTCTCGCATACGCGGGAGCATACGCGGCTAGCTCAATCGCCCACTTGGCTACTCTGCCACTCGCCTCCTTGTTGCCCATGATATCCGAGATGGGAGCAGAGCTCACAACTGTGATAGGGTGCTCCTGGAAATAATGCTTCAGCTTCCTGGCGCCCAGGTACACGCCGTAGGTCATCTTCTGGTAGTGCGGATAGTTTTGCTTGGAACTGGACAGCACTTCACTGAGATAATATACTGGGCGCTGCACACTCTTGCCTTCTTCTTCTCGTTCCACCACAATCACCACGCTGACTACTCGGTTAGTCGCAGCAATGTACAGCAGCATTGGCTCCTTGGGTAGCGGGCTAGCCAAGATGGGAGCACTAGCCAGCATTGCTTTCAGCTCATTGAATGCCACGTCCGCTTGCGGAGTCCAGACAAACTTGTCACTTTTCTTCATCAGCTGGTACAGAGGCAGGGCCTTCTCGCCCATTCGACCCAGAAAACGGCTCAGAGATGCCAAACAACCTGTGAACTTCTGCACATCTTTCAGTGATCTCGGTAAAGACATGCTCTCAATAGCTTTTATCTTAGAAGGATTGGCTTCAATGCCCCGACTAGAAACTAGAAAACCGAGTAGCTTCCCAGCCGGTACACCAAAGGTGCACTTACTCGGATTTAGTTTCATTTTGTACTTGCGTAGGTTAGCAAAGGTTTCCTCCAGGTTGGCAAGCAGAGTATGTGTTTTATTCGTTTTGATGACAATGTCATCTACGTACACCTGCACATTCTTGCCGAGCTGGTCGTGCAAGCATTTCTGCATGCATCTCTGATAGGTTGCACCCGCATTCCTCAAGCCAAAACACATGACACGATAGCAATAAGCCCCGTACGGGGTAATGAAAGCAGTCTTTATTTGATCAGCAGGATTGAGTGCAATCTGGTGGAAACCAGAGTAGGCATCTATGAAAGACAGCAGTTCACAACCAGCAGTGGAATCGATCACCTGATCGATGCGAGGTAGCGGGAAAGGATCCTTGGGGCATGCCTTGTTCAAGTCGGTGTAGTCGACACACATGCGCCACGCAGTGGCAACCTTGGGATCCTCCTTCTTCTTCTCGACCATGACCGGGTTGGCTAGCCAATCCGGATGCAGCACCTCCATGATGAAATTGCTTATCAGTAACTTGGTGATCTGGTCACCAATGGCCTTCCTTCTCTCATCTCCGAAGCGGCGTATAGCCTGCTTCACTGGTTTGGCGTCAGGACGCACATGTAAAGAGTGCTCAACCAACTCCCTCGGGACTCCTGGTAGATCTTCATTGGACCAGGCGAATACATCCCGATTCTCACGGAGGAAGTGGATGAGCTCGCTTTCCTATTTCTCCGCCAACCCGGAGCCAATGATGGCTACGCGGTCGGGGAACTCGGGGTCGACCTGGACCTTCTTTGTCTCCTTGGCAGCTTGGAAAGCAGTACCGTGCTGGGTTCTCGGCACACCTTGTGCGCCAGCTTGTGCGGACTGAGCCATGGCCACCACCTCGTACATCTTCTTCTTCTCGGCAGCGATCACCATCGACTCCGCCAACTGGGAGCTAGCAGAGGCACACTCCATGGACTTCTTGTAATCTCCAGAGATAGTAATGATGCCATTGGGACCAGGGATCTTCATCTTCAGATACGCAACATGGGTAGAGGCCATGAACTTGCTCAGAGCAGGCCTGCCGAGTAGAGCATGATAGGGGCTCTGATGATCAACCACTTCAAACTGCAGGCGCTCTGTGCGGCAGTTCTCCCGGGTACCGAATAGCACATCGATCCACACTCGGCCAATCGGGTTGCACGAGATCCCGGGCACAATGCCATGGAAAGTGGTCTTGCTAGGCAGCATCATGTTCTCGGCCAGGCCAAGCTTCTCGAGTGTGTCCTTGTACACAATGTTGATGCTGCTGCCGTTGTCGATTAGCACCTTGCTGAACCTCACATTCTTCTCGGGACCCAGGAAGGTAGGATCCAGCACCAAGGCATAGCTACCCGGATTGGGCATCACCTTGGGATGATCTACTCGGGACCACCTGATCTCCTGGTCACACCAATACATGTAGTGAGGGACAGCAGGAATCACTGCATTGACTTCCATGGCCCGCCTGTGCTGTGATTGCTTGTCGACTGGCTCAGAAGTGAAGATCATGTAGCTCTCATGGTGCTCTTGGTACTGATTGGAGCCATTGCCCCCATTGTTGCCATTGTTGTTGTTGCCCTGATAGTTGTTGTTGCCTCTGTTGTTGTTGTTGCGGTTGTAGTTGTTGTTGTTGTTGCGGTATCTCTCATTGTTGAAGTTCTGGTTGGCTCCTAAAGCCACCTGGTTCACATTTTCTC
Source organism: Alopecurus myosuroides (assembly GCA_028641055.1). NCBI lineage: Eukaryota > Viridiplantae > Streptophyta > Magnoliopsida > Poales > Poaceae > Alopecurus > Alopecurus myosuroides. The sequence goes on from CM054061.1 coordinate 243,185,070, forward strand.
TTCTCGGGTACACTGGCGGCCGAGCTGCGGGTGCGCGAGTAGGCTGCACATTGGCATTGGCTGCTGGCAGAGGAGGAGGAGGAGGCAAGCTGATGAGGACATCCCTAGCTCTTCACCAACAAACACACATGATAATGTTGCTGCTCAAGATAACACTAATGGAGTGAGACTTGGACCTATGACAAGATCAAGAACCAAGTTATTAGAACAACAGGTGAACTCACTCTTAATAGAATTTGATGTTTGTGATCATGAGAATTTTATACTGCCTAAGTCTATGCATTTATGTATGATCAGGGTTGTTGATACAACAAGGAGCTGGAAAACAACAAGACCAAGCTGGAAAACAAGAAGTACATGCTGGAAAACAACAAGGGGCAGCTGGAAAACAGAAGCCACAAGATGGGAAACAAGTTGGAGCTGCTGGAAAACAAGGGAGAAATGGATGGAAAACATCAAGGGGGCGCCCCACACCTTGTGGATGCGCCATAGAAAGAGTCCTAGTAGTTTAGGAGAAGTGGACCTGCGAGTCCTTATTTTATAGGACTCTTCTTTTAAATTTCGGATTGTAATAAAAGGGGGGATAGAGTCCCACCCGAACACAATTAGGGGGGTGCGCCCCACCTCTTTGGCCGCACCCCAACCCCTCATAAATAGCCGGCCCTTGCGCCCCAAATAGGTTAGATTAAGTTTTAGACAATTTCCCTTACACCTCAGATTGTATTGCTTGTTTAAGCTTTCATCTTGAAGTAAAGATCCGTTGCAAATTCTGCGTGTTATCATCTATTCCATTGGGAATTAGAAGGTACAGGACCACTTGTAGTCGGTTGATTACATTGTGCAAGAGTGTGTAGTTGAGAATATCCACAGGGATTGAAAGCTGTTGCATTGGCAATCAGGTATCAATCCAGGAGAGATCTCAGTGAACCACTAGTTATCATATCAATTTGTGTTGCTCTTTGAGAAGATCGGGCCACCCCATATCATCTTGGTATCAGATTTCCAGGTTGCCTCTTTGAGCAATTTCGTTTTCATTCGTTTTTAGATTGTTTTCTTCCTATCCAGAAAAAGCCACACAAAAAGAGAGATTGGAGATTTCGCCATAGACTAGATCAACACCAATTTGCTTCTTCTTTTACTGTTTTCTGTTGATTTTGTGTCTCTATTTTTCTTTTTGTGTCTTTGAGTTTCTAGGTTTAGGTTTCTAGTTCATCTTGTTCGAGTTCTATCTTTTTTTCTATTCAGATCTATACCAGAAAAAGTCACACCAAAAATATCTTGCAGTTGCAAGAACATTGGAGATTGGATCTATTGCTCTCAGGAAAACAACCATAGCCCTTGCAAAATTTGCTTGTTGGCATTGTTCCGAAGCAAGATCTATTTCTATTCCGAGATTGGAGATTGTTCCAAGTTGGTTCGGTTTTCATATACCCTGCCACGAAAAAACTTCTTCAAATTCCATACGGAATATTACTCCTAATCGGATCCGAGTTGGACTCCTGCCCGGCACAAAAACAGGAGAATTCCTGCCGTGAGAAGAAGTGCTGTCGTGGGCAAATATTTGGGTTGTTTTTCTTCGTTTTCTTCCCGTGTTCTTTAGGATTTCCTTGCTGATCTTTGTGAACTATAGCCAAAGCCATTCTACATCACAAATACTAGGAACTTTCCTATAAGACTGGCATATTTTGTGCTCATCAGGCTGCTCAATCGATTTTTTCCATCGTGCTGTTTTTCGGGACAAATTGGGCCATAAGAGTGAAAAAATAGAAGAGTAAAAACAGAAAAAAATCAAAGAGAAAAGAGGCTCCCCAAAGTACTGATCATTGCCACACGTTTGGAGCTGTTTTACGGCTGTCTGCACTACTATTTTGAGCAATCTTGTGCCTGATTTACATTGAGCTTTTGCTAGTGTCTTTCGAGTGCTTGCAACAAATTCTACCATATAGTTGCTCGCCAGATTTGTCTCCGAAAGAGTGTGTGTTTCCGGGTCAATTTTTATATCACATTGGACAGTTATTTGGAGTTGCTTTTTGGTGTTGTTAGGTATCCCAACCAAGCCCCACCATATATCCTGATTATTGTCTTGTGATAACTGAGATCCCTGATATTCTCTTCTCACACTTGGTACATATAGCTGCCACTATTTGTTGGTGAAGTATTTTTTCTATTCACTCTGGAGAAGTGAGATACACCATTATCTTGCTGGATTGAGTGACTTGAGAGAAACAAACACCCACCTATACTTGTTTTGTTTTCACTAACATAATGGATTCTGCTAGTGTTGCTGATGTGCAGGCAAAGAAGAAACCAGAGGATTTGGTGCGATGGAATGAGTATGAGGCACTAAGAGATACCATGTACAAGAGAATAGCTACAGAAATAGACAAAAATGATGATGCACTGAGGCAAGAACTAAACACTCTAGATCTGAAGATAGAAGCTGCTGCTACTCAAGAATCTGTTGATGTGCTCCAGGAATCTGTGACAAATTTAACAAGACAGATTGCTAATTTAGCTACTCTAGTACAACAAAGAGCTCCTAATGCTGGTGCACACCTGCATGATGAGAATAACCTTGATAACGGCCGAGGCAATGATGGCCATGGCCGTGGAGGAAATGCTTTTGCTCGAAGAGTTCAAGCCCCAGAAAACAATAGGGAAGATGATGGTTTGGGAAAACCTAAATTTTCTATCCCTCCTTTCACATTTGATCATGATGATGTGGAAGAATATTTGTTATGGGAGCTGAAAATAGAGAAGCTATGGAGATTGCATGATTATACCGAGGATAGAAAAATAAAACTTGCATCTTCTGGGTTTGATGGCTATGCTCTTTTGTGGTGGGATAATATCACCCAATTGAGAGCAGAACTAGGTGATCCAGAAATTGTTACTTGGAGAACTATGAAGCAAGTAATGAGGGACAGATTTGTCCCCAAGAATTACATAAGAACACTATATGATAAACTCCAACAGTTAAAGCAAGGCTCATTGTCAGTTGATGCTTACTATAGGGAGATGGAGCTGATTCTCCAAAGAGATCGAGTTAGAGAGGAGCCGGAACACACTATGCAACGTTTTCTCTCAGGTTTGCAATTTAAAATAAAGAGCATTGTGAGGCATCTCCAATATAATGACATGAATGAGTTGTTACATCATGCTAGAGAAGCTGAAGCACAATTGGCCGAGGAGGCTAAGCTGAGTGCTAGAAGGAGTTTTCCTCCTAGAAATTCTTCTTTTTCATCACCATCACCACAAGGGTCTCAATTTCGTGGTGCACCACCCTCCAAACCTGAGACTAGCACTTCTAATAGCAAGAAAACATCCCAACCAGCTGCAAGTGCAGGTAGTTCTACCATGTCCACAGCAAGAAATAGAGATATGAGCTGTCACACATGTGGAGGAAAAGGGCATTTCAAGAGAGATTGTCCTAATAAAAAGATCATGCTTGTTAATGAGGATAATGAGTATGAAACTGGTGATGATGCTGATCCCGATGAGGAGGATAATGATGATATAGATGGTCCAGTTGATGCATATGCTACACATTATCCCACTATTGTTTGCACACAAAAATCAATGGCGTTGAGTGTTACACCAAGTCCAGAAAATCAGAGATGTAATTTGTTCCAAACTAAAGCTATTGTAGGCCCTCAAATGGCTTGCAAAGTTATTATTGATGGAGGAAGTTGCAGAAACTTAGCAAGCAAAGATTTATGTGCAAAGCTAAAGTTGAAATATATCCCACACACTCATCCTTATTACATTCAATGGTTAAGTGATAAAGGAGAAATGAAGGTGAGCTACATGGTGAGAGTTGAATTTCAAATTGGACCATACACAGACACCATTGAGTGTGATGTGGTACCAATGTCTGTTTGTCACATGTTGCTGGGAAGACCATGGCAGTTTGACAGGAATGTTATTCACAATGGAAGGTCAAACACATACCAGTTGAATTGGCATGGGAAGGACATCATTCTGAGGCCTATGACACCACAGCAAATTGTAAATGAATCTCGTCAAAAAACAGAAGTGAATTTAGAAACTGAGAGTGAGAGAGATGATATGAGAGGAAACAAAAATAATGTGAGTGATAATAGCAAAGCCAAGCTGAGTGGTAAAAATAAAAGTGAGGGAGTGAGCCTATTATGCATGTTAGCCACCAAAGATGACTTGAGAGAGTTTAGTGAGGATCCTAGTTTAGTACCTATAGTGCTCATGCACAAGGGAGAAATTTTGGTTTCTAACGACATGACCCCTCTCTCTATTGGTGTTTCTAATGTGTTGCAGGAATTTGATGATGTGTTTCCAGAGGAGGTACCAGCAGGGTTGCCACCATTGCGTGGCATATTTCTTGCAAAGATAAGGTCATATTTCTGGGATATGTTGTTTCTAAACATGGGATTGAGGTAGATGATTCGAAAATAGAAGCTATAAGAAATTGGCCTACCCCCATGAATGTGAGTCAAGTGCGTAGTTTTAATGGTCTTGCTGGTTTTTATAGAAGATTTGTTTGAGATTTTAGTACCATTGCTGCACCTCTGAATGATTTAACTAAGAAAGGAGTTGATTTCGAATGGGGTGTTGCTCAAGATATGGCATTTGATGAGCTGAAAAATAAATTGATTTCTGCACCATTGTTGATGCTTCCAAATTTCAATAAACAATTTGAGATTGAATGTGATGCCAGTGGCATTGGAATTGGAGGAGTACTTATGCAAGAAAAGAAACCTATTGCTTATTTTTCTGAGAAATTGCATGGTGCACAATTGAATTATTCTGTCTATGATAAAGAGTTGTATGCGCTTGTTAGAGTTCTTGAGGTTTGGAAACATTATTTGTGGCCAAAAGAATTTATCATACATTCTGATCATGAGGCATTGAAGTTTCTGAAGAGCCAATCTAATCTTAATAAGAGACATGCTAAATGGGTAGAGTTCATTGAGTCTTTCCCATATATTATCAAGTATAAGAAAGGATTGGACAATGTGGTTGCTGATGCACTATCTAGAAAGAACATGCTTCTTACCAAACTAGATGTGCAAGTTCCTGGTTTAGAGAGTCTACGTGAATCATATGCAAATGATACTGAGTTTTCTATGCCTTTTTCTAAATGTACTAGTGTAAAAGCATGGGATAAATATCATATTCATGATGGCTTTCTGTTTAGAGCTAACAAATTATGTGTTCCCGAGTGTTCTTTGCGTTTGCTGTTGTTGCAGGAATCTCATAGTGGAGGATTGATGGGACACTTTGGACGGGAGAAAACATTACTCATGTTAGCTGATAACTTCTATTGGGCACATATGAGGCGAGATGTCTATAGATTTGTGCAACGTTGCATCACTTGCAACAAAGCAAAGTCAAAATTAAAACCTCATGGGTTGTATACCCCTCTTCCTGCACCTACTACACCATGGGAGGATATTAGTATGGATTTTGTGCTAGGATTACCAAGAACCAAGAGGGGACACGATTCAATATTTGTGGTAGTGGATAGATTTTCCAAGATGTCACACTTTATTGCATGCCACAAAAGCGACGATGCGTCGCATATTGCTAATCTGTTTTTCAGGGACATAGTGAGATTACATGGAGTACCCAAGACTATTGTTTCTGATCGAGACGTGAAGTTCATGAGCTATTTCTGGAAGACACTTTGGGGGAAGCTGGGGACAAAGTTGCTGTTTTCAACTACATGTCACCCCCAAACTGATGGACAAACGGAGGTGGTGAATCGCACATTATCACAATTGTTGCGCACCATGATCAAGAAGAACCTGCGGGAGTGGGAGGAGTGTTTGCCTCATGTTGAGTTCGCTTATAACAGGGCTGTACACTCCACCACTCAGCTATGCCCGTTTGAGGTGGTGTATGGTTTCAAACCCATTACTCCACTAGATATGATACCGCTTCCCATATATGAGAGAGTTAACATGGAGGCTTCGAAGCGTGCTGATTTTGTAAAGAAGATACATGAGAAGACCAAGATGGCTATAGAGCAGAAGGGACAACATGTGGCTGAACGCATGAACAAGAAAAGGAAGGAGATGATATTTCGGGCTGGTGATATGGTTTGGGTGCATTTCCGCAAGGATAGATTTCCAAAATTACGCAAGTCCAAGTTGATGCCACGAGGAGCAGGTCCATACAAAGTTCTTGGTCGAATCAATGATAATGCATACATGATAGATCTTCCAGCTGAGGAGTTTGGTGTTAGCAATTCCTTCAATGTTGCTGATTTGACACCATATTACGGAGATGACCTTGATGCGTCGAGGTCGACGCCTTTTCAAGAGGGGGAGGATGATGAGGACATCCCTAGCTCTTCACCAACAAACACACATGATAATGTTGCTGCTCAAGATAACACTAATGGAGTGAGACTTGGACCTATGACAAGATCAAGAACCAAGTTATTAGAACAACAGGTGAACTCACTCTTAATAGAATTTGATGTTTGTGATCATGAGAATTTTATACTGCCTAAGTCTATGCATTTATGTATGATCAGGGTTGTTGATAACACAAACATGAATGGAGAGGAGCATCAAGAGGAGCTGGAAAACAACAAGACCAAGCTGGAAAACAAGAAGTACATGCTGGAAAACAACAAGGAGCAGCTGGAAAACAGAAGCCACAAGATGGGAAACAAGTTGGAGCTGCTGGAAAACAAGGGAGAAATGGATGGAAAACATCAAGGGGGCGTCCCACACCTTGTGGATGCGCCATAGAAAGAGTCCTGGTAGTTTAGGAGAAGTGGACCTGCGAGTCCTTATTTTATAGGACTCTTCTTTTAAATTTCGGATTGTAATAAAAGGGGGGATAGAGTCCCACCCGAACACAATTAGGGGGGTGCGCCCCACCTCTTTGGCCGCACCCCAACCCCTCATAAATAGCCGGCCCTTGCGCCCCAAATAGGTTAGATTAAGTTTTAGACAATTTCCCTTACACCTCAGATTGTATTGCTTGTTTAAGCTTTCATCTTGAAGTAAAGATCCGTTGCAAATTCTGCGTGTTATCATCTATTCCATTGGGAATTAGAAGGTACAGGACCACTTGTAGTCGGTTGATTACATTGTGCAAGAGTGTGTAGTTGAGAATATCCACAGGGATTGAAAGCTGTTGCATTGGCAATCAGGTATCAATCCAGGAGAGATCTCAGTGAACCACTAGTTATCATATCAATTTGTGTTGCTCTTTGAGAAGATCGGGCCACCCCATATCACAAGCCATCACTCTTGATCGCCTCCCACCACTCGCACTGCCGAGTAGTGTGGTTAGCAGGCCTCGAGGGGTGGTGAGTGTGGAAGCTGCATGGGCCATCCTTCATGTCATCAAAGACAAACTTCTTCGGCTGCTCGGAGTTCCCGCTACCCGACTGAGAGGTGCGAAATGGCTTCTTGTTGCCTTGGCCCTGGTTCTGGTTTTGCCCGTAGGCTCCAGCAGGTTTCTGCCTCTGGCTGCCACCAGCTCCAACAGTCACTGCATTCGCCTCCTCGGGATCATACCGATTATCTACTCGGCGCTTGTTGCGGAACTCGTTGCGCTTGCTGTTGCTGAAGTTTCTTCTCGGCTCAGAGGAGTCCATCAGTGGCTGAGTAGGATCACCAAGTGCGTACTGATCCGCAATCTTGATGGTCTCCGCCAGAGTGTTCGGCATCTCCCTCTGCAATCTCTGCCATAGCATGCTGCCATGCCTGCATCCCTGCGCAAACCAGGTAATGGCCTGTGCTTCATTCACACCCGCACAGGTGTTCCTCAATGTACTCCACCGAGTAAGATACTCGCGGTCTGTCTCGTCTTCTCGCTGCCTGCAAGCTGATAGCTGCTGTGGCCTATTCGGCCTCTTGTATGTGCTGGTGAAGTTGCTGATGAAGGCATCCGAGAAGTCCAGCCAGCAGTTGATGCTGTTCTTGGGCAAGTTGTTGAGCCAAGTGCGAGCTGGACCCTCCAGCATCTGCGGCACATAGCGCACAGCCCATCTTCTGTTGCCATTCGCGATATGAACCGCGGTGACATAGTCATTGAGCCAATCTTCGGGCTTGGTGCTGCCATTGTAGCTCTTGGTGCCTCTTGCAAGCTGGAAGTTCTTCACGGACGGCTCGTTCATGATGCGCGGGCCAAAGCACTCGGGGCCAGGAGGACCCGTGCTCTCCAGCCGCGCCGACAAGCTGATCCGGTCCAACTGATGCCTCGCATCTCCAGGCGCCAGCACGCGCTCACCAACACGGTCATGAATATCATAGCCAGCCATCTCCATAGCCGAGTAGCCATCATCATACCTGTCCACCTGCACAGCTGCAGGCTGCTCCACCGGGTTGGCGACTGGTGCCACTGCGCGCGGCTGCTGCCTCTGCCGAGTAGGCTGAGCTGCGGGTTGCCGAGAAGGACCTGGACGCGCAGCATCTCGGGCACGTCTTTGAGCTTGATGGGCTTGAGAGCCTGCTCTTGCAGCGTTGTGTTCCTGCCCGGGCTGCTGCGGCACAGCGAGCTGTTTCGCGGCAGCAGCCGGGTCATACACCTGCATTTGCCTATCTCTGCCCGAACGACCGCTGCGGCTCTTCTCGCGGCTGGGATGCGGAGACGAGGCCTGATCGTTAGATCTAGCCGCGTGCGAGTGAACCACCTGCGAAGCCCCAGCACCCGGGTTGGCCTTCCGGAACTCCTCGTTCTGCCTAGCAGCCTCCAACACCAACTCGTTGAGCCTCTCCTGCTGCCTGATGCGCGCGTCACCGTCAAGACGCGGCAACTCGGCAGCCACGGCCTCTGCAGCCCTGAGCGTCTTGGCGGGCGTGCTTTATCTGGGCCTAGTGGAGGTGTTTGCGGTGGCGGACTGAGCAGGAGCCTCCGCGACCGTTGCCATCTCGACACCCAAGTTGCGCCGCGTAGCGCCTACTCTGCTAGGCCTTCTGGCGACTGGTGTGAACCCGTGAGCCTTGTTGTACTCGAGCTGGTCTAGACTCAGCTCCAACCTCACCTTATCCAACTCCGCCTGCTCGGCAAGCAGCTCCAGGCGTTGCCGCTCGAGCTGCTCCCTCATGGCCAGGAGCTCGATGTCGGTGGGAGTGGGCATGCCAGGTCGCGTAGCTGACGCGGGAATGACCGTAGACGTGGAAGGCGGCAAGTTGCTCTCCTTCTCGTAGGGCCGGTGAACCCTGCCACCAGCCGGTGCATCAATCTCCTCGACGACGGCCGCAACGCCAGTAGCGGCTGCGCCAGTGTTTGCCGCCAAGCCCGTCACCATCACCTCAGCGCAGTTCGCAGAGCGGCATGCGGGCCTTCCGCGAGCAGCGATCACCGCGGGAGGATCCTCCGCGTCATGCACCAGCTCGGGATATGCGCGGTTGGCGACGGTGGCGACGTAGACAAGGTGAGAGCCGAAGGAGATCACCAAGCCGCCCTCCGGCATGGCCCTGCCGCCGAAATCGCCGGCGTTGTCGGTGACGAAGTCGAAGGAGCCGAATATGTGGACAAGGCCACAGACCACGCGCTCCGCTGAAGAAGATCCCGTCCGAACAGAAACTCCAACCAGCGCCGCTGGTTGCCCCACGGTGGGCGCCAACTGTCGTGGTGGTGTCACGGCAGATGCCATGGGATGGCTAAAGATGTGGGGACGAAGGACGCTGGAGGTGCTCGGGGAGGGATCACGCGACGAGTAGCCGCGTGAGGTACGAAATAAACACTGCAGACAACACGATCTACCCAGGTTCAGGGCCCTCGTGAGGAGGTAAAACCCCTACTCCTGCCTTTCTTTGTGTATTTTGGTGTCTCACCGAGTAGCCACAGTACAATGTTCTTGCTACCGAGTAGCCACTCTCCTCTCTAGATGATGAACTAGGTCAAGAAACTAGGGTTTCCTCCGTTCTAGTATGCGATGCCTTATGCGATGCCTCACGCAGGAGGCGGCGGGGCACCTTATATACATGGTGCCCAGCCGGATACGTCCAAACATGGACAAGTGTCGACATAGTGTGCACATCGTCCTTCTTCCGGGTTCCCGCTGACAGCTTTGGTTCCTAATCTTGGCTGCATCTGGAAAGTCGTTGGGCAAAACAAGGGGACAGACTGGTATCACTGTACCTAAACACAGAGTAGGCCCCCCTTATCCTGCCACGGCCTGCTTCCATGCTGTCACTGTCAGGTAGGCCGGTCCTAGATGAACAGTAGTTCGAATAGTGCCAAGTACGGACCCAGGATACGCGGGATCCTGTGTCAGAACGACTCCTTTGACTTTCTGGCCCGAGTAGGTTCCCGCCAATTGTTCCCGCCAATTGTACTCGGGCCAACTCTTCTACTCGAATGGAGAGAACTTGAATGGTTCTTCCTTCTGGTCATCTTGAGGTCAGACCGAGTAGCAGTCAACCGGGTAGCAAATACCGGGTAGGCGGCTACTCGACCAAACCTTTCTTCTGTAAGTCGCCTTTACCACTTGCCTTTACCCTACTCGGGGGTAACCCCCCGACAGCTGCTGCTAAGAAGACTTTGGATGATCCTCTTACTTGGGGAGATCTCTCCAAATTTAGAGATATGATCAGCTCAAGAATTGATACAAAACTTGATGAATATGATGAAGTGGTAGCCACCCGAATGGATAAAAATCTTGATGCCTATGATGAGAATTTGAGGAGGGATTTACAGCAAATGGATATTAAAATTGAGAAAGCTGCTTCTCAAGAATCTGTTGATATTATGCAAGAATCTCTCACCAATTTGACTAGGCAAATCACACAATTGACTACTCAATTAGAGCATAGAGATCATGATGATTGGGAACCAGGCCGAGTGCAAGCTTATCATGGCCGTGGTGATTTTCATGCTAGAAGAGTACAAGCTCCAAATAATACTAGAGAAGATGATGGTTTGGGCAAGCCAAAATTTTCTATTCCTCCTTTCTCTTTTGATCATGATGATGTTGAGGAATATTTGATGTGGGAGCTGAAAATTGAGAAGCTATGGAGATTGCATGAGTACACTGAGGATAGGAAGATTAAATTGGCTTCTGCTAGTTTTGATGGTTATGCTCTATTGTGGTGGGATAATATTACCAAACTGAGGGCAGAAAATGGTGATCCTGAAGTGATTACTTGGGCTACTATGAAGCAACTCATGAGGAACAGATTTGTGCCAAAGAATTATGTGAGATCATTATATGATAAATTGCAGCAATTGAAGCAAGGTACATTATCTGTTGATGCTTATTATAGAGAGATGGAGTTGATTCTTCAGAGGGCTAAAGTGAGAGAAGAACCAGAACATACTATGCAACGTTTTCTCTCAGGTTTGCAATTTAAAATCAGAAGCATAGTGAGGCACCTCCAATATAATGATATGAATGAATTGCTTGATCATGCTAAGGAGGAAGAATCACAGATAGCTGAAGAGGCAAAATTGAGTGCTAGAAGGCTGTTTTCACCTCGAAATAGTAATTTTTCTTCTCCATCATCACAGCCAACACCTAGCCGTGGGGTTTCTACACCCAAGGCCGAGAGCACACCCTCCACCTCTAGGAGGCAAGTGCAACCAGCAGCATGTGCTAGTGGATCCACTTCTTCCACAGCTCGAAATAGAGATATGTCTTGTCATACTTGTGGTGGAAAAGGCCACTTTAAGAGGTGCCCAAATAAAAAGATCATGCTTGTTAATGAAGAAAATGAGTATGAAACTGGAGATGATGCTGATCCTAATGAGGAGGATGATTGTGATGAGCAAGGAGGTCCATTGGATGCTTATGCTACACATTACCCAACTATTGTTTGCTCCCAAAAAGCTGCTGCTTTGAGTGTTATTCCTTCTCCAGAAAATCAGAGGTGCAATCTTTTCCAAACCAAGGCAATTGTAGGTCCTAAAATGGCTTGCAAAGTTATTATTGATGGAGGGAGTTGCAGAAATCTTGCTAGTAAAGACCTATGTGCAAAGCTGAAATTGAAATATATTCCACACCCTCATCCTTATTATATACAGTGGCTGAGTGATAAAGGAGAGATGAAGGTGAGATACATGGTGAGAGTTGAGTTTCAGATTGGGCCCTATACTGACACCATTGAATGTGATGTTGTGCCTATGTCTGTTTGTCACATGTTGCTTGGAAGACCATGGCAGTTTGACAGGAATGTTACACATAATGGGAGAGCAAACACCTACCAGTTGAATTGGCATGGGAAGGATATTATTTTGAGACCTATGACACCACAGCAAATTGTAAATGAGTCTCGTCAAAAAACTGAAGTGAATTTAGAAACTGAGAGTGAGAGAGAAAAACAAGAGAGTACTCCTTCTATGAGTGAAAAAAATAAGCTGAGTGGTAAAAATAAAAGTGAGGGAGTGAACCTATTATGTATGCTAGCCACCAAAGAGGATTTGAGAGAGTTTGGAGAGGACCCTACTATGCTTCCTATAGTGCTCATGCACAAGGGAGAAATTTTGGTTTCTTCTGACATGACCCCTATTCCTCTTGGTGTCTCTCATGTGTTGCAGGATTTTGATGATGTTTTTCCAGAAGAGGTACCAGCAGGGCTGCCACCATTGCGTGGCATTGAGCATCAGATTGATTTAATCCCTGGAGCAACATTGCCAAACCGAGCCCCTTACAGGACTAATCCCCAAGAAACCAAGGAAATTCAGAAACAAGTGCAGGAGCTACTCGACAAAGGTTATATTCGTATTAGCTTATCTCCATGTGCTGTTCCTGTTATTTTAGTGCCTAAGAAAGATGGTACTTGGCGCATGTGTGTTGATTGTAGAGCCATTAACAACATCACTATTCGTTATCGTCATCCTATACCTCGTTTGGAGGACATGTTAGATGAATTAAGTGGTGCTGCTGTGTTCTCTAAAATTGATTTGCGTAGTGGTTACCATCAAATTAGAATGAAAGAAGGGGATGAATGGAAAACTGCTTTCAAAACTAAATTTGGTTTATATGAATGGTTAGTGATGCCTTTTGGTTTAACTAATGCACCTAGTACTTTCATGAGACTTATGAACCATGTTTTGAGAGAGTTCATTGGAAAATTTGTGGTGGTTTATTTTGATGATATTCTCATATATAGCCACAATGAAACTGAGCATGTTGATCACATTAGAGAAGTCTTGCATGTTTTAAGAGCAAATCAATTATATGGTAATCTTGCTAAATGTTCTTTTTGCAAAGACAAGGTCATTTTTCTGGGATATGTTGTATCTAAACATGGCATTGAAGTTGATGAATCTAAAATTGAAGCTATTAAGAATTGGCCTATTCCAACTAATGTTAGTCAAGTGAGAAGTTTTAATGGATTGGCTGGTTTCTATAGAAGATTTGTCAAGGATTTTAGTACTCTTGCTGCACCTTTGAATGATTTAACTAAGAAGGGTGTTGATTTTACATGGGGGGTAGAACAAGATATTGCTTTTGATGAGATTAAGAACAAATTGATTTCGGCCCCATTGTTAATATTGCCTAATTTCAACAAACAATTCGAAATTGAGTGTGATGCAAGTGGTATTGGTATTGGTGGTGTGCTTATGCAAGAAAATAAACCTGTTGCTTATTTTTCTGAGAAATTGCATGGTGCCCAATTGAACTATTCTGTTTATGATAAAGAATTGTATGCACTTGTTAGAGTTCTTGAGGTTTGGAAACATTATTTGTGGCCAAAAGAATTTATCATACATTCTGATCATGAAGCATTGAGATTTTTAAAGAGCCAATCTAGCCTTAATAAAAGACATGCTAAGTGGGTTGAATTCATTGAGTCATTCCCATACATAATTAAATATAAGAAAGGCAAAGATAATGTTGTTGCTGATGCTCTCTCTAGGAAAAGTATGCTATTAACTCAATTGGATGTAAAAGTTCCTGGTTTGGAGAGTGTTAAAGATTTGTATGCTCAAGATAATGATTTTAAACATGCATATGCACATTGTACTACTGTGAAAGCATGGGATAAATTTCATTTGCATGATGGATATTTGTTTAGAGCTAACAAATTATGTGTGCCCGAGTCGTCCTTGCGTTTGTTCTTGTTGCAGGAATCACACAGTGGTGGTTTAATGGGACACTTTGGGAGGGAGAAAACATTGATGATGTTGGCTGATCACTTCTATTGGCCACGTATGCGAAGAGATGTTGAGAGGTTTGTGAGACGTTGCATCACTTGCAACAAGGCTAAGTCAAAACTGAAACCTCATGGTTTATATACTCCTCTTCCTGCACCTACTACACCTTGGCAAGACATTAGTATGGATTTTATGTTAGGATTGCCTAGGACTAAAAGAGGACATGATTCAATATTTGTGGTAGTTGATAGATTCTCTAAAATGTCATATTTTATTGCATGCCACAAGAGCGACGATGCGTCGCATGTTGCTAATCTGTTTTTCAGGGACATAGTGAGATTACATGGAGTACCCAAGACTATTGTTTCTGATCGTGATGTTAAGTTCATGAGCTATTTCTGGAAGAAACTTTGGGGGAAGCTGGGAACAAAACTGCTGTTTTCCACTACTTGTCACCCCCAAACTGATGGACAAACGGAGGTGGTGAATCGCACATTATCCACATTGCTGCGAGCCATGATTAAAAAGAACCTGCGGGAGTGGGAAGAGTGTTTGCCTCATGTTGAGTTTGCATACAACAGGGCTGTGCATTCTACCACTCAGCTATGCCCGTTTGAGGTGGTATATGGTTTCAAACCCATAACACCACTTGATTTACTGCCACTTCCTGTGGATGAGAGAGTTAATATGGAGGCTTCAAAACGAGCTGATTATGTTAAGAAGATCCATGAGAAGACCAAGGAAGCAATTGAGAAAACAGGAAGACATGTGGATGAGAGGAGAAACAAGAAGAGGAAGGAGGTAATTTTTCAGCCCGGGGATTTGGTGTGGGTTCATTTTCGCAAGGATAGGTTTCCCCAATTGCGCAAGTCCAAGTTGATGCCCCGTGGTGCTGGTCCTTATAAAGTGCTTCACAAGATTAATGATAATGCATACACAATTGATCTTCCTGGTGATGAGTTTGGTGTGAGTCATTCGTTCAATGTTGCTGATCTTTCACCATACCATGGAGATGACCTTGATGCGTCGAGGTCGACGCCTTTTCAAGGGGGGGAGGATGATGAGGACATCCCTAACACATTTGTTATTCCTCCTATTGATGATGATGTTGCTGTTCAAGAGAAGCATGATGAAGTTAGAATTGGTCCAATGACAAGATCAAGAACTAAACTATTAGAACAATAGGTGAACTCACTCCTTTTAAATTATGATGTTTGTTCTTATGAGAATTTTATACTACCTAAATCCCTACACTTATGTATGATTCAGGTTATTGATAACACAAACATTATGGGAGGCAAGGAGCATGGAGTCATGGAGCAAAACATTGGAGCACTCATGGAGGAAGATGATCATGCAAGCCCAAGGGAGAAGGAGGAGGAAGAATGAAGATTTTGGTCTGTTTATGTTCTCTCCAAACATAAGAGACTGTCTATGGTTAGGAGAGAAGCCCCCTGCGCCTAAGGATATTTCTCTCCAAACATAAGAGGCTGTCTATGGTTGGGAGAGAGTTCCCCCACGAGTCCAATAAAGGCCCTGCGTGGCTGGTTTGGCCGCACCCCCTTGTGGGTCGGTTTGTATCCCTTAGTCCGAGTCCAAACCTAGTCTGGTTCGAGTCCTAGTGGGTCTAGGTCTGTGCTTGCGCATCCAAAGGTGTGGCCGCACCCCCTAGCCCCTCTTATATACCTCTTCACCTGCGTGTGAAAGGTTAGACTACCTTTATTCCTAAAACCCTAGAAAATCCATTGTTGATTGCTTGTAGCATTCATCAGGAATTCATATTGCAAGTTTTGCGTGTTATCCACTATTCCACTGGGAATTAGTTGATACAGGACCACTAGTAGTCAGTGGCTGCTCGTGCAAGTGTGTGGATCTACGAATATCCAAGGGATTGGTTGCTGCTGCAATTGGCATCAGGAATTAGCCGGAGAGTTCGCGGAGAGACACAAGTTATCAGATCCTTGTTATCGTGTGAGTTCATCGAGAAGATCGGGCAACCCCTTATCACATTTATTCAAGTAGTTTTATCTCAATTAAAATATGTGATGAAGGGTAGCACAATAGGATGGAAGAAAGTTCCATGCTGGATTTGAAAGAGTTCCAAAAATTAAAATATTGTGACAGATACTACAACAAAGGCTAAAGTATATCGTTGTGTTGACAACTAATTATAAGCGTATTTTGTGTCAAGGAGTTCTTTATTGAACTTGGTGAATTTCCAAGAATGCTGAAACTATGAAGCTACATTTTCACAATGTTAGTAACATCAGTTTAAGCTAAGGAATTAAGGTATCACCGGAACTTGGTGAATTCCAAGAATGCTAACACTATGAAGCTGCATTTTCACAATGTTAGTGACATCAGTTTAAGCTGACGAATTAAGTTTTCGCCAATTGACCATATATACACAAAGCCATCTCATTAGAGAATGAGTGATGCTTATAGACGCAAAGAACATGCAAATACAATAGGACCTGAACAGTTCAGATCTTTTTGATGATGTTTACCGCATGCGAAGCATGGTAATAACACTGGTACACCATATGTGTTAAAGTGCTTACAGACTAGATTATTGACTCTAGTGCAAGTGGGAGACTGAAGGGAATATGCCCGAGAGGCAATAATAAAATGGTTATTATCTTATTCCTTGTTTATGATGAATGTTTATTTCTCATGCTAGAAATTGTATTAACCGGAAACGTTGATACATGTGTGCTTAATAAACAAACAATGGTTCCTAGTAAAGCCTCTCTTTTAACTAGCTCGTTGATTAATAGATGATCAAGGTTTCCTGATCATGAACATTGGATGTTATTAATAACGGGGTCATGTCATTAGAAGAATGGTGTGAAGAACATATACCCAAAGATAATATAGCAATGCGATCAAGTCATTTAGTTTACATTGTTATATCAAACATACGAAGTAACTTATTCCTTAGACCATGAGATCATGTCAATCGCTGATACCGGAAGAGTGCTTTGATGGCATCAAACGTCACACCGTAACAGGGTGACTATAAAGGTGTCGCTAAATATTCGGAAAGTATTAGTTTAGGATCATGGATCAAGAGTGGGATTTGTCAATCCAAATGACGGAGAGATATACTCTGGGCCCTCTCGGTGATATCACATGGAAACCGCTTGCAAGCACGTGATATGATCACAAGGATGTTATATCACGGGAATGAGAAAAGAGTACTTGTCGGTAACGAGATTGAACAAGGTATGGTTGATACCAATGATCGAATCTCGGACAAGTAAAATATCGCGAGACAAACGGAATAGTTCACGGCGTTGTTGGTTCACACGATCACGAGAGTCATCGTTGAATATATAGGAGTCATCACGGATCTCCAGATCCCGCTGTTGATTATTGATCGGAGAGGAGTCTCGATCATGTCTATCTTATTCGCGAACTGTAGGGTGACACACTTAAGGTTCGATGACGCGTTTGAGAGGATACGGAATATCGAAGAATATTTTGGGCAGCACCGAAATTGTTTCGGGGAAAATTGAAATAGTTCAAGGGGTTTTTCGTCGAATGGTTGTTAATAGAATTAACAAATGATTCGAGGTGCTATATGCAAATGTTTGTTAATGGAATTAACAAATATAAATAAAGAAATAAAAATGTTTTATTTATTTATTAAAAGAAAACCTTTGGATTTTCCAAGTGGAAAATTAAGGGAGCATGAGTGGGTGTGAGTGGAGCTTCCACTCACATGAAGAGGGAAGAGGTGGGGGCACACCATGGCTGGCCGCACCCCCTCTTGGGCTGCCTCCCCCTCCCCTATAAAAGGAGGGTGAGAGCTCTTCTTCTCCACACACTTGCCCACTCCTTTTTCCCTCCATCCGCTGCTCCATTCCATGGTCTCCGGCTTGGCGAAGCCCTGACCGTGGGATTCTTCACCACCACCACGTCGTCGTGCTGCTGGAGTTCCAAGGGATCCTCTACTTCCGCACCCCGCTGGAACGAGGGAACGGAGGTCGTCATCAACCGTACGTATGACCAATCACGGATGCACCGCCGGATTGCGGTGCTCATCTTCTCGCTATCGGGATCGGTGTGAGTACGACTACGCCAACAACGAGATTTGATCTCGTACCACTTTGAGTCTTCGATGGTATGTGTTCTCCTTAACCCTCTCGTTGCCCGTTGCACTTCGTCTCCTAGATTAGATCTTGGCCTTTTGGGTGTCTCTCGCGTAGGAAATTTTTTGTTTTCTATGCAACGAACCCTTCACTATTTTTTTTGATCACCACGTGTATCACACTTGATGGGATTGCTCCGGTACGCCGGACTCAAACACGTTGATGTGGTGTGTACCACGGGGAGTGACCTGATCTCACGAATTGACCAAGAGCACGAAGAACATGAGGGGAAGAATGAAGAACATAAGGAAGAGCAGGAAGGAAAAATTTGTGGGTAACGGGTAACCGGTAAATAGCAAACCCTGTCGGTCGAACAACCCGTCAACAAACCCTCGGGTAGTCTACAGTGAAGGGAATATGCCCGAGAGTCAATAATAAAGTGTTTATTATGTTATTCCTTGTTTATGATAGATGTTTATTTCTCATGCTAGAATTATATTAACTGGAAACGTTGATACATGTGTGATTAATAAACAAACAATCGTTTCTGATCATGAACATTAGATGTTGTTAATAACGAGGTCATGTGATGAGGACATCCCTAGTACATTGCCACTTAAACAAGATGAAGTGAGACTTGGACCTATGGCAAGGTCAAGGACCAAGCTATTACAACAACAGGTGAATTCACTCCTTATTAATTATGATGTTTGTGATAATGAGAATTTTACCTAAGTCTATGCATTTACGTATGATCAGGTTTATTGATAACACAAACATGATGGTGGAAAACAACCAGGAGGATCTAGAAAACAACATGGAGATGCTGGAAAACAAGACTACAAGTGGTGAAAACAAGTGTACCATGGAGAAAACAAACATGCAAGATGGTGAAAACAAGACTACCATGGTGAAAGCAATCATGCAAGTGTGGAAAACAACTACTAGCTTATTATTTCACACTAAGAGAGAAGGAAAGCAAGAGGAGGGCGCCCCATTTGATACCAATGCGCCATACAGAAATCCTACTCCAAGTAGGTATGGTTTGTATACCATATTTGGCCAAACTCTTTATTGTGGGTCGATTTGTATCATTTCTTAGAGTCCTAGTAGGAGTCCTAGTCCAATGGGGGTTGGTGCTTGCGCAAGGGCCTTGTGGCCGCACCCCTCCACCTTTAAATAGCTACCACCTACGTGTGGAAAAGTAGATCCAGTTTAAACCAAAGAAAACCCTAGCCTCTAGATTGTATTTCTGTTAAGCATTCATCTTGAAGTTTACCATTGCAAAGTCGCGTGATATCTTGTTATTCCATTGGGAATAGGGGGATACAGGACCACTTGTGATCATTGATTACTTGTGCAAAAGTGTGTAGTTGAGAATTATCCAAAGGGCTTGATTGTTGTTGCATTGGCAACAGGGGTCATCCAAATGAGAGGTCTCAGTGTAGCACTAGTTATCACAAAATCCAGAAAATCCACAAAAAGAGAGAGAAGCCCATTGAGAAGATTGGGCCACCCCATATCATCTTGGTATCATATTCTCAGGTTTACTCGGTGAGCAAAGTTATCCCCAGTTTAGTTGTTTTTATTTCCTATCCAGAAAAAGCCATACAAAAAAAACTATGTTTAGATTTTGCCAGAGCCTAGATCAACACCAAATTGCTACTCTGATTGTTGTTTCTTGTTGATTTGTGTTCCTGTTTTTCTATTTTTAGTTTTTCATCTATTCGGGTTAGGGTTCATCTTGTTCTTCTTTTGTTTTCATCTATATCGAAAATTCCAACAAAAATAGGTGTTACCGTGTGTACTACCTCTCGGGAAAGTCTAGACCTACAGCTCGTTTACAGGTTGATCTAGTTTCTCGAATTCATATTGCTGCGGAAGAAATTGATCCGGTTGCTCTCGGGTTCCTTGTCATAATCGGGTTCCAATCCGTTTCCTGCCGTGGCAGCAAATTGCATCAAAACGTTGCCGCGCCGCTGTGCCTTGTACTGCTCGGATTCCGCTTACCACGCCCGTTACGCGCCTTACCACCCACGCGTTTTGTAACGCGTCGCGCGCGCCCGCTCCTAGCTCCTATCGGACTCCTGCCGTGGTACGGTTTCCGCGCGTTTCTCTGTCTCCGCTGCCGCACACACGCTACCTAGCCCTGCTCGGACTCGTTGCGCAGGGCATAAAACCCAAATCGCGCCCGTTGCAAGCCACACCGGCAGCACACCCGCGCTCTGCCGCGACAACGATTCTGCTGTTTTCTCTGCCGTGACCAAAAATCCCGCCGTGAGTCGTTTTGGCTCGTTTTTCTTCTGTTTTTCTTAGTTTTTCCTTTGTTTTTCTCCTGTTTATCTCTAGGTTTCTGTTTTGATCTTTGATAAGCCCTAGCTATAGCCATTCTACAGCAAAATTTAGGTACCCAAAACCCCAAAGACTAGATGTTTTATTGCTCTACAGGCTGCTCAATTTGATCAACTTTATGTCCACTTTTCTGTTTTCCATTATTTGTTGCTCCTAGTTGATTCAAAGGCCATTGAAAAAATAAAAAAATAGAGAAAAGAGAAAAGGTATAAAAGAACAGAAAGAGAGAAAAATCAAAAAGAGGCCGAGACATACTATCACTAGTGGAAGCTTATCATCTTGGATATTTTTATGGACATTTGAGCAATCTTGTGCCTGTTTTTGTAGAGTATTTGCTAGTGTTTTTCTAGTGCTTGCAATATCTCTTCCATATAATTGCTAAGCCATATTTGTCTCCCAGTGTGAGTGTGTTCCTTTAGTATTGTTCATCATATTAGACAGTGCATTGGAGTTCTTATTTTGGTGTTGTTAGGACTCCCAACCAAGCCCCCACCAAGCCCCACCAAATACCTTGTTTGCATTGTGATACTTGATAGCCTGGTTATTATCTTCTCACACTTAGCACAATTATTCATTGCTCCTTGTTGGTAAGTCAATCTATTCACTTTGGAACATTAAGTGAAGCCATCTTTACTTGGTTTTGAGTGAGTTGTGAGAGGCACCACAACCCATTCATTATTTTGTTACTAACAAATTAATCATGAGTTCTTCTAGTGATGTTGATGTGCAGGCAAGGAAGAAACTTGATGAGGTGGTCAAGTGGAATGAATATGAAGCTTTGAGAGATACACTTTACAAAAGAACGACTACTGAGGTTGATAGAAGTGATGATTCTTTGAGAGAGGATTTGAGGAACATGGACCTCAAAATACAAGTTGCGGCCATCTACGCCTTGATGGTGCCTTGCCGGGGAGACTTCTTGATGATGATGAATTTTAATTCCTCGGCAACGGCGCCAGAAATTCTTGATACTTGTGATGGCGTGTTGGGAACCCTAAGAGGAGGGTGTGATGAGTACATCGGTAAGAATTTCCCTCAGTTAAGAACCAAGGTTATCAATCCAGTAGGAGTAAGAGGATATTCGGAAGGTTGATGTCACTGACGGTGGTGATGGCGCCTCACCGGTGTCAGCAACAACGCGGAACCTGCACACAACAGAACCAAAATACTTTTTCCCAGCGGTACAGTGAGGTTATCAATCTCACCGATATTGCTGAAAACAAAGATTAGACGTATAGTGTGGAAAATAGTGTGTCCTTCCGTTTTATTACGTAAAACTACCACCGCAGGGCCTTTCAAGCATACCCTACGCAACGAAAGAAAAAAAAAACGCAGCATTTGTCGCCTCCCGCCCGCCGCGGTGCCAGCCGTCCTCATCTCGCTCCAGCCTCCGGCCATCCTCGCCCTCGCCTCGTCTCAGCCGACGTCCGTCCTCGCCTCGTTCCAGCCACCGATTTCTGCCATCCTCGCCGACTCCCCCCCACCCATTCAATCTCCGCGGCCGGCCGGCCGAGCGCTGTCTTTCTTCGTCCGCGTTAGAGCTCCTCCGCCGGCCAGAGCGTTCCCGTCCATCCGCGTCCACTAACGAGTGCTGCCTCAAGCAGTAAAGCACAAGTTTGCTCAACCGGAGACATGCAACTTTGAGCAACGACCGTAGAGATCTGAGCAGTGAGTGAATAATTTGTACGACAGTTGATGCAGCCCCTTTGCGATCCCTGTTTAATTACTCCTGATTACTACTTTGCCTGGTTACTCTAGTACTGTAGAGGCATGCTTTTTGGATGAATTGTGTGCGTGTGTGCTATTTGAACTGGGTATGTGTGTATATTTTATTCGGTTAAATTTAATTTGTCAAATAAAGGTTTTCTATCCCTTATAAAAAAAATCAACTATGCGCAATCGTCAATCGTCGTTGTCCGATGTAACGAAAATTAGTAACAATGCACGTTTTTATTACCCTCAGGGCATTTTAGACAATTTACGACTTCACAGCCAGACAGCCAGCTCAGTTGCCAAACAGGACAACTCATGACAGCAGTTTTCCCTAGACAACAATTTTCCCTGCAGAGCAACACAGGCAGCCGCAGCCAGCCCAAACAAACACGCCGGGCATCCGCAATGTACGAGGTGCACTTCATCCATAAGCTGGGTCCCACTTAACCTATAGAGTTTTCCACGATGTATAAGGTGAACTTTAGCCATAAGATGTGGCCCACATATCTTGTCATATTGCTACATGCAAGAGAGAGAGGAGGGAGAAAATTAATTTTCTATTTCTTATGGTAGACCACAAGCTTGTGGTGCACCTTAAGTTCATACACAACCTTATTTCTCTCCACAATATATAAGGTGAACTTTATGCCATGCCACCTATGACTTAAGGTGAGCTTTTGGATACACTAGCTAAATGCCCGTGCGTTGCCACGTCATCTCAAGTTGTTTGTTTCCTTCACATATAAACATAATATACTTCAAAATTCACATATGTAGAACGAGATAGCTAAATAATATTCCAATTTTCTATTTTTCTTAAAATGTAATTCGAAATAAATCTATAATTCGACATCGTATCATGTAAAGTAACAACCCAAACCATACTTTAAACTGCGATTTCACCTTCGCACAACCGAACAATTCAAACAGACCAACAATTTAGTTCATGCCCTTATTAAAAAGCATCTGAAAGAATAAGGAGAACAATTATGATTATGTAAGAGGCCCACGTTTCAATGGAAGATGAGAAGAGATATATAAACTCATGGTTATATTTGAATGATGAAAACAAATGAAAGAACAAGGATATATTGCGTCAATTCTCAACTTATTTGCAAGCCCGTTATCTTATCAAAATTGTTGATAGCTTGGTCTCTCTGGATCTGCAACAACAGAAATACATACCTGAATCTATTGTTCGGTTCTGCCCACCTTCATGTTTTTGTCACGCCTACCGTATATCTGAGTAATTTAGAGCGACTCGCCAAAGGAACTAAGAGCCTCAAAACTGACTGAATTTGTGCTTGTACTCCACCTATATTTTTGTCAATTCATCCGTGAATTGAAAACTCTGTAACCAAAATAAAATATCAATAGCTAAATAAATTTGTATTAAGAGAGGACTAAAGAATTGAAACTGAATAACGTTTCTACATCGTGTACATATCTTAGATGGAATAACAAAGTGGAAGATTTAGCAATGTGAAGTGAAGGTTTAGAATAAGAAAATGGGGGAAGGCAGGAGAGTCAGAATGGTGTGCTCTCACCAAGCTTTATATTCTTTGGAGGCAATGTTTTGTCCTCTAAGGTTATCTTTACTATTAAAGCGTTGTAGGCGGCGTCCGTGATCGCGGTAAGTCGTCCTCTCCCGTCCAGCATCGTACACAAAAACTACCTCTTGCTCGAGGCAGCAAAGAAAACACCGGACAAAAAAATAAAAAAATGAAACAAACCGCAACGTATGCCCACGAGGCCACGACTTTCATCCGCTGCCGCCTCCCCTGCCCCTCGTCAAACTGTCCGTACCTTCCCAGGATCTGGTGGTGATGATGCTCCTCCTGGTGAGCAGAGAGTCTTCTCTGATCCACCGCGGCAATTGCCCTGGCCACGAGAAGCGAGTCTTCTCTGATCCACCGCGGCCCCTGCCCTGGCCACGGCGGTTGGATCGAGTTGGACGAGCCGCCGTCGACCAGCTCGAGCAGCCCAAATACCTATGCCGTCCATGGTTTCCCGGTCGAGCGAATTTTTGGCGTCTGAGGTGGGCCCCAAAATCGACGACAAGTTTTCCATCGGGTCCTACTGGTTTCCCTCTTCCTTTCTCCAGCCCCGCTCCAGTGCCAATCGCCATGTCACAACGGACGCTCCTACTCCCTACACATCCTCGAACTCATCGGCGTGACCCAGGCGATACCGTAGCCGTCCCATGTACCTCGCATCCTCTACGCGGTCCGTCGCGTCGGCAAAAAAGGTTTGTCGCGGCTCGTGGACACAAAGCATGCCGCGGTGCCGGCCGCGTGCACTTCCGCGTTCCCCGCACTCAGCACCCTCATGGACGCTCTCCTCCAGGCATGACTAATGCGCGCACCTCAGGAGGGTCTGGGTGCATAGTGGCCTGCCGATGAACTTAACACCTTAATTTGATCAGGTAAGATCCCTTGAGTTAGTTCAAACCAAGTGAAGATTTGGTGTCCTGCCGTGGAGTTACATGTAGCGGGAGATTTATTGTAATTAGATGGATTAATCAGTATGCAGAGGCTGAGGTTTTCTCCCCCTTTTCGAAAGAAAAAAGTAATTAGATGGATTAATCAGTATGCATGACAATAAATCTCCCGCTACATGTAACTCCACGGCAGGACACCAAATCTTCACTTGGTTTGAACTAACTCAAGGGATCTTACCTGATCAAATTAAGGTGTTAAGTTCATCGGCAGGCCACTATGCACCCAGACCCTCCTGAGGTGCACGCATTAGTCATGCCTGGAGGAGAGCGTCCATGAGGGTGCTGAGTGCGGGGAACGCGGAAGTGCACGCGGCCGGCACCGCGGCATGCTTTGTGTCCACGAGCCGCGACAAACCTTTTTTGCCGACGCGACGGACCGCGTAGAGGATGCGAGGTACACGGGACGGCTACGGTATCGCCTGGGTCACGCCGATGAGTTCGAGGATGTGTAGGGAGTAGGAGCGTCCGTTGTGACGTGGCGATTGGCACTGGAGCGGGGCTGGAGACAGGAAGAGGGAAACCAGTAGGACCCGATGGAAAACTTGTCGTCGATTTTGGGGCCCACCTCAGACGCCAAAAAATCGCTCGACCGGGAAACCATGGACGACATAGGTATTTGGGCTGCTCGAGCTGGTCGACGGCGGCTCGTCCAACTCGATCCAACCGCCGTGGCCAGGGCAGGGGCCGCGGTGGATCAGAGAAGACTCGCTTCTCGTGGCCAGGGCAATTGCCGCGGTGGATCAGAGAAGACTCTCTGCTCACCGGGAGGAGCATCATCACCACCAGATCCTGGGAAGGTACGGACAGTTTGACAAGGGGCAGGGGAGGCGGCAGCGGATGAAAGTCCTGGTCTCGTGGGTATACGTTGCGGTTTGTTTCATTTTTTTATTTTTTTGTCCGGTGTTTTCTTTGCTGCCTCGAGCAAGAGGTAGTTTTTGTGTACGATGCTGGACGGGTGCCGCAATCACGGACGCCGCCTACAACGCTTTAATAGTAAAGATTGCGGATGCCCTAAGATTCGCTACTCTAGGCCGCCTAAAACAAGCGTTTTCCATCCGGATCTCAGCCCCGAGCCATGAATTCCGCCGCCGACCCCAAGGGCAAGGGCCCTCTCTACCAAGAGGATGGCCTGGCTTGTGCTAGGGCTGCCGCTTCTGCCGCAGCGGCGGCCGCGGCGCTGGATGAGGAGGAGTCCGATGCGAAGCCCTCGTCTTCTTCGGAGGAGGTGAAGGAGCCAGAACCGGAGGCGGAGGATCAGGAGAAGATGCCTCGCCTGGTGCTGGTGGCGGAGGATGGCGTGGAGGTGAGTATCTCTCGCCCTGCGGCGCGGATGTCCCACATGCTCCGCCTCCTGATGGAGGACGGCTGCGCTGACGGCCCCATCCCCGCCCCCAATGTCCACTCCGACATCCTCGAGCTCGTCGTCAAGTACTGCGAGAAGCACGGGCCGTACTACGACCCCGAGGCCTCTGAGCGCGCCCGCAACCCCTTCCCGCCCTTCCCCGTCGAGCTCACCCCTACCGTCTCCTCCATCAAGCCCGTCACCTACGTCGACCCCGACCCCCACGGCTTCAAAGACTGGAACAAGGAGTTCATCTCCCTCGACAACTCCACACTCTTCGAGGTCATCCTGGTAATGCGAATTCTCTACCTTTGCTCTATCTTCTACTCCAAGTGAGAACATACACGGATTGCGTGGATTGATATGTCTAGCATGTGAATATGGGTGATGGTATGTATGCAACTAAAGGATACCCGCAGGCCATGTTAGAAGCAGTCTAAGTAACTTTGTGCGCATTGTGGAATAGCACATACATTTGGATAACGATTCCAAACACCAAACGAGCTGGACACAAAATTGCCCAGCAGTAGTAAACACATAATCACAAAATCTATGTACAATATAAAAATCAGAAGTATAGTGCTAGTTAATAAACACAACAAACGGATGTGAAGACTTAGGGACATGCTGGCTTGTAGGTGGCAAATGTTGGAATAACCCTCATTCAGTTGGAGTGATCATTCAAATGTTTAGATGTGGTTGACAAACTACAATCAAATCTGTCACGGTTGGTACCGGGTGCGTGAGTTGACATTGGCCCACGTGCTCTCTATGTCTGTTTGAGCTATCAAATGAAATGAAATATGAATCTCAACTCTCATTTACTCTATTCCAGTCTCCTCTTTCTCTACCTCGCAAATTGAACCGCAGTTACAAAATTGCACTGGAAAATTCTGGAATTTTCTACTGTATAAGCTAATGGAAGGAATGCTTATACAACAGATTGGGATGTATGCACTTACAGATAGAACACTGATAATGCTTATATGAAAGATAGCAATGGATAATTGAATGGAGAGATGAATTCAAAGAGATAATGTGCATCTGAGTGCAGGCGATTTGGATGAATATTATGGCACAATTCTGTGATGTAATATTCAAATTTTTTTCGCGATGTGGGTTGTTGTAAGGGCAGAAAAATAGCTATGCAATGACTTGCAGTGGGGTTTGTTTATGTAATACTACTATATAAAGATCTGAACCCCAAATACTCTCTCTATTCGTAGTCTCCTCTTTCTCTACATCCCAAATTGATCTGCTGTTACAAAATTGTACTGAAAATTCAGGAATTTATTACTGTAGAAACTAATTTAAGGAGAAGAAATATATAGCAGATTTGGATCTCTGCACTTATAATAACTGACCAATGATGCTAATATGAAAGAAAACAACAAATAATTGAACGGAGAGATTAATTGAGAGAGAGAGAGAGAGAGGACGGGCATAAGAAAGTCTACGTGTAGATGATTTGGATGAAGATCATCTGCACAATTGCAGTGATCTAGTGTTAACATTTTCGTTGGTGACATGGCTCATTGTAAGGGCAGAAAATAACTATTTATGACCTGCGGTGGGGTTTGTTTATGTAACAATAATCTGAAGATAATTTTGTTTGTTAATGTTTGTACAGGCAGCAAACTACCTAAACATAGAGGACCTTCTGGACCTGGGCACCACGACGGTGGCTGATAAGATGAGGGGGAAGAAGCCAGAGGAGATCCGTGAAATCTTTGAGATTGAGAACGACTACACACCGGAGCAGGAGGCTGAAATCAGAAAGGAGAACGAATGGGCCTTCGAGGATTAAATAATGCTGCTTGATCTTGCTTTTGTCTATGCTCCTACTCTTGGTTTCAAGTACAAATCCTTATCTCTAGTTCGGTTCCAAGTAGGCTTAGATAGGTGGATGACTCAGTAAAAATCATGTATGGATTTATTAATCATCCTATACAAAGTTTTGTTGCGAACTGTGGATGCCTCTGGTGGATAATGTCAAAGTGGTTGAATTGACCTAACTTTCTGTGCAACCTGTGTCCAGTTTAGTTATTTTTTAGGTTCTGCTAGATCGTATCTCGGTGAAATTTTGTATGTCCTCGTTGCAAGATTTGTTCGGTTACAGTTTATTGTTTATGTTATTATGCTTGACTGTACCTGCTTCTTTTAGGAGTATATGAATTGAGAAGTTTGTTTCATCAGTGTTTGACACAATTTTGTAAGGTATTGATGTTTGCTCGTTTCTGTTCTTGGCCGGAGCGGAAATTATCACCTTCTATTTCATAGTTGCGGAAAACTGAGACTGGGTATGGATCAGCTAAGCTTGTAACCTACATTGCACGTTTTCATGTAAATGTGGATGGATGTTTTGAATGTGTGTTATAGTTAGCAGAATTTCGAAATACTCCCTCCTTCCTAAAATAGTTTGACTTAGATTTTTATAAATACGGACGTATTTAGACGTGTTTTAGTGTATACATACATGCATATTCACAATGCTGAGTGTTTTGGGACGGAGGGAGTATGTTTTAAGTCTTTCAACATTTGCTCTTATTTGCTCCATCTCTTTATAAATTCTTGTGGCTTATTCACTTGTAAAATGCGAGTTGTGAATTTGGTACGCTGAGTGAACATTTGCTCTTAGTTGCTTTAACAATTCACAAATACCGCCTCCGTTCCAAAATACATAACTTCCATTTGTCCAAATATACAAGCATGTATACACTAAATGTATCTACTATATTTATATTTGGAAAAATGGAATTCATGTATCACTACAAGGACATGACTTAGCACCGGTATGAGGTTTTTGGTACTACCGACGTGATACGGATGAACGTGATCCAATAGGATTTTGGTCCAATCTTTCACGGTGAACCAAGAAACGATAACGTTGAATCGACCAAGATCAACTCCACGCACACGCATAAACCCAAATCAACAGGATCAACAATCAAAACCAGCATAAACACACAAATGGCGTCCCATCGTGGGAGGAGCCTGTTCGATAACTTCACTGTCAAATTCTTGTCTACCCTAAAACCCTATGCGCTACTCCTTTATATAGGAGGCCACAAAGGGTTCGGTTGGACAAGCCCAAACCGAACACACAACTGACTCGAACCTAACACACGTGATACAAACCGTCCCATTAGAAGGCTCTGCCAAACAAGACACGCATGCCTCTAATAAAAACGTGTACATACTTAGACGAATGTCATCTGATCGTTGGTCATCCTGCAACACGCTGCACCTAATGCCACCCAACACTAGCAATGTTTGGTCTCACGCCGTGGACCAAACTGCAACATCAACAGTGGTGTCTGAAGTTAGGTTTCACCTCATCTAGCGAAGGGATTGCAAAACTGAAAGCTCCAACTGTCAACAT
Organism: Alopecurus myosuroides; assembly: GCA_028641055.1. Taxonomy (NCBI): domain Eukaryota; kingdom Viridiplantae; phylum Streptophyta; class Magnoliopsida; order Poales; family Poaceae; genus Alopecurus; species Alopecurus myosuroides. The sequence continues at coordinate 243,214,496 of CM054061.1, forward strand.
AGATGGCGGTGGTGGCGCAATGGTAGGAGTAGGTATCCTCCCCTCATCATCACTCCCGCCAACTTGAGGAGAAACCGTCCTCGGTTTAGCTTGACACTTGGAACTTTCTTTTTCATAGGAACGACATCCACCTTGATATCCTTGTCGACTACTATGATGCAGCCCAACCCATTCCACCAAGCTCTCCATCGACACCCACTGGTCCCATGACAAGATCACACGCAAAGGCGATGCAAGAAAAGGTGATCTCACTCCTATCTCTCTATGAGTTCGACGACTTGGTGAATGGTGCGCTACCTCATGGAAAGACCATATGTGTGCTTAGATTTGATCCCCCATTGGAGCCCCAAGACGGTGCCCAAGAAGCTCGAGAAGATGGCCCTGAAGAAGAAGAAAAGGAGGAAGAAGGAGAAGGCCAGGAAACCCGGTCTGCCAGGCCGGTTTGGCCGGCTCTCCTACGCCCCTCAGGCCGGCCACCCTATAGAGTCACCCGGCCTGCAACCATTATCTGGTATCTAGAGCTAGATTTCCATGAATTTTACCTACCCATACCCCCCTTTCCACATATTTTTTCTCTCTCTGTCGATTTGTTGAGTTTTTCGTAGATTTGATCCGTGGATTTGTTGCTTAAGAACATTTCCCACCCGATGAGGGCATCCCTAGCTCTCTACCATTTTCTACACATGATGATGTTGCTGTTAAAGAGAAGGATGATGAAGTGAGACTTGGACCAATGACAACATCAAGAACTAAATTATTAGAACAACATGTGAACTCACTCTTAATAGAATAACAAATTCCACGATCAGGTTTCGCGGAAGGGGTAGCCATCTCTCTAGGATTAACCGTGGGGAAGGCTAACGTGGGGGAGTGCTTTGAGACGAAGACACGGAGTTTACCCAGGTTCAGGTTAGCCGGAGAGACTCCCTACTTCGTGCAAATCAACTATGACGGTGATCGCCGGGCACAGGTTTCAGGTACCTAGACAGATTGAGTATGAGGCTAAATCTTCCTTAGGGTTTCTTCCCTACGGCTTTATATAGATAGCCAGATCGGGTCTTACAGGAACATCAACCGTACATTGACTAACCCTACAACCTACGGTCATCTGGATCTTTGCAGCCAGATGGGCTTGTGGCCGTCATTCCGGATGCATCCCTGCGCGTGCTTCGTCCCTCTTGGGCCTTCTGGCTTTGGGCCTGCCCTTTTGGTCCGGCTTCTGGATGCCAGTAGATACCCCTTTCCGGATATCTCCGATAGTAGCCCCCGGGAAGGCTTCAGAACCTCTCTCCGTCATTGTTTTTAGTTAATACTAAATGGCGAAAGCTGATTCCCGAGTCTTTCCCCGTAATCGACATTGAGCTTCAATGTGGTCCGTCATCCAAAAGAAAAGACGGATCTTTCCAATTAAGCTTCGTGCATGCGTTTCTCTCCCACACAGAATGAACCAACAACCCCAATGTAAGTAGCACAATTATAGGATCATAACACTGTGAGAAACGACAGACAATGATCGCTCCGCCAATCTAGGCGTAGGAATCGAGGAGACGCCCCGAGTGGCAACGGTCACACGCGTGACATGCGGTCAAACCGTTACATGCGGCATGCATCAGAGCGTGCGACTGTTGGGGACGAGGCAGCCATCCGGGGCTATAAAAACCTTTGAGGTCGTACCTCTTCTCTCCTTCCTCTTCACTCACCTCCATTCGCATCCATAACCCTCGCACTCGAGCTCACCTCCCGCACAGAGAGCAAAACATACACACCCCAAGCGACCAAAAATCCGGTGACACAAGCGGTAAAATGGACTCCGGAGATATCCATTCTGGCGGCGACAGGATGGCCGTGGAGGAAGGATCTTCTATAGCGGCCGTGGTGGCGATTTCAGCTTCTGGCGAGGCGCACATCTCGCCTCCCTCATCGCCTACGGCCTATCCTCTGGCTGGAGGCGTCGCAGATTCCACACCCGCCTCCGCTGCATCTGCAGTCGTGAAGGGGAAGGCGAAGGCATCGAATGACCGCCATAGAACTCGACGCCGGCGGGGACGACGACGACGAAGGAGCCAAGGAAGAAAGTGCCAATGGGTACTGGCTTCCTAGCTCCGTCACAACGGTGGAGCTTCAGTGGTACGAGGACAACGACTTCCTGCCAAGGAAGAAATGGCGGAGCGCAGAAGGCGACTCCGAGCCCAAGCCTCGGGACGGCAAACACGTCGTTCTCCTGTTCCATCTTCAACGCGGGTTAGGATTCCCGCCATCTGCATTCTTCCTTTCCCTCTTAGAATATTAAGGAGTCCAGCCTCATAACATGACATCAAATGCCATTCTTTATATTTCCGCCTTCTAGGCCCTCTTCGAGGGCTATTTAGTAATAGCCCCAGCCTAGAGTTTTTTTAATGTTGCTTTTATGTGAGGAGAGAGCCGGACGGTGAAGGGGGATTTAAGGTTTGTGGAACCATCAACCTCAACTTTCACCGGAAGAGGGAACTTTGGTTTCCTAAAGTCTCAAAATCCGAGACAGTCAAATTTTGGCCGTCCATGTTCTTTTACGTGCAAGACGTGCACTTCTCGTAGAGAGCGACGGGGCTTCCGCCGTTCGTTAACGGCACGGCTGCTCCGAGGGATACCTGGAAAGAGGACACCGTCTAGACGCTTCCGGTGAACTTGGAGAAGATCAAACGGCGGACCACCAAGCTCACTACGACGGAACCCGAACTCAGCGGAGAAGATACTATGCTTTGCTGGTTCCGTCGTAGGATCCAACCCTTCGCCCATCGGGAAGGCACACTGATGTGCCAGTATGCGGGGACGTCGGATCCCCTTCGCTGCATGCTGAGGCAGCTGGAGTTGACGGAGCTCAAGAAAGCCGTCAACCTCCTGATCAACGTCTAGGGAAAGTACAACGAGCTGGTGCCCATGCATTTAGCGGTAAATCCGCCACCCGTCGTAAGTGCTTTCCCTTTTTATTTTTTGTCTTTGCATTTCCTTTGGCTATTTTGCGATTAACATATGTTTGTCAAATTTGTTTGCAGTTTGCCGATCTTGTGGACGAGCATCTTTCCTCTCAAGGGAATTCGGTGGCAAAGAAAAAGCGGAAGGAGAACGCGTCATCCGGCGTCCTGGAGCCCCCAGGGGTACCCGAAAGCGGTCTCTCACCATCCCGGAAGGTGCCCAGGTTTTAAACTTGGAAGGAGCCAACGTCGGAGCTTCTTCGTAAGTTTTACTTTCCATTCGTCCTTTTTCTTTTTTGCCATTCAGCCCTCCCTTATCTCGCTCTTTTTTTTTGCCATTTTCATTATGGCTTCTTCCTTTTCTTCTCGGTCTTTAACCCGTCTCTCTGAAAGGGCGGAAGAAGAAGGTTTCTGGTCGCAAGAAGAAATATTCCGACCAGGTCCCTGTTATCCTGGAACAAGGGCCTTATGTTGAGCCAATGAAGGTTGAGCCCAGCCAGCCGGAGGCCTCTAATGCAAAGGGCCTGGCAAGGGCGGAGACATCAGGGAAGAGCCATGTTTGTCAAAAGGAGAAGACGACAGATCTTCCGACTTCTAGGGAGCCCCCAGCTGGAAGATCAAGGAAGAGTGCTTCAACGAGAATGACAGGCTCATTCCAGGGTTTGAGCACATGCTTGTGCCTTCCCCATTTCCAAAGGCTAGCAAGGTTCCAGCCAGCTCATACATCTATCGGGAGGGCTTCACCTTCTGCCCGAAAGAAGTGATGGATGAGGGGTTCGGCTTCCTGGAAACCCAGTTCCAACGCTATAGCAAGGATTTCCTTGAAGTGCTAGGACGCGTCGGTCATATGAATACGGTAATATCGTTATCCCTAGTGATAAGGTGTGGCCCAATCTTCTCCATGAACTCACAGATAACTTCAGTATGATAACCAGTGCGCCACTAAGAATTCTCCCGGCTGATCCCTGATGCCAATGCAACAGCTAGCAACCCCAAGGATATTCTCAACTCCACACTCTTGCACAAGTGGTTCTGTACCGTCTTATTCCCAGTGGAACAGTAGGTAACACGAAAAGTTTGCAGATGAACTTCCAGATGAATGCTTACAAGCTAATTCAATCTAGAGGTCTAGGGTTTTGTGTTTAACGTAGTCTAAGGAGCCTTGGCTTGGATTCTAACTATTTAAGAGGGGTGGATGCGGCCACAAGGCATCCCTTGTGCAAGCACACCCCCTAATACGACTAGGACTCATAGTCTGGGTTGGACTCAACCCAAACCGACTCAAACAAGATACAAACCGACCCACCATTAAGGGGTGTGGCCTATGATGGTATACAAACCATGTGTAACACAAATATGACTATATGTGGCGTATTGATATCCATTGTGGGCGCCCTCCTCTTGTTTTCACCATCTCCTAGTGTGGAATAACAAACTAGGGGTTGTTTTCCACACTTGTGATTTTGTTTTCACCATCTTCTATGCTTGTTTTCACCATGGCATGCATGTTTTCTGATAAGGGATGGCCCGATCTTCTCAATGAGCTTCTCTCTTTTTTTGTGGATTTTCTGGATTTTGTGATACACTGAGACCTCTCACTTGGATGACCCCCTGTTGTAAGATGCAACAACAATCAATCCCTTTGGATATTCTCAACTACACACTCTTGCACACGCAATCAAAGATCACGAGTGGTCCTATATCCCCCTATTCCCAATGGAATAACAAGATATCACGCAACTTTGCAGGTAAACTTCAAGATGAATGCTTAGCAGCAATACAATCTAGAGGCTAGGGTTTCATTGGTTTTGGTTTAAACTTGTTCTGCCTCTTCCACGCGCAGGTGGGGAGTATATATATAGGTTGAGGGCTCCTTGCACAAGCACCTCTCCTACTAGGACTAGGACTCAACTAGGACTCCTACTTGGACTAGGAGGACTCTACCAGGACTCCTACTTGGACTAGGAAGGGATACAAACCGACCCAACTTTAGGGGGTTCGGCCATTATGGCATACAAGCCATGCCTAATTGAATTAGGACTTTCTATATGGCGCATTGATCTTCAATGGGGCGCCCTCCTCTTGTTTTCACCATTCCTTAGTGTGGAAGAACATTCCTGGAGTTGTTTTCCACACTTGCACATTTGCTTTCATCACTGGAATAATTGTTTTCACCATTTGTACTCTTGTTTCCCAACATCTCCATCTTGTTTTCCAGTATGCCTTGAGGTCTTCCTCCATTCATGTTTGTGTTATCAATAACCCTGCTAATACATAATGCAATAGCTTAGGTAGTATAACATTCTTATAAACACACAAAAAATTTATTAATAGGAAAGAATTCACCTTATAATAATCATAAGTGAGGCTCAGTATTTCCTTCCAACTCAAGCATGTACATTCACCATGGACCCCTATTATATCGTGATCATCCTCCCTTTCTTCAAGACAAGACGTCCGCGGCTTGTGGTAAACTGAACATGGAAGAAACAAAAAGAAGAACGTGCATGCACAATATATGTATCTATAATGGGGTGCATTAGTTGTTATCATATCATAAAAATGTCCATATGACATGTGACCACGAAATTTGTATGTAAATATCACATAATTGGCATAACATCTCATAAAATAGCAATCATAATTGCAAATATAAGTGAAGCTCATAAAATCATGATCACAAGGAGAGACATGTATGTATACATTTTTATTGTTTAGTATCAAATCAAGTGTTCTCACAGAAGATCTATGATCAAATTTATTTTTACTAGTACACTCAAAGGTGTTAACAAGTTTATTATTCTCATTATGAAAGTTTGCAACTCAATTTGCAAATATAAGTGAAGTATAATTATTAGCACATGTACTTAACAAGCTTTGTGGCAAACCAAACATATGTGTAAAATCATGCTCACATGTAGGAAATTGTAAACCATCTAAGCAAGGTAACATAATGTTCAATTCGGCCACTTTATCACAAGTTATACATATTTGATCCACCATAAAAATTTGACTCATGTTATAATCACCAACCAAATTAAAAGTGAAACAAGTAGCATAGGTGCTAGAATTGACATATGAAATTTCAGCAACCTTATTCATAGCACATTGCATATTAACTGGTTCATTTAACATGATGGAATACACAATATCATTAGATGGTATGTTAGCAAGTACTTCCTTATGTGTAATTAAAACCACATGGTTAAATTTCGAATTTATCATATTATCACATGGTTGTGAACTATATATGCTTGTTAACTCACAAGAATCAACTAGCAAATTAGTAGACTCACATAGTTCAGAACTTGAATCTTGTAACACGAAATCAACACCTTTATCAATAACATCCTCCTCGGATTTAGTAGGTACCAATTCATCTATCTGAAGTGGTGATGCAGGTTGTACTTGATGTGGCTCCCTTTCTTCAAAAGTAACCTGCATATCACAAGAAACAACACTAGGAGTAGACATGATTACATTAGTAGAAACAACCTCACATGCCTTCTCATCCTCGACAAATCCCATAACTAGACGCTCAAGTCTTTGCATCTCAAGTTTTTCAAGTCTTTGCTTTTCAAGCATTTGAGCAGAAATTAAGGGTTGATGTCTAATTCTTTGAAATTTTGTTAGCCATGCATGTATTATCCAATTTTTCTTATTGTTCCAAAAGAATTGTAAACCAGGATAATGGCTATCAAAATTAACTCTATATTTAGTGCACCATTGTTGTCCCAACAAAAGATGAGAACAAATAATATCTCTAGGCATCACATGACATAAAAGTTTCGCCTTATGGCCATGAATGTTAAAGGAACAAAAACTATGTGAGTAATAATAAGTTCATCATCATATGTAGGTAACCTAAATGGATCACATGTGTGTGGAACCAGCCGCAATTCTTCAACAACCTCAGGACTAACAAAATTATACCGTGTACCTTTATCAAGGGTAATAGCAACCTTGCTTTCCTTGATGTCTGCTGTGAAGTGAAATAAATCTTTTGCTGGAATCCCACTAGCATCCTCATTCCAAAACGTAGCACTGCAAGCATCAACACTAGGAAAACCCATTGATTAATTTGTTAGTGAAACAAAATAACAATAGGTTGTGGTGTTCTCTCACAACTCACTCAAAACCAGCAAAGAAGATGTATCTCACCGTTCCAAAGTGAATAGGATTTACTTACCAACAAGTATCAATAAAAAGTGTACCAAGTGTGAGAAGAGAATATCCAGAATATCAAGTGTTACAAGACAAAACAGGGTATTTGGCGGGGCTTGGTTGGGATTCCTAACAACACCAAAATAACAACTCCAATGCACTTTCTAATGTGATGAAAACACTAAAGGAACACACTCACTCTGGGAAACAAATGTGTCTTAGCAATTATATGGAAGAGTTATTGCAAGGACTAGAAAGACACTAGCAAATACTCTATGAAAACAGGCACAAGATTGCTCAAATGTCCACAAAATATCCAAGATGATAGGCTTCCACTAGCACTTCCAATGGCCTCTTTTTTCTTTTTCTCTCTTTCTATTTTTTTATACTTTTTCTCCTTTTCTCTATTTTTTGTACTTTTCCAATGGCCTTTGAATCAACTACGAGCAGAAAATATGGACAACAATTGATCAAATTGAGCAGTCTGTTAGAGCAATAAAACAACTAGTCTTTGGGTTTTGGGGACCTAAAATTTGCTGTAGAATGGCTGTGTCTATGGCTTAACAAAGATCAAATCAGAATCCTAGGGATAAAAGAGGAGAAAAACAAAGCAAAAAAACTAAGAAAATAGATAGAGATTTGCGCACGGTTATGTGGACTTACTACCGTGTGTGTGCGGGGTGTGCTTTTGGAGGCATATGGCAGCGATTTGGCGGATCCGAGTGCAAGTGGGGAAAAAAGAGCATGTTTGGCGTGTAGTCGGATTCCGACTGTGGATAGGGATAGGTGCTTGCGGTTGGTAAACCAGCGCATGCGAGCGCGTAGCGGAAGACAAGGCGCGAGTGGGTCCATGCGGTGTGTTCTCTCCTCGTGAAGGGGTCGTTGCATAGAAAACAAAAAAAATTCCTACGCGAGAGACCCCCGAAAGGCCAAGATCTAATCTAGGAGACGAAGAGCAACGAGCAACAAGAGGGTGAAGTAGAACACATGCCCTCGAAGACACAAAGCGTCACGAGATCAAATCTCGTTGTTGGCGTAGTCGTACTCACACCGATCCCGATAGCGAGAAGATGTGCACCGCATCCGGCGGTGCCTCCATGATCGGTCACACGTACGGTTGATGACGACCTCCGTTCTCTCGATCCAGCGGGGAGGCGGAAGTAGAGGATCCCTTGGAACTCCAGCACCACGACGGAATGGTGGTGAAGAAGAATCCCACGGTCAGGGCTTCGCCAAGTCGGAGCCATGGAATGGAGCAGCAGGTGGAGGGAAAAGCTAGTGGGCAAGTGTGTGAAGGAGGGAGAGCTCTCACCCTCCTTTTATAGGAGAGGGGGGAGGCAGCCCAAGGGGGGTGCGGCCAGCCCACTTGGAAAATCCAAAGGTTTTCTTTTAATAAATAAATAAAACATTTTATTTCTTTATTTCATCATTTGTTAATTCTATTAACAAACTTTTGCATATAGCACCTCGAATCATTTGTTAATTCTATTAACAACCATTCGACGAAAAACCTCTTGAACTATTTCAATTTCCCCCGAAACAATTTCGGTGCTGCCCAAAATATTCTTCGATATTCCGTATCATCTCAAACGCGTCATCGAACCTTAAGTGTGTCACCCTATGATTCGCGAATAAGATAGACATGATTGAGACTCCTCTCCGATCAATAATCAACAACGGGATCTGGAAATCCGTGATGACTCCTATTTATTCAACAATGACTCTCCTGATCGTGTGAACCAACAACGTCGTGAACTATTCCCTTTGTCTCGCGATATTTTACTTGCCCGAGATTCGATCATTGGTATCAACCATACCTTGTTCAATCTCGTTACCGACAAGTACTCTTTTCTCGTTCCCGTGATATAACATCCTTGTGATCATATCACGTGCTTGCAAGCGGTTTCGATGTGATATCACCGAGAGGGCCCAGAGTATATCTCTCCGTCATTTGGATGGACAAATCCCACTCTTGATCCATGATCCTAAACTAATACTTTCCGAATATTTAATGACACCTTTATAGTCAGCCTGTTACGGTGTGACGTTTGATGCCATCAAAGCACTCTTCCGGTATCAGCGATTGACATGATCTCATGGTCTAAGGAATAAGTTACTTCGTATGTTTGATATAACAATGTAAACTAAATGACTTGATCGCATTGTTATCTTGATATTGGGTATGTGTTCATCACATCATTCTTCTAATGAAATGACCTCGTTATTAACAACATCCAATGTTCATGATCAGGAAACCTTGATCATCTATTAATCAACGAGCTAGTTAAAAGAGAGGCTTTACTAGGAACCATTGTTTGTTTATTAAACACACATGTATCAACGTTTCTGATTAATACAATTCTAGCATGAGAAATAAACATTCATCATAAACAAGGAATAATATAATAACCATTTTATTATTGCCTCTCGGGCATATTCCCTTGAGTCTCCCACTTGCACTACAGTCAATAATCTAGTCTGTAAGCATTTAACACATATGGCGTTCCGGTGTTATTACCATGCTTCGCATGTGGTAAACATCATAAAAAAGATCTGAACTGTTCAGGTCCTATTGTCTTCGCATGTTCTTTGCGTCTACACGCATCACTCAGTCTCTAATGAGATGGCTTTGTATATATATGGTCAATCGGCGAAACCTTAATTCCTCAGCTCAAACCAATGTCACTAACATTGTGAAAATGTAGCTTCATAGTGTTAGCATTCTTAGAAATTCACCAAGTTCCGGTGATACCTTGATTCCTCAGCTTAAACTAATGTTACTAACATTGTAAAAATGTAGCTTCATAGTTTCAGCATTCTTGAAAATTCACCAAGTTCAATAAAGAACTCCTTGACACAAAATACGCTTATTATCAGTCGTCAACACAACGATATACTTTATGATGAGGACATCCCTAGCTCTTCACCTATTGTTACACATGAGGATTCTCCAATACAAGCTAATGAAGTAAGGATTGGTCCAATGACAAGATCAAGAACCAAGCTATTACAACAACAGGTGAATTCACTCCTACTTGAGTATAATGTTTATAATTGTGAGAAATTTATACTACCTAAATCCATGTACTTATGTATTCTCAGGTTTATTGGTAACACAAGCATAAATGGAGAAGATCATGAAGAGGAGATGCACATGGATGAGGATGGACTAGAAGAGGAGATGGAGTACAAGTGCTAGCATTGTGAAAACAAGAAATAACAAGAAATAACAATTGTTATGCATAGAAACAATTGTTATTATGATAATGACAAGGGGATGGTGCCTCCACAAGGTCAAATGCACTTAGTAGAAAATCCTAACAATGTTAGGTATGGTTTGTATACCATCATGGCCGCACCCCTTCATGATGGGTCTGTTTGTATCCATAGTTGGTAGGTTTGGGTTTGTGTCCAACCCAAACCAAGAGTCCTAGTCCAATTAGGTTAGTGCTTGCGCAAGGGAACCCCCTTGTGGCTGCACCCCCTATCTTAAATAGGTGGGATTCGAGTCATAGCTCTTTAGACTACGTTAAAACATTAAACCCTAGACCTCTAGATTGAATCAGCTTGTAAGCCTTCATCTGGAAGTTCATCTGCAAACTTTACGTGTTACCTGTTGTTCCACTGGGAATAAGACGGTACAAGACCACGTGTAGTCGGTGGATTGCTTGTGCAAGAGTGTGGAGTTGAGAATATCCTTGGGGTTGCTATCTTTTGCATTGGCACCAGGGATCAACCGGGAGAGTTCTTAGTGGCACACTAGTTATCTTACAGAAGTTATCTGTGAGTTCACTGAGAAGATTGGGCCACCCCTTATCATCTTGGTATTAGATTTACATGTTGCCTCGGTGAGCTATCATATTTTTCCTTTAGTTTGAGTGTTTTTATTACCTATCCAGAAAATTGCCCCACAAAAATAGTGTAGTTCATTGCCATAGCTTAGATAATCACCTTAGTTTCAATTACTAGTGCTGTTTTTGTGTTTGATTTTGTGTTCCTTTTTGTCTTTTTAGTTTTGTTATTTTCGGCTAGGGTTAGTGATGAGGTGTTGACCTCTAAGTTGGCCCGATCTTCACGAATCGACAAGAACGAACGAAGAACGCACGAAGAACGCGATGAACATGATGAACACGAGAGGGGAATCGAGGGCAAATCAAGGGCAAACACGTGGAAACACAAAAGAGGGAAGATAACTCGTGAAGCCTACGAGGGATCGCAAACCCAAGTCAACAACACGCTAATTGAAACCGTTTCTCTTACCGGCCGGTCCACCGATCCAACAGAAGCCCAAAAGGGGAAGGTTGGCAAGCGCTACTAGAATCACTATGTGAGAGAGTAGCTCCTTGGAGAGATCTTGATACAATCCTAGATGAACATCATCAACATAGGAGTAGCCTCGTAAGAGGAGTCACCTCAAAAGAGGGATACAAGGGAAAAGCCCGAAACTCTCGAAAACAATGCTCAAAACTAGTCCTAACCCTAGATCTAGCCACCGGAGTCCTTTATATAGTCGGGGTCGAAAAGGGGGTCGAAACGGTGCCAAAACGGTCAATTCCCGTGCATTTCCGGGCCACCCCGGCCTGGGAGCCGGCCTGGCCGGCCTGGAACCCGGCCTGGGGCCAGGGTGGGGCGCAGAGGCCTGGTGCCCGGCCTGGTGCCCGGCCTGGGGCCAGGGTGGGAGGCCGGCCCCCTCGGGCTGGTGCCCGGCCTGGTGCCCGGCCTGGGGCCAGGGTGGGAGGCCGGCCCCCCCGGGCTGGTGCCCGGCCTGGGGCCAGGGTGGGATGAGGAGGCCGGCCTGGGGCCAGGGTAGGCCGGCCTGGGGCCAGGCTAGCCCGGCCTGGGGCCAGGGTGAGGCCGGGAGCCTCCTTTTCCCTCCGTTCTTCCTCCTCGGAACTCCGATCTTGACGCCGTCTTCACCCACGTTCTTCCTAGCTTCATGCGCACCTTCTTGGATGTGTTCTTGAGCATCTTGGGCACCATCTTGGGTCTCCATGTGGTGATCCCACCTATGCATGTAGAGGGGTATTTCATGAGGTAGAGCACCGTTCACCAAGTCACCGGAAACGTACGGAGATAGGAGTGAGTTCACCTTGTTGTGTATCGATGTTGTGCTTGGTGGAATACGGTGGGCTACATCATCTCCCCCCTTGAAAAAGAGTCGTCCTCGACTCTCGTTCCATCCATATGTGAGCGGGAGAAGGAATCTTGACGACGAAGATGTCGTTGAAGTTGAGCCGCTTGTCGAAGTCCATGTGACGGTAGGCTCGTAGTGGGGGCGGTCCAAAGGTGATGAAGATCATGAAATGGACCCCGTGGATGGTTGAGGAAGATCTTGCGAAGCGGTGTAGTCATTGAAGTTGAGCCTCTTATCGAAGATCATGCCAAGGTATGCTCGTGGAGGGTGTAGTCCAAAGACGATGACGATCTTGACATGATCCTCCATGGGTGGATGAGGATGAGCTTGACATGAGATGTAGTCGTCGTCGAAGAGCTCAAGAGGGTGTTGCTCCATGGGTTGCGGAAGCGGTAGAGTGTAGATGAACTTGACGTATTGGTTGTTGTTGATGCTCGTGTCGAAGTCCATGTACATCGTGGCGGTTGGCATGTAGTCGTGGTGGTCATTGTCGTTGACGCGCTTGTCGAACTCCAAGTGCATCTTGACAATTGGTATGTAGTCGTGGGAGTCATTGTCGTTGACGCGCTTGTCGAACTCCAAGTACATCTTGACGTAGGGGATGTAGATGAAGAAGTCGTTGTCGGGGATGCGCATGTGGAACTCCAAGTACATCTTGACATGAGGGTTGTAGGCGTAGAAGTCGTTGTTGTGGATGCGCTTTTCGAACTCCATGCACATCGTGACATGTGGTATGTAGGCGTAGAAGGCGTTGATGTCGAAGTGCTTGTGACGCGCCGTGTAGATCTTGACTTGAGGAGTGTGGATGGAGGATGCTTTGTCGTAGAAGCTCTTGTCAATCTCCATGTGGATCATGATGAGCGGAATGTGCTCCTTCCAACCCTTCAAGTCGGTGTCGATGTTCACGCGATGTGGAGAGCCTTGTATGTGGAGAAGGCGAGGATGTCGAGGATGCTTGATAGGGTCACCAAATCTCTGCAAAATAGACAACAAAGATGGAGAGAAAGTTGGTAAGCCGTTAGTGTCGATAAGCAACCATGGGATTTTGCTCTCAACTCTCATCTCACTTTTGGTGGCTAACAAGGCGAGGCCTCTACGAACACTCATGCTTTTTCCACTCATTATGGGCTTGTGGCTCTCACTCACGTGATGGTGGATCTCTCTCTCACCACTCATCTCACTAGAAGCTTGAGAGGGGACACTAGAAGGCTCCAAAGTGTTGGCACTTGAGGTATGCGTATTTGTCGATGTCGTTGCATTGCTTGGAGTCGGTAGTGTCATAGCATGTGGCGAGGAGGACTCGATCATCTCATCTCTTGAGTTGAGCTCCAATTGAGGAAAGGGTGGCTTTCTTGGAGGAGGAGGTAGGGTCATGGCTTGTGTCGAAGGAAGTTCCATCAATTGGTAATGTAAGCCATGCCTTGTAGCATCCTCAAATGGTCGATGATGATGATGATGAAGATTTCCTTGGCTAGAATGGTGGCTTGAGCGTGGCCTTGTGGAGGTTGGCAGGAGATGCGTTGAAGTCAAGCGGAGAGTTTCACCCAATTCGTCATTACCTCCATCAATGATAGATGGGCCATTGACGCCGGCTCTAGAGAGGTTACATCGTTGGTCCTTATATTGAGGATAGGCTTGAAGAACTCGTGTCAACACTCGCGATGAGTTCGCGGCCTCATTGCAATAGACGCTTTCGTCACCATTGGTCATGTCCAAGGAATTGAGAGCTAGTTGGTGCAAGGCATAGTATTGGCCTTCACTCATGTAGGCATGGTCACCATTTTGGTTGGCAACCATGAGCATCTCGTTGGTAGCATTGGAAGCTCTCTTGTGGATGGTCGAAGTTGGCACTTGTGTCATTGGAGACGAAGAAGAAGGATGCCTTAGAGATGATGGCAAGGGATGAGCCTCTTTGACAATGTCACATGCATCAACGTCTTCATCATAGAGTGGTAGAGTGGTATCCTCATGCGCATGGTGATGTCGATCTTGTGTCATGGGAGGAATAGCTTCACACTCTTGATGTTTGTGTTGCGCTTGTGGCGATGATGGAGACTCATGGTCTTGATCATGAAGGTCATTGTTCATCCTCATAGAATGTCGCTCATGGAAGTTGTGGATGGGTGTCGGTGATGAAGTGTCTCTTGCCTCTTGCCTTGATGAAGTAGTGGTATCATAGTGTCCATGGCGAGGATGATCTTGATCCTTATCGAAGGCGGGGTGCGAATAGAAAGCACAATCTTGGTGAAGATGAGGTGGCGGCTCCCATTCCTCATATGGATGATGACGCTCATGGTCCTTGCACCTTGTAACATTGAGGCCAACGGCGCTAAAGTCGTTGTCTTCATGGCCTTGATGATGCGATGGAAATCCGTGGTCAAGGTGATGCGGTGCTTCATCCAATGTGGTAGGAGAATAGTCATGGCTGGCATCTCCATTTGACGCACCATCTTGGTCGCCGCCTTGGCAATCCCACATTATGTGACCATGGCCCTTGCAAATGGGGCATACGAGGTCTTCATCTTGAAGTAGAGGGGAAAGTAGGCTCATAGCATCCGTGCCTAGTGGTGGTCGAAGTGGGCGCTCATAGGGGTCCTCATCAAAGATGGGAAGTGAAGTAGCATGTTGAGCAATCCCACTTGATTGTTGTCGATGGTGGCACTCAATGGGGTCTTCCTCGAAGATGGGGAAAAACAAGCCATAGGGAGCATTCGCACTCGCTTGATGTTGAGAAGTTCTCTCATTTGGGTCTTCATCAAAGATAGGCGGTGGAAGCTCAATTGGGTCATCCTCATTGGTTTGGCGATGGCGATCATGATGGAGAGGATGGCGCCGGTTGTCATTGTGGTGGAGTCGAGGGAGGCATTCATTAGAAGCCATGTCGAAGGCACCTTCTTGAGAATGGCCTTGGTCTTGGAGGTCATTGTGGTGGTGACACACATTTTGCCTTGGAAGCCTTGAATGTGGGCGAGCACCATCCATGAAGCCATTTAGACCAATGTCATGAGTCGAGCTTGGAGAAGGTGGGTGATGAACAATATCCGGTCGTAGAGGGTGATCTTGAAGAGGGTCACCACGGCCTTGTCGGTGTCGAGGTCGAGGAAGTGGTGATGGCGAGCGATTCTCAAACCAATGTCGTCGCGGAGCTTGTGGTGGAAGATGCGGTGATGTGGGTGTACCACTCTCTTCCATATGGCGATGGTGATCATGGCGACGGTCTTGGTGATGAGCGTGGTGATGAGAGCGGGAAGCTTGTCGATGACGAAGCTTGCGGCGTTCCCGCACCTCATGTGTGGGGTGACTCCGAAAGTCATTTGGATGCCTTGGCTTCTTGGCCTTCTCTCTTGATGGGGCCTCGATGATGTCCTTCTTGTGGCGCCGTCTTGATGTTGAAGGAGACAATCTTGACATTGCCAACTTGTCGGATTTCTTGTCATTGCGCCATCGTGAGGTTGAAGGTCGTTGTCGTGTCTTGGCCTTGGCATTCTCCTTGAAGCTCCATGGTGGTGAGCATGAGCCATCGGACATGTGATGTCTTGGCCACCGAAGCTTGGCGAGGAAGCGCTTGTAGGTGAGCTCGTCCATGTCGGAGTCATTGTCGGTGTAGAACTCCGCCATGTTCGAGGATGCGTTGTCGGTGTAGTAGGGCTCCATCTCGTCATCCAAGCTTGCGGCGTCATTGTTGTAGTAGTGGTTCATGTCGATGTAGCTCATGGAGTCGAAGGTGGCGTGGTGGTTGTGGTACTCCTCCGTGTCGATGATGCTTGGGGAGGAGTAGTCGGTGTAGAGCTCGACGTCGTGGTCGTAGTAGTGGTGGTGATCCACCATGTCATGCTCGTAGTAGTGGTCATCCACGATGTCGTGCTCGTAGGAGTAGTGGTCGTCCACCACGTCATGCTCGTAGGAGTGGAGGTCCATGTCTAGCTCGTTGTAGTCGTAGTGGTCCATCATGGACTCATCATGATCATCATGGCCTCCAAAGTCTTCGCTCTCGCTATACATGGTTAGTGAAAAGCGCAAGTGTATATATAGAGTGTGAGGACCTAAGAGCTCAACCCTCACCTTTTAGCAAATGTTGGAAACTAGTGGACCAAGCCAAGAGAAACCGATAGCAAAAAGAATGAAGTGACTTGAGTTCGAAAGATCCCGAAAACACGCTCCAAAACACACACGGCTTATTGGTGGATGACAAATGGGTTAGAAATGTGGCGAGGAAAACGACGAATCCAAAGAAAAGTTTGTTGTAAAACGTGGAGAAGAATCAAAGAAAAGTTATCACGAAAACCAAACCTAGTGGAGGAAAATGATATGGTGGAAAAGAAAAACACACACACACAAATGATAAATGGGGTTAGTGCGGCCAATGGACGAGCGGAGACGAAAAGTACCTATCGAAGACTAAGCTCAATGCCACACCAACGCAAGGAGGACGCTAGCTCGAACCGCAATTAACAAGAGGCAACAAGATTCACAATGTGGCAACCGGTCACTCTCTTCTCTCTCGCAACTCGAAGCTATGCGTTCCTACAAATGATAGCAATTGGCATCGATCTTTGCTTCTTTTGGCTCTTTTTGCTTCTTTTGCTCTTTCTCCTCTCTTTTTTTTTTGATTTTTCGCTTTTTGATGATGATGATGCGGAGATGATTCCCAAATGCCAATGCCTACTCGTAGCTATTCTCTCACAAGCGCAAAACTCGCACTCTCGGTGCCACAATGCGATGCCAAGCGGTGTAAAAGAACTAGTCCAAGTAGGTAAGGTACACAAAGGATGGGGTGGTTCAAGCGGAAGCAAGTTATACCTCTCTTATTGATGATCACGGACTTGCGGCCGTGGGGAAGTCGATGTCGTGGCGATCCGTTGATGTGGAAGCGTAGGTGATGTCGTGGGCGTCGCGTAGCACTTTGTTGCGCTCAATTCGGATCAAAACGACAAAGAAAAACAAGTTTCAAAATCTGTCCAAGAATCGAAGAGCAGGATTTTTTTGTGATTTTTGCTCAAATTCGAAATTTCTCCCAAATCAAGATTTTTTTTGGACAAATTCAAGTATTGTGGCTGAATAGGAAGATGGGGAATGGTTTTTGGCAACAAATCTATGAAACAAAACCACGAAAAACTCAACGAATCAAGAGATCGGTCGAAATCCCTTTCGGCTATTTTTGGTCAAATTTTCGAATTTATG
Organism: Alopecurus myosuroides; assembly: GCA_028641055.1. Taxonomy (NCBI): domain Eukaryota; kingdom Viridiplantae; phylum Streptophyta; class Magnoliopsida; order Poales; family Poaceae; genus Alopecurus; species Alopecurus myosuroides. The sequence goes on from CM054061.1 coordinate 243,231,926, forward strand.
GTGGATAGAAGAAAAATTGGTGGTAGGGGAGGGGGTGGGGTGTCGGATTCGTGTCAATCTAGCTCTTGATACCAGATGATGAGGTGTTGACCTCTAAGTTGGCCCGATCTTCACGAATCGACAAGAACGAACGAAGAACGCACGAAGAACGCGATGAACACGATGAACACGAGAGGGGAATCGAGGGCAAATCGAGGGCAAACACGTGGAAACACAAAAGAGGGAAGATAACTCGTGAAGCCTACGAGGGATCGCAAACCCAAGTCAACAACACGCTAATTGAAACCGTTTCTCTTACCGGCCGGTCCACCGATCCAACAGAAGCCCAAAAGGGGAAGGTTGGCAAGCGCTACTAGAATCACTATGTGAGAGAGTAGCTCCTTGGAGAGATCTTGATACAATCCTAGATGAACATCATCAACATAGGAGTAGCCTCGTAAGAGGAGTCACCTCAAAAGAGGGATACAAGGGCAAAGCCCGAAACTCTCGAAAACAATGCTCAAAACTAGTCCTAACCCTAGATCTAGCCACCGGAGTCCTTTATATAGTCGGGGTCGAAAAGGGGGTCGAAACGGTGCCAAAACGGTCAATTCCCGTGCATTTCGGGGCCACCCCGGCCTGGGAGCCGGCCTGGCCGGCCTGGAACCCGGCCTGGGGCCAGGGTGGGGCGCAGAGGCCTGGTGCCCGGCCTGGGGCCAGGGTGGGAGGCCGGCCCCCTCGGGCTGGTGCCCGGCCTGGGGCCAGGGTGGGAGGCCAGCCCCCCCCGGGCTGGTGCCCGGCCTGGGGCCAGGGTGGGATGAGGAGGCCGGCCTGGGGCCAGGGTAGGCCGGCCTGGGGCCAGGCTAGCCCGGCCTGGGGCCAGGGTGAGGCCGGGAGCCTCCTTTTCCCTCCGTTCTTCCTCCTCGGAACTCCGATCTTGACGCCGTCTTCACCCACGTTCTTCCTAGCTTCATGCGCACCTTCTTGGATGTGTTCTTGAGCATCTTGGGCACCATCTTGGGTCTCCATGTGGTGATCCCACCTATGCATGTAGAGGGGTATTTCATGAGGTAGAGCACCGTTCACCAAGTCACCGGAAACGTACGGAGATAGGAGTGAGTTCACCTTGTTGTGTATCGATGTTGTGCTTGGTGGAATACGGTGGGCTACATCAGTTAGGGTTCTTGTTCCCCTAGTCGCAATCCTATCAAAAAACCACAACAATACCCGCTGCCTTTGCTATTTTAGCAATCCAATCCAATCCCACCTAGGTATCCTACCGCGGCAGCAAAACTGCCAAAACCCTGCCGCACCACCCACCCCTAGTTGCTATCGGATTCCTACCCTGCCGCCACCACCCACCGCTACCACGTTCTACTCGAACTCGGATTCCTACCGTAACGCGCTTACAAAATCCCCCCCCCGCGCCCGCATCACAGCTGACCACCGCACCCACCCGCGCGCTGCGGGGTACGCCTTTTCGCCAAAACACTGCCGTGCGTTCCCACTGCTGCCGCCTACACGCACCCACGCGCGCGCTGGTTTTTCCCGTAACGCGGTTACCAATCGCAGGTTTGCTGGCTTGCGCGCTGCCGTGGCAGAGAAAAGAAGCGTTTTTGCTGCCGTGAGTACTGGATCCCTGCCGTGAGCACCTAGCTGCTACCGCGGCACAGTTTTTCATCAGTTTTGCTGCCGTACGGCACAAAACTGCCTGTTTTGCTGCCGTGAGCCACTGTTTTCCTGCCGTGAGCTGCTAGAATCATTTTTCTCTTAGATTTTTCTTGTTATTTCCTGTTTTTATCACTAGGACTAATATATCCATACTTTGTGAACCATAGCCACAACCTTTCTACAGCATTACAAATAGGAACTTGCCCACAAGTATAGCTATTGTGTGCTCTGACAGGTTGCTCCTTTTCATCAATACCATTGTGTTCACTTTTTTCTTGGTTCATATTGCTCCTAGTTGTGTTTAAGGCCATTGGAAAAATACAAAAAAACAGAAAAAGAGTAAAAGTATATAAAAAAAAGAAAAGAGAAAACAGAAAAAGTGCAAAGAGGCCATATTGATACTATTGTTTACTAGTTGAGCTTGCCATTGTGACACTTGGTTTTTCATTGAGCAATCTTGTGCCTGTCAATTAAAAGCCTAGCTAGTGACTTTCTAGTGCATTGCAAAAACTCTTCCATATATTTACATTGCCACATTTGTCTCCATTATTGTGTGAGTTTCCTTGGGTATTTTTTTTATATCTTCACAAAACAGCAAATAGGACTTGTTACTTTGGTGATTGTTAGGTATCCATACCAAGCCCCACTAAATAACCTTGTTTGTCTTTGTGAGAGTTAAAAACCTGGGTATTCTCTTCTTCACATCAAAGTACATTAATTGCCTCTACTTGTGGTAAGTATTTCTATTCACTTTGGAACGGTAAAATAACCTATTGTCTTGCTAGATTTTTGAGTGAGTTGTGATAGAACACCACAACCTATACTTGTTTCTATTTCACTAACCTACTAATGGATCTTTCTAGTGATGACCTTGTGCAGCAAAAGAAGGACCATAAGGAGGGAGTAAATTGGAGGGAGTATGAGGCCCTAAGAGATGTATTGACAAATCAAATGAGATACAATCATAAAGATCTCAAGGAATATGTGGGTGATGCATGTGACCCTCTATACAAATCTGTCCAAGCAATGGAAAACAAGGTAGAGGAGACCCAGAAGTTGGCCGAAAAGAACAATGGAGAGGTGAAATCAATCAATGATTCTATTGCTCAACTAGCTACTACACTTGCTGGCCTTCAAACTATGATTTAAGCAAGGCTACCAATTGTTGATGATGATAATGATAGTGTCCATAGTGATGCTAATAATGGATTGGAAGCCAATGGTGAAGTGGATCCCAATCAAGGCCGTGGAGCTAGAGGAGATAGAGGCCGAGGAGGATATCAAGGCCGAGCTCATAATTTTGTTGCAAGGAGAGTGCCCAATAATGTTGATAAGGGATGGCCCAATCTTCTCAGTGAACTCACAGATAACTTCTGTATGATAACTAGTGCGCCACTAAGAACTCTGCCGGCTAATCCCTGATGCCAATGCAAAAGATAGCAACCCCAAGGATATTCTCAACTCTACACTCTTGCACAAGTAATCCACCGACTACAAGTGGTCCTGTACCGTCTTATTCCCAGTAGAACAGCAGGTAACACGTAAAGTTTGCAGATGAACTTCCAGATGAAGGCTTACAAGCTGATTCAATCTAGAGGTCTAGGGTTTAATGTTTTAACGTAGTCTAACCTAGCTATTTCGCACCAAGGGGTACATAAGAGGGTTGGGGGGTGCGGCCACAAGGTAACTGCGCAAGCAAACCCACCCAAACCGACTAGGACCCAACTTGGACTTGTTTTGGACTTGGACTCGACCAATAGGGATACAAACCGACCCACCATTAAGGGGTGCGGCCCATAATGGTATACAAACCATACCTAACATTGTTAGGATTTCTACTAAGTGCATTTGACCTTGTGGAGGCACCATCCCCTTGTCATCATCATAATAACAATTGTTGCTATGCATAACAATTGTTATTTCTTGTTTTCACCATGCTAATATTTGTTCTCCATCTTCTCTTCTAGTCCATCTTCATCCTTGTGTATCTCCTCTTCATGATCTCCTCCATTCATGCTTGTGTTATCAATAAATATGAGAATACATAAGTGCAAGGATTTAGGTAGTATAAATCTCTCACAATTATAAACATTATACTCAAGTAGTAGTGAATTCACCTGTTGTTGTAATAGCTTGGTTCTTGATCTTGTCATTGGACCAATCCTTACTTCATTAGCTTGTATTGGAGCATCCTCATGTGTAACAATAGGTGAAGAACTAGGGATGTCCTCATCATCCTCCCCCTCTTGAAAAGGCATCGACCTCGATGCTAAATAGTCTCCATGGTAAGGTGTCAAATCAGCCACATTAAAAGAATTGCTAACACCAAACTCATCAATTGGGAGGTCAATCTTGTATGCATTATCATTGATCCTTGAAATAACTCTATAAGGACTAGCACCTCTAGGCATCAATTTTGATTTTCTCAATGTGGGAAATCGATATTTTCTAAAGTGCACCCACACCATATCTCCTGGCCAAAATATAACTTCCTTTCTCTTCTTGTTTACTCTTTCAGCCACATGTCTTCCTTTCTTCTCAATTGCCTCTTTTGTTTTCTCTTGAATCTTCTTCACAAAATCAGCTCTCTTGGATGCCTCCATATTAATTCTCTCTTGTGTAGGAAGTGGTAATAAATCAAGAGGAGTAATAGGCTTGAAACCATAATCTACCTCAAAAGGACATAATTGAGTAGTTGAATGCACAGCTCTATTATATGCAAATTCCACATGGGGCAAACACTCCTCCCACTCCTTCAAAATTTTCTTGATCATGCTTCTCAATAATGTGGACAATGTTCTATTAACCACCTCGGTTTGGCCATCAGTTTGGGGGTGGCAAGTAGTGGAAAATAATAATTTGGTTCCTAGCTTACCCAAAAGTGTCTTCCAAAAGTAACTCATGAACTTGACATCTCTATCTGAAACAATAGTTCTTGGCACTCCATGTAATCTCACAATTTCTCTAAAGAATAAATTTGCAATGTGATAAGCATCATCACTCTTGTGGCAAGCAATGAAGTGATCCATCTTTGAAACTCTGTCCACAACCACAAAGATAGAGTCATGTCCTTTTTTGTCCTTGGCAAGCCCAACACGAAATCCATACTTATATCCTCCCATGGTGTACTAGGTGATGACAATGGAGTGTACAACCTGTGGGGTTTTAGCTTAGACTTGGAATTGTTGCATGTAATGCATCTTTGCACCAATCTATACACATCTCTTCTCATATGTGCCCAATAGAAATTTCCAGCCAACATCAACAATGTCTTCTCTCTTCCAAAGTGTCCCATTAATCCTCCACTATGAGATTCCTGTATTAAGAATAAACGCAAAGAACACTCGGGAATACATAATTTGTTAGCTCTAAACAAGTACCCATCATGTATATGAAATTTTTCCCATGCCTTAACATTAGTACACTTATTAAATGGCATAGAAAATTCATTATCTTCATCATATAAGTCTCTAATACCCTCCAAACCCGAAAACTTAATTTCTAAATTTGAGAGTAACATATTCTTTCTTGACAAAGCATCAGCAACTACATTTTCCAATCCTTTTTTATGTTTAATTATGTATGGAAAAGGTTCAATAAACTCAACCCATTTAGCATGTCTTTTATTCAAATTTGATTGGCACTTTAAGAATTTTAATGCTTCATGATCACTATGTATAATAAATTCTTTAGGTCATAAATAATGTTTCCACACCTCTAAAACTCTCACAAGTGCATATAATTCTTTATCATAAATAGAATAATTGAATTGTGCACCATTCAATTATTCAGAAAAATAGGAAATAGGTTTCTTTTCTTGCATTAACACACCTCCAATACCTATGCCACTAGCATCACATTCAATCTCAAATTGTTTATCAAAATTTGGTAGCATTAAAAGTGGGGCCGAAATCAACTTCTCCTATAAAGTATCAAAAGCAATATCTTGAGCAACACCCCACTCGAAATCAACTCCCTTTTTTGTTAGATCATTTAATGGAGCAGCAATAGTACTAAAATTAGGCACAAATCTTCTATAGAAACTAGCAAGCCCATTAAAACTTCTAACTTGACTCACATTTGTTGGAATAGGCCAATTTCCAATTGCTTCAATTTTTGATGTATCTACTTCAATTCCATGTTTAGAAACAACATATCCTAAAAAGATGACCTTATCTTTGCAAAAAGTGCACTTCTCAAGATTACCATACAATTTATTTTCTCTTAGCACTTGCAAAACTTGTCTAATATGATCAACGTGTTCATGTTCATTGTGGCTATATATAAGAATATCATCAAAATAAACTACCACAAATCTACCAATAAAATCTCTCAAAATATGGTTCATTAGTCTCATGAAAGTACTAGGTGCATTTGTTAAACCAAAAGGCATCACTAACCATTCATATAAACCAAATTTTGTTTTAAATGCAGTTTTCCACTCATCTCCCTCTTTCATTCTTATTTGATGGTACCCACTACGCAAATCAATTTTAGAGAAAAGAGTAGCACCACTTAATTCATCTAGCTTGTCTTCTAAACGTGGTATAGGATGACGATAACGAATAGTGATGTTATTAATTGCTCTACAATCTACACACATGCGCCATGTATCATCTTTGTTAGGAACCAAAATAATGGGAACAACACAAGGAGAAAGACTAACTCGAATATAACCTTTACCTAGTAGCTCTTGTACTTGCCTTTGTATCTCCTTTATCTCTTGTGGATTTGTTCTATAAGGGGCTCGGTTTGGCAAAGATGCTCCAGGAATTAAATCAATTTGATGCACAATCCCTCTCAATGGTGGCAATCCCGAGGGAATATCTCCTAGAAAAACATCATCAAAATCCTGTAACACATGAGAAACACCAAGAGGAATAGGGGTCATGTCGTTAGAAACCAAAATCTCTCCCTTGTGAATAAGCACAATAGGGACTAATGTAGGATCATCCCTAAATTCCCTCAAATCCTCTTTAGTGGCTAACATGCATAATAGGTTCTCTCTCTTAGTTGTATTTTTACCACTCGAATTGGCTTGACTACCACTCCCCAAGGCTTGTGAATTTTGTTTTCCCTCATCCCTCTCTCTCTTTTTTTCAACTCTCATATCTATTTTGGATTGGGACTCATTTACAATTTGTTGTGGAGTCATAGGCCTCAAAATAATAGTCTTCCCATGATGATGCAACTCATAAGTATTTGCTATTCCTTCATGCTTCACACTTCTATCAAATTGCCATGGTCTCCCCAATAATAAGTGGCAAACTGTCATAGGAACCACATCAAACTCAATAGTATCCTTATAAGGACCAATCTGAAATTCCACACGCACCATATGAGTCACCTTCATTTGTCCCGTGCTACTCAACCATTGTATACGATAAGGACAAGGGTGTGGTAAATATTTCAGATTTAGGTTTGCACATAAATCTTTGCTAGCCAAATTTCTGCAACTCCCTCCATCAATAATGACTTTACAAGCCATATTAGGACCAATAACAGCCTTTGTTTGGAACAAATTGCACCTTTGATTTTCAGGACTAGGAATCACACTCAAAGATTTTTGTGTGCAAATAATAGATGGCATAGTAGTAGCATATGCATCCAATGGAGTATCACTCAAATAACCACCACCATCATCATCATCATCATCATCATAATCATTAGGATCAACATCATCACCTGTCTCATACTCATTGTTCTCATTAATAATCATCACCTTTGTATTTGGACAATCCCTCTTGAAGTACCCCTTGCCTCCACATGTATGACAAGTAATATCTCTATTTATTGTAGTAGAAGCACTTGAACCCGTGGCACTAGGAGCTGGTTGTGATGATTTTTTAGTAATAGAGGAAGTGGGCTCGGCCTTGGATGATGATGTACCTCGAATAGCTGAAGTTGGAGGTGGTGGAGTAGGCATAGTAGATGATCTCAAAGGAAACCTAGCTCTTGTTCTTGAAGTAATTTTTGCCTCCTCAATAATATGTGCTTCGGCCTCCCTAGCATGATGAAGTAATTCATGCATATCATGATATTGGTGATGCCTAACAATTCCCTTGATTTTATAATTCAAACCTGAAAGAAACCTTTGCATTGTTTGCTCCAATTTCTCTCTCACATGTGCCCTTTGCATGATTAATTCCATCTCTTGATAATAAGCATCAACATTCATAGTACCTTGCCTCAATTGTTGCAATTGATCAAATTGTTGCCTTATGTAATTGGGTCGTACAAATCTGTCCCTCATGACTCTCTTCATGGTGTTCCAAGTGACAATGGGCAATTCACCATCTTCTTGTCTCTTTCTCACAGTAGTATCCCACCATCTAAGAGCATATCCATCAAACTCAGAAGATGCCAATTTGATTTTCCTATCCTCATTGTAATCATGCAATCTCCATAGCTTCTCAATTTTTAGCTCCCATAGCAAATATTCTTCCACATCCATAGTATCAAAGCTGAAAGAAGGAATAGAGAATTTGGGCTTACTCAAACCATCCTCTCTTTGATTTTCAGGAATCACATTATTGGGCACTCTCCTTGCCACAAAATTATGAGCTCGGCCTTGATATCCTCCTCGTCCTCTATCTCCTCTAGCTCCACGGCCTTGATTGGGATCCACTCCACCATTGGCTTCCAATCCATTATTAGCATCACTATGGACACTACTTGAATCATAGTTTGAAGGCCAGCAAGTGTAGTAGCTAGTTGAGCAATAGAATCATTGATTGATTTCACCTCTCCATTGTTCTTTTCGGCCAACTTATGGGTTTCCTCCACCTTGGTTTCCATTGCTTGGATAGTAGTATATAAAGGATCACATGCATCATTTACATATTCCTTGAATTCTTTATGATTGTCTCTCATTTGATTTGTCAATACATCTCTTAGGGCCTCATACTCCCTCCAATTTACTCCCTCCTTATGGTCCTTCTTTTGCTGCACAAGATCATCACTAGAAAGATCCATTAGTAGGTTAGTGAAATAGAAACAAGTATATGTTGTGCTGTTCTCTCACAATTCACTCAAAAATCTAGCAAGACAATAGGTTATCTTACTGTTCCAAAGTGAATAGAAATACTTACCACAAGTAGAGGCAATTAATGTACTTTGATGTGAAGAAGAGAATACCCAGGTTTTTAACTCTCACAAAGGCAAACAAGGTTATTTATTGGGGCTTGGTATGGATACCTAACAATCACCAAAGTAACAAGTCCTATTGGCTGTTTTGTGAAAATATAAAAATTACCCAAGGAAACTCACACAATAATGGAGACAAATGTGGCAATGCAAATATATGGATGAGTTTTTGCAATGCACTAGAAAGTCACTAGCTAGGCTCTTAATTGATAGGCACAAGATTGCTCAATGAAAAACTGATAAGGGGTGGCCCAATCTTCTCAGTGAACTCACAGATAACTTCAATATGATGACTAGCGCGCCACTAAGAACTCTCCCGGCTGATCCCTGATCCCAATGCAAAAGATAGCAACCCCAAGGATATTCTCAACTCCACACTCTTGCACAAGTAATCCACCGACTACAAGTGGTCCTGTACCGTCTTATTCCCAGTGGAACAACAGGTAACACGTAAAGTTTGCAGATGAACTTCCAGATGAAGGCTTACAAGCTGATTCAATCTAGAGGTCTAGGGTTTTAATTTTAACGTAGTCTAAGGAGCTATGGCTCGGATCCTATCTATTTAAGAGAGGGGGTGCGGCCACAAGGGGGGTATCCTTGCGCAAGCACCAAACCTACTCGACCTAGGACTCTTGGGTTGGGGGGGGGGGAACACAACCCAAACCGACTCACAATGGATACAAACCGACCCACCATTAAGGGGTGCGACCCATGATGGTATACAAACCATACCTAACATTGTTAGGATTTCTACTAAGTGCATTTGACCTTGTGGAGGCACCATCCCATTGTCATCATCATAATAACAATTGTTGCTATGCATAACAATTTTTATTTCTTGTTGTTTCTTGTTTTCACCATGCTAGCACTTGTTCTCCATCTCCTCTTCTAGTCCAACTTCATCGTTGTGTATCTCCTCTTCATGATCTCCTCCATTCATGCTTGTGTTATCAATAAACCTGAGAATACATAAGTGCATGGATTTAGGTAGTATAAAGTTCTCACAATTATAAACATTATACTCAAGTAGGTGTGAATTCACATGTTGTTGTAATAGCTTGGTTCTTGATCTTGTCATTGGACCAATCCTTACTACATTAGGTTTTATTGGAGCATCCTCATGTGTAACAATAGGTGAAGAACTAGGGATGCCCTCATCATCCTCCCCCTCTTGAAAAGGCATCGACCTCGATGCTAAATAGTCTCCATGGTAAGGTGTCAAATCAGCCACATTAAAAGAATTGCTAACACCAAACTCATCAATTGGGAGGTCAATCTTGTATGCATTATCATTGATCCTTGAAATAACTCTATAAGGACCAGCACCTCTAGGCATCAATTTTGATTTTCTCAATGTGGGAAATCTATCTTTTTTAAAGTGCACCCACACCATATCTCCTGGTCGAAATATAACTTCCCTTCTTTTCTTGTTTACTCTTTCAGCCACATGTCTTCCTTTCTTCTCAATTGCTTATTTTGTTTTCTCATGAATCTTCTTCACAAAATCAGCCCTCTTGGATGCCTCCATATTAATTCTCTCTTGTGTAGGAAGTGGTAATTAATCAAGAGGAGTAATAGGCTTGAAACCATAAACCACCTCAAAAGGATATAATTGAGTAGTTGAATGCACAACTCTATTATATGCAAATTCCACATGGGGCAAACACTCCTCCCACTCCTTCAATTTTTTCTTGATCATGCTTCTCAATAATGTTCTATTAACCACCTCGGTTTGGCCATCAGTTTGGGGATGGCAAGTAGTGGAAAATAATAATTTGGTTCCAAGCTTACCCCAAAGTGTCTTCCAAAAGTAACTCATGAAGTTGACATCTCTATCTGAAACAATAGTTCTTGGCACTCCATGTAATCTCACGATTTCTCTAAAGAATAAATTTGCAATGTGAGAAGCATCATCACTCTTGTGGCAAGCAATGAATTGAGCCATCTTTGAAAATCTGTCCACAACCACAAAGATAGAGTCATGTCCTCTTTTTGTTCTCGGCAAGCCCAACACGAAATCCATACTTATATCCTCCCATGGTGTACTAGGTGATGGCAATGGAGTGTACAACCCGTGGGGTTTTAGCTTAGACTTTGACTTGTTGCAAGTAATGCATCTATGCACCAATCTATACACATATCTTCTCATATGTGCCCAATAAAAAATTTCAGCTAACATAAGCAATGTCTTCTCTCTTCCAAAGTGTCCCATCAATCCTCCACTATGATCCTTTATTAAGAATAAACGCAAAGAACTCTCGGGAATACATAATTTGTTAGCTCTAAACAAGTACCCATCATGTATATGAAAATTTTCCCATGCCTTAACATTAGTACACTTATTAAATGGCATAGAAAATTGATTATCTTCATCATATAAGTCTCTAATACCCTCCAAACCCGAAACCTTAATTTCTAAATTTGAGAGTAACATATTCTTTCTTGACAAAGCATCAACAACTACATTTTCCAATCCTTTTTATGTTTAATTATGTATGGAAAAGATTCAGTAAACTCAACCCATTTAGCATGTCTTTTATTCAAATTTGATTGGCACTTTAAGAATTTTAATGCTTCATGATCACTATGTATAATAAATTCTTTAGGCCATAAATAATGTTTCCACACCTCTAAAACTCTCACAAGTGCATATAATTCTTTATCATAAACAGAATAATTCAATGTGCACCATTCAATTTTTCAGAAAAATAGGCAATAGGTTTCTTTTCTTGCATTACCACACCTCCAATACCCATGCCACAAGCATCACATTCAATCTCAAATTGTTTATCAAAATTTGGTAGCATTAAAAGTGGGGCCGAAATCAACTTCTCTTTTAAAGTATCAAAAGCAATATCTTGAGCAACACCCCACTCGAAATCAACTCCCTTTTTAGTTAGATCATTTAATGGAGCAGCAATAGTACTAAAATTAGGCACAAATTTTCTATAGAAACTAGCAATCCCATTAAAATTTCTAACTTGACTCACATTTGTTGGAATAGGCCAATTTCGAATTGCTTCAATTTTTGATGTATCTACTTCAATTCCATGTTTAGAAACAACATATCCTAAAAAGATGACCTTATCTTTGCAAAAAGTGCACTTCTCAAGATTACCATACAATTTATTTTCTTTTCGCACTTGCAAAACTTGTCTAATATGGTCAATGTGTTCATGTTCATTGTGGCTACATAGACATGATGTTTTCCTACCGCGACGGCACAATTTTTGTCCGTTTTCCTGCCGTGGGATAACACGAATTCTAGTCAATTTCTGCAGTTTTGGCCCGGTTTTGGTAAGGCAACTTAGATCGGCCATAACTTTTGCACACGAACTCCATTTTTGACGCACGAGCAGTCAAAACGCTCGGGGAGTAAAAAGTGCATCCATCCTGAACTGACTTCTTCTGTTTACGGCAGTTTTCGACGCTCAAAATCCCCAAATTCGTTGGGGAATATTTTCATTTTCCACTTTTAGTTTTCAGGTTCGACTGAAATAGTTTTTCTCTAGTTTATTTTGCAATTTTTCTTGCTAGCACAGATTTTACTCGATTTCTGTGCCACGTCGAACCTAGTCCTACACGGATTCCTACCGAGGGCAGCGATTTAGGTCAGTTTCGCTGCCGCGTCCACGAGCTCGCTACAAAGCAACATGCGCGCCACTTCTGCCCGGCAAAAAAAGGGCTCATTCTCTGTCGTGGTCAGGTTCTGCCGCCAGGACACATAGACACGATGTTTTCCTACCGCGACGGCACAATTTTTGTCCGTTTTCCTGCCGTGGGATAACCCGGGTTTTAGTCAATTTCCGTAGTTTTTGGCCCGGTTTTGGTAAGGCAACTTTGATCGGCCATAACTTTTGCATACGAAGTCCTTTTTCGACGAACGAGTACTCAAAACGCTCAGGAGTAAAAAGTGCATCCAGCCTGAACTCACTTCGTCTGTTTACGGCAGTTTTCGACGCTCAAAATCCCCAAATTCGTTTGGGAGTTTTTTTTTTCCACTTTTAGTTTTCAGATTCGACTGAAATAGTTTTTCTCTAGTTTATTTTGCAATTTTTTTATCCCGGCACAAATTTTACTCGTTTTCTCTACCCCCCCCGAACCTAGTCCTACACGGATTCCTACCGAGGGCAGCGATTTTGGTCAGTTTCGCTACCGCGTCCATGAGCTCGCTACAAAGAAACGTGCACGCCACTTCTGCCCGGCAAAAAACGGGCTAATTACCCACCGTGTTAATATTCTGCCGCCAGGACACATAGACACGATGTTTTCCTACCTCGACGGCACAATTTTGGTCCGTTTTCTTGTCGCGGGATAGCACGAATTTTAGTCATTTTCCGTAGTTCTTGACCCGGTTTTGGTAAGGCAACTTTGATCGGCCATAACTTTTGCACACGAACTCCGTTTTTGACGCACGAGTACTCAAAACACCCGGGAGTAAAAAGTGCATCCAGCCTGAACTAACTTCGTCTATTTACGACAGATTTCGACGCACAAAATCCCAAAATTCGTTTGGGAAAATTTTCATTTTTCCACTTTTAGTTTTCAGACTCGACTCAAATAGTTTTTCTCTAGTTTATTTTGCAATTTTTCATCCCGGCAAATTTTTTACTCGTTTTCTCTGCCCCGCCGAACCTATTCCTACACGGATTTCCTACCGAGGGCAGCGATTTTGGTCAGTTTCGCTACCGCGTCCACGAGCTCGCTACAAAGCAACGTGCGTGCCACTTCTGTCCGGAAAAAACGGGATCATTCTCTGTCGTGGTCAGGTTCTGCCGCCAGGACACATAGACACGATGTTTTCCTACCGCGATGGCACATTTTTTGTTCGTTTTCCTGCCGTGGGATAGCACGGATTCTAGTCAATTTCTGCAGTTTTTGGCCCGGTTTTGGTAAGTCAACTTAGATCGGCCATAACTTTTGCACACGAACTCCTTTTTTGACGCACGAGTACTCAAAACGCTCGGGAGTAAAAAGTGCATCCATCCTGAACTGACTTCGTCTGCTTACGACAGTTTTTTACGCTCAAAATCCCCAAATTCGTTAGGGAATATTTTCATTTTTCCACTTTTAGTTTTCAGGTTCGACTGAAATAGTTTTTCTCTAGTTTATTTTGCAATTTTTCTTCCCGGCACAGATTTTACTCGATTTTTGTGCCGCGCCGAACCTAGTCCTACATGGATTCCTACCGAGGGCAGCGATTTTGGTCAGTTTCGCTGCCGCGTCCACGACCTCGCTACAAAGCAACGTGCGCTCCACTTCCGCCCGGCAAAAAACGGGCTCATTCTCTATCGTGGTCAGGTTCTGGCGCCAGGACACATAGACATGATGTTTTCCTACCGCGACGGCACAATTTTTGTCTGTTTTCCTGCCGCAGGATAGCACGGGTTCTAGTCAATTTCCGTAGTTTTTGGCCCAGTTTTGGTAAGGCAACTTAGATCGGCCATAACTTTTGCACACGAACTCCGTTTTCGACTGAAGTAGTTTGGGAAAATTTTCATTTTTGGGAAAGTGCATCCAGCCTAAACGAAGTTCGAATGTTTACGGCAATTTTCGACGCTCAAAATCTCCAAATTCGTTCAGGAATATTTTCATTTTTCCACTTTTAGGTTTCTGGTTCGACTGAAATAGTTTTTCTCTAGTTTGTTTTGCAATTTTTCTTCCCGGCATAGATTTTACTCGATTTCTCTGCCGCGCCGAACCTATTCCTACACGGATTCCTACCGAGGGCAGCGATTTTGGTCAGTTTCGCTGCCGCGTCCACGAGCTCGCTACAAAGCAACGTGTGCGCCACTTCTTCCCGGCAAAAAACAGGCTCATTCTCTACCGTGTTAATGTTGATAGGGATATGCCTAAGGATTATGTTCTCACAAGCATGAATGGAGAGTTGATAGAAGACAACATGACCATGGTGAAAACAAACATTCAAGAGGTTGAAAACAAGATCACATTGGTGAAAACAATCAAACAAAATGGTGAAAACAATTCATAACAATTGTTATTTTAATAGAACAATTGTTATTCATTAAGACATGGGGATAGGTGCCTCCACCAAGTAAAATGCACCATAGAAATCCTATTTTCGAATAGGTATGGTTTGTATACCATGTGTGGCCGAAATCCCATAGTGTGGGTCGGTTTGTATCCATATTTGTGTCTATTTGTGTCGTAGTTGGACTCCTAGTTCTAATAGGAGTCCTAGTCCTAGTAGGAGGTGGGTTTCTTGCGCAAGGACCTTCGTGGCCGCACCCCTCCCCCTTATATACTAGCCACCTGCGTGTGGATTAGGGGAGAACAAGTTAAACTACAGAAACCCTAGTCTTGAGATTGTATTGCTGCTAAGCATTCATCTTGAAGTTTAACCAAGTCAAAGTTGCGTGATATCTTGTTATTCCATTGGAAATAGGGGATACAGGACCACTTGTAATCTTTGATTACTTGTGCAAGAGTGTGTAGTTGAGAATATCCAAAGGGCTTGATTGTTGTTGCATCTGGCAACATGGGTCATCCAAGTGAGAGGTCTCAGTGTAGCACTAGTTATCAGAAAATACAGAAAATCCATAAAGAGAGAGAGAAGCTCATTGAGAAGATTGGGCCACCCCATATCATCTTGGTATCAGATTCTCCAGGTTTACTCGGTGAGCAAAGTTATCCCTAGTTTTTGTTATTTTTTATACCTATCCAGAAAAAGCCACACAAAAATAGTTGTTTAGTTCATTGCCAGAGCCTAGATCAACACCAATTTACATCTACCTAGTTGCTTCTTTTTGTTGATTTGTGTTCCTGTTTTTCTGTTTTTAGGTTTTCATCTTTTAGGGTTCATCTAGTTCTTTGTGTTGTTATCCGAAAATCCCCACCAAAAATAAGTGTGCTTTGATCTTGGTTGCCTAGGGAAAGTCTAGACCTACATATTGTTCTCAAGATGATCTAGTTTTTTCGAGTTGCCTTTGTTGCGGAAAAAGTTGGGTTCTATTTGTGCTTAAGGTTCTATCTACAATCGGATCCCAATCCGAGTCCTGCCGTGTACCAAAAACCACCAAAATCGTTGCCGCCACCTTACCACCTACCGCACCACCTATCGCTTACCATATACGCCCACGGTGCCCAAATCCGCTTACCAGCGCGCGCAAAACCTAGCTGCAGTCGGTCTCCTAGGCCTGCTCGGATTCGCCTGCCGCAAGCGCAAAAACGAGCAAAATCGCTGCCGCCACTAGCGCGCACCTATCCTGCTCGGTATCGGATTCATGTTACCAGTGCCCACAAAACCATTACCGCGAGTGCTACCCGCAACGCACCGGCAGTCCACCGCAACACGCACACATCTTCTGCCGTGAGCTCTGTCGCGCGCTATTTTTTTTGTGCGTTTTTGCTGCCGTACGCCTGCCGTGGACACTTTTCTCTGCCGTGAGCCATAAATTGCTGCCTTGAGCCATTTTATTAGATTTTTCTTTTGTTTTCTTCCTGTTTTCTCTAGGATCTTGTTATGGTCTTTGACAAGCCATAGCTACAGCCTTTCTACAGCAAATATTAGGTTCCCAAAACCCAAAGACTAGCTGTTTAATTGCTCTAACAGGCTGCTCATTTGATCAACTTTCTGTCCACTTTTTGTTTTCCATTTACATTGTTGCTCCTAGTTGATTCAAAGGCCATTGAAAAAAACAAAAAAAATAGAGAAAAAGGAAAAAGTATAAAAAAATATAGAAAGAAAGAAAAATTCAAAAGAGGCCGTGCTACATATCACTAGTGGAAGCTATTTTCTATTTGAATTTTTGTGGACAAATTGAGCAATCTTGTGCCTGTTTCATTGAGTATTTGCTAGTGTCTTTCTAGTGCTTGCAAAATCTCGACCATATATTTGCTAAGCCACAATTGTCTCCAAGAGTGAGTGTGTTTCCTTTAGTTATTTTTCTCACATTAAGCAGTGCATTGGATTTGTTATTTTGGTGTTGTTAGGAATCCCAACGAAGCCCCACCAAATACCCTGTTTTGCATTGTAACACTTGAGAGCCTGGTTATTCTCTTCTCACACTTGACACAGTTTTCATTGGTACTTGTTGGTAAGTTGATCCTTTTCACTTTGGAACAGTAAGTGAACCTTCTTTGCTGGTTTGAGTGAGTTGTGAGAGGCACCACAACCCATTGATTATTTGTTTCACTAACCTATTAATCATGAGTTTTGCTAGTGAAGCTTGGAGGAAGCTGATGTTATGCCTAAGACAAAGACTGCTGAAGATCTATGTACATGGGCAGATTTTAATCTCTTTAGAGGAGGAGTTGCTAATCGGATTGAGCAAAGAGTTGAGAAGAAAATTGAAGAATATGATGATGTCCTAAGGAAGGATTTCACAGTGGTTATTGAGAAACAAAATGAGGCTGCTAATTCAATTCGTGTTCTTCAAGAAGCCATGACTACTCTCACAAGGGAAGTTGCAAATATCTCCATACAATTGCAAAGAGCTAATCAAGGTGATAATAAAGAAGAAGGCCGAGCCATTGCATATGGAGGCCGTGGCAATTATGCACCTAGAAGGATTCCATTGGATGATAATAGAGAAGAGGATGGCCTTGGGAAACCAAAATTCTTTGTGCCTACTCTCACATGTGATAATGATGATGTTGAGGAGTTCTTGATGTGGGAATTGAAGATAGAAAAGCTATGGAGATTGCATAATTACACTGATGAGAGGAAATCAAGCTAGCATCTTCTGGATTTGATGGTTATGCTCTCTTGTGGTGGGATGGCATCATAAGATTGAGGGAAACACAAAATCAAACAGAAATTACTACATGGGTTGAGATGAAACAACTTATGACAGACAGGTTTGTTTCAACAAATTATTTGAGGACTCTCTATGATAAATTGCAAAATTTGATACAAGGAACAAATTCAGTGGATCAATATTACAAGGAGATGCAATTAGTGCTACAAGGAGCTCGAGTTGTTGAAGCAAAAGAGCAAACAATGCAAAGATTTCTTTCAGGATTGTCTTTTCAAATTAGATGCATTGTGAGGCATGTGCAATATAGCAACATGACAGAATTGTTGCATCAATCAAGGGAGGCAGAAAAGAGGTTGACCGAGGAGGTTACTATGGCTCCAAGGAGGATTTTTCCATCAAGATCTTCTTCCTTTTCACCACCCACACCTCCAATTACACCAATTTGAGATAGTACACCATCCAAACCCGAGACAAGCATCACCAATACAAGGAAAACACCACAACCCGCAGCTAGTGGAAGTGGTTCTACTCAATCAACAGCAAGACATAGAGACATGACATGCCATACTTGTGGAGGAAAAGGGCACTTTAAGAGAGATTGTCCTAATAAGAAAGTTATGGTGATCAATGCTAATGAGGAGTATGAGAGTGGAGATGATGCTGATCCTAATGGAGAGGATACATATGATGATGATGATGATGGTCCACTTAATGCTTTTGCTACCAATGATCCAACCATTGTTTGCACCAAGGCTTTGAGTGTTATTGCTAGCAATGATGAGAGCCAAAGATGCAATTTATTTCAAACCAAGGCAATTGTTGGACCTAATATTGCTTGCAAGGTGATCATTGATGGAGGGAGTTGCAGAAATCTAGCAAGCAAGGAGTTATGTGCAAAGCTAAGGTTGAATTACAATCCACACCCACATCCATATTACATTCAATGGTTGAATAACAAGGAAGAAATCAAGGTATGCCATATGGTGAGAGTGGATTTTCAAATTGGACCATACAAAGATACAATTGAGTGTGATGTGGTTCCCATGACAGTTTGTCACTTATTATTTGGAAGACCTTGGCAATTTGAGAAGAAGGTTACACACATTGGGAGAGCAAACACATATCATTTGAATTGGAACAATAAGGATATTATTTTGAGGCCTATGACACCACAACAGACTGTGAATGAATCAAGACACAAAATAGAGATGAATCTCGAGAAGGAGAGTGAAAATACCAAATCTATGGATGGAGACAAGTCTAGGCCGAGTGGAAAGAATAAAAGAGTGAGCCTTTTAACTAATGACATAATTTATCTTCCTAGTGTTGTTTCTTGTGTACATGTCGCTATTGAAGAAAGGGAGCACAAAGAAACATCACAAATATCACACATATTGGAGGATTATGCCACAGGTACTAGTGTTCTTGCTTGTGATATGAAGGTTATTTTTGAAGAAAGGGAGGTTCAACCTTCAAACTCACAAGATATTGATGATTTCGTACCTACTACAAATGAGGAGGATAGCATTGACAAAGGTATTGATTTCGGTTTAGCAAACACAAGTATCGAATTATGTGATAGTTTACAACCATATTATACTATGATGAATTCGAAATTTCACAATGTGGTTCTTATTACACATAAAGAAGTACTTGCTAAGATACCATCTAGTGATATTATCTATTATATCATGTTAAAAGAACCAATTGATGTGCAATGTGCTGTGAATACAATTGATTATGATAATTCTAGCACATATGATATTAGTTTCAAATTTTATTTGATTGGTGATTATAACTTGAATAAAATTTTCATGGTACATCACATATGTATCACTTATGATAAAGTGGCCGAATTAAATAATATGTTACCTTGGATAGATGAATTACAAATTCTTAAATATGGGCATAATATTACACATATGTTTAGTTACCACAATATTGGTTGGATACATGTGCTATTAAAATAAACTTCACTTATATTTGCAATTATGATTGCTATGGGATGAAAGGCTATGATTTTTATGTGTTGTTTTCATACAAATTTCGTGATCATATGTCATATGCACTATATTATGTTTTACTAACAACTAATGAGTGCCATTATAGATACATATATTGTGCATACACTTTGTTCTTTTTGTTTCTTCCACTTTCAGATTATCACAAGCCGTGGACGTCTTGTCTTGAAGAAAGGGAGGATGATAGGGATATGCCTAAGGATTATGTTCTCACAAGCATGAATGGAGAGTTGATAAAAGACAACATGACCATGGTGAACACAAACATTCAAGAGGTTGAAAACAAGATCACATTGGTGAAAACAATCAATAAAAATGGTGAAAACAATTCATAACAATTGTTATTTCAATAGAACAATTGTTATTCATCAAGACATGGGGATAGGTGCCTCCACCAAGTCAAATGCACCATAGAAATCCTATTTTCGAATAGGTATGGTTTGTATACCATGTGTGGCCGAAATCCCATAGTGTGGGTCAGTTTGTATCCATATTTGTGTCTATTTGTGTCCTAGTTGGACTCCTAGTTCTAATAGGAGTCCTAGTCCTAGTAGGAGGTGGGTTGCTTGCGCAAGGACCCTTGTGGCCGCACCCCTCCCCCTTATATACTAGCCACCTGCGTGTGGATTAGGGGAGAACAAGTTAAACTACAGAAACCCTAGTCTTGAGATTGTATTGCTGCTAAGCATTCATCTTGAAGTATAACCAAGTCAAAGTTGCGTGATATCTTGTTATTCCATTGGGAATAGGGGGATACGGGACCACTTGTAATCTTTGATTACTTGTGCAAGAGTGTGTAGTTGAGAATATCCAAAGGGCTTGATTGTTGTTGCATCTGGCAACAGGGGTCATCCAAGTGAGAGGTCTTAGTGTAGCACTAGTTATCAGAAAATACAGAAAATCCATAAAGAGAGAGAGAAGCTCATTGAGAAGATTGGGACACCCCATATCAAATGTTCTGCCGCTATGATACATAGACACGATGTTTTCCTACCGCGATGGCACGATTTTTGTCCGTTTTCCTGCAGCGGGATAGCACGGGTTCTAGTCAATTTCCGTAGTTTTTGACCCAGTTTTGGTAAGGCAACTTTGATCGGCCATAACTTTTGCGCACGAACTCCGTTTTCGATGCACGAGTACTCAAAACACTCGGGAGTAAAAAGTGCATCCAGCCTGAACTAACTTCGTCTATTTACGGCAGATTTCGACGCTCAAAATCGCAAAATTCGTTTGGGAAAATTTTCATTTTTCCACTTTTAGTTTTCAGATTCGAATCAAATAGTTTTTCTCTTGTTTATTTTGCAATTTTTCATCCCGACACAAATTTTACTCGTTTTCTCTGCCCCGCCAAACCTTGTCCTACACGGATTCCTACCGAGGGCAGCGATTTTTGTCAGTTTCGCTACCGCGTCCACGAGCTCGCTACAAAGAAACGTGCACAGCACTTCCGCCTGGCAAAAAACGGCCTAATTACCTGCCGTAGTCATGTTCTGCCGCCTGGACACATAGACACGATGTTTTCCTACCGCGAAGGCACAATTTTGTCTGTTTTCCTGCCGCGGGATAGCACGGATTCGAGTCAACTTCTGCAGTTTTCGGCCCGGTTTTGGTAAGGCAACTTAGATCGGCCATAACTTTTGCACACGAACTCCATTTTTGACGCACGAGTACTCAAAACACTCAAGAGTAAAAAGTGCATCCAGCCTGAACTAACTTCGTCTATTTACGGCAGATTTGGACGCTCAAAATCCCAAGATTTGTTTGGGAAAAATTTCATTTTTCCACTTTTAGTTTTCAGATTTGACTGAAATAGTTTTTCTCTAGTTTATTTTGCAATTTTTCATCCCAGCAAAGATTTTACTAGTTTTCTCTGCCCCGCCGAACCTAGTCTTACACGGATTCCTACCGAGAGCAGCGATTTTGGTCAGTTTTGCTGCCGCGCCCACGAGCTCGCTACAAAACAATGTGCGCGCCACTTCTGCCCGGCAAAAAAAGGGCTAATTCTCTGCCGTGGTCATGTTCTGTCGCCTAACACATAAACATGATGTTTTGCTACCGAGACGACATAATTTCTGCCCGTTTTCCTACCGCGGGATAGCACGGGTTCTAGTCAATTTCCGCAGTTTTTGGCCCGGTTTTGGTAAGGCAACTTAGATCAGCCATAACTTTTGCACACGAACTCCATTTTTGATGCACGAGTACTCAAAACGCTCGGGAGTAAAAAGTGCATCCATTCTGAACTAACTTCGTCTGTTTACGGCAGTTTTCGACGCTCAAAATCCCCGAGTTCGTTCGGGAATATTTTCATTTTTCCACTTTTAGTTTTCAGGTTCAACTGAAATAGTTTTTCTCTAGTTTATTTTGCAATTTTTCTTCCTGGCACAGATTTTACTCGTTTTCTCTGCCACGCCGAACCTAGTCCTACACGGATTCCTACTGAGCGCAGCGATTTTGGTCAGTTTCGCTGCCGCGTCCACGAGCTCGCTACAAAGCAACGTGCGCGCCACTTCTGCCCGGCAAAAAACAGGCTAATTCTCTGCCGTGTTAATGATCTGCCGCCAGGATACATAGACACGATGTTTTCCTACAGCGACGGCACAATTTTTGTCCGTTTTCCTACCGCGGGATAGCACGGGTTCTAGTCAATTTCCATAGTTTTTGACCCGTTTTTGGTAAGGCAACTTAGATCGGCCATAACTTTTGCACACGAACTCCTTTTTGACGCACGAGTACTCAAAACACTCAAGAGTAAAAAGTGCATCCAGCCTGAACTAACTTCGTCTATTTACGGCAGAGTTGGACGCTCAAAATCCCAAGATTCGTTTGGGAAAATTTTGATTTTCCACTTTTAGTTTTCAGATTCGACTGAAATAGTTTTTCTCTAGTTTATTTTGCAATTTTTCATCCCAGCAAAGATTTTACTCGTTTTCTCTGCCCCGCCGAACCTAGTCCTACACGGATTCCTACCGAGAGCAGCGATTTTGGTCAGTTTTGCTGCCGCGCCCACGAGCTCGCTACAAAGCAATGTGCGCGCCACTTCTGCCCGGCAAAAAAAGGGCTAATTCTCTGCCGTGGTCATGTTCTGTCGCCTAAAACATAAACATGATGTTTTGCTACCGCGACGGCATAATTTCTGCCCGTTTTCCTACCGCGGGATATCACGGGTTCTAGTCAATTTCCGCAGTTTTTGGCCCGGTTTTGCTAAGGCAACTTAGATCAGCCATAACTTTTGCACACAAACTCCATTTTTGACGCACGAGTACTCAAAACGCTCGGGAGTAAAAAGTGCATCCATTCTGAACTAACTTCGTCTGTTCACGGCAGTTTTCGATGCTCAAAATCCCCAAGTTCGTTCGGGAATATTTTCATTTTTCCACTTTTAGTTTTCAGGTTCGACTGAAATAGTTTTTCTCTAGTTTATTTTGCAATTTTTCTTCCTAGCACAGATTTTACTCGTTTTCTCTGCCGCGCCGAACCTAGTCCTACACGGATTCCTACCGAGCGCAGCGATTCTGGTCAGTTTCGCTGCCGCGTCCACGAGCTCGCTAGAAAGCAACGTGCGCGCCACTTCTGCCCGGCAAAAAACGGGCCAATTCTCTGCCGTGTTAATGATCTGCCGCCAGGATACATAGACACGATGTTTTCTTACAGAGACGGCACAATTTTTGTCCGTTTTCCTACCGCGGGATAGCACGGATTCTGGTCAATTTCTGTAGTTTTTGACCTGTTTTTGGTAAGACAACTTAGATCGGCCATAACTTTTGCACACGAACTCTGTTTTCGACGCAAGAGTACTCAAAACACTCGGAAGTAAAAAGTGCATCCAGCCTGAACTAACTTCATTTATTTACGGCAGATTTTGACGCTCAAAATCCCAAAATTCGTTTGGGAAATTTTTCATTTTTCCACTTTTAGTTTTCAAATTCGACTGAAATAGTTTTTCTCTAGTTTATTTTGCAATTTTTCATCCCGGCACAGATTTTACTCGTTTTCTCTGCCCCGCCAAACCTAGTCCTACACGGATTCGTACCGAAGGCAGCGATATTGGTCAGTTTTGCTGCCGCGTCCACGAGCTCGCTACAAGGCAACGTGTGCGCCACTTCTGCCCGACAAAAAACTTGCTAATTACCTGCCGTAGTCATGTTTTGCCGCCAAGATACATAGACACGATGTTTTCCTACCACAATGGCACAATTTTTGTCCGTTTTCCTGCCGCGGGATAGCACAGATTCTAGTCAATTTCCGTAGTTTTTGGCCCGGTTTTGGTAAGGCAACTTTGATCGGCCATAACTTTTGCACACGAACTCCGTTTTTGACGCACGGGTACTCAAAACGCTCGGGAGTAAAAAGTGCATCTAACCTGAACTCACTTCGTCTGTTTACGGCAGTTTTTGATGCTCAAAATCCCCAAATTCGTTCGGGAACATTTTCATTTTTCCAATTTTAGTTTTCAGGTTCGACTGAAATAGTTTTTCTCTAGTTTATTTTGCAATGTTTCTTCCCGGCACAGATTTTACTCGTTTCCTCTGCCGCGCCAAACTTAGTCCTACACGGATTCCTACCGAGGGCAGCGATTTTGGTCAGTTTCACTGCCGCGTCCACGAGCTCGCTACAAAGCAACATGCGCGCCACTTCTGCCCGGCAAAAAACGGGCTAATTCTCTGCCGTGGTCATGTTCTGCCGCAAGGACACATAGACACGATGTTTTCCTACCGCAATGGCACAATTTTTTTCCGTTTTCGTGCCGCGGGATAGCACGGGTTCTAGTCAATTCCCGTAGTTCTTGGGAACATTTTCATTTTTCCACTTTTAGTTTTCAGGTTCGACCGAAATAGTTTTTCTCTAGTTTATTTTGCAATTTTTCTTCCTAGCACAGATTTTACTCGTTTTCTCTGCTGCGCCGAACCTAGTCCTACACGGATTTTACTCGTTTTCTCTGCTGCGCCGAACCTAGTCCTATCGAGGGCAGCGATTTTGGTCAGTTTCACTACCGCGTCCACGAGCTCGCTACAAAGCAACATGCGCGCCACTTCTGCCCGGCGAAAAAGGGCTAATTCTCTGCCGTGGTCATGTTCTGTCGCCTAACACATAAACACGATGTTTTCCTACCGCGACGGCATAATTTCTGCCCGTCTTCCTATCGCAGGATAGCATGGGTTCTAGTCCATTTCCGTAGTTTTTGGCCCGGTTTTGGTAAGGCAACTTTGATGGGCCATAACTTTTGCACACGAACTCCGTTTTCGAAGCACGAGTACTCAAAACTCTCGGGAGTAAAAAGTGCATCTAACCTGACCTCACTTCGTCTGTTTACGGAAGTTTTCGACGCTCAAAATTCCCAAATTCGTTCGGGAACATTTTCATTTTTCCACTTTTAGTTTTCAGGTTCGATTGAAATAGTTTTTCTCTAGTTTATTTTGCAATTTTTCTTCCCGGCACAGATTTTACTCGTTTTCTCTGCCCCGCCGAACCTAGTCCTACACGGATTCGTACCGAAGGCAGCGATATTGGTCAGTTTTGATGCCGTGTCCATGAGCTCGCTACAAAGCAACGTGTGCGCCACTTCTACCCAGCAAAAAACGGGCTAATTACCTGCCGTAGTCATGTTTTGCCGCCAAGACACATAGACACGATGTTTTCCTACCACGACGGCACAATTTTTGTCCGTTTTCCTGCCGCGGGATAGCACAGATTCTAGTCAATTTCCGTCGTTTTTGGCCCGGTTTTGGTCAGGCAACTTTGATCGGCCATAACTTTTACATACGAAGTCCGTTTTCGAGGAACGAGTACTCAAAA
This sequence comes from Alopecurus myosuroides, assembly GCA_028641055.1. Lineage (NCBI taxonomy): Eukaryota > Viridiplantae > Streptophyta > Magnoliopsida > Poales > Poaceae > Alopecurus > Alopecurus myosuroides. Next base: position 243,257,256 of record CM054061.1, read on the forward strand.
TGCTCAGGAGTAAAAAGTGCATCCAGCCTGAACTCACTTCGTCTGTTTACGGCAAATTTCGATGCTCAAAATCCCTAAATTTTTTTGGGAACATTTTCATTTTTCCACTTTTAGTTTTCAGGTTCGACTGAAATAGTTTTTCTCTAGTTTATTTTGCAATGTTTCTTCCCGGCAGAGATTTTACTCGTTTTCTCTGCCGCGCCGAACTTAGTCCTACACGGATTCCTACCGAGGGCAGCGATTTTGGTCAGTTTCACTGCCGCGTCCACGAGCTCGCTACAAAGCAACATGCGCGCCACTTCTGCCCGGCAAAAAAGGGGCTAATTCTCTGCCGTGGTCATGTTCGGCCGCAAGGACACATAGACACGATATTTTCCTACCGCGATGGCACAATTTTTTTCCGTTTTAGTGCCGCGGGATAGCACGGGTTCTAGTCAATTTCCATAGTTCTTGGGAACATTTTCATTTTTCAACTTTTAGTTTTCAGGTTCGACCGAAATAGTTTTTCTCTAGTTTATTTTGCAATTTTTCTTCCTGGCACAAATTTTACTCGTTTTCTCTGCTGCGCCGAACCTAGTCCTACACGGATTGCTATCGAGGGCAGCGATTTTGGTCAGTTTCACTACCGCGTCCACGAGCTCGCTACAAAGCAACGTGCGCGCCACTTCTGCCCGGCAAAAAAGGGCTAATTCTCTGCCGTGGTCATGTTCTGTCGCCTAACACATAAACACGATGTTTTCCTACCGCGACGGCATAATTTCTGCCCGTTTTCCTACCACAGGATAGCACGGGTTCTAGTCCATTTCCGTAGTTTTTGGCCCGGTTTTGGTAAGCCAACTTTGATGGGCCATAACTTTTGCACACGAACTCCGTTTTCGAAGCACGAGTACTCGAAACGCTCGGGAGTAAAAAGTGCATCTAACCTGAACTCACTTCGTCTATTTACGGCAGTTTTCGACGCTCAAAATTCCCAAATTCGTTCGAGAACATTTTCATTTTTCCACCTTTAGTTTTCAGGTTCGACTGAAATAGTTTTTCTCTAGTTTATTTTGCAATTTTTCTTCCCGGCACAGATTTTACTCGTTTTCTCTGCCCCGCCGAAACTAGTCCTACACGGATTCGTACCGAAGGCAGCGATATTGGTCAGTTTTGCTGCCGTGTCCATGAGCTCGCTACAAAGCAACGTGTGCGCCACTTCTGCCCGGCAAAAAACGGGCTAATTACCTGCCGTAGTCATGTTTTGCCGCCAAGACACATAGACACGATGTTTTCCTACCACGACGGCACAATTTTTGTCCGTTTTTCTGCCGCGGGATAGCACAGATTCTAGTTAATTTCCGTAGTTTTTGGCCCGGTTTTGGTCAAGCAACTTTGATCGGCCATAACTTTTACATACGAAGTCCGTTTTCGACGAATGAGTACTCAAAATGCTCAGGAGTAAAAAGTGCATCCAGCCTGAACTCACTTCGTCTGTTTACGGCAAATTTCGATGCTCAAAATCCCTAAATTTGTTTGGAAACATTTTCATTTTTCCACTTTTAGTTTTCAGGTTCGACTGAAATAGTTTTTCTCTAGTTTATTTTGCAATGTTTCTTCCCGGCACAGATTTTACTCGTTTTCTCTGCCGCACCGAACTTAGTCCTACACGGATTCCTACCGAGGGCAGCGATTTTGGTCAGTTTCACTGCCGCATCCACGAGCTCGCTACAAAGCAATATGCGCGCCACTTTTGCCCGGCAAAAAACGGGCTAATTCTCTGCCGTGGTCATGTTCTGCCGCAAGGACACATAGACACGTTGTTTTCCTACCGGGATGGCACAATTTTTTTCCGTTTTCGTGCCGCGGGATAGCACGGGTTCTAGTCAATTTCCGTAGTTCTTGGGAACATTTTCATTTTTCAACTTTTAGTTTTAAGGTTCGACCGAAATAGTTTTTCTCTAATTTATTTTGCAATTTTTCTTCCTGGTACAAATTTTACTCGTTTTCTCTGCTGGGCCGAACCTAGTCCTACACGGATTCCTATCGAGGGCAGCGATTTTGGTCAGTTTCACTACCGCGTCCACGAGCTCGCTACAAAGCAACGTGCGCGCCATTTCTGCCTGGCAAACAACGGGCTAGTTCTCTGCCATGGCCATGTTCTGCCGCCAGGACACATAGACACGATGCTTTCCTACCGCGACGGCACAATTTTTGTCTATTTTCCTGCCGCGGGATAGAACGGGTTCTAGTCATTTTTCGTAGTTTTTGACCCAGTTTTGGTAAGGTAATTTTGATCGGCCATAACTTTTGTACACGTACTCTGTTTTCGATGCACGAGTACTCAAAACACTCGGGAGTAAAAAGTGCATCCAGCCTGAACTAACTTTGTCTATTTACGGTAGATTTCGATGCTTAAAATCCCCAAATTCGTTTGGGAAAATTTTCATATTCCACTTTTCGTTTTCAGATTTGACTAAAATAGTTTTTTTCTAGTTTATTTTGCAATTTTTCTTCCCGGCACAGATTTTACTGATTTTCTCTGCCCCGCCGAACCTAGTCCTACACAGATTCCTACCGAGGGCAGCGATTTTATTCAGTTTCGCTGCCGCGCCCACGAGCTCGCTACGAAGCAACGTGCACGCCACTTCTGCCTCGCAAAAAAGGGGCTAATTTTTATCCGTGTTCATTATCTGTCGCCTAACAAATAAAGACGATGTTTTCCTACCGCGGCGGCATAATTTCTGCCCGTTTTCCAACCGCTGAATAGCACGGGTTCTTGTCAATTTCCGTAGTTTTTGGCCCGGTTTTGGTAAGGCAACTTTGATCGGCCATAATTTTTGCATACGAAGTCCGTTTTCGACGAACGAGTACTCAAAACGCTCAGGAGTAAAAAGTGCATCCAGCCTGAAATCACTTCGTCTGTTTACGGCGGTTTTCGAAGCTCAAAATCCCCAAATTTGTTCGGGAACATTTTCATCTTTCCACTTTTAGTTTTTAGGTTCGATTGAAATAGTTTTTCTCTAGTTTATTTTGCAATTTTCTTCCCGGCGCAGATTTTACTCGTTTTCTCCGCCGCGCCGAACCTAGTCCTACACGGATTCCTATCGAGGGCAGCGATTTTGGTCAGTTTTACTACCGCGTCCAGGAGCTCGCTACAAAGCAACGTGCGCACCACTTCTACCCGGCAAAAAACGGGCTAATTCTCTGCCCTGGTATTGTTTTGCCGCCAGGACACATAGACACGATGTTTTCCTACCGCGACGACAAATTTTTTATCCATTTTTGTGCTGCGGGATAGCACAGGTTCTAGTCAATTTCCGTAGTTTTTGGCCTGGTTTTGGTAAGGCAACTTTGATCGGCCTTAACTTTTGCACACGAACTCCGTTTTCGACGCACGAGTACTCAAAATGCTTGGGAGTAAAAACTGCATCTAGCCTGAACTCACTTCGTCTATTTACGACAGTTTTTGACACTCAAAATCCCCAAATTCATTTCGGAACATTTTCATTTTTCAACTTTTAGTTTTCAGGTTCGACTGAAATAGTTTTTCTGTAGTTTATTTTGCAATTTTTCTTCCTGGCTCTGATTTTACTCGTTTTCTCTGCCGCGCCGAACCTAGTGCTACACGGATTCCTATCGAGGGCAGCGATTTTGGTCAGTTTCGCTGCCGCGTCAACGAGCTCGCTACAAAGCAATGTGCGCGCCACTTCTGCCCGGCAAACAACGGGCTAATTCTCTGCCGTGGCGATGTTCTCCCGCCAGGACACATAGACACGATGTTTTCCTACCGCGAAGGCACAATTTTTGTCTGTTTTCCGGCCGCGGGATAGCACGGTTTCTAGTCATTTTCCGTAGTTTTTGAACCAGTTTTGGTAAGGCAATTTTGATCGGCCATAACTTTTGCACACGAACTCCTTTTTCGACGCACGAGTACTCAAAACACTCGGGAGTAAAAAGTGCATCCAGCCTGAACTAACTTGGTCTATTTATAGCAGATTTCGATGCTCAAAATCCCCAAATTCGTGTGGGAAATTTTTCATTTTCCCTTTTAGTTTTCAGATTCGACTGTAATAGTTTTTCTTTAGTTTATTATGCAATTTTTCTTCCCGGCACAGATTTTACTCGTTTTCTCTGCCCCGCCGAACCTAGTCCTACATGGATTCCTACCGAGGGCAGCGATTTTGTTCAGTTTCGCTGCCGCGCCCACGAGCTCGCTACAAAGCAACGTGCGCGCCACTTATGCCCGGAAAAACACGGGCTAATTCTCTGCCGTGGTCATGTTCTGTCGCCTAACACATAAACACGATGTTTTCCTACCGCGACGGCATAATTTCTGCCCGTTTTCCAACCGCTGAATAGCACGGGTTCTAGTCAATTTCCGTAGTTTTTGGCCCGGTTTTGGTAAGGCAACTTTGATCGGCTATAACTTTTGCATACGAAGTCCGTTTTCGACGAACGAGTACTCAAAACGCTCAGGAGTAAAAAGTGCACCCAGCTTGAAATCACTTCGTCTGTTTACGGCAGTTTTTGACGCTTAAAATCCCAAAGACATTCGGGAACATTTTCATTTGTCCACTTTTAGTTTTCAGGTTCGATTGAAATAGTTTTTCTCTAGTTTATTTTGCATTTTTTTTCCCGGCACAGATTTTACTCGTTTTCTCTGCCGCGCCGAACCTAGTCCTACACGGATTCCTATCGAGGGCAGCGATTTTGGTCAGTTTTACTACCGCGTCCACGAGCTCGCTACAAAGCAACGTGCGCGTCACTTCTGCCCAGCAAAAAAGGGCTAATTCTCTGTCCTGGTAATGTTTTGCCGCCAGGACACATAGACACGATGTTTTCCTACCGCGACGACACAATTTTTGTCTGTTTTCGTGCCGCGGAATAGCACAGGTTCTAGTCAACTTCCGTAGTTTTTGGCCCGGTTTTGGTAAGGCAACTTTGATCGGCCATAACTTTTGCACACGAACTCCGTTTTCGACGCACGAGTACTCAAAACGCTCGGCAGTAAAAATTGCATCTAGCTTGAACTCACTTCGTCTGTCTACGGCAGTTTTCGACGCTCAAAATCCCCAAATTCGTTCGGGAACATTTTGATTTTTCAACTTTTAGTTTTCAGGTTCGACTGAAATAGTTTTTCTGTAGTTTATTTTGCAATTTTTCTTCCTGGCACAGATTTTACTCGTTTTCTTTGCCGCGCCCAACCTAGTCCTACACGGATTCCTAACGAGGGCAGCGATTTTGGTCAGTTTCGCTGCCGCGTCCACGAGCTCGCTACAAAGCAACGTGCGCGCCACTTCTGCCCGGCAAAAAACGGGCTAATTCTCTGCCGTGGCCATGTTCTCCCGCCAGGACACATAGACACGATGTTTTACTACCGCGACGACATAATTTCTGCCCGTTTTCCAACCGCTGAATAGCACGGGTTCTAGTGAATTTCCGTAGTTTTTGGCCCGGTTTTGGTAAGGAAACTTTGATGGGCCATAACTTTTGCATACGAAGTCCGTTTTCGACGAACGAGTACTCAAACCGCTCAGGAGTAAAAAGTGCATCCAGCCTGAACTCACTTCGTCTGTTTACGACGGTTTTCGATGCTCAAAATCCCCAAATTTGTTCGAGAACATTTTCATTTTTCCACTTTTAGTTTTCAGGTTCGATAAAAATAGTTTTTCTCTAGTTTATTTTGCAATTTTCTTCCCGGCACAGATTTTACTCGTTTTCTCTGCCGCGCCGAACCTAGTCCTACACGGATTCCTATCGAGGGCAGCGATTTTGGTCAGTTTCACTACCGTGTCCACGACCTCGCTACAAAGCAACGTGCGCGCCACTTCTGCCCGGCAAAAAACGGGCTAATTCTCTGCCCTGGTAATGTTTTGCCGCCAGGACACATAGACACGATGTTTTCCTACCCAGACGACACAATTTTTGTCCGTTTTCGTGCCGCGGGATAGCACATGTTCTTGTCAATTTCCGTAGTTTTTGGCCCGGTTTTGGTAAGGCAACTTTGATCGGCCATAATTTTTGCATACGAAGTCCGTTTTCGACGAACGAGTACTCAAAACGCTCAGGAGTAAAAAGTGCATCCAGCCTGAAATCACTTCGTCTGTTTACGGCGGTTTTCGAAGCTCAAAATCCCCAAATTTGTTCGGGAACATTTTCATCTTTCCACTTTTAGTTTTTAGGTTCGATTGAAATAGTTTTTCTCTAGTTTATTTTGCAATTTTCTTCCCGGCGCAGATTTTACTCGTTTTCTCCGCCGCGCCGAACCTAGTCCTACACGGATTCCTATCGAGGGCAGCGATTTTGGTCAGTTTTACTACCGCGTCCAGGAGCTCGCTACAAAGCAACGTGCGCACCACTTCTACCCGGCAAAAAACGGGCTAATTCTCTGCCCTGGTATTGTTTTGCCGCCAGGACACATAGACACGATGTTTTCCTACCGCGACGACAAATTTTTTATCCATTTTTGTGCTGCGGGATAGCACAGGTTCTAGTCAATTTCCGTAGTTTTTGGCCTGGTTTTGGTAAGGCAACTTTGATCGGCCTTAACTTTTGCACACGAACTCCGTTTTCGACGCACGAGTACTCAAAACGCTTGGGAGTAAAAACTGCATCTAGCCTGAACTCACTTCGTCTATTTACGACAGTTTTTGACACTCAAAATCCCCAAATTCGTTTCGGAACATTTTCATTTTTCAACTTTTAGTTTTCAGGTTCGACTGAAATAGTTTTTCTGTAGTTTATTTTGCAATTTTTCTTCCTGGCTCTGATTTTACTCGTTTTCTCTGCCGCGCCGAATCTAGTGCTACACGGATTCCTATCGAGGGCAGCGATTTTGGTCAGTTTCGCTGCCGCGTCAACGAGCTCGCTACAAAGCAATGTGCGCGCCACTTCTGCCCGGCAAACAACGGGCTAATTCTCTGCCGTGGCGATGTTCTCCCGCCAGGACACATAGACACGATGTTTTCCTACCGCGAAGGCACAATTTTTGTCTGTTTTCCGGCCGCGGGATAGCACGGTTTCTAGTCATTTTCCGTAGTTTTTGAACCAGTTTTGGTAAGGCAATTTTGATCGGCCATAACTTTTGCACACGAACTCCTTTTTCGACGCACGAGTACTCAAAACACTCGGGAGTAAAAAGTGCATCCAGCCTGAACTAACTTGGTCTATTTATAGCAGATTTCGATGCTCAAAATCCCCAAATTCGTGTGGGAAATTTTTCATTTTCCCTTTTAGTTTTCAGATTCGACTGTAATAGTTTTTCTTTAGTTTATTATGCAATTTTTCTTCCCGGCACAGATTTTACTCGTTTTCTCTGCCCCGCCGAACCTAGTCCTACATGGATTCCTACCGAGGGCAGCGATTTTGTTCAGTTTCGCTGCCGCGCCCACGAGCTCGCTACAAAGCAACGTGCGCGCCACTTATGCCCGGAAAAACACGGGCTAATTCTCTGCCGTGGTCATGTTCTGTCGCCTAACACATAAACACGATGTTTTCCTACCGCGACGGCATAATTTCTGCCCGTTTTCCAACCGCTGAATAGCACGGGTTCTAGTCAATTTCCGTAGTTTTTGGCCCGGTTTTGGTAAGGCAACTTTGATCGGCTATAACTTTTGCATACGAAGTCCGTTTTCGACGAACGAGTACTCAAAACGCTCAGGAGTAAAAAGTGCACCCAGCTTGAAATCACTTCGTCTGTTTACGGCAGTTTTTGACGCTTAAAATCCCAAATACATTCGGGAACATTTTCATTTGTCCACTTTTAGTTTTCAGGTTCGATTGAAATAGTTTTTCTCTAGTTTATTTTGCAATTTTTTTCCCGGCACAGATTTTACTCGTTTTCTCTGCCGCGCCGAACCTAGTCCTACACGGATTCCTATCGAGGGCAGCGATTTTGGTCAGTTTTACTACCGCGTCCACGAGCTCGCTACAAAGCAACGTGCGCGTCACTTCTGCCCAGCAAAAAAGGGCTAATTCTCTGCCCTGGTAATGTTTTGCCGCCAGGACACATAGACACGATGTTTTCCTACCGCGACGACACAATTTTTGTCTGTTTTCGTGCCGCGGAATAGCACAGGTTCTAGTCAACTTCCGTAGTTTTTGGCCCGGTTTTGGTAAGGCAACTTTGATCGGCCATAACTTTTGCACACGAACTCCGTTTTCGACGCACGAGTACTCAAAACGCTCGGCAGTAAAAATTGCATCTAGCTTGAACTCACTTCGTCTGTCTACGGCAGTTTTCGACGCTCAAAATCCCCAAATTCGTTCGGGAACATTTTGATTTTTCAACTTTTAGTTTTCAGGTTCGACTGAAATAGTTTTTCTGTAGTTTATTTTGCAATTTTTCTTCCTGGCACAGATTTTACTCGTTTTCTTTGCCGCGCCCAACCTAGTCCTACACGGATTCCTAACGAGGGCAGCGATTTTGGTCAGTTTCGCTGCCGCGTCCACGAGCTCGCTACAAAGCAACGTGCGCGCCACTTCTGCCCGGCAAAAAACGGGCTAATTCTCTGCCGTGGCCATGTTCTCCCGCCAGGACACATAGACACGATGTTTTACTACCGCGACGACATAATTTCTGCCCGTTTTCCAACCGCTGAATAGCACGGGTTCTAGTGAATTTCCGTAGTTTTTGGCCCGGTTTTGGTAAGGAAACTTTGATGGGCCATAACTTTTGCATACGAAGTCCGTTTTCGACGAACGAGTACTCAAACCGCTCAGGAGTAAAAAGTGCATCCAGCCTGAACTCACTTCGTCTGTTTACGACGGTTTTCGATGCTCAAAATCCCCAAATTTGTTCGAGAACATTTTCATTTTTCCACTTTTAGTTTTCAGGTTCGATAAAAATAGTTTTTCTCTAGTTTATTTTGCAATTTTCTTCCCGGCACAGATTTTACTCGTTTTCTCTGCCGCGCCGAACCTAGTCCTACACGGATTCCTATCGAGGGCAGCGATTTTGGTCAGTTTCACTACCGTGTCCACGACCTCGCTACAAAGCAACGTGCGCGCCACTTCTGCCCGGCAAAAAACGGGCTAATTCTCTGCCCTGGTAATGTTTTGCCGCCAGGACACATAGACACGATGTTTTCCTACCCAGACGACACAATTTTTGTCCGTTTTCGTGCCGCGGGATAGCACATGTTCTAGTCAATTTCCGTAGATTTTGGCCCGGTTTTGGTAAGGCAACTTTGATCGGCCATAACTTTTGCACACGAACTCCAATTTCGACGCACGAGTACTCAAAACGCTCGGGAGTAAAAAGTGCATCTAGGCTGAACTCACCTCGTCTGTTTACGGCAGTTTTTGACGCTTAAAATCCCCAAATTCGTTCGGGAACATTTTCATTTTTCCACTTTTAGTTTTCAGGTTCGACTGAAATAGTTTTTCTCTAGTTTATTTTGCAATTTTTTCTTCCCGGCACAGATTTTACTCGTTTTCTCTGCCACGCCGAACCTAGTCCTACACAGATTCCTAGCGAGGGAAACGATTTTGGTCAGTTTCGCTGCTGCGTCCACGAGCTCGCTACAAAGCAACATCCGCGCCACTTCTGCCCGGCAAACAACGGGCTAATTCTCTACCGTGGCCATGTTCTCCCGCCAGGACACATAGACACGATGTTTTCCTACCGCGACGGCACAATTTTTGTCCGTTTTTCTCCGCTTGGTAGCACGGGTTCTAGTCATTTTCCGTAGTTTTTGACGCAGTTTTGGTAAGGCAATTTTGATCGGCCATAACTTTTGCACACGAACTCCGTTTTCGACGCGTGAGTACTTAGAACACTCGGGAGTAAAAAGTGCTTCCAGCCTGAACTAACTTCGTCTATTTACGGCAGATTTCGATGCTCAAAATCCTCAAATTCGTTTGGGAAAATTTTCATTTTTCCACTTTTAGTTTTCAGATTCGAATGAATTAGTTTTTCTCTAGTTTATTTTGCAATTTTTCTTCCCGGCACATATTTTACTCGTTTTCTCTACCCCGCCGAACCTAGTCGTACACGGATTCCTACCGAGGGTAGCGATTTTATTCAGTTTCGCTGCCGCGCCCACGATCTCGCTACAAAGCAACGTGCGTGCCACTTCTGCCCGGCAAAAAACGGGCTAATTCTCTGCCGTGGTCATGTTCTGTCGCCTAACACATAAACACGATGTTTTCCTACGGCGACGGCATAATTTCTACCCGTTTTCCAACCGCTGAATAGCGCGGGTTCTAATTAATTTCCGTAGTTTTTGACCCGGTTTTGATAAGGCAACTTTGATCGGCCATAACTTTTGCATACGAAGTCCGTTTTCGACAAACGAGTACTCAAAACGCTCAGAGTAAAAAGTGCATCCAGCCTGAACTCACTTCGTCTGTTAAAGGCATTATTCGACGCTCAAAATCCCCAAATTCGTTCGGGAACATTTTCATTTTTCCACTTTTAGTTTTCAGGTTCGACTGAAATAGTTTTTCTCTAGTTTATTTTGCAATTTTTCTTCCCGGCATAAATTTTACTCGTTTTCTCTGCCGCGCCGAACCTAGTCCTACACGGATTCCTACCGAGGGAAGCGATTTTGGTCAGTTTCGCTGCCGCGTCCACGAGCTCGGTACAAAGCAACATCCGCGGCACTTCTGCCCGGCAAAAAACGGGCTAATTCTCTGCGTGGTCATGTTCTCCCGCTTGGACACATAGACATGATGTTTTCCTACCGCGACGGCACAATTTTTGTCCATTTTCCTGCCGCGGGATAGCACAAATTCTAGTCAATTTCTATAGTTTTGGCCCGATTTTGGTAAGGCAACTTTGATCGGCCATAACTTCTGCACACAAACTCCATTTTTGACGCACGAGTACTCAAAACTCTCGGGTGTAAAAAGTGCATCCATCCTGAACTACCTTTATCTGTTTACGGCAGTTTTCGACGCTCAAAATCCTCAAATTCGTTTCGGAACATTTTCATTTTTCAACTTTTAGTTTTCAGGTTTGGCTGAAATAGTTTTTCTGTAGTTTATTTTGCAATTTTTCTTCCTGGCACAGATTTTATTCGTTTTCTCTGCCGCGCCGAACCTAGTCCGACACAGATTCCTACCGAGGGCAGCGATTTTGGTCAGTTTCGCTGCCGCGTCCACGAGCTCGGTACAAAGCAACATGCGCGCCACTTCTTCCCGGCAAACAAGAGGCTAATTCTCTGCCGTGGCCATGTTATGCCGCCAGGCCACATAGACACGATGTTTTCCTACCGCGACGACACAATTTTTGTTTGTTTTCCTGCCGCGGGATAGCACGGGTTCTAGTCATTTTCAGTAGTTTTTGACCCAGTTTTGGTAAGGCAATTTTGATCGACCATAACTTTTGCACACAAACTCCGTTTTTGACGCACGAGTACTCAAAACTCGCGGGGTGTAAAAAGTGCATCTAGCCTGAACTCACTTCGTCTGTTTACGGCAGTTTTCGACGCTCAAAATCCTCAAATTCGTTTCGGAACATTTTCATTTTTCAACTTTTAGTTTTCAGGTTTGATAAGGGGTGGCCCGATCTTCTCGTTGAGCTTCTCTCTCTTTTTGTATTTTCTGATATATGTGGATAACTAGTGCTACACTGAGACCTCTCACTCAGCTGACCCCTGTTGCCAGATGCAACAACAATCAAACTCTTTGGATATTCTCAACTACACACTCTTGCACAAGTAATCAAAGATCACAAGTGGTCCTGTATCCCCCTATTCCCAGATGGAATAACAAGATATCACGCAACTTTGCAAGGGTAAACTTCAAGTAGTATGCTTAGCAGCAATACAAACTAGAGGCTAGGGTTTCATTGGTTTTGGTTTAAACTTGTTCTCCCTCTTCCACACGCAGGTGGGGAGTATATATAGGTGGAGGGCTCCTAGCACAAGCACCTCTCCTACTAGGACTAGGACTCAACTAGGACTCCTACTTGGACTAGGAGGACTCTACTAGGACTCCTACTTGGACTAGGAAGGGATACAAACCGACCCAACTTTAGGGGGTTCGGCCATTATGGCATACAGGCCATGCCTAATTGAATTAGGACTTTCTATATGGCGCATTGATCTTCAACGGGGCGCCCTCCTCTTGTTTTCACCATTCCTTAGTGTGGAAGAACATTCCTGGAGTTGTTTTCCACACATGCACATTTGTTTTCAACATTTGTAAGTTTGTTTTCCATCATCTCCATGTTGTTTTCCAGCAAGTCTTGAGGTCTTCCTCCATCCATGTTTGTGTTAACAATAACCCTGCTAATACATAATGCAATAGCTTAGGTAGTATAACATTCTTATAAACACCAACAATATTTATTAATAGGAAAGAATTCACCTTATAATAATCATCAGTGAGGCTCAATATTTCCTTCCAACTCAAGCATGTACATTCACCATGGACCCCTATTATATCCTCATCATCCTCCCTTTCTTCAAGACAAGACGTCCTCGGCTTGTTGTATGCTGAAAGTGGAATAAACAAAAAGAACAACGTGTATGCACAATACATATATCTATAATGAGGTGCATTAGTTGTTATCATATCATAAAATTGTCCATATGACATGTGACCACGAAATTTGCATGTAAATATCACATAATTGTCATAGCATCTCATAAAATGGCAATCATAATTGCAAATATCTCATAAAATCATGATCAAAAGGAGAGACATGTATGTATACTTTTTTATTGTTTAGTATCAATTCAAGTGTTCTCACAGAAGATCTATGATCAAATTTGTTGTTATTAATACACTCAAAGGTGGGAACATGCTTATTATTTTCATCATGAAAATTGCAACTTAATTTGCAAATATAAGTGAAGAACAATTTATTAGCACATGTATGTGACAAGTATTGTGGCAAACCAAACATATGTGTAAAATCATGCTCATATGTAGGAAGTTGTAGCCTATCTACCCAAGGTAAAACAATGTTCAATTCGGCCACTTTATCACAAGTTATGCATATTTGATCCACCATAAAAATTTCATTCATGTTATAGTCACCAACCAAATTAAAAGTGAAACAAGTAGCATAGGTGCTAGAATTGACATATGAAATTTCAGCAATCCTATTCATAGCACATTGCACATTAATTGGTTCATTTAACATGATGGAATACACAATATTATTAGGTGGTATTTTAGCAAGTACTTCCTTATGTGTAATCAATACCACATGCTCAAAATTCGGAATTATCAAATTATCACATGGTGGTGAACTATATATGCTTGTTAACTCACAAGAATCAACTAGCAAATTAGTAGACTCACAAAATTCAGCACTTGAAGTTTGTAGCTTGAAATCAGCACCAATATCAATGACATCCTCCTCAGATTTAGTAGGTACTAATTCATCTATCTCATGTGGTGATGCAGGTTGTAGTTGAGGTGGCTCCCTTTCTTCAAAAGTAACCTGCATATCACAAGAAACAACACTAGGAGTAGACATGATTACGTTAGTAGAAACAACCTCACATGTCTTCTCAACCTCGACAAATCCCATAACTAAACGCTCAATTCTTTGCATCTCAAGTTTTTCAAGTCTTTGCTTTTCAAGCATTTGAGCAGAAATTAAGGGTTGATGTCTAATTCTTTGAAATTGTGTAATCCGTGCATGTATTATCCAATTTTTCTTATTGTTCCAAAATAATTGTAAATCAGGATAATGGCTATCAAAATTAACTCTATATTTAGTGCACCATTGTTGTCCCAACAAAAGATGAGAACAAATAATATCTCTAGGCATCACATAACATAAAATTTTCTCCTTGTGGCCATGAATGGTTAAAGGAACAAAGACTATGTGAGTAATAATAAGTTCATCATCATATGTAGGTAACCTGAATGGATCATATGTGCGTGGAACCAGCTGCAATTCTTCAACAACCTCAGGACTAACAAAATTATACCGTGTACCTTTATCAAGGGTAATAGTAACCTGACTTTCCTTGATGTCTGCTGTAAAGTGGAACAAATCTTCTGCTGGAATCCCACTAGCATCCTCCTTCCAAAACGTAGCACTGCAAGCATCAACACTAGGAAAACCCATTGATTAATTTGTTAGTGAAACAAAATAACAATAGGTTGTGGTGTTCTCTCACAACTCACTCAAAACCAAGCAAAGATGGCTTCACTTATTGTTCCAAAGTGAAAAGGATCAACTTACCACGAGTGCCAATGAAAACTGTACCAAGTGTGAGAAGAGAATAATCCGAGCTATCAAGTATCACAATGCAAACAGGGTTTTTGGTGGGGCTTGGTTGGGATTCCTAACAACACCAAAATAACAACTCCAATGCACTGTCTAATGTGATGAAAAATACTAAAGGAAACACACTCACTCTGGGAGACAAATGTGGCTTAGCAATTATATGGAAGAGTTATTGCAAGCACTCGAAAGACACTAGCCAATACTCTATGAAAACAGGCACAAGATTGCTCAAATGTCCACAAAAATATCCAAGATGATAGGCTTCCACTAGTGATAGTATGGCTCGGCCTCTTTTGCTTTTTTTCTTTTTCTATCTCTTTTTTTTGTACTTTTTCAATGGCCTTTGAATCAACTAGGAGCAGAAAATATGGACAAGAATTGATCAAATTGAGCAGCCTGTAGAGCAATAAAACAGCTAGTCTTTGGGTTTTGGGACCTAAAATTTGCTGTAGAATGGCTGTGGCTAAGGCTAAACAAAGATCAGCACAAGAAATCTAGGGATAAACGGGAGGAAAACAAAGGAAAAACTAAGAAAACAGATAGAGATTTGCGCGCGGTTGTGCGGAGTTGCTGCTTTGTACGTATGGCAGTGATTGTGACGTACGCAGGTGGTTTCTGTTGCGGCTATGCGGTGGAGACGATGTGCACAGGTAACAACAACGACGGTGGGCGTGTGTCCTGGTTTTGGTCGGTATCTGACGGGACAGATACTGCGTGGCCCTCGATGCTTGGTAGGGCGGCGCGCGCTTTTAATGCGGTGTCGGAGTGGACAGTGGTGCGGATCGTTGTAGTTGGTAAACGAGCACGGCGCGCGTGTCGAGACGCAGCGATATGTGGCAGCGCTCGGAAGTTTTGGCGCGTCGGCGGACTCCGACGCTCGGAAGATGCGCGAACAACAAGGAACCGTTTTGGCCGGTAGCGGTTTGGAAAAGGATTCTGAAAAGCTCTGCAACGCGTTTTGGTCGGTGATATGGGTAGGTGTGCGCGCGAACCTGCACGCGTTATGCGGAACGGTGGACGAGTCCAGGAATCGTGTCCAGTCCTGCGCGGAATAGAAGCGCGTGCGTCCTGGTAGGTAGTGAATCTCTGGGTGAATAGGACAGGCGCCGACGCGGTTAATGGAAACCACAGCGCGCGCGCGCGTCAGTTTTGGCTGGTAGCGGAATCGGTGGGCGTATATATGGTAAAAGGTGATCGCGCGTGACGCGATTATGGCAAATTGATGGGTTTTGGCCTATGCGCGTAGCGTATGCGCGGAGCCTGGTCGGGTAGGAAAAAGCGATGCACGCGGCTCGGAACGGAAACGACTAAGGGCGTGCGTGGTTTGGGTGGAATTGGTGCGAATAGGACAAAACGAGGGGCAATATTTTTGGCGAGATTTTCGGTATAGATCTAAAAAAAAAAAAAAAAACTAGATGAACCCTAAAAAGATAAAAAGAAAAACAGGAACGCAAATCAACAGAAAACAGCAATTAGAGTAGCAATTTGGTGTTGATCTAGGCTCTGGCAAAACTAACCTAATATTTTTGTATGGCTTTTTCTGGATAGGAAATAAAAACAACTAGATTAGGGATAAATTTGCTCACCGAGACAACCTGAGAATCTGATACCAAGATGATATGGGGTGGCCCGATCTTCTCGTTGAGCTTCTCTCTCTTTTTGTATTTTCTGATATATGTGGATAACTAGTGCTACACTGAGACCTCTCACTCAGCTGACCCCTGTTGCCAGATGCAACAACAATCAAACTCTTTGGATATTCTCAACTACACACTCTTGCACAAGTAATCAAAGATCACAAGTGGTCCTGTATCCCCCTATTCCCAGATGGAATAACAAGATATCACGCAACTTTGCAAGGGTAAACTTCAAGTAGTATGCTTAGCAGCAATACAAACTAGAGGCTAGGGTTTCATTGGTTTTGGTTTAAACTTGTTCTCCCTCTTCCACACGCAGGTGGGGAGTATATATAGGTGGAGGGCTCCTAGCACAAGCACCTCTCCTACTAGGACTAGGACTCAACTAGGACTCCTACTTGGACTAGGAGGACTCTACTAGGACTCCTACTTGGACTAGGAAGGGATACAAACCGACCCAACTTTAGGGGGTTCGGCCATTATGGCATACAGGCCATGCCTAATTGAATTAGGACTTTCTATATGGCGCATTGATCTTCAACGGGGCGCCCTCCTCTTGTTTTCACCATTCCTTAGTGTGGAAGAACATTCCTGGAGTTGTTTTCCACACATGCACATTTGTTTTCAACATTTGTAAGTTTGTTTTCCATCATCTCCATGTTGTTTTCCAGCAAGTCTTGAGGTCTTCCTCCATCCATGTTTGTGTTAACAATAACCCTGCTAATACATAATGCAATAGCTTAGGTAGTATAACATTCTTATAAACACCAACAATATTTATTAATAGGAAAGAATTCACCTTATAATAATCATCAGTGAGGCTCAATATTTCCTTCCAACTCAAGCATGTACATTCACCATGGACCCCTATTATATCCTCATCAAGGTTCGACTGAAATAGTTTTCTGTAGTTTATTTTTTAATTTTTCTTCCTGGCACAGATTTTACTCGTTTTCTCTGCCGCGCCGAACCTAGTCCTACACGGATTCCTACCGAGGGCAGCGATTTTGGTCAGTTTCGCTGCCGCGTCCACGAGCTTGCTACAAAGCAACGTGCGCGCCTCTTCTGCCCGGCAAACAACGGGCTAATTCTCTGCCGTGGCCATGTTCTCCCTCCAGGACACATAGACACGATGTTTTCCTACCGCGACGGCACAATTTTTGTCAGTTTTCCTGCCGCGGGATAGCACGGGTTCTAGTCATTTTCCGTAGTTTTTGACCCAGTTTGGGTAAGGCAATTTTGATCGGCCAATACTTTTGCACACGAACTCCGTTTTCGACGCACGAGTACTCAAAACACTCGGGAGTAAAAAGTGCATCCAGCCTGAACTAACTTTCTCTATTTAGGGCAGATTTCGATGCTCAAAATCCCCAAATTCGTTTGGGAAAATTTTCATTTTTCCACTTTCAGTTTCTAGATTCGACTGAAATAGTTTTTCTCTAGTTTATTTTGCAATTTTTCTTCCCGGCACAGATTTTACTCGTTTTCTCTGCCCCGCCGAACCTAGTCCTACACGGATTCCTACCGAGGGCAGCGATTTTATTCAGTTTCGTTGCCGCGCCCACGAGCTCGCTACAAAGCAACGTGCGCGCCACTTCTGCCTGGCAAAAAACGGGCTAATTCTGATTCATCCGAGAAGTGGAGGATTCCGTCCCTGTTCGTCACGAACTTGAGGCTCCCGAACGTCAAGGTGACGCTCCTCTCCAGATCTTCGAATACCGGGCGTGATTCCGGCGAGTGAGGCGTGACCACGACATATCCAATCCGTATAGGATTGTTCGGAGCCGTAGTCGATGGTTTCCAACGGGAGTCGGTTGTCGATGAGGCCGAAGATGCCGGTGATCTAGCGCCCGCCGTTCCCACATACGGCGCCAATTGTCGAATCTCAGACTCTACAAATCCCTTCGGTGAACCTATCGGGTTTCGATTAGGAGAACCCATGAGCGCTGGTGGAATCGTCGGCTAGACAGGGGGCGAGATTTACCCAGGTTCGGGGCCCTCGTAGAGGTAAAACCCTTACTCCTGCCTCTTGTCGATCTGTATTGATGAATAGATCGGTTACAATGGTGGTACTCGAATCGAGAGTAAGGTCTCGAGTTCAAGGTTTCAATGGTGCGGTTGTTACTTGGCCCTCCTCCGGTGGCTCTCCTGGTCTTATATGAGCGGTCAGGTCTCAAACCCTACCCGGAGAGGACTCGAATTCTAACCTTAGGTCGGTTACATATTCCTAACTTAGCCCGCAAGATAGTGCGGGTGGGCTTCACGTGGGCCTTCTAGAATACTCCAAGGGCTCCTCTTCTTGGGCCTTAACCTTGGGCCTGAGACGGGGTGTCCTTACCCGCAGGGTCCAGAATCCATGTCTTCGTCAGTAGCCCCCGAGCGTTTACTCGAGTGGGATTTTTCCAGTCGAGTAGACGGTCAAACCTTTCCCGGTTGTTCTTTATTGTGGATAACCAGTTTGGTTGTTTCCTTGTTTAGAGGGCGCGTACCCTGTGCATTGAGTTTTCATACTCGAGTATCGAGCAATACAGGTGCCTGTTTTTATGGCTTTTATCGCAGAAGGATGTGGCACAGTTGCTTGGCTCTCCCGAGAGATCAGGCCAATTAATTGCGACTAGGGCAAAAACAGTTCTGTCCTACACAGATTCGAGACCTCCGACTCGAACCCGATAAGGTGATTGTTGCGACTGGGCCGTTGTGGTCTTATCGAGTCGAACTTAACCTATGGGGGTACCCGGCGCGTCCGCTAGAATTTTTCTTCGTGTTGTTGACACGGAATCATACCGGAGGACACAACTTTTGAGTGCGATTCCAGGCCCTCAAGAAAGATCTTTCGGAACTTACCTTCATATTCGAAGAATATGTCATCCAGAGATGCCTAGTCGGCTGAACGATCCAGGTTTTTTTATGATGTGTGAATATCATGTGAGTGAAAAAAGGTAGGTTCCGCCTACTCGAGTAATTGTTTGAGTTAGAAGATCCATACGAAAGAGTTTTCGTGTTAGGAGTTTTGTGCCCATATGAAAGAGTTTTCATGTTTGGGATGCTGCACCCATACGAAAGAGTTTTCGTGTGTGGGGTATCTTTCTCTTGTTTAAAGAAGTCTTTGATTCTTTGTTCATGAAAGAGTTGTTTATATTCGAAGGAGTTTTGTTCATACGAAGTTATTTTCGTGTTTGAACTTTCCATTCGAAACTTCTTTGTCTTGATGATGTGTGCTATGACGTCATGGCGCACTTTTTTCCTCCCGATGGGACGTGACGGAGTGCGAGCAGATGGGTTGGCCCACATGGTCAGCTTTTTGACCGGGAAACGAGACGTCGTTCCCGTTTTTCACGCAAACCGTGCAGTAAATGCGCACAATCTTCTGTTGAGACCGTGGCAGGAAACAACGTTCACCGCCCCTTCGTTTCATCTTCACACGTGGTGGCAGCGATGAGCGACACGTGGTACATCGAGTGGCCAAGATTGATTCGCTCTGTGTATAAGTACGGGTGTTTGCGCTGCGGTAAAACTTTCCCAGCCTTCGTCTCCAATCCATCTTCTTCCTCGCGCTCGTCTTCTTACTCTCCTCAAGCTCGTGCTGTCAGCCATGGCCGGTGGAAAGAAACGTCGCGCTGCTGTTTTCGCATCCGGGGAAGCTTCAGCGTAACCTGCGCCGCGCTCGGGCGACTGGAGGTCGCCCAACACCACTGCGAAAAGCATCAAGGAGATGCAGCGGGAAGGGTTGCTGCCGGCGGAGTCCGAGAAGCGGGTGCACCTCGGCAAGAAGGAGGAGGTACCCAACCCGCAAGCGAACGAACGCGTCGTCTTTGCGGACGACGTGTCGCGCGGCCTCTCTTTCCCCCTCCATCCATTTCTTCTCGGGTTGCTGTATGTCTATGGCATACAGTTTCACGATCTTCCCCCGAACGCGGTGCAACACATATCGTGCTTCATCGTGTTCTGCGAATGCTTCCTAGGCATTCGCCCGCATTGGGGGCTCTGGAGGGCTCTCTTCAAGGTTCGGATTTTTCGCGAGAGATCGCAGGTAGACTCCGAACCTGGCGAGCCTCTACGCACGGGTGGCTTCGGGATCCAAGCTCGATTGGAGTCCAGCTACTTCAACATGCAGGTTTTTCTTCGTGAGGGGCATCACGGAGTGATCCGTGGTCTTTGCTAGCTCTTGAAGTTCTTCTTGCATCCCGAAAGATTTTGCGATCTCATTGAATTCAATGTCGCACTTGTTGGATTTCTGAAAGTCTCCGTCGATGGTGATTACGCCATATTCTCCAGGTAATTTGAGCTTCAAGTAGGCGTAGTGTGGTACTGCCATGAATCTGGCGAACGCTGTTCGACCAAGAATGGCGTGGTACTGTGAAGGCCAGTCGACGACTTCGAAGTCGAGGAATTCTCTTCTGTAGTTGCTCTGAGTGCCCAGCACGACTTCTAGGTTGATTCTTCCGAGTGGACGGATCACTTTTCCTGGAACTATCCCGTGGAAGGATGTTTCTGATTCCGGGAGGCCGTCCAAGTTCCTGTTCATCCGACGGAGTGTATCCGCGTAGATAATGTTGATGCCGCTGCCACCATCAATGAATACGCGGGCCAAGTCATAGTTGCCAATTTGTGCTTGGATGACAAGGGCGGCGTGTCCTGGTCGATAGACTCGTGGCGGGTGGTCTTTCATTGAGAATGTTATCGGTTGGTCTGCCATCTTCAAGTACTCTGTTTTTGTTGGCGGTGTCTGCACAGCCATGCACAATTGCCTCGTGTTAGTTTTTTGAGCTCTGCGAGAGGGACATACCTTCTGGATCATAGCTAGTTGTCCCGCCGGGTTCGGGTACGTGTTTGCTCTGGCGTTTTGCACAGGTGGTGCAGGCAGTGCAGCTAATGCCATGGTTGGATTTGGTGGTGGAGGCAGGGGTTGTGGCGGCTGGAATCCTTGGTGTCCTGCTCCTGGAAGCGGTGGGTAATTTTGACTGGCTGCGGATCTTTTCCTTGCTAGGGCGTCCGAGATGTCGAGAAACTTTCGGCAATCCTTAAGAAGGTGCGTTGCCTTAGTTTTGCCCGTGCGCTTATCTGTAAATAGATGTAGCGAGCAGTATGCATCAAGGTCTTCCTCGGGAGATTTTTCTTCAGCCTTTGGTCTCCACTGGCGATTCCCACGGCGACCGGAGTCGCGACTTCGCGTGAATTCCGCTGCAACCAACTCCTCTCTATCCTCGTGATCGTAATATTTCCTTCTCTTTCTTCGGCCGTGGCGGTCGTCGTCATGCGCAGGTGATGATGCTCTCTCGTTGCGTACCGCGTCTTCTCCGTTAGCCCACTTTTCGGCTATGATCATTAGCTCCCCAATAGTTTTGGGTGCAGCTCTGCCTAATTCTTCTCGGAAAGCAGTTCTTCGAGCGCCCTTTGCGAAGGCTTCAATCGCCACTTCTTCCGAGATGGTTCCTGCGGTGTTCCTGAGCGTGGTCCACCGCTGGATATATTCGCGGGTAGACTCGCCGCTTTTCTGTTTGCATGCTCGCAGTTCTTCGATCGTGGCCGGCCTCTTGTAGGTCGACTGGAAATTCTTGCAAAAGTCGCGGTGCAGGTCATCCCACGAGGCGTAACAAGATCGTGGTCTTCTTTCCAACCAACTGCGGGCCGCGCCGATGAGATGCAAATTGAGATATTGCATAGCCGTGTTCTTGTTCCCACGTTGGCATTTTACTGCCGTGAGGTAATCGCTTAGCCATTGAGAGGGCTCGAGTGAGCCGTCGTACTTTGTCACTTCCGTGCTGAGCTTGAATCTTTTGGGTAGAGGCACCTCGCGGATGCTGCGGGCAAAGTAGAGCGCGCCGCAGGTTTCGTCATCCGAAGAACCGGACGAAGATCGCTCGCGATATCGCGATGCCCTTGCCTTGTCCACCTTATTCTGTGCGATGTGTGATCGCGCGTCACGTCCTGGTTGGTCGCGATCGGTGTCCTTCCGCGGCTCCTTGCTTCGTTTTCGCGAGCGACTGCTGTGGTGTCGCGAACTTTTGTCTCTGGGGCTACCTTCGCTACTGCATCGACTGTCGCCGCGGCGTTGGTCTTCTTTTCCTCGACCACGGCGCGGTGACTTGTCTTTTCTCGGCGAAGAGCTTCTGTGCCTGCGGGGCGTTTCTTTTTCCTTCTCCTTTTCCTGTTGCTCTTTCTCCAGCTGTTCTTCGGCCTTCTTGCGTTCGTAGGAGGCGAGCCTTGCGGCTGCCAGTCCTAGTCCTTTGCGTACTTGTTTATACTGTTCTGCCCGAGGGTCACTTTCCGTCGGTTGATTCATCTGCATGTAAGTTGCCGCGGCTAGGACTGCGGCGGCAGGAGTTTGCGGGTAGACGTTGCCGTCGTCGTCAACTCTCATGAAAGAAGGTGCGACTGACCTGCTAGGCCCGGCTAAGGACTCGAAGTCCCTGGATGACGATGCGTGTCCCTTCCTCGCAGGTCGGGTACCGACCGAGGGTGCGAGGGACAGCTCGGCTCGTCGTAGGCTTGATTCGTCTGCCGCTCTTCTGCGACGGGCCAAATCTGCTCGGGCGTCTTTGATGGTTGATGCTGCTCTCACTAGATGATAGTGGTAGGCAATTAAATCTTCGTGTGGCGCTCCCGCCGCGGGTGGCTTACTTGTTCGCATGGCCTCCTTGGCTCGGTTCCAGGCCTCCCGCGTGACGCCGATTATGTCGCGCTCTGTTGCGCTAAGTTCGGTTTCCTGAGGCTGTTCCGATCCTGCCATGCAGACTTGGGCCAGTCGTGGCCCGTGTGTCCTAGGCGTAGATCAGAAAACTCTCTGTACTCGAGATGGTTCCTCTGTCGAGAGGGTATGGTAGTCGTTTGGGTTGAAGCGGATGGATTCGCCACTTTTTTCCAAAGGGAAGCGCGAGTCGACGGCTCCAGATTCAGATTCTGATTCATCCGAGAAGTGGAGGATTCCGTCCCTGTTCGTCACGAACTTGAGGCTCCCGAACGTCAAGGTGACGCTCCTCTCCAGATCTTCGAATACCGGGCGTGATTCCGGCGAGTGAGGCGTGACCACGACAGATCCGATCCGTATAGGATTGTTCGGAGCCGTAGTCGATGGTTTCCAACGGGAGTCGGTTGTCGATGAGGCCGAAGATGCCGGTGATCCAGCGCCCGCCGTTCCCACAGACGACGCCAATTGTCGAATCTCAGACTCTACAAATCCCTTCGATGAACCTATCAGGTTTCGATTAGGATAACCCATGAGCGCTGGTGGAATCGTCGGCTAGACAGGGGGCGAGATTTACCCAGGTTCGGGGCCCTCGTAGAGGTAAAACCCTTACTCCTGCCTCTTGTCGATCTGTATTGATGAATAGATCGGTTACAATGGTGGTACTCGAATCGAGAGTAAGGTCTCGAGTTCAAGGTTTCGATGGTGCGGTTGTTGCTTGGCCCTCCTCCGGTGGCTCTCCTAGCCTTATATGAGCGGCCAGGTCTCAAACCCTACCCGGAGAGGACTCGAATTCTAACCTTAGGTCGGTTACATATTCCTAACTTAGCCCGCAAGATAGTGCGGGTGGGCTTCACGTGGGCCTTCTAGAATACTCCAAGGGCTCCTCTTCTTGGGCCTTAACCTTGGGCCTGAGACGGGGTGTCCTTACCCGCAGGGTCCAGAATCCATGTCTTCGTCAGCGGTTTTCGATGCTCAAAATCCCCAAATTTGTTCGGGAAATTTTAAATTTTTCCACTTTTAGTTTTCAGGTTCGACTGAAATAGTTTTTCTCTAGTTTATTTTGCAATTTTTCTTCGCGGCACAGATTTTACTCGTTTTCTCTGCTGCCTCGAACCTAGTCCTGCACGGATTCCTATCGAGGGCAGCGATTTTGGTCAGTTTCACTACCGCGTCGACGAGCTCGATACAAAGCAATGTGCGCGCCACTTCTGCCCAGCAAAAAAAGGGCTAATTCTCTGCCCTGGTCATGTTTTGCCGCCAGGACACATAGACACGATGTTTTCCTACCGCGACGGTACAATTTTTGTCCCTTTTCGTGCCGCGGGATAGCATAGCTTCTAGTCAATTTCCGTAGTTTTTGTGCCGGTTTTGGTAAGGCAACTTTGATCGGCCATAACTTCTGCACACGAACTCCGTTTTCGACGCACGAGTACTCAAGACGCTCGGGAGTAAAAAGTGCATCTAGCCTGAACTCACTTCTTCTGTTTACGGCAGTTTTCGACGCTCAAAATCCCAAATACGTGCGGGAACATTTTCATTTTTCCACTTTTAGTTTTCAGGTTCGACCGAAATAGTTTTTCTCTAGTTTATTTTGCAATTTTTCTTCCCGGCACAGATTTTACTCGTTTTCTCTGCCGCGAACCTAGTCCTACACGGATTCCTACCGAGGGAAGCGATTTTGGTCAGTTTCGCTGCCGCGTCCACGAGCTCGCTACAAAGCAACATCCCCGCCACTTCTACCCGACAAAAAACGGGCTAATTCTCTGCCGTGGTCATGTTCTGCCGCTAGGACACATAGACATGATGTTTGCCTACCGTGTCGGCACAATTTTTGTCCGTTTTCCTGCCACAGGATAGCACAGATTCTAGTCAATTTCTACAGTTTTTGGCCCGGTTTTGGTAAGGCAACTTTGATTGGCCATAAATCTTGCACACGAACTCCGTTTTTGACGCACGAGTACTCAAAACTCTCGGGTGTAAAAAGTGCATCCATCCTGAACTAACTTCGTATGTTTACGGCAGTTTTCGACGCTCAAAATCCTCAAATTCGTTTGGGAACATTTTCATTTTCAACTTTTAGTTTTCAGGTTCGACTGAAATAGTTTTTCTCTAGTTTATTTTGCAATATTTCTTCCTGGCACAGATTTTACTCGTTTTCTCTGCCGCACCGAACCTAGTCCTACACGGATTCCTATCGAGGGCAGCGATTTTGGTCAGTTTCACTACCGCGTCCACGGGCTCGCAACAAAGCAACGTGCGCGCCACTTCTGCCTGGCAAAAAATGGACTAATTCTCTGTCGTGGTCATGTTTTTCCGCCAGGACACATAGACACGATGTTTTCGTACCACGACGACACAATATTTGTCCATTTTTGTGCCGCAGGATAGCACAGTTCTAGTCAATTTCCATAGTTTTTGGCCCCGTTTTGGAAAGGCAAATTTGATCGGCCATAACTTTTGCACACGAACTCCGTTTTCGACGCACGAGTACTCAAAACGCTCGGGAGTAAAAAGTTCATCTAGCCTGAACTCACTTCGTCTCTTTACGGCAGTTTTCGACGCTCAAAATCCCCAAATTCGTTCGGGAACATTTTCATTCTTTCCACTTTTAGTTTTCAGGTTCGACTGAAATTGTTTTTCTCTAGTTTATTTTGCAATTTTTCTTCCCGGCACAGATTTTACTCGTTTTCTCTGCCGCGCCGAACCTAGTCCTACATGGATTCCTACCGAGGGAAGCGATTTTGGTCAGTTTCGCTGCCGCGTCCACGAGCTCGCTACAAAGCAACATCCGCGCCACTTCCGCCCGGCAAAAAACGGGCTAATTCTCTGCCGTGGTCATGTTCTGCCGCTAGGATACATAGACACAATGTTTTCCTACCGCAACGGCACAATTTTTGTCCGTTTTCCTGCCGCAGGATAACACAGATTCTAGTCAATTTCTACAGTTTTTGGCCCGGTTTTGGTAAGGCAACTTTGATCGGCCATAACGTTTGCACACGAACTCCGTTTTTGACGCACGAGTACTCAAAACTCTCAGGAGTAAAAAGTGCATTCATCCTGAACTCACTTCGTCTGTTTACGGCAGTTTTCGACGCTCAAAATCCTCAAATTCATTTGGGAACATTTTCGTTTTCAACTTTTAGTTTTCAGGTTCGACTGAAATAGTTCTTCTCTAGTTTATTTTGCAATTTTTCTTCCTGGCACAGATTTTACTCGTTTTCTCTGCCACGCCGAACCTAGTCCTACACGGATTCCTACCGAGGGCAGCGGTTTTGGTCAGTTTCGCTGCCGTGTCCACGAGCGCGCTACAAAGAAAAGTGCGCGCCAGTTCTGCCTGACAAAAAATGGGCTAATTCTCTGTCGTGGTCATGTTCAGCCGCCAGGACACATAGACACGATGTTTTCCTACCGCGACGTCACAATATTTGTCTGTTTTCCTACCGCGGGATAGCTCGGGTTCTAGTCAATTTCCGTAGTTTTTGACCCAGTTTTGGTAAGGCAATTTTGATCGGCCATAACTTTTGCACACCAACTCTGTTTTCGATGCACGAGTACTCAAAATACTCGGGAGTAAAAAGTGCATCCAGCCTGAACTAACTTCGTCTATTTACGGCAGATTTCGACGCTCAAAATCCCCAAATTCGTTTCGGAAAATTTTCATTTTTCCACTTTTAGTTTTCAGATTCGACTAAAAGAGTTTTTCCCTAGTTTATTTTGCAATTTTTCTTCCCGGCACAGATTTTACTCGTTTTCTCTGCCGCGCCGAACCTAGTCCTACACGGATTCCTACCGAGGGTTGCGATTTTGGTCAGTTTCGCTGCCGCGTCCACGAGCTCGCTACAAAGCAACGTGCACGCCACTTCTTCCCGGCGAAAAACGGGCTAATTCTTTGCCGTGGTCATGTTCTGCCGCCAGGACACATAGACACGATGTTTTCCTACCGCGACGACACAATTTCTGCCCGTTTTCCTGCCGCGGCATAGCACGGGTTCTAGTCAATTTCCGTAGTTTTTGGCCCGGTTTTGGTAAGGCAACTTTGATCGGCCATAACTGATATGGGGTGGCCCAATCTTCTCAATGAGCTTCTCTCTCTCTTTTTTGTATTTTCTGATATATGTGGATAACTAGTGCTACACTGAGACCTCTCACTTGGATGACCCCTGTTGCCAATGCAACAACAATCAAGCCCTTTGGATATTCTCAACTACACACTCTTGCACAAGCAATCAACGATCACAAGTGGTCCTGTATCCCCCTATTCCCAATGGAATAACAAGATATCACGCAAACTTTGACTTGGTAATACTTCAAGATGAATGCTTAGCAGCAATACAATCTCAAGGCTAGGGTTTTCTTTGTCTAAATTGTTCTCCCTTGATCCACTCGCAGGTGGCTAGTATATAAGGGGGAGAGGTGCGGCCACAAGGGTCCTTGCGCAAGTAATCCCCCCTCCTACTAGGACTAGGACTCCTATTAGCACTAGGAGTCCAACTAGGACACTAATAGCACAAATATGGATACAAACCGACCCACACTATGGGATTTCGGCCACACATGGTATACAAACCATACCTATTCGAAAATAGGGTTTTTATGGTGCATTTGACTTGGTGGAGGCACCTATCCCCATGTCTTGATGAAATAACAATTGTTCTATTGAAACAACAATTGTTATGAATTGTTTTCACCATCTTGCTTGATTGTTTTCACCAATGTGATCTTGTTTTCAACCTTAAGAATGTTTGTTTTCACCATGGTCATGTTGTCTTCTATCAACTCTCCATTCATGCTTGTGAGAACATAATCCTTAGGCATATCCCTATCATCCTCCCTTTCTTCAAGACAAGACGTCCTCGGCTTGTGATAATCTGAAAGTGGAAGAAACAAAAAGAACAAAGTGTATGCACAATATATGTATCTATAATGGCACTCATTAGTTGTTAGTAAAACATAATATAGTGCATATGACATATAATCACGAAATTTGTATGAAAATAATACATAAAAATCATAGTCTTTCATCCCATAGTAATCAAAATTGCAAATATAAGTGAAGTTTGTTTTAATAGCACATGTATCCAACCAATATTGTGGTAAACTAAACATATGTGTAATATCATGCCCATATGTTAAAATTTGTAATCCATCTTTCCAAGGTATCATATAGTTTAATTCGGCCACTTTAGCATAAGTGATACATATGTGATGTACCATGAAAATTTTATCCAAGTTATAATCACCAATCAAATAAAATTTGAAACTAGTATCATATGTGCTAGAATTATCATAACCAAATTTATTCATAGCACATTGCACATCAATTGGTTCATTTAACATGTCATAATATATAATATCACTAGATGGTATCTTAGCAAGTACTTCTTTATGTGTAATAAGAACCATATTGTGAAATTTCGAATTCATCATAGTATTATATGGTTGTAAACTATCACATAATTCACTACTTGTTTTTACTAACCCGAAATCAATACCCTTATCAATACTAACCTCCTCATGTGTAGTAGGTATGATCTCATCAATATATTGTGAATTTGAAGGTTGTAGCTCCCTTTCTTCAAAAATAACCTTCATATCACAAGCCAGAACACTTGTATCCGTGGCATAATCCTCCAATATGTGTGATGATTGTGATGTTTCTTTGTGCTCCCTTTCTTCAATAGCAACCTGTACACAAGAAACAACACTAGGAAAAATTATGTCATTAGTTAAAAGGCTCTTTCCACTCGGCCTAGACTTGTCTTCCTCCATAGAATTGGTGTTTTCACTCTCCTTCTCTTGAATCATCTCAATTTTGTGTCTTGATTCATTCAAAATCTGTTGTGGTGTCATAGGCCTCAAAATAATATCTTTGTTGTTCCAATTCAAGTGATATGTGTTAGCTCTCCCCATATGTGTAACCTTCTTGTCAAATTGCCAAGGTCTTCCAAATAATAAGTGACAAACTGTCATGGGAACCACATCACACTCAATTGTATCTTTGTATGGTCCAATTTGAAAATCCACTCTCACCATATGGCATACCTTGATTCCTTCCTTGTTATTTAACCATCGAATATAATATGGATGGGGGTGTGGATTGTAATGCAACCATAGCTTTGCACATAGCTCCTTGCTTGCTAGATTTCTATAACTTCCTCCATCAATGATCACCTTGCAAGCCATATTAGGTCCAATAATTGCCTTGGTTTGAAATAAATTGCATCTTTGGCTCTCATCATTGCTAGGAATAACACTCAAAGCCTTGGTGCAAACAATGGTTGGATAATTGGTAGCAAAAGCATTAAGTGGACCATCATGATCCTCATATGTGTCCTCTCCATTAGGATCCGCGTCATCTCCACTCTCATACTCCTCATTAGCATTGATCACCATAACTTTCTTATTAGGACAATCTCTCTTAAAGTGCCCTCTTCCTCCACAAGTATGGCATGTCATGTCTCTATGTCTTGCTGTTGATTGAGTAGAACCACTTCCACTACCTGCGGGTTGTGGTGTTTTCCTTGTATTGGAGATGCTTGACTCGGGTTTGGATGGTGTACTATCTCGAATTGGAGTAATTGGAGGTATAGGTGGTGAAAAGGAAGAAGATCTTGATGAAAAAAATCCTCCTTGGAGCCAATGTAACCTCTTCGGCCAACCTCTTTTCTGCCTCCCTTGATTGATGCAACAATTCTGTCATATTGCTATATTGCACATGCCTCACAATGCATCTAATTTGAAAAGATAATCCTGAAAGAAATCTTTGCATTGTTTGCTCTTTTGCTTCAAAAACTCGAGCTCTTTGTAGCACTAATTCCATCTCCTTGTAATATTGATCCACTGAATTTGTTCCTTGTTTCAAATTTTGCAACTTGTCATAGAGAGTCCTCAAATAATTTATTGGAACAAACCTGTCTGTCATAAGTTGTTTCATCTCAGCCCATGTAGTAATTTCTGGTTGATTTTGTGTTTACCTCAATCTTATGATGCCATCCCACCACAAGAAAGCATAACCATCAAATCCAGAAGATGCTTAGCTTGATTTTCCTCTCATCAGTGTAATTATGCAATCTCCATAGCTTTTCTATCTTCAGTTCCCACATCAAGAACTCCTCAACATCATCATTATCACATGTGAGAGTAGGCAAAAAGAATTTTGGTTTGCCAAGGCCATCCTCTTCTCTATTATCATCCAATGGAATTCTTCTAGGTGCAAAATTTCCACGGCCTCCATAAGCAATGGCTCGGCCTTCTTCTTGATTACCACCAAAATTAGCTCTTTGTAATTGTGTGGAGATATTTGCAACTTCCCTTGTGAGATTATTCATGGCCTCTTGAAGAACACGAATTGAATTTGTAGCCTCAGTTTGTTTCTCAATAACCACTGTCAAATCCTTCCTTAGGATATCATCATATTCTTCAATTTTCTTCTCAACTCTTTGCTCAATCCGATTAGCAACTCCTCCTCTAAAGAGATTAAAATCTGCCCATGTACATAGATCTTCAGCAGTCTTTGTTTTAGGCATCACATCAGCTTCCTCCTTGTCACCCTGCACAGAAGCTTCACTAGCAAAACTCATGATTAATAGGTTAGTGAAACAAATAATCAATGGGTTGTGGTGCCTCTCAAACTCACTCAAACCAGCAAAGAAAGGTTCACTTACTGTTCCAAAGTGAAAAGGATCAACTTACCAACAAGTACCAATGAAAACTGTGTCAAGTGTGAGAAGAGAATGCCCAGGCTATCAAGTGTCACAATGCAAAACAGGGTATTTGGTGGGGCTTGGTTGGGATTCCTAACAACACCAAAATAACAACTCCAATGCACTGCTCAATGTGATAAAATAACTAAAGGAAACACACTCACTCTTGGAGACAAATGTGGCTTAGCAAATATATGGTAGAGATTTTGCAAGAACTAGAAAGACACTAGCAAATACTCAATGAAACAGGCACAAGATTGCTCAATTGTCCACAAAAATTCCAATAGAAAATAGCTTCCACTAGTGATATGTAGCTCGGCCTCTTTTGAATTTTTCTTTCTTTCTATTTTTTTTATATACCTTTTCCCTTTTCTCTATTTTATTAATTTTTTCAATGGCCTTTGAATCAACTAGGAGCACAATGTAAATGGAAAAAAAAAATTAGTGGACAGATTTGATCAAATGAGCAGCCTGATAGAGCAATTAAACAGCTAGTCTTATGGGTTTTGGTACCTAAAGTGTGCTGTAGAAAGGCTGTAGCTATGGCTTATCAAAGATCAAAACAAGATCCTAGAGATAACAGGGGTAAAACAAAAGAAAAATCTAAGAAAAATTGATGTTAATCGAGCTCACGACAGAGTTTTTTGGTCACGGCAGAGAAACTGCGTGTTTTGCTGCCGCGGCAGAGCGCGTGGGTGCGGATGGTGTGCTGCGTTACGGTGCGCGGGGCTGTTTTGTAAGCGCGCGCAAGGGATTCGAGTGTGGCTAGGAGCGGGCGGTGACGGCAGCGGTTTTGCGCAAAACTGTTGCGTGGCAGACTCGAATCCGAGTTCGGGTGGAAGGTGGAGCGCGCGCGCTGTAAGGAAAATTTGGCACCGCGAGGCGGTTTGGTAAGAGCGTTACGGGGCGAATCCGAGTGCTGGTAGGGGCGGCTGGCGGCAGCGATTTGGGCAGTTTTTGTGCCACGACAGGAATCCGAAAACAACTATGATTGCAAATATGATATGGCTCGGATTACCAACAGGAGCAATGCGATCTTATGAACCCTAGGAACTAGATCAACTCGAAACAAGTTGTAGGTCTAAAATTTCCAAAGAGTAACAAGATCCACAATATTTTTGGTGGGGATTTTCGGATAGAAACACAAGAACCCTAATAGATCAAAACTAAAAATAGAAAAACAGGAACACAAATCAACAAAAAGCAGCAACTAGGTAGATGCAAATTGGTGTTGATCTAGGCTCTGGCAATGAACTAAACAACTATTTTTGTGTGGCTTTTTCTGGATAGGTATAAAAATAAAAAAAACTAGGGATAACTTTGCTCACTGAGTAAACCTGGAGAATCTGAGACCAAGATGATATGGGGTGGCCCAATCTTCTCAATGAGCTTCTCTCTCTCTTTTTTGTATTTTCTGATATATGTGGATAACTAGTGCTACACTGAGACCTCTCACTTGGATGACCCCTGTTGCCAATGCAACAACAATCAAGCCATTTGGATATTCTCAACTACACACTCTTGCACAAGCAATCAATGATCACAAGTGGTCCTGTATCCCCGTATTCCCAATGGAATAACAAGATATCACGCAAACTTTGACTTGGTAATACTTCAAGATGAATGCTTAGCAGGAATAAAATCTCAAGGCTAGGGTTTTCTTTGTCTAAATTGTTCTCCCTTGATCCACTCGCAGGTGGCTAGTATATAAGGGGGAGGGGTGCGGCCACAAGGGTCCTTGCACAAGCAATCCCCCCTCCTACTAGGACTTGGACTCCTATTAGCACTAGGAGTCCAACTAGGACACTAATAGCAGAAATATGGATACAAACCGACCCACACTATGGGATTTTGGCCACACATGGTATACAAACCATACCTATTCGAAAATAGGGTTTTTATGGTGCATTTGACTTGGTGGAGGCACCTATCCCCATGTCTTGATGAAATAACAATTGTTCTATTGAAATAACAATTGTTATGAATTTTTTTCACCATCTTGCTTGATTGTTTTCACCAATGTGATCTTGTTTTCAACCTCAAGAATGTTTGTTTTCACCATGGTCATGTTGTCTTCTACCAACTCTCCATTCATGCTTGTGAGAACATAATCCTTAGGCATATCCCTATCAATAACTTTTGCACACGAACTCCGTTTTAGATGCACGAGTACTCAAAACACTCGGGAGTAAAAAGTGCATCCAGCCTGAACTAACTTCGTCTATTTACGGCAGATTTCGATGCTCAAAATTCCCAAATTCTTGTGGGAAATTTTATATTTTTCCACTTTTAGTTTTCAGGTTCGATTGAAATAGTTTTTCTCTAGTTTATTTTGCAATTTTTCTTCCCGGCACAGATTTTACTCGTTTTCTCTGCCGCCTCGAACCTAGTCCTACATGGATTCCTATCGAGGGCAGCGATTTTGGTCAGTTTCACTACCGCGTCCACGAGCTCGCTACAAAGCAACGTGCGCGCCACTTCTGCCCGACAAAAAACGGGCTAATTCTCTGCCCTAGTCATGTTTTGCCGCCAGGACACATAGACACGATGTTTTCCTACCGCGACGGCACAATTTTTGTCCGTTTTCGTGCCGCGGGATAGCACAGGTTCTAGTCAATTTCCGTAGTTTTTGGCCCGGTTTTGGTAAAGCAACTTTGACCGGCCATAACTTTTGCACACGATCTCCGTTTTTTACGCACGAGTACTCAAAACGTCCGGGAGTAAAAAGTGCATCTAGCCTGAACTCACCTCGTCTGTTTACGGCAGTTTTCGACGCTCAAAATCCCCAAATTCGTGCGGGAACATTATAATTTTTCCACTTTTAGTTTTCAGGTTCGACTGAAATAGTTTTTTCTCTAGTTTATTTTGCAATTTTTCTTCTCGGCACAGATTTTCCTAGTTTTCTCTGCCGCGCCGAACCTAGTCCTACACGGATTCCTACCGAGGGCCCCGATTTTGATCAGTTTTGCTGCCGCGTCCACGAGCTCGCTACAAAGCAACGTGCGCGCCACTTCTGCCCGTGAAAAAACGGGCTAATTCTCTGCCGTGGTCATGTTCTGCCGCCAGGACACATATACACGATGTTTTCCTACCGCGACGGCACAATTTTTGTCCGTTTTCCTGCTGCGGGATAGCACGGGTTCTAGTCAATTTCCGTAGTTTTTAGCCCAATTTTGGTAAGGCAACTTTGATCGGCCATAACTTTTGCACACGAACTCCGTTTTAGACGCACGAGTACTCAAAACACTCGGGAGTAAAAAGTGCATCCAGCCTGAACTAACTTCGTCTGTTTACGGTAGATTTCGATGCTCAAAATACCCAAATTCGTTTGGGAAATATTTCATTTTTCCAATTTTAGTTTTCAGATTCGACTGAAATAGTTTTTCTCTAGTTTATTTTGAAATTTTTCTTCTCGGCACAGGTTTTACTCGTTTTCTCTGCCGCGT
This sequence comes from Alopecurus myosuroides, assembly GCA_028641055.1. Taxonomy (NCBI): domain Eukaryota; kingdom Viridiplantae; phylum Streptophyta; class Magnoliopsida; order Poales; family Poaceae; genus Alopecurus; species Alopecurus myosuroides. Next base: position 243,290,906 of record CM054061.1, read on the forward strand.
CGAACCTAGTCATACACGGATTCCTACCGAGGGAAGCGATTTTGGTCAGTTTCGCTGCGGCGTCCACGAGCTCGCTACAAAGCAACATCCGCGCCACTTCTGCCCGGAAAAAACGGGCTAATTCTCTGTCGTGGTCAAGTTCTGCCGCCAGGACACATAGACACGATGTTTTCCTACCGCGACGGCACAATTTTTTTTCCGTTTTCGTGCCGCGGGATAGCACAGGTTCTAGTCAATTTCCGTAGTTTTTGGACCGGTTTTGGTAAAGCAACTTTGACCGGCCATAACTTTTGCACATGAACTTCGTTTTTTACGCACGAGTACTCAAAACGCTCGGGAGTAAAAAGTGAACCTATCTTGAAGTCACTTCGTCTGTTTACGGCAGTTTTCGACGCTCAAAATCCCCAAATTCGTGAAGGAACATTTTCATTTTTCCACTTTTAGTTTTCAGGCTCGACTGAAATAGGTTTTCTCTAGTTTATTTTGCAATTTTTCATCCCTAGTTTTCAGGTTCGACTAAAATAGTTCTTCTCTAGTTTATTTTGCAATTTTTCTTCCCGACACAGATTTTCCTCGTTTTCTCTGCCACGCCGAACCTAGTCCTACACGGATTCCTACCGAGGGCAGCGATTTTGGTCAGTTTCACTACCGCGTCCACGAGCTCGATACAAAGCAACGTGCACGCCACTTCTGCCCGAAAAAATCGGGCTAATTCTCTGCCCTGGTCATGTTTTGCCACCAGGACACATAGACACGATGTTTTTCTACCGCGACGGCACAATTTTTGTCCCTTTTCGTGCCGCGGGATAGCACAGTTTCTAGTCAATTTCCGTAGTTTTTGGCCCGGTTTTGGTAAGGCAACTTTGATCGGCCATAACTTTTGCACACGAACTCCGTTTTCAACGCACGAGTACTCAAGACGCTCGGGAGTAAAAAGTGCATCTAGCCTGAACTCACTTCTTCGGTTTACGGCAGTTTTCGGCGCTCAAAATCCCCAAATACGTGCGGGAACATTTTCATTTTTCCACTTTTAGTTTTCAGGTTCGACCGAAATAGTTTTTCTCTAGTTTATTTTGCAATTTTTCTTCCCGGCACAGATTTTACTCGTTTTCTCTACTGCGCCGAACATAGTCCTACACGGATTCCTACCGAGGGCAGCGATTTTGGTCAGTTTCGCTGCCGCGTCCACGAGCGCGCTACAAAGCAACGTGCGCGCCACTTTTGCCCGACAAACAACGTGCTAATTCTCTGTCGTGGTCATGTTCAGCCGCCAGGACACATAGACACGATGTTTTCCTACCGCGACGGCACAATATTTGTCTGTTTTCCTACCGCGGGATAGCTCGGGTTCTAGTCAATTTCCGTAGTTTTTGACCCAGTTTTGGTAAGGCAATTTTGATCGGCCATAACTTTTGCAGACCAACTCCGTTTTCGACGCACGAGTACTCAAAACACTCGGCAGTAAAAAGTGCATCCAGCCTGAACTAACTTCGTCTATTTACGGCAGATTTCGACGCTCAAAATCCCCAAATTCGTTTCGGATAATTTTCATTTTTCCACTTTTAGTTTTCAGATTCGACTAAAATAGTTTTTCCCTAGTTTATTTTGCAATTTTTCTTTCCTGCACAGATTTTACTCGTTTTCTCTGCCCCGCCGAACGTAGTCCGACACGGATTCCTACCGAGGGCAGCGATTTTGGTCAGTTTCGCTGCCGCGCCCAGGAGCTCACTACAAAGCAACGTGCACGCCACTTCTGCCCGGCAAAAAACGGGCTAATTCTCTGCCGTGGTCATGATCTGTCGCCTAACACATAAACACGATGTTTTCCTACCGCGACGGCATAATTTCTGCCCGTTTTCCTACCACAGAATAGCACGGTTCTAGACAATTTCCGTAGTTTTTGGCCCGATTTTGGAAAGGCAACTTTGATCGGCCATAACTTTTGCATACGAAGTCCGTTTTCGACGAACGAGTACTCAAAACGCTCAGGAGTAAAAGTGCATCCAGCCGAACTCACTTCGTCTGTTTACGACGGTTTTCAATGCTCAAAATCCCAAAATTTGTTCGGGAAATTTTTCATTTTTCCACTTTTAGTTTTTAAATTCGATTGAAATAGTTTTTATCTAGTTTATTTTGCAATTTTTCTTCCCGGCACAGATTTTCATCGTTTTCTCTGCCGCGCCGAACCTAGTCCTACACGGATTCCTACCGAGGGTTGCGATTTGGGTCAGTTTCGCTGCCGCGTCCACGAGCTCGCTACAAAGCAACGTGCACGCCACTTCTGCCCTGCGAAAAACAGGCTAATTCTTTGCCGTGGTCATGTTATGCCGCCAGGACACATAGACACGATGTTTTCCTACCGCGACGGCACAATTTCTGCCGGTTTTCCTGCCGCGGGATAGCACGGGTTCTAGTCAATTTCCGTAGTTTTTGGCCCGGTTTTGGTAAGGCAACTTTGATCGGCCATAACTGATATGGGGTGGCCCAATCTTCTCAATGAGCTTCTCTCTCTCTTTTTTGTATTTTCTGATATATGTGGATAACTAGTGCTACACTGAGACCTCTCACTTGGATGACCCCTGTTGCCAATGCAACAACAATCAAGCCCTTTGGATATTCTCAACTACACACTCTTGCACAAGCAATCAATGATCACAAGTGGTCCTGTATACCCCTATTCCCAATGGAATAACAAGATATCACGCAAACTTTGACTTGGTAATACTTCAAGATGAATGCTTAGCAGCAATGCAATCTCAAGGCTAGGGTTTTCTTTGTCTAAATTGTTCTCCCTTGATCCACTCGCAGGTGGCTAGTATATAAGGGGGAGGGGTGCAGCCACAAGGGTCCTTGCGCAAGCAATCCCCCCTCCTACTAGGACTAGGACTCCTATTAGCACTAGGAGTCCAACTAGGACACTAATATCACAAATATGGATACAAACCGACCCACACTATGGGATTTCGGCCACACATGGTATACAAACCATACCTATTCGAAAATAGGGGTTTTATGGTGCATTTGACTTGGTGGAGGCACCTATCCCCATGTCTTGATGAAATAACAATTGTTCTATTGAAATAACAATTGTTATGAATTGTTTTCACCATCTTGCTTGATTGTTTTCACCAATGTGATCTTGTTTTCAACCTCAAGAATGTTTGTTTTCACCATGGTCATGTTGTCTTCTATCAACTCTCCATTCATGCTTGTGAGAACATAATCGTTAGGCATATCCCTATCATCCTCCCTTTCTTCAAGACAAGACGTCCTCGGCTTGTGATAATCTGAAAGTGGAAGAAACAAAAAGAACAAAGTGTATGCACAATATATGTATCTATAATTGCACTCATTAGTTGTTAGTAAAACATAATATAGTGCATATGACATATGATCACGAAATTTGTATGAAAACAGTACATAAAAATCATAGTCTTTCATCCATAGCAATCAAAATTGCAAATATAAGTGAAGTTTGTTTTAATAGCACATTTATCCAACCAATATTGTGGTAAACTAAACATATGTGTAATATCATGCCCATATGTTAAAATTTGTAATCCATCTTTCCAAGGTATCATATAGTTTAATTCGGCCACTTTAGCATAAGTGATACATATGTGATGTACCATGAAAATTTTATCCAAGTTATAATCACCAATCAAATAAAATTTGAAACTAGTATCATATGTGCTAGAATTATCATAACCAAATTTATTCATAGCACATTGCACATCAATTGGTTCATTTAACATGTCATAATATATAATATCACTAGATGGTATCTTAGCAAGTACTTCTTTATGTGTAATAAGAACCATATTGTGAAATTTCGAATTCATCATAGTATTATATGGTTGTAAACTATCACATAATTCACTACTTGTTTTTACTAACCCGAAATCAATACCCTTATCAATACTAACCTCCTCATGTGTAGTAGGTATGATCTCATCAATATCTTGTGAATTTGAAGGTTGTAGCTCCCTTTCTTCAAAAATAACCTTCATGTCACAAGCAAGAACACTTGTATCCGTGGCATAATCCTCCAATATGTGTGATGATTGTGATGTTTCTTTGTGCTCCCTTTCTTCAATAGCAACCTGTACACAAGAAACAACACTAGGAAAAATTATGTCATTAGCTAAAACGCTCTTTCCACTCGGCCTAGACTTGTCTTCCTCCATAGAATTGGTGTTTTCACTCTCCTTCTCTTGAATCATCTCAATTTTGTGTCTTGATTCATTCACAATCTGTTGTGGAGTCATAGGCCTCAAAATAATATCTTTATTGTTCCAATTCAAGTGATATGTGTTAGCTCTCCCCATATGTGTAACCTTCTTGTCAAATTGCCAAGGTCTTCCAAATAAATGGGAACCACATCACACTCAATTGTATCTTTGTATGGTCCAATTTGAAAATCCACTCTCACCATATGGCATACCTTGATTTCTTCCTTGTTATTTAACCATTGAATATAATGTGGATTGTAATGCAACCTTAGCTTTGCACATAGCTCCTTGCTTGCTAGATTTCTACAACTCCCTCCATCAATGATCACCTTGCAAGCCATATTAGGTCCAACAATTGCCTTGGTTTGAAATAAATTGCATCTTTGGCTCTCATCATTGCTAGGAATAACACTCAAAGCCTTGGTGCAAACAATGGTTGGATAATTGGTAGCAAAAGCATTAAGTGGACCATCATCATCCTCATATGTGTCCTCTCCATTAGGATCCGCGTCATCTCCACTCTCATACTCCTCATTAGCATTGATCACCATAAATTTCTTATTAGGACAATCTCTCTTAAAGTGCCCTCTTCCTCCACAAGTATGGCATGTCATGTCTCTATGTCTTGATGTTAATTGAGTAGAACCACTTCCACTAGCTGCGGGTTGTGGTGTTTTCCTTGTATTGGAGATGCTTGACTCGGGTTTGGATGGTGTACTATCTCGAATTGGAATAATTGGAGGTATAGGTGGTGAAAAGGAAGAAGATCTTGATGGAAAAATCCTCCTTGGAGCCAATGTAACCTCTTCGGCCAACCTCTTTTCTGCCTCCCTTGATTGATGCAACAATTCTGTCATATTGCTATATTGCACATGCCTCACAATGCATCTAATTTGAAAAGATAATCCTGAAAGAAATCTTTGCATTGTTTGCTCTTTTGCTTCAACAACTCGAGCTCTTTGTAGCACTAATTCCATCTCCTTGTAATATTGATCCACTGAATTTGTTCCTTGTTTCAAATTTTGCAACTTGTCATAGAGAGTCCTCACATAATTTATTGGAACAAACCTGTCTGTCATAAGTTGTTTCATCTCAGCCCATGTAGTAATTTCTGGTTGATTTTGTGTTTACCTCAATCTTATGATGCCATCCCACCACAAGAGAGCATAACCATCAAATCCAGAAGATGCTAGCTTGATTTTCCTCTCATCAGTGTAATTATGCAATCTCCATAGCTTTTCTATCTTCAATTCCCACATCAAGAACTCCTCAACATCATCATTATCACATGTGAGAGTAGGCAAAAAGAATTTTGGTTTCCCAAGGCCATCCTCTTCTCTATTATCATCCAATGGAATTCTTCTAGGTGGAAAATTTCCACGGCCTCCATAAGCAATGGCTCGGCCTTCTTCTTGATTACCACCAAAATTAGCTCTTTGTAATTGTGTGGAGATATTTGCAACTTCCCTTGTGAGATTATTCATGGCCTCTTGAAGAACACGAATTGAATTTGTAGCCTCAGTTTGTTTCTCAATAACCACTGTCAAATCCTTCCTTAGGATATCATCATATTCTTCAATTTTCTTCTCAACTCTTTGCTCAATCCGATTAGCAACTCCTCCTCTAAAGAGATTAAAATCTGCCCATGTACATAGATCTTCAGCAGTCTTTGTTTTAGGCATCACATCAACTTCCTCCTTGTCACCCTGCACAGAAGCTTCACTAGCAAAACTCATGATTAATAGGTTAGTGAAACAAATAATCAATGGGTTGTGGTGCCTCTCAAACTCACTCAAACCAGCAAAGAAAGGTTCACTTACTGTTCCAAAGTGAAAAGGATCAACTTACCAACAAGTACCAATGAAAACTGTGTCAAGTGTGAGAAGAGAATGCCCAGGCTATCAAGTGTCACAATGCAAAACAGGGTATTTGGTGGGGCTTGGTTGGGATTCCTGACAACACCAAAATAACAACTCCAATGCACTGCTCAATGTGATAAAATAACTAAAGGAAACACACTCACTCTTGGAGACAAATGTGGCTTAGCAAATATATGGTAGAGATTTTGCAAGAACTAGAAAGACACTAGCAAATACTCAATGAAAAAGGCACAAGATTGGTCAATTGTCCACAAAAATTCCAATAGAAAATAGCTTCCACTAGTGATATGTAGCTCGGCCTCTTTTGAATTTTTCTTTCTTTCTATTTTTTTATATACTTTTTCCCTTTTATCTATTTTATTGATTTTTTCAATGGCCTTTGAATCAACTAGGAGCACAATGTAAATGGAAAACAAAAATTAGTGGACATATTTGATCAAATGAGCAGCCTGATAGAGCAATTAAACAGCTAGTCTTATGGGTTTTGGTACCTAAAGTGTGCTGTAGAAAGGCTGTAGCTATGGCTTATCAAAGATCAGAACAAGATCCTAGAGATAACAGGGGTAAAACAAAAGAAAAATCTAAGAAAATTGATGTTAATCGAGCTCACGGCAGAGTTTTTTGGTCACGGCAGAGAAACTGCGTGTTTTGCTGCCGCGGCAGAGCGCGTGGGTGCAGATGGTGTGCTGTGTTACGGTGCGCGGGGCTGTTTTGTAAGCGCGCGAAGGGATTCGAGTGCGGCTAGGAGCGGGCGGTGGCGGCAGCGCTTTTGCGCAAAACTGTGCCGCGGCAGACTCGAATCCGAGTTCGGGTGGAAGGTGGAGCGCGCTCGTGGTAAGGAAAATTGGGCACCGCGAGGCGGTTTGGTAAGAGCGTTACGGGGCGAATCCGAGTGCTGGTAGGGGCGGCTGGCGGCAACGATTTGGGCAGTTTTTGTGCCACGACAGGAATCCGAAAACAACTATGATTGCAAATATGATATGGCTCGGATTAGCAACAGCAGCAATGCGATCTTATGAACCCTAGGAACTAGATCAACTCGAAACAAGTTGTAGGTCTAAAATTTCCAAATTGTAACAAGATCCACAATATTTTTGGTGGGGATTTTCGGATAGAAACACAAGAACCCTAATAGATGAAAACTAAAAATAGAAAAACAGGAATACAAATCAACAAAAAGCAGCAACTAGGTAGATGCAAATTGGTGTTGATCTAGGCTCTGGCAATGAACTAAACAACTATTTTTGTGTGGCTTTTTCTGGATAGGTATAAAAATAACAAAAACTAGGGATAACTTTGCTCACCGAGTAAACCTGGAGAATCTGATACCAAGATGATATGGGGTGGCCCAATCTTCTCAATGAGCTTCTCTCTCTCTTTTTTGTATTTTCTGATATATGTGGATAACTAGTGCTACACTGAGACCTCTCACTTGGATGACCGCTGTTGCCAATGCAACAACAATCAAGCCCTTTGGATATTCTCAACTACACACTCTTGCACAAGCAATCAATGATCACAAGTGGTCCTGTATCTCCCTATTCCCAATGGAATAACAAGATATCACGCAAACTTTGACTTGGTAATACTTCAAGATGAATGCTTAGCAGCAATACAATCTCAAGGCTAGGGTTTTCTTTGTCTAAATTGTTCTCCCTTGATCCACTCGCAGGTGGCTAGTACATAAGGGGGAGGGGTGCGGCCACAAGGGTCCTTGCGCAAGCAATGCCCCCTCCTACTAGGACTAGGACTCCTATTAGCACTAGGAGTCCAACTAGGACACTAATAGCACAAATATGGATACAAACCGACCCACACTATGGGACTTCGGCCACACATGGTATACAAAACATACCTATTCGAAAATAGGGTTTTTATGGTGCATTTGACTTGGTGGAGGCACCTATCCCCATGTCTTGATGAAATAACAATTGTTCTATTGAAATAACAATTGTTATGAATTGTTTTCACCATCTTGCTTGGTTGTTTTCACCAATGTGATCTTGTTACCTCAAGAATGTTTGTTTTCACCATGGTCATGTTGTCTTCTATCAATTCTCCATTCATGCTTGTGAGAACATAATCCTTAGGCATATCCCTATCAATAACTTTTGCACACGAACTCCGTTTTAGACACACGAGTACTCAAAACACTCGGGAGTAAAAAGTGCATCCAGCCTGAACTAACTTCGTCTATTTACGGCAGATTTCGATGCTCAAAATCCCCAAATTCTTGTGGGAAATTTTATATTTTTCCACTTTTAGTTTTCAGGTTCGATTGAAATAGTTTTTCTCTAGTTTATTTTGCAATTTTTCTTCCCGGCACAGATTTTACTCGTTTTCTCTGCCGCCTCGAACCTAGTCCTACATGGATTCCTATCGAGGGCAGCGATTTTGGTCAGTTTCACTACCGCGTCCACGAGCTCGCTACAAAGCAACGTGCGCGCCACTTCTGCCCGGCAAAAAACGGGCTAATTCTGTGCCCTAGTCATGTTTTGCCACCAGGACACATAGAAACGATGTTTTCCTACCGCGACGGCACAATTTTTGTCCGTTTTCGTGCCTCGGGATAGCACAGGTTCTAGTCAATTTCCGTAGTTTTTGGCCCGGTTTTGGTAAGGCAACTTTGACCGGCCATAACTTTTGCACACGATCTCCGTTTTTTACGCACGAGTACTCAAAACGTTCGGGAGTAAAAAGTGCATCTATCCTGAACTCACTTCGTCTGTTTACGGCAGTTTTCGACGCTCAAAATCCCCAAATTCGTGAAGGAACATTTTCATTTTTCCACTTTTAGTTTTCAGGTTCGACTGAAATAGTTTTTCTCTAGTTTATTTTGCAATTTTTCTTCCCTAGTTTTCAGGTTCGACTAAAATAGTTCTTCTCTAGTTTATTTTGCAATTTTTCTTCCCGGCACAGATTTTCCTTGTTTTCTCTGCCTCGCCGAACCTAGTCCTACACGGATTCCTACCGAGGGCAGCGATTTTGGTCAGTTTCGCTGCCGTATCCACGAGCTCGCTAAAAAGCAACGTGCGCGCCACTTCTGTCCGGCTAAAAACGGGCTAATTCTCTGCCGTGGTCATGTTCTGCCGCCAGGCCACATAGACACGATGTTTTCCTACCCTGATGGCACAATTTCTGCCCTTTTTCGTGCCGCGGGATAGCACGGGTTCTAGTCAATTTCCGTAGTTTTTGGCCCGGTTTTGGTAAGGCAACTTTGATCGGCCATAACTTTTGCACACGAACTCCGTTTTAGACGCACGAGTAATCAAAACACTCGGGAGTAAAAAGTGCATCCAGCCTGAACTAACTTCGTCTATTTACGGCAGATTTCGATGCTCAAAATCCCCAAATTCTTTTGGGAAATTTTTCATTTTTCCACTTTTAGTTTTCATGTTCGATTGAAATAGTTTTTCTCTAGTTTATTTTGCAATTTTTCTTTCCGGCACAGATTTTACTCGTTGTCTCTGCCGCCTCGAACCTAGTCCTACATGGATTCCTATCGAGGCAGCGATTTTGGTCAGTTTCACTACCGCGTCCACGAGCTCGCTACAAAGCAACGTGCGCGCCACTTCTGCCCGGCAAAAAACGGGCTAATTCTCTGCCCTTGTCATGTTTTGCCGCCAGGACCCATAGACACGATGTTTTCCTACCGCGACGGCACAATTTTTGTCCGTTTTCGTGCCGCGGGATAGCACAGGTTCTAGTCAATTTACGTAGTTTTTGGCCCGGTTTTGGTAAGGCAACTTTGACCGGCCATAACTTTTGCACACGATCTCCGTTTTTACGCACGAGTACTCGAAACGCTTGGGAGTAAAAAGTGCATCTAGACTAAACTCACTTCGTCTGTTTACGGCAGTTTTCGACGCTCAAAATCCCCAAATTCGTGCGGGAACATTTTCATTTTCCACTTTTAGTTTTCAGGTTCGACTGAAATAGTTTTTCTCTAGTTTATTTTGCAATTTTTCTTCCCGGCATAGATTTTCCTCGTTTTCTCTGCCACGCCGAACCTAGTCCTACACGGATTCTTACCGAGGGCAGTGATTTTGGTCAGTTTTGCTGCCGCGTCCGCGAGCTCGCTACAAAGCAACGTGCGCGCCACTTCTGCCCAGGAAAAAATGGGCTACTTCTCTGCCGTGGTCATGTTCTGCCGCCAGGACACATAGACACGATGTTTTCCTACCGCGACGGCACAATTTTTGTCCGTTTTCCTGCCGCGGGATAGCACGGGTTCTAGTCAATTTCCGTAGTTTTTGGCCCGGTTTTGGTAAGGCAACTTTGCTCGGCCATAACTTTTGCACACGAACTCCGTTTTAGACGCACGAGTACTCAAAACACTCGGGAGTAAAAAGTGCATCCAGCCTGAACTAACTTCGTTTATTTACGGCAGATTTCGATGCTCAAAATCCCCAAATTCGTTTGGGAAATTTTTCATTTTCCCACTTTTAGTTTTAAGATTCGACTGAAATAGTTTTTCTCTAGTTTATTTTGAAATTTTTGTTCTCGGCACAGATTTTACTCGTTTTCTCTGCCGCGCCGAACCTAGTCCTACACGGGTTCCTACCGAGGGAAGCGATTTTGGTCAGTTTCGCTGCCGCGTCCACGAGCTCGCTACAAAGCAACATCCGCGCCAGTTCTGCCTGGAAAAAAACGGGCTAATTCTCTGCCGTGGTCAAGTTCTGCCGCCAGGACACATAGACACGATGTTTTCCTACCGCGACGGCACAATTTTTGTCCGTTTTCGTGCCGCGGGATAGCACGGGTTCTAGTCAATTTCCGTAGTTTTTAGCCCGGTTTTGGTAAGGCAACTTTGACCGGCCATAACTTTTGCACACGAACTCCGTTTTTTACGCACGAGTACTCAAAACGCTTGGGAGTAAAAAGTGCATCTTACCTGAACTCACTTCGTCTGTTTACGTCAGTTTTCGACGCTCAAAATCCCCAAATTCGTGCAGGAACATTTTCATTTTCCACTTTTAGTTTTCAGGTTCGACTGAAATAGTTTTTCTCTAGTTTATTTCGCAATTTTTCTTCCCGGCACGGGTTTTTCTCGTTTTCTCTGTCGCGCCGAACCTAGTCCTACACGGATTCCTACCGAGGGCAGCGATTTTGATCAGTTTTGCTGCCGCGTCCGCGAGCTCTATACAAAGCAACGTGCGCGCCACTTCTGCCCGGAAAAAACGGGCTAATTCTCTGCCGTGGTCATGTTTTTCCTCTAGGACACATAGACACGATGTTTTCCTACCGCGACGGCACAATTTTTGTCCGTTTTCGTGCCGCGGGATAGCACGGGTTCTAGTCAATTTCCGTAGTTTTTGGCCCGGTTTTGGTAAAGCAACTTTGACCGGCCATAACTTTTGCACACGAACTCCGTTTTTTACGCACGAGTACTCAAAACGCTCCGGAGTAAAAAGTGCATCTAGCCTCAACTCACTTTGTCTATTTATGGCAGTTTTCGATGCTCAAAATCCCCAAATTCGTGCGGGAACATTTTCATTTTTCCACTTTTAGTTTTCAGGTTTGACTGAAATAGTTTTTCTCTAGTTTATTTTGCAATTTTTCTTCCTGGCACAGATTTTCCTCGTTTTCTCTGCCACGCCAAACCTAGTCCTACACGGATTCCTACCGAGGGCAGCGATTTTGGTCAGTTTCGCTGTCGTGTCCACGAGCTCGCTACAAAGCAATGTGCGCGCCACTTCTGCTCGGCTAAAAACGGGCTAATTCTCTGCCATGGTCATGTTCTGCCGCTAGGCCACATAGACACGATGTTTTCCTACCGCAACGGCACAATTTCTGCCCGTTTTCCTGCCGCGGGATAGCACGGGTTCTAGTCAATTTCCGGAGTTTTTGGCCCGGTTTTGGTAAGGCAACTTTGATCGGCCATAACTTTTGCACACGAACTCCGTTTTAGACGCACGAGTACTCAAAACTGATAAGGGGTGGCCCAATCTTCTCAGTGAACTCACAGATAACTTCTGTATGATAACTAGTGCGCCACTAAGAACTCTCCCGGCTGATCCCTGATGCCAATGCAAAAGATAGCAAGCCCAAGGATATTCTCAACTCCACACTCTTGCACAAGTAATCCACCGACTACAAGTGGTTCTGTACCGTCTTATTCCCAGTGGAACAGCAGGTATCACATAAAGTTTGCAGATGAACTTCCAGATGAAAGGCTTACAAGCAGTTTCAATCTAGAGGTCTAGGGTTTTTGGTTTTAACGTAGTCTGATTGATCCACACGCAGGTGGCCAACATATATAGGTGGAGGGGGTGCGGCCACAAGGCTTCTTGCGCAAGCACAACCCTCCCTACTAGGATTAGGACTCCTACTAGGACTAGAACTCACAAATATGGATACAAACCGATTCCCACACAAGGAATTCGGCCACTATAGTTATGGAAACCAAACCTAACACTATTATGGCGCATAGATCTTCTATGTGGACGCCCTCCTCTTGCTTTTCCATCAATGAGTGCATTTCACCTTGTGGAGGCACTCATCCCCTTGTGAAATAATAATTGCCATGCTTGTTTTCATCATCCTTAGCACTTGATCACCATCTCCTCTTCTAGCTCATCTCCATCCATGTGTATCTTCTCTCCATGATCTCCATTAATGTTTGTGTTATCAATAAACCTAAGAACACATAGATGCAATGATTTAGGTAGTATAAAGTTCTCACAATTATAAACATTATACTCAAGTAGGAGTGAATTCACCTGTTGTTGAAGTAGCTTGGTTCTTGATCTTGTCATTGGACCAATTCTAACCTCATTAGCTTTGATTGGAGGATCTTCATGTTCAACAATAGGTGAAGAGCTAGGGATGTCCTCATCATCCTCCCCCTCTTGAAAAGGCATCGACCTCGATGCTAAATCATCTCCATGGTAAGGTGTCAAATCAGCCACATTAAAAGAATTACTAACACCAAACTCATCAATTGGGAGGTCAATCTTGTATGCATTATCATTGATCCTTGAAATTACTTTGTAAGGACCAGCTCCTCTAGGCATCAACTTGGACTTTCTTAATGTGGGAAATCTATCTTTTCTAAAGTGCACCCACACCATGTCTCCTGGCCGAAATATAAGCTCCTTCCTCTTCTTGTTTACTCTTTCAGCCACATGTTTTCCTTTCTTCTCAATGGCCTCTTTTGTTTTCTCATGAATCTTTTTCACAAAATCAGCCCTCTCTGAAGCCTCCATATTAACTCTCTCATGTAAAGGAAGTGGTAATAAATCAAGAGGAGTAATAGGCTTGAAACCATACACCACCTCAAAAGGACATAATTGAGTAGTTGAATGCACAGCTCTATTGTAAGCAAATTCCACATGGGGCAAACACTCCTCCCACTCCTTCAAATTCTTCTTGATCATACCTCTTAGCAATGTGGACAATGTTCTATTAACCACCTCAGTTTGTCCATCAGTTTGGGGGTGGCAAGTGGTAGAAAATAATAGCTTAGTGCCAAGCTTACCCCAAAGTGTCTTCCAAAAGTAACTCATGAACTTGACATCTCTATCTGAAACTATAGTCCTTGGAACTCCATGTAATCTCACAATCTCTCTAAAGAACAAATTGGCAATGTGAGAAGCATCATCACTCTTGTGGCATGGAATAAAATGAGCCATCTTTGAAAATCTATCCACAACCACAAAGATAGAGTCATGTCCTCTTTTAGTCCTTGGTAATCCCAACACAAAATCCATACTAATATCCTCCCATGGTGTACTTGGTGATGGCAATGGTGTATATAATCCATGGGGCTTCAATTTTGATTTGGATTTGTTGCAAGTAATGCATCTTTGCACCAATCTATACACATCTCTTCTCATATGTGCCCAATAGAAATTTTCTGCCAACATCAACAATGTTTTCTCTCTTCCAAAGTGTCCCATCAATCCTCCACTATGAGATTCCTGGATCAAAAATAAACGCAAAGAACACTCCGGAATACACAATTTGTTAGCTCTAAACAAGTACCCATCATGTATATGAAATTTGTCCCATGCTTTAGTATTAACACATTTATTAAATGGCATGGAAAATTCATTATCTTCATCATATAAATCTCTAATACCCTCCAAACCCGAAACCTTGATTTCTAAATTTGAGAGTAACATATTTTTCCTTGACAAAGCATCAGCAACTACATTATCCAATCCCTTTTTATGTTTTATGATGTATGGAAAAGATTCAATGAACTCAACCCACTTAGCATGTCTCTTATTCAAATTATTTTGGCACTTTAGAAATTTCAATGCTTCATGATCACTATGAATAATAAATTCTTTAGGCCACAAATAATGTTTCCATACTTCTAAAACTCTCAGAAGTGCATATAATTCCTTATCATAAACAGAATAATTCAATTGTGCACCATTCAATTTTTCAGAAAAATAAGCAAGGTTTCTTTTCTTGCATGAGCACACCTCCAATACCTATTCCACTAGCATCACACTCAATCTCAAATTGTTTATCAAAATTTGGAAGCATAAGTAATGGGGTCGAAATCAACTTCTCTTTCAAAGTATCAAAAGCAATGTCTTGAGAAACACCCCATTCAAAATTAACACCCTTTTTAGTTAGATCATTTAAAGGGGCAGCAATTGTACTAAAATTAGGCACAAATCTTCTATAGAAACTAGAAAGCCCATTAAAACTTCTAACTTGACTCACATTAGTGGGAATTGGCCAATTTCGAATAGCTTCAATTTTAGATTGATCAACCTCAATTCCATTCTTAGAAACTACATAACCAAGAAATATAACCTTATCTTTGCAAAAAGTGCACTTCTCAAGATTACCATACAATTTATTAGTTCTTAGCACTTGCAAAACTTGTCTAATATGATCCATGTGGTCATGTTCATTGTGGCTATATATAAGAATATCATCAAAATAAACTACCACAAATCTACCAATAAAGTCTCTCAAAATATGGTTCATTAATCTCATGAAAGTACTAGGTGCATTAGTTAAACCAAAGGGCATTACTAACCACTCATATAAACCAAATTTTGTCTTAAAAGCAGTTTTCCATTCATCTCCCTCTTTCATTCTTATTTGATGGTATCCACTACGCAAATCAATTTTAGAGAAAAGAGTAGCACCACTTAATTCATCTAACATGTCATCTAAACGTGGTATAGGATGACGATAACGAATAGTGATGTTATTAATTGCTCTACAATCTACACACATGCGCCAAGTACCATCTTTCTTAGGAACCAAAATAACGGGAACGGCACAAGGAGAAAGACTAACCCGAATATAACCTTTGTCCAATAGTTCTTGTACTTGCTTTTGGATCTCCTTTGTTTCTTGTGGATTGGTTCTATAAGGGGCTCGGTTTGGGAGAGATGCTCCCGGGATCAAATCAATTTGATGTTCAATTCCTCTCAATGGTGGCAATCCCGAGGGCACATCTTGTGGAAAAACATCCTCAAAGTCCTGCAAAACATTAGAAACACCAAGAGGAATAGGGGTCATGTCATTAGAAACCAAAATCTCTCCCTTGTGAATAAGCACAATAGGGACTAGTGTAGGATCATCCTTAAATTCCCTCAAATCCTCTTTAGTGGCTAACATGCATAATAGGTTCTCTCTCTTTTTACCACTCGAATTGGTTTTGCTATCACTCCCCATGGCTTGCAGTTTTGGTGTTCCCTCATCCCTCTCTCTTTCTTTTTCCACTTTCCTCTCAATTTTGGATTGGGACTCTTGTAGAATTTGTTGTGGAGTCATAGGCCTCAAAATAATAGTCTTCCCATGATGATATAGCTCATATGTATTTGCTCTTCCTTCATGCTTCACACTTCTATCAAATTGCCAAGGTCTTCCCAATAATAAGTGGCAAACTGTCATGGGCACCACATCAAACTCAATAATATCTTTATAAGGTCCAATTTGGAACTCCACTCTCACCATATAAGAAACCTTCATTTTTCCCGTGCTACTCAACCATTGGATATGATAAGGAGAAGGATGTGGTATATATTTCAAGTTGAGCTTTGCACATAGATCTTTGCTAGCCAAATTTCTGCAACTTCCTCCATCAATAATGACTTTGCAAGCCATGTTAGGACCAATAATAGCTTTGGTTTGAAACAAATTGCACCTTTGATGTTCAGGAGTAGGCACCACACTCAAGGAATTTTGGGTGCAAACAATAGATGGCATAGTAGTAGCATAAGCATCCAAAGGAGAATCACTCAAATAGCCATCATCATCATCAATATCATTAGGATCAACATCATCACCTGTCTCATACTCATTGTTCTCATTGATCACCATCACTTTTGTATTTGGACAATCCCTCTTAAAGTGCCCTTTTCCCCCACATGCGTGGCATGAAATATCTCTTGTTCTTGATGTAGAAGCACTTGAACCCGTGGTACTCACACTTGGTTGTGATGGTTTCTTTGAAATTGAAGAACTAGGCTCGGGTTTAGAAGAAGAAGCACCTCGAAAACTTGAAGATGGTGGTGGTGGAGGAGGTGCACTAGGCATAGAAGATGATCTCATAGGAAATCTAGCCCTTGTTCTATTAGTAATTTTTGCCTCCTCAATGATATGTGCTTCGGCCTCCCTTGCATGGTGTAATAACTCATGGATATTTTGATATTGATGATGCCTCACAATGCCTTTGATTTTGTAGTTCAAACCCGAAAGGAATCTTTGCATTGTTTGCTCCAATTGTTCTCTCACACGTGCCCTTTGCATAATTAACTCCATCTCTTGATAATAAGCATCAACACTCATAGTTCCTTGCCTCAATTGTTGCAATTGATCAAATTGTTGCCTTATGTAATTTGGTGGAACAAATCTATCTCTCATGATCCTCTTCATGGTGTTCCAAGTGACAATGGGCAATTCTCCATCTTCTTGTCTCTTCCTCAAAAGCTCATCCCACCATCTAAGAGCATAACCATCAAACTCACTTGAAGCCAATTTTATCTTTCTATCCTCATTGTACTCATGCATTCTCCATAGTTTCTCCATCTTCAACTCCCATAGCAAGTATTCTTCCACATCCATAGTATCAAAGCTAAATGATGGAATAGAAAATTTAGGCTTACTCAAACCATCTTCTCTAGGATTTGCTTGTACCACATTGTTTGGCATTCTTCTTTCTCCAAAGTTTTGGTTTCGGCCATGATATCCTCCTAGGCCTCTATCTTCTCTATTTCGGCCATTAACTTGATTTCTTGCACCAATAGCTTCCAATCCATTATTAGCATCACTATGGACACTAGCATTGTCATCATCAACAAGAGGCAATCTTGCTTGAATCATGGTTTGAAGTCCAGCAAGGGTAGTATTCATTTGAGCAATAGAATCATGAATTGATCTCACTTCCCCTCCATTAGTCTCGGCCAATTTGTGTGTGGCCTCCATCTTGGTCTCCATAGCTTGGAGAGCCTCATATAAGGGATCACATGCATCTTGAACAAATTGTTTGAGTCCATTATGATTGTCCACTATCTCCTTTGCCAAAACATCCCTAAGAGCCTCATACTCTCTCCAATTAACTCCCTCCTTATGGTCCTTCTTTTGCTGCACAAGAGCACCACTAGAAAGATCCATTAGTAGGTTAGTGTAATAGAAACAAGTATAGGTTGTGGCGCCTCTCACAACTCACTCAAAAATCTAGCAAGACAATAGGATATCTTACCACTCCAAAGTGAATAGAGATACTTACCACAAGTAGAGGCAATTAAAGTACTTTGGTGTGAAGAAGAGAATACCCAGGTTTTTAACTCTCACAAAGGCAAACAAGGTTATTTAGTGGGGCTTGGTATGGATACCTAACAATCACCAAAGTAACAATCCTATTTGCTGTCTTGTGAAGATATAAAAATACCCAAGGAAACTCACACAATATGGAGACAAATGTGGCAATGCAATATGTGGATGAGTTTTGCAATGCACTAGAAAGTCACTAGCTAGGCTCTTATTGACAGGCACAAGATTGCTCAATGAAAAACCAAGTGTCACAATGGCAAGCTCAACTAGTAAACAATAGCAATGATATGGCCTCCTTGCACTTTTTGCTTCTCTCTTTTCTCTTTTCTATTTTTTTTTATACTTTTTGCTTTTTCTATTTTTTTGAATTTTTCAATGGCCTTACACTAAGCTAGGAGCAACAATTAACCAAACACAAGTGAACACAATGGTGGTGATGAAAAATGAGCAACCTGTCAGAGCACAAAATAGCTATATTTGTGGGCAAGTTCCTATTAAAATGCTGTAGAAAGGCTGTGGCTAAGGTTCACAAGGTATGGAGGTGATGGTCCTAGTGATGAAAAACAGGAAATAAAAGAGATAACAACAGAATTCTAGGGGAAAAATGACTTAAAACAGCTCACGACAACAACTAGTACTCACGGCAGCAAAACAGCACGTTTTGGATCCAAGGCAGCGTGTACGGCAGAGAAACAGATGCTTTTTGTGCCACGGCAGACTCACAGCAGGACGCAGAGATCACGGCAGCAAAACTGCCAATTCTTGTGCCGCGTCAGCGCGCGAGACAGAAAAACAGCCGATTGATAACCGTGTTACACGAAAATTCCTGCGCGCGCGTGTTACGTGAAGCAGTAGGTCACGGCAGCGATTCGGCGAGGAAGTGTGCCGCGGCAGCGCGCGGTGCTATGGTTGGTGTGCTGTGAGACGGGCGCGAGGGGCGTTTTGTAAGCGTGTTACACGCAAGTCCGAGAGCGACTAGGGCTCGGTAGCGAAACGATGGCGG
The DNA here is from genome assembly GCA_028641055.1 of Alopecurus myosuroides. Lineage (NCBI taxonomy): Eukaryota > Viridiplantae > Streptophyta > Magnoliopsida > Poales > Poaceae > Alopecurus > Alopecurus myosuroides. Next base: position 243,309,772 of record CM054061.1, read on the forward strand.
CAACGTTTTTGCGCAAAAGTGTGCCGCGGTAGCGTGCTGTGGTGGATAGATATGGTAGGTATGCTGCGGTAAGGTGGGGGGGTTTTGGTAGGTGTATATGGATGGAATCCGAGTATGGGTAGGATCCGAACACGGCAGGGAAACGCGTGAGTTGGCTGCCGTGGTAGGATAAGGGGTAAGCTCGGATTGGTGATGGATATGGGAGGTGGAAGCGATTTTTTTTTGTTGTTTTTGATATAATGCGACTAGATGAACAAAGAAACCTAGATCTAGCCGAAAACAAAAGATCTAAAAAAGGGAAAAAGCAACACAAAAACTAACACAAAGACAGCAAAAGTACTGAAACTAAGGTGATATCTAGGTTAAGGCAATGACTAGAACTATTTTTGTGGGGCAATTTTCTGGATAGGAAATAAAAACACTCAAATCTAAAGGGAAATTGATAGCTCACCGAGGCAACCTGAAAATCTGATACCAAGATGATAAGGGGTGGCCCAATCTTCTCAGTGAACTCACAGATAACTTCTGTATGATAACTAGTGCGCCACTAAGAACTCTCCCGGCTGATCCCTGATGCCAATGCAAAAGATAGCAACCCCAAGGATATTCTCAACTCCACACTCTTGCACAAGTAATCCACCGACTACAAGTGGTTCTGTACCGTCTTATTCCCAGTGGAACAGCAGGTATCACGTAAAGTTTGCAGAAGAACTTCCAGATGAAAGGCTTACAAGCAGTTTCAATCTAGAGGTCTAGGGTTTTTGGTTTTAACGTAGTCTGATTGATCCACACGCAGGTGGCCAACATATATAGGTGGAGAGGGTGCGGCCACAAGGCTCCTTGCGCAAGCACAACCCTCCCTACTAGGATTAGGACTCCTACTAGGACTAGAACTCACAAATATGGATACAAACCGATTCCCACACAAGGAATTCGGCCACTATAGTTATGGAAACCAAACCTAACACTATTATGGCGCATAGATCTTCTATGTGGGCGCCCTCCTCTTGCTTTTCCATCAATGAGTGCATTTCACCTTGTGGAGGCACTCATCCCCTTGTGAAATAATAATTGCCATGCTTGTTTTCATCATCCTTAGCACTTGATCACCATCTCCTCTTCTAGCTCATCTCCATCCATGTGTATCTTCTCTCCATGATCTCCATTAATGTTTGTGTTATCAATAAACCTAAGAACACATAGATGCAATGATTTAGGTAGTATAAAGTTCTCACAATTATAAACATTATACTCAAGTAGGAGTGAATTCACCTGTTGTTGAAGTAGCTTGGTTCTTGATCTTGTCATTGGACCAATTCTAACCTCATTAGCTTTGATTGGAGGATCTTCATGTTCAACAATAGGTGAAGAGCTAGGGATGTCCTCATCAAAAACACTCGGGAGTAAAAACTGCATCCAGCCTGAACTAACTTCGTTTATTTACGGCAGATTTCGATGCTCAAAATCCGCAAATTCTTTTGGGAAATTTTTCATTTTTCACTTTTAGTTTTCAGGTTCGATTGAAATAGTTTTTCTCTAGTTTATTTTGCAATTTTTCTTCCCGGCACAGATTTTACTCGTTTTCTCTGCCGCCTCGAACCTAGTCCTACATGGATTCCTATCGAGGGCAGCGATTTTGGTCAGTTTCACTACCGCGTCCACGAGCTCGCTACAAAGCAACGTGCGCGCCACTTCTTCCCGGCAAAAAATGGGCCAATTCTCTGCCCTGGTCATGTTTTTGCCGCCAGGACACATAGACACGATGTTTTCCTACCGCGACGGCACAATTTTTGTCCGTTTTCATGCCGCGGGATAGCACATGTTCTAGTCATTTTCCGTAGTTTTTGGCCCGGTTTTGGTAAGGCAACTTTGACCGGCCATAACTTTTGCACACGATCTCCGTTTTTTTACGCACGAGTACTCAAAACGCTCGGGAGTAAAAAGTGCATCTAGCCTGAACTCACTTCGTCTGTTTACGGCAGTTTTCGACGCTCAAAATTGATACGGGCATCTGTTGGTTAGCACGCTAGGACAATAAACTACGATGTATAATGTCTAAGGCCTGCGAGCCGCATGTGTTGGCCGAGTCTTCTAAATGGGCCGGTTTGTAGGATCGAGTCAGTATTGGTTTGGGTTTGTCCAACCGACTAGGGGTTGGCCTCTTATATAAAGAGAGCCAAGGCCTAGGGTTTTAGACAGGTTGAAAATTATGTAGAACTAAAAGTTCCAGGTTACCACCGTCCCTAGAGGATCGGCGTGTAGGCGGCGTCTCGGACGTTCGTCAGTTATCTTTGCAAATAAAGGTGCGAGTGTTCTTGGATCTGCCAAGAGGGTTCGTGCGTGGGTCGGGGGCTCTTGGATCTGCCTTGAGTTGTCGAGCTTGGTGTGAAATAAAGGTGCGAGTGTTCTTGGATCTGCCAAGAGGGTTCGTGCGTTTCTCGCCTAAATCTATCCATGTTCTTCAGGTTACGTGTATCGCTCACGTGATTGGGAGAATAGTTATCTCGGTGGTTCTTGCGGTGAAAGATCGGGCAAACGAATACATCATGTGGTATCAGAGCGCCAGGTTGATCACCGCGAGGTTCGTCTAGTCAAAGATCAATCAGCAGGTTTGCAAAAGATCTATAGATTGATTTTTCCTGGGACGTGTTGCATCGGCGAGTTGGCGCGTTGAGCATCTCGGCGAGTCGGAGAACAGAATCGGAAGTCGCGTCACACGTGTGGAGTCTAATTGGTTTTCTCCTTGTGTTGCGATGGAAAGTGAAGAGATCTGCTAGAAAGAGGCATCGCGTGTGGCCGGGATGTCTCCTTCCTTCGGTAGCCTCGTGCTGGGCAGCCAAAGAAAAAGGAAAGGAGCATCAGGGATCTGTGTACGGAATAGAAAAGGATACAGGAGATCTGATCAGTTTGGACTTTCCATGTTCCGTGGTGTGATCAAGTAAAAAAAAGGAATATAGACAAAGGGAGAGAAGGTGTTCGGATCGGATTGGATGTCTTCCACTTGTGTACGTGAAGGAAAAAATTAGTACCAGATCAAGTTTTGGCAGTGCATGGAGCAATAAATAAAGGAACCAAACAATGGAGTACGTGAGCTGGTGGGACATTGGACCAGATTTTGCTTTGGACGGTTGTTTTCGCTGGTACATGGATTCGATTAGGCACAAAAAAAAACAATAGAAAAGGAAGCAAACAGTTTTGGTTGGTTTGTGCTGACTGGTACGTGATATTGTTGCGGGCCAGCGTAAAAAAAAGTCTGCACGAGCCTATTTCCCTTAAAGATTATTTTTGCAGAATTTTGCCACGGACACGAGAAAGGACACGAAGACAAAATAAAAAGAGACACAAATTTATATTTTTACGGACGGTGAACTTGGTTCATTTGGATTCAAGAGGTGCAGGAATCTGTCCTGTTTGTCTTGGATGATGCACTCAGTTGACCTCCACTATTTCAGATTACATCCGTGAGCGTATTCAGCTTACTTGGATCCTTGGGGTACAGGAGTCTGTCCTGCTGTGTCAGGGGTGGTTTGCATGGTGCGTTTACAGATGCAATTTGACAGATTATGTGTATAAATCATGTTGGTGGTGCCAAACATGGATGGCGCCAAGAACAAGTCTAGCTAGCCGAGAGAGAGGATGTGGTGTGGCAGGCAAGCAAGACTTGAGGATGTAGAAGCGTGGCGATATGATAATTTGACGCCACAAGCGCCGGAGAAGACCTTCTGGCGTTGAGGACAACGCCTTTTGAAGAAAGGGAGGATGATACGGGCATCTGTTGGTTAGCACGCTAGGACAATAAACTACGATGTATAATGTCTAAGGCCTGCGAGCCGCATGTGTTGGCCGAGTCTTCTAAATGGGCCGGTTTGTAGGATCGAGTCAGTATTGGTTTGGGTTTGTCCAACCGACTAGGGGTTGGCCTCTTATATAAAGAGAGCCAAGGCCTAGGGTTTTAGACAGGTTGAAAATTATGTAGAACTAAAAGTTCCAGGTTACCACCGTCCCTAGAGGATCGGCGTGTAGGCGGCGTCTCGGACGTTCGTCAGTTATCTTTGCAAATAAAGGTGCGAGTGTTCTTGGATCTGCCAAGAGGGTTCGTGCGTGGGTCGGGGGCTCTTGGATCTGCCTTGAGTTGTCGAGCTTGGTGTGAAATAAAGGTGCGAGTGTTCTTGGATCTGCCAAGAGGGTTCGTGCGTTTCTCGCCTAAATCTATCCATGTTCTTCAGGTTACGTGTATCGCTCACGTGATTGGGAGAATAGTTATCTCGGTGGTTCTTGCGGTGAAAGATCGGGCAAACGAATACATCAAAAATCCCCAAATTCATGCGGGAACATTTTCATTTTTCCACTTTTCGTTTTCAGGTTCGACTGAAATAGTTTTTCTCTAGTTTATTTTGCAATTTTTCTTCCTGGCACAGATTTTCCTTGTTTTCTCTGCCGCGCCGAACCTAGTCCTACACGGATTCCTATCGAGGGCAGCGATTTTGGTCAGTTTCACTGCCGCGTCCACGAGCTCGCTACAAAGCAATGTGCGCGCCACTTCTGCCCGGGAAAAAACAAGCTAATTCTCTGCCATGGTCATGTTCTACCGCCAATACACATAGACACGATGTTTTCCTACCGCGACGGCACAATTTCTGCCCGTTTTCCTGTCGCGGGATAGCACGGGTTCTAGTCAATTTCCGTAGTTTTTGGCCCGGTTTTGGTAAGGCAACTTTGCTCGGCCATAACTTTTGCACACGAACTCCGTTTTGGACGCACGAGTACTCAAAACACTCGGGAGTAAAAAGTGCATCCAGCCTGAACTAACTTCGTCTATTTACGGCAGATTTCGATGCACAAAATCCCCAAATTCGTTTGGGAAATTTTTCATTTTCCACTTTTAGTTTTCAGGTTTGATTGAATTAGTTTTTTCTCTAGTTTATTTTGAAATTTTTCTTCTCGGCACAGATTTTACTCGTTTTCTCTGTCGCGCCGAACCTAGTCCTACACGGATTCCTACCGAGGGAAGCGATTTTGGTCAGTTTCGCTGCCGCGTCCACGATCTCGCTACAAAGCAACATCCGCGCCACTTCTGCCCGACAAAAAACGGGCTAATTCTCTGCCGTGGTCAAGTTCTGCCGCCAGGACACATAGACACGATGTTTTCAAACCGCGACGGCACAATTTTTGTCCGTTTTCGTGCCGCGGGATAGCACGGGTTCTAGTCAATTTCCGTAGTTTTTGGCCCGGTTTTGGTAAGGCAACTTTGACCGGCCATAACTTTTGCACACGATCTCCGTTTTTTACGCACGAGTACTAAAAACGCTCGGGAGTAAAAAGTGCATCTAGCATGAACTCACTTCGTCTGTTTCCGGCAGTTTTCGACGCTCAAAATCCCCAAATTCGTGCGGGAACATTTTCATTTTTCCACTTTTAGTTTTCAGGTTTGACTGAAATAGTTTTTCTCTAGTTTATTTTGCAATTTTTCTTCCCGACACAGATTTTCCTCGTTTTCTCTGCCACGCCGAACCTAGTCCTACACGGATTCCTACCGAGGGCAGCGATTTTGGTCAGTTTCGCTGCCGTGTCCACGAGCTCGCTACAAAGCAACGTGCGCGCTACTTCTGCTTGGCTAAAAACGGGCTAATTCTCTGCCGTGGTCATGTTCTGCCGCTAGGCCACATAGACACGACGTTTTCCTACCGCGACGCCACAATTTCTGCCCGTTTTCCTGCCGTTTTGGTAAGGCAACTTTGATCGGCCATAACTTTTGCACACGAACTCCGTTTTAGACGCACGAGTACTCAAAACACTCGGGAGTAAAAACTGCATCCAGCCTGAACTAACTTCGTCTATTTACGGAAGATTTCGATGCTCAAAATCCCCAAATTCTTTTGGGAAATTTTTCATTTTCCACTTTTAGTTTTCAGGTTCGATTGAAATAGTTTTTCTCTAGTTTATTTTGCAATTTTTCTTCCCGGCACAGATTTTACTCGTTTTCTCTGCCGCCTCGAACCTAGTCCTACATGGATTCCTATCGAGGGCAGCGATTTTGGTCATTTTCACTACCGCGTCCACGAGCTCGCTACAAAGCAACGTGCGCGCCACTTCTGCCCGGCAAAAAACGGGCTAATTCTCTGCCCTGGTCATGTTTTTGCCGCCAGGACACATAGACACGATGTTTTCCTACCGTGACGGCACAATTTTTGTCCGTTTTCGTGCCGCGGGATAGCACAGGTTCTAGTCATTTTCCGTAGTTTTTGGCCCGGTTTTGGTAAGGCAACTTTGACCGGCCATAACTTTTGCACACGATCTCCGTTTTTTTACGCACGAGTACTCAAAACGCTCGGGAGTAAAAAAGTGCATCTAGCCTGAACTCACTTCGTCTGTTTACGGCAGTTTTCGACGCTCAAAATCCCCAAATTCATGCGGGAACATTTTCATTTTTCCACTTTTCGTTTTCAGCTTCGACTGAAATAGTTTTTCTCTAGTTTATTTTGCAATTTTTCTTCCTGGCACAGATTTTCCTTGTTTTCTCTGCCGCGCAAAACCTAGTCCTACACGGATTCCAATCGAGGGCAGCGATTTTGGTCAGTTTCGCTGCCGCGTCCACGAGCTCGCTACAAAGCAACGTGCGCGCCACTTCTGCCAGGCAAAAAATGGGCCAATTCTCTGCCCTGGTCATGTTTTTGCCGCCAGGACACATAGACACGATGTTTTCCTACCGCGACGGCACAATTTTTGTCCGTTTTCGTGCCGCGGGATAGAACAGGTTCTAGTCATTTTCCGTAGTTTTTGGCCCGGTTTTCGGAAGGCAACTTTGACCGGCCATAACTTTTGCACACGATCTCCGTTTTTTTACGCACGAGTACTCAAAACGCTCGGGAGTAAAAAGTGCATCTAGCCTGAACTCACTTCGTCTGTTTATGGCAGTTTTCGACGCTCAAAATCCCCAAATTCGTGCGGGAACATTTTCATTTTTCCACTTTTCGTTTTCAGGTTTGACTGAAATAGTTTTTCTCTAGTTTATTTTGCAATTTTTCTTCCTGGCACAGATTTTCCTTGTTTTCTCTGCTGCGCCGAACCTAGTCCTACACGGATTCCTATCGAGGGTAGCGATTTTGGTCAGTTTCACTGCCGCGTCCACGAGCTCGCTACAAAGCAACGTGCGCGCCACTTCTGCCCGGGAAAAAACGGGCTAATTCTCTGCCGTGGTCATGTTCTACCGCCAAGACACATAGACACGATGTTTTCCTACCGCGACGGCACAATTTCTGCCCGTTTTCCTGCCGCGGGATAGCACGGGTTCTAGTCAATTTCCGTAGTTTTTGGCCCCGTTTTGGTAAGGCAACTTTGCTCGGCCATAACTTTTGCACACGAACTCCGTTTTAAACGCACGAGTACTCAAAACACTCGGGAGTAAAAAGTGCATCCAACCTGAACTAACTTCGTCTATTTACGGCAGATTTCGATGCACAAAATCCCCAAATTCGTTTGGGAATTTTTTCATTTTCCACTTGATGAGGACATCCTTAGCTCTTCACCTATTGTTGAACATGAAGATCCTCCAATTAAAGCTAATGAAGTAAGGATTGGTCCAATGACAAGATCAAGAACCAAGCTACTACAACAACAGGTGAATTCACTCCTACTTGAATATAATGTTTATAATAGTGAGAACTTTATACTACCTAAGTCCTTGCATTTGTGTGTTCTTAGGTATATTGATAACACAAGCATGAATGAAGATCATGGAGAGGAGACACACAAAGATGAGCATGGACTAGAAGAGGAGATGTAGATCAAGTGCTAGTGTGGTGAAAACAATCATAATGATGACAAGGGGATGAGTGCCTCCACAAGGTCAAATGCACTCATGGAAGGACAAGGAAAGAGGTGGCGCCCACATGAAGTCCAATGCGCCCCCCAAGTCCTAATTGGAGTAGTATTGGTGTGTATACCAATGTGGCCGAATTCCTTTGTGTGTGGAATCGGTTTGTATCCATAATTGTGTGTCCTAGTCCTAGTAGGAGTCCTAGTCCTAGTAGGGGGAGGGTTGCTTGCGCAAGGAACCCTTGTGGCCGCACCCCCTCCACCTATATATGTGTTCCACCTTCGTGTGGATTAATCAGACTACGTTAAAAACCAAAAACCCTAGACCTCTAGATTGAAAGTGCTTGTAAGCCATTCATCTGGAAGTTCATCTACAAACTTTACGTGATACCTGCTGTTCCACTGGGAATAAGACGGTACAGTACCACTTGTAGTCGGTGGATTACTTGTGCAAGAGTGTGGAGTTGAGAATATTCTTGGGGTTGCTATCTTTTACATTGGCATCAGGGATCAGCCGGGAGAGTTCTTAGTGGCGCACTAGTTATCATACAGAAGTTATCTGTGAGTTCACTGAGAAGATTGGGCCACCCATTATCATCTTGGTATCAGATTTACAGGTTGCCTCGGTGAGCTATCATATTTTACCCTTTACTTTGAGTGTTTTTATTCCTATCCAGAAAATTGCCCCACAAAAATAGTGTTAGTCATTGCCATAGCCTAGATATCATCTTAGTTTTCAATTACTAGTGTTGTCTTTGTGTTAGATTTGTGTTGCTTTTTATCTTTTTTAGATCTCTTGTTTTCGGCTAGGTTTAGGTTTCTTTTTCATCTAGTCGAAATTCTATCAAGAAACTACAAAAAAATCCGCTGCACACCCACCATATTCCATCCAATCCGATTCCACCTAGAAATCCTACCGTGGCACAGTTTTGGTGATTTTCCTGCCGTACCGCACCCACCAATCCACTTCCTACCCTCACTCGGAAACCCACCGTAACGCGCTTACCAAATCCGCCCCACACCCCGCAGCGCTCTTACCAAATTCCGCCCTGCGCGCTGCCGCGGTACGCGTTTTGCGCAAATCGCTGCCGCCACCGTCCCCGCTTCCTGCTCGGTATCGGATTCGACCCCTTGTCTCACGCTTACAAAAAGGCCTGCGCGCACCGTATCACGCTTACCTTTTCGCTCCCCTGCGCGCTGCCGCGGCACAAAAACTGCTTCGTTTCGCTGTCGCCGTGTACTGCTGCTGCCGTGAGCTGTAACCTGCGCGCGCTAGTTTTCTGCTGTAACACGGTTACCAATCGCTGTAACGCGAGCGTCTGCGCTGCCGTGGCAGAGAAAAGTGTCCGTTTTGCTGCCGTGGACTATAGTTGCTGCCGTGAGAGTTTGGAGTTAGTTTTCACATAGAATCTTTTGCACTTTCTTTTATTTTCCCGTCTTCTTCACTAGGACCAATACATCCACTCTTTGTGAACCTTAGCCACAGCCTTTCTACAGCATTCAAATAGGAACTTGCCCACAAGTATAGCTATTTTGTGCTCTGACAGGTTGCTCATATCTCATTACTACCATTGTGTTCACTTGTGTTTGGTTAATTGTTGCTCCTAGCTTAGTGTAAGGCCATTGGAAAAATACAAAAAAATAGAAAAAGCAAAAAGTATAAAAAAAAGAGAAAAGAGAGAAGCAAAAAGTGCAAAGAGGCCATATCATTGCTAGTGTTTACTAGTTGAGCTTGCCATTGTGACACTTGGTTTTTCATTGAGCAATCTTGTGCCTGTCAATAAGAGCCTAGCTAGTGACTTTCTAGTGCATTGCAAAATTCATCCACATATTGCATTGCCACATTTGTCTCCATATTGTGTGAGTTTCCTTGGCTATTTTTATATCTTCACAAGACAGCAAATAGGATTGTTACTTTGGTGATTGTTAGGTATCCATACGAAGCCCCACTAAATAACCTTGTTTGCCTTTGTGAGAGTTAAAAACCTGGGTATTCTCTTCTTCACACCAAAGCACATTAATTGCCTCTACTTGTGGTAAGTATCTCTATTCACTTTGGAGTGGTAAGATATCCTATTGTCTAGCACCATTTTGAGTGAGTTGTGAGAGAGCACCACAACCTATACTTGATTTTATTTTACTAACCTACTAATGGCTCCTTCTAGTGATGATCTTGTGCAGCAAAAGAAGGACCATAATGAAGGAGTAAATTGGAGAGAGTATGAGGCTTTGAGAGATGTGTTGACAAATCAAATCAAGGAAAATCATCAAGATATCAAGCACTTTGTGACAGATGCTTGTGATCCAGTATATGATGCTCTCCAAGCTATGGAGACCAAGATAGAAGAGACACATAAAGTGGCCGAAACCAATAATAGAGAAGTGACTTCTATCAACAATTCTATTGCCCAACTTGCTACAACACTTGCTGGCCTTCAAACAATGATCCAAGAAAGACTCCCAATTATTGATGATGATATTGCTAGTGTCCATAGTGATGCTAATAATGGAGTAGAAGCTATTGGTGCAAGAAATCATGTTCATAGCCGAAATAGAGAAGAGAGAGGCCAAGGAGGATATCATGCCCGAGCCCAAAATTTTGGAGCAAGGAGAGTGCCCAACAATGTGATCCAAGAAAATCCAAGAGAGGATGGTTTGAGTAAGCCTAAATTTTCTATTCCATCATTTAGCTTTGATACTATGGATGTGGAAGAATACTTGCTATGGGAGTTGAAGATTGAGAAGCTATGGAGAATGCATGAGTACAATGAGGATAGAAAAATCAAATTGGCATCTAGTGAGTTTGATGGATATGCTCTTAGATGGTGGGATGAGCTTTTGAGGAAGAGACAAGAAGATGGAGAATTGCCCATTGTCACTTGGAACACCATCAAGAGGATCATGAGAGATAGATTTGTTCCACCAAATTACATAAGGCAACAATTTGATCAATTGCAACAATTGAGGCAAGGAACTATCAGTGTTGATGCTTATTATCAAGAGATGGAGCTAATTATCCAAAGGGCACGTGTGAGAGAACAATTCGAGCAAACAATGCAAAGATTTCTCTCGGGTTTGAACTACAAAATCAAGGGCATTGTGAGGCATCACCAATATCAAAATATTCATGAGTTACTACACCATGCAAGGGAGGCCGAAGCACATATCATTGAGGAAGCAAAAATTTCTACAAGAACAAGGGCTAGATTTCCAATGAGATCATCTTCTATGCCTAGTGCACCTCCTCCACCACCATCATCTTCAAGTTTTAGAGGTGCTACTTCTTCTAAACCCGAGCCTAGTACCTCTATTGCAAAGAAACCATCACAACCTAGTGTGAGTACCACGGGTTCAAGTGCTTCTACTTCAAGAACTAGAGATATTTCATGTCACACATGTGGAGAAAAGGGGCACTTCAAGAGGGATTGTCCAAATACAAAAGTGATGGTGATCAATGAGAACAATGAGTATGAGACAGGTGATGATGTTGATCCTAATGATATTGATGATGATGATGGCTATTTGAGTGATACTCCTTTGGATGCTTATGCTACTACTATGCCATCTATTATTTGCACACAAAATTCATTGAGTGTGGTGCCTAGTCCTGAACATCAAAGGTGCAATCTATTTCAAACAAAGGTTGTTATTGGTCCCAACATGGCTTGCAAAGTCATTATTGATGGAGGGAGTTGCAGAAATTTGGCTAGCAAAGATCTATGTGCAAAACTCAATTTGAAATATATGCCACACCCTTCTCCTTATCATATCCAATGGTTGAGTAGCACGGGACAAATGAAGGTTTCTCATATGGTGAGAGTGGAGTTTCAAATTGGACCTTACAAGGATATTATTGAGTTTGATGTGGTGCCCATGACAGTTTTCCACTTATTATTGGGAAGACCTTGGCAATTTGATAGAAGTGTGAAGCATGAAGGGAGAGCAAATACTTATGAGCTATATGATCATGGGAAGACTATTATTTTGAGGCCTATGAATCCACAACTAATAGTACAAGAGTCCCAATACAAATATGATATGATAGTGGAAAAAGAAAGAGAGAGGGATGAGGGAACACCAAAAATACAAGCCATGGGGAGGGATAACAAAACCAATTCGAGTGGTAAAAAGAGAGAGAACCTATTATGCATGTTAGCCACCAAAGAGGATTTGAGGGAATTTCGAGATGATCCTACATTAGTACCTATTGTGCTCATTCACAAGGGAGAGATTTTGGTTTCTAATGACATGACCCCTATTCCTCTTGGTGTTTCTAATGTTTTGCAGGATTTTGAGGATGTTTTTCCACAAGATGTACCTTCGGGATTACCACCATTGAGAGGCATTGAACATCAAATTGATTTAATTCCCGGAGCATCTTTCCCAAACCGAGCTCCTTATAGAACCAATCCACAAGAAACAAAGGAGATACAAAGACAAGTGCAAGAACTATTGGACAAAGGTTATATTCGGGTTAGTCTTTCTCCTTGTGCAGTTCCCGTTATTTTGGTTCCTAAGAAAGATGGTACTTGGCGCATGTGTGTAGATTGTAGAGCAATTAATAACATCACTATTCGTTATCGTCATCCTATACCACGTTTAGATGACATGTTAGATGAATTAAGTGGTGCTACTCTTTTCTCTAAAAATTATTTGCGTAGTGGATACCATCAAATAAGCATGAAAGAGGGTGATGAATGGAAAACTGCTTTTAAGACAAAATTTGGTTTATATGAGTGGTTAGTAATGCCCTTTGGTTTAACTAATGCACCTAGTACTTTCATGAGATTAATGAACCATATTTTGAGAGATTTTATTGGAAGATTTGTGGTAGTTTATTTTGATGATATTCTCATATATAGCCACAATGAACATGAACACATGGATCATATTAGACAAGTTTTGCAAGTGCTAAGAAATAATAAATTGTATGGTAATCTTGAGAAGTGCACTTTTTGCAAAGATAAGGTCATATTTCTTGGTTATGTTGTTTCTAAGCATGGAATTGAGGTCGATCAATCTAAAATTGAAGCTATTCGGAATTGGCCAATTCCAACTAATGTGAGTCAAGTTAGAAGTTTTAATGGGCTTGCTAGTTTCTATAGAAGATTTGTGCCTAATTTTAGTACAATTTCTGCCCCTTTAAATGATCTAACTAAAAAGGGTGTAAATTTCGAGTGGGGGTGTTGCTCAAGATATTGCTTTTGATACTTTGAAGGAGAAGTTGATTTCGGCCCCACTTTTGATGCTACCTAATTTTGATAAACAATTTGAAATTGAGTGTGATGCTAGTGGCATAGGTATTGGAGGTGTGCTCATGCAAAATAAACAACCTATTGCCTACTTTTCTGAAAAATTGAATGGTGCACAATTGAATTACTCCGTTTATGATAAAGAATTGTATGCACTTGTGAGAGTTTTAGAGGTGTGGAAACATTATTTGTGGCCTAAAGAATTTATTATACATAGTGATCATGAAGCATTGAAATTCTTAAAGTGCCAATCTAATTTGAATAAGAGACATGCTAAGTGGGTTGAGTTTATTGAATCTTTTCCATACATCATAAAACATAAAAAGGGATTGGATAATGTAGTTGCCGATGCTTTGTCAAGAAAGAATATGTTACTATCAAATATGGAGATTAAAGTTTCGGGTTTGGAGAATATTAGAGATTTATATGATGAAGATAATGAGTTTTCTATGCCATTTAATAAATATACTAATGTTAAGGCGTGGGACAAATTTCACATACATGATGGGTACTTGTTTAGAGCTAACAAATTATGTATTCCCGAGTGTTCTTTGCGTTTGTTCTTAATCTAGGAATCTCATAGTGGAGGATTGATGGGACACTTTGGAAGAGAGAAGACATTGCTTATGTTAGCGGAGAATTTTTATTGGGCACATATGAGGAGAGATGTGTATAGATTGGTGCAAAGATGCATTACTTGCAACAAGTCCAAATCAAAGCTCAAGCCCCACGGTTTGTACACTCCATTACCATCACCTAGTACACCATGGGAGGATATAAGTATGGATTTCGTTTTGGGCTTGCCAAGGACAAAAAGAGGACATGATTCTATCTTTGTGGTAGTGGATCGATTTTCAAAGATGGCTCACTTCATTGCTTGCCACAAGAGTGATGATGCTTCTCACATTGCAAATTTATTCTTTCGGGAAATTGTGAGAATACATGGAGTGCCAAGAACAATTGTTTCCGATAGAGATGTCAAGTTCATAAGTTACTTTTGGAAGACACTTTGGGGTAAGCTTGGCACGAAGCTATTATTTTCTACTACTTGCCACCCCCCAACCGATGGACAAACCGAGGTGGTTAATAGGACATATCTACATTGCTAAGAGGTATGATCAAGAAGAATTTGAAGGAGTGGGAGGAGTGTTTGCTCCATGTGGAATTTGCATATAATAGAGCCATGCATTCAACTACTCAATTATGTCCTTTTGAGGTGGTTTATGGTTTGAAGCCAATTACTCCTCTTGATTTATTACCACTTCCGTTACATGAGAGAATTAATATGGAGGCATCCAAGAGGGCTGATTTTGTGAAGAAGATACATGAGAAGACAAAGGAAGCTATAGAGAAGAGAGGAAAGAATGTGGCCGAGAGGGTGAACAAGAAGAGGAAAGAAGTAATTTTTCACCCCGGAGATATGGTTTGGGTACATTTTCGAAAAGATAGGTTTCCGACATTGCGAAAATCCAAGTTGATGCCTAGAGGAGCCGGCCCTTACAAAGTTATTTCTAGGATCAATGACAATGCATACAAGATTGACCTCCCAATTGATGAGTTTGGTGTTAGCAATTCTTTTAATGTGGACGATTTGACACCTTACCATGGAGATGATTTAGCATCGAGGTCGATGCCTTTTCAAGAGGGGGAGGATGATGAGGACATCCCTAGCTCTTCACCTATTGTTGAACATGAAGATCCTCCAATTAAAGCTAATGAAGTAAGGATTGGTCCAATGACAAGATCAAGAACCAAGCTACTACAACAACAGGTGAATTCACTCCTACTTGAATATAATGTTTATAATAGTGAGAACTTTATACTACCTAAGTCCTTGTATTTGTGTGTTCTTAGGTTTATTGATAACACAAGCATGAATGAAGATCATGGAGAGGAGACACACAAGGATGAGCATGGACTAGAAGAGGAGATGTAGATCAAGTGCTAGTGTGGTGAAAACAATCATAATGATGACAAGGGGATGAGTGCCTCCACAAGGTCAAATGCACTCATGGAAGGACAAGGAAAGAGGTGGCGCCCACATGAAGTCCAATGCGCCCCCAAGTCCTAATTGGAGTAGTATTGGTGTGTATACCAATGTGGCTGAATTCCTTTGTGTGTGGAATCGGTTTGTATCCATAATTGTGAGTCCTAGTCCTAGTAGGAGTCCTAGTCCTAGTAGGGGGAGGGTTGCTTGCGCAAGGAACCCTTGTGGCCGCACCCCCTCCATCTATATATGTGTTCCACCTGCGTGTGGATTAATCAGACTACGTTAAAAACCAAAAACCCTAGACCTCTAGATTGAAACTGCTTGTAAGCCTTTCATCTGGAAGTTCATCTGCAAACTTTACGTGATACCTGCTGTTCCACTGGGAATAAGACGGTACAGTACCACTTGTAGTCGGTGGATAACTTGTGTAAGAGTGTGGAGTTGAGAATATCCTTGGGGTTGCTATCTTTTGCATTGGCATCGGGGATCAGCCGGGAGAGTTCTTAGTGGCGCACTAGTTATCATACATAAGTTATCTGTGAGTTCACTGAGAAGATTGGGCCACCCCTTATCACCACTTTTAGTTTTCAGGTTCGATTGAAATAGTTTTTTCTCTAGTTTATTTTGAAATTTTTCTTCTCGGCACAGATTTTACTCGTTTTCTCTGTCGCGCCGAACCTAGTCCTACACGGATTCCTACCGAGGGAAGCGATTTTGGTCAGTTTCGCTGCCGCGTCCACGAGCTCGCTACAAAGCAACATCCGCGCCACTTCTGCCCGACAAAAAACTGGCTAATTCTCTGCCGTGGTCAAGTTCTGCCGCCAGGACACATAGACACGATGTTTTCCTACCGCGATGGCACAATTTTTGTATGTTTTCGTGCCGCGGGATAGCACGGGTTGATACGGGGTGGCCCAATCTTCTCAGTGAACTCACAGATAACTTCTGAATTGATAACTAGTGCGCCACTAAGAACTCTCCGGCTGATCCCTGATGCCAATGCAAAAGATAGCAACCCAATGGATATTCTCAACTCCACACTCTTGCACAAGTAATCCACCGACTACAAGTGGTTCTGTACCGTCTTATTCCCAGTGGAACAGCAGGTATCACGTAAAGTTTGCAGATGAACTTCCAGATGAAAGGCTTACAAGCAGTTTCAATCTAGAGGTCTAGGGTTTTTGGTTTTAACGTAGTCTACCCTCCTATGCGCCCCAAGGGGAGAATATATGAGGGGGGGTGCGGCCACAAGGCTCTCCTTGCGCAAGCACCTAACCTAATTGGACTAGGACTCCTACTAGGACACCAACTGGATACAAACCGACCCAAACACAAAGGGTGCGGCCATATTGGTATGGAAACCAATCCTACTACTACTAGAACTCAATGTGGCGCATTGATGCTTCCTTGTGGGCGCCCTCCTCCTTCCTTGTCCATCCATGAATGTGAAACAACAATGTGGCATTGTTTTCCACACTTTAGTGCATTTGATCTTGTGGAGGCACCATCCCCATATCTTGATGAATAACAATTGTTCTATTGAAATAACAATTGTTATGAACTGTTTTCACCATCTTGCTTTATTGTTTTCACCATGTTCATGTGGTCTTCTATCAACTCTCTTGTGATCACATAATCCTTAGGCATGTCCTCATCATCCTCCCTTTCTTCAAGACAAGACGTCCTCGTCTTGTGATAATCTGAAAGTGGAAGAAACAAAAAGAACAAAGTGTATGCACCATATATGTATATATAATGGTACTCATTAGTTGTTAGCAAAACACAATATAGTGTATATATCATATGACCACGAAATTTGTATGAAAACCACACATAAAAATCATATTCTTTCGTCTCATGGCAATCAAAATTGCAAATATAAGTGTAGTTTAATTTACTAGTACATGTATCCAACCAATAGTGTGGTGAAATAAATATAGGTATAATATCATCTCTATAATCATCTATCCAAGAGAACACATGATGTAATTCGGCCACTTTAGCATAAGTAACACACATGTGATGTATCATAAAAATTTTATCCACATTATAATCACCAATCAAGTAAATTTTGAAACTATTATCATATGTGCTAGAATCATCATAACCAAATTTATCCATAGCATATTTCATATTAATTGGTTCTTTTAACATGTCATAGTATATAATATCACTAGAAGGTATCATAGCAAGTACTTCTTTATGTGAAACAAAAACCATATGGTGAAATTTCGAATTTATAAGTTTATATGGTTGAAAATTATCACATAATTCACTACTTGTAGTTATCAAACCGAAATCCATACCCTTATCAATACTAACCTCCTCATGTGTAGTAGGTATAATTTCCTCAATATCTTGTGTATTTGAAGGTTGTATCTCCCTTTCTTCAAAACTAACCTTCATATCACAAGCAAACATACTTGTATCCGTGGCATATTCCTTCAAATTGTGTGATGTTTCTTTGTGCTCCCTTTCTTCAATAGCAACCTGTGCACAAGAAACAACACTAGGAAAAATTATGGCATTAGTTAAAAGGCTCTTTCCACTCGAATTGGTGTTGCTCTCCTTCTCCATGGCTTGAATTTTGGGTGTTCCCTCATCCTTCTCTCTTTCTTTTTCTACTCTCATATCAATTTTGGATTGGGACTCTTGTATTATTTGTTGTGGAGTCATGGGCCTCAAAACAATAGTCTTCCCATGATGATATAGCTCATAAGTATTTGCTCTTCCTTCATGCTTCACACTTCTATCAAATTGCCAAGGTCTTCCCAATAAAAGATGGCAAACTGTCATGGGCACCACATCAAACTCAATGACATCCTTGTAAGGTCCAATTTGGAACTCCACTCTCACCATAAAAGAAACCTTCATTTGTCCCGTGCTACTCAACCATTGGATATGATAAGGAGAAGGGTGTGGCATATATTTCAAATTGAGTTTTGCACATAACTCTTTGCTAGCCAAATTTCTGCAACTTTCTCCATCAATAATGACTTTGCAAGCCATGTTGGGACCAATAACAGCCTTTGTTTGAAATAGAGTGCACCTTTGATTTTCAGGACTAGGCAACACACTCAAAGAATTTTGTGTGCATATAATAGATGGCAAAGTAGTAGCATAAGCATCCAAAGGAGTATCACTCAAAGAACCATCATCATCATCAAGGTCATTGGGATCAACATCATCACCTGTTTCATACTCATTATTCTCATTGATCACCATCACTTTTGTATTTGGACAATCCCTCTTGAAGTGCCCTTTTCCTCCACATGTGTGACATGTCATATCTCTATTCCTTGTAGTAGGAGCACTAGAACCTGAAGCACTTGCTGCTGGATGTGATGATTTCTTTGTATTAGACACACTAGGCTCGGGTTTGGATGATGGATCACCTCGAAAACTGGAAGATGGAATTGGTGGAGGTGGTGTACTAGGAGTGGTAGATGATCTCAATGGAAATCTATCCCTTGTTCTATTGGTAATTTTTGCTTCCTCAAGAATATGTGCTTCGGCCTCCCTTGCATGATGTAATAGCTCATGTATATTTTGATATTGGTGATGCCTCACAATGCCTTTGATTTTGTAGTTCAAACCCGAAAGGAATCTTTGCATTGTTTGCTCCAATTGTTCTCTCACACGTGCTCTTTGCATAATTAGTTCCATCTCTTGATAATAAGCATCAACACTCATAGTTCCTTGCCTCAATTGTTGCAATTGATCAAATTGTTGCCTTATGTAATTTGGTGGAACAAATCTATCTCTCATGATCCTCTTCATGTTATTCCAAGTGACAATGGGCAATTCTCCATCTTCTTGTCTCTTCCTCAAAAGCTCATCCCACCATCTAAGAGCATAACCATCAAACTCACTTGAAGCCAATTTGATCTTTCTATCCTCATTGTAGTCATGCATTCTCCATAATTTTTCCATCTTCAACTCCCATAGCAAGTATTCTTCCACATCCATATTATCAAAGCTAAATGATGGAATAGAAAATTTAGGCTTACTCAAACCATCTTCTCTAGGATTAGCTTGCACCACATTGTTTGGCATTCTTCTTTCTCCAAAATTTTGGTTTCGGCCATTATATCCTCCTAGGCCTCTTTCCTCTCTATTTCGGCCATGAACTTGATTTCTTGCACCAATAGCTTCCACTCCATTAATAGCATCACTATGGACACTAGCATTGTCATCATCAATAAGAGGCATTCTTGTTTGAATCATGGTTTGAAGTCCAGCAAGGGTAGTAGTCATTTGAGCAATAGAATCATGAATTGATCTCACTTCCCCTCCATTAGTCTCGGCCAATTTGTGTGTGGCCTCCATCTTGGTCTCCATAGCTTGGAGAGCCTCATATAAGGGATCACATGCATCCTGAACAAATTGTTTGAGTCCATTATGATTGTCCAATATCTCTTTTGCCAAAACATCTCTAAGAGCCTCATACTCTCTCCAATTAACTCCCTCCTTATGGTCCTTCTTTTGCTGCACAAGATCACCACTAGAAAGATCCATTAGTAGGTTAGTGTAATAGAAACAAGTATAGGTTGTGGTGCCTCTCACAACTCACTCAAAAATCTAGCAAGACAATAGGATATCTTACCACTCCAAAGTGAATAGAGATACTTACCACAAGTAGAGGCAATTAAAGTACTTTGGTGTGAAGAAGAGAATACCCAGGTTTTTAACTCTCACAAAGGCAAACAAGGTTATTTAGTGGGGCTTGGTATGGATACCTAACAATCACCAAAGTAACAATCCTATTTGCTGTCTTAGTGAAGATATAAAATACCCAAGGAAACTCACACAATGGAGACAAATGTGGCAATGCAATATATGGATGAGTTTTGCAATGCACTAGAAAGTCACTAGCTAGGCTCTTAATTGACAGGCACAAGATTGCTCAATGAAAAACCAAGTGTCACAATGGCAAGCTCAACTAGTAAACAATAGCAATAATATGGCCTTTTAGCACTTTCTCTTTTCTCTTTTTTTTTTTTTATACTTTTTGCTTTTTCTATTTTTTTGAATTTTTCAATGGCCTTACACTAAGCTAGGAGCAATAATTAACCAAACACAAGTGAACACAATGGTGGTGATGAAATATGAGCAACCTGTCAGAGCACAAAATAGCTATACTTGTGGGCAAGTTCCTATTTGAATGCTGTAGAAAGGCTGTGGCTATGGTTCACAAGGTATGGAGGTGATGGTCCTAGTGATGAAAAACAGGAAATAAAAAGAAAACAGAAAAAATCTAGGTGAAATTGGAGCTCAAACACACTCACGGCAGCAATAGGGGCTCACGGCAGCAAAACAGCTCAAATTTCTACCACGGCAGGCACTACGGCAGCAAAACAGAGGTTTTTCGTACCGCGGCAGACTTACAGCAGCTTCCGGAACTCACGGCAGCAAAACGAGGCAAAATTGTACCGCGGCAGACAATCACGGCAGCAAAACTGCTTATTTCCGTACCGCGGCAGAGCGCGCGCGCGCGATTTGGCTTTTGGTAAGCGCGTTACGGGGAAAACGGCGATGCGCGGCTGAGACGTGGGCGCGGCAGCGACGGCAGAATTTCTCTGCCGTGGGCGGGTGGGCGCGCGGGTGGAGATTGGTGTGGTGTGCTGCGGGTTGCGGGGGGGGGGTTTTGTAACCGTGTTAAGGTGGGAGTCCGAGAGCAAGTAGGAGGGTGGCAGCGGAGGGAAAAATTGCGGGTGGGTGGCGGCAGCGTTTTGCAACGAAACCGTGCCGCGGCAGCGCGCGGGTGGAACTTATGGTAAGCGTGATGCGGTGGGCGGAAGCGATTTGGTAAGGGTGCTGCGGGTGGAATCCGAGTGCGGCTAGGGTTGCGGTACGGCAGAAAAACGAGCGAATCTCTGCCGCGGTAGGAATTGGAAGTGGACTCGGATTGGATCAACACAAGGGAACTAGTAGGGGATTTTTTTGTGGTTTTTGATAGAAATTCGACCAGGGGAACAAAGAACCCTAACCCTAGCCGAAAAGATGAAAACTAAAAAGATAAAAAGCAACACAAAATCTAACACAATGACAGCAAAAGCAATGATACTAAGGTGATATCTAGGCTATGGCAATGACTAGAACTATTTTTGTGGGGCAATTTTCTGGATAGGAATAAAAAACACTCAAAACTAAAGGGAAATTTGATAGCTCACCGAGGCAACCTGTAAATCTGATACCAAGATGATACGGGGTGGCCCAATCTTCTCAGTGAACTCACAGATAACTTCTGAATTGATAACTAGTGCGCCACTAAGAACTCTCCGGCTGATCCCTGATGCCAATGCAAAAGATAGCAACCCAATGGATATTCTCAACTCCACACTCTTGCACAAGTAATCCACCGACTACAAGTGGTTCTGTACCGTCTTATTCCCAGTGGAACAGCAGGTATCACGTAAAGTTTGCAGATGAACTTCCAGATGAAAGGCTTACAAGCAGTTTCAATCTAGAGGTCTAGGGTTTTTGGTTTTAACGTAGTCTACCCTCCTATGCGCCCCAAGGGGAGAATATATGAGGGGGGGTGCGGCCACAAGGCTCTCCTTGCGCAAGCACCTAACCTAATTGGACTAGGACTCCTACTAGGACACCAACTGGATACAAACCGACCCAAACACAAAGGGTGCGGCCATATTGGTATGGAAACCAATCCTACTACTACTAGAACTCAATGTGGCGCATTGATGCTTCCTTGTGGGCGCCCTCCTCCTTCCTTGTCCATCCATGAATGTGAAACAACAATGTGGCATTGTTTTCCACACTTTAGTGCATTTGATCTTGTGGAGGCACCATCCCCATATCTTGATGAATAACAATTGTTCTATTGAAATAACAATTGTTATGAACTGTTTTCACCATCTTGCTTTATTGTTTTCACCATGTTCATGTGGTCTTCTATCAACTCTCTTGTGATCACATAATCCTTAGGCATGTCCTCATCACGGGTTCTAGTCAATTTTCGTAGTTTTTAGCCCGGTTTTGGTAAGGCAACTTTGATCGGCCATAACTTTTGCACACGAACTCCGTTTTAGACGCACGAGTACTCAAAACACTCGGGAGTAAAAAGTGCATCCAGCCTGAACTCACTTCGTCTGTTTACGGCAGATTTCGATGCTTAAAATCCCCAAATTCGTTTGGGAACATTTTCATTTTTCCACTTTCACTTTTCAGGTTCGACTGAAATAGTTTTTCTCTAGTTTATTTTGCAACTTTTCTTCCCGGCACAGATTTTACTCGTTTTCCCTGCCGCGCCAAAACTTGTCCTACAAGGATTCCTACCGAGGGCAGCGATCTTGGTCAGTTTCGCTGTCGCATCCACGAGCTCCCTACAAAGCAACGGGCGCGCCACTTCTTTCCGGCAAAAAATCGACTAATTCTCTATCGTGGTCATGTTTTGCCGCCAGGACGCATAGACACGATGTTTTCCTACCGCGACGGTACAATGTTTTTTTCCGTTTTCCTGCCCCAGGATAGCACGGATTCTAGTCAATTTCTGCAGTTTATGTCCCGGGTTTGGTAAGGCAACTTAGATCGGCCATAACTTTTGCAAACGAACTCCATTTTTGACGCACGAGTACTCAAAACACTCGGGAGTAAAAAGTGCATCCATCCTGAACTCACTTCGTCTGTTTACGGCAGTTTTCGACGCTCAAAATCCCCAAATTTGTTCGGGAATATTTTCATTATTCCACTTTTAGTTTTCAGGTTCAACTAAAATAGTTTTTCTCTAGTTTATTTTGCAATTTTTCTTCCCGGCACAGATTTTACTCGTTTTCTCTGCCGCGCCGAACCTAGTCCTACACGGATTCCTACCGAGGGCAGCGATTTTGGTCAGTTTCGCTGCAGCGTCCACGAGCTCTCTACAAAGCAACGTGCGTGCCACTTCTGCCCGGCAAAAAACGGGCTCATTATCTTCCGAGGTCAGGTTCTGCCGCCAGGACACATAGACACGTTGTTTTCCTACCGCGACGGCACAATTTTTGTCCGTTTTCCTGCCGCGGGATAGCACGGGTTCTAGTCAAGTTCCGTAGTTTTTGACCCGGTTTTGGTAAGGCAACTTTGATCGGCCATAACTTTTGCACACGAACTCCGTTTTCGACGCACGAGTACTCAAAACACTCGGAGTAAAAAGTGCATCCATCCTGAACTAACTTTGTCTATTTACGGCAGATTTCGACCATCAAAATCCCCAAATTCGTTTGGCAAAATTTTGATTTTTCCACTTTTAATTTTCAGATTCGACTGAAATAGCTTTTCTTCCCGACACAGATTTACTCGTTTTATCTGCCCCGCCTTACCTAGTTCTACACAGATTCCTACCGAGGGCAGCGATTTTGGTCAGTTTCGGTGCCGTGCCCACGAGCTCGCTACAAACCAACGTGCGTGCCACTTCTACCCGGCAAAAAAGGGCTAATTCTCTGACGTGTTCATGTTCTGTCGCCTAACACATAAACACGATGTTTTCCTACCGCGACGGCATAATTTCTGCCAATTTTCCTACCGCAGGATAGCACGGGTTCTAGTCAATTTCCGTAGTTTTTGGTCCGGTTTTGGTAAGGCAACTTTGATCGGCCATAACTTTTGCATACGAAGTGCATCTAGCCTGAACTCACTTCGTCTGTTTACGGTAGTTTTTGATGCTCAAAATCCCCAAATTTGTTCGGAAACATTTTCATTCTTTTCCACTTTTTGTTTTCAGGTTCGATTGAAATAGTTTTTCTCTAGTTTTTTTTTGGAATTTTTCTTCCCGGCACAGAATTTACTCGTTTTCTCTGCCGCGCCGAAACTAGTCCTACACGGATTCCTACCGAGGGAAGCAATTTCCGTCAGTTTTGCTGCCGCGTCCACGAGCTCGCTACAAAGCAACATCCGCGCCACTTCTGCTCGGGAAACAACCGGCTAATTCTCTGCCGTGGTCATGTTATGCCGCTAGGACACATAGACACGATGTTTTCCAACCGCGACGGCTCAATTTTTGTCCGTTTTCCTGCCGCGGGATAGCACAGATTCTAGTCAATTTCTGTAGTTTGTGGCCCGGTTTTGGTAAGGCAACTTAGATCGGCCATAAATTTTGCACACGAACTCCGCTTTTGACGCACGAGTACTCAAAACGCTCGGGAGTAAAAAGTGCATCCATCATGAACTCACTTCGTCTGTTTACGACAATTTTCGACGCTCAAAATCCCCAAATTCGTTTGGGAACATTTTCATTTTTCCACTTTTAGTTTTCAGGTTCGACTGAAATAGTTTTTCTCTAATTTATTTTGCAATTTTTCTTCTCGGCATAGATTTTACTCATTTTCTCTGCCACGCCGAACCTATTCCTACACAGATTCCTACTGAGGGCAGCGATTTTGGTCAGTTTCGCTGCCGCGTCCATAAGCTCGCTACAAAGCAACGTGGGCGCCATTTCTACCGGAAAAAAACGGGCTCATTCTCTTCCATGGCCAGGTTCTGCCGCCAGGACACATAGACACGATGTTTTCCTACCGCGATGGCATAATTTTTTGTCCGTTTTCCTGCCGCGGGATAGCACGGGTTCTAGGCAATTTCCATAGTTTTTGGCCCGATTTTGGTACGGCAAGTTTGATCGGCCATAACTTTTGCACACGAACTCCGTTTTTGACGCACGAGTACTCAAAACACTCGGGAGTAAAAAGTGCATCCAGCCTGAACTAACTTCGTCTATTTACGACAGTTTTCGACGCTCAAAATCCCCAAATTCGTTTGGGAACATTTTCATTTTTCAACTTTTAGTTTTCAGGTTCGACTGAAATAGTTTTTCACTAGTTTATTTTGCAATTTTTCTTCCCGACACAGATTTTACTCGTTTTCTCTGCCGCGCCGAACTTAGTCCTACACGGATTCCTACCGAGGGCAACGATTTTGGTCAGTTTTGCTGCCGCGTCCATGAGCTCGCTACAAAGCAACGTGCCCGCCACTTCGGCACGGCAAAAAACGGGCTAATTCTCTGTCGCGGTCATGTTCTACCGCCAGGACACATAGACACGTTGTTTTCCTACCGCGACGGCACAATTTTTGTCCGTTTTCCTGCCGCCGGATAGCACGGGTTCTAGTCAATTTCCGTAATTTTTGACCCGGTTTTGGTAAGGCAACTTTGATCGGCCAGAACTTTTGCACACGAACTCCGTTTTCGACGCACGAGTACTCAAAACACTCGGAGTAAAAAGTGCATCCATCCTGAACTAACTTTTTGTCTATTTACAGCAGATTTCGTCGCTCAAAATCCCCAAATTCGTTTGGGAAATTTTTGATTTTTCCACTTTTAATTTTTAGATTCGACTGAAATAGTTTTTCTCTAGTTTATTTTGCAATTTTTCTTCCCGGCATAGATTCACTCGTTTTCTCTGCCCCGCCTTACCTAGTTCTATACGGATTCCTACCCAGGGTAGCGATTTTGGTCAGTTTCGGTGCCGCGCCCACGAGCTCGCTACAAACCAACGTGCGTGCCACTTCTACCCGGCAAAAAACGGGCTAATTCTCTGACGTGTTCATGTTTTGTCGCCTAACACATAAACACGATGTTTTCCTACCGCGACGGCATAATTTCTGCCAATTTTCCTACCGCAGGATAGCACGGGTTCTAGTAAATTTCTATAGTTTTTGGTCCGGTTTTGGTAAGGTAACTTTGATCGGCCATAACTTTTGCATACGAAGTCCGTTTTTGACAAACGAGTACTCAAAACGCTCATGAGTAAAAAGTGCATCTAGCCTGAACTCACTTCGTCTGTTTACGGTAGTTTCTGATGCTCAAAATCCCCAAATTTGTTTGGGAACATTTTCATTCTTTTCCACTTTTTGTTTTCAGGTTCGATTGAAATAGTTTTTCTCTAGTTTTTTACTCGTTTTCTCTGCCGGGCCGAACCTAGTCCTACACGGATTCCTACCGAGGGAAGCGATTTCGGTCAGTTTCGCTGCCGCGTCCACGAGCTCACTACAAAGCAACATCCACGCCACTTCTGCTCGGGAAAAAACCGGCTAATTCTCTGCCGTAGTCATGTTATGCCGCTAGGACACATAGACACGATGTTTTCCAACCGCGACGGCACAATTTTTGTCCGTTTTCCTGCCGCGGGATAGCACAGATTCTAGTCAATTTCTGTAGTTTGTGGCCCGGTTTTGGTAAGGCAACTTAGATCGGCCATAAATTTTGCACACGAACTCCGTTTTTGACGCACGAGTACTCAAAACGCTCGGGAGTAAAAAGTGCATCCATCATGAACTCACTTCGTCTGTTTACGGCAATTTTCGACGCTCAAAATCCCCAAATTCGTTTGGGAACATTTTCATTTTTCCACTTTTAGTTTTCAGGTTCGACTGAAATAGTTTTTCTCTAATTTATTTTGCAATTTTTCTTCCCGGCATAGATTTTACTCGTTTTCTCTGCCGCGCCGAACCTATTCCTACACGGATTCCTACTGAGGGCAGCGATTTTGGTCAGTTTCGCTGCCGCGTCCATAAGCTCGCTACAAAGCAACGTGGGCGCCATTTCTACCGGCAAAAAACAGGCTCATTCTCTTCCGTGGCCAGGTTCTGCCGCCAGGACACATAGACACGATGTTTTCCTACCGCGATGGCACAATTTTTTGTCCATTTTCCTGCCGCGGGATAGCACGGGTTCTGTCAATTTCCGTAGTTTTTGGCCCGGTTTTGGTAGAGCAAGTTTGATCGGCCATAACTTTTGCACACGAACTCCGTTTTTGACGCACGAGTACTCAAAACACTCGGGAGTAAAAAGTGCATCCAACCTGAACTAACTTCGTCTATTTACGGCAGTTTTCGACGCTCAAAATCCCCAAATTCGTTTGGGAACATTTTCATTTTTCGACTTTTAGTTTTCAGGTTCGATTGAAATAGTTTTTCACTAGTTTATTTTGCAATTTTTTTCCTAACACAGATTTTACTCGTTTTCTCTGCCGCGTCGAACTTAGTCCTACACGGATTCCTACCGAGGGCAACGATTTTGGTCAGTTTCGCTGCCGCGTCCATGAGCTCGCTACAAAGCAACGTGCCCGCCACTTCGGCACGGCAAAAAACGGGCTAATTCTCTGTCGCGGTCATGTTCTGCCGCCAGGACACATAGACACGTTGTTTTCCTACCGCGACGGCACAATTTTTTTCCGTTTTCCTGCCGCGGGATAGCACGGGTTCTAGTCAATTTCCGAAATTTTTAACCCGGTTTTGGTAAGGCAACTTTGATCGGCCAGAACTTTGGCACACGAACTCCGTTTTCGACGCACGAGTACTCAAAACACTCGGAGTAAAAAGTGCATCCATCCTGAACTAACTTTGTCTATTTACGGCAGATTTCGACGCTCAAAATCCCCAAATTCCTTTGGGAAAATTTTGATTTTTCCACTTTTAATTTTCAGATTTGACTGAAATAGTTTTTCTCTAGTTTATTTTGCAATTTTTCTTTCCGGCACAGATTTACTCGTTTTCTCTGCCCCGCCTTAGCTAGTTCTACACGGATTCCTACCGAGGGCAGCGATTTTGGTCAGTTTCGGTGCCGCGCCCACGAGCTCGCTACAAACCAACATCCGCGCCACTTCTGCCCGGGAAAAAACCGGCTAATTCTCTGCCGTGGTCATGTTATGCCGCTAGGACACATAGACACGATGTTTTCCAACCGCGACGGCACAATTTTTGTCCGTTTTCCTGCCGCGGGATAGCACAGATTCTAGTCAATTTCTGTAGTTTGTGGCCCGGTTTTGGAAAGGCAACTTAGATCGGCCATAAATTTTGCACAAGAACTCCGTTTTTGACGCACGAGTACTGAAAACGCTCGGGAGTAAAAAGTCCATCCATCATGAACTCACTTCGTCTGTTTACGGCAGATTTGGATGCTGAAAATCCCCAAAGTCGTTTGGGAATTTTTTCATTTTTCCACTTTTAGTTTTCAGGTTCGACTGAAATAGTTTTTCTCTTGTTTTTTTTTGCTATTTTTCTTCGCGGCACAGATTTTACTAGTTGTCTCTGCTGATAGGGATAGACCTAAGGATTATGCTATCACAAGCATGAATGGAGAGTTGATAGAAGACCACATGACCATGGTGAAAACAAACATTCAAGATGGTGAAAACAAGATCACATTGATGAAAACAATAAAGCAAGATGGTGAAAACAATTCATAACAATTGTTATTCCAGTAAAACAATTGTTATTCATCAAGACATGGGGATGGTGCCTCCACAAGGTCAAATGCACTAAGTGTGGAAAACAATGCCATATTGTTATTTCACACTCATGGATGGACAAGACAAGAGGAGGGCTCCCACAAGGAAGCATCTATGCGCCATATGAGTTCTAGTAGTCTTAAGATTGGTTTGTATACCAATGTGGCCGCACCCCTTTGTGTGTGGGGTCGGTTTGTATCCAATTGTTAAGGCGTGGGACAAATTTCACATACATGATGGGTACTTGTTTAGAGCTAACAAATTATGTATTCCCGAGTGTTCTTTGCGTTTGTTCTTAATCTAGGAATCTCATAGTGGAGGATTGATGGGACACTTTGGAAGAGAGAAGACATTGCTTATGTTAGCGGAGAATTTTTATTGGGCACATATGAGGAGAGATGTGTATAGATTGGTGCAAAGATGCATTACTTGCAACAAGTCCAAATCAAAGCTCAAGCCCCATGGTTTGTACACTCCATTACCATCACCTAGTACACCATGGGAGGATATAAGTATGGATTTCGTTTTGGGCTTGCCAAGGACAAAAAGAGGACATGATTCTATCTTTGTGGTAGTGGATCGATTTTCAAAGATGGCTCACTTCATTGCTTGCCACAAGAGTGATGATGCTTCTCACATTGCAAATTTATTCTTTCGGGAAATTGTGAGAATACATGGAGTGCCAAGAACAATTGTTTCCGATAGAGATGTCAAGTTCATGAGTTACTTTTGGAAGACACTTTGGGGTAAGCTTGGCACGAAGCTATTATTTTCTACTACTTGCCACCCCCAAACCGATGGACAAACCGAGGTGGTTAATAGGACATTATCTACATTGCTAAGAGGTATGATCAAGAAGAATTTGAAGGAGTGGGAGGAGTGTTTGCTCCATGTGGAATTTGCATATAATAGAGCCATGCATTCAACTACTCAATTATGTCCTTTTGAGGTGGTTTATGGTTTCAAGCCAATTACTCCTCTTGATTTATTACCACTTCCGTTACATGAGAGAATTAATATGGAGGCATCCAAGAGGGATGATTTTGTGAAGAAGATACATGAGAAGACAAAGGAAGCTATAGAGAAGAGAGGAAAGAATGTGGCCGAGAGGGTGAACAAGAAGAGGAAAGAAGTAATTTTTCACCCCGGAGATATGGTTTGGGTACATTTTCGAAAAGATAGGTTTCCGACATTGCGAAAATCCAAGTTGATGCCTAGAGGAGCCGGCCCTTACAAAGTTATTTCAAGGATCAATGACAATGCATACAAGATTGACCTCCCAATTGATGAGTTTGGTGTTAGCAATTCTTTTAATGTGGACGATTTGACACCTTACCATGGAGATGATTTAGCATCGAGGTCGATGCCTTTTCAAGAGGGGGAGGATGATGAGGACATCCCTAGCTCTTCACCTATTGTTGAACATGAAGATCCTCCAATTAAAGCTAATGAAGTAAGGATTGGTCCAATGACAAGATCAAGAACCAAGCTACTACAACAACAGGTGAATTCACTCCTACTTGAATATAATGTTTATAATAGTGAGAACTTTATACTACCTAAGTCCTTGTATTTGTGTGTTCTTAGGTTTATTGATAACACAAGCATGAATGAAGATCATGGAGAGGAGACACACAAGGATGAGCATGGACTAGAAGAGGAGATGTAGATCAAGTGCTAGTGTGGTGAAAACAATCATAATGATGACAAGGGGATGAGTGCCTCCACAAGGTCAAATGCACTCATGGAAGGACAAGGAAAGAGGTGGCGCCCACATGAAGTCCAATGCGCCCCCCAAGTCCTAATTGGAGTAGTATTGGTGTGTATACCAATGTGGCTGAATTCCTTTGTGTGTGGAATCGGTTTGTATCCATAATTGTGAGTCCTAGTCCTAGTAGGAGTCCTAGTCCTAGTAGGGGGAGGGTTGCTTGCGCAAGGAACCCTTGTGGCCGCACCCCCTCCATCTATATATGTGTTCCACCTGCGTGTGGATTAATCAGACTACGTTAAAAACCAAAAACCCTAGACCTCTAGATTGAAACTGCTTGTAAGCCTTTCATCTGGAAGTTCATCTGCAAACTTTACGTGATACCTGCTGTTCCACTGGGAATAAGACGGTACAGTACCACTTGTAGTCGGTGGATAACTTGTGTAAGAGTGTGGAGTTGAGAATATCCTTGGGGTTGCTATCTTTTGCATTGGCATCGGGGATCAGCCGGGAGAGTTCTTAGTGGCGCACTAGTTATCATACATAAGTTATCTGTGAGTTCACTGAGAAGATTGGGCCACCCCTTATCACCACTTTTAGTTTTCAGGTTCGATTGAAATAGTTTTTTCTCTAGTTTATTTTGAAATTTTTCTTCTCGGCACAGATTTTACTCGTTTTCTCTGTCGCGCCGAACCTAGTCCTACACGGATTCCTACCGAGGGAAGCGATTTTGGTCAGTTTCGCTGCCGCGTCCACGAGCTCGCTACAAAGCAACATCCGCGCCACTTCTGCCCGACAAAAAACTGGCTAATTCTCTGTCGTGGTCAAGTTCTGCCGCCAGGACACATAGACACGATGTTTTCCTACCGCGATGGCACAATTTTTGTATGTTTTCGTGCCGCGGGATAGCACGGGTTCTAGTCAATTTTCGTAGTTTTTAGCCCGGTTTTGGTAAGGCAACTTTGATCGGCCATAACTTTTGCACACGAACTCCGTTTTAGACGCACGAGTACTCAAAACACTCGGGAGTAAAAAGTGCATCCAGCCTGAACTCACTTCGTCTGTTTATGGCAGATTTCGACGCTTAAAATCCCCAAATTCGTTTGGGAACATTTTTCATTTTTCCACTTTCACTTTTCAGGTTCGACTGAAATAGTTTTTCTCTAGTTTATTTTGCAACTTTTCTTCCCGGCACAGATTTTACTCGTTTTCCCTGCCGCGCCGAAACTTGTCCTACAAGGATTCCTACCGAGGGCAGCGATCTTGGTCAGTTTCGCTGTCGCATCCACGAGCTCCCTACAAAGCAACGGGCGCGCCACTTCTTTCCTGCAAAAAATCGACTAATTCTCTATCGTGGTCATGTTTTGCCGCCAGGACGCATAGACACGATGTTTTCCTACCGCGACGGTACAATGTTTTTTTCCGTTTTCCTGCCCCAGGATAGCATGGATTCTAGTCAATTTCTGCAGTTTATGTCCCGGGTTTGGTAAGGCAACTTAGATCGGCCATAACTTTTGCAAACGAACTCCATTTTTGACGCACGAGTACTCAAAACACTCGGGAGTAAAAACTGCATCCATCCTGAACTCACTTCGTCTGTTTACGGCAGTTTTCGACGCTCAAAATCCCCAAATTTGTTCGGGAATATTTTCATTATTCCACTTTTAGTTTTCAGGTTCAACTAAAATAGTTTTTCTCTAGTTTATTTTGCAATTTTTCTTCCCGGCACAGATTTTACTCGTTTTCTCTGCCGCGCCGAACCTAGTCCTACACGGATTCCTACCGAGGGCAGCGATTTTGGTCAGTTTCGCTGCAGCGTCCACGAGCTCTCTACAAAGCAACGTGCGTGCCACTTCTACCCGGCAAAAAACGGGCTCATTATCTTCCGAGGTCAGGTTCTGCCGCCAGGACACATAGACACGATGTTTTCCTACCGCGACGGTACAATTTTTGTCTGTTTTGCTGCCGCGGGATAGCACGGGTTCTAGTCAATTTCCGTAGTTTTTGGTCCGGTTTTGTAAGGCAAGTTTGATCGGCCATAACTTTCACACACGAAGTCCGTTTTCGACGCACGAGTACTAAAAATGCTCGGGAGTAAAAAGTGCATCCATCCTGAACTAACTTCGTCTGTTTACGGCAGTTTTCGAAGCTCAAAATCCCCAAATTCATTGGGAACATTTTCATTTTTCAACTTTTAGTTTTCAGTCGACTGAAATAGTATTTCACTAGTTTATTTTGCAATTTTTCTTCCTGACACATATTTTACTCGTTTTCTCATCCGCGCCGAACTTAGTCCTACACGGATTCCTACCGAGGGCAACGATTTTGGTCAGTTTCGCTGCCGCGTCCATGAGCTCGCTACAAAGCAACGTGCCCGCCACTTTGACACGGCAAAAAACGGGCTAATTCTCTGTCGCGGTCATGTTCTGCCGCCAGGACACATAGACACGTTGTTTTCCTACCGCGACGGCACAATTTTTGTCCGTTTTCCTGCCGCGGGATAGCACGGGTTCTAGTCAAGTTCCGTAGTTTTTGACCCGGTTTTGGTAAGGCAACTTTGATCGGCCATAACTTTTGCACACGAACTCCGTTTTCGACGCACGAGTACTCAAAACACTCGGAGTAAAAAGTGCATCCATCCTGAACTAACTTTGTCTATTTACGGCAGATTTCGACGCTCAAAATCCCCAAATTCGTTTGGCAAAATTTTGATTTTTCCACTTTTAATTTTCAGATTCGACTGAAATAGTTTTTCTTCCCGGCACAGATTTACTCGTTTTCTCTGCCCCGCCTTACCTAGTTCTACACAGATTCCTACCGAGGGCAGCGATTTTGGTCAGTTTCGGTGCCGTGCCCACGAGCTCGCTACAAACCAACGTGCGTGCCACTTCTACCCGGCAAAAAAGGGCTAATTCTCTGACGTGTTCATGTTCTGTCGCCTAACACATAAACACGATGTTTTCCTACCGCGACGGCATAATTTCTGCCAATTTTCCTACCGCAGGATAGCACGGGTTCTAGTCAATTTCCGTAGTTTTTGGTCCGGTTTTGGTAAGGCAACTTTGATCGGCCATAACTTTTGCATACGAAGTGCATCTAGCCTGAACTCACTTCGTCTGTTTACGGTAGTTTTTGATGCTCAAAATCCCCAAAATTTTTCGGAAACATTTTCATTCTTTTCCACTTTTTGTTTTCAGGTTCGATTGAAATAGTTTTTCTCTAGTTTTTTTTTGGAATTTTTCTTCCCGGCACAGAATTTACTCGTTTTCTCTGCCGCGCCGAACCTAGTCCTACACGGATTCCTACCGAGGGAAGCAATTTCCGTCAGTTTTGCTGCCGCGTCCACGAGCTCGCTACAAAGCAACATCCGCGCCACTTCTGCTAGGGAAAAAACCGGCTAATTCTCTGCCGTGGTCATGTTATGCCGCTAGGACACATAGACACGATGTTTTCCAACCGCGACGGCTCAATTTTTGTCCGTTTTCCTGCCGCGGGATAGCACAGATTCTAGTCAATTTCTGTAGTTTGTGGCCCGGTTTTGGTAAGGCAACTTAGATCGGCCATAAATTTTGCACACGAACTCCGCTTTTGACGCACGAGTACTCAAAACGCTCGGGAGTAAAAAGTGCATCCATCATGAACTCACTTCGTCTGTTTACGACAATTTTCGACGCTCAAAATCCCCAAATTCGTTTGGGAACATTTTCATTTTTCCACTTTTAGTTTTCAGGTTCGACTGAAATAGTTTTTCTCTAATTTATTTTGCAATTTTTCTTCTCGGCATAGATTTTACTCATTTTCTCTGCCGCGCCGAACCTATTCCTACACAGATTCCTACTGAGGGCAGCGATTTTGGTCAGTTTCGCTGCCGCGTCCATAAGCTCGCTACAAAGCAACGTGGGCGCCATTTCTACCGGCAAAAAACGGGCTCATTCTCTTCCATGGCCAGGTTCTGCCGCCAGGACACATAGACACGATGTTTTCCTACCGCGATGGCATAATTTTTTGTCCGTTTTCCTGCCGCGGGATAGCACGGGTTCTAGGCAATTTCCATAGTTTTTGGCCCGATTTTGGTACGGCAAGTTTGATCGGCCATAACTTTTGCACACGAACTCCGTTTTTGACGCACGAGTACTCAAAACACTCGGGAGTAAAAAGTGCATCCAGCCTGAACTAACTTCGTCTATTTACGGCAGTTTTCGACGCTCAAAATCCCCAAATTCGTTTGGGAACATTTTCATTTTTCAACTTTTAGTTTTCAGGTTCGACTGAAATAGTTTTTCACTAGTTTATTTTGCAATTTTTCTTCCTGACACAGATTTTACTCGTTTTCTCTCCCGCGCCGAACTTAGTCCTACACGGATTCCTACCGAGGGCAACGATTTTGGTCAGTTTTGCTGCCGCGTCCATGAGCTCGCTACAAAGCAACGTGCCCGCCACTTCGGCACGGCAAAAAACGGGCTAATTCTCTGTCGCGGTCATGTTCTACCGCCAGGACACATAGACACGTTGTTTTCCTACCGCGACGGCACAATTTTTGTCCGTTTTCCTGCCGCCGGATAGCACGGGTTCTAGTCAATTTCCGTAATTTTTGACCCGGTTTTGGTAAGGCAACTTTGATCGGCCAGAACTTTTGCACACGAACTCCGTTTTCGACGCACGAGTACTCAAAACACTCGGAGTAAAAAGTGCATCCATCCTGAACTAACTTTTTGTCTATTTACAGCAGATTTTGATATGGGGTGGCCCAATCTTCTCAATGAGCTTCTCTCTCTCTTTTGTATTTTCTGAATATATGTGGATAACTAGTGCTACACTGAGACCTCTCACTTGGATGACCCTCGTTGCCAATGCAACAACAATCAAGCCCTTTGGATATTCTCAACTACACACTCTTGCACAAGCAATCAATGATCACAAGTGGTCCTGTATCCCCCTAATTCCCAATGGAATAGCAAGATATCACGCAAACTTTGACTTGGTATACTTCAAGATGAATGCTTAGCAGCAATACAATCTCAAGGCTAGGGTTTCTGTTGTCTAAATTGTTCTCCCCTAATCCACACGCAGGTGGCATGAATATATAGGTGGAGGGTGCGGCCACAAGGGCTTCCTTGCGCAAGCAACCCACCTCCTACTAGGACTAGGACTCCTATTAGGACTAGGAGTCCAACTAGGACACAACTAGGGATACAAACCGATTCCACACACAAAGGAATTCGGCCCAATTGGTATACAAACCAAACCTATATGGAATAGGATTTTAGGAGGCGCATTTGACTTGGTGGAGGCACCTATCCCCTTGTCTTGATGAATGACAATTGTTTTCATGGAATAACAATTGTTATTTATTGTTTTCACCATCTTGCTTTATTGTTTTCACCATTGTAATCTTGTTTTCACCATCTTGAATGATTGTTTTCACCATGATCATGTGGTCTTCTATCAACTCTCCATCCAAGCTTGTGAGAACATAATCCTTAAGCATGTCCTTATCATCCTCCCTTTCTTCAAGACAAGACGTCCTCGGCTTGTGATAATCTGAAAGTGGAAGAAACAAAAAGAACAAAGTGTATGCACAATATATGTATCTATAATGGCACTCATTAGTCGTTAGTAAAACATAATATAGTGCAAATGATTTAGGATCACGAAATTTGGATGAAAACAACACATAAAAGTCATAACTTTTCAATCCATAGCAATCATAATTGCATATATAAGTGAAGTTTATTTGAATAGCACATGTATCCAATAAATATTGTGGGAAACCAAACATATGTGTAATATTATGCCCATATGTAAAAATTTGTAATCTATCCCGAGGTAACATATCATGTAATTCGGCCACATTATTATTGGTTATACATATGTAATGTACCATGAAAATTTTAGCCAAGTTATAATCACCAATCAAATAAAATTTGAAATTATTATCATATGTACTAGAATCATCATAACCAAATTTATTCATAGCACATTGCACATCAATTGGGTCTTTTAACATGTCATAATATATAATATCTCTAGATGGTATCTTAGCAAGTACTTCTTTATGTGTAATAAGAACCACATTGTGAAATTTCGAATTCCTCATAATATTATATGGTTGTAAATTATCACATAATTCACTACTTGTTGTTACCAACCCGAAATCAATACCTTTATCAATACTAACCTCCTCATGTGTAGTAGGTATGAAATCATCAATCTCTTGTGAATTTGAAGGTTGTAGCTCCCTTTCTTCAAAAATAACCTTCATATCACAAGTAAGAGCTCTTGTATCCGTGGCATAATCCTCCAATTTTTGTGATGATTGTGATGTTTCTTTGTGCTCCCTTTCTTCAATGGCAACCTGTACACAAGAAACAACACTAGGAAAAATTATGTTATTAGTCAAAAGGCTCTTTTCACTCGGCCTAGACTTGTCTTCCTCCATAGAATTGGTATTTCCACTCTCCTTCTCTTGAAGCATCTCAATTTTGTGTCTTGATTCATTCACAATCTGTTGTGGTGTCATAGGCCTCAAAATAATATCCTTATTGTTCCAATTCAAGTGATATGTGTTAGCTCTTCCCATATGTGTAACCTTTTTATCAAATTGCCAAGGTCTTCCAAATAACAAGTGACAAACTGTCATGGGAACCACATCACACTCAATTGTATCTTTGTATGGTCCAATTTGAAAATCCACTCTCACCATATGGCATACCTTGATTTCTTCCTTGTTATTTAACCATTGAATATAATATGGTTGTGGGTGTGGATTGTAATGCAACCTTAGCTTTGCACATAGCTCCTTGCTTGCTAGATTTCTACAACTCCCTCCATCAATGATCACCTTGCAAGCCATATTGGGTCCAACAATTGCCTTGGTTTGAAATAAATTGCATCTTTGGCTCTCATCATTGCTAGGAATAACACTCAAAGCCTTGGTGCAAACAATGGTTGGATAATTGGTAGCAAAAGCATTAAGGGGACCATCATCATCATCATCACATGTATCCTCTCCATTAGGATCAGCATCATCTCCACTCTCATACTCCTCATTAGCATTGATCACCATGACTTTCTTATTAGGACAATCTCTCTTAAAGTGCCCTCTTCCTCCACAAGTATGGCATGTCATGTCTCTATGTCTAGCTGTTGATTGAGTAGAACCACTTCCACTAGCTGCAGGTTGTGGTGTTTTCCTTGTATTGGAGATGCTAGACTCGGGTTTGGATGGTGTACTATCTCGAGTTGGAGTAATTGTAGGTGTAGGTGGTGAAAAGGAAGAGGATCTCGAGGGCCAAATTTTCCTTGGAGCCAAAGTAACCTCCTCGGCCAACCTCTTTTCTGCCTCCCTTGATTGATGTAACAATTCTGTCATATTGTGATATGGCACATGCCTCACAATGCATCTAATTTGAAAAGATAATCCTGACAGAAATCTTTGCATTGTTTGCTCTTTTGCTTCAACAACTCGAGCTCTTTGTAGCACTAATTCCATCTCTTTGTAATATTGATCCACTGAATTTGTTCCTTGCTTCAAATTTTGCAACTTGTCATAGAGAGTCCTCAAATAATTTGTTGGAACAAACCTCTCAGTCATAAGTTGTTTCATCTCAGCCCATGTAGTAATTTCTGGTTGATTTTGTGTTTCCCTCAATCTTATGATGCCATCCCACCACAAGAGAGCATAACCATCAAATCCAGAAGATGCTAGCTTGATTTTCCTCTCATCAGTGTAATTATGCATTCTCCATAGCTTTTCTATCTTCAATTCCCACATCAAGAACTCCTCAGCATCATCATTATCACATGTGAGAGTAGGGACAAAGAATTTTGGTTTCCCAAGGCCATCCTCTTCTCTATTATCATCCAATGGAATTCTTCTAGGTGGAAAATTGCCACGGCCTCCATAAGCAATGGCTCGGCCTTCTTCATGATTACCACCAAGATTAGCTCTTTGTAATTGTGTGGAGATATTTGCAACTTCCCTTGTGAGATTATTCATGGCCTCTTGAAGAACACGAATTGAATTTGTAGCTTCAGTTTGTTTCTCAATAACCACTGTCAAATCCTTCCTTAGGATATCATCATATTCCTCAATTTTCTTCTCAACTCTATGCTCAATCCGATTAGCAACTCCTTCTCTAAAGAGATTAAAATCTGCCCATGTACATGTATCATCAGCATTCTTTGTTTTGGGCATCAAATCAGCTTTCTCCTTTTCACCCTGCACAGAAGATTCACTAGCAAAACTCATGATTAATGGGTTAGTGAAAATAAATAATCAATGGGTTGTGGTGCCTCTCAAACTCACTCAAACCAGCAAAGAAAGGTTCACTTACTGTTCCAAAGTGAATAAGGATCAACTTACCAACAAGTACCAATGAAAACTGTGTCAAGTGTGAGAAGAGAATACCCAGGCTCTCAAGTGTCACAATGCAAAACAAGGTATTTGGTGGGGCTTGGTTGGGATTCCTAACAACACCAAAATAACAACTCCAATGCACTGCTCAATGTGATAAAAATACTAAAGGAAACACACTCACACTTGGAGACAATTGTGGCTTAGCAAATATATGGTAGAGATTTTGCAAGCACTAGAAAGACACTAGCAAATACTCAATGAAACAGGCACAAGATTGCTCAATATGTCCACAAAAATTCCAATATGAAATAGCTTCCACTAGTGATATGTAGCTCGGCCTCTTTTGCTTTATCTTTCTTTCTATTTTTTTTTTTTATACTTTTTCCTTTTTCTATTTTTTTTTGATTTTTCAATGGCCTTTGAATCAACTAGGAGCAATATGTAGATGGAAAACAAAAATTTAGTGGACAGATTAGATCAAATGAGCAGCCTGTAGAGCAATAAAATAGCTAGTCTTTGGGTTTTGGGAACCTAAATATAGCTGTAGAATGGCTTTGTCTAAGGCTTGTCAAAGATCAGCACGAAATCCTAGAGATAACAGGGGGTAAACAAAAGAAAAACTATGAAAATCTGATGTTAATTGAGCTCACGGCAGCACTAAAGGCTCACGGCAGAGAAAACCACGGTTTTTGTACCGTACGGCAGAGAACACGAACCAAAACAGGCCCACGGCAGAGCTCACGGCAGCAACGGGTGGTGGTGTGCGTGGTGTAGTGGATGGCGGCAGCGGCGGCAGCGTTTGCGCGCGGTTTTGAGCCCGCGGCAGCGAATCCGAGCGCGGCAGGGAATCCGACTGCGGCTAGGGTGAGGCGCGCGCTGGTAAGGGAATATGGGCACCGCGAGGCGGTTTGGTAAGGGTATTACGGTGCGAAACCGAGTACGGGTAGGAGCGGCTGGCGGCAGCGATTTGGGCAGTTTTTGTGCCACGGCAGGAACCCGAAAGCAAATAGAATTGCAAATATGATATGGATCAAAACAGCAACCGCAGCAATGGAACCTTATGAACCCTAGGAACTAGATCAACTTGTAACAAGCTGTAGGTCTAAAAATTCCAAGGAAAAACAAGATCCACAATATTTTTGGTGGGGATTTTCGGATAGCAAACACAAGAACTAGATGAACCCTAAAAAGATGAAAACCTAAAAACAGAAAAACAGAAACGCAAATCAACAAAAAGCAGCAACTAGGTAGATGCAAATTGGTGTTGATCTAGGCTCTGGCAATGATGTAAACAACTATTTTTGTGTGGCTTTTTCTGGATAGGAATAAAAATAACTAAAACTAGGGATAACTTTGCTCACCGAGTAAACCTGGAGAATCTGATACCAAGATGATATGGGGTGGCCCAATCTTCTCAATGAGCTTCTCTCTCTCTTTTGTATTTTCTGAATATATGTGGATAACTAGTGCTACACTGAGACCTCTCACTTGGATGACCCTCGTTGCCAATGCAACAACAATCAAGCCCTTTGGATATTCTCAACTACACACTCTTGCACAAGCAATCAATGATCACAAGTGGTCCTGTATCCCCCTAATTCCCAATGGAATAGCAAGATATCACGCAAACTTTGACTTGGTATACTTCAAGATGAATGCTTAGCAGCAATACAATCTCAAGGCTAGGGTTTCTGTTGTCTAAATTGTTCTCCCCTAATCCACACGCAGGTGGCATGAATATATAGGTGGAGGGTGCGGCCACAAGGGCTTCCTTGCGCAAGCAACCCACCTCCTACTAGGACTAGGACTCCTATTAGGACTAGGAGTCCAACTAGGACACAACTAGGGATACAAACCGATTCCACACACAAAGGAATTCGGCCCAATTGGTATACAAACCAAACCTATATGGAATAGGATTTTAGGAGGCGCATTTGACTTGGTGGAGGCACCTATCCCCTTGTCTTGATGAATGACAATTGTTTTCATGGAATAACAATTGTTATTTATTGTTTTCACCATCTTGCTTTATTGTTTTCACCATTGTAATCTTGTTTTCACCATCTTGAATGATTGTTTTCACCATGATCATGTGGTCTTCTATCAACTCTCCATCCAAGCTTGTGAGAACATAATCCTTAAGCATGTCCTTATCAGATTTCGTCGCTTAAAATCCCCAAATTCGTTTGGGAAATTTTTGATTTTTCCACTTTTAATTTTTAGATTCGACTGAAATAGTTTTTCTCTAGTTTATTTTGCAATTTTTCTTCCCGGCATAGATTCACTCGTTTTCTCTGCCCCGCCTTACCTAGTTCTATACGGATTCCTACCCAGGGTAGCGATTTTGGTCAGTTTCGGTGCCGCGCCCACGAGCTCGCTACAAACCAACGTGCGTGCCACTTCTACCCGGCAAAAAACGGGCTAATTCTCTGACGTGTTCATGTTTTGTCGCCTAACACATAAACACGATGTTTTCCTACCGCGACGGCATAATTTCTGCCAATTTTCCTACCGCAGGATAGCACGGGTTCTAGTAAATTTCTATAGTTTTTGGTCCGGTTTTGGTAAGGTAACTTTGATCGGCCATAACTTTTGCATACGAAGTCCGTTTTTGACAAACGAGTACTCAAAACGTTCATGAGTAAAAAGTGCATCTAGCCTGAACTCACTTCGTCTGTTTACGGTAGTTTCTGATGCTCAAAATCCCCAAATTTGTTTGGGAACATTTTCATTCTTTTCCACTTTTTGTTTTCAGGTTCGATTGAAATAGTTTTTCTCTAGTTTTTTACTCGTTTTCTCTGCCGGGCCGAACCTAGTCCTACACGGATTCCTACCGAGGGAAGCGATTTCGGTCAGTTTCGCTGCCGCGTCCACGAGCTCACTACAAAGCAACATCCACGCCACTTCTGCTCGGGAAAAAACCGGCTAATTCTCTGCCGTAGTCATGTTATGCCGCTAGGACACATAGACACGATGTTTTCCAACCGCGACGGCACAATTTTTGTCCGTTTTCCTGCCGCGGGATAGCACAGATTCTAGTCAATTTCTGTAGTTTGTGGCCCGGTTTTGGTAAGGCAACTTAGATCGGTGATGAGGACATCCCTAGTGTTTCACCTATTATTTCACATGATGATATTCCTATAAAACATGATGAAGTGAGGCTTGGTCCCATGACAAGATCAAGGACCAAACTATTACAACAACAGGTGAATTCACTCCTACTTGAGTATAACATTTGTGATTATGAGAATTTTATACTACCTAAATCCATGCATGTTTGTATTCTTAGGTTTGTTGATAACACAAGCATTAAGGAGGAAGATCAAGGAGAGATGATGCACATGGATGGAGAGGAGGTGAAAACAAATGTTGATCATGGTGAAAACAATTCTACAAGTGTGGAAAACAAGTGCTAGATTGTTATTCCACACTCATGGAGGGACATAACAAGAGGAGGGCGCCCACAAAGTCTATCAATGCGCCA
The DNA here is from genome assembly GCA_028641055.1 of Alopecurus myosuroides. Taxonomy (NCBI): domain Eukaryota; kingdom Viridiplantae; phylum Streptophyta; class Magnoliopsida; order Poales; family Poaceae; genus Alopecurus; species Alopecurus myosuroides. Next base: position 243,351,594 of record CM054061.1, read on the forward strand.
TATAGAGTCCAAGTAGTATTAAACATGGTTTGTATACCATTATGGCCGCACCCCCTAGCTTGGGTCGGTTTGTATCTATTGTGGTTGAGTCCAAAGTCCAAAACTAGGTCCAATTGGGTTCCTATTCGGGTTGGTGGGTTTTTGCTTGCGCAAGCTATCTTGTGGTCGCACCCCACCCCTCATATATACCCCTTGGGGCGCATAGGTTAGGTTAGACTACGTTAAAACAAAAACCCTAGACTTCTAGATTGTATTGCTTGAAGCATTCATCTTGAATCATCATACCTTTGCAAATCTGAGTGTATTCTGCTGTTCCACTGGGAATAAGGAGAAACAGGACCACTTGTAGTCGGTGGCTATGTGTGCAAGAGTGTGGAGTCTCGAATATCCGAAGGGGTTAAGTGCTGTTGCAATTGGTAACAGGGTTTAGCCAAAGGAGAGAGCGAGGTATCACATTGGTTATCAAAAGTTCACTGAGAAGATCGGGCTACCCCTTATCATCTTGGTATCAGATTACTGGGTTTACTCGGTGAGCTGTATCTATCCCTTTAGTTTCGAGTTGTTTTTTATACCTATCCAGAAAAAGCCACAAAAATAGTGTTAGTTGATTGCCATAGCTTTAGATAATTGCTAGTTTTCAAGTTTTACTGCTGTTTTGTGTTTTGATTTTGTGTTACTTTTTATCCTTTTGAGTCATTAGGTTTCGGTTAGGGTTAGGGTTCTTAGTTGTTCTTATTTTTCGAGTTGAGTCTATATCAAAAAATTCCAAAAAAATTAGCTACCCGCAAGATCCATTGAGTTCCAATCCGAGTAGGGCTTGTTTTCTCATCCACGGCACAATTTCTCTCAAGTTTCTACCGTGGTGTGTTTCTATTTTGCTCGGGTTTCTGGTTCTAATCGGATTCGTTCTGCCGCGACACGAAAACATACCAAAACGCTGCCGCGGTACCTCCTAGCTGCAGTCGGATTCGTCCCCAGCGCGCGCTTACCAATCCGCCCAAAACCACCGCAGCGCGCTTACAAATTGGTTCGCCCGCAACACACCAGTCCACCGCGCGCGCAGCACACAATCGCGCCGAAATTCTCTGCCGCGGGCTCGTTTTCGCGCAATTTCTCTGCCGCCGCTGCCGTGAGCGCCTGGTTGCTGCCGTACGGCACAGAAACGCTCTGTTTTCTGCCGCGGTAGGCTGCCGTGAGCTCAAAAGCTCCTGTTTTGCTGCCGTGGTGTACATCCTCTGCCGTGGGCTTTTCCTAGTTAGTTTTAGCTTGTTTTTCTTTGTTTTTCTTTGCTCTTTTCATTAGGATTTCCAGTCTTATCTTTGTGAACCCTAGACAAAGCCTTTCTACAGCAAATAAATTAGGTACCTTGCCCACAAGACTAGCTATTTTATTGCTCTGTTCAGGCTGCTCATTATCATCTTGTGTCACATTGATCTAGCTGTTATTTTCATTTGCTCCTTTAGTTGTTTTCGGCCATAAAAAGTATAAAAAAAAAGTGAAAAACAGAAAATAGAAAAAGAGAAAAACAGAAAAAGCAAAAAGAAAGGCCATTGAGACACATTGCTATTAATATCATTTGGAGCTGTTTTCATTGCTATCATTGACACCACACATTGAGCAATCTTGTGCCTGATTTTCATTGAGCTTGGCTAGTGTCTTTCTAGAGCATTGCAAAATTTCCTCCATATATTTGCTTTGCCACAATTGTCTCCAATTTTGGTGTGTGTTTCCTAGGTGTTATTTTGTATCATTCACAAACAGCAATAGGACTTGTTAATTGGTGATTGTTAGGTATCCATACCAAGCCCCACCATATAACCTGTTTTACCTTTGTGATAGCAAAAACCTCTGGGTATTCTATTCTTCACACCAAGTCACATTAGTTCCTATTACTTGTGGTAAGATTTTCTATTCACTTTGGAGCAGTAAGGATCACATCTTTTGCTGGTTTTGAGTGAGTTGGGAGAGAGCACCACAACCCATATTTTGTTTATTTCACTAACCTATTAATCATGGTTGCTCCTAGTGATGTTTCTACACAGGCTAAGAAGAAGCATGGTGATGAACAAGTGAAGTGGACAGATGATGAGGACATCCCTAACACATTTGTTATTCCTCCTATTGATGATAATGTTGCTGTTCATGAGAAGCATGATGAAGTTAGAATTGGTCCAATGACAAGATCAAGAACTAAACTATTAGAACAGCAGGTGAACTCACTCCTTTTAAATTATGATGTTTGTTCTCATGAGAATTTTATACTACCTAAATCCCTACACTTATGTATGATTCAGGTTATTGATAACACAAACATCATGGGAGGCCAGGAGCATGGAATCATGGAGCAAGGCATTGGAGAATTCATGGGAGAAGATGATCATGCAAGTTCCAAGGAGAAGGAGGAGGCAGAATAATTGTTTTGTGTTCTCTCCAAACATAAGAGGCTGTCTATGGTTGGGAGAGAAGCCCATGCGCCCCAGGATGGTTCCCTCCAAACATAAGAGGCTGTCTATGGTTAGGAGAGAGTCCCACCCTAGTCTAATAAGGCCCTGTGTGGCTGGTTTGGCCGCACCCCCTTGTGGTCGGTTTGTACCCCTTAAGTCTGAGTCCAAACTTGTTTGGTTCGAGTCCTAGTTGGTTTAGGTCAGGTGCTTGCGCATCCAAGGTGTGGCCGCACCCCCTAGCTGATAAGGATGGACCTAAGAACTATGTTCTCACAAGCATGAATGGAGAGTTGATAGAAGACCACATGAACATGGTGAAAACAAACATTCAAGATGGTGAAAACAATTCATAACAATTGTTATTCCAATAGAACAATTGTTATTCATCAAGATATGGAGATGGTGCCTCCACAAGATCAAATGCACTAAGTGTGGAAACAATGCCATATTGTTATTCCACACCCATGGATGGACAAGGCAAGAGGAGGGCGCCCACAAGGAAGCATCAATGCGCCATATATGTCCTAATAGAAGTAGAATTGGTTTGTATACCAATATTGGCCGCACCCCTTGTGTGTGGGGTCGGTTTGTACCTTCCTTTGAGTCATAGTTGGACTCCTAGTCCTAGTAGGAGTCCTAGTCCTAGTAGGGAGAGGGTTGCTTGCGCAAGGACCCCTTGTGGCCGCACCCCTCCACCTATATATGTCCCCCACCTGCGTGTGGATTAGGGAGAACAAGTTTAAACCAAAAACCAGAAACCCTAGCCTCTAGATTGTATTGCTTGTAAAGCATTCATCTTGAAGTTTACCCATTGCAAAGCAGCGTGATATCTTGTTATTCCATCTGGGAATAAAGGGATACAGCACCACTTGTGATCATTGATCATTTGTGCAAGAGTGTGTAGTTGAGAATATCTAAGGAGCTTGATCGTTGTTGCATTGGCAACGGGGATTAGCTAAGAGAGGTCTCAGTGTAGCACTAGTTATCCAATTATCAGAAAATACAAAAAGAGAGAGTTAGTTCATCGAGAAGATCGGGCCACCCCTTATCATCTTGGTATCAGAGCACTTATCGTGGTGAAAACAATCAAGATGAATCTGGTAGCGGTTTGATGGAGTTTTGACCATAATCTTCATAATAAGAAGGAATAATAACATAATAGAGGTCCATGAAGATTATTTATGCTTGAGTTGGAAGGAAATACTAAGTCTCATTGATGATTATCTAAAGGTGAATTCCTTCTTATTATTAAATATTGTTTGTGGTTATAGGAATGTTATACTACCTAAGCTATGTTATTATTCATTAGCAGGGTTATTAATAACACAAACATGGATGGAGGATGATCTCAAGATGAGGAGGAAAACAATAAGATGGTTGATGGGAAACAAGCTTACAAGTGTTGATAAACAATCAAGCCATGTTGGAATCAATTGTTATTTATCAAGACATGGGGATAGGTGCCTCCACCAAGTCAAATGCACCATAGAAATCCTATTTTCGAATAGGTATGGCTTGTATGCCATATTGGGCCGAATCCATGATGTGTGGGTCGGTTTGTATCCATCTTTGTGTCCAATTAGGAGTCCTAGTCCAATAGGAATAGGGTGCTTGCGCAAGGGGTTCCTTTGTGGCCGCACCACCCCCTCTCTTATACCCCTCCTGCGAGTTGAGGTAGGGGAGACCAATTTGAAGATAAACCCTAGCTATTCTAGATTGAACCATGTTCATCTGAAAGTTATCAACCACCATGTTCGTATCGATAGGGTGGTGTTACCATTGCAAAGCTGCGTGATATCTTGTTATCCCATCTGGGAATAAGGGGATACAGGACCACTCGTGATCTTTGATTGCGTGTGCAAGAGTGTGTAGTTGAGAATATCCAAAGGGATTGGTAGTTGTTGCATTGGCAACGAGGATCATCCAAGTGAGAGGTCTCAGTGTAGCACTAGTTATCACAAAATCCAGAAAATACAAAAAGAGTGAGAGAGAGTTCATCGAGAAGATCGGGCCACCCCTTATCATATGGTATCAGAGCTCCAGGTTGCCTCGGTGAGCAAATTTATCCCTAGTCTAGTTGTTTTTATTTCCTATCCAGAAAAAGCCACACAAAAATTTTAGGTCTAGTCATTGCCATAGCCTTAGATCACCATTGTCAAGTGTCTAGTTGCTGTCTTGTGTTTGATTTTCGTGTTACTTTTTCTCCTTTTGTGTCTTGTTTTATTTCGGTCTAGGTTTAGGGTTCTTGTGTTCTTCGTGTTTTGCCTTTGGTGTCCACCGAAATCCTCTCAAAATTCCAATCCGAGTGGTAGTTTCCTTGTTGGTTTCGAGTTGGATCCGTTTCCTGCCGTGGCACAGAAATTGCCAAAAACGCTGCCGCGCCCGCTCCTACCCGCACTCGGAATCGCTCCGCATCATCCTTACCAAACCGCCCTTCGGTTACCAAACTTGCTTACCGCGCGCATCCCACCACCACCCGCAGTCCGCCTCCTACCGCGGCACGGATTCGCAAGATTTCCTGCCGCCGCTGCCGTACCATCCACGCACACCTATCCACCGCGCCCCAAAATCCTTCACCGTGACCACGTTTTCCTTACCAATCGAGTCACAGCGCGCTGCCGCGGTACAAGAACTGCACTTTTCTCTGCCGTGGTACAAAAATTCTGCCGTGGGCAATTCTTGTAGTATAGTTAGTTTTCGGTTTTTATTTTCTTTTCCACTTTCTTTAGGACTTCCAATCCGATCTTTGAGAGACATAGACAAGGCCTATCTACATATAAAAATAGGAGCATACCCACATAAGACTAGCTCAATTTGGTGCTCACAGGCTGCTCGGTTGATTATTTTACTGTAGCTACAGTACCCGTGAAAAGTATCAAAATTATTGGCCCAAAAGAGTGAAAAATTCAAAGTGAAAAACAGAAAAATAAAAGAGAAAAAGAGGCCTGAAAATTGGTGATAGCTACTACAGTTTTGGAGCTGTTTTACATACTGTTTGCACTAGTTCTTTGAGCAATCTTGTGCCTGTTTATAAGAGCAATAGCTAGTGTCTTTCGAGTGCATAGCAACAATTCCATCCATATAGTTGCTTGCCACATTATTCTCCACGTGTGTGTTTCCCTAAGTGTTTTTCATATCATCACAAGCAGCAAATAGGACTTGTATTTGGTGTTGTTAGGTATCCAAGCCGAGCTCCACCATATTCCTTGGTTGTCTTTGTGATACTATCATATCCTGGGTATTCTCTTCTCACACTTGGTACACTTTTCATTGGAACTTGTGGTAAGTTGATCCTTTTCTCTCTTGGAACATTAAGTGAAGCCTCTTTGCTTGGTTTTGAGTGAGTTGTGAGAGAACACCACATCCCATTGATTTTTGTTTTCACTAACATAATGGGTGTTTTTAGTGTTGATGAGTATGTGCAGGTTTCTAAGGGAACTCAAGAAGTGATGAAAGATATACAAGCACAAATCTCCTATGTCTCCACAATGGTTCATAACATACATCATAGACTAGCTAATGGTGTTATAGTTGATGAGGAGCACTATACAAAGTTGAAGCAATTGAGACAAAGAGAAAAATCAGTAGATGAATATTACAATGAGATGATTACATTGCTTCAAGCATCTCGGGCTTTAGAGGATCAAAACATCACAATGCAAAGGTTTTATTCCGGATTGAGATATTCAATTAGACCACATGTGAAGCGTGTTGGATATAGTACTTTGGATGAAGTATTGAGTCTCGCAAGGGAGGAAGAAAAGAGGATAGCCGAAGAGGATGCTATGGATCTAGCAAGATTAATTTTACAATACAAACAAAAGTCTAGCATTACCACTAATGAAATAATATCTATTCCTAGTGTTGTTTCTTCTCATGTGCAGACTTTTGAAGAAAGGGAGTCCATAGTAACATCATCACCACCACCATTGGAGGAGCATGTCATTGTTCCTAGTATTGTTTCTTGTGATTTGCAGGTTACTTTTGAAGAAAGGGAGCCACAACAAGTAGAACCTGCATCACAACTTGAGGTAGATGAATTAGTGCCTATTAATTCTGAGGAGGATGTCATTGATAAAGGTACTAATTTTGTGTTACCCCTCTCATGTATTGATTTATGTGAACCTACAAAATTGCTAGTTGATTCTTGTGAGTTAACAAGCATACATAGTCCACCTACATGTGATGATGTGATAATTTCGAAATTTAATCATGTGGTGTTGATTTCACATAAAGAAGTACTTGCTAAAATACCACCTAATGATATTGTGGATTACATCATGTTAAATGAATCAATTAGTGTGCAAAGTGCTATGGAAAAGCTTGCTGAAATTTCTTATGTAAATTCTAGCAATTATGTTTCTTCTTTCACTTTTAACTTGATTGGTGATTATAACATGAGTGAAATTTTTATGGTGGATCACATATGCATAACTTGTGATAAAGTGGCCGAATTAGACAATGTTTTGCCTTGGGTACATAGGTTACAATTGCCTACATATGATCATGATTTTACACATATGTTTGGTTTGCCACAATACTTGTCACATACATGTGCTATTAAATTGTTCTTCACTTATATTTGCAAAATGAGTTGCAATTTTCATGATGAAAATAATAAACATGTTCCCACCTTTGAGTGTAATAATAAACATGAATTTGATCATAGATCTTCTGTGAGAACTCTTGCATTGATACTAAACAATAAGAATATATACACATATGATTCTCTTTTTGATCATGATTTATTGAGCTTCACTTATATTTGCAATTATGATTGCTATTGTATGGAGTGCTATGACAATAATGTGATGTTTTCAAGCAAATTTCGTGGTCACATGTATTGGGCACAATTTTATGACATAATAACAACTAATGCACCAAATTATAAATATATGTATAGTGCATACACGTTGTTCTTTTTGTTTATTACACTTTCAGCATACAACAAGCCGAGGACGTCTTGTCTTGAAGAAAGGGAGGATGATATGGACATAATAGAGGTCCATGAAGATTATTTATGCTTGAGTTGGAAGGAAATACTAAGTCTCATTGATGATTATCTAAAGGTGAATTCCTTCTTATTATTAAATATTGTTTGTGGTTATAGGAATGTTATACTACCTAAGCTATGTTATTATTCATTAGCAGGGTTATTAATAACACAAACATGGATGGAGGATGATCTCAAGATGAGGAGGAAAACAATAAGATGGTTGATGGGAAACAAGCTTACAAGTGTTGATAAACAATCAAGCCATGTTGGAATCAATTGTTATTTATCAAGACATGGGGATAGGTGCCTCCACCAAGTCAAATGCACCATAGAAATCCTATTTTCGAATAGGTATGGCTTGTATGCCATATTGGGCCGAATCCATGATGTGTGGGTCGGTTTGTATCCATCTTTGTGTCCAATTAGGAGTCCTAGTCCAATAGGAATAGGGTGCTTGCGCAAGGGGTTCCTTTGTGGCCGCACCACCCCCTCTCTTATACCCCTCCTGCGAGTTGAGGTAGGGGAGACCAAGTTTAAGATAAACCCTAGCTATTCTAGATTGAACCATGTTCATCTGAAAGTTATCAACCACCATGTTCGTATCGATAGGGTGGTGTTACCATTGCAAAGCTGCGTGATATCTTGTTATTCCATCTGGGAATAAGGGGATACAGGACCACTCGTGATCTTTGATTGCGTGTGCAAGAGTGTGTAGTTGAGAATATCCAAAGGGATTGGTAGTTGTTGCATTGGCAACGAGGATCATCCAAGTGAGAGGTCTCAGTGTAGCACTAGTTATCACAAAATCCAGAAAATACAAAAAGAGTGAGAGAGTTCATCGAGAAGATCGGGCCACCCCATATCAGAACTTTCCCACAAGTATAGCTATTTTGTGCTCTGACAGGCTGCTCATTTTCATCACCACCATTGTGTTCACTTGTGTTTGGTTATTTGTTGCTCCTAGCTTAGTGTAAGGCCATTGAAAAATTAAAAAAAAAAATAGAAAAAGCAAAAAGTATAAAAAAAAAAGAGAAAAGTGAAAGTGCAAAAAGGCCATATCATTGCTATTGTTTACTAGTTGAGCTTGCCATTGTGACACTTGGTTTTTCATTGAGCAATCTTGTGCCTGTCAATTAAGAGCCTAGCTAGTGACTTTCTAGTGCATTGCAAATTTCCATCCACATATTGCTTTGCCACATTTGTCTCCATTGTGTGAGTTTCCTTGGGTATTTTATATCTTCACTAAGACAGCAAATAGGATTGTTACTTTGGTGATTGTTAGGTATCCATACCAAGCCCCACTAAATAACCTTGTTTGCCATTGTGAGAGTTAAAAACCTGGGTATTCTTTTCTTCACACCAAAGCACTTTAATTGCCTCTACTTGTGGTAAGTATCTCTATTCACTTTGGAGTGGTAAGATATCCTATTGTCTTGCTAGATTTTTGAGTGAGTTGTGAGAGGCACCACAACCTATACTTGTTTTATTTTCACTAACCTTCTAATGGATCCTTCTAGTGATGATCTTGTGCAGCAAAAGAAGGACCAAGCCGAGGTGGTGAATTGGAGGGAGTATGAGGCATTAAGGGATGTGTGCAACAAAAACTTGGATGATGCTGTTGGTCCTGTTTATGAGCTAGTTGATGATGTCAAGAAGGATGTGGCTAGCACCAAAAAATTGGCCGAAACCAATAGTGCTCAAATGAGAACAATGCAAGATGCTATTGATGCTATCAATAATCAGATGACTGATCTTACAAATTTGCTTCAAACTCGGTTACCACCCCTTGATGATGACAATGCTAGTATCCATAGTGATGCCAATAATGGGGATGATGTTATTCTTGGCCGTGGAGCAAGAGAAGGAAGAGGCCGAGATCATATAGGCCGAGCTAGACGTGTGCCTTTGCCCAATGCTAATGAAATTAGAGAGGATATCTTGGGTAAGCCAAAATTCTCAATTCCATCTTTCAGTTTTGATGCTATGGATGTGGAAGAATATTTGCTATGGGAATTGAAGATAGAGAAACTTTGGAGATTGCATGATTATAATGAGGATAGAAAGATCAAGTTGGCATCTTCTGAGTTTGATGGTTATGCTCTTAGATGGTGGGATAATCTTGTGAGAAAGAGACACAATGCTGGAGAATTGCCCATTGTTACTTGGAATACTATGAAGAGGCTTATGAGAGAAAGATTTGTTCCTCCAAATTACATAAGGCAACAATTTGACAAATTGCAACAATTGAAGCAAGGTACCAAGACAGTTGATGCTTATTATCAAGAGATGGAGATGATTATGCAAAGAGGCCGTGTGGAAGAACAAATTGAGCAAACAATGCAAAGGTTCCTTTCAGGGTTACACTATAAAATCAAGGGCATTGTGAGGCATTATCAATATACCAATATGAATGATTTACTCCATCATGCTAGAGAGGCCGAATCACATATCTTGGATGAAGCACAAAATTTGGCTAGAACAAAGAGTAGATTTCCTTTGAGATCATCTATTACTCCTAGTACTTCAACACCACCACCTCCATCATCAAATTCTCGAGGTGCTACATCAAATTTTCGAGGTGCTACATCATCCAAATCCGAGGCTAGTGTGGCTAATACAAGGAAAACACCACAACCAACACCAAGTGCTTCGGGTTCTAGTGCTCCTACTACAAGGAATAGAGATATTACATGTCACACATGTGGAGGAAAAGGGCACTTCAAGAGGGATTGTCCAAATTCAAAAGTGATGATTATCAATGAGAACAATGAGTATGAGACAGGTGATGATGTTGATCCCAATGATCTTGATGATGATGATGGATATTTGAGTGATTCTCCTTTGGATGCTTATGCTACTACTATGCCTTCTATTATTTGCACCCAAAATTCATTGAGTGTGATGCCTAGTCCTGAAACTCAAAGGTGCAATTTATTCCAAACAAAGGCTGTTATTGGTCCCAACATGGCTTGCAAAGTCATTATTGATGGAGGGAGTTGTAGGAACTTGGCAAGCAAGGATTTATGTGCCAAGTTGAACCTAAAATATTTACCACATCCAAGCCCTTATCATATACAATGGTTGAGTAGCACTGGACAAATGAAGGTATCTCATATGGTGAGAGTGGAGTTTCAAATTGGACCTTACAAGGATACTATTGAGTTTGATGTTGTGCCCATGACAGTTTGCCACCTATTATTGGGAAGACCTTGGCAATTTGATAGAAGTGTGAAGCATGAAGGGAGAGCTAATACTTATGAGTTGAATCATCATGGGAGGACTATTATCTTGAGGCCTATGACTCCACAACAAATTGTAAATGAGTTCCAATCCAAAATTGCTATGAAAGAGGAAAAAGAGAGAGAGAGGGATGAGGGAACACCAAAAATACAAGCCATGGGGAGTGATAGCAAAACCAATTCGAGTGGTAAAAAGAGAGAGAACCTATTATGCATGTTAGCCACTAAAGAGGATTTGAGGGAATTTAGGGATGATCCTTCACTAGTCCCTATTGTGCTTATTCACAAGGGAGAGATTTTGGTTTCTAATGACATGACCCCTATTCCTCTTGGTGTTTCTAATGTTTTGCAGGACTTTGAGGATGTTTTTCCACAAGATGTGCCCTCGGGATTGCCACCATTGAGAGGAATTGAACAGCAAATTGATTTGATCCCGGGAGCATCTCTCCCAAACCGAGCCCCTTATAGAACCAATCCACAAGAAACAAAGGAGATCCAAAAGCAAGTACAAGAATTATTGGACAAAGGTTATATTCGGGTTAGTCTTTCTCCTTGTGCCGTTCCCGTTATTTTGGTTCCTAAGAAAGATGGTACTTGGCGCATGTGTGTAGATTGTAGAGCAATTAATAACATCACTATTCGTTATCGTCATCCTATACCACGTTTAGATGACATGTTAGATGAATTAAGTGGTGCTACTCTTTTCTCTAAAATTGATTTGCGTAGTGGATACCATCAAATAAGAATGAAAGAGGGAGATGAATGGAAAACTGCTTTTAAGACAAAATTTGGTTTATATGAGTGGTTAGTAATGCCCTTTGGTTTAACTAATGCACCTAGTACTTTTATGAGATTAATGAACCATATTTTGAGAGACTTTATTGGTAGATTTGTGGTAGTTTATTTTGATGATATTCTCATATATAGCCACAATGAACATGACCACATGGATCACATTAGACAAGTTTTGCAAGTGCTAAGAACTAATAAATTGTATGGAAATCTAGAGAAGTGCACTTTTTGCAAAGATAAAGTAATATTTCTTGGTTATGTTGTTTCTAAGCATGGAATTGAAGTTGATCAATCTAAAATTGAAGCTATTCGAAATTGGCCAATTCCAACTAATGTGAGTCAAGTTAGAAGTTTTAATGGGCTTGCTAGTTTCTATAGAAGATTTGTGCCTAATTTTAGTACAATTGCTGCCCCTTTGAATGATCTAACTAAGAAAGGTGTTAATTTTGAATGGGGTGTTTCACAAGATATTGCTTTTGATACTTTGAAAGAGAAGTTGATTTCGGCCCCATTTCTTATGCTTCCAAATTTTGATAAACAATTTGAGATTGAATGTGATGCTAGTGGCATAGGTATTGGAGGTGTGCTCATGCAAGAAAAGAAACCTATTGCCTATTTTTCTGAAAAATTGAATGGTGCACAATTGAATTATTCTGTTTATGATAAGGAATTATATGCACTTGTGAGAGTTTTGGAAGTATGGAAACATTATTTGTGGCCTAAAGAATTTATTATCCATAGTGATCATGAAGCATTGAAATTTTTAAAGTGCCAAAATAATTTGAATAAGAGACATGCTAAGTGGGTTGAGTTCATTGAATCTTTTCCATACATTATAAAACATAAAAAGGGATTGGATAATGTAGTTGTTGATGCTTTGTCAAGGAAAAATATGTTACTCTCAAATTTAGAAATCAAGGTTTCGGGTTTGGAGGGTATTAGAGATTTATATGATGAAGATAATGAATTTTCCATGCCATTTAATAAATGTGTTAATACTAAAGCATGGGACAAATTTCATATACATGATGGGTACTTGTGTATTCCCGAGTATTCTTTGCGTTTATTTTTGATCCAGGAATCTCATAGTGGAGGATTGATGGGACACTTTGGAAGAGAGAAAACATTGTTGATGTTGGCAGAAAATTTCTATTGGGCACATATGAGAAGAGATGTGTATAGATTGGTGCAAAGATGCATTACTTGCAACAAATCCAAATCAAAATTGAAGCCCCATGGATTATATACACCATTGCCATCACCAAGTACACCATGGGAGGATATTAGTATGGATTTTGTGTTGGGATTACCAAGGACTAAAAGAGGACATGACTCTATCTTTGTGGTTGTGGATAGATTTTCAAAGATGGCTCATTTTATTCCATGCCACAAGAGTGATGATGCTTCTCACATTGCCAATTTGTTCTTTAGAGAGATTGTGAGATTGCATGGAGTTCCAAGGACTATAGTTTCAGATAGAGATGTCAAGTTCATGAGTTACTTTTGGAAGACACTTTGGGGTAAGCTTGGCACTAAGCTATTATTTTCCACTACTTGCCACCCCCAAACTGATGGACAAACTGAGGTGGTTAATAGAACATTGTCCACATTGCTAAGAGGTATGATCAAGAAGAATTTGAAGGAGTGGGAGGAGTGTTTGCCCCATGTGGAATTTGCTTACAATAGAGCTGTGCATTCAACTACTCAATTATGTCCTTTTGAGGTGGTGTATGGCTTCAAGCCTATTACTCCTCTTGATTTATTACCACTTCCTTTACATGAGAGAGTTAATATGGAGGCTTCAAAGAGGGCTGATTTTGTGAAGAAGATTCATGAGAAAACAAAAGAGGCCATTGAGAAGAAAGGAAAACATGTGGCTGAAAGAGTAAACAAGAAGAGGAAGGAGCTTATATTTCGGCCAGGAGACATGGTGTGGGTACACTTTAGAAAAGATAGATTTCCCACATTAAGAAAGTCCAAGTTGATGCCTAGAGGAGCTGGTCCTTACAAAGTTATTTCAAGGATCAATGATAATGCATACAAGATTGACCTCCCAATTGATGAGTTTGGTGTTAGTAATTCTTTTAATGTGGCTGATTTGACACCTTACCATGGAGATGATTTAGCATCGAGGTCGATGCCTTTTCAAGAGGGGGAGGATGATGAGGACATCCCTAGCTCTTCACCTATTGTTGAACATGAAGATCCTCCTATCAAAGCTAATGAAGTTAGAATTGGTCCAATGACAAGATCAAGAACCAAGCTATTACAACAACAGGTGAATTCACTCCTACTTGAATATAATGTTTATAATTGTGAGAGCTTTATACTACCTAAATCTTTGCATTTATGTATTCTTAGGTTTGTTGATAACACAAACATGAATGGAGATCATGGAGAGGAGCTACACAAGGATGAGCATGGACTTCAAGAGGAGATGGAAAACAAGTGCTAGCATGGTGAAAACAACAAATAACAATTGTTATCATGATAAGGGGATGGTGCCTCCACCAGATCAAATGCACTAAGTGTGGAAAACAATGCTATTATGTTATTCCACACTCATACATGGACAAATGCAAGAGGAGGGCGCCCACATGGAAGATCAATGCGCCATAGCAATTCTAGTAGTGTTAGGTTTGGTTTCCATACCAATGTGGCCGAATTCCTTGTGTATGGAATCGGTTTGTATCCATATATGTGAGTCCTAGTCCTAGTAGGAGTCCTAGTCCTAGTAGGGGAGGGATTGCTTGCGCAAGGGAGCCTTGTGGCCGCACCCCTCCACCTATATATGTGTCCCACCTGCGTGTGGTTGAGGTAGACTACGATTGAATCAAACAAACCCCATAACCTCTAGTTGAAACTGCTTGTTAGCCTTTCATACTGGAAGTTCATCTGCAAACTTTACGTGTTACCTGCTGTTCCACTGGGAATAAGACGGTACAGGACCACTTGTAGTCGGTGGATTACTTGTGCAAGAGTGTGGAGTTAAGAATATCCATTGGGTTGCTATCTGTTGCATTGGCTTCAGGGATCAGCCGGAGAGTTCTTAGTGGCGCACTAGTTATCAATATAGAAGTTATCTGTGAGTTCACTGAGAAGATTGGGCCACCCCTTATCAGATTTTGGTCAGTTTCACTACCGTGTCCACGAGCTCGATACAAAGCAACATGCGTGCCACTTCTTCCCGGCAAAAAACGGGCTAATTCTCTGCCGTGGTCATGTTTGGCCGCCAGGACACATAAAAATGATGTTTTCTACCGCGATGGCACAATTTTTGTCTGTTTTCCTGCCACGGGATAGCACGGGTTCTAGTCAATTTCCGTTCTTTTTGGCCCGGTTTCTGTAAGGCAACTTTGATCGGCCATAACTTTTGCACACGAACTCCATTTTCGTCGCACAAGTACTCAAAACGCTCGGGAGTAAAAAAGTGCACCCAACCTGAACTTACTTTGTCTGTTTACGGCAGTTTTTGACGCTCAAAATCCCCCAAATCGTTCGTGAACATTTTCATTTTTCCACTTTTAGTTTTCAGGTTCGACTGAAATAGTTTTTCTCTAGTTTATTTTGCAAATTTTCTTCCCGGCACAGATTTTACTCGTTTTCTCTGCCGCGTCGAATCTAGTCCTACACGGATTCCTACCGAGGGCAGCGATTTTTGTCAGTTTCTGATAAGGGGTGGCCCGATCTTCTCGATGAACTAACTCTCTCTTTTTGTATTTTCTGATAATTGGATAACTAGTGCTACACTGAGACCTCTCTTAGCTAATCCCCGTTGCCAATGCAACAACAATCAAGCTCCTTAGATATTCTCAACTACACACTCTTGCACAAATGATCAATGATCACAAGTGGTGCTGTATCCCTTTATTCCCAGATGGAATAACAAGATATCACGCTGCTTTGCAATGGGTAAACTTCAATATGAATGCTTTACAAGCAATACAATCTAGAGGCTAGGGTTTCTGGTTTTTGGTTTAAACTTGTTCTCCTATTGCTATGCGCCCCATGGGGTATATATAATAGGGGGGTGCGGCCACAAGAGGCATCCTTGCGCAAGCACAACCCTATTAGGACTAGGAAACCTAACACAACTACTATAGGATACAAACCGACCCCACACACAAAGGGGTGCGGCCACAATTGGTATACAAACCAATTCTAATATAGCTAGGACATATCTTGGCGCATTGGGCTTCAATGTGGGCCCTCCTTCTTGGTTGTCCATCATTGAGTGCATTTAACCTTGTGGAGGCACTCATCCCCTTGTTGATATTGATGAATAACAATTGTTTCTATTGAATACAATTGTTATGAATTGTTTCTTCTCTTGTTTTCCACTTCTTGAATAATTGTTTTCACCATGATCTTGATGTCTTCTATCAACTCTTCACTCATGCTTGTGATAACAAAGTCCTTAGGTCCATCCTCATCATCCTCCCTTTCTTCAAGACAAGACGTCCTCGTCTTGTGTTTATCTGAAAGTGGAATAAACAAGAAAAACAAAGTGTATGCACCATATATATAGATATATTGGTACTCATTAGTTGTTAGCAAAACACAATATAGTGAATATATCATATGATCACGAAATTTGTATGCAAACAACACATAATAGTCATATTCTTTCATCTCATAGCAATCAAAATTGCAAATATAAGTATAGTTTGATTTAATGGAACATGTATCCAAAAAATAATGTGGTGAACTAAACATATGTGTTTCGGCCACTTCATCATGTTTATCAATATCTATCCCAAATAACACATTATTTCCTTCGGCCACTTCATTATATGTAACACATATATGATGTATCATAAAAATTTTATCCAAATTATAATCACCAATCAAATAAAATTTGAAACTAGAATCATATGTGCTAACATTATCACAAACAAATTTATCCATAGCACATTGTATATCAATTGGTTCTTTAAGCATGTCATCATAAATAATATCACTAGAAGGTATCATAGCAAGTACTTCTTTATGTGTAATAAAAACCACATTGTTAAATTTCGAATTTATAGGTTTATATGGTTGAAAATTATCACATAATTCACTACTTGTAGTTATCAAACCGAAATCCATACCCTTATCAATACTAACCTCCTCATGTGTAGTAGGTATGATTTCCTCAATATCTTGTGAATTTGAAGGTTGTGTCTCCCTTTCTTCAAAAATAACCTTCATATCACAAGCAAGCTTTCTTGTATCCATGGCATAATCCTCCAATTTATGTGATGATTGTAATGTTTCCTTGTGCTCCCTTTCTTCAAGAGAAACCTGTACACAAGAAATAATACTAGGAAAAATATTATCATTAGTTAAAAGGCTTGTTCCACTCGGCCTAGGCTTGTCTTCCTCCATGGATTTGGTGTTTTCACTCCCCTTCTCTTTCACTTCAAACTTTTGTCTTGATTCATGCATGATTTGTTGGGGTGACATAGGCCTCAATATGATATCCTTATTGTTCCAAGTCAAGTGGTAGGTGTTTGCTCTCCCATCATGTAGCACCTTTCTATCAAATTGCCATGGTCTTCCAAGTAATAGGTGGCAAACCGACATGGGAACAACATCACATTCAATTGTATCCTTGTATGGTCCAATTTGAAATTCCACTCTCACCATATGACATACCTTCATCTCCTCTTTGTCAGTGATCCATTGAATATAGTATGGATTGGGGTGTGGAATATATTTCAACCTTAGCTTTGCACATAATTCTTTGCTTGCTAGATTTCTACAACTTCCTCCATCTATGATCACCTTGCAAGCCATACTAGGTCCAACAATTGCTTTGGTTTGAAATAAATTGCACCTTTGGCTCTCATCTTTGCTAGGAGCAATAGTCAATGCTTTGGTGCACACAATAGTTGGATAATTTGTAGCAAAGGCATCAATAGGACCATCATCATCATTATCATCATATGCATCCTCATCATTAGGATCAACATCATCTCCAGTCTCATACTCATCATTAGCATTAAGGAGCATAACTTTCTTGTTGGGGCAATCCTTCTTAAAGTGTCCTTTTCCTCCACATGTATGGCATGTCATGTCTCTATTCCTTGTAGGAGGTGTAGCACCACTAGAACCCGAAGTAGAAGCAATGGGCTTCTTTGAACTTGATGAAATTGGCTCGGGTTTGGGTGTAGAAGGTCCACGGGTAGAGGGTGTAGGAGTTGCAAAATTGGATTGTTGAGAAGAAAAACTCCTCCTTGCACTCACTTGAAGCTCCTCTTGCAATCTCTTTTCGGCCTCCCTTGCTTGATGTAGTAATTCACTCATATTGTTGTAAGTAACATGCCTCACAATGCTTCTTATTTTGAATTGCAATCCACTCAAGAATCTTTGCATTGTTTGTTCAGGAGCCTCTCTAATTCGAGCCCTTTGAATAATCAACTCCATCTCCTTGTAATAGGCATCAACTGTCTTTGATCCTTGCTTCAATTGTTGCAATTTGTCATAGAGAGTTCTAATATAATTCTTGGGAACAAATCTATCTCTTAACAATTGCTTCATCTCTCTCCATGTGTTCACCTCTTCCTCTTCTTTTTCTTCTCTATCCTTTGTAATGCCATCCCACCACAAAAGAGCATAGCCATCAAAAGAAGAAGATGCAAGGTTCACCTTTCTCTCCTCGGGATACTCATGTAATCTCCACAATTTTTCAATTTTGAGCTCCCACATTAAGTACTCTTCCACATCTTCAGAGTCACAAGAAAGATTAGGCATAGAGAATTTTGGTTTTCCCAAGCCATCATTCTCTCTATTATTTTCCAAAGGCACTCTCCTTGCTATTTGTCCACGGCCATCATTGAAATTTCCTCTCACATTATCAATTGGAGCAATGGCTTGTGGTGCTTGTTGAAGTTGTTGCAATGTATTTGTAATTGTAGTCATTTGTAGTTGCATAGTCCTTATAGCTTCCTTGATCTCATTGACAGACTCTTGAGATGCACACTCCCTTATCTTCAAATCAATGACATTCAAATCTTCTCTCAATTGATCATCACTTCTTTCAATATCTTTAGCAATTTTGTTGGACAAATGATCTCTCAATGCCTCATACTCATTCCAATGGACAGTATCCTCGGGTTTCTTCTTTGCCTGCACATCAACATCACTAGAATAACTCATGATTAATTTGTTAGTAACAAAATAAACAATGGGTTTGTGGTGCCTCTCTCAACTCACTCAAAACCAAGCAAAGAGGCTTCACTTGATGTTCCAAGAGAGAAAAAGATCAACTTACCAACAAGGAGCAATGATCAATGTGCTTTGGTGTGAGAAGAGAATATCTGAGCTATCAAGTATCACAATGCAAACAGGGCTTATGGTGGGGCTTGGTATGGATACCTAAAAATCACCAAAGTAATAATCCTATTTGCTGTTCTTGTGAAGATATAAAAGATCCACGGAAACTCACACAATATGGAGACAAATGTGGCAATGCAATATATGGAGGAGTTTTGCAATGCACTAGAAAGTCACTAGCTAGGCTCTTATTGACAGGCACAAGATTGCTCAATGAAAAACCAAGTGTCACAATGGCAAGCTCAACTAGTAAACAATAGTAATAATATGGCCTCTTTTCTCTTTTTTTTTTTTTTTTTTTATACTTTTTGCTTTTTCTATTTTTTTTTAATTTTTCAATGGCCTTACACTAAGCTAGGAGCAACAATGAACCAAATACAAGTGAACACAATGATGGTGATGAATTTAGAGCAACCTGTCAGAGCACAAAATAGCTATACTTGTGGGCAAGCTCCTATAATAATGCTGTAGAAAGGCTGTGTCTATGGTTCACAAAGTATGGAGGGGAAAGTCCTAGGGATGAAAAACAGGGAAATAAAAAGAAACACAAAAGAAACTAGATGAAATTTGGGTCAGAACAGCTCACGGCAGAGAAATAGGCTCACGGCAGCAAAACTGCTTGATTTTGTACCACGGCAGAGCAAAACGGCGCAAAAACAGAAGAAATTCGTACCGCGGCAGCGCACGGCAGAGAAACTTCCAATTCCTGTACCGCGGCAGCGCACGTACTCGTGTTACACGGTTCGGTAAGCGTGATGCGGTGGATTTTGTAACGCGCGTGTGACAGCAGTTGGCGGCAGCGAAACCAGCACTTTTTGTGCCGCGGCAGCACACAGCGGGGCGAATCGATAAGGGTGTTACGGGGCTCGGGGGCTGTTTTGTATCCGTGTTACGGTGGAATCCGAACCCAACTAGATCACGGCAGTGGTGGGGTGTGACTTCGAGTGCGAGTAGGTAATGGAATCGATGGATGTGTGCGGGTATGGTACGTATATGGAAGGTGTGCTGCGGGTTTTGAGGGATGTATATGGAAGGTTTTTGGTGCGGATATGCGGTGGGTTTTGGAACCGACTATGGAGGTGAATCCGACTATGGCTAGGTGGTGTAGTGCGATGGTAATGATGGTATGGCTAGAACCCTAGAGTGGCTCGGATTGGTGGGTATATGGATGGTTTTGCGGGTATGAACTAGGGTAGATCGGTTTGGTGGTGGGTAGGTGGTAGGTAGTGGATATTTTTGGGATTTTTGATAGGTTTTCGCCAAGAACAAACAAGAACCCTAGAACTTGGCCGAAATAAAAACAACTAAAAAGAGAAAAAGGTGACATGAAATCTAACACAATGACAGCAAAAGAAAAACTACTATGGTGATATCTAAGGCTATGGCAATGACTAGACCTAAAATTTTTGTGTGGCTTTTTCTGGATAGGAAGAAAAACAGTAAAACTAATGATAACTTTGCTCACCGAGTGATGTAGCCCAACCATCTACTCCAAGTGGACCAATGACAAGATCACGCGCAAAGGCCATCAAGGATAAGGTGAACTCGCTCCTCTCGCTCTATACTTTCGGTCACATGGAGGATGGTGCGCTACCTCATGTTTCCACACTTTGCGTGCTCAGGTTCAAACCCACCACGGAGTCACCGAAAAGTACCCGAGACGATGCGCAAGAAGATACGGAGAACAGCGGTGAAGACGGCGTCCAATTCGGAGTCCCGACGAAGAAGTTAGGGGCGAAAAACCCCTTCCCGGCCTCGGGGGCCGGCCAGGCCGGCCTCCCTCACCCCCAGGCCGGACCCCCAACCGAAGGGGCCGGCCTCCACCCCGGCCTCGGGCCGGCCTCGGCGCCCCTCAGGCCGGCCCCCCTCCAGAGCGCCCCGGCCTCAAGGCCGGCCTGCTCTCCTCCCACCCCGGCCCCAGGCCGGGCACCCAGCCTGGGGGCCGGCCTGGCCCCTCCCCACCCCGGCCCCAGGCTGGCCTCCCCCTCCAGGCGCCCACCCTGGCCCCAGGCCGGGTCCCAGGCCGGCCAGGCCGGCCCCTAGGCCGGGGTGGAACCGAAAATGCCCGGAAATGCACCGTTTTCGCTCCAGTTTCCACCTACTTCGACCCCCGGCTATATAAGGAGACCCCCAAGCTAGATCTAGGGTTTAGAGTTGAATTTAGAACATTTGGAGCTCAGCTCTCTTGTATCCCTCTTTGAGGAACCATCCCTCCGACATCGTCGAGGATTGTATCAAGGCACATCCAAATACTTGATCTCTCCCTTTGGGTTTCTATCAAGTACTTGACCAATCTTCCTCTCGATTATCTTGAGGTTCTATTGGCGTAGTGGACCGGCTACGGGTGTAAAGCGGTTTCAATCAAGGTGAGCTCAGTTGAATCGATCGTTCCGTAGGCGGCCCTCGGGGTTAGTTGACGGAAGATTTGGGGTTCTTCGGTTCTTACTAGTTATCCTTGTGTTTGTTTGCCTTGCCCTCGATTTCCCCCTCGTTTCCCCCTCGTGTGTTCATCGAGTTCTTCGTGTTCTTCGTGTTCTCCGTCGATTCGTGAAGATCGGGCCAATCTAGGAGTAACCCTCCGCATCATCTGGTATCCAGAGCTAGATTGACACGAATCCGACACCCATACCCCTCCCCATCCACCAATTTTTCTTTTTCCACCAAGAATTTCGAAAATCCTCAAAAAAAAAAAGCCAAAAGGGAATTTGACCGATCTGTTGACTCGTTGCGTTTTTCGTGGTTTTTCTTCAGAGAATAGTTGCCAAACACCTTTCCACATCTTTCCATTCAGCCAATTTTTCCAATTTCGCCCAAAAATTTTCTTGATTTTGTGGGAATTTCGAATTTGAGCCAAAAACTCAGAAAATTTCAGCTCTTCGATTCTCCGGCAGATTTTGGAACTTGTTTTTCTTTGTCGTTTGTGATCCAAATTGAGTGCAACGAGTTGCTACGCGACGCCCACGACATCACCTACGCTTCCACATCATCGGATCGCCACGACATCGACTCCCCCACGGCCGCAAGTCCGTGATCATCAAAATAAGAGAGGTATAACTTGCTTCCGCTTGCACCACCCCATCCCATTGTGTTACTTACCTATCGGACTAGTTCTTTTTACACCGCTTGGCATCGCATTTGTGGCATCGAGAGTGCGAAGTTAGCGCTTGTGAGAGATTAGCTACCGAGTAGGCATTGGCACTTTGGAATCCATCAAAAAGAGAAAATCAAAAAAAAAAAGAGAAAAAGAGAAAATAGAAAAAGAAGCAAAAGGATCGGTGCCAATTGCTTTCCATTGTAGGAACGTGTAGCATTGCGTCGCAAAAGAGAAAGAGTGACCGATTGCCACGGTGCGAATCTTGTTGCCTTTTCAACTTTGCGGTTTGAGCTAGCGTCCTCCTTGTGTTAGTGTGGCATTGAGCATTAGTCTACGTTAGGGCCATTTCGTTCTTCGCTCGTCCATTGGTCGCACTAACCCCATTTTTCCCTTGCGTGTGTGTGTTCCACCATATTTCCATCCTATAGGTTTGGTTTTTGTGCTAACTTTTCTTTGAATTTTCTCCACGATTGACAACAAACTTTTCTTCGGTTTTGGTCGATTTTTCCTCGCCACTTTCCTCACCTATTTGCCTTCCATATAAAGTGTGTGTGTTGCCGTTTGCGGTTTCGTTCGATCTTTTGGATTCGCTCTTGACATACCGCCCTACACCTAGGCTCGTCCACTAGCCTCAATACGACCAAGAAAGGTAACGTTGGGTAAGTGAGGCGTCCATTTCTTCAATATCACCCTTGTGTGTGTTTTTGAGATGGCTAGGGAAGGAGTATTCACAAGTCCGAGCTCGGAAGACGAAGGCAACCCATTCTACAACGACAATGATTACGCCAACTTCGTCACCCACAATGACCACTTTCAACTCCGCGAACTCGTCAAGGACGGGTTGCAACGCTATGAGCGTCGACTCCAAGAGCAAGAGGCTCGAATGAATGATCAAATGACGCGCATCAACATCAACTTGGCTAATCTTGCCAATCGCCGTCATTCATCATCGTCCTCAAGGTCTCGCCGCTCAAGCCACCGCAATCAAGATCCTCACCAACCTCGTCGCCATGATCGCCATGATCGCCACAACGTGGAGGAGGGTGGACAACCTCAACAAGCACCACCACCTCCTCCACAACATCAACAACCTCCGCGACGCAATCGGTATGAGGATAGCTCGCCATCACCACCACCTCGACATCGCCAAGGCCGTGGTGACCCTCTTCAACAACCGCAACGCCCGGACCTTCGACAACACCATCATCCTCCACCTCCACAAGGCCACGCTCAAGACTATGGCCACAACGATTTCGTGGAAGATGCTCGTCAACATCGAAGGCCACCAAGGCGCCATGCGCGTCCCAACAACAATGACCGCCAAGAACATGATCATCCTCAACAACCTCTCCAAGAACAAGAACGTCCTCAACAACATCACAATGGCCATGATGATAGTGAACGCCGTGAAGCTAGGCTCCGTCACCACCAACCACCACCACCTAATGACCACCGGCGTCATCCTCCCCATCATGATCGCCACCGCCAAGACAATGAGGATGACCCCTATGATGATTCACCTCCCATGTATGATGAAGACCCCCATGAGCGCCAACATGCGCGCCTCCATCGTCCGCAAGAGGACAACAACATGAGTGCTCTTCGTTTCAATGTCCCCAAGTTCAATGGTGAGAATGATCCCGAAGACTATCTTGCTTGGGCTCTCAAGGTTGACAAGATCTTCGGCATTCACAACTTCACCGACAAGAAAATGGTTGCTCTAGCATCTTTGGAATTCGAAGGCTATGCACTCTTATGGTGGGATCGTCTCCAAGCCGAACGAGTCCGCAATCGCGTTGCTCCTATTGCCACTTGGAATGAGATGAAGCAATTCATGCATGCTCGCTTCGTTCCTCCTCACTACAAGCGTGACCTCTTCAAGAAGCTTCAAGAACTTCGTCAAGGTGTGAAGTCCGTTGATGAGTACTACAAGGAAATGGAGACATCTTTGATCCGCGCTCATGTGATAGAATCTCAAGAGCAAACAATGGCCCGCTTCCTCAATGGCCTCAACTATCCTATAAGGAAGATCGTCGAGTATCAACCGTATGACAACATTGTGGCCCTTGTCCACCAAGCTCTTAAGGCGGAACGTCAAATTGCGGAAGATCTCAAGTATAGCAAGCAAAAGGCTTTCTTCAACTCAAGACCATCATCCTCTACTCCAATGACACAAGCTCCTCCTCCAACTACCACCAAGAGCAACCCGCGAGCCTCTAGTGCTCCCAACAAGTCTTCCCAACCATTCAAGAAGCAAGCTACTCCAACCTCATCCTCAAGTGCTCCTCAAGTCAAGTCAAGCACTATTACTTGCTTCAAGTGTGGTGGTAGTGGACACAAGTCCTTTGAATGTTCCAACAAGATGATCATGATTGTCAACCAAGATGGTGAACGTGATTCTATGAGCGAAGGCGAATACTATGCCTTGCATCAAGTTGCTCTCAACCCTTTGGACGTCTCCAACGATGATGAAGAAAGTGTGTATTGCGATGAGGACAAGAACCCATCCCTAGTGGTCACACGAGTCCTCACTTCTTCTCCTCAAGATGAGCAAGATCAACGGTGCAATCTTTTTCAAACAAGAGCCGGTATTGATGGCAAGTCAATCAAGGTCATCATCGACGGTGGAAGTTGTCACAACTTAGCTAGCAAAGAACTTTGCGACAAACTCAAGTTGCCGTACAAGCAACACCCTCACCCATACCATGTCCAATGGCTTAGTGACTCCGGCACCTTCAAGATTCAACACATGGTCTCCGTGACTTTCAAGATTGGTCCTTATGAAGACACGGTCGATTGTGACGTTGTTCCTATGACCGTGTGTCATCTTCTTCTTGGCCGACCGTGGCAATACGACAAGAGTGCTATCCATGATGGGCGTACCAATCACTATAGCTTCAAGTGGAACAACAAGACATTTGTTCTTCGTCCCATGTCTCCTAGCCAAGTGATCGCCGACAACGCCAAGACTCTTGCACGTCGACAAGAAGAGCTCAAATCTCGTGAGATGAGTGGTGAGAGAGTGATCCACCAAAAAGCGAGTGAGAGCCACAAGCCAAATATGAGTGGAAAAATTACGAGTGATGCCAAAGGCTTTGCCTTACTTGCCACCAAAAGAGAGATGCGAGCGCTAAGAGAGGACCCAACCATACTCCACTTTGTCCTATTGTGCAAAGGGGAAGCACTTGAAACTAACGACATGACAAATCTACCTCCCTCTTTGTTGCCTTTGTTGCAGGAATTTGAAGACGTCTTTCCCGATGAGCTCCCTCCGGGCCTTCCTCCCCTTCGAGGAATCGAGCACCGTATTGACCTCATTCCGGGCGCGCCCCTTCCAAACCGCGCTCCTTACCGCACCAATCCCGAGGAGACTAAGGAGATTGAGCGCCAAATCCAAGAGCTACTCGAAAAAGGTTTTATTCGCGAATCCCTTAGCCCTTGTGCCGTGCCGGTTATCCTTGTTCCAAAGCAAGATTCTACTTCCCGCATGTGTATGGATTGTCGCCCTATCAATGCTATCACCGTTAGATATCGACATCCTATTCCTAGGCTCGATGACATGCTTGATGAATTGAGTGGTGCTACTATCTTTTCAAAAATTGATCTTAAAAGTGGTTACCATCAAATTCGTATGAGTATAGGTGATGAATGGAAAACGGCTTTCAAAACAAAACTTGGTTTGTATGAATGGCTTGTTATGCCCTTTGGTCTTTCGAATGCCCCATCTACCTTCATGCGTCTCATGAATGAAGTTCTACGTCCTTTCATTGGCAAATTTGTTGTGGTTTACTTCGACGATATTCTCATTTATAGCAAATCTTTGGAAGATCACCTTGATCATGTTTCACAAGTATTATTGGCTCTTCGCAATGCAAAACTTTTCGCCAATCTTTCCAAATGCAATTTTTGCACCAACAAGCTTGTTTTCTTGGGTTTTGTGATCTCGTCCAATGGTATTGAAGTAGATAACAAGAAGATTGAGGCAATTAGGAATTGGCCCAACCCTACTTCCGTGGGTGAGATAAGGCGCTTTCATGGCCTTGCCGGTTTCTATCGCCGCTTTGTCAAAGATTTTTCAACTATTGCTTGCCCTTTGAATGAACTTACCAAAAAGAATGTACCTTTTGTTTGGGGCAATGCGCAACAAAAAGCTTTCGATACACTTAAGAAATGCCTAACCGAAGCTCCTTTGCTTGTCTTACCGGATTTCGAGAAAACTTTTGAGATTGAATGTGATGCTAGTGGTATAGGAATTGGTGGCGTTCTCATGCAAAACGGACGCCCCGTTGCTTACCATAGTGAAAAACTTGATGGTGCTAAACTCAATTACCCCATCTATGATAAGGAACTCTTTGCTTTGGTTAGAGTGCTAGAAGTTTGGCAACACTACCTTTGGCCAAAAGAATTTGTCATTCATTCCGATCACGAATCATTGAAATACTTAAAAAGCCAAACCAATTTGAACAAAAGGCATGCTAAGTGGGTTGAATTCATTGAATCTTTTCCTTATGTCATTAAGTACAAGAAAGGTAAAGAGAATGTGGTAGCCGATGCCTTGTCTAGGAAAGAATGCCTTCTTACACGTCTTGACATCAATGTGATTGGTTTGGATGAAATCAAAGACTTATATGCTTCCGATGCTTTCTTTGGTCCTATATTTGAGAAGTGCTTGCCTAACCGAGGTTTCGATGATTACTATCTTCACAAAGGTTTCTTGTTTAAGGCTAACAAATTGTGTATCCCCGAGTCTTCTCTTCGCTTGTTGTTATTGAAGGAATCACATGAAGGAGGCCTCATGGGACACTTTGGACGCGACAAGACCTATGCCATGCTCTCCACCAACTACTATTGGCCCAAGATGAAGCACCACGTTGAGAGACACGTCAAGAGATGTTCCACATGCCTCCGAGCTAAGTCCACTTCCAACCCTCATGGTCTTTACATGCCATTACCTATCCCACATGCACCTTGGAGTGATATTAGCATGGACTTTGTGTTAGGCCTTCCACGAACTAAAAACAACATGGATTCAATCTTTGTAGTTGTGGATCGTTTCTCTAAGATGGCACATTTCATTCCTTGTAACCGAACCGACGATGCTTCACATGTTGCTACTTTGTTTTTCAGGGAAATTGTGCGCTTACATGGTGTACCTACTTCAATTGTCTCGGACCGCGACGTCAAGTTCACCTCCTACTTTTGGAAGACATTGATGGCCAAGCTCGGCGTCAAGCTACTATTCTCCACCGCCTATCACCCACAAACGGATGGACAAACCGAGGTCGTCAACCGCACACTCTCTTCACTACTTCGAGCATTGATCAAGCCCAACTTGAAGAATTGGGAGGAATGCATCCCACACGCCGAGTTCGCCTACAACCGTGCTCTCCATCAAGCTACCAAGAAGAGTCCCTTCGAGATTGTCTACGGCTTCAACCCCAACACCGCCCTCGACATACTCCCTTTGCCTCTACGCGAGCAAGCAAACATGGACATCGACAAGCGCACCGACTACATCAAGAAGCTACACGACTCCACAAGGGCTACGCTTGAGAAGCATTCCGAGCACCGAGCCTCTATCATGAACAAGAACAAGAAACCCATGGTGTTCCAAGAAGGTGACCTCGTGTGGCTACACTTGCGCAAGGACCGGTTCCCCGACGAGCGCAACTCCAAGCTCAAGCCAAGAGGTGACGGTCCCTTCAAGGTCATCAAGCGCATCAACAACAACGCCTACAAGCTCGACTTACCGCAATCCAAGTACCTCGTCCACAACTCCTTCAATGTCAAGGACCTCTCTCCCTTCCATGGATACCCAAGTGATGAAGACGCCGCCGAGTCGAGGTCGACTCTTTTTCAAGGGGGGGGAGATGATGTAGCCCAACCATCTACTCCAAGTGGACCAATGACAAGATCACGCGCAAAGGCCATCAAGGATAAGGTGAACTCGCTCCTCTCGCTCTATACTTTCGGTCACATGGAGGATGGTGCGCTACCTCATGTTTCCACACTTTGCGTGCTCAGGTTCAAACCCACCACGGAGTCACCGAAAAGTACCCGAGACGATGCGCAAGAAGATACGGAGAACAGCGGTGAAGACGGCGTCCAATTCGGAGTCCCGACGAAGAAGTTAGGGGCGAAAAACCCCTTCCCGGCCTCGGGGGCCGGCCAGGCCGGCCTCCCTCACCCCCAGGCCGGACCCCCAACCGAAGGGGCCGGCCTCCACCCCGGCCTCGGGCCGGCCTCGGCGCCCCTCAGGCCGGCCCCCCTCCAGAGCGCCCCGGCCTCAAGGCCGGCCTGCTCTCCTCCCACCCCGGCCCCAGGCCGGGCACCCAGCCTGGGGGCCGGCCTGGCCCCTCCCCACCCCGGCCCCAGGCTGGCCTCCCCCTCCAGGCGCCCACCCTGGCCCCAGGCCGGGTCCCAGGCCGGCCAGGCCGGCCCCTAGGCCGGGGTGGAACCGAAAATGCCCGGAAATGCACCGTTTTCGCTCCAGTTTCCACCTACTTCGACCCCCGGCTATATAAGGAGACCCCCAAGCTAGATCTAGGGTTTAGAGTTGAATTTAGAACATTTGGAGCTCAGCTCTCTTGTATCCCTCTTTGAGGAACCATCCCTCCGACATCGTCGAGGATTGTATCAAGGCACATCCAAATACTTGATCTCTCCCTTTGGGTTTCTATCAAGTACTTGACCAATCTTCCTCTCGATTATCTTGAGGTTCTATTGGCGTAGTGGACCGGCTACGGGTGTAAAGCGGTTTCAATCAAGGTGAGCTCAGTTGAATCGATCGTTCCGTAGGCGGCCCTCGGGGTTAGTTGACGGAAGATTTGGGGTTCTTCGGTTCTTACTAGTTATCCTTGTGTTTGTTTGCCTTGCCCTCGATTTCCCCCTCGTTTCCCCCTCGTGTGTTCATCGAGTTCTTCGTGTTCTTCGTGTTCTCCGTCGATTCGTGAAGATCGGGCCAATCTAGGAGTAACCCTCCGCATCACCGAGTAAACCTGGAGAATCTGATACCAAGATGATAAGGGGTGGCCCGATCTTCTCGATGAACTAACTCTCTCTTTTTGTATTTTCTGATAATTGGATAACTAGTGCTACACTGAGACCTCTCTTAGCTAATCCCCGTTGCCAATGCAACAACAATCAAGCTCCTTAGATATTCTCAACTACACACTCTTGCACAAATGATCAATGATCACAAGTGGTGCTGTATCCCTTTATTCCCAGATGGAATAACAAGATATCACGCTGCTTTGCAATGGGTAAACTTCAAGATGAATGCTTTACAAGCAATACAATCTAGAGGCTAGGGTTTCTGGTTTTTGGTTTAAACTTGTTCTCCTATTGCTATGCGCCCCATGGGGTATATATAATAGGGGGGTGCGGCCACAAGAGGCATCCTTGCGCAAGCACAACCCTATTAGGACTAGGAAACCTAACACAACTACTATAGGATACAAACCGACCCCACACACAAAGGGGTGCGGCCACAATTGGTATACAAACCAATTCTAATATAGCTAGGACATATCTTGGCGCATTGGGCTTCAATGTGGGCCCTCCTTCTTGGTTGTCCATCATTGAGTGCATTTAACCTTGTGGAGGCACTCATCCCCTTGTTGATATTGATGAATAACAATTGTTTCTATTGAATAACAATTGTTATGAATTGTTTCTTCTCTTGTTTTCCACTTCTTGAATAATTGTTTTCACCATGATCTTGATGTCTTCTATCAACTCTTCACTCATGCTTGTGATAACAAAGTCCTTAGGTCCATCCTCATCAGTTTCGCTGCCGCGTCCACGAGCTCGCTACAAAGCAACGTCCACGCCACTTCTGCCCGACAAAAAACGGGCTAATTCTCTGCAGCGGTCATGTTCTGCAGCCAGGACACATAGACATGATATTTTCCTACCACGACGGCACAATTTTGTATATTTTCCTGCCGCGGGATAGCACGGGTTCTAGTCAATTTCCGTAGTTTTCGGCCCGGTTTTGGTAAGGCAAATTGATCGGCCATAACTTTTGCATACGAAGTCCGTTTTGGATGAACGAGTACTCAAAACGCTCAGGAGTAAAAAGTGCATCCAGCCTGAACTCACTTCGTGTGTTTACGGCAGTTTTGGATGCTCAAAATCCCCAAATTTGTTAGGGAACGTTTTCATTTTTCTACTTTTAGTTTTCAGGTTCGATTGAAATAGTTTTTCCCTAGTTTATTTTGCTTTTTTCTTCCCAGCACAGATTTTACTCGTTTTCTCTGCCGCGACGAATCTAATCCTACAGGGATTCCTATAAGGGGTAGCGATTTTGGTCAGTTTCACTACCGTGTCCACGAGCTCGATACAAAGCAACGTGCGCGCCACTTCTTCCCGATAAAAAAAGGGCTAATTCTCTGCCGTGGTCATGTTTGGCCGCCAGGACACATAAACACGATGTTTTCTACCGCGATGGCACAATTTTTGTCCGTTTTACTGCCACGGGATAGAACGGGTTCTAGTCAATTTCCTTAGTTTTTGGCCCAGTTTTGGTAAGGCAAATTTGATCGGCCATAACTTTTGCACACGAACTCCATTTTAGTCCCACGAGTACTCAAAACGCTCGGGAGTAAAAAAGTGCATCCAACCTGAACTAACTTCGTCTGTTTACGGCAGTTTTGGACGCTCAAAATACCCCAAATCTGTCGTGAACATTTTCATTTTTCCACTTTTAGTTTTCAGGTTCGACTGAAATAGTTTTTCTCTAGTTTATTTTGCAATTTTTCTTCCTGGCGTAGATTTTACTCGTTTTCTCTGCCGCGTCGAACCTAGTCCTACACGGATTCTTACCGAGGGCAGCGATTTTGGCCAGTTTCGCTGCCGCGTCCACGAGCTCGCTACAAAGCAACGTCCGCGCTACTTCTGCCCGGCAAAAAATGGGCTAATTCTATGACGTGGTCATGTTCTGCAGCCAGGACACATAGACACGATATTTTCCTACCGCGACGGCACAATTTTTATCCGTTTTCCTGCCGCGGGATAGCACGGGTTCTAGTAAATTTTCGTAGTTTTTGGCCCGGTTTTGGTAAGGCAACATTGATCGTCCATAACTTTTGCACACGAACTCCGTTTTCGACGCACGAGTACTCAAAACGCTCGGGAGTAAAAAGTGCATCCAGCATGAACTAACTGCGTCTGTTTACTGCAGGTTTTGACGCTCAAAATCTCCCAAATCGTTCGTGAACATTTTACATTTTTCCACTTTTAGTTTTCAGGTTCGACTGAAATAGTTTTTCTCTAGTTTATTTTGCAATTTTTCTTCCCGGCACAGATTTTACTCGTTTTGTCTGCCGCGCCGAACCTAGTCCTACACGGATTCCTACCGAGGGCAGCGATGTCGGTTAGTTTCGCTGCCGCGTCCACGAGCTCGCTACAAAGCAACGTCCGCGCCACTTCTGCCGGCAAAAAACGGGCTAATTCTCTGCCATGGTCATGTTCTGCCGCCAGGACACATAGACACGATATTTTCCTACCGCGATGGCACAATTTTTGTCCGTTTTCCGGCCGCGGGATAGCACGGGTTCTAGTCAATTTTCGTAGTTTTTGGCCCGGTTTTGGCAAGGCAACTTTGATCGGCCATAACTTTTGCATACGAGGTCCGTTTTGGACGAACGAGTACTCAAAACGCTCAGGAGTAAAAAGTGCATCCAGCCTGAACTCACTTTGTGTGTTTACGACAGTTTTTGATGCTCAAAATCCCAAAATTTGTTAGGGAACATTTTCATTTTTCTACTTTTAGTTTTCAGGTTCGATTGAAATAGTTTTTCCCTAGTTTATTTTGCTTTTTTCTTCCCAGCACAGATTTTACTCGTTTTCTCTGTCGCGACGAACCTAATCCTACAGGGATTCCTATAAGGGGTAGCGATTTTGGTCAGTTTCACTACCGTGTCCACGAGCTCGATACAAAGCATCGTGCGCGCCACTTCTTCCCGGCAAAAAAAAGGGCTAATTCTCTGTCGTGGTCATGTTTGGCCGCGAGGACACATAAACATGATGTTTTCTACCGCGATGGCACAATTTTTGTCTGTTTTACTCCCACGGGATAGAACGGGTTCTAGTCAATTTCCATAGTTTTTGGCCCAGTTTTGGTAAGGCAAATTTGATCGGCCATAACTTTTGCACACGAACTCCATTTTAGTCCCACGAGTACTCAAAACGCTCGGGAGTAAAAAAGTGCATCCAACCTGAACTAACTTCGTCTGTTTACGGCAGTTTTGGACGCTCAAAATACCCCAAATCTGTCATGAACATTTTCATTTTTCCACTTTTAGTTTTCAGGATCGACTGAAATAGTTTTTCTCTAGTTTATTTTGCATTTTTTCTTCCCGACATAGATTTTACTCGTTTTCTCTGCCGCGTCGAACCTAGTCCTACACGGATTCTTACCGAGGGCAGGGATTTGGTCAGTTTCGCTGCCGCGTCCACGAGCTCGCTACAAAGCAACGTCCGCGCCACTTCTGCCCGACAAAAAACGGGCTAATTCTCTGACGTGGTCATGTTCTGCAGCCAGGACACATAGACACGATATTTTCCTACCGCGACGGCACAATTTTTGTCCGTTTTCCTGCCGCGGGATAGCACGGGTTCTAGTAAATTTTCGTAGTTTTTGGCCCGATTTTGGTAAGGCAACATTGACCGGCCTTAACTTTTGCACACGAACTCCGTTTTCGACACACGAGTACTCAAAACGCTTGGGAGTAGTGCATCCAGCATGAACTAACTGCGTCTATTTACGGCAGTTTTTGACGCTCAAAATCTCCCAAATCGTTCGTGAACATTTTACATTTTTCCACTTTTAGTTTTCAGGTTCGACTGAAATAGTTTTTCTCTAGTTTATTGTGCAATTTTTCTTCCCGGCACAGATTTTACTCGTTTTGTCTGCCGCGCCGAACCTAGTCCTACACGGATTCCTACCGAGGGCAGCGATTTTGGTCAGTTTCACTGCCGCGTCCACGAGCTCGCTACAAAGCAACGTCCGTGCCACTTCTGCCCCGCAAAAAACGGGCTAATTCTCTGCCATGGTCATGTTCTGCCGCCAGGACACATAGACACGATATTTTCCTACCGCGACGGCACAATTTTTGTCCGTTTTCCGGCCGCGGGATAGCACGGGTTCTAGTCAATTTCCGTAGTTTTTGGCCCGGTTTTGGTAAGGAAACTTTGATCGGCCATAACTTTTGCATACGAAGTCTGTTTTGGACGAACGAGTACTCAAAACGCTCAGGAGTAAAAAGTGCATCCAGCCTGAACTCACTTTGTCTGTTTACGGCAGTTTTTGATGCTCAAAATCCCCAAATTTGTTAGGGAACATTTTCATTTTTCCTGATGAGGACATCCCTAACACATTTGTTATTCCTCCTATTGATGATGATGTTGTTGTTCAAGAGAAGCATGATGAAGTTAGAATTGGTCCAATGACAAGATCAAGAACTAAACTATTAGAACAGCAGGTGAACTCACTCCTTTTAAATTATGATGTTTGTTCTTATGAGAATTTTATACTACCTAAATTCCTACACTTATGTATGATTCAGGTTATTGATAACACAAACATCATGGGAGGCAAGGAGCATGGAATCATGGAGCAAGGCATTGGAGAATTCATGGAAGAAGATGATCATGCAAGTCCAAGGGAGAAGGAGGAGGCAAAATAATTGTTTTGTGTTCTCTCCAAACATAAGAGGCTGTCTATGGTTGGGAGAGAAGCCCATGCGCCCCAGGATGGTTCCCTCCAAACATAAGAGGCTGTCTATGGTTAGGAGAGAGTCCCACCCTAGTCTAATAATGCCCTGTGTGGCTGGTTTGGCCGCACCCCCTTGTGGGTCGGTTTGTACCCCTTTAGTCTGAGTCCAAACTTGTCTGGTTCGAGTCCTAGTTGGATTAGGTTGGTGCTTGCGCATCCAAGGTGTGGCCGCACCCCCTAGCCCTCATATATACCTCTTCACCTGCGTGTGAGAGGTTAGACTACCTTTATTCTTAAACCCTAGAACTCCATTGTTGATTGCTTGAAGCATTCATCAGGAATTGATATTGCAAGTTTTGCGTGTTATCTGCTATTCCACTGGGAACTAGTTGATACAGGACCACTAGTAGTCAGTGGCTGCTCGTGCAAGTGTGTGGATTTACGAATATCCAAGGGATTGGTTGCTGCTGCAATTGGCATCAGGAATTAGCCGGAGAGTTCATGGAGAGACACAATTTATCTGATCCTTGTTATCGTGTGAGTTCATCGAGAAGATCGGGCAACCCCTTATCATCTTGGTATCAGATTTACAGGTTAACTCGGTGAGCTATCGTGATCTTATAGGTTCTTGTTTTCATTACCTACCCACCGAAAAAGCCACAAAAAATAGGATTAGTTCGAGCCATAGCCCTAGATCATCACCTCTCTCAAGTTTTAGTTGCTGTTTTGTGTTTGATTTTTGCGTTTCTTTTCTCTTTTTCTTTCGGTCTAGGTTTAGGGTTCTAAGTGTTCTTCAAGTTCTTCCACGGCTGCCCACAATTTTCCATCCAAAAACACCAATCCGATCCATATATACACCCAATTCGAGTTGGATTCGGTTTTGTACCGCGGCAGGAAAACAGCCGTTTCTCTGCCGCCGCCGGACTCCTACCCGCAGTCGGAATCGGCCCCGTTGCGCGCTTACAAATCCGCCCCCGAGCCCTGTCTCACGCTTACCAATCCGAGCGCTACGCGCTGCCGCGGCAGAAAATCGGCGCGTTTCACTGCCGCGAGTACCCTGCCGCCCGCGCAAAACCACAGCCATCCTCTGCCCTTGTGCGCGCTCGCGGCTTGCTGCCGTACGGCAGCGTTTTTGGCCGTTTTGGTGCCACGGCAGGCTGCCGTGAGCGAATTTCTTCGCTTTTCTCTGCCGTGAGTTCTGCCCCCTCTAGTTTCCTTTTTTCCTTTTAGTTTTCGGTTACAATTTCTTTAGGTTTTCGTTTCCAAACTTTGTGAACTATAGCTACTGCCTGTCTAAAGCAAATTTTAGGTACCTTTCCCAAAAGAATAGCTACTTTTTGCTCCTTCCAGGCTGCTCAATTTCATATCATTTGTGTCACATTCTTACCATTGTGTTTATTTTTGCTCCTAGTTTATTTTGGCCAGCTATAAAAGTATAAAAAAAAGAGAGAAAAACAGAAAATAGAAAAGAGAAAAACAGAATTGTGAACAGAGAAAAAGGCCTTGTGATCTATTGTTATTTTGTTCTTGGAGCTGTTTTACCACTCTATATTGACACCTTTCCATTGAGCAATCTTGTGCCTGTGATATTTTGGAGCATAGCTATTGTCTTTCCACAGCATTGCAATATTTCTATACATATAATTGCTTTGCCACTTTTGTCTACAATTTGGTGTGTGTTTCCTAGGTGCTACTTTTCAGTCATCACAAACAGCAAATAGGATTTGTTTTTGGTGTTGTTATGATAAGGATCAACCCGATGATCCTAGAATTATTGTCCCAATCTTTCACAGCGAGTAACCCGAACGATAAATCCTCCCAACAACACCAATGGCGTCACCTGAAGGTGGGGAATAACTTCCAGCAAGCAACGTGAAGATAACAACACGCCTCAATACCTTGAGCTCGATAATCCTTGGGGAACACAAGAACCTTCGCAGCAATCTATATTGGATAATACGGCAGCGCCGTCCCCGTAGGGATGATACAACCCTAAACTCAACGAGTAGTTTTTAGACTAAAATTCTTCACCCCCAAAACCCTAGGCCGGCCACTCCTTATATGGAGGGGGTGGTGCAGCCAAACGGGTTGGACTCGACCCTGGTTCGTTTTGGACAGGCCCAAACCGAACACTCATGCAAATAAAACATGTCTAAAAATAGAACGCACAAACTGACAATATAAATTACAAATAACTTGGCGGAGTCCTAAAATTTGGCTTCACCTCCTCTGTTCTCCCCGTATCATCCTCCCCTCCTTCAAAACGCGTTGTCCCCAACGCGTGAGGGTCTGCTCGAAAAGGAGACGTGATATGAATAGAAACATCACGTGTCTTCATGGACGCCTGCACCTCCTTTCTTCGCCACACAAGCTTGGATTTGGGCGCCAACATCTCCCTCTTCTTCTCACGCCTAGCTGGAATCTTATATCGCTGAACATGAACTTTCTTTGTACGCCCCTGCAAAATAGTAATGCCTGGTCCACAAAGTTGACGAACACGTCCATCTCTTCCTGTGTGCACACACACTGCTTTTCCAACTAAACTCCGCACAGGTGAACTGACATATCTATGATCATCCACCTTCGGTACCACATGCACCAAGACAGGATCAACAGAAGCATCAATGGTCTGAACACCTTTGTCAACACAAACAGGAACACATGCTGCAATACCCTCCATCTCCTCAAGAAAAGGTTTGTCTTCAACTAGCTTGTCACCAACAAACAAAGGCTTGTCATCTACATGCATGGTTGAATCAATTTCTGTACCAACACTCTTTGCATCATGCTCCATTTGCTGCAACTTAGCTAACCTCTCGTTTGGTTCAGCTTTATGCAACTTCTCCTTGTGTATCACTAGCTCCACATCAGATTTAATAAGATCATCCTTCATAGGCTTCAAAATCTGCTGCTTACCATCATGCATAAAAGAATATATATTGGCTCTCCCAGCATGAGTAACATTATGATCATATTGCCATGGTCTACCAAGTAACAGCCCACACACCTCCAAGGGCAACACATCACACTCAACCTCGTCAACATAATCATCAACTGTAAATGGCACACGCACCTTATGAGTAATTTTCAACTTACCACAATTATTTAGCCACTCCAAATGCTTAGTTTCAGGAATACGCCAGGTAGACAACCCCAATGCTGCCACCATTGCCTTGCTGATGCCATTAGTACAGCTACCACCATCAATCATGAGCTTGCATTGTTTGCCTTTTATCATGCACTGAGTCTGAAATAAACTCCATCGCTGACACTTGTCAACTAAATTGCAAGCCTCATTATGTACCCTTTTGAGTTGCATATTCAGCCCACTCAAAGGTTCTACCTCTTCCAATGCAATTTTACTGTCCACAACAACTGGAACAACATCAGGTTGCTTCTCCTCAAAAATATGTGGAACTTCTGCACTGACATTTTGCACTGGAACTACTGCCTTCACACTCATTGCAGGACGTGGAATAGACATAGCATCAACCTGAGAAGAAGGTTGCACCCTTGTGGAAACATCTCTCCTCCTATGCACAACGTTTGTCACCTTCACATGTTTGGTACAAGATACCCCACGACGAGGAGACAGAAAATAGGCACGCAAAAATTGAGTGAAATTACGCCAAGTCGCATATGTGCTGTCTTTCCCATACATCTCCTCATTCCACCAACGAATCACCTCCTCATCCACACGACGTAATGCAAGCAACACACGTGTAGGGTGATCCAATCGCTCAAAAGAATTACATCTGAGAAATCCCTGAAGCATAAGTTTTTCCCATGACTCATATTCTTTAGCTGTTGCAACATGAGTAAGTCTCCACGTGACCTTAGAATCATCCGAAAGCACACCCGTCAATTTATCGAGATAATCATTGAATACATCTCCGGACTTCTGTCCAGAAACACACCTCTTGCCATAGTAATCACCCGCAAACGAAGCCATCTCTGAATATTGTGTATCTAGCCGGACAAAAAAAAGATGATGCAAATTGTGTAATTCACGGGGCACTGTAGCACGAACCGTACGTAACAGCAAGGATCGACGTAACAGCAGCTATCGGCAGCGCGTTAGCAGCGATCGATACTTACGTACCAAACAGCAGCAAGCCTCCCTCCGATTGTGTTTTTTTTCTTCTTAATAACAGATCGGATGCCAAGCAAGAACAGATCCGAGATATGCTCCTTTCTCCGTAATCTTCTCCCTTTCTTGTCCAATCTAGACTCCACGTACCAAGAGAAGGCCTAGCAAGCCAAATTTGACAGCACAATATTAAATCTACCAACAACCTCACGTACCACCTCCAAGCCAATTCCCATCCAACTTCCTCTTTCTTTTTTTTAATACGTGTGCTACACCAATCTGTAGAAGAGTCCAGACCAAAAGCCAATCATCCACGATCCTGGTTGCCTCTTTCCTATTTCTCCTGATCAGATTCCACGTAACAACAGATACGACAGCCAGCTGGTGTCGTAACCAAAACAATTAGCAATCTTTCTCTTTTTCTTTCTACTTTCCGAACGGCATTACTGAAAACAGATCTCGTAGACAATTTCCAATGCGATAAGAGCAGACGATGATGATATCTTCTCAAAGCTCAAAAAAAACAACTAGTAGATCAATGAACAAGAACTCGCGGTGATCAACCCAGAGCTCTGATACCACATGATAAGGATCAACCCGATGATCCTAGAATTATTGTCCCAATCTTTCACAGCGAGTAACCCGAACGATAAATCCTCCCAACAACACCAATGGCGTCACCTGAAGGTGGGGAATAACTTCCAGCAAGCAACGTGAAGATAACAACACGCCTCAATACCTTGAGCTCGATAATCCTTGGGGAACACAAGAACCTTCGCAGCAATCTATATTGGATAATACGGCAGCGCCGTCCCCGTAGGGATGATACAACCCTAAACTCAACGAGTAGTTTTTAGACTAAAATTCTTCACCCCCAAAACCCTAGGCCGGCCACTCCTTATATGGAGGGGGTGGTGCAGCCAAACGGGTTGGACTCGACCCTGGTTCGTTTTGGACAGGCCCAAACCGAACACTCATGCAAATAAAACATGTCTAAAAATAGAACGCACAAACTGACAATATAAATTACAAATAACTTGGCGGAGTCCTAAAATTTGGCTTCACCTCCTCTGTTCTCCCCGTATCATGTTAGGTATCCATACCAAGCCCCACTATATATCCTGCTTTGCCTTGTGTTAGCTAAAATCCCTGGGTATTCTTTTATTCACACCAAGCCATAGTACTACTGTTTGCTTGTGGTAAGTATTGCTATTCTGATAAGGGGTGGCCCAATCTTCTCAGTGAACTCACAGATAACTTCTGTATTGATAACTAGTGCGCCACTAAGAACTCTCCGGCTGATCCCTGAAGCCAATGCAACAGATAGCAACCCAATGGATATTCTTAACTCCACACTCTTGCACAAGTAATCCACCGACTACAAGTGGTACTGTACCGTCTTATTCCCAGTGGAACAGCAGGTATCACGTAAAGTTTGCAGATGAACCACTAGTATGAAAGGCTAACAAGCAGTTTCAACTAGGGGCTATGGGGTTTGTTTGATTCAATCGTAGTCTACCTCAACCACACGCAGGTGGGACATATATATAGGTGGAGGGGTGCGGCCACAAGGCTCTCTTGCGCAAGCAATCCCTCCCCTACTAGGACTAGGACTCCTACTAGGACTAGGACTCACATATATGGATACAAACCGATTCCATACACAAGGAATTCGGCCAATTTGATTATGGAAACCAAAACTAACTATTATGGCGCATTGATCTTCTATGTGGGCGCCCTCCTCTTGCTTGTTTCATGTATGAGTGCATTTCATCTTGTGGAGGCACTCATCCCCTTATGAAATAATAATTGTAATGCTTGTTTTTCACCATCCTTAGCACTTGATCATCCTCTCCTCTTCTAGCTCATCTTCATCCATGTGAATCTTCTCTCCATGATCTCCATCAATGTTTGTGTTATCAATAAACCTAAGAACACATAGATGCAATGACTTAGGTAGTATAAAGTTCTCATTATTAGAAACATTAAACTCAAGTAGGAGTGAATTCACCTGTTGTTGTAATAGCTTGGTCCTTGATCTTGTCATTGGACCAATCCTTACTTCATTAGCTTTAATTGGTGGATCTTCATGTTCAACAATAGGTGAAGAGCTAGGAATGTCCTCATCATCCTCCCCCTCTTGAAAAGGCATCGACCTCGATGCTAAATCATCTCCATGGTAAGGTGTCAAATCAGCCACATTAAAAGAATTACTAACACCAAACTCATCAATTGGGAGGTCAATCTTGTATGCATTATCATTGATCCTTGATATAACTTTGTAAGGACCAGCTCCTCTAGGCATCAACTTGGACTTTCTCAATGTTGGAAATCTATCTTTTCTGAAGTGTACCCAAACCATATCTCCTGGCCGAAATATAAGTTCCTTCCTCTTCTTGTTTACTCTTTCAGCCACATGTTTTCCTTTCTTCTCAATTGCTTCTTTTGTTTTCTCATGAATCTTTTTCACAAAATCAGCCCTCTTTGATGCCTCCATATTAACTCTCTCATGTAAAGGAAGTGGTAATAAATCAAGAGGAGTAATTGGCTTGAAACCATAAACCACCTCAAAAGGACATAATTGAGTAGTTGAATGCACAGCTCTATTGTAAGCAAATTCCACATGGGGCAAACACTCCTCCCACTCCTTCAAATTCTTCTTGATCATACCTCTTAGCAATGTGGACAATGTTCTATTAACCACCTCGGTTTGTCCATCAGTTTGGGGGTGGCAAGTAGTAGAAAATAATAGCTTGGTGCCAAGCTTACCCCAAAGTGTCTTCCAAAAGTAACTCATGAACTTGACATCTCTATCTGAAACTATAGTTCTTGGAACTCCATGCAATCTCACAATCTCTGTAAAGAACAAATTGGCAATGTGAGAAGCATCATCACTCTTGTGGCATGGAATAAAATGAGCCATCTTTGAAAATCTATCCACAACCACAAAGATAGAATCATGTCCTCTTTTAGTCCTTGGTAATCCCAACACAAAATCCATACTAATATCTTCCCATGGTGTACTTGGTGATGGCAATGGTGTATATAATCCATGGGGCTTCAATTTTGATTTGGATTTGTTGCAAGTAATGCATCTTTGCACCAATCTATACACATCTCTCCTCATATGTGCCCAATAGAAATTTTCTGCCAACATCAACAATGTTTTCTCTCTTCCAAAGTGTCCCATCAATCCTCCACTATGAGATTCCTGGATCAAAAATAAACGCAAAGAACACTCGGGAATACACAATTTGTTAGCTTTAAACAAGTACCCATCATGTATATGAAATTTGTCCCATGCTTTAGTATTAACACATTTATTAAATGGCATGGAAAATTCATTATCTTCATCATATAAATCTCTAATACCCTCCAAACCCGAAACCTTGATTTCTAAATTGGAGAGTAACATATTTTTCCTTGACAAAGCATCAGCAACTACATTATCCAATCCCTTTTTATGTTTTATAATGTATGGAAAAGATTCAATGAACTCAACCCACTTAGCATGTCTCTTATTCAAATTATTTTGGCACTTTAAAAATTTCAATGCTTCATGATCACTATGGATAATAAATTCTTTTGGCCACAAATAATGTTTCCATACTTCTAAAACTCTCACAAGTGCATATAATTCCTTATCATAAACAGAATAATTCAATTGTGCACCATTCAATTTTTCAGAAAAATAGGCAATAGGTTTCTTTTCTTGCATGAGCACACCTCCAATACCTATGCCACTAGCATCACATTCAATTTCAAATTGTTTATCAAAATTTGGAAGCATAAGCAATGGGGCCGAAATCAACTTCTCTTTCAAAGTATCAAAAGCAATATCTTGTGAAACACCCCATTCAAAATTAACACCTTTCTTAGTTAGATCATTCAAAGGGGCAGCAATTGTACTAAAATTAGGCACAAATCTTCTATAGAAACTAGCAAGCCCATTAAAACTTCTAACTTGACTCACATTAGTTGGAATTGGCCAATTTCGAATAGCTTCAATTTTAGATTGATCAACTTCAATTCCATGCTTAGAAACAACATAACCAAGAAATATTACTTTATTTTTGCAAAAAGTGCACTTCTCAAGATTACCATACAATTTATTAGTTCTTAGCACTTGCAAAACTTGTCTAATGTGATCCATATGGTCATGTTCATTGTGGCTATATATGAGAATGTCATCAAAATAAACTACCACAAATCTACCAATAAAGTCTCTCAAAATATGGTTCATTAATCTCATAAAAGTACTAGGTGCATTAGTTAAACCAAAAGGCATTACTAACCACTCATATAAACCAAATTTTGTCTTAAAAGCAGTTTTCCATTCATCTCCCTCTTTCATTCTTATTTGATGGTATCCACTACGCAAATCAATTTTAGAGAAAAGAGTAGCACCACTTAATTCATCTAACATGTCATCTAAACGTGGTATAGGATGACGATAACGAATAGTGATGTTATTAATTGCTCTACAATCTACACACATGCGCCAAGTACCATCTTTCTTAGGAACCAAAATAACGGGAACGGCACAAGGAGAAAGACTAACCCGAATATAACCTTTGTCCAACAATTCTTGTACTTGCTTTTGGATCTCCTTTGTTTCTTGTGGATTGGTTCTATAAGGGGCTCGGTTTGGGAGAGATGCTCCCGGGATCAAATCAATTTGATGTTCAATTCCTCTCAATGGTGGCAATCCCGAGGGCACATCTTGTGGAAAAACATCCTCAAAGTCCTGCAAAACATTAGAAACACCAAGAGGAATAGGGGTCATGTCATTAGAAACCAAAATCTCTCCCTTGTGAATAAGCACAATAGGGACTAGTGAAGGATCATCCTTAAATTCCCTCAAATCCTCTTTGGTGGCTAACATGCATAATAGGTTCTCTCTCTTTTTACCACTCGAATTGGTTTTGCTATCACTCCCCATGGCTTGTATTTGTGGTGTTCCCTCATCCCTCTCTCTCTCTTTTTCCACTCTCATAGCAACTTTTGATTGGGACTCGTGTACTATTTGTTGTGGAGTCATAGGCCTCAAAATAATGGTCTTCCCATGATGATATAGCTCATAAGTATTGGCTCTCCCTTCATGCTTCACACTTCTATCAAATTGCCAAGGTCTTCCCAATAATAAGTGGCAAACTGTCATGGGCACCACATCAAACTCAATGATATCCTTATAAGGTCCAATTTGAAACTCCACTCTCACCATATGAGATACTTTCATTTGTCCCGTGCTACTCAACCATTGGATGTGATAAGGAGAAGGATGTGGCATATATTTCAAATTGAGTTTTGCACATAGATCTTTGCTAGCCAAATTTCTGCAACTCCCTCCATCAATAATGACTTTGCAAGCCATGTTGGGACCAATAACAGCCTTTGTTTGGA
Source organism: Alopecurus myosuroides (assembly GCA_028641055.1). NCBI lineage: Eukaryota > Viridiplantae > Streptophyta > Magnoliopsida > Poales > Poaceae > Alopecurus > Alopecurus myosuroides. Next base: position 243,394,691 of record CM054061.1, read on the forward strand.
ATAGATTGCACCTTTGATTTTCAGGACTAGGCACCACACTCAATGAATTTTGGGTGCAAATAATAGAAGGCATAGTAGTAGCATAAGCATCCAAAGGAGAATCACTCAAATATCCATCATCATCATCAAGATCATTGGGATCAACATCATCACCTGTCTCATACTCATTGTCCTCATTGATAATCATCACTTTGGAATTTGGACAATCCCTCTTGAAGTGCCCTTTTCCTCCACATGTGTGGCATGTAATATCTCTATTCCTTGTAGTAGGAGCACTAGAACCCGAAGCACTTGGTGTTGGTTGTGGTGTTTTCCTTGTATTAGCCACACTAGCCTCGGATTTGGATGAAGTAGCACCTCGAAAATTTGATGTAGCACCTCTAGAATTTGATGATGGAGGTGGTGGTTTTGAAGTACTAGGAGTAATAGATGATCTCAAAGGAAATCTACTCTTTGCTCTAGCCAAATTTTGTGCTTCATCCAAGATATGTGATTCGGCCTCTCTAGCATGATGGAGTAAATCATTCATATTGGTATATTGATAATGCCTCACAATGCCCTTGATTTTATAGTGTAACCCTGAAAGGAACCTTTGCATTGTTTGCTCAATTTGTTCTTCCACACGGCCTCTTTGCATAATCATCTCCATCTCTTGATAATAAGCATCAACTGTCTTGGTACCTTGCTTCAATTGTTGTAACTTGTCAAATTGTTGCCTTATGTAATTTGGAGGAACAAATCTTTCTCTCATAAGCCTCTTCATGGTGTTCCAAGTAACAATGGGCAATTCTCCATCATTATGTCTCTTTCTCACAAGATTATCCCACCATCTAAGAGCATAACCATCAAACTCAGAAGATGCCAACTTAATCTTTCTATCCTCATTGTAATCATGCAATCTCCAAAGTTTCTCTATCTTCAATTCCCATAGCAAATATTCTTCCACATCCATGGTATCAAAACTGAAAGCTGGAATTGAGAATTTTGGCTTACCCAAGATATCCTCTCTATTTTCATTAGCATTGGGTAAAGGCACACGTCTAGCTCGGCCTATTTGATCTCGGCCTCTTCCTTCTCTTGCTCCACGGCCAAGAAAAACATCATCCCCATTATTGGCATCACTATGGATACTTGCATTGTCATCATCAAGGGGTGGTAACCGAGCTTCAAGCAAAGTTGTAAGATCAGTCATTTTATTGGTGATAGCATCAATAGCATCTTGCATTGTTCTCAATTGTGCACTATTGGTTTCGGCCAACTTCTTGGTAGTTGCCACATCCTTCTTAACATCCTCAACTTGCTCATAAAGAGGACCAACAGCATCATCCAAGTTCTTGCTACACACATCCCTTAATGCCTCATACTCCCTCCACTTCACCACCTCGGTTTGGTCCTTCTTTTGCTGCACAAGTTCATCACTAGAAGGATCCATTAGAAGGTTAGTGAAAATAAAACAAGTATAGGTTGTGGTGCCTCTCACAACTCACTCAAGAATCTAGCAAAACAATAGGATATCTTACCACTCCAAAGTGAATAGAGATACTTACCACAAGTAGAGGCAATTAAAGTGCTTTGGTGTGAAGAAAAGAATACCCAGGTTTTTAACTATCACAATGGCAAACAAGGTTATTTGGTGGGGCTTGGTATGGATACCTAACAATCACCAAAGTAACAATCCTATTTGCTGTCTTAGTGAAGATATAAAATACCCAAGGAAACACACACAATGGAGACAAATGTGGCAATGCAATATATGGATGAATTTTGCAATGCACTAGAAAGTCACTAGCTAGGCTCTTTTTGACAGGCACAAGATTGCTCAAAGAAAAATCAAGTGTCACAATGGCAAGCTCAACTAGAAACAATAGTATTGATATGGCCTCTTTGTACTTTCTCTTTTCTCTTTTCTCTTTTTTTTTTTATACTTTTTGCTTTTTCTATTTTTTTTTTAATTTTTCAATGGCCTTACACTAAGCTAGGAGCAACAATTAACCAAACACAAGTGAACACAATGGTGGTGATGAAATATGAGCAGCCTGTCAGAGCACAAAATAGCTATACTTGTGGGAAAGTTCCTATTTGAATGCTGTAGAAAGGCTGTGGCTAAGGTTTACAAGGTATGGAGGTGATGGTCCTAGTGATGAAAAACAGGAAATAAAAGAGAACACAAAAGAAATCTAGGTGAAAAGGTGACTAGAACAGCTCACGGCAGCACTTAACCCTCACGGCAGAAAAACAGCTCAATTTGGAGCCACGGCAGAGCGTACGGCAGAAAAACAGATGCTTTTTGTGCCACGGCAGAACTGACAGCAGCACGCAGAGATCACGGCAGCAAAACTGCGAAAACTTGTACCGCGGCAGCGCACAGCACACCAAACAGCCAAACGGTAAGCTTGTTACAGCGTATTTCCTAGCGCGCGCAAGACAGCAGCTGGCGGCAACGATTTGCAGCGATTCTGTGCCGCGGCAGCGCACGGGGCTGTGGATTGGTAATCGCGTTACGGTGCGCGCGGGTGGATTTGTAAGCGTGATGCGGTGGGGCGAGTCCGATACCAACTAGGAGGCGGTTCGGTGGCGGCAGCGTTTTGCTCAAAAACGGTACCGCGGCAGCACGTGGTGGATGAATTTGGTAAGCGATATGCGGGCGCGCGGGGGGATTTGGTAAGCGTGAGATGGCACGAATCCGAGTTCGACTAGGAGGTGGTTTGGTGGGTGCGGTACGGCAGAGATTTTACCAAAACTGTGCCGCGGCAGGGTTTTGAGGTGGACTCGGATTGGGTGGAATATGGGTGATGTGAAGCGGATTTTTTTGTGGTTTTTGATAGATATACGGCCAGGTGAACAAAGAACCCTAAACCTAGCCGAAAGTATGACAACTAAAAACGAGAAAAAGTAACACAAATCTAACACAAAGACAGCACTAGTAATTGAAACTAAGATGATATCTAGGCTAGGGCAAAAACTAAAACTATTTTTGTGGGGCTTTTTCTGGATAGGAAATAAAACACTCAAACTAAAGGGTAAAATTATGATAGCTCACCGAGGCAACCTGTAAATCTGATACCAAGATGATAAGGGGTGGCCCAATCTTCTCAGTGAACTCACAGATAACTTCTGTATTGATAACTAGTGCGCCACTAAGAACTCTCCGGCTGATCCCTGAAGCCAATGCAACAGATAGCAACCCAATGGATATTCTTAACTCCACACTCTTGCACAAGTAATCCACCGACTACAAGTGGTACTGTACCGTCTTATTCCCAGTGGAACAGCAGGTATCACGTAAAGTTTGCAGATGAACCACTAGTATGAAAGGCTAACAAGCAGTTTCAACTAGGGGCTATGGGGTTTGTTTGATTCAATCGTAGTCTACCTCAACCACACGCAGGTGGGACATATATATAGGTGGAGGGGTGCGGCCACAAGGCTCTCTTGCGCAAGCAATCCCTCCCCTACTAGGACTAGGACTCCTACTAGGACTAGGACTCACATATATGGATACAAACCGATTCCATACACAAGGAATTCGGCCAATTTGATTATGGAAACCAAAACTAACTATTATGGCGCATTGATCTTCTATGTGGGCGCCCTCCTCTTGCTTGTTTCATGTATGAGTGCATTTCATCTTGTGGAGGCACTCATCCCCTTATGAAATAATAATTGTAATGCTTGTTTTTCACCATCCTTAGCACTTGATCATCCTCTCCTCTTCTAGCTCATCTTCATCCATGTGAATCTTCTCTCCATGATCTCCATCAATGTTTGTGTTATCAATAAACCTAAGAACACATAGATGCAATGACTTAGGTAGTATAAAGTTCTCATTATTAGAAACATTAAACTCAAGTAGGAGTGAATTCACCTGTTGTTGTAATAGCTTGGTCCTTGATCTTGTCATTGGACCAATCCTTACTTCATTAGCTTTAATTGGTGGATCTTCATGTTCAACAATAGGTGAAGAGCTAGGGATGTCCTCATCATATTCACTTTGGAACAGTAAGTTAACCCATTGCTTTGCTGTTTTGAGTGAGTTGTGAGAGAACACCACATCCCATATTTTTGTTTTTCACTAACACATTAATCTATGGAGTCTTCTGTGGCTAGTGATGTGCAGGTGGATAACCATGGTGGGAAAGCTACTGAGGCTGCTGCTAAGAAGACTTTTGATGATCCTCTTACTTGGGGAGATCTCTCCAAATTTAGAGATATGATCAGCTCAAGAATTGATAAAAAACTTGATGAATATGATGAAGTGGTGGCCACTCGAATGGATAAAAAGCTTGATGCCTATGATGAGAGTTTGAGGAGGGATTTACAGCAGATGGATATTAAAATTGAGAAAGCTGCTTCTCAAGAATCTGTTGATATTATGCAAGAATCTCTCACCAATTTGACTAGGCAAATCACCCAATTGACTACTCAATTAGAGCAAAGAAATCATGATGATTGGGAACCAGGCCGAGTGCAAGCTTATAATGGCCGTGGTGATTTTCATGCTAGAAGAGTACGAGCTCCAAATAATGCTACAGAAGATGATGGTTTGGGCAAGCCAAAATTTTCTATTCCTCCTTTCTCTTTTGATTCTGATGATGTGGAGGAATATTTGATGTGGGAGCTTAAAATTGAGAAGCTATGGAAATTACATGAGTATACTGAGGATAGGAAGATTAAATTGGCTTCTTCTAGTTTTGATGGTTATGCTCTATTGTGGTGGGATAATATTACCAAACTGAGGGCAGAAAATGGTGATCCTGAAGTGGTTACTTGGGCTACTATGAAGCAACTCATGAGGAGCAGATTTGTGCCAAAGAATTATGTGAGAACATTATATGATAAATTGCAGCAATTGAAGCAAGGTACATTATCTGTTGATGCTTATTATAGAGAGATGGAGTTGATTCTTCAGAGGGCTAAAGTGAGAGAAGAACCAGAACATACTATGCAACGTTTTCTCTCAGGTTTGCAATTTAAAATCAGAAGCATTGTGAGGCACCTTCAATATAATGATATGAATGAATTGCTAGATCATGCAAAAGACGCAGAATCACAGCTAGCCGAGGAGGCAAAATTGAGTGCTAGAAGACTATTTCCACCTCGAAAATAGTAATTTTTCTTCTCCATCATCACAGCCAGCACCTAGCCATGGGGTATCTACACCCAAGGCCGAGAGCACACCTTCCACATCTAGGAGGCAAGTGCAACCAGCAGCAAGTGCTAGTGGATCCACCTCTTCCACAGCTCGAAATAGAGACATGTCATGTCACACATGTGGTGGAAAAGGCCACTTTAAAAGGGAATGCCCAAATAAAAAGATCATGCTTGTTAATGAAGAAAATGAGTATGAAACTGGAGATGATGCTGATCCTAATGAGGAGGATGATTCTGACTAGCAAGGAGGTCCATTGGATGCTTATGCTACACATTACCCCACTATTGTTTGCTCCCAAAAAGCTGCTGCTTTGAGTGTTATTCCTTCTCCAGAAAATCAGAGGTGCAATCTTTTCCAAACCAAGGCAATTGTAGGTCCTAAAATGGCTTGCAAAGTTATTATTGATGGAGGGAGTTGCAGAAATCTTGCTAGTAAAGACCTATGTGCAAAGCTGAAATTGAAATATATTCCACACCCTCATCCTTATTATATACAGTGGCTGAGTGATAAAGGAGAGATGAAGGTGAGCTACATGGTGAGAGTTGAGTTTCAAATTGGGCCCTATACTGACACCATTGAGTGTGATCTGGTACCTATGTCTGTTTGTCACATGTTTCTTGGAAGACCATGGCAGTTTGACAGGAATGTTACACATAATGGGAGAGCAAACACCTACCAGTTGAATTGGCATGGGAAGGATATTATTTTGAGACCTATGACACCACAGCAAATTGTAAATGAGTCTCGTCAAAAAACTGAAGTGAATTTAGAGACTGAGAGTGAGAGAGAAAAACAAGACAACTCTCCTTCTATGAGTGAACAAAATAAGCTGAGTGGTAAAAATAAAAGTGAGGGAGTGAGCCTATTATGTATGCTAGCCACCAAAGAGGATTTGAGAGAGTTTGGAGAGGACCCTACTATGCTTCCTATAGTGCTCATGCACAAGGGAGAAATTTTGGTTTCTTCTGACATGACCCCTATTCCTCTTGGTGTCTCTCATGTGTTGCAGGATTTTGATGATGTTTTTCCAGAGGAGGTACCAGCAGGGCTGCCACCATTGCGTGGCATTGAGCATCAGATTGACTTGATACCTGGAGCAACATTACCAAACCGAGCCCCTTACAGGACTAATCCCCAAGAAACCAAGGAAATTCAGAAACAAGTGCAGGAGCTACTCGACAAAGGTTATATTCGTATTAGCTTATCTCCATGTGCTGTTCCTGTTATTTTAGTGCCTAAGAAAGATGGTACTTGGCGCATGTGTGTTGATTGTAGAGCCATTAACAACATCACTATTCGTTATCGTCATCCTATACCTCGTTTGGAGGACATGTTAGATGAATTAAGTGGTGCTGCTGTGTTCTCTAAAATTGATTTGCGTAGTGGTTACCATCAAATAAGAATGAAAGAAGGGGATGAATGGAAAACTGCATTCAAAACTAAATTTGGTTTATATGAATGGTTAGTGATGCCTTTTGGTTTAACTAATGCACCTAGTACTTTCATGAGACTTATGAACCATGTTTTGAGAGAGTTCATTGGAAAATTTGTGGTGGTTTATTTTGATGATATTCTCATATATAGCCACAATGAAACTGAGCATGTTGATCACATTAGACAAGTCTTGCATGTTTTAAGAGCAAATCAATTATATGGTAATCTTGCTAAATGTTCTTTTTGCAAAGATAAGGTCATTTTTCTGGGATATGTTGTATCTAAACATGGCATTGAAGTTGATGAATCTAAAATTGAAGCTATTAAGAATTGGCCTATTCCAACTAATGTTAGTCAAGTGAGAAGTTTTAATGGATTGGCTGGTTTCTATAGAAGATTTGTCAAGGATTTTAGTACTCTTGCTGCACCTTTGAATGATTTAACTAAGAAGGGTGTTGATTTTACATGGGGGGTAGAACAAGATATTGCTTTTGATGAGATTAAGAACAAATTGATTTCGGCCCCATTGTTAATATTGCCTAATTTCAATAAACAATTCGAAATTGAGTGTGATGCAAGTGGTATTGGTATTGGTGGTGTGCTTATGCAAGAAAACAAACCTGTTGCTTATTTTTCTGAGAAATTGCATGGTGCCCAATTGAACTATTCTGTTTATGGTAAAGAATTGTATGCACTTGTTAGAGTTCTTGAGGTTTGGAAACATTATTTGTGGCCAAAAAAATTTATCATACATTCTGATCATGAACCATTGAGATTTTTAAAGAGCCAATCTAGCCTTAATAAAAGACATGCTAAGTGGGTTGAATTCATTGAATCATTCCCATACATCATTAAATTTAAGAAAGGCAAAGATAATGTTGTTGCTGATGCTCTCTCTAGGAAAAATATGCTATTAACTCAATTGGATGTGAAAATTCCTGGTTTGGAGAGTGTAAAATATTTGTATGCTCAAGACAATGATTTTAAAACTGCTTATGCGAATTGTTCTACTGTGAAAGCATGGGATAAATTTCATTTGCATGATGGATATTTGTTTAGAGCTAACAAATTATGTGTGCCCGAGTCGTCCTTGCGTTTGTTATTGTTGCAGGAATCACACAGTGGTGGATTGATGGGACACTTTGGGAGGGAGAAAACATTGATGATGTTGGCTGATCACTTCTATTGGCCACGTATGAGAAGAGATGTTGAGAGGTTTGTGAGATGTTGCATCACATGCAACAAGGCTAAGTCAAAACTGAAACCTCATGGTTTATATACTCCTCTTCCTGCACCTACTACACCTTGGCAAGACATTAGTATGGATTTTGTGTTAGGATTGCCTCGGACTAAAAGAGGCCATGATTCAATATTTGTGGTAGTTGATAGATTCTCTAAAATGTCACACTTTATTGCCTGCCACAAGAGCGACGATGCGTCGCATGTTGCTAATCTGTTTTTCAGGGACATAGTGAGATTACATGGAGTACCCAAGACTATTGTTTCTGATCGTGATGTCAAGTTCATGAGCTATTTCTGGAAGACCCTTTGGGGGAAGTTGGGGACAAAGCTGTTGTTTTCCACTACTTGTCACCCCCAAACTGATGGACAAACGGAGGTGGTGAATCGCACATTATCCACATTGCTGCGAGCCATGATTAAAAAGAACTTGCGGGAGTGGGAGGAGTGTTTGCCTCATGTTGAGTTTGCATACAACAGGGCTGTGCATTCTACCACTCAGCTATGTCCGTTTGAGGTGGTGTATGGTTTCAAACCCATAACACCACTTGATTTATTGCCACTTCCTGTGGATGAGAGAGTTAATATGGAGGCTTCAAAACGAGCTGATTATGTTAAGAAGATCCATGAGAAGACCAAAGAAGCAATTGAGAAGACAGGAAGACATGTGGCTGAGAGGAGAAACAAGAAGAGGAAGGAGGTACTTTTTCAGCCCGGGGATTTGGTGTGGGTACATTTTCGCAAGGATAGATTCCCCAAATTGCGCAAGTCCAAGTTGATGCCCCGTGGTGCTGGTCCTTATAAAGTGCTTCACAAGATTAATGATAATGCATACACAATTGATCTTCCTGGTGATGAGTTTGGTGTGAGTAATTCATTCAATGTTGCTGATCTTTCACCATACCATGGAGAGGACCTTGATGCGTCGAGGTCGACGCCTTTTCAAGGGGGGGAGGATGATGAGGACATCCCTAACACATTTGTTATTCCTCCTACTGATGATGATGTTGCTGTTCAAGAGAAGCATGATGAAGTTAGAATTGGTCCAATGAAAAGATCAAGAACTAAACTATTAGAACAGCAGGTGAACTCACTCCTTTTAAATTATGATGTTTGTTCTTATGAGAATTTTATACTACCTAAATCCCTACACTTATGTATGATTCAGGTTATTGATAACACAAACATCATGGGAGGCAAGGAGCATGGAATCATGGAGCAAGGCATTGGAGAATTCATGGAAGAAGATGATCATGCAAGTCCAAGGGAGAAGGAGGAGGCAGAATAATTGTTTTGTGTTCTCTCCAAACATAAGAGGCTGTCTATGGTTGGGAGAGAAGCCCATGCGCCCCAGGATGGTTCCCTCCAAACATAAGAGGTTGTCTATGGTTAGGAGAGAGTCCCACCCTAGTCTAATAAGGCCCTGTGTGGCTGGTTTGGCCGCACCCCCTTGTGGGTCGGTTTGTACCCCTTTAGTCTGAGTCCAAACTTGTCTGGTTCGAGTCCTAGTTGGATTAGGTTGGTGCTTGCGCATCCAAGGTGTGGCCGCACCCCCTAGCCCTCATATATACCTCTTCACCTGCGTGTGAGAGGTTAGACTACCTTTATTCTTAAACCCTAGAACTCCATTGTTGATTGCTTGAAGCATTCATCAGGAATTGATATTGCAAGTTTTGCGTGTTATCTGCTATTCCACTGGGAACTAGTTGATACAGGACCACTAGTAGTCAGTGGCTGCTCGTGCAAGTGTGTGGATTTACGAATATCCAAGGGATTGGTTGCTGCTGCAATTGGCATCAGGAATTAGCCGGAGAGTTCGTGGAGAGACACAATTTATCTGATCCTTGTTATCGTGTGAGTTCATCGAGAAGATCGGGCAACCCCTTATCATTTCCACTTTTAGTTTTCAGGTTCGATTGAAATAGTTTTTCCCTAGTTTATTTTGCTATTTTTCTTCCCAGCACAGATTTTACTCGTTTTCTCTTCCGCGACGAACCTAGTCCTACAGGGATTCCTATCAGGGTTAGAGATTTTGGTCAGTTTCACTACCGTGTCCATGAGCTCGATACAAAGCAACGTGCGTGCCACTTCTTCCCGGCAAAAAAACGGGTTATTCTCTACCGTCGTCATATTTGGCCGCCAGGACACATAAACACGATGTTTTCTACCGCGATGGCACAATTTTTGTCTGTTTTCCTGCCACGGGATAGCACGGGTTCTAATCAACTTTGATCGGCCATAACTTTTGCACACGAACTCCATTTTAGTCCCACGGGTACTCAAAACGCTCGGGAGTAAAAGAGTGCATCCAACCTGAACTCACTTCGTCTGTTTACGGCAGATTTGGACGCTCAAAATCCCCCAAATCTGCCGTGAACATTTTCATTTTTCCACTTTTAGTTTTCAGGTTCGACTGAAATAGTTTTTCTCTAGTTTATTTTGCAATTTTTCTTCCCGGCATAAATTTTACTCGTTTTCTCTGCCGCGTCGAACCTAGTCCTACATGGACTCCTACCGAGGGCAGCGATTTTGGTCAGTTTTGCTGACGCGTCCACGAGCTCGCTACAAAGCAACGTCCGCGCCACTTCTGCCCGGCAAAAAACGGGCTAATTCTCTGCCGTGGTTATGTTCTGCAGCCAGGACACATCGACACGATATTTTCCTAATGCGACGACACAATTTTTGTCCGTTTTCCTGCCGCGGGATAGCATGGGTTCTAGTAAATTTCCGTAGTTTTTGGCCCGGTTTTGGTAAGGCAACTTTGATCGGCCATAACTTTTGCACACGAACTCCGTTTTTTACGCACGATTACTCAAAACGCTCGGGAGTAAAAAGTGCATCCAGCATGAACTCACTTCGTCTGTTTACGGCAGTTTTCGACGCTCAAAATCTCCAAAATCGTTCGTGAACATTTTACATTTTTCCACTTTTAGTTTTCAGGTTCGACTGAAATAGTTTTTCTCTCGTTTATTTTTCAATTTTTCTTCCCGACACAGATTTTACTCGTTTTCTCTGCCGCGCCGAACCAAGTCCTACACGGATTCCTACCGAGGGCAGCGATTTTGGTCAGTTTCGCTGCCGCGTCCATGAGCTCGCTACAAAGCAACGTCTGCGCCACTTCTGCCCGGCAAAAAACGGGCTAATTCTCTGCCGTGGTCATGTTTGCCGCCAGGACACATAGACACGATATTTTCCTACCGCGACGGCACAATTTTTGTGCGTTTTCCTGCCGTGGGATAGCACGGGTTCTAGTCAATTTCCGTAGTTTTTGGCCCGGTTTTGGTAAGGCAACTTTGATCGGCCATAACTTTTGCATACGAAGTCCGTTTTGGATGAACGAGTACTCAAAACGCTCAGGAGTAAAAAGTGCATCCAGCCTGAACTCACTTTGTATGTTTACGGCAGTTTTTGATGCTCAAAATCCCCAAATTTGTTAGGGAACATTTTCATTTTTCCACTTTTAGTTTTCAGGTTCGATTGAAATATTTTTCCCTGGTTTATTTTGCTATTTTTCTTCCCAGCACAGATTTTACTCGTTTTCTCTGCCGCGACGAACCTAGTCCTACAGGGATTCCTATTAGGGGTAGCGATTTTGGTCAGTTTCACTACCATGTCCATGAGCTCGATACAAAGCAACGTGCGTGCCACTTCTTCCCGGCAAAAAACGGGTTATTCTCTGCTATGGTCATGTTTGGCCGCCAGGACACATAAACACGATGTTTTCTACCGCGATGGCACAATTTTTGTCCGTTTTACTGCCACGGGATAGCACGGGTTCTAGTCAATTTCCGTAGTTTTTGGCTCGGTTTTGGTAAGGCAACTTTGATCGGCCATAACTTTTGCACACGAACTCCATTTTAGTCCCACGAGTACTCAAAACGCTCGGGAGTAAAAAAGTGCATCCAACCTGAACTAACTTTGTCTGTTTACGGCAGTTTTGGACGCTCAAAATCCTCCAAATCTGTCGTGAACATTTTCATTTTTCCACTTTTAGTTTTCAGGTTCGACTGAAATAGTTTTTCTCTAGTTTATTTTGCAATTTTTCTTCCCGGCATAGATTTTACTCGTTTTCTCTGCCGCGTCGAACCTAGTCCTACACGGATTCCTACCGAGGGCAGCGATTTTGGTCAGTTTCGCTGCCGCGTCCACGAGCTCGCTACAAAGCAACATCCGCGCCACTTCTGCCCGGCAAAAAACGGGCTAATTCTCTGACGTGGTCATGTTCTGCAGCCAGGACACATAGACACGATATTTTCCTACCGCGACGGCACAATTTTTGTCCGTTTTCCTGCCGCCGGATAGCACGGGTTCTAGTAAATTTCCGTAGTTTTTGGCCCGGTTTTGGTAAGGCAACTTTGATTGGCCATAACTTTTGCACACGAACTCCGTTTTTTACGCACGAGTACTCAAAACGCTCGGGAGTAAAAAGTGCATCCAGCATGAACTAACTGCGTCTGTTTACGGCAGTTTTTGACGCTCAAAATATCCAAAATCGTTCATGAACATTTTACATTTTTTCACTATTAGTTTTCAGGTTCGACAGAAAATAGTTTTTCTCTAGTTTATTTTGCAATTTTTCTTCCCGGCACAGATTTTACTCGTTTTGTCTGCCGCGCCGAACCTAGTCCTACACGGATTCCTACCGAGGGCAGCGATTTTGGTCAGTTTCGCTGCCGCGTCCACGAGCTCGCTACAAAGCAACGTCCGCGCCATTTCTGCCCGGCAAAAAACGGGCTAATTCTCTGCCATGGTCATGTTCTGCCGCCAGGACACATAGACACGATATTTTCCTACCGCGATGGCACAATTTTTGTCTGTTTTCCGGCTGCGGGATAGCACGGGTTCTAGTCAATTTCTGTAGTTTTTGGCCCGGTTTTGGTAAGGCAACTTTGATCGGCCATCACTTTTTATACGAAGTCCGTTTTGGACGAACGAGTACTCAAAATGCTCAGGAGTAAAAAGTGCATCCAGCCTGAACTCACTTTGTCTGTTTACGGCAGTTTTCGATGCTCAAAATACCCAAATTTGTTAGGGAACATTTTCATTTTTCCACTTTTAGTTTCCAGGTTCGATTGAAATAGTTTTTCCCTAGTTTATTTTGCTATTTTTCTTCCCAGCACAGATTTTACTCGTTTTCTCTTCCGTGACGAACCTAGTCCTACAGGGATTCCTATCAGGGGTAGCGATTATGGTCAGTTTCACTACCGTGTCCATTAGCTCGATACAAAACAACATGCGTGCCACTTCTTCCCGGCAAAAAACGGGTTATTCTCTGCCGTGGTCATGTTTGGCCGCCAGGACACATAAACACGATGTTTTCTAGTCAATTTCCGTAGTTTTTGGCCCGATTTTGGTAAGGCAACTTTGATCGGCCATAACTTTTCACACGAACTCCATTTTAGTCCCACGGGTACTCAGAACGCTCGGGAGTAAAAAAGTGCATCCAACCTGAACTAACTTCGTCTGTTTATGGCAGTTTTGGACGCTCAAAATCCACCAAATCTGTCGTGAACATTTTCATTTTTCCACTTTTAGTTTTCAGGTTCGACTGAAATAGTTTTTCTCTAGTTTATTTTGCAATTTTTCTTCCTAGCATAGATTTTACTCGTTTTCTCTGCCACGTCGAGCCTAGTCCTACACGGATTACTACCGAGGGCAGCAATTTTGGTCACTTTCGCTGACGCGTCCACGGGCTCGCTACAAAGCAACGTCCGCGCCACTTTTGCCCGGCAAAAAACGGGCTAATTCTCTGCCGTGGTCATGTTCTGCAGCCAGGACATATAGACACGATATTTTCCTAATGCGACGACACAATTTTTGTCCGTTTTCCTGCCGCGGGATAGCACGGGTTCTAGTCAATTTCCGTAGTTTTTGGCCCGGTTTTGGTAAGGCAACTTTGATCGGCCATAACTTTTGCACACGAACTCCGTTTTTTACGCACGATAACTCAAAACGCTCGCGAGTAAAAAGTGCATCCAGCATGAACTAACTTCGTCTGTTTACGGCAGTTTTCGACGCTCAAAATCTCCAAAATCGTTCGTGAACATTTTACATTTTTCCACTTTTAGTTTTCTGGTTCGACTGAAATAGTTTTTCTCTAGTTTATTTTGCAATTTTTCTTCCCGGCACAGATTTTACTCGTTTTCTCTACCGCACCGAACCTAGTCCCACACGGATTCCTACCGAGGGCAGCGATTTTGGTCAGTTTCGCTGCCGCGTCCACGAGCTCGCTACAAAGCAACGTCCACGCCACTTCTGCCCGGCAAAAAACGGGCTAATTCTCTGCCATGGTCATGTTCTGCCGCCAGGACACATAGACACGATATTTTCCTACTGCGATGGCACAATTTTTGTCCGTTTTCCGTCCGCGGATAGCACGGGTTCTAGTCAATTTCCGTAGTTTTTGGCCCGGTTTTGGTAAGGCAACTTTGATCGGCCATCACTTTTTATACGAAGTCCGTTTTGGACGAACGAGTACTCAAAATGCTCAGGAGTAAAAAGTGCATCCAGCCTGAACTCACTTTGTCTGTTTACGGCAGTTTTCGATGCTCAAAATACCCAAATTTGTTAGGGAACATTTTCATTTTTCCACTTTTAGTTTCCAGGTTCGATTGAAATAGTTTTTCCCTAGTTTATTTTGCTATTTTTCTTCCCAGCACAGATTTTACTCATTTTCTCTTCCGTGACGAACCTAGTCCTACAGGGATTCCTATCAGGGGTAGCGATTATGGTCAGTTTCACTACCGTGTCCATTAGCTCGATACAAAACAACATGCGTGCCAATTCTTCCCGGCAAAAAACGGGTTATTCTCTGCCGTGGTCATGTTTGGCCGCCAGGACACATAAACACGATGTTTTCTAGTCAATTTCCGTAGTTTTTGGCCCGATTTTGGTAAGGCAACTTTGATCGGCCATAACTTTTCACACGAACTCCATTTTAGTCCCACGGATACTCAGAACGCTCGGGAGTAAAAAAGTGCATCCAACCTGAACTAACTTCGTCTGTCTATGGCAGTTTTGGACGCTCAAAATCCACCAAATCTGTCGTGAACATTTTCATTTTTCCACTTTTAGTTTTCAGGTTCGACTGAAATAGTTTTTCTCTAGTTTATTTTGCAATTTTTCTTCCTAGCATAGATTTTACTCGTTTTCTCTGCCACGTCGAGCCTAGTCCTACACGGATTACTACCGAGGGCAGCAATTTTGGTCACTTTCGCTGACGCGTCCACGGGCTCGCTACAAAGCAACGTCCGCGCCACTTTTGCCCGGCAAAAAACGGGCTAATTCTCTGCCGTGGTCATGTTCTGCAGCCAGGACATATAGACACGATATTTTCCTAATGCGACGACACAATTTTTGTCCGTTTTCCTGCCGCGGGATAGCACGGGTTCTAGTCAATTTCCGTAGTTTTTGGCCCGGTTTTGGTAAGGCAACTTTGATCGGCCATAACTTTTGCACACGAACTCCGTTTTTTACGCACGATAACTCAAAACGCTCGCGAGTAAAAAGTGCATCCAGCATGAACTAACTTCGTCTGTTTACGGCAGTTTTCGACGCTCAAAATCTCCAAAATCGTTCGTGAACATTTTACATTTTTCCACTTTTAGTTTTCTGGTTCGACTGAAATAGTTTTTCTCTAGTTTATTTTGCAATTTTTCTTCCCGGCACAGATTTTACTCGTTTTCTCTACCGCACCGAACCTAGTCCCACACGGATTCCTACCGAGGGCAGCGATTTTGGTCAGTTTCGCTGCCGCGTCCACGAGCTCGCTACAAAGCAACGTCCGCGCCACTTCTGCCCGGCAAAAAACGGGCTAATTCTCTGCCATGGTCATGTTCTGCCGCCAGGACACATAGACACGATATTTTCCTACTGCGATGGCACAATTTTTGTCCGTTTTCCGTCCGCGGATAGCACGGGTTCTAGTCAATTTCCGTAGTTTTTGGCCCGGTTTTGGTAAGACAACTTTGATCGGCCATAACTTTTGCATACGAAGTCCGTTTTGGACGAACGAGTACTCAAAACGCTCAGGAGTAAAAAGTGCATCCAGCCTGAACTCACTTTGTCTGTTTACGGCAGTTTTCGATGCTCAAAATCCCCAAATTTGTTAGGGAACATTTTCATTTTTCCACTTTTAGTTTTCACGTTCGATTAAATAGTTTTTCCCTAGTTTATTTTGCTATTTTTCTTCCCAGCACAGATTTTACTCGTTTTCTCTTCCGCGTCGAACCTAGTCCTACAGGGATTCCTATCAGGGGTAGCAATTTTGGTCAGTTTCACTACCGTGTCCATGAGCTCGATACAAAGCAACGTGCGTGCCACTTCTTCCCAGCAAAAAACGGGTTATTCTCTGCCGTGGTCATGTTTGGCCGCCAGGACACATAAACACGATGTTTTCTACCGCGATGGCACAATTTTTGTCCATTTTCCTGCCACGGGATAGCACGGGTTCTAGTCAATTTCCGTAGTTTTTGGCCCGGCTTTGGTAAGGCAACTTTGATCGGCCATAACTTTTGCACACGAACTCCATTTTAGTCCCACGGGTACTCAAAACGCTCGGGAGTAAAAAAGTGCATCCAACCTGAACTCACTTCGTCTGTTTACGGCAGTTTTGGACGCTCAAAATCCCCCAAATCTGTCGTGAACATTTTCATTTTTCCACTTTTAGTTTTCAGGTTCGACTGAAATAGTTTTTCTCTAGTTTATTTTGAAATTTTTCTTCCCGGCATAGATTTTACTCGTTTTCTCTGCCGCGTCGAACCTAGTCCTACACGGATTCCTACCGAGGGCAGCGATTTTGGTCAGTTTCGCTGACCCGTCCACGAGCTCGCTACAAAGCAACGTCCACGCCACTTCTGCCCGGCAAAAAACGGGCTAATTCTCTGCCGTGGTCATGTTCTGCAGCCAGGACACATAGACATGATATTTTCCTAATGCGACGGCACAATTTTTGTCCGTTTTCCTACCGCGTTATAGCACGGGTTCTAGTAAATTTCCGTAGTTGTTGGCCCGGTTTTGGTAAGGGAACTTTGATCGGCCATAACTTTTGCACACGAACTCCGTTTTTTACGCACGAGTACTCAAAACGCTCGGGAGTAAAAAGTGCATCCAGCATGAACTAACTTCGTCTGTTTACGGCAGTTTTCGACGCTCAAAATATCCAAAATCGTTCGTGAAAATTTTACATTTTTTCACTTTTAGTTTTCAGGCTCGACTGAAATAGTTTTTCTCTAGTTTATTTTGCAATTTTTCTTCCCGGCACAGATTTTACTCGTTTTCTCTTCCGTGCCGAACCTAGTCCTACACGGATTCCTACCGAGGGCAGCGATTTTGGTCAGTTTCGCTGCCGCGTCCACGAGCTCGCTACAAAGCAACGTCTGCGCCACTTCTGCCCGGCAAAAAACGGGCTAATTCTCTGCCGTGGTCATGTTCTGCCGCCAGGACACATAGACACGATATTTTTCTACCGCGACTAGAGTAGCAATTTGGTGTTGATCTAGGCTCCGGCACAAACTAAACCTAATATTTTTGTCGGGCTTTTTTTGGATAGGAAATAAAAACAA
This sequence comes from Alopecurus myosuroides, assembly GCA_028641055.1. Taxonomy (NCBI): domain Eukaryota; kingdom Viridiplantae; phylum Streptophyta; class Magnoliopsida; order Poales; family Poaceae; genus Alopecurus; species Alopecurus myosuroides. The sequence continues at coordinate 243,412,079 of CM054061.1, forward strand.
CTAAAACTAGGGATAACTTTGCTCACCGAGTAAACCTGGAGAATCTGATACCAAGATGATATGGGGTGGCCCGATCTTCTCGATGAACTCTCTCTCTCTTTTTGTGGTTTTCTGGATTTTGTGATAACTAGTGCTACACTGAGACCTCTCACTTGGATGACCCTTGTCGCCAGATGCAGCAACAACCAATCCCTTTGGATATTCTCAACTACACACTCTTGCACACGTAATCAATGATCACGAGTGGTCCTGTATCCCCCTATTCCCAGATGGAATAACAAGATATCACGCAACATTGACTTGAGTAACACCACCGACACGGTGGACATAACTTTCAGATGAACATGGTTCAATCTAGAAAATCTAGGGTTTATCTTAAACTTGGTCTAATCTATTCCACACGTAGGTGGTAGCTATATATGAGGGAGGGGATGTTCCCCACGAAATTGGTCCTATTCCTACTCATTTGGACTCCTCTAACTCGGATACAAACTGACCCAACATGGGTGCAGCCAATTGGACTATATTTGGAAACTGGCAGAAAACTATTCGTGGATTGTTTCGGTCACCACGGCTTGCACGAGTCGAATTTGTTGATGGGGCCGGATCCATTGGAAAGCCCATCAAATTTCCTATCCGGATTGTCCTCGTTTGCTGTATTTGGAGCCCGTATGAAGAATCCATGACTATTTCAAATTCGGGACTCCTGGCAGTCCGAACTGAAACATTTATTCCTTGTTGTTGTTTTCCACGCTTCCTCCTCTTGCTCCTTGCTTCCTCTTCTCCATCCATGTTTGTGTTATTAATAAACCTTATCATACATAAATTCATAGGCTTAGGTAGTATAACATTCTCATAAACACAAACATTATTTATTACTAGGAAAGAATTCACCTTATAATAAATATCAACGAGACTTAGTATTTCTTTCCAATTCAAGCATAAATAATCTTCATGGACCTCTATTATATCCATATCAACATTTTTCCACTTTTAGTTTTCAGGTTCGACTGAAATAGTTTTTCTCTAGTTTATTTTTCAATTTTTCTTCCCGGCACAGATTTTACTCGTTTTCTCTGCCGCGCCGAACCTAGTCCTACACGGATTCCTACCGAGGGCAGCGATTTTGGTCAGTTTCGCTGCCGCGTCCACGAGCTCGCTACAAAGCAACGTCCGCGCCACTTCTGCCCGGCAAAAAACGGGCTAATTCTCTGCCATGGTCATGTTCTGCAGCCAGGACACATAGACACGATATTTTCCTACCGCGATGGGACAATTTTTGTCCGTTTTCCGGCCGCGGGATAGCACGGGTTCTAGTCAATTTCCGTAGTTTTTGGCCCGGTTTTGGTAAGGCAACTTTGATCGGCCATAACTTTTGCATACGAAGTCCGTTTTGGACGAACGAGTACTCAAAACGCTCAGGAGTAAAAAGTGCATCCAGCCTAAACTCACTTTGTCTGTTTACGGCAGTTTTCGATGCTCAAAATCCCCAAATTTGTTAGTGAACATTTTCATTTTTCCACTTTTAGTTTTCAGGTTCGATTGAAATAGTTTTTCCCTAGTTTATTTTGCTATTTTTCTTCCCAGCACAGATTTTACTCGTTTTCTCTTCCGCGACGAACCTAGTCCTACAGGGATTCCTATCAGGGGTAGCGATTTTGGTCAGTTTCACTACCATGTCCATGAGCTCGATTCAAAGCAACGTGCGTGCCACTTCTTCCCGCCAAAAAACGGGTTATTCTCTGCCGTGGTCATGTTTGGCTGCCAGGACACATAAACACGATGTTTTCTACCGCGATGGCACAATTTTTATCCATTTTCCTGCCACGGAATAGCACGGGTTCTAGTCAATTTCCGTAGTTATTGGCCCGTTTTGGTAAGGCAACTTTGATCGGCCATAACTTTTGCACACGAACTCCATTTTAGTCCCACGGGTACTCAAAACGCTCGGGAGTAAAAAAGTGCATCCAACCTGAACTAACTTCGTCTGTTTACGGCAGTTTTAGACGCTCAAAATCCCCCAAATCTGTCGTGAATATTTTCATTTTTCCACTTTTAGTTTTTAGGTTCGACTGAAATAGTTTTTCTCTAGTTTATTTTGCAATTTTCCCTCCCGGCATAGATTTTACTCATTTTCTCTGCCGCGTCGATCCTAGTCCTACACGGATTCCTACCGAGGGCAGCGATTTTGGTCAGTTTCGCTGACGCGTCCACGAGCTCGCTACAAAGCAACGTCCGCGCCACTTCTGCCCGGCAAAAAACTGGCTAATTCTCTGTCGTGCTCATGTTCTGCAGCCAGGACACATAGACACGATATTTTCCTAATGCGACGACACAATTTTTGTCTGTTTTCCTGCCGCGGGATAGCACGGGTTCTAGTCAATTTCCGTAGTTTTTGGCCCGGTTTTGGTAAGGCAACTTTGATCGGCCATAACTTTTGCACACGAACTCCGTTTTTTAGCACGAGTACTCAAAACGCTCGGGAGTAAAAAGTGCATCCAGCATGAACTAACTTCGTCTGTTTACGGCAGTTTTCGACGCTCAAAATCTCCAAAATCGTTCGTGAACATTTTACATTTTTCCACTTTTAGTTTTCAGGTTCGACTGAAATAGTTTTTCTCTAGTTTATTTTGCAATTTTTCTTCCTGGCACAGATTTTACTCGTTTTCTCTGTCGCGCCGAACCTAGTCCTACACGGATTGCTACCGAGGGCAGCGATTTTGGTCAGTTTCGCTGCCGCGTCCACGAGCTCGCTACAAAGCAACATCCGCGCCACTTCTGCCCGGCAAAAAACGGGCTAATTCTCTTCCGTGGTCATGTTCTGCCGCCAGGACACATAGACACGATATTTTCCTACCGCGACGGCACAATTTTTGTGCGTTTTCCTGCCGCTGGATAGCACGGGTTCTAGTCAATTTCCCTAGTTTTTGGCCCGGTTTTGGTAAGGCAACTTTATCGGCCATAACTTTTGAACACGAACTCCGTTTTCGATGCACGAGTACTCAAAACGCTCGGGAGTAAAAAAGTGCATCCAGCCTGAACTAACTTCGTCTGTTTACGGCAGTTTGTGACGCTCAAAATCCCTCAAATCTTTCGTGAACATTTTCATTTTTCCACTTTTAGTTTTCAGGTTCGACTGAAATAGTTTTTCTCTAGTTTATTTTGAAATTTTTCTTCCCGGCACAGATTTTACTCGTTTTCTCTGCCGCGTCGAACCTAGTCCTACACGGATTCCTACCGAGGGCAGCGATTTTGGTCAGTTTCGCTGCCGCGTCCACGAGCTCGCTACAAAGCAACGTCCGCGCCACTTCTGCCCGGCAAAAAACGGGCTAATTCTCTTCCGTGGTCATGTTCTACCGCCAGGACACATAGACACGATATTTTCCTACCGCGACGACACAATTTTTGTCCGTTTTCCTGCCGCGGGTTAGCACGGGTTCTAGTCAATTTCCGTAGTTTTTGGCCCGGTTTTGGTAAGGCAACTTTGATCGGCCATAACTTTTGCACACTAACTCCGTTTTCGACGCACAAGTACTCAAAACGCTCGGGAGTAAAAATTGCATCCAACCTGAACTAACTTCGTCTGTTTACGGCATTTTTCGACGCTCAAAATCTCCCAAATCGTTCGTGAACATTTTAATTTTTCCACCTTTAGTTTTCGGGTTCGACTGAAATAGTTTTTTTTCTAGTTTAATTTGCAATTTTTCTTCCCGGCACAGATTTTACTCGTTTACTCAGCCGCACCGAACTTAGTCCTACACGGATTCCTACCGAGGGCAGTGATTTTGGTCAGTTTCGCTGCCGCGTCCTCGAGCTCGCTACAAAGCAACATCCGCGCCACTTCTGCCTGGCAAAAAACGGGTTAATTCTCTTCCGTGGTCATGTTCTGCCGCCAGGACACATAGACACGATATTTTTCTACCGCGACGGCAAAATTTTTGTCCGTTTTCCTGCCACGGGATAGCACGGGTTCTAGTCAATTTCCCTAGTTTTTGGCCCGGTTTTGGTAAGCCAACTTTGATCGGCCATAGCTTTTTCACACGAACTCCGTTTTTAACGAACGACTACTCAAAACGCTCGGGAGTAAAAAATGCATCCAGCCTGAACTAACTTCGTCTGTTTACGGCAGTTTTCGACGCTCAAAATCCCCGAATTCGTTCTGTAACAATTTAATTTTTCCACTTTTAGTTTTCAGGTTCGACTGAAATAGTTTTTCTCTAGTTTATTATGCATTTTTTCTTCCCGGCACAGATTTTACTCGTTTTCTCTGCCGCGCCGAACCTAGTCCTACACGGATTCCTAACGAGGGCAGCAATTTTGGTCAGTTTCACTCCCGCGTCCACGAGCTCGATACAAAGCAACGTGCGTGCCACTTCTTCCCAGCAAAAAACGGGTTATTCTCTGCAGTGGTCATGTTTGGCCGCCAGGACACATAAACACGATGTTTTCTACCGCGATGGCACAATTTTTGTCCATTTTCCTGCCACGGGATAGCACGGGTTCTAGTCAATTTCCGTAGTTTTTGGCCCGGCTTTGGTAAGGCAACTTTGATCGGCCATAACTTTTGCACACGAACTCCATTTTAGTCCCACGGGTACTCAAAACGCTCGGGAGTAAAAAAGTGCATCCAACCTGAACTCACTTCGTCTGTTTACGGCAGTTTTGGACGCTCAAAATCCCCCAAATCTGTCGTGAACATTTTCATTTTTCCACTTTTAGTTTTCAGGTTCGACTGAAATAGTTTTTCTCTAGTTTATTTTGAAATTTTTCTTCCCGGCATAGATTTTACTCGTTTTCTCTGCCGCGTCGAACCTAGTCCTACACGGATTCCTACCGAGGGCAGCGATTTTGGTCAGTTTCGCTGACCCGTCCACGAGCTCGCTACAAAGCAACGTCCACGCCACTTCTGCCCGGCAAAAAACGGGCTAATTCTCTGCCGTGGTCATGTTCTGCAGCCAGGACACATAGACATGATATTTTCCTAATGCGACGGCACAATTTTTGTCCGTTTTCCTACCGCGTTATAGCACGGGTTCTAGTAAATTTCCGTAGTTGTTGGCCCGGTTTTGGTAAGGGAACTTTGATCGGCCATAACTTTTGCACACGAACTCCGTTTTTTACGCACGAGTACTCAAAACGCTCGGGAGTAAAAAGTGCATCCAGCATGAACTAACTTCGTCTGTTTACGGCAGTTTTCGACGCTCAAAATATCCAAAATCGTTCGTGAAAATTTTACATTTTTTCACTTTTAGTTTTCAGGCTCGACTGAAATAGTTTTTCTCTAGTTTATTTTGCAATTTTTCTTCCCGGCACAGATTTTACTCGTTTTCTCTTCCGTGCCGAACCTAGTCCTACACGGATTCCTACCGAGGGCAGCGATTTTGGTCAGTTTCGCTGCCGCGTCCACGAGCTCGCTACAAAGCAACGTCTGCGCCACTTCTGCCCGGCAAAAAACGGGCTAATTCTCTGCCGTGGTCATGTTCTGCCGCCAGGACACATAGACACGATATTTTTCTACCGCGACTAGAGTAGCAATTTGGTGTTGATCTAGGCTCCGGCACAAACTAAACCTAATATTTTTGTCGGGCTTTTTTTGGATAGGAAATAAAAACAACTAAAACTAGGGATAACTTTGCTCACCGAGTAAACCTGGAGAATCTGATACCAAGATGATATGGGGTGGCCCGATCTTCTCGATGAACTCTCTCTCTCTTTTTGTGGTTTTCTGGATTTTGTGATAACTAGTGCTACACTGAGACCTCTCACTTGGATGACCCTTGTCGCCAGATGCAGCAACAACCAATCCCTTTGGATATTCTCAACTACACACTCTTGCACACGTAATCAATGATCACGAGTGGTCCTGTATCCCCCTATTCCCAGATGGAATAACAAGATATCACGCAACATTGACTTGAGTAACACCACCGACACGGTGGACATAACTTTCAGATGAACATGGTTCAATCTAGAAAATCTAGGGTTTATCTTAAACTTGGTCTAATCTATTCCACACGTAGGTGGTAGCTATATATGAGGGAGGGGATGTTCCCCACGAAATTGGTCCTATTCCTACTCATTTGGACTCCTCTAACTCGGATACAAACTGACCCAACATGGGTGCAGCCAATTGGACTATATTTGGAAACTGGCAGAAAACTATTCGTGGATTGTTTCGGTCACCACGGCTTGCACGAGTCGAATTTGTTGATGGGGCCGGATCCATTGGAAAGCCCATCAAATTTCCTATCCGGATTGTCCTCGTTTGCTGTATTTGGAGCCCGTATGAAGAATCCATGACTATTTCAAATTCGGGACTCCTGGCAGTCCGAACTGAAACATTTATTCCTTGTTGTTGTTTTCCACGCTTCCTCCTCTTGCTCCTTGCTTCCTCTTCTCCATCCATGTTTGTGTTATTAATAAACCTTATCATACATAAATTCATAGGCTTAGGTAGTATAACATTCTCATAAACACAAACATTATTTATTACTAGGAAAGAATTCACCTTATAATAAATATCAACGAGACTTAGTATTTCTTTCCAATTCAAGCATAAATAATCTTCATGGACCTCTATTATATCCATATCAACATTTTTCCACTTTTAGTTTTCAGGTTCGACTGAAATAGTTTTTCTCTAGTTTATTTTTCAATTTTTCTTCCCGGCACAGATTTTACTCGTTTTCTCTGCCGCGCCGAACCTAGTCCTACACGGATTCCTACCGAGGGCAGCGATTTTGGTCAGTTTCGCTGCCGCGTCCACGAGCTCGCTACAAAGCAACGTCCGCGCCACTTCTGCCCGGCAAAAAACGGGCTAATTCTCTGCCATGGTCATGTTCTGCAGCCAGGACACATAGACACGATATTTTCCTACCGCGATGGGACAATTTTTGTCCGTTTTCCGGCCGCGGGATAGCACGGGTTCTAGTCAATTTCCGTAGTTTTTGGCCCGGTTTTGGTAAGGCAACTTTGATCGGCCATAACTTTTGCATACGAAGTCCGTTTTGGACGAACGAGTACTCAAAACGCTCAGGAGTAAAAAGTGCATCCAGCCTAAACTCACTTTGTCTGTTTACGGCAGTTTTCGATGCTCAAAATCCCCAAATTTGTTAGTGAACATTTTCATTTTTCCACTTTTAGTTTTCAGGTTCGATTGAAATAGTTTTTCCCTAGTTTATTTTGCTATTTTTCTTCCCAGCACAGATTTTACTCGTTTTCTCTTCCGCGACGAACCTAGTCCTACAGGGATTCCTATCAGGGGTAGCGATTTTGGTCAGTTTCACTACCATGTCCATGAGCTCGATTCAAAGCAACGTGCGTGCCACTTCTTCCCGCCAAAAAACGGGTTATTCTCTGCCGTGGTCATGTTTGGCTGCCAGGACACATAAACACGATGTTTTCTACCGCGATGGCACAATTTTTATCCATTTTCCTGCCACGGAATAGCACGGGTTCTAGTCAATTTCCGTAGTTATTGGCCCGTTTTGGTAAGGCAACTTTGATCGGCCATAACTTTTGCACACGAACTCCATTTTAGTCCCACGGGTACTCAAAACGCTCGGGAGTAAAAAAGTGCATCCAACCTGAACTAACTTCGTCTGTTTACGGCAGTTTTAGACGCTCAAAATCCCCCAAATCTGTCGTGAATATTTTCATTTTTCCACTTTTAGTTTTTAGGTTCGACTGAAATAGTTTTTCTCTAGTTTATTTTGCAATTTTCCCTCCCGGCATAGATTTTACTCGTTTTCTCTGCCGCGTCGAACCTAGTCCTACACGGATTCCTACCGAGGGCAGCGATTTTGGTCTGTTTCGTTGACGCGTCCACGAGCTCGCTACAAAGCAACGTTCGCGCCACTTCTGCCTGGCAAAAAACGGGCTAATTCTCTGTCGTGGTCATGTTCTGCAGCCAGAACACATAGACACGATATTTTCCTACTGCGACGGCACAATTTTTGTCTGTTTTCCTGCCGCGGGATAGCACGGGTTCTAGTCAATTTCCGTAGTTTTTGGCCCGGTTTTGGTAAGGCAACTTTGATCGGCCATAACTTTTGCACACGAACTCCGTTTTTTATGCACGAGTACTCAAAACGCTCGGGAGTAAAAAGTGCATCCAGCGTGAACTAACTTCGTCTGTTTACGGCAGTTTTCGACGCTCAAAATCTCCCAAATCGTTCGTGAACATTTTACATTTTTCCACTTTTAGTTTTCAGGTTCGACTGAAATAGTTTTTCTCTAGTTTATTTTGCAATTTTTCTTCCCGGCACAGATTTTACTCGTTTTCTCTGTCGCGCCGAACCTAGTCCTACACGGATTCCTACCGAGGGCAGCGATTTTGGTCAGTTTCGCTGCCGCGTCCACGAGCTCGCTACAAAGCAACGTCCGCGCCACTTCTGCCCGGCAAAAAACGGGCTAATTCTCTGCCGTGGTCATGTTCTGCCGCCAGGACACATAGACACGATATTTTCCTACCGCGACGGCACAATTTTTGTCCGTTTTCCTGCCGCGGGATAGCACGGGTTCTAGTCAATTTCCGTAGTTTTTGGCCCGGTTTTGGTAAGGCAACTTTGATCGGCCATACCTTTTCCACACGAACTCCGTTTTCGATGCACGAGTACTCAAAACGCTCGGGAGTAAAAAAGTGCATCCAGCCTGAACTAACTTCGTCTGTTTACGGCAGTTTTCGACGCTCAAAATCCCCCAAATCTTTCGTGAACATTTTCATTTTTCCACTTTTAGTTTTCAGGTTCGACTGAAATAGTTTTTCTCTAGTTTATTTTGCAATTTTTCTTCCCGGCACAGATTTTACTCGTTTTCTCTGCCGCGCCGAACCTAGTCCTACACGGATTCCTACCGAGGGCAGCGATTTTGGTCAGTTTCGCTGCCGCGTCCACGAGCTCGCTACAAAGCAACGTCCGCGCCACTTCTGCCCGGCAAAAAACGGGCTAATTCTCTGCCGTGGTCATGTTCTGCCGCCAGGACACATAGACACGATATTTTCCTACCGCGACGGCACAATTTTTGTCCGTTTTCCTGCCGCGGGATAGCACGGGTTCTAGTCAATTTCCGTAGTTTTTGGCCCGGTTTTGGTAAGGCAACTTTGATCGGCCATAGCTTTTGCACACAAACTCCGTTTTCGACGCACGAGTACTCAAAACGCTCGGGAGTAAAAATTGCATCCAGCCTGAACTAACTTCGTCTGTTTACGGCAGTTTTCGACGCTCAAAATCTCCCAAATCGTTCGTGAACATTTTCATTTTTCCACTTTTAGTTTTCAGGTTCGACTGAAATAGTTTTCTCTAGTTTATTTTGCAATTTTTCTTCCCGGCACAGATTTTACTCGTTTTCTCTGCCGCACCGAAGCTAGTCCTACACGGATTCCTACCGAGGGCAGTGATTTTGGTCAGTTTCGCTGCCGCGTCCTCGAGCTCGCTACAAAGCAACATCCGCGCCACTTCTGCCTGGCAAAAAACGGGTTAATTCTCTTCCGTGGTCATGTTCTGCCGCCAGGACACATAGACACGATATTTTTCTACCGCGACGGCAAAATTTTTGTCCGTTTTCCTGCCACGGGATAGCACGGGTTCTAGTCAATTTCCCTAGTTTTTGGCCCGGTTTTGGTAAGCCAACTTTGATCGGCCATAGCTTTTTCACACGAACTCCGTTTTTAACGAACGACTACTCAAAACGCTCGGGAGTAAAAAATGCATCCAGCCTGAACTAACTTCGTCTGTTTACGGCAGTTTTCGACGCTCAAAATCCCCGAATTCGTTCTGTAACAATTTAATTTTTCCACTTTTAGTTTTCAGGTTCGACTGAAATAGTTTTTCTCTAGTTTATTATGCATTTTTTCTTCCCGGCACAGATTTTACTCGTTTTCTCTGCCGCGCCGAACCTAGTCCTACACGGATTCCTAACGAGGGCAGCAATTTTGGTCAGTTTCACTGCCGCGTCCACGAGCTCGCTACAAAGCAACTTCTGCGCCACTTCTGCCTGGCAAAAAACGGGCGAATTCTCTGCCGTGGTCATGTTCTACCGCCAGGACACATAGACACGATATTTTCCTACCGCGACGGCACAATTTTTGTCCTGTTTTCCTGCCGTGGGATAGCACGGGTTCTAGTCAATTTCCGTAGTTTTTGGCCCGGTTTTGGTAAGGCAACTTTGATCGGCCATAACTTTTGAACACGAACACCGTTTTCGATGCACGAGTACTCAAAACGCTCGGGAGTAAAAAGTGCATCCAGCCTAAACTCACTTCGTCTATTGACGGCAGTTTTCGACGCTCAAAATCCCCAAATTCGTTCGGGAACATTTTCATTTTTCCACTTTTAGTTTTCAGGTTCGATTGAAATAGTTTTTCTCTAGTTTTTTTTTCAATTTTTCTTCCCGGCACAGATTTTACTCGATTTCTCTGCCGCGCCAAACCTAGTCCTACACGGATTCCTACCGAGGGCAGCGATTTTGGTCAGTTTCGCTGCCGCGTCCACGAGCTCGCTACAAAGCAACGTCCGCGCCACTTCTGCCCGGCAAAAAACAGGCTAATTCTCTACCATGGTCATGTTCTCCCTCCAGTACACATAGACACGATATTTTCCTACCGCTACTGCACCATTTTTGTCCGTTTTCCGGCCGCGGGATAGCACGGGTTCTAGTCAATTTCCGTAGTTTTTGGCCCGGTTTTGGTAAGGCAACTTTGATCGGCCATAGCTTTTGCACACGAACTCCGTTTTCGACGCACGAGTACTCAAAACGCTCGGGAGTAAAAAGTGCATCCAGCCTGAACTAACTTCGTCTGTTTACGGCAGTTTTCGACGCTCAAAATCCCCAAATTCGTTCGGGAACAATTTCATTTTTCCACTTTTAGTTTTCAGGTTCGACTGAAATAGTTTTTCTCTAGTTTATTTTGCAATTTTTCTTCCCGGCACAGATTTTACTCGTTTTCTCTGCCGCGCCGAACCTAGTCCTACACGGATTCCTACCGAGGGCAGCGATTTTGGTCAGTTTCGCTGCCGCGTCCACGAGCTCGCTACAAAGCAACGTCCGCGCCACTTCTGCCCGGCAAAAAACGGGCTAATTCTCTGCCGTGGTCATGTTCTGCCGCCAGGACACATAGACACGATATTTTTCTACCGCGACTAGAGTAGCAATTTGGTGTTGATCTAGGATCTGGCACAAACTAAACCTAATATTTTTGTCGGGCTTTTTTTGGATAGGAAATAAAAACAACTAAAACTAGGGATAACTTTGCTCACCGAGTAAACCTGGAGAATCTGATACCAAGATGATATGGGGTGGCCCGATCTTCTCGATGAACTCTCTCTCTCTTTTTGTGGTTTTCTGGATTTTGTGATAACTAGTGCTACACTGAGACCTCTCACTTGGATGACCCTTGTCGCCAGATGCAGCAACAACCAATCCCTTTGGATATTCTCAACTACACACTCTTGCACACGTAATCAATGATCACGAGTGGTCCTGTATCCCCCTATTCCCAGATGGAATAACAAGATATCACGCAACATTGACTTGAGTAACACCACCGACACGGTGGACATAACTTTCAAATGAACATGGTTCAATCTAGAAAATCTAGGGTTTATCTTAAACTTGGTCTAATCTATTCCACACGTAGGTGGTAGCTATATATGAGGGAGGGATTG